>JALAZF010000392.1:0-1253750 GCA_022829125.1 Lathyrus tuberosus | reverse complement strand
ATGATTATTATGAAAATGAAATAATGATTCCTCAAGGTTTTGATTATAAAAGAGGCTTGGTACGAATTGGGTGAAGGATCCCAAATACGAAGAGCTCTTGAATTGGATCGAGTTATTAAGTTTTAAGCGGATGACGAATATTTGAATGGTTGAGCAAGAAGGTCTTTGGGTGGCTTAATATGAAGATAGAAGAATAGATAAGGGAAATTAATGAGGTGGATGGTCTTCTAATAGATTTCCAGGAGGACAAAATTGAGGAGTTAGCAAATAGGAGAGGGATTTCTTCAAGCTCAATGTGGAAAAATGTCTACTTTAAAGAAATTTTTTTCTTGTAAAACTCTATAATTAAATTTATTAGAGAGGGAGACTTAAATAATAGATATTTCCACAATGTTATAAATGGTAGAATCAAGAAGAATTTCATAGGATACTTAAAAACAAGTAAATGAGTAGTAGAATCTGTGAGGAATATCGATCAAAGAATAACTGAGAAGGTATTATATGGAAAAGTTTTAAGAACTAGATACTCTCAGACTTGAGATGGAAGAAGCATAATTCAAAAGCTTATTAGGGGAAGACAGAGATGGACTAGAAGAACCATTTACCAAATTAAAGATTAAGGAGGAGGTTTGAGGTTGTGAAGGAAATGAAATCCCAAGGCCAGATGGATTCAATTTTAAATTTATCAAAAGATGTTGGAACATAATAAATGGTGATTTATTAACTTTTTGCATGAGTTCCACATCAGAGCTAGATTATCAAAGACAATAACCTTTTCATTTATAACCCTAATCCCAAAAACCAAGAATCCTGAAGAGTTGGAGGAGTATATATAAATATGTTTGGTAGTTTTCATTTATAAGATTTTATCCAAAATTTTGGCTTCAAGATTGAAAAAGGTCTTAAGAAAGTTAGTATCTTCAAACAAATCAGCTTTTGTACCCGATAGGAAGATGCTTGACGTGGTGCTAGTTGCCAATGAGATAGTTGATCTAGCAATCAAAATTAAGAAGGATTGTATGCTTTTCAAATTGGACTTAGACAAAACATATGATAAAGTGAGTTGGAATTATCTTAGATTCTTGTTGAAGAAGTTGGGATTTGGTAAAATTTGGAGGAATTGGATGAAGACATGTGTGTTCAACAGTCATATGTCAGTTTTAGTCGATGGGAGACCAACTGCGGATTTTAAATAAGGTAGAGGTTTGAGACATGGCGATCCTCTATCTCCCTTTCTTTTTGTTCTGGTCATGGAAGGACTGACTGGTTTGGTTAAAAAAATCCTCAAAAGTTGAATATTTTCAAGAATTTAGCATCAATGAATGGAATTCTATTAAAATATTACAATTTACATATGATATTATGTTATTAGGAGAAAGAAACTGGAATTATTTGTTAAGTATCAAGTCTATTTTAAGGAGCTTTAAGTTGGTTTCAGGGTTAGGAGTGAATTTTTGGAAAAGTAACTTGTATGGAATTAATCTTGCAATCATTTCATGTTGCCAGTTTCTTATTTTCTGTCTTGTAATATGGAATAATTGCCCTCCAACTTCTTGGGAATTCCAATAGGATCTAATCCTATAAGAATTTAAATGTGGAACCCTATTCTAGATAGAATCAGATCAAAGTTGTCCTTATGGAAGGGTAGATTTTTATCTATGAGGGGGGGGGGGGGGTGGTTACCTTAATAAATTTTGTTTTCAATAGTATTCCTATATTCTTCATGTAATTTTATAAAGATCCAATGAAAAATTGGAAAGAAGTTTAAAAAATTCAACAAAACCTATTGTGGGGAAGCTCTGATCAATTAAAAAAGGTACACTGGGATGGTTGGCAGTAACTATGTAGGCCCAAAAGTCAAGGGGGTTTAAGAGTAAAAAACATTCAAGAATTCAACAAAGCTCTCTCTTATGCAAATGGAAGTGGATGATTCTGGTGGAAAATGGACTTTTGGGGAGAGCTTTTAAGTGATAAGTATGGAAATATATAGACTCAAATGTTAAGCAGATCCAGAAAGAAAGGTAGAAGTAAGGAGTCTCTGTGATGGCAAGACACTGTGAGAATAGGGTGGTCTGATAATAATGAAGATGAAGGCTTTTCAAGAAAAATTAATTGCATATTTGGAAAAGGATTTGGTATTCCTTTTTGGGAAGCATTATGGTGTGGAAATCAAAAGTTGAAGAACTTGTACCCTGATTTGTTTAGTCTGAGTTGGAATCAAAATGAAGCAATTTATCAAATTGGATAATGGTCAAATGGTGATTGGATTTGGAGAATTCAGTGCTTAGATGATTTAAAAGACTTTGAGCATCAGTCTAGCAAGGATAAGTTGCTTGAGGTTTTGGCTAATTATGTTCTAGCAATCGAACAAGAGGATACATTTAAGTGGAAGGAGGAAAGCAACAAAATCTTTAGTGTTAAATCATGCTACAAGTCAACTAGAGGGATGAATTAGATGAGGAAATGGCTGAAATTTTTTGAGGAATGTCAAAAGCAAAAGTTTGTATTAAAATAAAAACTTTTGGTTGGAGATTATTTCTAAACCGCTTACCTAGTTGAGAGTAGATGAGAAAAAGAAACATTGCCTAAGGAGCTCATGATATATATTGTGTGTTATGTTATCAAGAAGAAAAAACCTCATACCACATATTTCTAAAATTTCCAATTATTCATAAAGTTTTCAAAGGTGTGATCAGCAAAGATAGAGGTTTAGATGGGTCAACTTGAAAAACATTTACTACATTCAGAAGAAACTTGAAAAGCAATACCAAAAAAGACAAGGAAGGAGTGATATGGTTGGCTACATCTTGCTGGATCGAGAATCTTATGAACAAGATTTTATTCAATTATGTAATTTTTAATATATGAGATCTAGTGTCGTCAATCAAAATTGTGTCGTGAAAATGGAGTATTATAGTCTCTTGCTTATAAAAAAATTCCAATTGGCATCTTCTCATAATATTATAATGTGTTATAATAATGTTATCTACTTCATACCAATTATTCTATAAGTGCACTTCCCTTGGTGTATTATAGGAGAAATTGCTAATTCTAATTGTGACCTTTTTAATTTTTGTGTAGTTCTATTAAGTTGCCTTAAAGGTTGAGGTTGGTTTGTAATTTCTTATTTGTATCATTTGTTGACGGTTGTATTGGGATAAAATATCCCTTGTACTTTAATCTAATTTAGTCTCTTGCTTATAAAAAAATTCCAATTGACATCTTCTCATAATATTATAATGTGTTATAATAATGTTATATACTTCATACCAATTATTCTATAAGTGCACTTCCCTTGGTGTATTTATTTAATTATAAATAAATATTAAACATTCAATTAAATAATAAAGTGTACGTACAAATAATGTAGTTAATATTATATATCTTAAAGTCAGTTAATTTTGAATTTGATTATATGGTGCAATAATAAAAATTATATATCAAATTTTTCTATTTATAAGTAACAAAAATATGTTAGATAAAAATAAAAATAAAAGAAAATGAGCATCTGAAACCAAGAAATTAAGCAAGACAAAAAAACAAATGTTATATTATAACTTGACTAAAATATTATACACACCCTGTATAATTAAATATTTACCTAAATATTAAGCAACTAGGAACTCCTCCTCAAGAAATGATTTAAATATTTATCTAAATATTAAGCAACGTGAACTCTTACACCTAAAGATTAAAAACTCACTCAAACAAGTGAGAGACACCTCATATTCATTCAAAACTTTAAGCTGATAAGTGTATGGATCCTCTTACTTATAAAATGTGTAAACTCAATTTTTCTAAACAATATGAGACTTAGAACTCACACTTATTTTGCCACACAACTCACACTTGTTTTCTAAAAACATAGAAGAAACTTATTATCCTATTAAGTTTATTTCTTGAAATTGGATTGTTTTAGGTTTGAATTGTTTAAGCGATCATTTTAAAATAAAATTATTAAAATAAGATATTTAAATCTCATACAAAAATCAAGATAGTAAGTTAATTTTTATTTATAATTGCTCAATTTTTATATTTTATTATTATAATTTTGAAATAATTATTAACTTTTTAGAAATTTATGTTCATGAGAGTAATAATTATTATTTTACTATTTTATTTATTAATTGATTAGTTTGGATATAAATTCATATGTTTTTTTTAAATCTTTTGAAAACTAAATCATATAGATATCTCCTACATTAAAAATAAAATTGTAAATAAGACAGATCGGCTTGTGCATTGAAAAAAGGTATGTCATTATAAATATTGTAACAAAAAGTTTTAAATTTTTATAATTTTTTTAATAATTATAAAAAATAATTAAAATATATTTATTAATTTCTTAATGAAATATTTCTATTTATAAAATAATTAAAATAAGTAATCATTTTAAATTGTTGACAAATGTCAACATGAATTGACATGATTCAAATATGGCTTTCAACACAGTTAGGATGAGACACTTCACAAAGTTTCATATAAAAAGGAGCATAAAAACTTTTAATAACACATATATTAAGTTTAAATATTTAGTGTGTACTAACAATTATATATATATATATATATATATATATATATATATATAGGGTAATACTAACTTGTGCCCTTGGGTACAAGTTAAGAGATAAATATAGTAAAATTTTATTGAAAATTGTGTATTAAATTTAATACAACTTTATAATTAATGATTTTATTGTTTTATTCAATACAAATTTTTTATTTTTGAGTTTTTTAACATGTGCCCCAAGGGCACAAGTTAGCATTATATATATATATATATATATATATATATATGGCTTAATTACAATTTTAGTCCTTTTATTTTCATTTTTAGCCATATATATATATAGATATATATATATATATATATATATATATATATATATATATATATATATAATTTACGATTTTCATGTATTTGCAAAAGTGTATTTTATTTTATTTTATTTTGTAAAAAGAATAAAGAAAGTGAAAAAATACAAAAGAATAAGTTAAGATAAATAAAAGACTAAAAAATAAATATTAGTGTTGATATTTCTTGTCTAATTTTAAAGTGGTAACTAAATCTAATTTATAAATCATCCACACCAATATAATTTATTAAACAATAAATAATATAATAGAGGTTAGTTTACAATCACTGTATTATAGATAATTCTCTCTCACTCATATATATATATATATATATATATATATATATATATATATATGCTCACATAAAATAAATGACATAGTGAGACATGTTTAATAAATGAATAATGACTGAGATATATGTGTTTTTCCAAATAAATATTTGTGGTTCATGCATGTAGTTTGCATTGATGTTTGTTAGTAAAATGCATAACAATGAGGTTTCTCATCAGAAGTAATAGAAAAGTATAAAAACTGTTTTTGCTCAAATGGGACATGCTCAAGCCAAGTTTTACAACCAACAACTATTGAAAGCTTAACTAAACTATGATCTATAGAATTTAATCTACGAAAGCTTAACAAAACAAATAGACTAAGAACATCAATGTTAGTCATATTATAATCATCTATCATAAAAGAGGAGATTCGATAAGGAGAATGTTCAATTCAACAAAAGAAAATGAGGAACTGAGGATTTCTTCGTGTTGTTTGGTTTAAACTCCTAATTTTCGAATTAGGGACCTTCACACGGTGATCTCGTTGGGTGGTTTCTTATGGTGTGCTGGTGTTTTCTGTGTTTTGTGTCTTCGGGTTCTCCGGCGTTTGGGTGTTCTGGTGTTTCTGTTTTCGCTCTTTCTGGGGTTTGTTTTCTTTGGGCGATGGCGTGGCAAACGGCGAAGAGAAGGAGGTTTCGTCATTTGGCTGTGAAGTGGGACTGCCACCCGAAGGGGAGGGATACGACGGTAGATGGGTCAGCTTTATCTTTGTTTTATTTCTCTGAGTTTCCAGATAGAGTGAAATCCTTGGATATTTTTGAATTATTTGGTTGTGAAGGTGACATTGTGGAAGTTGTGATTTCTCCGAGGAGGAATAAGTTCGGAAAAAGATTTGGTTTCGCGAGATTCAGAGATGTTTGTGATGAACGTCTTTTGGGGATTAGATTGGATAATGTCTTTATAGATGGTAGAAAAATTCATGCAAATATTCCAATATTTAATAGGGTGGGGAGATCTGAGAAAGAGGTGGATAGAACGAGGAGGTTTGAAGGCCGTCAAGGGGGGTTTGTTCATCAGACGAAGAACACTAATAGGGCTCAATCTCATCAGGGTGGTTTCGGTATTAGAACTTTTGCAGAAGCTGCAGGCAAGGTTCGTTCAGACCAAAAGGAGGATGAGAAGTCAGGAGTGGTGTTTGTTTCCGAGGCGGACTTAAAAGCCAGATTAAGCAAAGCTTACATCGGTGCTGTGTTATCCCCGGGGTCGACTTACAACGTTCAGACGGGGTTCGAAATGGAGGGCTATTTTTCCGTCAAGATTACGCCATTGGGATCAAATCCGTGTTTACTTGAAGAATCCGAAGAGGGAGAAATTCATGACCTTATCGTAGAAGGCGAATCTTGGTGGAAACAGTGGTTTCACTTTATCAGGCCGTGGAGGGAGACCGATATCGATAACGATAGAGTGGTTTGGATCCGTGTTTATGGGGTTCCATGCCATGCATGGCATCCGGATTTTTTCGGAAAGATTGCCAGTACTTTGGGTGAGTTCATCTGTGTTGATAAGAACACTTCGAAGGGAACGAACAAAGACGTCGCGAGGATTATGGTAAAGGTTCCTTGCGTGTTCAATATCATGGATTCTATGGTTGTTTTTATAGATGATGTTAAGTTCAATCTTGTTTTGAGGGAGGATATTTATGGTCCTTTACGGGTTGCTCCTTTCGTGCCGGCGTTTTCTCCAACGACTTCGAACTCTTCGGGGTCGAAGCAGGATATCCACATCGTTTTCAGCGGAAATTTTGATGATGATGATGGTCGGGATGAATCGGAAAGGGGGGTTTTGTCTCCGGTGCGGGAAGAGGAGGGTTTGGAAGAGATCGGGGAGATCTGGAAAGTCGTTTCTTGTCTGTTGGATATTGCAGAAGGCGATGCTGTACAGGGGAGTAGGTGTGTTGATGGCGACACGTACAGTATAGCAGATAAGTGTGCAGAGGTTGGCACTTTTGATGGTGCTTTAGCTGTTATTAAAGGGGATTTTTGTCTTTTGGAGAAACAAAAGGATCACTTTCTGAATAACTCACTTTCCACAGACTCTGCGAATACTTTTGTTGCAGATTCTTGGATAAGGGAGTGGTGGGGCCTGCATCTTGCGAAGAGGCCTGTTTGGTAAACTATATGGACCCCGGTTTGGTTACGAAAGAGGTTTGCAAGAGGAAAAAGATTTTAAAAAGTTTCAAACTCAAACACTTTTATGAGAATGGTGGGCCCCCTAAAGGGAAAAGAAAGAGAACTAAGAAGTTAAAGGCAAATAAAAATATAGGGAAGGAAGTTTGCGGAGGGTCAGATGGGGTAGCGAATACGTCTTTGGAGGCGGCAGCTGGAAACTATTTTTATGGAGAAGAGTCGGCAATGTCGAGTATGGTGAGGTGCAATCAAAGGATGTTGAAGAATCTTGATTCTAATATTGGTGATAAGTTGTGGAGAGCGCTCTCTAATCTTGGAGTCTCTAAGGGTGATTCTAAGAAAGACTATCAAAGAGCAATGGTCGAATTGGAAAGTGGAGATAAAGCTAAATTGGTAGGAAGGAAGGAAAAATTGAAATCGTTCTAATGATTGTGGGTTCTTTGAATATTAGAGGGGGTGGTAGTAGGATCAAGAGAAGAAGATTATCTCAAATTATTTCTAAGGGCAATGCGGATGTTTTTTTAATTCAAAAGACTAAAATTCAAAATATGAATGATAGGGTAGCGCGGAGTTTTGGGGGGAAGGAAGACGTTGATTTTTCTTTTTCCAACTCAGAAGGTATGTCCGGGGGTCTTATTATTCTTTGGAAGGTTGGTGAGATTGAGGTTCTTTGTAGTTTTAGAGGAGCAGGTTTTTTGGGAATAAAGGTTTGTTGGAAGAGTAAAACGTATTACATCGTCAACGTGTACTCGTCTTGTTTGGTGGGTTTAAAAAGAAGGATGTGGAGAAATTTGCTGGATCTCATGAGTTGTCATTCGGATGGGGAGTGGTTGTTAGACGGTGATTTCAACGCCGTTAAAAATCCCAACGAACGTAGAGGGAGAACTGCGTTCGGTTGGTCTTCGGAAGGGAGAGAGTTCGAGGAATTCATTTTCGAAAGCAATTTGGTTGATCTTTCATGTAAGGGGAAGAAGTTTTCTTGGTATGGAGGTGGTGGCACGGCTGAAAGTAGGATTGATCGGTTTTTAGTTGCGGAAGGCATTATTGAGGAATGGAGTTTAGTGGGACAATTTATTGGCCCTAGGGATATATCGGATCATTGTCCGATTTGGTTGGTGACGGATAGATTGGATTGGGGGCCTAAACCTTTTAAAGTCAACAATGAATGGTTCTCCAATAAAGATTTTGTTTCCTTTGTGGAGAAGGAGTGGAAGAGGATAGTGGTGGAGGGAATGAAAGATTTTGTTCTTAAAGAAAAATTGCGTAGGCTTAAGGAAAGTTTAAAGTGGTGGAACATCAACGTTTTCGGGAAAATTGACTTGGAGGTGGAGGAGGAGGTTAGAAAGTTAAACAAGGCGGACGATGAGGACGGTGTGTTAGATATGGGGATGGAGGAGGAGTTTCGGAGGAAGATGAAGTCGGCTAGTAGTAAGTTTTGGTTGAATCTTAAGATTAAAGAAAATATGCTTATTCAAAAATCGAGAATAAAATGGTTGAATGATGGGGATTCTAATAGTAAGTATTTTCATAGGATTATGAAAGAGAGAAGGAGGAGGGGTTTTATAGGCTCTTTGGAAGGAGATAATGGTTTTGTCGATAAGATGAAGGAGGTTAAAGAGGCGGTTAAGAGCCATTTTGCGTCTAAATTTATTGATCCGGATAAAGATAGACCTTCTTTGGAAGGTCTTTCTTTTAAGGGTATTAAGGTGGAGGAGAGACTCTTATTGGAAGCTCCTTTCTCGGAGAATGAGGTGAAGGAGGCGGTGTGAAGTTGTGGTGGAGATAAGAGTCCGGGCCCAGACGGTTATTCTTTTCACTTTATAAAGAAGTGTTGGTCTTTCATGAAGGAGGATTTCCTTAGTTGCATCCAAAGTTTTCATTCGGGAGCTACTTTATCCAAAGCGCTCATCTCTTCTTTTTTGACGTTGGTCCCTAAATCGTCTAACCCTTTGCGCTTGGATGATTATAGGCCTATTTGTTTGGTGGGGTGTGTATATAAGGTGATTTCTAAGATTTTGGCGAATAGACTTAAAGGTGTGTTGAATTCGGTCATTTCCAATTGCCAAAGTGCTTTCGTTCCGGGTAGGCAATTGTTAGACGGTGTTTTGGTAGCTAATGAATTGGTGGATTTTGCTAACAAGGAAGGGAGAGGGTGTTTGTTATTCAAAGTGGATTTTGAGAAGGCTTATGATAAAGTTAGTTGGAATTTTCTTAGATTCATGCTAAGAAAGATGGGTTTCGGGGAAATTTGGTTGAGTTGGATGGAGGCTTTGGTTTTTTCTAGCAAGATGTCGGTGCTTGTTAACGGTAGTCCTACAAAGGAATTCGCGGTAGAGAGAGGATTAAGGCAAGGGGATCCTCTCTCTCCTTTTCTTTTTGTGATTATGGCGGAGGGATTGAGGGGTTTGGTGAGCAAGGCGGTGGAGAACGGTGATTTTACGGGGTTCAATTTTAACAATAATTGTTTTGTTGATATTCTTCAATTTGCGGATGATACTTTGTTGGTGGGGGAGGGTAGTTGGAATCATATTTGGGCAATTAAATCGGTCTTGAGAGGTTTCGAGATTGTCTCCGATTTGGGTATTAATTTCCATAAGAGTAAGTTAATTGGAATTAATATTAGCTCCCGTTTTTTGGAGGTTGCTTCTTCTTTCCTCTCTTGTAGGAGGGAGGATAGCAAGTTCATTTTCCTTGGTATCCCGATTGGTTGGCCTTCTAGCAGAGTCGCGATGTGGTCTAGTTTGATTATGAAATTGAGAGGAAAGCTTTTTTGTTGGAAGAATAAATTTCTTAGCTTGGCGGTAGAATTACTTTGTTGAAATCGGTGTTATCTAGCCTTCCGATTTTTACGCTCTCTTTTTACAAAGCTCCGAGGAAGGTTATTCTTGAAATCTCTAGACTTCAAAGTTGTTTTCTTTGGGGAGGTACGGAGGAAAAGAGGAAAATTCATTGGGTGAGTTGGAAGAATATTTGTCTCCCTATTGATAGGGGCGGCCTTGGTTTGATAAGGGTTGACGATCTTAATGTACCTCTTCTCAATAAGTGGAGGTGGAAAATTCTTGTCGAATCAAACGCCTTATGGTACAAAGTGCTTAAGGCGCGGTATGGCGACATCAATTTGAGGGTGGTTGGATCCGATAATAATAAGTCTTCAGAAGCAAAAGCATCCTTTTGGTGGAAAGATATTCTAAGTTTGGGTAAAGGAATTTCGAATAATTTATTTGTGTCGAATTGTTGTTTCACAGTGGGCAATGGTTTTACTACGTCTTTTTGGCACTCTTGGTGGATTGGTGATAAGTGCTTAAAGGATTTATTTCCTTCTATTTTTCTATTATCAGATTTAAAGGAGGTGGGGGTAGCTTGCATGGGTTATTGGGTTGATGGCTGTTGGAGGTGGGACGATTTAGGGGTTGAGGCTGCTGTTTCTGGTTGTCATTTTTCTGCAGGAACTGGGCTTTTAGAGGACGCTGGTCTGCCTTAGCTTCCACTCTCGGGGGGCGCTCTGCCTGTTCAGGCCTGTGACCAGCAGCAGCTGCCGGCGGTTTCTTCTTCTCCTGCCCGCGCCTTGCAGCAGATGCGCTGCTTGCTTCAGCAGGCCGGCCCGAGGGTGGGTGGTAAAGATGCGGTAAGATGGATTCCGTGTCCGTTAGAAGGGTTTTCGGTTCGTAGTTTTTACGATCTTCTTTGCGGTACTCGGATTCCTTTTGGGCCAAGTAATATTCACGATGATGCTCTCCCTTTGATTTGGAATATGGTTGTTCCTTTCAAAATCAAGGCGTTTGGCTGGAGGTGCTTCATTAATAGACTCGCCACTAAAGACCTTCTTCTTACTCGTGGGTGTCCTTTTCCGGGTGGTGGATCGGGGTGTGTTTTGTGCTTAAACGATAATGAAACGGTGAGCCATATTTTATTGAATTGTAATGTTGCTTGTTTGGTTTAGAAGGAAATAGCGGATTGGATTGGTTTTGAGGATTATGTTTCTAATGACATTAAACTTAGTTTTTTAAAGTGGACCTCCTTTGGTAAGATGAATAGAGTGAGGAAGGGAAGAGAAGGTTGCTTTTGGTTGGCTACCGTTTGGTATCTATGGACGTTGAGGAATGGCATTATCTTTAGGGGTGTTGGTTGGAACGTTTTAGATGCGGTGTGGGAGATCAAAGCTTTGATTTGGAGATGGTCTTTTACCGGTAAAATTACTCGGACCAATTATAGCTTTTATGAATTTAGCAAGTTTCCTTTGTTCTATCTTTCATAAGGGTTAATTGGGATGTAATTTTCCTTTTTGTCGAGCTTCGTCTCGGTTTTTCTGTAAGCAGGTTTGAGAACCCTTTGTTCTCGCTTTATAATATCTATTTCTTATTGAAAAAAAATAGAATTTAATCTACGATTAACATAAATTACTTGGGTTTTGTCCATATTGGACACTAAATCCTGACAGTACTGGTTGATATGGCCAATTGCCGCAACAATTGATTTTGATCCTACACACTTCACTGTCAGTTCCGCATAAAAAATAATAATGACCTTATTCTATTTAACATGATTTTCCATCTGTAAGGGCCATCTTGTTAGGGGGAGTTTACTACTAGAGAACATTGATACATTGTGTAGGACTAGGCACCTTTTTGAGAGACATACCACTTGTCCACCTAAAACCTTAAGGTGATAGGTGAGTGGGTTCTTCCACCTAAACCTATTTTCATTTTTAGCCATATATATATATATATATATATATATATATATATATATATATATATATATATATATTGCTATTTTTATGTATTTGCAAAAGTGGATTTTATTTTATTTTATTTTATTTTGTAAAAAGAATAAAGAAAGCGAGAAAAATACAAGAGAATAAGTTAAGATAAATAAAAGACTCAAAAATAAATATTAGTGTTGATATTTCTTGTCTAATTTTAAAGTGGTAACTAAATCTAATTTATAAATCATCCACACCAATATAATTTATTTAACAATAAATAATATAATATAGGTTAGTTTACAATCACTGTATTATAGATATATCTCTCTCACTCATATATATATATATATATATATATATATATATATATATATATATATATATATATATATATATATATATATATGTTCTCACATAAAATAAATGACATAGTGAGACATGTTTAATAAATGAATAATGACTGAGATATATGTGCTTTTCCAAATAAATATTGGTGGTTCATGCATGTAGTTCGCATTGATGTTTGTTAGTCAAATGCATAACAATGAGTTGTCTCATCAGAAGTAATAGAAAAGTAGAAAAATTGTTTTTGCTCAAATGGGACATGCTCAAGCCAAGTTTTACGACCAACAACTTTTGAAAGCTTAACTAAACTATGATCTACATAATTTAATCTACGATTAACATAAATTACTTGGGTTCTGTCCATATTGGACACTAAATCCTGACAGTACTGGTTGATATGGCCAATTGCCGCAACAATTGATTTTGATCCTACACACTTCACCGTCAATTCCGCATAAAAAATAATAATGACCTTATTCTAGTTAAGCTGATTTTCCATCTGTAAGGGCCATCTTGTTAGAGGGAGTTTACTACTAGAGAACATTGATACATTGTGTAGGACTAGGCACCTTTGTGAGAGACATACCACTTGTCCACCTAAAACCTTAAGGTGATAGGTGAGTGGGTTCTTCCACTTATAAATGCTCAAATCACCACAATGTTCCCCTTTTTTTTTATACTTGTACCGCCGTTGACACATTTTTCAAGGCACCTCTTATTAGTTATTTCGAATACACCTCTTCCTTGGGCGTTTCGATTTCACTTTTTTTTTATACTTGTACCGCCGTTGACACCTTTTTCAAGGCACCTCTTATTAGGTATTTCGAATACACCTCTTCCAGAGTGTATCGAAATGCCCAGGAAGTGGTGTTTCGTTGAAATCAAAATGCCAGGAAGAGGTGTATTCGAAATACCTAATAAGAGGTACTTTGAAAAAGGTATCAACGGCGGTACATACAAAAAAGGGGGAACATTGTGGACTCACACTTGAGGGGGAGTATTGGAATAATATAAGCAAGTGTGAGTAAGTGGGGAAATAGTCCCACATTGGATAGGAATGTGGTGACTTGAGCATTTATAAGTGGGAGAACCCACTCACCTATCACCTTAAGGTTTTAGGTGGACAGGTGGTGTGTCTCTCACAAAGGTGCCTTGATACATAGTGTAGGACTAGGCACCTTTGTGAGAGACACACCACTTGTCCACCTAAAACCTTAAGGTTTTGGGTGAATATGGGGTGTCTCTCTCACTTGTGTTGCTCTTGGCCCAATGTTCAATGCTCCCTAGTGTAAAACTCCCATAACACATCTAAGCCTGAAAACATCAGCTGGATCTAGATTCTTTCCCACGGTTTCTCTTATGATGTTGATCCTTTTATCATATTCACCATTCATTTTTATTAAAGACAATATTTTTATTTTTATTATTTTATTTCAAAAAATTTTAGTCATTGATTTACGGGCAACATAGATGGCAGAAACCATTCCGCATAAAAGGATTCATGCTCGCATCAACCATAGTTGAGTCTACACATATCTCTTCTCCTCAACATTCTGAGAGAACCATTTAATTTGTTTGGTCTTAAGCAACCATCCCCCATCCGGTATAGTCATTTAAAAAACACCCATCATCAACAAAAATCTGGTAAGTATCAACATTAACTAATGCATGTAAGCGGAAATATTTAATGATCGATTATATGAAATTAGACCATCAATACTTACTTGTTAAAGTCATGATTCAGAATCCTGAAAAGATGAATGACTGGATCTTGCTCTATATCTCACACTCTCGTTCACAACTCTCAATGTGGCAAATTGTGGAGTTTTCAGTTATGTTTCTGATTCTTGTGATTACAGAGGGAACCTAGCCATATAATATATATATATATATATATATATATATATATATATATATATATATATATATATATATATATATAACCCTAGTACCTACCCATTATGGGCCAAGGGTTAAATCCCACACGTTTGCCCACACCAATCAAGTTTCAGATACTCAGTCCTTAACAATTTCTCTCAACACACCCAGCAAGATCAGAGTCATTATACCTAACTATTTCTAAGTTGTCAACTCTCCTATAAATAAGAATATACTCTTTAGTTCTCTGCAAATATCTCATTACTTTCTTAGCAGCAATCCAATTATCATTCCCCGGATTGGACTGGTATTGTCCCAAGACGCCAACTGTGAAGCAATGTCAGGCCTAGTGCATATTTGAGCATACATCAAGTTGCTTAACACACTTTCAAAGGGTTTTCCCTTCATTTCTGCCAGCTCGATCTCATTTTTAGGACATTGATATTTACCAAATTTGTCATCTTTAGTAAATGGAACATGGCTTACAGTTCTGCATATTGAACTTCTCTAGGACTCTATCAATATAAGCCTTTTGTGACAAGCCAAGTACACCACGTGATTTATCCGTGTATATCAATTTCCAATACAAAGGATGCTCACCAAGATCTTTCATATCAAAGAACTTGGTTAGCATAAGTTTGGTCTCATGAAGTAGACCAGGATCACTATTGGCAAGCAAAATATCATCAACATACAGCACGAGAAAAATGAATTTTCTCTCACTGGCCTTAAGGTATATGCACTTATCAACTTTATTTTGCTCAAAACCCAATAAAGCTACCATCACATCATTAATTTTCAAGTACCATTGTCTAGAAGCATGTTTCAAACCATAAATAGATTTTCTCAATTTATAAGCCAAATGCTCATTACCACTTGTCACAAAACCCTCAGGTTGCTGCATGTACACTTCCTCATTAAGATCACCATTCACAAAAGTAGTCTTAACATCCATCTGATGCAACTCTAAGTCAAAATGTGCTACAAGGGCCATAACGATTCCAAAAGAGTCTTTAGTAAATTTTCCTCTAATACAATCCACACAAGTCCCCAAATAATTGAATATAAGAAAGGTCAAATATCATCTCTAATTAGCCTTTCAACTTTTTCTTTAGAGATATGTCCTAAACACTTGTGCCACAACAAAAAGGATTTTTCTCTAATTTTAAACCTTTTAGCAATGGAGCTCTCAACATTCAAGGATGAGGAAATACTATCACAATCCAAAGACAACTTATATAAACCATCCAACAAGATACCATTACCAACAACTTGAGAATTCAACATCAAATCTATTTTTCCATCATAAAAGGTAAACTGAATTCCAAGTGTATCCAAACAAGATACTGAAACTAAATTCCTCCTAAAAGAAGGTACATAAAATGTATCTTTCAAAACAATTTCAAAACCAGTTCCTAGAACTAAGCTGACATCTCAATCTAGCTCCATAATGACCTCAAGGTTATTTCCTACCACGAGCTTTCTTTCTACAAGATTGGCCTTCGTTGGTTTGTGAACCCTTCCTGAATTGTTCCTGTTGTCTAACCAATTTTTAAAAGCATGGTAATCAGTTTTCTTATGCCCATTTCCCTTACACCAAAAGTACCAAAAGGATTTCTTACAAAACAACCGGCTTAGGAGCTCCTATGTTATGGTGTTGATCATTACCTGGTTTCCTAAACTCAAGATGTCTATGAGAAGCACTATGAGTGTTTTTCTTATTTTTCCAAGAATTCTTACCATAATGGGGTTTAGCATGAACACTCAGAAGAACTAAGTCACTTCTTTCCTTATTGAGACTCTCTTTTTCAGCTACACACTTGGTAATAAGGTCATTGATGATCCACTTATCACCAAAGGTATTATAGGCAGTTTTGATTTGAGTGAACTCAGTAGGTAGGCAGTTTAAGGCATGAGACACAATGAAATTCTCATTCAGGTCAATGTTATGAGATTTCGATTTGGTTTGAACATGAACCATTCTAAGAATGAACTCCCTAAAACCCACATTGTTATCAAATTTCATGTCTGTGAGTTGTTTCATTAAACATCCAGATTCAGCATTAACAAATACCTGAAACCTCTCTCAAATAACATTATGATATTCTTTAGCATTCTCTTTCTTAGACAATCCACTTATCAAATGTTCAGAAATGGTCATCTTAATAGCACACAAGCTAAGTCGGTCACTTTTCTCCCACTTAGTTAATTTTTCTTTCTCTTCATGTGTACTCTGGTCATTGATCACAAGTTTGGTTTCATGTACTGACATGTCAAGGTGAGCAATCCCTAATGAAAACTCTAAGTATTTCTTCAATTTCTTAAAATCAGACCCATTCAGGATCTCAAGAGAAGCAGAACAGTTGTTCATAGAGAAGGTCATTGTTGAGACAAATCATGAATGCATTGGAGCAAATAATAAAGGCAATATATAGCTTTAATGAACATAAGTTATCACGAAGAGGCCAACATTATCATGCAATCCCCTTTGGGTGGAATGCGCAAACCCAGGTCACAACCAAGATCAGAACCTCAGATGAGTTATTCAATGAGCATAAATTAGGTTTGAAAAAATCTATCTCCTTTGGGTAGATAAATCCTCTAAACCAAAACACCTCCAACATCTTCATCCACAAATTAAAAAAATATACTACTTAGTGAGCATACATTAGGTTTAGAAATTTATCTCCTTTGCCCAAATAAATCCCTTAGATCAAAGAATCTCCGATATTTATATCATTAATTAAATACAATCTCTACGTACAATTATCCTCCTTTGGGAAGTCAATCATTGTAACGACTAAAAACCGTTTCTCAAACTACAAATAGGTTTTAATAAATTAAAATGAGTAATCTAACTTTAGTGGTAACCACACACAATAATTTATGGAAGTTCTTGCATGAGAATCAAATTTATCTTACTCAAAGAAAATCATGAATCATTCATGAATTTAAACAATATAACATTTCAAATAAATTTTGGTCCTCAATAGTGTCAATTTCAATAAGAAATGATATTACACATTATCTGAAAACATTGCATTTCAAAATCATACTAACCAATATTGATTTAATAAAATTTCTAAGATAATACAATTGAAAATGTTAGCATAAAATGACTACTAAAATAATCTGAAAATTTGAAATAGCCAGTTTAATATATATATATATATATATATATATATATATATATATATATATATATATATATATATATATATATATATAATACAATTTTGAATAGTGACTTTCATTTAATATAACTTCAACTCAATTGGTTAATAAGCATTTATACTTTTATAAACGTGAACGGTACTGAATAGAGACACCGGTAATTGTTCACTCAAGATTGTTCATACACTTTATTTCAAAACATGATTTGTTCTCGGTGGGTGTGTATGGTTTATTGCTTGAAGCATATAGATTGAGTGCGTCTCTAAACAATTCAACTTTTTAGGACGACTCTATGGTTGAAATTCAAGTCCTCTAGTCACTTATGTTTTAGCCTTTTTACACAATCATCAATTAAAGCTGAGTGTGTAACCATGTTTATTTGACATACAAAACACTATTATGTGACAAAATTTCTTATCAAGTTGTCAATACAAGCATGTTGGCACTAGTAGATCCGTCAATGAAGCTCCAATCCCCAAAGACTCAAGCATTGTCCCCACTTAAAACCCTATTAATTATGGTCCCATGTTGAAGGAGTCTCTTTTAGCCGCAACCCATTAAAATATTGTTGTTAAGGATTTGGTCCCGTGGCAAACTCCCATTATCAGTTATACAATATATTTTAGCTTATGGTTGGTATTATCTAATCGCACGGTATGTAGAAGTTCATAATTATAGCTTCAGAAACATTACATTGGGAAAGGCCTTAAACATGAGATGGCCGTGTTGATTAATACCTTTTATTATTGAAGTTGGAAAAATCAATTTGAGCATCACATTCTATTTCAGATTGGCCCAAGGGCCAGACATGTCTTAATTCACTCTTGTTTTCAGAACGGTCCAATTATCTAAGTCCAGTCAGTTTGGAGCAGAATTTATCTTTCTGCCCCTCTATTGAGCATATATGGTCGGGTGACTCCAAGGGTCGCCTTCCCCTCCTTGGTAACTCATGCCCGTCATGTACGGTTACACCATCCAGAAACAGTCAGACGCCCGTGCCCACAACTGCGCCTTTTCCTGTGGCAACAGACAAATTTCGGGCACCTCTGTCCGTCCCAACGACTAGTTTCTGACAGTTACCTATTCTTTGGTAAACGGTAATTTCGCCCCGAAAATAGGAACTGTTGGTCACGCACTGGGGGCACTATAAAAACCCTCTCATTTGAGAGGGTCGGGTATTCTAAATCATCTTACGAAACACATACTTTGTACCTGCTCTCTCTCTCTCTCTCTCTCTCTCTCTCTCTCTCTCTCTCTTGATTCTTACTTTAGCATCGTAGTGCCTTGCAAGTACACCCCCTCCCCATCTTTCACACCCAGCATCACAGACGTCATCTCTGCCTCACTTCAGGTTCTGATCAGCCATCAAGATCAGTGGCGCCATCTGTGGGAACTCTGTCATCCCCGTCTAGCATCCGTCATAGATTCAAGACCAAAACAGATCTCTGTCCAAGATTCCGATCATGGCAAGTCAAGATCACGTTCATGATGCTCGCAACTCTGCTTTCCTCACCGTCAGCAAGACTGATATTGACGGAGCTGTACCCTTCCTTGGGAGCGACGCCCATCATCTAAGAGATGAAGCCACTGCGTCTCCCTCCCCTACTCGTGCTGATCAGGTTGCAGATCAACCCTCCTTGGACCACCAGCCTGTTCCTATTCCGCCCAACGCCAACCCAGTCGTGGCAGCCCTTCTCGAAGCTCTCAACAAAACCAACCTCTTAATCCTCCAACAAAACGCGAGGATTGGAGCCCTAGAGGAGTCCAACCGGCTAAGATCCCCTCAGCAGAGGAAAGAACGTCGACGATCCCGAGGTCCACCTCCCCGACGTGAAAGAGATCGTCGGGCACCTCCTGAACCAGAGTCCTATGCCATCAGGAAGCGTGACCACATCTCCCCACGGAGCTAGTACTCCCCGGGGACCAAGAGGACCAGGAGGGACCAGCGTTCACCTCCGCCCAGCTCTAAGGGTCGGGCACGAACCCCATCTCCCCGCAGGAATCACCGTCTCATTCTTGAGCGAAGCACCCGCTCCCCGTCATGGTCCAGTAGCAACAGTGGCGATGAGCCTCGCGGCCCGTTGTCTCAGGATATTATGGTCATGCGCCTCCTCAAAGGATTGGAGAAACCACCGTCTCTAGGCACCTGCGACGGTACGACGAATCCTGACGAGAACATCGAAAATATCGATGCTCTGCTCGACTATCGTGGCGTCCAGGGTGCCATCAAGTGTAGACTGTTCCCTACCACGCTCAGGAAGGGAGCGATGACCTGGTATAATAAACTCCCTGACGAGTCCATCACCTCGTGGAGGCAGCTGGGGAGAATGTTCTCCAGACACTTCACGACATCCCGCCGCCACCCAAAGACCGAAGCCTCCCTTGAGGCCATAATCCAAGGGAAAGACGAGCCTCTCCGAACCTACATCGAGAGGTTCAATAAAGAAGCAGTGCAAGTCTCAACGACCGATGACATGAAGAAGTTCTTGCTCGAGCGAGGAATTCGTCCCTGGACATAATTCACCAAAGCAGTTCCTCCTCAAGGCGCCTTCCTCCTAGACGCCTTCCTCCTCATATACTCCTCAATACGCAAGCATATATCCAGTATGAGGAGAAAGAAGTTGCCAGCTCCGCTCGGGACTCACGGCACCAAGAAAGTGCTCGTGCCTCCAAACATGATGATCCCTCAACATCTTGTCGGGGAGACAGAAGACGCGAGGACCGCCCCGGGAGTCCCGGGACAACAAAGGACCCTTCGGCCGCTTCCATGAGTATACTCCCCTGACCACCTCCAGGTAGAAAATCCTCTCTGAATGCGCCAACACGGAGTTCAAAAAAGTAGGGGTTCAATTCCCTAAACAAATTCTGGCCAAGCCGAATACTGACAAGTCAAAATACTGTCGTTTCCACAAAAGTCACGGCCATACAACCGACGATTTCATACACCTGAAGGATGCCATTGAGATACTAATCAGGGAGGACCACCTGAAGCAGTTCACCAAGAAAAGGGAGGCTCCTCAGCAGGACGCCCAAGAGTCCAAGAAAGTCAAGGAAGTGGTGCCTTCCTCTGAAGAGACAAACCTTCAGGTCGCCATGAGCATAGCGTGGCTTAAGGATTTCTATATCCCCGAGGGACTCAACGCTCCCCCTACTTCACAGCACATAGTCCGTGGGAAACCTTCCCCTCCGCCATGGTCATCTCCAGAGGGGGCTTCTACAAAGTTACTGTGGGCTCCGTTAAAAGGAATTTCAAACATCTTCTCAGCACAAGCTCCAACAAAAGTACCACGCTTGACAAAGTCTGGGGAGAGTTGGTTCCCATCTCTTTCTACCGCGAGGAGCTCCTCGATGGGGCTCCCAACTCAAGCATTCCGCTGCTCGTGAGAGCCCAGATGGCTAACTTTGATGTTCTCTGAATCCTAGTCGACCAAGGCAGCTCGGTCGACATCATGTACTCGCAGCTGTTTTTCACCCTCCAACTACATAAATCACACCTGACTCCCTACGTAGGCTCTGACCTACATGGCTTCAACGTGTCGGTCACAAAGCCCTGGGGATACGTGGAATTGATCGTGACTTTCGGAACTGCAGAGACGTCCAGGTCCATTAAAGTTTAATTCTTGGTCATCGATTGCCCATCTCTCTATCAGTGCATCTTTGGGTGGGCAACTTTGGCCGAATTGCTAGCTATACCATCAACCGTGCACTTAAAAATAAAGTAGTATACTTCTAAGGGTCTGGTCGCCACTCTACATTGGGACATCGAGGCAACAAGGTGATGTTTTGAAGTAGCCACCAAAGGACTCAACACCATTGCCTCCAAGCCGAAGACTTCCAGTAAGTGGACCCTACCCAGCAGCTACGAGGAGGCAAAGCCGCTGCCCCACGTCGACTCTATCGACCTGGACACCCGCTTCTCTGAAGACGATCAGAAGGGGACCTAGACTTGTTCGAGCATCCCCTCAGCCTCAACTAGTATCGACGAAAGCTCTCATCTGACGCGCCCAATTTCAAATGGCGAGTTCGAACTTGTTCTGCTCGGCGAAGACCCCCAACAAGGAGTGAATATCGAGACCGGAATCCCCGACATAGCGAGGAAACAACTCAAAGCTTGCCTCCGAGAGAATGCGGATTTGTTCGCCTGGAGCGCTGCGGAAATGCCCGACCTAGATCCTGCAGTCGCCTGCCATCAGCTCACAATTGACCCCGCCGCTAGGGCTGTAGCACAACGTAGGAGAATGCAGTGTCCGGAGAAAACGGAGGTTGCTGAACAAGCTGTAAAAGACCTCCTTGAGGAAAACTTTATTTCGGATGCCAATTACACTACTTGGCTGTCCAATGTTGTACTCGTTAAAAAGTCTAATGGAAAATGGCGTATTTGTGTTGATTATACCGATCTCAATAGGGCATTCCCTAAAGATGCATATCCCCTACCCAATATAGATAAACTTGTTGATAGTTCTGTCGGTTTTAAACTGTTATCATTCATGGATGCCTATTCGGGCAACAATCAAATACCCATGGCAAAAAGCGACAAAAGGTACACGGCTTTCATGACCGAATCGGGCAATTATTACTATAACGTAATGCCCTTCGGCCTGAAAAACGATGGTGTTACCTACCAGCGAATGATGAACAAGGTCTTCCGGGGAGAAATCGGGGCCATGTTTGAAGTATACATGGACAACATGATCGTGAAGTCCCCTAGGAATCTGATCACACGACCCATTTGAGGAAAGTTTTTGAGCAGACCAGGAAGTACCATATGCATTTCAACCCAGAGAAGTGCATGTTCTGGGTACGAGCGGGAAAATTCCTCGGCTTCTATCTAACGGAACGAGGAATTGAAGCTTACCCCGACAAATGCAGGGTCTTCTCCGAGTTCGCCACGCCTGGCTCGAAGAAATACATCTAATCCCTCAACGGGATGCTCGCTTCATTATCCTGTTTTGTGGCCAAGTCTGCCCAGCACGCACTGCCTTTTTTCAAACTCCTCCGCAGGGAGGCGGCTTTCGAATGGACAGAGGAATGCGACCAGGCTCTCCTCCACCTAAACTGAGCATTGTCAGAACCACCTGTTCTCTCTCGGCCAGTGTTGATTGCAGAATAGGGCAAGCAGCAAAAATATTTATTTTTGGAAGAATTCCCTCCGGGATTTATGTCGTGTCCACAGAGATCGGTTCGAGGGAAAGAATGTCGTTCGACAGTCTCTCGCGTTTATGAGTTTGGATTAAAATAGTTTCAAACATGAAAACATAAAAGTAAACATTAAAACAAAAAGAAATCATTCTTTAGAGAGAAAAACTCGTCCGGCAACGCATATAAATCACTCCTCACAAACTTAAACTTACCGACCAGTTATACTCCACCTACAATACTCCTCAATATCACCCAGCATCGCTCACAACACAGGTTATGTCTAACGCAAAGTTGAGATAACAACCGTGTCACTCTCTTCGTCACTCTCGCGAGCGAAGCCTCGAAACACGGAAGGCGTTAAGCTTCGACGCCTATTGAAGATTGTTACTTCTAAAATATATCTCTAGAGTCCAGAAACTAACAGACAATCATCCCTAATCGAAGTTCGCGAAGGTTATGTCTAACGCAACCCAAACCCCACGCATAAAGCAAAAATCAGAGACAATCACCAATAAAGATTTGTAAAGCAAGTTTCATATAACGCCATGGACGACAAATATACATGAGTTTACAGCAAATACATATACACAACCCAACCATAAAGAAAAACACAAAGAAAAAGAGAAATGAACCAAACATCTCACGGTTTGTCAGAGCCGGTCGACGATCAATCCACCCCGGTTCATCCATGTGCAAGCTCCATAGTTGTTTTCTAAACTAATCTACCAAAGAATGAGGTTGATGAAGTTGGAAAATCAAAAATCACCTCCAAACAACATATTTACCACAAAGTAAACGTATTTATAAACAATACGCAATATATACACTAAAATGTAAAGTAAACGTATTTATAAACAAATTGGGTTTTATTCGCACGATATTTACCACAAAGTATCGATAAGTGAAACAAAACATATATACAAAAATAGGCACAATTTGCACTTATCAAACTCTCCCCAACTTACATAATTGTTTGTCCACAAACAAGAATCAAACAAACTTAAAAACACAAAAGCAATATCCAAAGAACGACGAATCAACAGGTTTTGAAAAACGGAAACAAATAAATGGTTCAAATGAAAACGGCACACACAAAAAGTAAATACTTACCACTGGCTACGACGACAACATAGTCACGAAACAAACGCAAACTACAAAAATCATGCCAAACATTCTAAAACAACACAAGTTCCAAAGTGAACACACCTAGTAAAAACAATCATCGGTAGATGAAAAACACAAAATAAGGTACTTTACACTCACACAACACTCATGCAAACAAAAGACTAAATTATGCATACATCCAACAATTCACATTGAGAATACAAAGGCAAGAATCACAAGGACTTTCAAGGTTGTAACGTGGTCGGGTAAACAAACAAGGGGCAATTTCTAAAGGTAATTGAAGAAAAAACTTGCCTAAACCTAAGGGAGTGATCAACTCACAAAGATTCAAACACCAAATTCCATTCAACTTCTTCCACAATCCCAAGTGTTACACAACACACAATACTTATTTAGCACAATTATTGAAACTCTTTTTGTTTCCTTTTTCAAGGATTTTCTTTTTCTTCTTTTTTTCTTTCTTTTTCTCTTTCACAAATTTTTCTCTTTTTTCTTTTCTTTTTCAATCCGCATAAAATCCAACCAATGAGTACACAATTGTCCTCTCCCCAACTTGAATTCAACCGCACCATCATGTGAATACTCCCTACTTTCTAAGGCAAGGAAAAAATCCATAAAACAACACAAAGTTGAGACCCAAGAAAAAACAAAATCCATTCAAAAATAAGTGAACTAATTACTCATAGACAAGCATTAAGTTCAAATAAAAACATGGATCAAAAAGCTCAAAGGGGTTACAAATGATCACACGCTCACAAGGTGAATGACTATTTGGCTAAGGTGGTTGTGCTCAAAATGAAACAATTGCCTTGATCCTTTTCATGCATTCATATAAACAACACAAATAACAGATTCAACATAATAAAATCCAGTTAGAACAAGAATGTGGGTTCTCCGCGCATATATGAACAATAGAAGGCTACCTTACAAAAAGGTTGGGAACTAAAGTGATTCACAATAGAACAAGTATACAAAAGAATGAATGGCATGAAAGTTTGTAAAAAGCCTAAGTATCGTGAATATGCTAAAGTATAGAAAACGATAAATACATACCTCAGACGTGTACAAACTTAACAAAATCATTACCATACATCCGCAAGTTGAAACGAACCAACTTGGAAAATCACAAAAGCATCCTCAAATAAGTCGACCAAGACTTGCAACCAAATAACAAACAAAACATTAGAAAAGAAAAACTATCAAACATGCTTGTTTTACGTCGTAAGCTCTACGCCTTTACGGTGCTTAGCTAGAAACTAACTTCATTCATGCCATGGTGATGTCTCACCGCGCAACCAAAAGCAACCGTCCTAACCAAACGCTTGAACAAACGTTACGGGAACAAAATGTATACAACACTTGAACAAACATAATGGAAACAGACAATATATACGATATATACAAAACTCAAAAAACAAAGAAACTATCGCAATGGGATTCAATATCAAAACCAATCCCTAACAACGACGCCATTTTGTTGATTGCAGAATAGGGCAAGCAGCAAAAATATTTATTTTCGGAAGAATTCCCTCCGGGATTTATGTCGTGTCCACAGAGATCGGTTCGAGGGAAAGAATTTCGTTCGACAGTCTCTCGCGTTTTTGAGTTTGGATTAAAATAGTTTCAAACAAGAAAACATAAAAGTAAACATTAAAACAAAAAGAAATCATTCTTCAGAGAGGAAAACTCATCCGGCAATGCATATAAATCACTTCTCACAAACTTAAACTTACCGACCAGTTATACACCACCTACAATACTCCTTAATATCACCCAGCATCGCTCACAACACAGGTTATGTCTAACGTAAAGTTGAGATAACAACCGTGTCACTCTCTTCGTCACTCTCGCGAGCGAAGCCTCGAAACACGAAAGGCATTAAGCTTCGACGCCTATTGAAGATTGTTAGTTCTTAAATCTATCTCTAGAGTCCAGAAACTAACAGACAATCATCCCTAATCGAAGTTCGCGAAGGTTATGTCTAACACAACCCAAACCCCGCGCATAAAGCAAAAATCAGAGACAATCACCAATAAAGATTTGTAAAGCAAGTTTCATATAACGCCATGGGCGACAAATATACATGAGTTTGCAGCAAATACATATACACAACCCAACCATAAAGAAAAACACAAAGAAAAAGAGAAATGAACCAAACATCTTGCGGTTTTTCAGAGCAGGTCGACGATCACTCCACCCCGGTTCATCCATGTGCAAGCTCCATAGTTGTTTTCTAAACTAATCTACCAAAGAATGAGGTTGATGAAGTTGGAAAATAAAAAATCACCTCCAAACAACATAACAATAAAAAAATGAAGTAAAATGAACTAATATACAAAATTCTGTTTCAGACCCACCGCCCGGCGCTAGAAAGCACCGCCCAGCGGCACCCACTTTTCCTCTCACATCAGCTGCGTACATAAACCGCCTAGTAACAATATCTAACACCGCCCGACGCTGGAAATACCGCCCGACGCTAGCCCAAAAATATGGCATGCTCCTGTAAGTCTCTTATTTCAACTCTCTTATTTCCTCCGCCGCAGAACCGCCCGGCGCCCAAATCTCACAGCTCGGCGCAGCTGACAGCAACAGCAAAAATCCTGCACTGTTGTATTCGTAACTTTTGAACTGTAACTCCATTTTTTGCCCGGTTTGAAGCGTTGGAAAGCTTATTCAATGCTCTATACAACAATGGCAAGATATACTTGATTAAATACCTGCAAAAATGAGAGAAAATCAATTAAACTC
The DNA here is from genome assembly GCA_022829125.1 of Lathyrus tuberosus. Classification (NCBI taxonomy): domain Eukaryota; kingdom Viridiplantae; phylum Streptophyta; class Magnoliopsida; order Fabales; family Fabaceae; genus Lathyrus; species Lathyrus tuberosus. The sequence goes on along the minus strand of JALAZF010000392.1, from coordinate 1,227,321 downwards.
GTTGATATTTACACTATACGCAATATATACACTAAAATGTAAAGTAAATGTATTTATAAACAAATTGGGTTTTATTCGCACGATATTTACCACAAAGTATCGATAAGTGCAACAAAACATATATACAAAAATAGGTACAATTTGCACTTATCAAACTCTCCCCAACTTATATAATTGTTTGTCCACAAACAAGAATAAAACAAACTTAAAAACACAAAAGCAATATCCAAAGAACGACGAATCAACAGGTTTTGAAAAACGGAAACGAATGAATGGTTCAAATGAAAACGGCACACACAAAAAGTAAATACTTACCACTGGCTACGACGACAACATAGTCACGAAACAAACGCAAAATACAAAAATCATGCCAAACATTCTAAAACAACACAAGTTCCAAAGTGAACACACCTAGTAAAAACAATCATCGGTAGATGAAAAACACAAAATAAGGTACTTTACACTCACACAACACTCATGCAAATAAAAGACTAAATTATGCATACATCCAACAATTCACATTGAGAATACAAAGGCAAGAATCACAAGGACTTTCAAGGTTGTAACGTGGTCGGGTAAACAAACAAGGGGCAATTTCTGAAGGTAATTGAAACAAAAACTTGCCTAAACCTAAGGGAGTGATCAACTCACAAAGACTCAAACACCAAATTCCATTCAACTTCTTCCACAATCCCAAGTGTTACACAACATACAATACTTATTTAGCACAATTATTGAAACTCTTTTTGTTTCCTTTTTCAAGGATTTTCTTTTTCTTCTTTTTTTCTTTCTTTTTCTCTTTCACAAATTTTTATCTTTTTTATTTTCTTTTTCAATCCGCATAGAATCCAACCAATGAGTACACAATCGTCCTCTCCCCAACTTGAATTCAACCGCACCATCATGTGAATACTCCCTACTTTCTAAGGCAATGAAAAAATACATAAAACAACACAAAGTTGAGGTCCAAGAAAAAACAAAATCCATTCAAAAATAAGTGAACTAAATACTCATAGACAAGCATTAAGTTCAAATAAAAAGATGGATAAAAAAGCTTAAAGGGGTTACAAATGATCACACGCTCACAAGGTGAATGACTATTTGGCTAAGGTGGTTGTGCTCAAAATGAAACAATTGCCTTGATCATTTTCATGCATTCATATAAATAACACAAACAACAGATTCAACATAATAAAATCCAGTTAGAACAAGAATGTTGGTTCTCCGCGCATATATGAACAATAGAAGGCTACCTTACAAAAAGGTTGGGAACTAAAGTGATTCACAATAGAACAAGTATACAAAAGAATGAATGGCATGAAAGTTTGTAAAAAGCCTAAGTATCATGAATATGCTAAAGTATAGAAAGCGCTAAATACATACCTCAGACGTGTACAAACTTTACAAAATCATTACCATACATCCGCAAGTTGAAACGAACCAACTTGGAAAATCACAAAAGCATCCTCAAATAAGTCGACCAAGACTTGTAACCAAATAACAAACAAAACATTAGAAAAGAAAAACTATAAAACATGCTTGTTTTACGTTGTAAGCTCGACGCCTTTACGATGCTTAGCTAGAAACTTCCTTCATTCATGCATGGTGATGTCTCACCGCGCAACCAAAAGCAAGCGTCCTAACCAAACACTTGAACAAATGTTACGGGAACAAAATGTATACAACACTTGAACAAACATAATGGAAACAGACAATATATACGATATATACAAAACTCAAAAACAAAGAAACTATCGCAATGCGATTCAATATCAAAACCAATCCCCGACAACGGTGCCATTTTGTTGATTGCAGAATTGGGCAAGCAGCAAAAATATTTATTTTCGGAAGAATTCCCTCCGGGATTTATGTCGTGTCCACAGAGATCGGTTCGAGGGAAAGAATGTTGTTCGACAGTCTCTCGCATTTATGAGTTTGGATTAAAATAGTTTCAAACAAGAAAACATAAAAGTAAACATTAAAACAAAAAGAAATCATTCTTCAGAGAGGAAAACTCGTCCGGCAATGCATATAAATCACTCCTCACAAACTTAAACTTACCGACCAGTTATACCCCACCTACAATACTCCTCAATATCACCCAGCATCGCTCACAACACAGGTTATGTCTAACGCAAAGTTGAGATGACAACCGTGTCACTCTCTTCGTCAATCTCACGAGCGAAGCCTCGAAACACGAAAGGCATTAAGCTTCAACGCATATTGAAGATTGTTAGCTCTTAAATCTATCTCTAGAGTCCAGAAACTAACAGACAATCATCCCTAATCGAAGTTCGCAAAGGTTATGTCTAACGCAACCCAAACCCCGCGCATAAAGCAAAAATCAGAGACAATCACCAATAAAGATTTGTAAAGCAAGTTTCATATAACGCCATGGGCGACAAATATACACGAGTTTACAGCAAATACATATACACAACCCAACCATAAAGAAAAACACAAAGAAAAAGAGAAATGAACCAAACATCTCGCGGTTTGTCAGAGCCGGTCGACGACCAATCTACCCCGGTTCATCCATGTACAAGCTCCATAGTTGTTTTCTAAACTAATCTACCAAAGAATGAGGTTGATGAAGTTGGAAAATCAAAAATCACCTCCAAACAACATAACAATCAAAAAATGAAGTAAAATGAACTAATATACAAAATTCTGTTTCAGACCCACCGCCCGGCGCTAGAAAGCACCGCCCGGCGGCGCCCACTTTTCCTCTCACATCAGCTGCGTACATAAACCGCCTAGTAAAAAATATCTAGCACCGCCCGGCGCTGGAAATACCGCCCGACGCTAGCTCAAAAATATGGCACGCTCCTGTAAGTCTCTTATTTCAACTCTCTTATTTCCTCCGCCGCAGCACCGCCCGACGCTCAAATCTCACCTCCCGGCGCAACAAAATGTACCGCCTGGCGCAACAAGGACGCAGCTGACAGCAACAACAAAAATTCTGCACTGTTTTATTCGTAACTTTTGAACCGTAACTCTGTTTTTTGCCCGATTTGAAGCGTTGGAAAGCTTATTCAATGCTCTATACAACAAAGGCAAGATATCCTTGATTGAATACCTGCAAAAATGAGAGAAAATCAATTAAACTCATTGATATTTACACTATACGCAATATATACACTAAAATGTAAAGTAAACATATTTATAAACAAATTGGATTTTATTCGCACGATATTTACCACAAAGTATCGATAAGTGCAACAAAACATATATACAAAAATAGGTACAATTTGCACTTATTAGCCAGACAACGGGGAAACCCTATATCTCTACCTCAATGTGGCAACCGAGGCCGTCAGCGTCGCCCTCATCCATGAAACACCCGATGGGCAGAAATACATTTACTTCACGAGCAAGGTGCTGCAAGGACCAGAGATGAGATACCAACAAATAGAGAAAGTAGCCCTGGCCCTCATCAACGCTGCGAGGTGACTGAGACATTACTTTCTGGCCCACACAATCGTGGTCCGAACAGACCAACCCACGAGGCAATTATTAGGGAGGCCAGACATAGCCGGTAGAATGCTTAAGTGGTCGTTAGCCGAAAAGCCCTCAAGGCCCAGGCGCTGGCCGACTTCGTCACAGAGATGACATTCGCCGAATCGCCCACTTGCAGAGCGCGCAAATGAACAATCTTCATCGACGGGGCATCCAGCTCGGCGGGAAGCGGGGCAAGTATCATTTTGGAAAACGAGGAAGGAATTATCTTCGAAGTCTCGCTTACCTTATCTTTCCCTACTTCCAATAATCAGGCTGGATATGAAATCTTCCTCGCCGGTCTAGGCCTTGCCGAAGATCTAGGTGTCGAGGAAGTCATCATCTGCACCGATTCTCAACTTATGGCCCTCCAAGTGCACGGAGAATACCAGGGCAAGAACGGAAACTTATCTTAATACTTGACCCTGATTAAGGAGAAGATGACGAAATTCACGACGGTAGAAGTAAAACATGTTCCCCGCAAACATAATGTCAGAGCAGACATTTTGTCAAAGCTGGCGAGCACAAAGAAAAAAGGCAGAAACAAATTCTTCATCCAAGAAGTACTTCCTCGACCCAGCATCGAGAAAGCTTCCGCAGTCCTTGACGTGCAAGTCATCGGCGACCACAAATTCTGGATGACCCCCGTCTACAATTACCTCGCCAAGGATGAGTTACCATCTGACCCAAGGAGTCCAGCGTAGTCAGGCGCAGGGCCTGCTCCTATGTCTTGGTCAAAAATAAGTTATACAGACGAGGGTTCTCCATCCCTTTGCTCAAATATGTCGAGGAGGAGATGGTCGCCCATGTACTACGTGAGATCCATGAAGGGATCAATGCCCAGCACCTTGGGGGGAGATCCCTCGCCAGGAAAGCTTTACGAGCAGGATACTACTGGCCGACCATGCATCATGATGCAAAAGAGCACATGAAGAAATGCGACAAATGCCAACGGCACAGGGTCATGCACTTGACACCGCCCAATGAACTCAAAGTAATGTCCTCCCTGTGTCCCTTCGCATGGTGGGGCCTGGATATCCTAGGACTATTCGTTGTGGGGTAAAACCAGAACAAGTACTTGATAGTGGGCGTTGACTACTTCACCAAGTGGATAGAAGCAGAGGCTCTGGCCAAAATAACGGCCTATAACATACTTTGCTTCTACAAGTGGAACATCCTTCCCCACTTCGGCATCCCCCAAGCAATAGTCACTGATAACAGGACACAGTTTACGGACAAGAAGTTTGAGGAGTTCATCGCCCAATTGGGCACGAAGCAACACTTCGCCTCCGTCGAACATCCCCAAACTAACGGGCAAGCCGAGGCACCAAATAGGGCAATCTTACGAGGCCTCAAATGAAGGCTGGACGAAACGAAGAAATAATGGGTCGAGGAGCTGCACAACATGCTCTAGGCCTACCGCACTACGCCCCACTCTTCGATTGGGGAAACCCCTTTCCGCCTAGCTTACGGAACAGAGGTGATGATCCCCATTGAGATACACGTGCCCTCCAGGCGGACTGAATCCCCCCTAGACGAGGAGACTAATAACGAAGTACTAAGGGAGGAGCTCGATCTCGTTGAAGAGGTCCGATCAGGAGCAGCTCTCCGCGAAGCCTCACTAAAACAAAAAATTGAAATTAGGAACAATGCCAAAGTTATACGCGAGAATTCCAATTAGGCAGTCTCGTCTTAAGAAGGAGTCACAAAGATTCTCGAGAATGCAAACTCGCCGCAAACAGGGAAGGACCCTATCGCGTTCAGGAGAAGACATATAATGGGACCTACTACCTAGAACACCTTAATGGGGAAGAACTTGCTCGACTATGGAACGCTGAAAAGCTAAAACAATACTATATCTAAGGCCTTAATCGTCGGCTTGCTTCATCGATGCGACGAGCATAGCGTTCCGACCAAGAATGTGCGCCCAGGTATAAGCGCTGTATACAAACTAAGGCAGGCTTTCGCTAAAGAACAACCAGAACCCATGCCCGACGGCGGTTCCTCGACCGAGCCCACCGTCGAAAAAGTACCATGATAGGCAAAACACCCAGCTCGCGATGGGAAGTTCATGCCTCAAACTTAGGCCTCAAATGCGACCTGAGCTTCACTTTCATACCTGGAAGCCACCCAGGTCGTTCGACCAGTCCCTCTCACTGCCGAACACATCTAAGTCGAGCAAATCCCGAAACAATAAACAAATCAATTGCTCTTATTACAGACACACATGCGCACCGAGCAATAATTCAACACTTAGTGAAAATAAAAGGAAAGTAAAGCCATGCGCGAAATAGATCATACAACACCAACCAGATCGGCCGAAAACATATATATTACAATAATAAGTGGTCATGAAGACCACAATTATACCTCTTACATTAATAAGGGGCCATGCCCCATACAAAGCAAAAGTTACACAAATACAACAAAAAAGAAATCACTCCTCCATCTGTTGAAGCTCCTCGTCGAGGGTCTGCGCATGCTCCTCGCCAATCTGAAGAAACTTGGGGATGATGATCTTTCCATTCTCAACATGGTATAGGAACCCGGTCCCCCTCCGTGGATAGTTGGACCCTGGGGTTTACGAGCTTTAGTTGCGCCACAGCATTGTTGAAAGAATCCTCACCAATGGCTTCAACATCATTCTCCGTTTGCACGATACGGGCAACCAACTCCACCTGAGTCTTCAGTTTTTTAGCTCCTCGCACTCATCTTCAGCAGGGGCAACAACAGACCTCAGTTACTCAACCACATCTTCTGCGGCTTTCTTCTCGGCAACCAGAGTGCCTTTCTCCCCTTGGATCTTGGTCAGCTCCTCCTGGAACTTTTTCATTTCCTCCTCGGCGACCCTAGCCTCCTCCTTAGCCTTCTTCAACTTCTCCTCCAGGACTGCTATCACGGTCTGGGCCTTCTTCAGCTCAGAATCATGCTAGGAATCTTCCTTGGCGTAAAATGCTGCCATTTCCAAGACTCTAATCAGGGAAGAAGCATCTTGTGCCAACATTTCCCTCTTGCTCGGGCGATCCATTGCTTCGAGCTTTAGAGACTCCGCCCGAGGAACTGTCACAGAGGAGCCTTCGAAGAACTTTTTATTGTGAAGGCACGGAGGCAGCTCAAACCTACTCTTCTCCCCTGCATGGCTAAGGTCCACTGTCTCGGTCTTCCGGAAGCGCTTGAACCTCGAGGTTATGGGCACTGGGGAACTCTAGACAGGCGGCAGAGTCGACGAGGAGGTCCCCGACCCTGTTTATGGAGGTGGCACTCGTTGGCTGAGCCAGCTCTTCGTATTTGTTGCACCACCCTTGCCCTTCGCATGGGTATTCTTCACTATCCGCTCATGCGCTGAAGGGATTTCACCTGTAAAAACATAACGAGCACGTTAGCAAACGGGGAAGACAATAATCAAAACAAGCTAAGAAATAAAGACTACCTAGTAGTTTAAGAGCATCATCGTGCATCCTGCACTCAAGGAGCTCCTTTGTGTTAATATAGCGGCTCTCCACCTTTTGCCCCCCATCTTCCTCGAAGATTAGGTCCCCGCTCTTAGTCCAGCACTAGGCAGGGGTAAAACCATTGACAAAGCTCACCAGCGTCGCATAGTCGGCCTTGTCATCATCATCCAACATCTTTGGTTGGGCAAGATACTGGTCACTCTCCTGGGAAAAATGAGCACCACTCCAGCTGAAGGGGAACTTCAGCAACCTCCGTGCCACTACTTTGCCCTCCTCATCGTAAAGATCCTCCCTGTTCTCATACATCGACACCTCCCAGACATACGTGGAGTCCTGGGCCTTCGCTGACACGGGCTCGATAATGTAAAACCTCTTCTTAAAAGTCCTAATGGACTCAGAGAACGGTTTGAACAAATTCCTCGTCTGCTTCAACGAGACCCAGCCGAACTTCCTCCCCGAGACTTACCGTTGGAGATGGAAGATTGTAAAGAATAATGGGAGGGTAACTCCTATCTTTAGGAACTCGCACGTCAGTTCGAATTCCCGGATAAAGGCTAGGGAATTGAGATGCAGTTGTGAGGGGGCCAGATCTAAATGCACAAAGACTGACCTCTGGAAATCAGTGAAGGGCAGCCTTAGCCCAATACCCTTGAATACGTACTCATACATCGGGAATCTCTCCCCGTAGTCCGTGCAGATGCGGTCGTCCTCTCCCGGGAAATGAACTTTTCATTCCCCTTCAACCCCCACGGTCATGAAGACGTCCCCAGTATACGATGCAAAAACAGAGGCATGCTCTGCAGGTTCTGCGAATGACCAGTCTTCCGCGGAGGTCCTCGCAGGTGGGGTCTCGCCGACATCACCGGGAGTAGCTGTGTCTTTCGTATCACTACTTTCCGAGGAGCTCTCCTCGGACGAGTTTATGAGAATTTTGTCTTCAAATTCACGGGCCATCTCCTTCACCTGAAAAGCAGAGAACAAAAGTGAATTCGATGATAAAATTAAATCCACCCTTCCACCACTAGTCAAGTGAAAGGGCGCGCAAAGGCCCGAGGACGTTCTCCCCGACCTAAGCCCTACTAAAATGGCACAGTTGTAACGCGAGGAGATGCCCAGGAAACCCCTCCAAAGCATGCGGGGAGATCTTCCCCGGTTCGCTACCCAGAATACCGTTTGAAGGCCTACAGGAAAACTCATGAATCTTCCGGAAAACTCACAGGTATACCGGAAAATTCATGAGCTCCGCCGGATACAAACACGCTCGTCGTGGCAACAACATCAGAAATGACCTAGATCCCTAAGTTCCTAAGCTTCTGGCGACCATGGCAGCGGCTAAAACTGGCCAAACCACCGCCTACCACCAACAGCCACCGGAAACTGCTACTACTGTACCTAGTTTCACCCTAACAACATGCATTCTAGAAGATCAGAAAGCTAAAAAGCCTGAGACTAGAGTCAAGTTGAGCAACTTACATGGTCGAGGAAGTGTTAGAGGTTCAAAGGTGGCTGGTCGGTGCTTGGACGAAGGAGAGACGACGGCTGGATGTCAGTTGAACAACAACGAGCGGAAGAACTCTGAGCAGAGGAACGAAAGAAGAGAGAGAAGTGAAAAGTGAAAATGAGGAGCTTCTCCCTCTATTTATAGGCATTCTGAGGGAACGTGCACGAGCACGCACGACCAGGTACATCATCATGACCCTAGCCTAGCCATCATGATGCATTTAATACAACACAGAGCTCAAGGCACGCGTGGCACTTCACCTCTTCAGATCACATCAACCGTTGGGCTCCCCGTACGCTTGGCAACGCCAAACAAAGTTATGTATCCTGCGGGCACTAACTCCCTTGGGCATCGTAAAATAACCTCATCTCGTCGACAAGTGACGATTATTTCCGGACATCCCCGGAACTTCGAACTACCCTTAAGTCATCACTCCCATGCTCGAGAGCAACGACTTGGGGGGCTCATGTTCCGGACTAGCCCAATGACTAGGCAAGGCCCAATCCACTTCTGCGCCCAAAACGGCCCAATTACCTAAGTCCAGCCATTTTGGGGCAAAATTTACCTTTCTGCCCCTCTACCGAGCATATATGGTCGGATGACTCCAACGGTCACCTGCCCCTCCTCGGTAACTCATGCCCGTCATGCACGGTTCCACCATCCAGAAACAGTCACGACGCCCGTGCCAGCAATTGCGCCTTTGCCTTTGGCAATGACTAGTTTCAGGCACTTCTGCCCATCCCAATGGCTAGTTTCTGGCAGTTACCTATTCTTCGGGAAACAATTATTTTGCCCCGAAAATAGGGACCGTTGGCTATGTGCTGGGGGAACTATAAAAACCCTCTCATTTGAGAGGGTTAGGTATTCTAAATCATCTTACGAAACACATACTTTGTACTTGCTCTCTCTCTCTCTCTCTCTCTCTCTCTCTCTCTCTCTCTCTCTCCTGAATCTTACTTTAGCATCATAGTGCTTTGCAGGTACACCCCCTCCTCATCTTTCACACCCAGCATCGCAGACGTCATCTCTGGCCCCTTTAGGTTTTGATCAGCCATCAAGATCACATTCTAACTTTGATAATGTTAGCTGGTGCATCACATTGAAATTGATTTTACAAATTCATTTTCTAACTTTAATTTCAACTTCAACTTTAATTTCAAAAATTGATTTCATAAAATAAAATTTTAAAATATCAATAGCTTGATTTTTACAATCGCAAAACTAAAGTCTCAAAAATAAAATTAAAGTTGAATTAGATATCGTGTGAACCATACTCGTTGATTGGAAATTGATTTCAACAATTGTTCAAGATTGGATCAAAATAATTTGAACCCTAAATTTATAATCATATATTAACAATAAAAAATTTAGTCCTAACTCACATAATCTAGGCTCTGATACCAAATGTAAGTGGAAATATTTAATGATCGATTATATGAAATTACAACATCAATACTTACTTGTTGAAGTCATGATTAGGAATCCCGAAAAGATGAATGATTGGATCTTCCTCTGTATCTCACACTCCTGTTAATAACTCTCAATGGGACAAGTTGTGGACCCGTCATTTATGTTTTTGATTCTTGTGATTAGAGAGAGGATCTAGCCATATAATATATATATATATATATATATATATATATATATATATATATATATATAACCCTAGTTCCTACCCATTATGGGTCAAGGGATAAAACTCACACTTTTTCTCACACCAATCAGGTTTCAGATACTCAACCTTCAATTAAAAAGATCACTTAACCAATAAAAGGGTTTATTTATGCACCTCCATCAGAATCACGATTAACCCGTTTTTCACAAACTAAATAACAATTGGTTGTAGCCCACAAAATGCTATATAAATCTAAAAATGTAAACTCATTGTTATTTATTTAAACATGATTAGTTTTGTTCACCGAAGCCATCTCACAGAAAACTTGCATATAGAAATTTATGCTACTAACCATCTCCATTGGGTTTGGTTGCTTCAAATTACACACACAGTCATTTCTTGAAGTCCAAATTCTCCATAAAGTAATGTAGAAAATATGATCTACCAGTTTATCTTGGTCACTCAACCCTCTAAGGAACCATTGGATAATAGACAATTCAAGAGGGGTATGAACATCAAAAGGAGTTGAAAACCAATCTATTTTGGCTAAGATATGTTGTATGAATTATTGGTCTACATCCTCATTGGATTGGAGACACAAAGGGCAGTTCCCATCTATTTGGATTCTTTTTTTCATTTGTTGATCTCTAATGGGAGAGGATTTTTTTTAAAGTCTCTAAAGGAATTTATAGACTTTATTAGGGATAAGATCATTCCAAATCTCTTTAATATGTTGGGTGTCATGAGAGTTTAAGGATTTTGGAGGATCATAATGATTTATATTCTTTAGGATCTAGTGAGCCGATCTAATTAAGTATTTCCCCAGTTTCTCCCAATACCAACTGATTTGATCTTCTTGAAGTATATGGGATATCATATTGGGACGCTGAGGATTTGTTTTTCTTTAAATTGGTTGAGATTTTCATAGATGAAATCTTTGTCCCATTATTTCATGTCTTCATCAATCAAATCTGAAAATGATTGTATCTTCTAAACTTTGTAGAGGACTTATAACCTTAAAGTCAATTTGATTAGGGAGCCATAGTTCCTTCCAAACCTTCACTTTAAGCATGTTTAAAATTCTCCATCTAACACCTTTTTTTCCATTATCTCTTTGACACTCATAATGCTTCTTCAAGCAAGTTTGGTTGATAACCCATAGTGGCCTCTAGAAATGTGCTTCTTGTGGATATATGTGCTCGCAGGTATAATGGTTGCAACAATCATTTGATGGACGATTTGTTTTTGATGTTGACAACCTTATAAGGTGAAGTCTTCATCAGATGTGATAATCAATTTGTTGTGCTTAGGGATCAAGATGTCAAAGCTTATATTTATATGAAAACACCTAATGTCAAGCGGCGTTTGGTGGAATCATTAAGGATCTCAAACCAACTATCTTTTTTATGATGGTATCTATCAAGAAGCCTTATCAATCCTCGTCAGATATAAGTAAAGTCAAATCTCATATGAAGTATTGAATCATTGTTGTATCAAGCAATGAATCTTACATCTTTAGAGTTGTGAAAGAGAGGGAGTGTGTAAGCTCGTCTGATCAATATTGAGTGTGTTGGAGTTCAACAATGAACCTCCATTAATAATGCACAAGAATTTGAAAAGTTGATGATGAAGAATGAGGAGAGAGAGAGAGGGAGAGAGAGAGAGAGAGAGAGAGTGAGAGAGAGAGAGCGAGAGAGATAGAGAGAGGGTAAATGAAATAATCTAACTAAATTTTTCCTAAAAATGGAAGAATTGAATTCTGTTACAAATGCAAATACATTTGAGTGTATATAAACACCCAAATTCAAATCAAATTCACATTAGACTTAAAGTTGAATTACACTGAACAACATCCCTTAATTCCCATTCAAGTCTAAAAGTAAACAACACTAATATCATCCCTCAAATTAATGAAGTGTTCAATTTTGATCTCCTTGGTCAACACATCCAATACTAGCTTCGGAGTGCTACAATGAACAATTTCAAGCATCCATTATGAACTTGATTGCACAGTAAATAGAGCATTGTCTCTATATGCTTGTTTCTTCCATGTAGCACTTGGTTTTTTGCAAGGCTTTGGAATATTTGTTGTCTATCATCATTTTGACTGGTCTGCTTACCCTGAACTTCAGTTCCTACAACAAATTCATCACCTAAACAGCTTGACAAGCTGACAAAGCATCAACTATGTATTTATTTTCATAGGTTGAAAATGCAACTAATGATTCCTTCTTGGAACACCAAGAAATAGGAGCCTCCAAATACATAAACATGTATATTGTAGTGCTTCTTCTGTCCACTATGTCCCCACACCAGTCAGAGTCTGAGCAGCATATTAAATCATCATCGCTTGATACTCCAGCTGGAAATAAAATTCCATGCCTCAGAGTTCCTTTTACATACCTCAGAATCCTGACTACAGCTTGGTAATGTGACCACTTTTGTTTACTAATAAACTGACTCACAATTCCAACTGCATAACAGATGTTAGGCCTGGTATATCTGGCAGGTTTTGTGCTTGTAATCCTGGATTTTTATTCTAGGTTTAGCATTTTCTAATCCCTAGTGTTTCCAACCGTGTCAGGTGGCATCAAAACATGTTTTCTCATGTTTCTTTTTGTAACTTGATTAGCCATGCGAGATTAACTGGTGACTAGAGCATATCTTGAGGGAACTGTCATAACTTTTACCTTGACTATAACTGCTTTGACTAAATAGATATCGAATTTAGAAACTCAGGTGAACAATGCCAACAGCAGCAGGAATAAGCAAAAAGACAGGGGAGGATAACAGTTTTGGGTTTTGCGGGGTGCCAACAATCATCCAGTTGTTATTACTGTAAATTTAAGTTATGAAGAAGAACCCTATGAGGAAGAGGTAGTTGATCATGGGAATCAACATAACCATGATTATCGATTAAAGGCTAATATTCCATTATTCTATGGAACAGTGGGAATGAAGGTGTTTCAGGAATGAAAGATCAACGTTGATAGGTTCTTCGATGTTATGGGTGTTCTTGAGAACAAGTAAGTTTAGATGGTGGTGACTAAGCTTAAGAGTATTGTTGTTAACTAGTGGGATAAACTTGTAGTTCAAAGTCAGAGTCAAAGGAAGAGACCAACAAGATCTTGGTGAAGAATGAAACAATTGATGGTGGAACGGTTTTTACTATAGGATTATGAATAGATTCTTTATAAGATGCATATTGAGTGTGTTCAAGGAAAGAGAACCGTGACTGAATACACAGTTGAGTTCTTACATTTTATGAACACAATGAATTGGGAGAATCACGGAGCTATAAAGTGGCTCGATACATCAGTGGCTTAAAAGGATCCTTGCAAGAGAATATGGGTTTTCAGATTATATGGACCATGGCTAAGGCATCCAGTCTAGCTTTGAAGACAGAATTGATGGAGAAATCCCCTCGACATTTCTCACCTTTTAGGTATTTACCCCATAATAACTTTGAATCAGTAGGCGACAAGGAAAAGAGTGCAACAACCAAGGATTTCAACCTTGAGAATAAGGGGACTACGCCACTACTCGGGGCCTCCTATCCCTATTCAACCAGCGTAAGTAGAATAGTTTCCCTAGGTCCAACATACAGGCTACGAGTTAGGAATCCCAATATGTCTAACAATAAATTAACAAAGTATCTCAAATAAAAAGCATTAAACATAAACAACAACTGAATAAAATTATAATTCAAAGGATTCATACAAAGTCAAACCAACATATAATTCCAACAAGATTGAATAAGGTTCATCATCACACAACCTAACCTAAGGGAATTTTGCTACACATTATTTAGAAAAGAATACCACAATCGATAGATAAAAATAACATGAGAAGTCCCTTGAAGTGATGGTCTCCGATGGCTTCAAATGCTTTCAAAATTTCCTTTTGTGCTCCAAAATTCGTGCTTTAGCCTATAGTTTTTGTAACCGTTGAAAAAGTACCAAAATCCCCTTGAAAAACAGTCAGAAACGCGTTAGAAAAAGGTTCATCGCGCACACGATGCTTTTCCATCATGCACACAATGTTTCATTTGCTGTATCGCACACGCGATACTTTACATTGTGCTCGTGATTATTCCAGAATGTAGATAATTGTAATATCTTCTCTTTTCAAAAAACCCCGTGTCAAAACTAGTTACGGAACTCTAGATATGAACAATTTACTAGACATACATTGAGATGTAAATTGTGCTGAAAATTGCTCGTTTATTCACAATTTCTTCCCTATTTCTTTGCTTTGCTATGTTTCTTCAGCTTCTTCATTTTCTTCATACTTCTTCATATTTAGCTCATCTTTAACTTAATATTTCATCGAATTCATCGCAAATACTTATAAAAATCATGTAATGACAAAATGTCATAATAACCCCAAACTTAATATGTTGTTTTTCCTCAAGTAACTCACATGTAACTACACCTTTCAGCAGACACAAATCGTACAATAACAATTGAACATCACTAAATTTAACATTTCCTTTATTTGACCATTGTTCTAGCTCCCAACTTTTATCCAACGAATTTGAAAAACTTCCTCAACATTGACCAATACTCAACCTATCTCTCAGCTCACTATAACTCACTCAATGGATAGGGTGATTACTCAATCAACATGAAAAATCAATTAAACTTAGCTTGATCATGTTCTAATAGGGTTAATCATAGAAATCGCAATACACACATTCGAGGGCTTTCTAGGTTGTAACTAGGCTTATGTTAGGGTATGATATATTTAGGAAAGTAGGGTTAAATCTTTGGAGTTAGGTTCCTAGTTCTCCTTCATTCATCATATCTTTTTGTTAGTACTAAAGATTTGTGTTCCTTCTTACAATGTCATTATTTTTCCTTTTTCCTTTATTAATTTTTTTTTGAAGAAGTGTCTTTTCCACTTCTTTTTCTCAACAAATTTTGAAATTTTGGATCATAATCTCTAGTACCCCATCCCCAAACTTAAAACTTTGCTCACTTCCAGGAGCAACTCCAAAATTAAGTTTTTTCATACAACTTTAAGAACTGTACTTCTACCTAACTCCAAAGAGAGGTGGAAAGAAAAGATCTTTCAAGTAATATGGCTAAGAATTTAAGGTTACGTCACCGAAAGAAAGGCTCAGGCTCAAAGTGTATATCAAAGGATAATCCTACTACTAAAGGGTGGTTTACAAAGGCTCAAAGTTATAAAAAAATTGCCTCAGAGTGTGTTGATCAAACTTGATAACTTAATCGAAAATAAATCAAACCAGATAAAAGAATAATGCATGGATACACTAAAAAAAAGGTGCACAATGGAAATATTTGGCTCAAACCTTACCATATGAGGTATCTGTAGGTTGAGTACAAGTCCGTTGATTTTTTTTCTCATCCTTCGCCTTCAAATTTCTAGTTACTAATTGGATGATCAAGTCTCTTTTAGATCATCTGCTCAGTGCTAAGGTTAAAACTTGTAAATATGAAAAAATATAAACATCTACCAACTCGTTTATTAAAGACAATTAAGATCTTCCTGGAAAGTTTATGCTAGAATAGCTATTTCCTCTTGGTATGATCTTGAATAAAAATAAAATAAATTTTGCAAAACAAAAACTAATTAAAAATTAATGGGTTTCCTCTCATCCAGCGTTTATTTTACGTCAATAGCTTGGCGCTCAATCCTCAAAACACTTTAGGTGAAAGGGATACCCTCACGCCGGTCACTTCGATTTTTCTTTGTCATGTGTCTACCTTGTTACATTTTGCCTCTAGATAATAGCAAGTATCCAAATTATCAACATATGGTGTCCAATCATACACTTTGAAACAACTTTATTTTTATTGAACTTAAAGATAAGTTCACCGGTTTCTACATCAATCTTTGCTTTCTCGGTTGCCAAGAATGGCCGTCCAAGAATAACAGTTCCTCCTGAAGTTCCCTTTGTATCCATCACTACAAAATCTGCAGGACATACCACTTTGTCGACATGTACTAACATGTCACAAAAAATAACAACCGGTTGAGTAACAGATGAGTCAGCTAGAGTGAGAGTCATGTTACTCTGTGTGATCTCACCCACATTCAACTCTTTTACTGATTTCAGTGGCATGAAATTTATGTTGGATCCAATATCACACAGAGCATGCAGGATATTCACCTCACTGATATTACAAGAAATAGTAAACTTACATGGATCTTTTAATTTTGGTGGCAACACTTGAGATCTTACCACTTCCTCTTTTTTGGTCATGTTTACATGTTCCTTGCCTACTTTCTCTTTTGTCTCCTTTAATAATACTTTCATAAACTTAACAAATTTAGGCATGAGTTCTAAAATTTCATAGAACGAAATACTTACTTGGAGAGTAGCTAGAATTTCCTTGAACTTTGCAAACATCATTGCTTCATCCTCTTGAACGGAGTTCTTTTTAATTATAGGGAAAGGTGGTTCAATGTAATCGGTAATGAGGGATTTGGTTCGGTCAGGATTTGCTTCTTCGTTCTTCTCCAAGGAGAATTTTTATCATTGAAGTGATCAAGGGTGACTCCTTTTTCTTCTTCAACACCTTAATTCCCCTTCCATTCTATTTCAATCACACCTTATTGAACTGTCTTTTTGTTACCTTGTTGAATAAGTACCTTTGAACCTGTAACCACGATCTTGCATGTTTCATTCTTAGGATTGTCTACAATGTTACCTGTGAATCCTCCACTTGAGCTTGGTAAAGCTCTTATTTGTCTAGATAGCTGACCAATCTTATCTCCATATTTTTTATGGACTCGTCCTAATTTCTACTCATTTCCTCGTGGTTTTTATTTATATGATAAAAACTGCTTTGAGTGACTTTAATAAAATTCTGCAAAGTCTCTTCCAATTGTGATGCCTTCCTTTGAAACGGAACCTGTTGGCTTTGTGGCATTGGTTGGCATTGGGATTCTGATTATTGCTCCAACAGAAATTTGGGTGATCTTTCCACCCCAAATTGTATGTGTTTGAGTAAGGGTTGTTCATTTAAAACTTTGCAAACTGAACCTCATCACTTGTCCCTTACAACGAACACCTTCCATTTGCATGTTCACCTCCACAGAAATCACACCTTAGTGCTTGTACCCAACTCACTTAGCTCTATCTAAGCTGCTTTCAACTAGCTTTTTATTCAATAATTTAATATGAACTAAAAGAGCGGTATGAGTATCAATAGGTAACATACCTTTAGGCGCGCCACTAGTTTTAGGTTTGACCAACCTTTCACTTTTCGAACAGGATTTCATTCATACACACATATTCTCAATGAGGTCATTTACCCATGGTTCGGTCAATGTCTTGATGTTCCTACGGCGGATGCATCTAATAGCATTCATGCTTGCATTTGTAGGCCTTTCACAAAAATTTACATTTGTTCCATACTGCTCATATTGTAATTAGGACACCATCGTAATAACAGTTTAAACCTCTCCCAAGCATCATAGAAAGATTCGGTCTCTTGTTGTTAGAACTGTGTGATTTGAGCTTTTCTTTTTGTGAATTGTGTTGTAGTGAAGAATCTTTCCAAAAATTTGTCTTCCAATTCTTATTGCTCCATTAGGAAGACATAATAGCCAATTCTCCACTCTTCCAACCAACGAGAAGCTGAATAACTTCAATTTAACTTGATCCTCTGTAATACCTTCGGGTTGACACATCGATGTTGTCTTGTAGAATCTTGCTAGATGTTACCACGGGTCACTAGTTGTGCTTCTGTCAAATTGTTTATTTCGCGAATCCGAAAGTACGAAGTATTTGATGTTGAAATGCACAGGATTTGAAGGAATGAAACCCAATGAAACCTGTGACACGTGAGTAGGCCTACAATAGTCCCCCATAGTTTGTTCTATTAGTGTGGCTATGTCCGTGTTCCTATCACCTAAGTTGTGTACACACAAACAAAAATACCTCAATAGCACTATGATAAAGAAAAAAATAACAAAAAGCAATAGAAACTAAAAGTAAAATAAAATAAAATAAGAAAAATAAATGTTGCATAAGGTGTTGCCCTGTTACAATCAACATTCCCCAGCAATGGCGCTAAAAATTAGATGACTTCTCGGCAAGTGTATTGATAATGTCGGAGTAATAAAAAGATCGAACCCACAAGGACTGTGCTCGAACAAGACAATGATTTGTGAAATTTAAAGTAAAAACAGTAAAGGGGGTTTGCAAGTTTCAATGCAAAAGGTAAGTAAATGAGAAAACAATGTCACAAAAGCGGTCAGGTTGTGTTTTAGAATCCCCTTATCTTCTTTTATTGATGTATGATGCCTTAAATGAATGGTCTTGTCCTTATAATGTGACGGGGAAGTAACAAACCCTTATAGCCAGTCCCCCGCGAAATACCTCACTAACAACTACTCGGAGCTTTCTATCCCTAGTCCGCCAGCTTAAGCAGTGTTAGGAAATGTACAGACCATTAATTCCTTATGCCACGACTTGGGGTCTCCTATCCCTATTCATCCAGCGTAAGTAAAATTGTTTCCATAGGTCCAACACATAGACTACGGGTCAAGAATCCCTATATGTCTAAATACAAATTAACAAAGTATCTCAAATAAAAAGCATTAAGCATAAGCAACAACTGAATATAATTATAATTTAAAGGATTCATACAAATTCAAACCAACATATAATGCCAACAAGATTGAAAAAGGTTCACCATCACACAACCTAACCTGAGAGAATTTAGCTACACATTACTTAGAAAAAACACTGCAATCGATAGATAAAAATAACATGAGAAGTCCCATGAAAAAAGGTATCCAATGGCTTAAAATGCTCTCAAAATCTCCTTTTGTGCTCCCATATTCGTGCTCTAGCCTCCAATTTTTGTAACCCATGAAAAAGTGCCAAAATCCCCTTTAAAAGCATCAGAATGGGCCAGAAACGCGTTAGAAAAGGCCCATCACACACACGATATTGAACACACTGTATCGCGCACGCGATACTTTCCATTGTGCGCGTGAATATTCCAGA
The DNA here is from genome assembly GCA_022829125.1 of Lathyrus tuberosus. NCBI lineage: Eukaryota > Viridiplantae > Streptophyta > Magnoliopsida > Fabales > Fabaceae > Lathyrus > Lathyrus tuberosus. The sequence goes on along the minus strand of JALAZF010000392.1, from coordinate 1,208,266 downwards.
ATGTAGATAATTTTCTTAGCTTCAGTTTGCAAAAAAAAAATACGCGTCAAAATGGGTTACGGAACTCCAAATATGATAAATTTACTAGACATACGTAAAGATGTAAGTTGTGCTGAAAATTGCTTGTTTCTTCATAATTTCTTCCCGATTTCTTGGTTTTTCTCTGTTTCTTCGACTTCTTCATTTTCTTCATACTTCTTCATATTTATCTCATCTTTAGCTTGAGATTTCATCAAATTCATCGCAAATACTTATAAAAATAATGCAATGACAAACTGTCATCAGTAACCTAATTTTTTTTTAGTATATAAAGAGGTCATTAAGTCACAGGGGCAAAATTAGATTAGAAAAGCCTTATTTACAGTACGTCAAAAAAACCTCTCCAAACCACTCTCTCCCTCTCACGTGTTAACTATGTTTTCTTGAAAACAAAGTCAAACAAAACGACTAACCACTCTCTCCCTCTCACGTGTTAACTATGTTTTCTTGAAAACAAAGTCAAACAAAACGACTACCACTCTCATCCTCCTCCACCATAATCCCTATTATTCATGGTTTTTTTCAATACATAAAAAAAACCATTCCCTCACTACCCTACAACACTAAACATAACACTCATTATACAACTTCTTCAAAAAAAAATCACAAATTACCACCTCTATCATTAAAACAAAATAGCATTATTGCAGCTTTTCCTCATCATCAAATGACAACACAACCTTAAAACCATCTAAACACTAATTTTCAAAACCACACAACCAAAATCAACACCACTTAAACCTTTAACACAACATAAAAAAAACACACACACACACACATATCAATTTAGCAATATTAATAACACATATCCAATAAAATTGAATCTGATATGCTCCGCCACCAAACTCGCGCACTACTACCTGATACCACCACAGTTCGAATCCGATGGATTTCTGCGCCACTGCCTCCACACGCACCGTTTCTGATTTGGTAGTCTTTCTCATTCATTAATTTTTGTTTATATTGATTAATGTTGGATGACTGTTGTTCTTTTGTTTTTATTGATTAATATTGGATGAGTATTATTCTTTTGTTTGTATTTTTTTTTTTATTTTTTTTTTATTTTTGAAAATCTTGTTATCCGGCCTTGCGACCGACTAATTCAAGAGGGACCAATACTCACTGTCCACTAGCGGGAGCCCGTTTCAAGTCAGAGCAAAGCTTTTGTTTGTATTGATTAATGTTGGATGAGTATTATTATTTTTAGAGAGATTGAGAGAAGAGCTGAATAAGAGAGAACGAAGAACAATGGTGTGTGTGTGTGTGAGAGAGAGAGAGAGAGAGAGAGGCTTCTGATTCTATGTGATTTTTTTCCTTTTCAATACAAAAATGGGGGGCGGCGGACCCCATGGTTGAGTTCTTTTTTTATTTTTTATTTTATCATTGTTAGGGTTATTTTGTAGGAATGGGCCTTATGCCCATGTTTGGCATAACACCCCCTCACTTCATGTCCTCACTCCCTTTTTTTATTTATTTTTTTTAGTTATTCTATTATTATTAATTATCTAATTAATTAATTAGTAGATTATTTTTTTATCATTACCATAAATATTGAAATCTCACCCTATTTTATTTTTCATCTAGATATATATTATTCGATTAATAATTTGATTAATTTGTTAATAGTAATTAAAATCATTTAATCCAAAATAAAACCTTTATCTCAAATAAACGGAATAAAAAAGGAAGTGATTGGGCGTGGGCCTCTTCCTTCTCTGAGTACTTTGACATTATTGTAGAGCTCACAATTCGAGTACTCGTCTTCCAAACCAAAAACACAATAATTAAAACGAGTTTAGTTCATTCTTTCGCGAATTAAAAGGGAGTGATTGAGTGTAGGCCTCTTCCTTCTTCAAGTATTTGTACATTGTTGTAGAGTTCACTGTTCGAATAATTGTCTTTCGCTAAAGAATAATGATTATACTCGTCTCACATCTTTTGCAAACAAATTGGGTGAGAGAAGGATTAATTGGGCGTAGGCCTCTTTCTTCCTCGAATATTTGGATATTGTTGTAGAGCTCATTGTCTGAATATTTTTCATTCACGTAAACATAATCCAACTCATTAAACTATCATTTTCGCCTTAGCGCGACTCCGTAAACTTTTCATAAACGAACATGTTTTATCAGTTCTATCGCAATAAAAACAAATTCTAAAGCCTCTCACGCGCGTGCATACAAGAAATGTTTAACTGCTAGAATATGATCTTAACATTGTTCACTAAAACCGGCTAACACGCAGTTCTTTTCAAAGAACAACGTAGCTCTGGATTACTCATTGCACCTGGGAATACGTAGGCACAGGGTTTTGAAACCTTGACGAGCACACTAATAAAAAACTAACATTTTTTCTCTTTTACCATTTTGTTTTTGTAAATATCTTTTAACATACAAACATTGCACACATTCCTTAAACAAACACTTTTAATCCTAGCATATTAAGAGGTTCTCGTTGAATACAACGGATGTGAGGGGTGCTAATATCTTTCCCTCGAATAACCGACTCTCGTATCCAATTTGGTTGCGATGACCATCTTATCCTCTTTCCTTATGGTTTTATCGTTATTTTCCCTTTCCTTAGGAATAAATAAAATTCGGTGGCGACTCTGTTGTATTTCGAGCGTTTATACGCTCAGGTATTTTTCGCGCAGCACCAACAACAAGTTGATCATCGAATAAATGGGTGATGTAGGCCAATTTTGCCAAGTCCCCACAGTGGACACCAATTGTACCTGCTTAAAAGTATAATGAGGTATCTCTAAATTAAGGGGATTGTGTGTGGTGTTACGGGTTGTTGATGGTGTTTAAAGCTAGCTTACACAGAGTAATGAGAAGCTCTATATATATGGTTTCCAAGGAAAATGATTTGATCCTCTACAACTGTAAGAATGAGTTATTTATAGAGACTCCTTAGGTATGAGCTAGAGAGTGGTTATCTTTGCTCCTCCATAAAAAATGTGGGGAGTAAAGGAATTATTCTTCCTTAGATCATAGGGGTAAAGATTATCCTCTTTTACCATCTCTTCTGGTCCATTATAGTAGGACACGTCATATCTCACGTACACTGAGAAAGTGGGTAATTAAAGTGAGTTCATGTGGACTAAACCTAACCAGCAGACTGCTATAAGATCCAAGCGACCTCATGACCCATTTCAGGCAACCTATGGCTTCGTACGACACCCGCCCCTTGCCAATGTGTTTTACCTTTCTTTCGTGAGTTGTTCCTTCTAATACAATTATAATGGTACATATTCATTTAGTATCAACTCCAAGCTACCTTATCATAGAGAAAAGTAAATACTTACTCTACTCTATATGTATTAGTAATACTCTCGTGCAACATTGTTGCAATGTTATCAATACTAATAAACAATGTCTTAAAAACCGAATAGAAATGGTCGATCAAACTGATCGAATGGGGAATCAGATGGGTCATATGTCTACTCTGATTGTTGGATTGGGTAAGCTATTGAACTAGTGATAATTAGCCAAAACCAGTAAAAACTGGCGAATTGACAATTTTTTTAAATCGATAGATTAAATGCTTTCTTTGTTTTCCAAGACAAAATGACGTTGTTTTAATGATTTAAAAAAATATATATATAGGTAGATTATGTTCAAAACGTATTTGAAACAACATTCCCTCGTTGGAATTAAATTTATTAGATATGCAGTTATTTTGTTATTAAGTTTATGTTGTAGTTAGACTTTGTTCAAAATTTATTTTGATTTGTATTTTTTATTATTTTGTTGTGTGTGATGACTATATTTAGAAATTAAATTTACTGAATGAACTTGTAAAATTATAATATTTTGAAATTTTGTAGGTGTCGTAATTTTTTTAGAGACAGAGTCATCTGGTATGATCGATTTAATAACTATATAGTTTTATTATAAAGACCGATTTATTCAATCGAGTCATCTAATTTAATTCGGTTTAGTCATGCGGTTCGACCAGTGATCTAGTAGTTCGACCAATGAATTAGTGACCTGATACCCTTACTAGTTTGATTACCGGTCTGATTTTTAAAACATTCATAATAATTTTTTTAACATTCAGGGATGCCTTATCCTTGAAAGTTGGTTATGGTCTTCTTACCTCCTTCAGGAAGGATATTTTGGTCGGAGATTCTCTGTTTCATCTTAGATTGCCAAGGCTTTTTCAGATCTTCTGACTAGTCTAATATTTTATTGGGGAGGTAGGTATTTGGGAAGGAGATAGCTGGATCTGGGACCTGAAGTGGAAGAGACTTTTCCTCTTTGACTCCGAGTTTGCTCTTTCTACCAAGTTTCAATCTATGACCATAGAATTTATCCCTTCTGCTGATAGGGATGAATGAGGCGGCGTGAGTCAAGTGATGAGGCTTATTTTGTGTCCTCTGCCTACTCTTGTCTGTTGGCCCGAGCGACTCCCTCTATTCGGCTTGTCTCTCCTATAGAGCTTGTAATTCAGGCTATTTTGTATAGTTGAGCCCCTTCAAAAGGTATGGTTTTCTCCAAACAACTTCTTCCGGAGCGTTTTTCGACCAGTGATAACTTAGTTAAGAGTGGAGCCCATTTGACCTCTACGACTATTTCATGTCCCTTTTGCTCTGTTCACATTGAGATGATTGTCTATCTCTTTGTGACTTGTGATGTTGCATCCTCTGTTTGATATTAGATTTTTAGGTGGTTAGGTGGTGTGTTGCTTTAGCTATAGATATTTTGACCCCTTTTCAGATGTTTCTCACTCCAATTTGAGGTCCTAAGACTAGAGGGGGTTAGGATTATCTGGCATGTCGTGATTTGATCTATTTGAAAAACGCATAATGATGTTTTTTTAGTTTTGGTGACACTAAAAGACGTGGAAGACATAAGCATTTTTTTGACGTGGAAATGATATTTTAGTATGTCTGTAGAAAACTCATGTGTCTTCTTGGATTGGCTTTAGAATTTTATGCAAGGTCTAAACCAATCGAGGGGTGAGTGGTTTTGACCTCCATTAAATGTGTTCTTGTTGCGTCTTTTGTGGTTTAGTGCTCTTTCAGGGGTCCTCGGATTGGAGAGGTCTAACATTGTCTGATGTTGGAGTTTTTTTGTGTTTTTATTTGCTTTGTTTATTCTTCATCTTTGGTGGTTGGGATTGTTGTAATTAATACTTGTTTTTTGTTTTCCTTTTGGTTTTGATCCCGGATTTGATACTTCTTGTGTCATCCCCTAAATCTCTTGTATTGGTAGTCGTAGTACCTTTCGTATTATATATATATATATATATCATATTTGCCTAAAAAACAATTTGTAACACATTATAATACTTAGGATAATATAATATAACATTTAGATCCAACTTGCATCTACGAGTCTATGGGCCCGTTTGTTTTGGCTTTTTTTAAAAATGATTTTTATAGTTTAACATAATTTTGTAGAAAAAATTTTTACAAAGAAACTTTTCATAAAAGCTTCAAATGAAAATTTGGTTTGAATAGTTATTATTAAAATGTTATTTTAGGTATTTCATCATTTTATCGAAACTTTTTTTAGATATCAAAATTTCAAAAAATCACTTAATTTTGAAGTTATTTCAAATAGCTTTTCATGAAAATCATTTTTGAAATACAACTTTTTGAAAAAATTGTGATTTTGACTATGTTTTGGTCTTCAATAATGTATATTAATGTTATAAAATGTCAAAATTAGTCTTTTAATTTATAAAAAATAAATTTAAAAAAACTTGTAATATTTTAAAAAACGTTTTTGTAGAATCCATTTTCAAAAACACAAAGAAAAAATCCATTTTTTAAAAGCTGAAACAAACTGGCCCTATGTCACATGTTTTGTCCTTGCTCTCTCTATATGATCTATATTTTCTCATTTGACCGCATTAGTCTTAGAATCTTCATCTTAGGCTCTTAATATAAACAATCCTTTCAGAATTTGTATTGTGTTTGTGGTTTTTCAAAAATATATCATATGTTAATCTAATCGAAGTAATGTGATTTTTCTTCAATGTATTCTCATTAACTATGATTCAGTTTTGAATTTAGCTGAGCCTTATCTTTTTAGTCCAAATAAAAAGACTAGGAAAGGGGGTTTGCTGTAATTAAGAAAACAAAATAACAAGAATATCATTCAATAGAAAAGATACACTTTTCATAATGTAAGATATCGAACAGAACTAAAACTCCTTGCTATATGGCAAAGTGGTATAGTAGAAGGCCAAGTAATTTGACCCCGTAATCTGCATACTAGAAGTTCTTAATTGCACACGACTTGACCTCAGGTGGGCCAGGCCTCTTATTCCAGACTTTGGCCTGAAAAGTTGTAGAAGAACTGTTGTTGGAAGGATATTCTGCTAGAAAAGTAATGTAGTACGTACCACCAGAGGTTGGGCTCCAGGTTGACTTCACAATGTCAGCAAACACAAAATTTGCACCCTAAATTAAAACAATAATTACTCAGATCAACGAATAAACGAATAAATAAACATAGTATAGTATAGTATATTTGTAAATACTATTAGATTCAAACCTGATTCTCAACATTGTACTTGTCTAACGCAAGCTTGCAGAGAGGAGTGAGACGACGGCGAACATCATCTGTTATGGGAAGGGGTCCTTTACCGCCACATAAACCTGCTATTTTGGGAGCCCCGATAGCATCAAAAGGCTGTGTTTACCGTAATCAAAATAAAGAGATTATTATAAACGAAACACAATTGAAATCAAATTAACCTATCAACAAAGTTGAAAGCAAAAAGAGATGGATAGAAGCATAAGCTTACACTTAGGTTACGAGAGCGCTCTCTATAGTCATCCATGGCAACTTTAATTTCCTCATCTAGTTTAATCTGAGCCTTATTCTTGTACACAAAGCGTGCGCACATAAACGTAAAAGGCTCAATATCATCGTCGTATATAGAGAAGTCACTCATCTCAATATCTTCAACGCGTTTCGAATCCAAAACACGAGTCCATTTAGGTTTTTGGTGGTATGGTTCATTGATTTCCATTGACACTCTGCAGCAAGATGGATGGAAGAAAGTACGGATGAATGGATGGAAGAAAGGAACAAATTATATAATTCAAATGTACCTAACCCTAAACTATTTATAAGATTTGTTTTAAGATTTAAATTGGATTTGTTTCTATCAATTAGGATTAATTTGAATTTGATATGCTATGCTCGGATTTTTTTATATTTTATTTTATTTTATTTAAAATTTAAATTATGATTATTTGATTTAAATTTAAAGAGATTAATTGGAATACACTGTCAGTGTAAAACTACTTTACACTGATCCAATTAGAATTAGTTATTTTGACACATATTTATAAAATTAAAAATAAAAGAAATTAAATTATAAATAAATCATTTTAATAACTACTTCTTCCATGTTTCTCTCTTCTCATGTGTCAAAATAACTAATTTTAATTGGATGACAGTGTAAAGTAGTTTTACACTACTGACAGTGTATTCCAATTAATCTCAAATTTAAAATAAGGATTGAATTCAATTATTTCACTAAATAAATAATGATAAATTTTTTCAATTAAATATTTTAATTGAACAATGAATATGAGAGAATAAATTTACAATAAAATTTAATATCCTCATCCTATATAGGTATAAATAATTATTATTAAGATTTCACGTATTATTGGATTTTTTATCTGTATCTCAATAGATATTTAAATGTACAGTGAATAGTTTTATAATATATGATTCATTGAATATAATTTGGGTTTGTTTTTGCTCGATATTCACAGTTAAGTAATTCAAAATAATTATAATATCTACTTATATTTCTTTTTTAAATTATTGTATAATTTATCCTATATTAACAACAACCAAAAGATTAGCATATCAAAAAATTAATACATCACACTTTATCAAAATAGATATAAATGAAAATTTACATGTAGAACCCTCAAAATAAGTTAATCTATATTGGTCGGTCTATCAATCCAATAACACATAAAGCTCGACCTTTAAAATTATAACATAATTTTTTAAGTCAATTAACCTATGGGCTATAATTCACTTTTATAAAAAAAAAATTAATAAATAAAATGTCATGCGTTTGAACACGTTCTTATAAATTATAAGTCAATTAACCTATGAGTTATAATTCACTTTTTTTTTAAATTAATAAATGAAATGTCAGTGAGTTCGAACACGTTCCTATATCTAATGTTCATACAATTTTTATAGCCCTCCCAAAAAGACAGTTATTTATTAGAGTTAGTCTGTCTTAGTCATGTGTAGCTAGTTTGATTAGTATAACTACATTTTTTTAAATACTAATATTTATGTTGTTTTACAAAAGCACAATCATATATATATATATATATATATATATATATATATATATATATATATATATATATATATATATAGTTTAATGATAGTGCACTGTCAGTGTAAAAAAATATTACACATACATCCAATCAAAATACTTTAAAGTGCCAAATCATATAAGTAATTTTAAATTTACAGACTGACTTGGCGGGATATATGATTGTCATTGGTTGACAGTGTAAAAATAATTTACACTGTCAATGCACCATCTTTTTTCTTATATATATATATATATATATATATATATATATATATATATATATATATATATATATACCCGCCAAGTCAGCCTGTAAATTTAAAATTACTTATATGATATGGCACTTTAAAGTATTTTGATTGGATGTATGTGTAATATTTTTTTACACTGACAGTGCACTATCATTAAACTATATATATATATATATATATATATATATATATATATATATATATATATATATATATATATATATATATATATATATATATATATATATATATATATATATATGTAGTGTTGAGTTTTTTAACATAATTTCAGATTTCAGTTTAGTCTTTTATTTAATAAATGTTACAATTTAGTTCCTTAACAATGTCTATGTTTGCCAACTTAATCCCTTCCATTAAATTTGCAGAAAAAAACATTAACTATGCTGATGTGGCATGACAATAAGGATGTACTTTCATTAGTGATTCGGCAAGGGATTATATTAACATTGTAAGCTCCATGTTTCTTCATTGTAACGTTGTCACACGTTTTACATCTGGGGCTATTATTGATCTTCTTTGTAACACCCCGATTTTTAACAGCGGGAGTGTATATTTTTTTTTTGAATGCCATACATAATATTGACAACTGTCTTTTCAGGAAAATAATAAAAATGATTAATCAGAGTACGAGCTTTCGATCTAAGTCTTTTCCATACATAGGACCAGCGTAATGCCCACTGTTATAAATATTTGTCCATACACATACAAATAAGCACTCAGCTTTAATAATAACAGCAACAACAACATGGACAACCTCAAAACACGACCCTAAGCTGATCTTGAATTCCTAGCCCAAGGACATCGCATCTTACAAGCCTTCACGACACCTGGATACCTTAACTATCACCACTTCTAAACCTGGGTGGTCGTTAGCCACATCATGATAATAGTAGAGGGTTACAATCTAAAAACAGCATATATGGAAGAATACACACATGCCAGCAGAACATGATATACATAACAACATGAATGAGATGACAGTATGATATATGTAACAATCACAACATTTAATTCAACACACCAATGCAATGCCACAACATTTAATTCAACACACCAATGCAATGCCACAACATTTAATTCAACACACCAATGCAATGCACACGCATCCTAAATGCAGACCTATATGAATTTGGTGGTCCCAATTCGTCGGGTACCCTCACCATGCATGAATTCCGGAATTTAACCTCTCCGCAGAGAGTCGTGATACCCCCTTGGGTCCTCACTAACCGTGCTGCCTCGCAGACACAAAAGTGCTGCCCTTGCAGACACCCGCAGTTGCCTCCCTCGCATTCTCCTGACTCAATTTGATCTCAAAGGATCGATGACGGCTCAGTCACATCACCTGGTGCAGTAGAATTCCCTTCGGGATTAGGTGATGATTCAGAACCCATCACCCTGGCCCGTTCGGCGCCAACTACCTACACGCAACTATGGTATGCATGAACTCACACATGCAAATGCAACAGTTTATATAACCACAATATGTATAATCACAAAGTGTAAAATCACAATTCACAATTCAGTTCATATATCTATCACAGATCATATGAACAATCCTCAGTACCAACAGGTGGCTCAGACACACCTCGTGTTGTCCTCCTCGACATACACATCAATCGCAATTCATATATTTATCACAAATCATATGAATAATTCTCATTACCAACAGGTGGCTCAGACACACCTCGTGTTGTCCTCCTCGACATACACATCAACAGCAAAACATATATTTATCACAAATCATATGAATGCACATCACAAGTTTAGCATCATAGCATAAACACATATCCCCAACCGGGCACACAATCATGAATATAACCACACAGCCCCAACTGGCACACAATCATTCAAACATCCCCACAAGGGCACACAATCATGAATACAAACACACATGCATTCAATCACATATAATATCGTTAAAAAGTGCCCTTACCTGAGCAAGCTTCCAACCCAACCAACCTACACTACGTAAGATCAATTCATCCCTCACGATGAAACCTCGTAACCGGATCCCACTGTAAACCTTTACAATACACAAGGGACTTATGTTAAAACCAACTCAGATACATCTACAACCAGGCTGGGTCTTGGTTGCTAACCTACTCAATCAGGTTTTGGTTACGACACTGGTTTCTAACCTAATTGCTTCATAAAATAAATCTTTTCAAATAAGAAGGAAATTAGTTTTTCTCTTAAAAGAATAAATATCAAACTCAAAGACAATTTTCCACAAACCATTTTAAATTCTTTTATTTGAACCAACAATTGCGTCAAATTATTTTTCTCGCACTATGAATAAATTCAGCGAAAACGAAATATATAAATCACCAAAATAAAATTTTAACCCCAAAATAAACAACCTAATATCCCATAAGTACCAAATAAATAACCCAAAATATTTATTTCACCTATATAAAATTAAATGATCTCTTTGTATCAAAATACTTTAATCATACTATACATAAAATTAATTAAACCAATAAAATACTACAAAATATTCCAATTTCAATAATATTCTAAATTAAAATTTAGAATAAATAATAGTTTTCCAATCACAATAAATTATTTTGGATCTAAAAATATTTCGACACAAAACTAGTTAACAGTTTTTTTCAACGGTACCAAAAATCGGCACAAATCGTACTTTAACATACTATTCCGAACGTATCCAGAAAATTCCGAAAAAATAAAATAATTATCTAAAAATATATAAATAAAAATAAATAATTATTCTTTCAGTTAAAAAAAACGGGATAAAAAAATATCAAACGGAATAAAAATTACGAGACCGGAAGTAAAATCAGCAGGACGCCCACCACAAAAAATGGGCCAGGCGCCCGTCACCAAGAAGAGTGACGATCGTCACACCAAATACACAAATAGAAATGGTGGGTCCCGCCACCCACTTGTTCTTTACTATTATTATTATTTTTTTCTATTCCATTTACCAATAAATAAATAAATCATTATTAATAACAAACATAATAATAAAAACCAAAAAGAAAGACAAATTGGGTGTGACGGTCGTCACGCCCCTCTTACGACCGTAACACGCCTCTTAAGAGCGTGACGACCGTCACGCTTTGGTTACGACCGTAACACGCTGTTATATTAGAAAAAGTGCCCGTAACCAAGTCATGACGATCGTAATAAATTTTTTCTCTCCTTCTTTTATTTTCTTTTCTTACAATAATAAATTAAAATAATAAAAATAATAATAATCCAAATGATATACCCACAGATAAAATGAATCGGTACCAATATTTTTTCTCTAAACAAAAATATAATCCGATAATCGGATAGAAAAATATTTTTGTTACCGACAATAATAATTCCTAACACAAGACTGAAAACAGGGGGTATTCTATCGGTGTAAAAATTTATCAAATCTAACCACATAATTTAATACTAAATTAAAATAAATAAAAACTAACTAAAAAAAATTAAATAAATAAAACATAAACCTCACCAGTGTGTTTCTGTGCGTGAGTATGAGAGAGAAAACCAAAAGAAAAACAATGAAACAAGTTTCTCATTATATAGATTTTCCAATTTCATCTCCACCATTCAATTTTTAAAGGCCAAGATCTCACCATGCCTTTCTCACACTCTCTCCCACGTGCCTCATGATTAACAGAAGAAAAATATCATGATATTAAATTTTATGCCGCCTTATTATTCATTCTAACCCGTTAATTCGTTCGGTCTCCTCGTTCGCTCACAGACGAGTCGTAAAACACTCCCGAATAACTTTTCCGAAAACAGAAAAATTCTACTGTCATCTTTAAAATAAAACACAACATTATTTTCGACTAAATTTTTATTCCGGACAAATAAATTTTTCCGCCGCTTAGAAAAATAAAATGAGATTAAATTTTCGTTTCCGGCGATAAATAAATAAAATTTCCGACAACACTCGGAGTCCGTGGAAAATTAAATGACGGCTATATTTTTCTCATTTTCTCAAAACATCAACAGAGTCACATTTTCAGAATTTCCGATACCATAAAAATATCTGAAATCAATTCTAATCCTCGCCAATTTAAAAAGTCTGATCGATTGCCAAAAGAAACATATGGGTCAATCCAATCCACAACCAGAACCCTAAAAATATCGGGTATAATCTGCTCGCTACTCCAAATTTGGTAGAAAACAGATTAAAATGATAAAACATCGCAAAATAATACAGACTAAAATATACGGGTCTTACATTCTTCTTTCAACTTTCTTCTTCCAAATTTCTTCAAGAATCCTCTTCTTCCAAACCATTATCTTCATAATTTATGCTAAGATGTCAATGAATTCCAACAACTATTCAAATCAAACAACCATAATTGTGGGGCATTTGGATCTGTGATAAGAAACAAGATGACTGATTATTGGTGCCGAGAATAGTGCATTATTCGTACTGTTACAAATTTAAACAATGTTAATGTTGGGAAAAAGTTTTGGGGTTGTAGGAATTACAAAAATCAAATGGAGAACGGATGCAATTTTTTCAAGTGGGTAGGAGATGAAGTTGTTGATGGAAGGGATTTGAAGATTGAAAGGCAAAGGAAGAAAAAATTCAAGTTGAAGAATGAGTTTTTAAGCTCAAGAGGAATGTTGAAAACTGCAATGGTGCATGGCATTATCAATTTAGGGTTTAATTTAGTGTTTTTAACCATGTAGTTCAAATAGGGTTGTGCTAAAAAATGATATGTAATTTGATGTTATGAAACTATGTAATCTCTGTTGGTTAAATGAAATGTGGTTTGTAATATTGCAGTAACTCTGTTTTATCATTTATGCTATAACAAAGGTGTTATGTACTGTATAATGTGGTCTGTAATATTGTGGAAGAAGGACTAAAATGTAGTCTGTAATAAATAAGGGACTTAATTGAAACAATATAATACATAAGGGACTATGTTGAAATATTTATGATTAGGTTTGATTCTCTAACTAAACTGCAAATACATTATCCTATTGCATGTTATTTGTTAGAACCATCACAGTGTTTATCTTGAAGCAAACACAATGAAAAGACAATTTAAGGAAATAACAAAATGTTGTTTGCATCATGATAATCATTGTTACATATGTGTTCATTGACACAAATACAAAAGATCAAATTTTGTGTTCATAGACACTAATACAAGAAACCAAATTTAGTGTTCATTAATACTAATACAAAAGGCTAAGTTACACCCACAGTTTGTGTTAAATGACACTAATACAAAAAGCCTAAGTAGATCACAATGCAGTTGCTTTAGGTTGGGTGGTATGAGTTGGTGAAGACTAGCTTGCTTCATGTTGGGCGGTCTAAGTTGGTGTAGACTGGCTTGCTTCAGGCTATGTTGTCTGAATTGGTGCAGGTAGCTAACAAGTAGCTTTGTTGTGCCCCATCATATGGCATATGCTGCACTTGATTCCAAAGTTAGCTCGTTTTAGTTGTATCACATCCCTTATATTCTCTGATGCATCCATAATCCTCTCCTTTTTTGGCATTCCTGATTGTCTTTTATTTGGTCGTGGTTGTAAATAAACATAGTCTGTTTTCTCCCACAATGTCTCCCCGTTCACTGGATATATTAAAGGTACATAACATGCTCTGTTGTAGCAATCAAGCACAAAATTGTCAATCTCCAATTGTTGAGATTTCATGTAAGATATAGCATGACAGCATAGCAGCCATATCAACATCCATCTCTTACAACAACACTCCTTAATGGACAAACTCACAGTATACTTTTCACCTTTATATGGGATATGCCTAACCTCATAATCAAAATCACCCTCACGCATGTGTAAAACACAACAACAATTCAGCAATTCAATAATTCAGCAAATGTAAAACACATTCCAAATGAGGAAGCAAGTTAGCATTCAATACCTCACAACCCAATTGTTTGTTTTTCTGATTCCTTTGCTATCCTTTTCTTGATATTTGGTAGAATATCACCTTCATATTTGGTAATCTTTTTCCTATTTGACTCCCACCTCATCATGAGATACACCCTGATTTCTTCAATCATTGTTACAATTGGTTTGGCCCTAGTTATGACCAAAAAGAGTTGAATGCCTCTGACATGTTGTTCACCAGAGTATCACATAAAGTATTGGTCTTGAACCTAGACTTGCTCCATAATCTTTTCTCATGTGGAATCTTTATCAAATGCTTGAATGCCTTCTCATTAACAGCTTTCATTTCAAGCATGACCTTTTCCCATGCATTCACATAACTGGCTATAGTAGCTTTCCACATGAGTTCTTTGAGCTATATGCCTGGATATTTCTTCCTAAAGTTGTTGTATAGATGACTTGAAATACATAAAACTCATAGTTAAAGGACAAGATTGACATGTAAAATGACTAGCAATTAAAGTAAAATTTTAAAGTCATGATTTATATGATATTACCTCCGTTTCAAAATGACTTTCGTTTAAGGTTTTTGTACACAAATTAAAGAATGTACCAATATTATCATAAAATATCACAATTTTACCAAATTAACACTATTAATGTGTAATACCCCGTATTTTTATTTTGCTCTGGATAATATTAGTTCTGATCAACTGGGTTCCGGTGTACTCTGAGAAATTATTTGTAAAGATAATTAGAGTAACTGATGAGTTCAGAGCAAGTCAAATTAATATTATTTGACTCTGAGGTGTTAGCAATTGGTGCTATAGAGATATTTGGACCTTTAGTTTGTGTTACAAACTTAAAGATATTTCTCTATATCTTTTTCATTTCCTTTCCTCTTCATTAGTGACCTAAAAATAGAAAGAAGAGAGAAGAAGTAGAGAGAAGGAAGTGCAAAGAGGAGAAAAGGAGAAAAGGAAACCTAGAAGAAGAAGAAAGCTTCAATCTTCATCATCTCTTCTTCATCCAATCAACCCAACATCTTTTTCATCTTCTCATCTTATTGTTGGCGAGTTCTAGTTAGAGCCCTTATGTTAGAACTTGACTTAAAATGGTGAAAATAGATTGATCATGCTAAATGTTGTTTGCTATGGTTAATATTTGAAGTAGAATGCATAATATGTGTGGGTTGTATGAAATATGGTTGTTTGATACTTGCTATGATGTTCTCATGAATTTTGATGATGTTCCATTGGGTTTTGATGCTGAAAATAACAAGTTTTTAGGTCTCAGACTCAGTGGTAACCGGTTACTCATTATAGGGTAACCGATTGCATGTAGAAAAATTATAGTTTTTACGCAGAAAATGAACTGAGTAACCGGGTACTCATTTTGAGGTAACCGGTTACCAGATTAAATTTTGGCTACTGTCTGTGCAGGAACAAAGCGTAACCGGTTACCACTGTTATGTTTTGAACAATATTTTAGAAAATTAATATCTTTCGAACCGTGTTTCCTATCGAGGCGTTCTTGGTACCGATGGAAAGCTGTGGAAATATTCTACATGATGAGAGTGAAAATAGTAGTTTCGATGCCCGATTAAATAAATCAGAGGGAACATAAGAGTTATGTAACTAGTGCTGAATTATCATATGTAATTCTATTATGCAATTATTATATGCTTTGTCTAATACATTGTTGTTAAACATGATTGCGAGAATATGCATGTTAAAATATGGAATGAGAAGAGTGAGGAAACCTTACTATAAACCTAGATTAGAACCTAGTAATGGGCAAGGAAATTGATAAACAATCTAATTTTAACGCTCGCGCAAGAAAGGCCGAAGCGTGTACCCAAATACCGAATGGTATAGAAAGGAATAAACACTATTATGGAACGTGTGTAACTTTGTAAGTATTGAGAAAAGGAAAAAGAGGCCTAAAGGCTAATGTGGCCTAGACTTATTGAATACAATTATGGTTGTATGTGAAATCACAAAATCGTAACCATTTCCCCTTTATGTGTCGTTTCATGAGTAATGAGCTCCTCTGGAATGAATGCACTATTACATGGTAGGTTTGATTCCCAAAGTTATAGTACGAATGAAACCTATATGGTAAAGAGATTTGTGACGGTGTACGGACCGTGTGAAGTGACAACTTAAGGGGATGATGTGTCCCTTAGCTCCGAATCCATCTCATATGCCAAGTAATTTACGGGGATCCATGACTCGTTCCGACTTATAGATGTAGAAGAGGGCAGAAAGAAGGGATGCCTTGATAAGGTTATCGATAGTGATAACTATTGAGTTAACGGACTCATAACATGTTTCCATATAGTGTAAGGTTGTGAGATTATGAAATCAAGGTCATTTCCCTTCCCTTTTTACTTGAGTTAGGGTGATAGAACCTTGTAAAGCTGAGAGAATCTATAAGATAGGGAACTCACTGAGATTTAATATCTCACCCCATGTTGTTGATTATATTACGGGTACTTCAGGTTCCGCGAAGGGTAAGAATAAAGTTGTTTGATTATCCTTACGAATCATAGCTTTTTGGGATGGCAAGACTTCTGCGTTGGAGTTTTATTTTGAGATCATTATGTTGATCTAGTTCTTAGTACATTGGAACATCTTGTATATATTTTATGCCATGGACTTTAGTATTTTGTATTTTGGGCATGTAATGTATATAATGTGTTAACTAGGACCTTATGGTATTTTAGTACCAAAACTTGGATTCATGTCTAATATATATGCTTTGATGTATGTTGTTATATATGGGTGTTACAGTTGGTATCAGAGCAGGTTGTATCCTCGACCTAGCCATGAAATAGTATAAGTATTTCTTTCCGTTTCATATGTGTTGTGTCGCCATTGGTCTTAAGTGTTAAATGTATGGCATTGAGCCTGATCAACTTAATCATATCTGTATAACGTTTAGGAACATGGCTGACGGACGCAGAAGCAATCGTGGTAGACCTAGAACTACTCCAGCTGGGACGAATCTGCCAGGCGACGAGGAATATGTCCCATGACCCCAGTTTTTACAACAGATGCAACAGCAGCAGAACCAGTTTATGCAACAGATGAATGGGGGTTTTCATCCTCAGGTGGTTGTTCCAGATTATGTAGGTGGAAGTTTTCGGGATTTCATCCGCATGAAACCTCCAGAATTTCATGGCGGATTAGATCCTGTGAAAGCTCATGAATGGGTAGCTGGTATGGAGAGAATCTTTCTGATAGTTCAGTGTAGTGAAGAGAACAAGGTGGTGTTTGCTTCTCACCAATTGAAAGGTCCTGCTATGAGGAAGTGGGAGAGTGCTTCAGCTTTAATGACTATCCAAGATGTGCCTAAGGTATGGGAGAAATTTAAGATTACGTTTATGGAGAATTATTTCCCTAGTTCTTTGAGGACCCAGAAAGAGTTTGATTTCCAACAGTTGAGGCAAGGTACTTTGATTGTGGCTGCGTATGCTGAAAAGTTTGAGATCATGGCTGCTTACTCTAGGCAGGCCGTGTATGCTTCTGATGAAAGGTGGAAGATTGACCAATTCATCTTTGGATTGAAAGCAGAGATTTCTCACAACGTGTCTCAAAGGGAGTTCACTAGGTATGCTGAATTTCTAAGGCAATGTTATGTGGCTGAGAATAGTTTGAAGAAAGTTCAGACAGAAGGAGATTCGCGTAGGACGAATCCGAATGATCGTGGGAGATCCAACCAATAATTTAGGCCTATGCAACAAGCCTTCAAGGGGAAACAAGTTCAGGATTCTAGATCAAGTGTGCCTCCTGTGTGTCGTACTTGTGGTAAGATGCATTCTGGTAGATGTCGCTTCGAATGAGTGGAGTGTCACCGGTGTCATATAGTGGGACACATGGCGAAAGATTGTCCTATGGGTAGGAATCAAACGCAAGAAAATAGTGTCGGCCAAGTTTATACTTTGGATGCAAAGAAAGCAAAGGGTGATAACTCTTTGATTGCTGGTACGTGTTTCGTTAATGGGAATCCTTGTTTTGTATTATTTGATTGTGGAGCAACACACTCTTTTGTGTCAATGCAATGTGTGAAGCGACTTGGGTTACAAGCTATTATGTTATCTCTACCCATGGTGGTTACTACTGCCATGGATGAGATGGTTGAAACACCTTTAATGTGTGAAAATTGTGTTTTATCTGTGGATGGGAGAGTTTTCCAGATTGATCTTATTTGTTTGCCGCTTAAGAAAGTAGATGTTGTTTTGGGAATGGATTGACTTTCTGCTAATTTGGTATTTATTGTTTGTGAAGAAAAGCTAATCATCATTCCATCCGTTGAGGCTACTCTGAAAGATGTGCTAACAACTATTTTAGAAGGTACGATTGTAATGATAAATTTCTTGTTTGAGAAGGAAAAATCTGTTCTTTTGGTTCTCACTAAGGAGGAGAGTAGCGACCTTCAAGTTCTGAGTATTCCTGTAGTCTGTGAGTTTTCTGAAGTTTTCTCCGAGGATATCACTTCTCTTCCTTCGGAAAAGGGAAGTGGAATTCTCTATTGACCTAATACCAGGAACGACTCCTATATTAGTTTCTCCGTATCGGATGACACCACTCGAGTTGAGAGAATTGAAGGATCAATTGGAAGCGTTAATGGCTAAGCATTTTGTTCGACCCAGTGTTTCGCTCTCGGGAGCTCTAGTGTTATTGGTAAAGAAGAAGGATGGTGGAAAGCGGTTATGTATTGATTACCGGCAGTTGAATAAAGTCACCATCAAGAACAAATACCCATTACCCAGGATAGACGACCTGTTAGATCAATTGAAAGGAGCCAGTG
Source organism: Lathyrus tuberosus (assembly GCA_022829125.1). Taxonomy (NCBI): domain Eukaryota; kingdom Viridiplantae; phylum Streptophyta; class Magnoliopsida; order Fabales; family Fabaceae; genus Lathyrus; species Lathyrus tuberosus. Next base: position 1,188,980 of record JALAZF010000392.1, on the reverse strand, counting down.
TGTTCTCGAAGATTGATTTACGGTCGGGTTATCACCAGATCCGTGTGAAGAGTTCGGATGTATCAAAGACCGCGTTTAGAACCCGTTATGGTCATTATGAATTCTTAGTAATGCCTTTCGGTGTGACGAATGCTCCGGTAGTTTTTATGGACTATATGAATCGGATATTTCAAGCTTACTTGGACCAATTTGTAGTGATCTTCATTGATGACATTCTTATTTATTCTCGTACTTCTCAAGAGCACAAAGAGCACTTAAGAATCGTTTTATCGATCTTACAAGAGAGACAACTTTTTACCAAGTTAAGCAAGTGTGAGTTTTGGATGTCGGAGGTTAGTTTTCTTGGTCATGTCATATCTCAAGGAGGTGTGGCGGTAGATCCATCAAAAGTTGATGCGACGATTAATTGGGAGAGACTGAAGAATGTTTCAGAAGTTAGAAGTTTCTTGGGACTGGCAGGTTATTATCGGAGATTTATCAAAGACTTTTCTCAATTGGCTTTACCAATGACAAAACTTACTCGAAAGGATTGTCCTTATGAGTGGAATTCGGTTTGTGAAAAAAGTTTTATGTATTTAAAGGAAAGATTGGCGACTGCTCCGGTTTTGATCATTCCTGGCCCTAGCAAGTCATATGAGGTATTTTGTGATGCATCAAAGATGGGATTAGGAGGTTTCTTAATGCAAGAGAGTCACGTTGTGGCTTATGCTTCATGACAATTAAAGTTTCACGAGAAGAATTACCCAACGCACGATTTGGAATTGGCGGCGAGTGTTTTTACATTGAAAGTGTGGTGTCATTATTTGTATGGAGTACGTTTTGAAATGTTCAGCGACCACAAGAGTTTAAAGTATCTATTTGACCAAAAAGAGTTGAACAAGCGTCAAAGGAGATGGATGGAATATTTAAAGGATTATGACTTAGAACTAAAGTACCATCCGGGTAAAGCAAATAAAGTGGCGGATGCATTGATTCGAAAGGTGTTGCATAATGCCGAGTTGATGATGTTAGATTATGCCTTATTGGAAAAATTTCGAGATCTTAATCTTCAATTCATTTGGACTCCAAATGGTGTGATTATGTGGAATTTGAATGTCAATTCTACTCTTAGAGAGGAAATTCAACAAGGGAAAATGTTGGATGAGAAGTTACAGGAAGTGCTAGCTCAACCGGGTTTTGTACGAGCTACCGATGGAATTATTCTGTTTAACCAAAGGATTTGTGTTCCGGATGACGCGGTGTTGAAAAGGAGGATTTTAGAGGAAGCTCATAAGAGTTCTTTTACTATAAATCCCGGTTCTTCGAAAATGTATCAAGACTTAAAGAGGGACTATTGGTGGTCCGGTATGAAAAGAGATATTGCGGTGTATGTATCGGAGTGTGCGGTATGCCAACAAGTAAAGATTGAACACCAAAGACCTGGTGGCTTATTACAACCTTTAGAAATTCAAGTATGGAAGTGGGATAGTATTTCTATGGACTTTGAAGTTGGATTACCCCGTACTCAAGGTGGTTATGATTCTATTTGGGTGATTGTGGATCGGCTGACGAAATCTGCACATTTCTTAGCCGTAACGACTACTTACAAGGAAAGTCATCTGGCAAGGCTGTTTATTTCGGAAATTGTATGATTACATGGTATTCCCTCAAGTATTGTGTCTGATAGAGATCCAAAGTTTACTTCAAGATTTTGAAGAGCATTTCAACAAGCTATGGGAACAAAGTTGTGTTTGAGTACGTCGAATCATCTGCAAATGGATGGACAGACGGAGCGGACTATACAAACGATGGAGGATATGTTAAGGGCTTGTGTGCTTAGAAGTGGAGGAAATTGGATAGGACTTTTACCGTTGATTGAGTTTTCATACAACAATAGTTACCATGCGATTATTGGTATGGCTCCTTACGAGGCATTATATGGAAGGAAATGTAGGACGCCATTGTGTTGGGCGGAAGTTGGCGAAGATATAATTTTGGGACACGAGATTATTCAAGAGACCACATAAAAGATTAGAATGATCTGTGACAAAGTTAAACAAGCGCAAGATCGTCAGAAGAGTTATGCGGATAACCGTAGGAGACCTTTAGAGTTTGATGAAGGTGATCACGTGTTTTTGAAGGTTACTCCGAGATTGAGGTTGAAAGGACCGTTTAAGTCGCGAAAGTTAAGTCCGAGATACGTGGGACCGTATCAAATTTTAGAAAGGATTGGTGAAGTAGCTTACAGGCTAGCCTTACCGCCTTCTCTGTCAAAGATGCACGATGTTTTTCATGTGTCTCAACTCCGGAAGTTTGTTCCAGATCCTCTTCAGCCAGTTCTACCAGATACAATTGAGATAGAAGCAAATTTGACGTTTGAACCTCAACCAAGCCGTATCGCATGAAGAGAAACTAAGGTACTAAGGAATAAAGATATTCCTCTTGTGAAGGTTCAATGGGATGAGACGCATCTGGGTTATGCAACTTGGGAACAGGAATCGGAAATGCGGGATGCTTACCCTCATCTTTTTTAAGTAATCCTTAAATTCGAGGACAAATTTCTATTTAAGGAGGGAGGATGTAATACTCCGTATTTTAATTTTGCTCTGGATAATATTAGTTCTGATCAACTGGGTTCCGGTGTACTCTGAAAAATTATTTGTAAAGATAATTAGAGTAACTGATGAGTTCAGTGCAGGTCAAATTAATATTATCTGTATCTGAGGTGTTAGCAATTGGTACTATAGAGATATTTGGACCTTTGGTTTGTGTTACTAACTTAAAGATATTTCTCTATATCTTTTTCATTTCCTTTCCTCTTCATTAGTGACCTAAAAATAGAAAGAAGAGAGAAGAAGTAGAGAGAAGGAAGAGCAAAGAGGAGAAAAGGAGAAAAGGAAACCTAGAAGAAGAAGAAAGCTTCAATCTTCATCATCTCTTCTTTATCCAATCAACCCAACATCTTCTTCATCTTTATCATCTTGTTGTTGGTGAGTTCTAGTTAGAACCCTAAGTATAGAAACTTAGGTTAGAACTTGATTTAAAATGGTGAAAATGGATTGATCATGCTAAATGTTGTCTGTTATGGTTACTATTTAAAGTATAATGCATAATATGTGTGGGTTGTATGAAATATGGATGTTTGATACTTGCTATGATGTTCTCATGAATTTTGATGATGTTCCATTGGGTTTTGATGTTGAAAATAACAGGTTTTTAGGTCTCAAACTCAGTGGTAACCGATTACTCATTATAGGGTAACCGGTTACATGTAGAAAAATTATAGTTTTTACGCAGAAAATGAACTGAGTAACTGGTTACTCATTTTGAGGTAACCGGTTACCAGATGGAATTTTGGCTACTGTCTGCACAGGAAGAATGCGTAACCGATTACTGAATTTGAGGTAACCGGTTACCACTGTTATGTTTTGAACAATATTTTAGAAAATTAATATTTTCGAACCGTGTTTCCGATCGAGGTGTTCTTGGTACTGATGGAAAGCTGTGGAAATATTCTACATGATGAGAGTGAAAAATAGTAGTATCGATGCCCGATTAAATAAATCGAAGGAAACCTAAGAGTTATGTAACTTGTGCTTAATTATCATATGTAATTCTATTATGCAATTATTATATGCTTTGTCTAATACATTGTTGTTAAACATGATTGAGAGAATATGCATGTTAAAATATGGAATGAGAAGAGTGAGGAAACCTTACTATAAACCTACATTAGAACCTAGTAATGGGCTAGGAAATTGATAAACAATCTAATGTTAACGCTCGCGCAAGAAAGGTCGAAGCGTGTAACCAAATACCGAATGGTATAGAAAGTAATAAACACTATTATGGAACGTGTGTAACTTTGTAAGTATTGAGAAAAGACAAAAGAGGCCTAAAGGCTAATGTGGCCTAGACTTATTGAATACAATTATGGTTGTATGTGAAATCACGAAATCGTAACTATTTCCCCTTTATGTGTCGTTTCATGAGTAACGAGCTCCTCAGGAATGAATGCACTATTACTTGGTAGGTTTGATTCCCAATTTTATAGTACGAATGAAACCTATATGGTAAAGAGACTTGTGACGGTGTACGGACCGTGTGAAGTGACGACTTAAGGTGAAAATGTGTCCCTTAGCTCCGAATCCATCTCGTATGCCAAGTAATTTACGAGGATCCATGACTCATTCCGACTTCTAGACGTAGAAGAGGACGGGAAGAAGGGATGCCTTGATAAGGTTATCGATAGTGATAATTATTGAGTTAACGGACTCATAACATATTACCATATAGTGTGAGGTTGTGAGATTATGAACTCAAGGTCACTTCCCTTCTCTTTTGACTTGAGTTAGGGTGATAGAACCTTGTAAAGCCGAGAGAATCTATAAGATATGGAACTCACTTAGATTTAATATCTCACCCCATGTTGTTGATTATATTACAGGTACTTCAGGTTCCGCGAAGGGTAAGGATAAAGTTGTTTGATTATCCTTACGAATCGTAGCTTTTTGGGATGGCAAGACTTCCGCTTTGGAGTTTTATTTTGAGATCATTATGTTGATCTAGTTTTTAGTACATTGGAACATCTTGTATATATTTTATGCCATAGACTTTAGTATTTTGTATTTTGGGCATGTAATGTATACAATGTGTTAACTAGGAACTTATGGTATTTCAGTACCAAAACTTGGATTCATGTATAATATATATGCTTTGATGTATGTTGTTATATATGAGTGTTACATAATGCATTAGAAGTAGTATAAAAAGTAATAATTAAAGGACATAATTGGAAAAACAATAATGATTCTTACATTGAAAAGTGAGAATGACAGTCATTTTGAAACAAATTTTACTTTCTAGAACTACAATTATTTTGAAACAGAGAGATTAGTAGCTTTCAATCCAACAATAAATTTTACTATACGAATTTCTGAGAAAGAGTTATCGGAAGTATTATATCAATAAATTTGACACTTTTATATATATATATATATATATATATATATATATATATATATATATATCACCACTTCCCAATCAAGTTCCAAAATTCTCCAGATCTTATTGATCATACTCCTCTCACGTAGAGAACTCTTATTATTGTCCTTAACGTCATGAACCACTCTAATAGTGTCAACACGAACCTCAAATCTCAAGAACTTCATCCGCCTAGCCAGATTAAGCCCTTCAAGCAACCCTCATACCTCTGCTAGATATGCATCCCCACTGCCAATGACTTTTGAAAAACCTTTTAAACATTCTCCATCACTCCCTCTAATAACACCCTCACAACCAATAACTCCATCATTGTAAGCTCCATCAATATTCAAACAAACCCATCCAGCACTAGGAGGCTTCAAACAAACCTGAATTGTGACTTACTAACCCTTAATTACAGGTTGCATGATTTTGTTCACCATCCTATAATACTTTAAACTTTGTCTGACGAACACAACTTGATTAAAAGGACGCGGGAAGCCATCATTATGATTCTCCTTGTTTCTCCAACTCCACAAAAGTTGCAAGCCATAGCCCAAAAGCTACTACAATCTCCATCTAGATTACTACCATTATTACATTTCATATTCAGAGCAATCCACTCATTTAAATTGCTAGTAAAAAAAAACTATATTGTTGTCTCACAATAATTGCACTCATCCATAATCGTTTGATTAGAGAAAAATCAAGTAAAACATGAAGAATTGTTTCTTGGAACTCATGACAGTAATCACAACGATCAGATCCTAACCCCATACGATGCTTTCGATCATTTGTCAACAATCTACCGTGCTTGACAAGCCAGACAAATGCTCTAACTCATTCAAGAACCACCAATCTCCAAATACTATGACAGGTGCCATCCATCTCATCACTATCAAAGCCATATAACACATGATACATCTCTGGTATAGAGAAACTCACAATTGCATTCTCTTTACAAACCTACATATCAACACCATTACTATCATCAGGGAGAAGGATTGATACAATTTTTGCTAAGATATTCATCGGTAACCATGGAGACAACAGTAGCCAATTTCGCACATCATCATTCACCATATCAACCAATTTAACACTTCTCATGTGATCCGGAATTCGAATGTTGCAGTCCACTAATCGCATCCCTTCCTCATTCCATGCACCATTGCAAAACTCTAGGCTTCTACCATCCCCAACTGTCCACCAACTATGAGCTTCCAACTGAGGCCAGAATTTAAAAATATTTTTCTAGAGATGAGAATCATTTTCCTTAGCAACAATTTCACCTGTAGCAGTATCCCGCTTGTATTTACCAAGCAAGACTTTACACCAAAAATCCGGCGAATCCGATTGAATTTTTCTGTCTAACTTCAAAATACAAGTTTGATTCATCTCGTTCAACCTTCTCAAACCTAAACCACCATTCTTTCTAGGCCTTGTCACCATCTCCCAACTGACAGCATGATATCTTTTTATATGATCAGTATCTCCCCATATGAACCTGTGTTGAATTCTTCGGATTTCGGCAGCACAAGCCTTAGGGATAAAATTCGTAATCATAGGATAAATTAGGATAACTTCCAAAACACTCTTTGCTAAAGTCACCTTTCCAATAAAAGCTATTTAATTTGCTTTCCAATGCATAATCTTCTTATTAACTTGATCAATCACATAATCAAAGTCCATTTTCCTTGGTGCTCTCCCTATTAAAGGAGCCACCAAGTAGCTACCTTGGTTATTGGTCTCTTTATATCCAGACAATCTGACAAGATTGTCTCGCATCCTTCTACTGGTATTTGTTGAAGAGAAAACACTAGTTTTTTCCTTACTAACTTGTTGCCCTAACAATTTGCAAAACATGGCAAAAATATCAACCACACATTGCATTTGTTCCTCATTAGCTTCTCCAAAGATCAATAAATCATCTGCTAACAACGGGTATTCACAACCTAGATGATTAAATGAGACATCGTATCAATACACATAACAAATAAATATGGAGAAATCGGGTCTCCTTGATTTCCTTATCCATTATTCAATACAATTACCCAAGATAACACTTTTATCCTGTAAATGACTTGGTGAATCATTGCATTCTTTGGTTCGGGTTGTTAGGCATTCTAGCCAGCCTAAAATAGTTTCCCCCAAGTCTTTGCCTCTGCTTTGTAGTGCAAGAGCTTTGTTGCGTTTGTTGTTTTGCACTAGCTATAACCGAACTTGAATGAAAAGACAAGCGGTCACATTGAAGTTATTGAGAATTCATACTTTAAGATTGGAAGCTAAAGTTATTGAGAATTCATTGAGGTTCTATCATAATGACCTTTGGAAACTAAAAGGCTATAGTGCTTTCTTGAGACAATATGGGTCGTTCATAGTGCTAATTATATTTCTTGGTTTCCAAGTGAAACAAGTGAAAGAAGGAATCTTTGTGTCCCAAAATAAGTATGCTAAGAATATTGTAAGAAGTTTGGTATTGAAAATGTAAGACATATACGCACACATGCTGCCACTTATGTATAACTCACTTAAGATGATCAATGAGTGAATGTGGATCAAATTCTCTATAGAAGTATGATTTTAAGTCTATTGTATCTAACTGCTACTTATCTTGACATCACCTTCTCTCTTGGTGTGTGTGATCGCAATCAAGCCAATCCTAAGGCGAGTCGCCTCACACAAGTCAAAAGGATCATCAAATACATAAATGAAACTTATGATTATAAAATCATGTACTCATATGATACCAACTCTATTCTAGTTGGATATTGTGATGCTGATTGGGAAGTTAATACTACAGATAGAAAAAGAACCCTGAGTCGATGTTTCTTTTAGAAAACAACCTTATTTCCTGGTTCACCAAAAAACATAATTGTGTTTCCTTGTCCACTACTGAAGTTGAACACATCGCAATTCAAAGCAATTGTACCTAACTCTTATGGATGAAGCAGATGTTGAAAGATTATAATGGCACACAAGATGTTATGACATTATATTATGATAACATGAGTGCCATCAACATTTACAAGAATCCAGTTCAACATAGTTGTACCAAACAAATTGATATATAACACCACATTATTTGAGAACTTATGGGAGATAATATTATCACTCTAGATCATGAGTTAGAGTAAACAATAGATTGAGGTGAGAAAGTTTGTGGAGTTGGCGTCTTTCATAGTTAATTATAGATCATGGACATAAAGGACAATATATTAGGTGAGAAAATGGACACAAATAGATCTAGAAGGGGGGTTGAATAGACATATCCCCAAATAGATAGTTTCAAAAATATTTTAGGTCCCATAACACAAAATCAGATATTTTCAAATACGCGGAAGTAAAACACAACACTAAGAGAGCATGGAATCTTTTTAATGAATTAATCCAACAAAAATAATTACAAGACATCATTATAGGCATGATTCTTTCTAATGAAAATCAATTACAAGTTAACCAAAGCCGCTTTAAACAAAGCAATTTAAAAACACTTACATAGAAATTCATTCAAGACATAATTGGATTTATAGTGATCTAATATGTTTGATACATCACAGACTTAAGCTTACACATTAAATCACCATAAGCAAGGTCTAACCTAAATAATATACAAAGGATGCAATAATGAAATAATGCAATAGCTATAGTAATGAATCCATAACATTAAAGGAGATAAGGGAAAGAAGAAAGTATACACAGAGATATATAGTGGTTGGGCGTCCATCCTCACTTTGCTTACTCCACTCTTCAATAGTGTTAAAACCATCGGAAAATAAACATGATCTTCCACTATTTGATAAGTTAATACAAGAATTTTTATTACAACAAAATATCACAGGATAATTTCCTCTTTTGATGCAAATACTTAAAATGCTAAAAAAAACACAAGATCCTGAATGATCTTGATCCAATAACCTTGTTGTCCATAATAACGTGATCCAAGTATTCATATGTGGCAATACACCTTGATCCCACCAATTTCTTGTCTGAGCGTTTGCCATTAGTTAAGCATTGAATTGGATAACTCCCAACTTTGTCCATGAACAGTCTTCCATGGAGTATAATGAGACTCTTCTCTTGATGTATAACATACAGTCCAAACCAAGTTCAAGAAACGATCTCTTCACCTGTTACAAACATCAAACTTCACACAAAAACATTAGATGTCCTAATGTACCACTATTGTCCCTCAAATACTCAATCTTTAGAGATGAAGGTCCACAACAATGGATAAGGACTAAGGTTGAATATGATGAATAATGCTAAAAGAATCTCACACACTCACTCTAATTCACAACATATCAATAGGGAATTAGATAATGGTAAATGAAGAACACACACAAAGGTTCTCTCAAGTTTATAAATAAAATGGCTCTTGGATCTTGATGGTTATCATGAGCTTGATCAACCATGAATCATTATAAGATTGATTAAATCTCTTTATCTAGTTTCCCTCAAACAACAAATTACACACACAAGATGTAACAAACAAGAGATACAATTTGACATGGACTAACACTCAAGAATATGTTCTTCAAACAAGATATAGATACAAGGTGTTAGGAATAGACACACTATAGAAGAAAAAATCAAATCAACATTTTTGTCTAAGGGTCTTATCCAAACTTTCATCATGAAAAAGAATCACAATGAGAGTCTCTTTTTGTTTGGATCTAAGAAACAACTATTTAAATTTTAGATGGAAATTTAGAGTTTTGAAGCTATGATTCGAGTCAAGTGCAAATCATGATTTGAGTCACATTGTGTTATGATTCGAGCTAAGCTCAGCTTGTGTTACGAATTAAATCACACAGAGGAAAAATTCAGTTTTCACAACTTGCATGATTCAAGTCATACATTGTATATGATTCCAACCAAACAACTTAGCACCTTGATTTAAGTATTTTAACTTGTGATTCAAGCAACACCTGATGAAATGACAAACACCAACTTGCTAGACTAAAAAAGATCACACAGTATCATGGACCAACATTCTAGTTTATTGAACTATGAAGGGACTTAGGGTATAATGCTAAATAGTTAAAGCGGACATAATACAGTTCAAATGTCAATGAATTACAAACACAAGAAAAATTACAAATACGCTAATAATCAATAGAACATACACGCAAATTGACAAAAACATCAAAACTAAAAGACCTGCAATTTCACAATGGTAGTAAGGGAACCAAGGGAGGTTGAATGGCTAAACTAAAAAGATGATGAGCTTGAACTAACCCTCCAGTCAAAATCATCTTTAAGCATATTTTTTAACATTCATTATGGAATTATAAGTGGGAGAGCCTGCATTGAGAATGTGAGAGAATAAGGGTGCCAAAGAAATACCTATTAGAGAGCATGTTAACCTAGAGATTTTTAGTTACTTGAAACATGTCCCAAATTCGGTTTCTAAAAAGACAAGTGTTGGAATTCCTAAATGTTTGAATCTCAGGGATATCCATCCTTTTTAAGCAAAGATATTTTATGTCAACTTACTAAGTTGATAATTTTTTTGCTATTTCCCTTCTTTAGAAAGTTGAGTTACTATGTTTTGCATCTAGTTAAATGGAATGATAGCACGGACAAATGAGGCTAGATCTAATCTTCTCGTCTTGTTTAGAACCTTGTTTTTCTTGGAGGCCAAATGGATTTGCATCTTATCGATGATAAAAATCAAATCACTTCTGTTGATTTCATCTGAGGATAAGAAAATACAAATATTGTTGAGCGTGGTGGTGTTATGGATGCTTGAGATAGCAGCGAGCTAATTAAATTTGTAACGGGATACACAAAATATATGATTCTACATCTAAACTACAAATATATCCATATTTGATTTTAAAAAGTCTAATTTGTATTTTAAAACCGAATACTTTTTTTAATCAAATAAATCCATACTTACAAATGATTGTGATTATTTCTTTTTTTTAACTGATTTCATAAATGAATGTCCTTCCATGTCCATATCCACTCAAACGTTCACACACTAGAATCCTTTCAATGAATCAGATATCTTATTTTCCAATTTAGATTTTATATTTTTTCTTCTCATTTTCTTTTTTTTCTTAAAGATCTCACATTCTCCTTCTTAAAAATCTCATAGTTTTTATTATTTTATTTTTTAATGTTTTCTAGAATGTTTACAGGGCTTCAAATTGTTGATGAATTGAATTTGAATTGGGCTTTTTTTGTGTGTCTGGGCTTTTTATTTCATTATTCATTAGGAGTATTATATATATATATATATATATATATATATATATATATATATATATATATATATATATATATATATATATATATATATATATATATATATATATATATATATATATATATATATATATATATATATATTTATTTATTTATTTATTTATTTATTTATTTATTTGTGTGTGTGTGTGTCTTCGGCACATTTTATAATCAATTAATGAAATCAAATCTCTTTTTTATTATTTTATTTAGTTTTTCTTTTATGTTTCTAGTCATTTAGGTTTAGCTTTTTAATAGTTGTGCTTTCATTGATGCACTCAAATCCTCCGATGGATTATCCTTATCATACAAACTCTATTATTACACCTTTATTTTCATCTTATCACTCTACCTTCGATAAATTCACTCCACCTTCGATATCTATTCCATGAAGACCACTCCTATCACATCTTCATTTCCATCTTTTCCATGAAAAATTCTTTCAACTTATTCCACAAACGATGTTACAACTCCATCACCAACTATACATAATCATGGATACACACCACCTATACCTAACCCATATCCATCTCATTCACATGTTTACCTAATATCCTACAACAATTGTTACGAACAACAACCACCCATTTCCACCATTATAAAATCAACAACCTCCATTCTAAATGCAGATCTGCATAAATCTTTTTATGTAATTTTAGAAGGTTTAAGAAATTCTGAAAATGATTTGAGAAAATCATTTCTAAAAATTTCTAATTCACAAAAGGATTTTAAAGAGAGTTTGAAAGAGTCTCGTCTTACTTTAAAAGCATCATCAATTGTTTTTTATGATTTACTAAAATTTCCATCGGCCAAATTTCTGGCTTCGACAATATTTCCACCGTCTTCTCTGGCAAACTTTCTGATTCCAGTAACATATCTGGCATCTTCTCCTATGATATTTCTGACTCCTGCAACATTACCGACATGTTCTCTAATGACATTTACAGTGTCTTCTCCGAATACATTTTTTGAAATCTTCTCTGGCTACTTCTCCAATGACATTTTCGGCGTCAGCACCTTTGTTACAATGGTAGCTCAACAACCTATTTCCAGATCCAAACTTCAAGATGACATTTGAATGTTATGGTGAAAATTTTTATTTTTATTTCTCGTTGATTCAACCAAACAATTTTCCGGCAACAATGTCTCTAGCAATAACCTTTTCGACACTGAGATTGATTAGCATTCATGGTTTTCACACTCCTTTGCAAGTTCCAAGGGATAGAGGAAAAGGTTAGTTAACGAAAAGTGGTAGATTGAAAAAAAAAAGAGAGAGAAAGTGATGAAGAGAGAAAGAAGAGAAAAAAAAAAAAAGAGGAAAGAGAAAACACAGGGCGATGGTACACTAAGAAAGAAAGAAGAAAAGGTAAAGAGGAGAGAGGAAGAAAGAGAAATTGCTATGATTATTTTCAATCTATAATATAAGAAAGCGATATACTTTGGAAATTCCTTTCTTGCTCTTTCTTCTTATGCGGCCACATCACCATTTAGGGGGCATTTTATGTCTAACGTGAGTAATTCTCAACTTTGTTTCACTTCTGGCTTGGAATGGGATGTGTTGCTTTGATTTGTCCAAACTAATTTCAAATTTTCCATTTTTAAAAGAACAATGTGTCTAATCCATCCAAATTTTAACGGTCATTTCACCAAAAACATCACTTCTAATTTTTATTTAGTCTACCTCTCTCTTTACCAAAAACCCATGTTTCAATATTCTATCCATTTCCTCTTCTTCTCTCTTCATAATGTTCATTCTTTTTCTAAATACTCATTTGCTCGATTTCTATCATTTGTTTTGAACACCTTTTGTTTGATTTTTATCATTTATTTTGAATACTCCTATGTTTGATTTCTATCTTTTGTTTAAAATACCCTTTTGTTTGATTTCTATAAAAAATTACTATTTCTTTGTTTGATTTTTTATTTTTTATTTTCAGGTGGAATTACTTTGGAAAGAAAGGATAATTGAAGAGAATGAAAATCCATAAATTTTTTTGCATCTGATACAATGAAAAGATGATGGAATAGCATGAAAATATTTTTTCTCCTTTAATGAGTTTTCTTACTTTTTGAAACTGATACAATACTTCTTCAATAATTTTTTATCTTCATTCACTATGTACTGTGTGAGATTTTGGGCCGAACTCTAGTTCTGTCGAGGAATAGCTTTCATGTGTTTCGACAAGAGACAAGCATGAAGTCGAAGCTGGGTCACATGCTGATGTCGAAGGGTTACATATTGTAGTCGAAGCTAGTTCTAGTATGTAATGTCGAAATATATTGTTGACTTATTATGTCAAATTGGGCATTGTGTTAAGGATCCAATTGTTTAGTTAGCTTGTAATTTAAGTTAGCTAGTTAGTCTATAAATAGGTTAGATCACTCAGGTTGTTGAGTGAGGCCAATTTTTATTCATTTGTAATCATTTGTAAACCCTAAATGAGAAAGTGAATAGTAAATAATTTTCCATAATCCTTCTTCTTCTTTCTTCTTTATCATTTCTTCTTTCTTTCTTTGTTCTAACTATTTTCATTGTTCACCTAAGAACTTCGTTTCTCAATCTTTATTTGTTGAAAGGTGTAGCGTACGATTTTTGTCGATGACGCAACCACCTTATCGCCATTGGTTTTTCCTCACCGCAATGGTAGGAATTGGGTGCTACTTTTTTATTTCTTATTTATCCTATGAAGCTGGAAAGGAAAGTGAAGATATCTAAAACTAACCTTGCACGCAAATGTTTTACTGAACAAATGCAAATAGAGATTGGGGAGTTCGGGGTCAGGTTATACGATGGGGAGTTGTCAATTACCCATCATATACATGGTTATCCATGGGTTGATTAGCATTATATTCTGCTTTCTACTTGATGGTGTTTGTCTGACATAAATGGGAAAGTTTCTCCTTTGGGAATGTTGAGAGAGAGAGAGAGTATTTTTGTTGTTTTTGGTAAGGTACTGGACCTAAGGTTTTTTATTAGTGTGCTCACTAAGATTTCGCAATCTTATGCCTACGTATTCCCGTAAAGGAAAACATGGAAATTAGAGAAATCGTAGTTCCTCCTACTTCTATGGGAGGAAAAGATGTCTGGTGTCTTGTTCAAAGCCCAAGATTGAAGCTAAAGGTTGTATTTGTGTCATGTTTAAAGCCCAAGATTGAAGCTAAAAGGTTTGACTGAGAGAGAATTTTCATCTCTAAAGGGAGATATCTCATCTGTTTATCACAGTTGTCGGGTAACTGATTATAAAGGAGCATTACTTTAACTGGAATTTATGGAGTCCAGTAATGCCATAATTTCCTTTATAAGGTATTTGTCCTGAAGGAGAAAACTTTAACTCTGTGTAGAGCAATGCCATTTTTCCTTAGGAGTTTTCCATGCTAAGAGAGGGACATTGGCTTGGATTTAAATAATCCAGAGGCTTGCCACTTACAGCAATTAGATGAAAGAAGGTATTTACCAGGATAAGAGATGGACTACAGCTTAGATTTTTGAATCAACAAGTGTGGCACTTACAGCAGTTATCTGGGATTAGGGTTTTGTTTTGATGTGTGATTGTACAGAGAAATGTCTTCCTACAGAGAGATTTTGATTTCCTCTGAGGGGATGTTGATTTTTGTGTGCCTTGATCAAAGCCCAAGGTTGAAGCTAAAAAGTTTGATTTTGTTTAGGGAGATCATTATACAAAGCCTAAGAGGAAGCTGAAGGACTGACTCAACAAGAGAGTGTTTATCTGTGTCTTGTACAAAGCCCAAGATTGAGGCTGAAAGTTATGACCCCACTGGGGAGAGGTTTTATCTGTCTTATACAAAGCCTAAGATTGAGGCTAAAAGAAACTCACTCAGCTGGAGAATATTTATAGGTGCCTTGTACAAAGCCCAAGATTGAGGCTAAAATTTGCTGAGGGATGATTATTATACCAAGCCTAAGAGGAGGCTGGCTGGGGAATTTTCTTATATGAAGCCTAAGAGGAGGCTGACTTCTGTTGA
This sequence comes from Lathyrus tuberosus, assembly GCA_022829125.1. Lineage (NCBI taxonomy): Eukaryota > Viridiplantae > Streptophyta > Magnoliopsida > Fabales > Fabaceae > Lathyrus > Lathyrus tuberosus. Next base: position 1,173,782 of record JALAZF010000392.1, on the reverse strand, counting down.
GGATTATTGAGACCCAGAGACAGGTCCAAATTGAGGGATCAACTCTTGTTGGGGATTACAGAAGAGTTGAAATATCAGAGACCATGAGGTTCTGTTTTTCTGAGAGTTTACTCTGACAGTAAATTGTCCCTAGCTGGGGAAGTTGTAAAGTGAGAGTTTAAAGATTGAGTTATAGAACCTGTAGAGGTTGTAACTCTGTTGGTGGTTTGATGAAATAATCAGGGCTATTTCCTGTTCTTTAAGGAAGTTTGAGGGTTTCTTTGAGATCCAAGAGGAGATGAGACTGTCCAAGTCTACTGGTATGAAAAGGTTTATGTTTGTATGATGCCCAAGAGGAGGCTGATGTTTTAAGGGATGAGATTCAACCCTAAACTGGTCTGATGTTTTGACTCTAGAGAGGATTGCTTTAACAAAGGATGACTAGGTTCTGTCATATACCTGTAGGAGGTCTCTGGGTCCTTGTACTAAGCCCAAGAGGAGGCTGAGAATTTCTAAGAAGCCTGAGGGTCCTTGTACAAAGCCCAAGAGGAGGCTGAGAAGTTCTAAGAAGCCTAAGGGTCCTTGTAGAAAGCCCAAGAGGAGGCTGGGGATGCTTTTAGGAAGCCTGTGGGTCCAAACTTAAGAAAAGTTCAAGAAAGGTTTCACCGGGAATTAATCATTTCTTCAGTGAACAGTTCTAGGGTTTCAAGAAATTCAAGAGAGGTTTCACCGGGAATTAATCCTCTCTGAGGAAAGTGAATTTCTTTGACAAATTTCTAATAGTGACAGTCTTGAGAAAATTTTCACCGGGAATAATGTCTTTCTCTGTTCCATATTGTATAAGCCCAAGAGGAGGCAAGACTGTATCTGGAAATTCCTATGGGGAACTAGTTTTGACTGTGTTGAAAGAGTGACCACTGGATTTATCTAATCTTAGACCTAATTGTCGAGGAAAACTCTAAGCAGATATACAGGTATATATATATACATATGAGATATATATGAACAAGTATGTAAAAGAAAGCTGGTAAAAACTTACAGGCGAGCAAGCTTCCAGTGTTACAGCTGTATGGTTAGTTATTCAAGAAATTGAAGAAAGTTTGATAACAACTATGCATTGGAATTTAAATCACAAGGAAAGTTGTTTTGAAAAGAAGTTTGGGGCTTATACTTAAGGAGAGGCCCAAATGAATTCTTTTGAAAAGGCGACGATCGCGCCATAGTTTGAAAATCACAGAGGGACTTATACAATGACTGAGGCCCAAATTTATTTGTATTTACAAAGAGGATTGGGTCTTACACTCTATTAGAGGCCCAAAGTTTATTTTTGTACAAGAGATGGGGCTTACAACTCAAGGAGAGGTCCAGATAAAAAACAATGATCGCACTGTTATTTTGAAAATTGTATCGGGACTTATACAATGACTGAGGCCCAAATTTATTTATGTACAAAGGAGGGTTGGTTCTTACACTCTATTAGAGGCCCAAAAGTGTTTGAAAAAAGAAAAGAAATGAGACTTACAACACAAGGGTAGGCCTAGATGATTTTGTTTGAAAACGGCGATCGCGCCGAGATTTTTGAAATCGTTTCGGGACTTATACAATAACTGAGGCCCAAAATTTTTTATGTACAACAAGGATTGGGTCTTGCACTCTATTAGAGGCCCAAAAGTGTTTTAAAATTTAAAGTTAAGAGGAAACCCTAATTTTAAATTAAAATGTCATTTTTCAAAGGAAATTTAAATAATAAATGATATAAAAATATCAAATATATTCAAAAACAAATTGTATACTTTGAAAAATATTTTGAAAAATCATGTTTAATCACATGAAAGTTTGAAATTCAATTGGAAAGAAAAATCAAAGTGAGAATTTTATTTTTAAAATTTTTAAAAACAATTAAAATGAAATTAATTACAAAAAATCTAACTATATTAAATAAATAATATAAATTGGATTTTTTTGTAAAATAAAATATTTAAACATTTTTTTGAACTTTGAGAAAAAGAATTAATTCAAAAACACAAATATTCAGAGAGAAATTAATTTTTGAATCAATTAAATAAAATATCAAAAATTCAAATATTTAAAAATTTGAAAAAGGGTGCCAAGAACACTTTTCTCACTTTTTCAGATTTGCGTTTTCTCACTTTTCTCCATGATTACTCAATGGTTTTGCACGATTCAAGTACCAATCTTGCTCGTTTTTGAACAAAGATCACAACCATATAGATTAATTACATTTATATTAAGTATGGAGTGAGAAATCAGAGGATAACCTCAAGAACCCTAATTTCAGCATGAACACAATGAAATTCCATACACAATTGATTCATGGCAATTGATTGAGGGTTATTACTCTACATACATGCATAAACAAGATAGTAACCCAAAAATTCATTTATGATGCATGGATTATAGAGTTGAAGGGTTCAGGCTTACCTCTTGTAGCTGGTGATCGAGCTTGATGATGGAGGTGTTACAGAGGTGTTCCAATGATCTGGACAGCTTCCTTAGGTGCCAAGGAGTGTGTTTGAATGCTTGGAGTGGATTGAAATGAGCTGGAACTTGATGTGGCACCTCAACTACCAATTTGCTAAAAGCTTGTGCAAATGGGATACTATTTTTGGATTCTGATGTTCCAGATGTTGTTTATGTGTTTGAATCACTTACACATGATGTATGTAAGGTGTTTGCATCATTGGTTTGGACAGAATCACTTCCAATTTCAAAACCCGATAGTGACTTGAAGTGGAAGGCAAATTTGGAGTGAAAGTGTGATTTTGAGTAAAGCATTCGTTTGGGTGCTTTGGTGTACTCAAACTGATTAGAAATGAGGTCTATTTATATTGCAACAAGTTTGTTTTGGCATCAATAGTGAATGACAGCTTGGATCAGATTGCATTGAATGCTTTGGTCCTTTGGTCAATGGTCTCCTCTAGCCATTGACTTATGCCAAACTTTGCAGGTTTAGGTCCTCTGATATTTGGATATGTCTTGACTCATTTAGATTGATTTGTGGCTCATTCATGCCACCTCAATGCATCACTTTAATGCTTGATGCCAAATTTGAATTTCAAGATTCCATTTCATGATGATTTTGCACATGGAAGGCTAGGTTCTTGGCATTTTGTGTTATGGATCAGATCATTCATTCATTTGTGTTGTAATTGGACAGAATTTAAATGATCAAAGTGTTCAAAATCAGTCTAAGGAATCGTGGGGTGCAAGTTTGCACCAAAACCTGTCTTGAAAACAGTTGCAGCAAGGCAACTTGGGAGATCCATAACTCCTAGCTCAAATGGAGTTTGATGGAGTTTTTGGACATTTTGGAAAGCCCTCATGACATACTTTAACTTTGATGTCCACCAATGGACTTGGTTCAGCTTGGGTCAAGATGAAAAAGGACCTCAAAGTTGAGAAAAATTAGAACAGATTCTGACTTGTTGAAATTTTTCTAAGTGTTGGAAAAAGTAGTCATTTCCCATTTTTGGGATTTTGGTCAACCCATAACTTGAAATCCATGAGGATTTGGAATCTCTTATCGTTGACACTTTTAAAGTATGTAAGATGAAATTTCATTTGAGCTTTGAATGGGAGAAAAAGGCCTTATGGTTTAGGAGTTATGACCTTGCAAAGTTGGTACAAAATCACTTTTATTCCATAACTTAGAAAAATTTTGGTTTCTCATGGTTGCCCATTTTGCAAGAAACCTCACTTTTATTGATTTTTCTTGATGAATGATGATCAATACCATACATTAACATTGTTTGGGACTTAGGGGAACCATATTTGTGAAAATTTCCAAAAAGTCAAACTTGATTTTTGGCACAGTTGACTTTTTGTCAGATAAATTCAAAACTGTGTGATCTTTTATGAAATCAAGTCCTTGACCTCATTCAAACCTAACGGATGAATTCCATAGGTGTTTTAGGATTTCTTGAACTATGTCCCATGATTTGAGAACATGTCTTAGTTAAAAGTCAAAGATACAGTTGATTTTTTCTTCAAAACCCTAATTATGCTCCTGATGAAATTGAAACTTATGAATCAAACTTCTTTGATCAATCCATTGTTTCAAAGGGATTAATGTGGTGTACTTGAGGCCCTCAAATCATATCTTGAGGTTTTGGTTCATGTTTTGCCTCAAAAGTCAACTTAGGGGTGAATTAGGTCAAGAAACCCTAATTCCTGATTTTTGATTAATGCTCCCCTTGATGCTAATTTGACTTGATGATTGGATCCATGAGGTCCCTTGGAGCACCTTGGGTCATGCTTTGAAGTATTGGCTCATGCCTAGATGAAAATTTTCATCTGGAGGCCTTGGTCGACCAAAACCCTAATTTGGTGACATTGGCAATCTTGAGGCTTGATCCACTTGGAATGTTGCAACCTTGTGCTTGATTCTTGATGTGGGAGTTCTCTTGATCCTTTATGGGTGTTTGAGATGTTAGACAAGTTGAAGATCATGTCATTCCTTGATTGATCCTTTGCCTGAATGCTCTGAGAGGGCTCAAAACCCTAATTCTTGATTATAGTGAATGCTCAATTATCTTTTGAGGAGATTGATGAGGCATGATGCTACATCTATATTATGGAGATGATCCTCACAATGATTGGAAATCTTGTGGTCAAAATTTGGGGTATGACAAAAGGTATCGTTTGTACTTGAAGCAAGCTTTGTATTTATTCAAGATGAATGAAGATAAAGCGTTGATGGAGCAACTGGATGTGTTCAGCAAGCTGATTCTTGATCTTGAAAATATTGATGTTACCATCATTGATGAAGATCAAGCATTATTATTGTTGTGTTCTTTATATAAGTCGCATGCTCACTTCAAAGAAACCCTCTTGTATGGAAGAGAGTCCATGACCTTTGAAGAAGTTCAATCAGCCTTGTATTCGAAGGATTTGAACGAAAGAAAGAAGCTGAAACCATCATCATCAGTTAGCGAAGGGTTGTCTGTGAAGGGGAAATCCTCGAAGAGAGATGGTAGGTTTGATAAGAAGAAAGGTAAAACTCAGCATAAGTCTTATGGTGGTGATATTTCTGGGATTAAGTGTTATCACTGTAAGAACAAGGGCCACACAAGAAAGATGTGTCCTAAGCGCCTAAATAATCATGGAGGTATGGACAATGGCAATGCAGCTATTGTGCAAGATGATTATGAATCATCTGATGTCCTTGTGGTCTCGAGCAGCAACTCTTGCAAAGAGTGGATTATGGATTCTAGATGGACTTGGCATATGAATCCAAAGAATAATGTGTTTGAAGAATTATGTGATCAAGATGGTGGATCAGTGCTGCTGGGAAACAATAAAGCGTGCAAGATTACAAGTATTGGATCTGTAAGATTCAAGCTCCATGATGAGTCAATAAGGCTATTGACTGGGGTTAGGTATGTACCTGACCTTAAGATGAATTTGATTTCTTTTGGTGAATTCAATAAGAAAGGATATGTCTTCAAAGGAGAGCAAAGTATCCTGAAAGTCGTGAAGGGGTCGAAGGAAGTCTTGAGAGGCGTTAAGAAACAAGGCTTGTATACCCTTGAGGCTGAGTTTGTAAGTGGTTCACCAGATTTTGCATCCACGAAACCTGTTTCGAAGGCAGAATTATGGCACATGAGATTGGGCCATGTCAGCAAAAGAGACCTGATTGAATTGGGGAAACAGAACCTGTTAGGTGGTGACAAAGTCGAGAAGTTAGAGTTTTGTGAACCTTGTGTATTTGGCAAATCCTGTAGGGAGAAGTTTAACAAAGGTAAACAAATAACACATGGATCCCTTGATCACACACATGATGATATTTGGGGACTGTAGCACGGTTTTTGTGGTTTCGAATCACTATCGCTTTGGGGTGCTACAGGTCAATTCATTTTTTATCCTGTGAAGCTGATTAAGGAAGGGAAATAGATGTCTCTAATTAACCCTGTTGCATACTGAGTTTAAACAGATGACTGTTGGTTTATAGATGCTATCAAAATCGTGGGGCTCTCTTAGATTATTTGGCTTAAGAATAGAGTGTTCATGAGGCTTTTGGGAAGATATTGTATCTAAAAATTTTCTGACTGGTGTATGAAGGTACTGTACCTAGAGTTTTTGAATGGTATGCTCGCTAAGATTTCACAATCTTATGCCTACGTATTCCCGTTTAAACGAAACAAGGAAATCAGAGCAATCATAGTTCCTCCTATTCTATGGGAGGAAAATATGTTTTGGTGTCTTGTTCAAAGCCCAAGACATGAAGCTAAAGGTGATTTGTATCTTGTTCAAAGCTCAAGATATGAAGCTAAATGGTTTTAGCTGAGAGAGAATTTGTCATCTCTAAAGAGGATTTGTTGATTTTTGTATGCCTTGATCAAGCACGAGTTTGATGCTAAAAGGTTGATTGACTCAGCTAGGGATTTCTTTATACGAAGCCTAAGAGGAGGCTAGATAAGACTGTCTTAACAAGAGAGTGTATATATGTCTTGTACAAGGCCCAAGATTGAGGCAAAAAATAGACTGACTCTTTGGGGATATCATTATATAAAGCCTAAGAGGGGGCTAACAGTTTGACTTTTCTAGGGAAAATGTTCTTTCTGTCTTGTACAAAGCCCAAGATTGAGGCTAAAAGGGATTTTTGACTCCGTTGGGGAGGTTTATATGTGTCTTGTACAAAGCCCAAGATGGAGGCTGAAATGAGTCTGTCTCAACAAGAGAGTGATTTTATATGTCTTGTACAAAGCCCAAGATGGAGGCTAAAAGAGTTGACTCAACAAGAGAGTCTTGCAAAGGTGATTGGCACAACAAGAGAGCTTGAAAGTTGATTGACTCAACAAGAGAGTCTTTTATACTCAACAAGAGAGTGATTTTCTGTCTCGTACGAAGCCCGAGATTGAGGCTAAAAGGAGATTGACCCAACAAGAGAGTCTTGAAAAGTGATGGACTCAACAAGAGAGTCGGAAAAAGTGATTGACTCAACAAGAGAGTCTGAAAAGGTTAGCTCTGCTGGGGAGAATTATTTGTACAAAGCCCAAGAGGAGGCTGACTGTCTTGAGGAAAGATCATTATACAAAGCCTAAGAGGAGGCTATCTTACTACTGGGGATTATTGAGATCCCTAGGCAGGTCCAAGTGTGGAGAACTCTCATGAGAGAGACCGGGTTTCTGCTGGAGATTCATCCAGAGTGATCGGTGTTTTTTCCTATGTTTGAAAGGAACTTGAGAATGTCTTTGAGACTCAAGGGGATTAGACTGTCCAAGTCTATTGGTGTGGAAGAGTTTTATCTTTTGTAGTATGCCCAAAAGAGGGCAAGGGCCTTAAGGGATGAGAATCAACCCTAAAGTTGCCTGAGGTTTGACACTGGAAAAACTGCTCTAGCAAAGGATGACTAAGTTATGTCTTATACCTTTAAGAGGTAGTGAGGGTCCTTGTATTAAGCCCAAGAGAAGGCCTGAGAACTTCTAAGAAGCCTAAGGGTCCTTGTACAAAGCCTAAGAGGAGGCGGGGATGCTTTTAGGAAGCCTGTGGGTCCCCAAACCAAGAGAAGTTCAAGAAATGCAATTCACAGATAAGAGATCATTCCAGGAAAGTTAGAGGGTTTGGAAGAAACTCAAGAGATGCTATTCACGGAGAATAGATCAACTCTGGGGAGTAGAATTTCTTTGACAATTTCTACGGGTGACAGTCTGAGAAAAGGTTCACCGAGAATACTACCTTTCTCTTTGTTCCATATTGTTTAACCCCAAGAGAAGGGAAGATTGTATCTGGAAATCCTATAGGGATCTAGTTTTGTTTGTATTTAAAGAGTGACCAACAGGACTTTACCTAGTTCTAGACGTAGTTGTCGGGGAAAACTCTAAATAACTATACTAGTATATATACAGTTGATATATGATGAGTATTTAAAAGGTATGAAAGAATACTAACCATGCGCAGCTTCCCACAATACAGTTATATATATTTGACGTATATTTAAAAGAATAAAAGAAGACTAACCATGCGCAGCTTCCCACAATACAGTTATGTATATGAAAGCAGATAAAAGAAAGCGGATAAACACTTACCCGTTGTAGAGCTTTCATGCTGTTTTGTTAGTTGTTCAAAGAAATTAAAGAAAGTTTTGATAGCAACTATACATTTGGATTCAAAATCAAAGGGGAAAGTATTTTGAACAGAGATCGGGGCTTACAGCTCAAGGAGAGGCCCAAATTTTAACAGTGAGTTCACTGTTGTTTCGAATATCGTATCGGGACTTATACAACGACTGAGGCCCAAAAAGTTTTGGTAAAAAAGGGATTGGGTCTTACACTATATTAGAGGCCCAAAGTTTATTTTTGTATAGGAGATGGGGCTTACAACTCAGGGAGATGCCCGGTTGATTTTGGAAAGGCGACGATCGCGCCGTAGTTTTGAAAATATACAGAGGGACTTATACAATATGTGAGGCCCAAAAATGTTTATTTACAAACAGGGGTTGGGTCTTACACTCTATTAGAGGCCCAAAAGTGTTTTTTTAAGAAAAGAAATGGGACTTACAACACAAGGGTATGCCTAGAGGATTTGATTTTGAATTGGCGATCGCGCCGAGATTTTTTTAACGCATAGGGACTTATACAATATCTGAGGCCCAAAAAGTTTTGTATTTTCAAAGGGTTGGGTCTTACACTCTCTCAAGAGGCCCAAAAAGTTTTGAAGAAAAGAAATGGGACTTAAAACACGAGGGTAGACCCAATTGAAAAAGTTTGAAAACGACGATTACATCGGAATTTCTGAAACGGTATCGGGACTTATACAATACACTGAGGCCCAAACATTATTTATGTACAAAGAGGTGGGACTTACACTCTATCAAGAGGCCCAAAAAGTTTGAAGTATTTTGAGTATGATTAAAAATCAAAGAAACCCTAATTTTCACTTTTTAAAAGTAATTTTTCAAAGAAAATTAATAAAAAATGATAAAAGTACCAAATAAGTTTAAATAAACCACTTGTGATTTTTTTGGTTAAGGTTTGAAAAATGAGGTTTTAATCACAGGATGATTTAAAACTCATTTGGTCTTGATTTTCAAGATGAATATTCATTTTTAAAATGTTTAAAACAATTAAAATGAATTTATTCACAAAAATACCAAATATACTAAATAATATATATATATATATATATATATATATATATATATATATATATATAATTTTTTTGTAGAATAAAGTATTTTACTATTTTTGTGATTTTTCAAAAAAAAGAATCAACAAAAAATGATTAAAATTGAATGAGAAATTAATTTTTCAAATCATTAATAAAAATAATATGAAAAATAATAAAAAGTGGAAAAAATGATTAAAAAAAAAAAGGTCTGGGACGAGGGGGATTCGAACCCCAGACCTTCCACTCGCTAGTACATACAAACCAGTTGATCAACCACTGGGGCGCAATGCCAATTCATTTAATATATGACAAAGGCAAATTATATAGTAAAACAAGTTCAAATTCTGAAGCATGGCGCCATGGCCATCTTCAACCTCAAGCTCAGACACGTGAAGGCCCATATCTCATTCATCTCTCAACCATTTCACACGATCCAAATATGAAAATCATGCATTTTCAGATGAGGAACACAATGGCAATACCTAATTTTATTGAAATCAAGTGAATCAAAACATAGTCTGATAAAACCTGAAGAACCCTAAAATTGGCATGAACTCAATGAAATCCTATATACGAATTATAAACAACAATTGATTGAGGGGAAATGATCTACAAACATCCAGAAACACAATGGTAACAAGAAAACATGTTTATGATGCATGATACATTGAGTTTGAGAGTTCAAGTTTTACCTCTGCACGTGAGAATCGAATTTTGATTTGGAGGTGTTACAAATGAGTTCTGATGATTTGGATAGCTTCCCTGTACCTCAATGGATGTGTTTGAATGCTTAGGTTGTTTGGAAAACCTCTGGATTGATCAACCTGGTTCCTTCTGCAGCAAGTCATGAGTTGTGTGCAATTGGATAACCATTTGGTGATTTTGATGTTACAGATGGGAGGTGAGTGTTCAGACACCTTCCATATGTTATATGTGATATGTGTGAATCATTGGTTTGAGCTGCATTGGCCTCCAACTCAAAACCCGATAGTGCTTTCTCAAGAACAATGAAATTTGGAGTTAAGGAGAGAATGAGAGAAAGCAATGTTGTAAGCTTCTTTGATGTGATTTGAATGATCAGTTAGGACCTCTATTTATAGTGGAGGAGTTGTGTTGAAGTGGTTCTCTTGAAGCTAAAAGGATAAGGCCATGGTTCAATGGTCTTGGCTTGGCATAAATGCCTCTTGCACTAGGTGTAACAGCTGCCCAAATAGCTCAGCTATGTATTGACTGATTCCACATTCCTCAGTCATTTTAATTGTTGTTTAATCAGAGAACTTGACTGAGGAGAGTGAGAATCTTGAAAGTGCACTATTCCACATTAATTCCCTTTGAATTCAAGGCATATATGCCAAAAACTCATCAATTCTCAAGGATAAGCTCTTGGCATTTCAGTCCAAGTTTGTTGGTTGGATCAGATGCATTGTGATCAGATTGGATGAATTTGGCATAGTGATCCTTGGCTTTGAATTAGAAATCGTGGAAAGCAAGAAAACATGCAGACTGGTTTTTCCAAAACAGTTGCAGCAACATGCCTTTGAGATGATATATCCCTTGATTTCCATGGAGTTTTTTCATGCTAATGGACCCTTTGGATTGCTAGTAATATGCACAACAACTTTGGTGTTTACACCTTGAGTTGATTTATCTTGCAAATGTGTGAAAAAGTGCCCCAAGTTTTGGTGTTTTCAACAAAATCTGTCTTGGGCAGAATTTTTCTAAGTGTTGGAAAAGATGCATTTTCATGTTTTTAGTGATTTTGATCCAACCATAACTCAGAAATCTATAAGGAATTGGAATTAGGTGTAGTTGACACTTTTAAAGTATGCCATGAGAGCTACAAATTCATCTTTGGATCATTCAAAATGGTTGCTTGGATCTCAAGTTATGATCCTTGGAAGTTGGTACCCTAGCCACTTTGTTCCATAACTTAGAAAAAATTCTAAGTTTTTATGGTTACCCCTTTTACAAATTATCCCACTTTCTTTAATTTTTCTTGATGAATGATGATTCAAATAACATATTAACATTGTTTTAGGGTTAAAGAACCATAATTATGAAAAATCTCAAAAAGTCAAACTTTGACTTTTTGTGCATAGTTGACTTTTTACTAGATGAATTTCAAACTGTGCGATCCTTTATGAAATCAAGTCCTTGACCTAAATCAAACTTGATGGATATGTTCCATAGGTGTTATAGGGTGTTTTGAATCATGTCCCAAGGTTTGGGAGCATGTCTTGGTCAAAAGTCAAAGGTTCAGTTGACTTTTTCCCTAAAACCCAAATTGTGGTCCAGATGAAATTGAAACTTGTGCACCAAGCTTCTTGGATTAATCCATTGTTGCAAATGGATCAATGTGGTGTATTTGAGGCCCTCAAATCATGTCTTGAGGTCTTGGCTCATGTTTTGTCCCAAAAGTCAACTTAGGGTGAATTAGGTCAAGAAACCCTAATTCCTGATTTTTTTTTGTGAATGCATCCTCTGAGGTCAAATTGACTTGATGATTGGGTTTATGAGGCCCCTTGGAGTATCTTGAGTTATGCTTTGGAGCATTGGCCCATGCCCAGAGGAAAATTTCCATCAGGAGGTCTTGGTCGACCAAAACCCTAATTTGGTGACACTGGCGATCTTGAGGCTTGATCTGTAACACCCCAATTCCCATCGCGAATAAATAATACATAAATAAAATCAGAGTAACTAAAAATTTATTTTTCCGACAGAAACAAGGATGCCACATTTTAAAATAAGAGAACACATTCCCTGCTCAATTATTTGATACATAACACATAATAGAGAAAATCATTAACGAGAAACTTTTTCCATCAAAAGGGAAAGGTCAATTATGGAATAAAGCGGAAAGATCCATAACCGACTGGTTTTACAAAATAAATCATTTTAGGACATCAACTATATATACAAAAGTACTACAAATACATTCAACAAATGTATACATATATATATATATAATCGTTTCCCGACTCCTGTGCTACGTATCAGAGCAGACACCAAGACCGACAACAGAACGGAGGACTAATCTTCACAAAAATACCTCCAGCAACTCTAATCTGCAATGCCTCATAGAGCATTATAAAACAGCAGAAGGGTGAGAAATAACAACTAAAATCAAGATTGCATAATAATATGCAAATACATAACAATTCACATGTATAAATCATCTCACCCATACCATCACATACTAACACATATAGCATGCCACAAATACAAAACATATCACATATAATCCAACCATAATTATGACATATGGAACCACACCACCACATCGCCACAAAATATAGCATATATCAATTATACCGACATAATCACATATTCACACATAATGCACACCAAAGTTATGACATAAAAAATCACATCACCACATCACATAACATATGTCTACGTATAAACATATTGCCCACAACCAATGCATTTATCACGTATGCACATCAAATTACCAATGTTATCACAATCTCAACACATCACAAATTCAATGCACAATTTCCACACATAATCAATCAAATCATGATTTTCCACACATAATGCATCCATTCACAATTCGCACCCATAATCAATCCATGATTTATGCAAATGCACAGAGACCGACACAACGACTCTATGCAAATGCCATGCGGTACCGACTTCCAACATTTCTCATCACCAGTTCACTCAGGAACTATTGGAACCATCGCTTGTTACTGAGGGTCGCTCAAGTAACACCCCATCGGGAATACGATGTTCACCCGTCGCTTTAGGTCCCCACATGGGCACAAGATGTTTATGGATTGCTTTAGGTCCCCACATGGGCACACAATCCGATCGCTTTAGGTCCCCACATGGGCACACGATCGTCTATAACCATCGCTTTAGGTCCTCTATATTTTTAAGGCACACGATATATCAAATCGCTTTAAGTCCTCTTATGTTTAAGGCGCACGATGTTATAGCAGATTCCCTCTGGAACCAAACCATCACTCAGGACGTCACAACAATGCATATCATGATGTTTGGCATACAATGACTCATGACATTTAAAATGCACACCTATACACATCCATAATCATGCATATATCATCAATTACCACGCATTGCATTTTCTTGCCCTTAGGCCACAAATCATCATCACAACATTTCATCATGTATATTCACATCATATAACAGCACACAAGCTACATGTTACATAACAAAAGCATATAGCATGATAACACATCAATCCCACGCATTTAACGCGATAAAAACCCGACAACCCGACTATTTTTCAAAAACACGAATCAATTAAATTATCTTTTACCCTCCAAACCATTTTTAATAGAAATAATATTTCATTAGCTTTCCAACGCTTCGAACGGGGACCAAAACGGACTTACGGATCAAAAGTTATGATCGAAACAATTTTGAAAGAAAAACCTACAGCATGGCTGACACGGCCACCCGTGTTGTGTGACACGGCCCGTGTCACCCAAAATCCCAAATTTCACCTTTTTTCACGTTTCCACCCTCCATAGTCAGTGGGCTGGCACGGCCCCCCGTGTTACGTGACACGGGCCGTGTCAAGGCCCAGAAAATTGCATTTTTATCGTCGGAAGTCTTCCGGACCTCCGATTTCGATTCCGTAAAAAGCTGCGATATCAGAATTCGACATACTACAATATTTCCATCATTAAAAATCCATCTAACAAATTTTCCATTTTTGAAACATAATTTTATCAATTTAACCCAATTCCAAACTCGGACAAAATCACTCGAAAACACACAATCAACCATTCCCGATTAAATATCAACCTATATCAATGTTACCAGACATATCCAAACACTTCTACTCGATCACAGCCTCAATTTGCACAAAAACATCAATATATATCAAAAACTCAACAGTTACAAATTCAACTCAATTCAATCAAACGATCACACTAAAACACGACCCAACATCACACGACTCTACTACGCGATTTATTCTGACTTTCGTCCGTGAAAACATCGATTTCTAACCATTTTTCTCATTTCAACCTAGAATGGAAAACTATGGAAAAACAAGGAAACATTCACACAATCACACGCATATACATATACAAGCAAGATATAATCGAAACTTCTCACCCTTACCCGATTATTCGCGCTTTAAACGGAGCTTTCCCGAGTTTTCCTCTTTCTCCTCTTTTTCCTCTTCTCTCTTTTCTTTCTTCTCCTTTTCTTTCTCTTCCTTTCTTTTCTCTCTTTTTCTCTCCACTTACTATTTATTCAAAATATCTAACCCCAAAAAGACTGAAATACCCCTCAGCTCAAATATCTCCCAAACGCTCTCAAAATGCGATAAAACATAAACATACCGATGAAATATATTTCGGGAAATAAAAGTTGAAAAGAACTTATAATTTATTGCAAATATTTACCTCTCAGAGAAATTAACCAATTAATTCAGTTAGCAGGTAAAATACAATAAATTCACACATTTCTCAAAATTCACATAAATGAAATAAATAAATGCAATTAAACAAATCGGGGCGTTACAACTCTCCCCCACTTAGAAATTTTCATCCTCGCAAATATAACTGAGACGAACAACTCCGGATACGACTCTCGCAAACGACTAACCAACTAACACGCCAATACTAGGCACACCACGAATAACACCAACTGACAAACCACCTTGCTAACAACAACTACAACAATGACACGACAACGACGACAACTACAACGACAAGATGCAAAGCCCATACAATGCACTTGACGACCAACTCACGACTCAAAGAATACACAAGTTACGAACACACAGGTTTACTCTAGAACCAAAACACAACAAGATCGTTACCCTCACCACCGGTAACACTCCCCTAATTCCCCACACAGGAATTAGCTACTCGCACTCGAACCAACACGATGGAAACGAGGCAACAACACAAACAAGAACACAAGTTCCACGACACAACATCGATTAAACAACATCCTCACCACTTTAATACCAACATCCTTGTCATACAACATTATTACAACCATGCTACGATTCCTCAATCGACCATATAACCAAAACATCCATCTACACAGTAGCCCATGAATAATAGTTAAACCTTTCACATATCACTTCCATCCTGAAACGTCCAATGGTTTCAACACTCCTACATATTCCTAATGTTCAACCTATGAACTCTTACCAGTCCCACACGCATATACGACTCATGCCACTTCACGTTTCCGTTGCACACTCCGATTACTCGTAAGCATCAAAACTACCAATTTCACGTCCAAAGTCTAACTCTTTCTCTTATTCACCAAAAATCACTGTTCACTTTTAACATTTCCAACCTCACACTCTCTTGTGTTATCTCACACACCCGACACAAGTCTCTGAACTGCTCAAATAATTCTAACTCCCTGACCATCAAAACTGACATGTATAAAACTTTCGACTTAACCCTTTAGGCACAACATCAGCTTTTTCCAAAGGACAATCCAAGCCAAATTCATAACTCATCACAAATTCTAACCATCCTCATTGCCTCATACTCCATTCCTTCAGGCTAAACAAGTACTCTAAACTCTTGTGATCACTAAACACTTCGAACCTAGAGCCATAAGGATAATACCTCCAAATATTCCAACACAACACGACCGCAACCAATTCCAAATCCAAAATAGTATAGATCCTTTTATAAATCCTCAATTATCGTAAAGCATAAGCCACAACTTTACCCTCTTGCATTAACACACTGATAAAACTCCTCAAAGACACACCCCAACACCTCACAAACGGTTGATTAGGATCGCACAAAATCAAAATTGAAGCCGTGGACAACTTCTATTTCAGCTCACCAAAACTTACTCACAACGAACATCCAAAACAAATGACTCCCCCTTTGCAAGTCAACTGAGATAACATAAGTACGAACTTAGCAAAGTCTTCCATAGCCTTCTGTAACAACCAACTGAGCCCAAAAGGTTCTAATCTCCTTAACCGACTTCGGAGCCTCTCACGTAGAACTACATCTACTTTCGATGGATCCACAACAAATACCATCATCAGAAATAACATATCCAAGAAAACTAACCTTTTCAACCAAAATTCTCACTTGAATAACTTAGCATAAAACTTCGTCTCTTTTCAACACTTGTGATTCAAATCTCAAACACTCTACCTGCTCTTCCTCCGAGTTCATAACAGATCCGAATATCCTCAATCAATGCCATTACGAACTTATCCAAATAAATATGGAAGATACGATTCCTCTACTCCACAAACATTACAGATTCCTTACTAACACCAAACAACATCACTGAGCATTGTAATGCCCAACCAAACCAACCCTCATCCAAACTTGTCCAGACTTACATACAAGTTTTAATCGAGTAAATAACAGCCTATCCCGATGCTAACAACCATAACCAGTCACCTTAAATCGATCAAAGCCTCAACTCATACAATTCACCACTCTTATCAAACATTCCAAACAATTGTAATTTCACTCAAACTCAACCAAACCATTCCAGTTATCTATTCTTGAAAGTGGACACTTATTCTCAATCGTTACCTTATCCAATTGTCAGTAATCCATACACAATTTCTTCGCTTAACAGTCCAAATTCCATAAATTCCAACATGTAGCAACAACCATCCCAAAGGAACTCTCAAATACTACATCCACACTTAAGGTTTTCTCAAAATTTCCATTAATGATCTAAAATTCCAAAGACTCCAAACCTCACCAGAACTCTAAGTTTCGTTTCTCATAGTCTCGATACCTTCATACACATCACGCTTGTTATTCAATTCGGTCATTATTCCCTTTTGTTACTAACCAAGCTGGAGCTCTCTAAGACAACACCTTAATGTTCCATCCAAGAACACATCCGGAAACCATGCACAACTGACGGCCTAACACTGTGACTTCCTGCCAATTTCCAGAACACTACCATCGCAGACAAAACAAACATCTGAGTTTCACTTCCTAAAAGTTCTCCTGCTTACTTAGCAGATCCAAACCTCAAATCCTTACCTTCGTCCAATTTGAGTTCACACTCTTCTCTTTGAGAACAGCCATTAACGATGCCCAATCATTCTCTCTCAATGACTTCCCAACTTGACCAACATACCAAAGCCTCTAATCTGCCTTATCTTTCAGTATAAGAATCTTCATCAACTCATCGAAACAATCCGTAATCACCTGCTTAATTCCAAATAATTCATTGCACACTCTATCAAAGCCGGAAAGACACGTCTATTCCATCCAACATAATTCCCGTCTGCTACCAACAAGAGATTAAGGGTGATCAGTTCCTCAATTTGCCAATAGACAGCCGACAATCATGATAGGGCATAAACCGTCTTCACCAAACTATAATAGCGTTTCTTGCATCCTGTGCACAAAACTACCTAAGGCAAAAATCCTTAGTCGACATAAACCTTACCTCCGCATTCCCTCCGGAATCGGGAACAATACTGTCCAAAGAGCACTTACAATCTTGCAACCAACGGCACCCTGAGCCAATGTTCCACAACTGAAGCAACTTGGAGAAGTACCAGCTTCTCCCCCACTTATCTCATTCTCAATCCTGAAGACAAAAGATTAGAAAACCAGAAAGCACTGACAGTGTTCCACACACATATCACTTACTAAGGAACAAACAACATCGACAGTATTCAACTGTCACACCAACTGACTCAACAACTTGGCCAGACGGACCGACGTGCTCTGATACCACTAATGTAACACCCCAATTCCCATCGCGAATAAATAATACATAAATAAAATCAGAGTAACTAAAAATTTATTTTTCCGACAGAAACAAGGATGCCACATTTTAAAATAAGAGAACACATTCCCTGCTCAATTATTTGATACATAACACATAATAGAGAAAATCATTAACAGGAAACTTTTTCCATCAAAAGGGAAAGGTCAATTATGGAATAAAGCGGAAAGATCCATAACCGACTGGTTTTACAAAATAAATCATTTTAGGACATCAACTATATATACAAAAGTACTACAAATACATTCAACAAATGTATACATATATATATAATCGTTCCCCGACTCCTGTGCTACGTATCAGAGCAGACACCAAGACCTACAACAGAACGGAGGACTAATCTTCACAAAAAGACCTCCAGCAACTCAAATCTGCAATGCCTCATAGAGCATTATAAAACAGCGGAAGGGTGAGAAATAACAACTAAAATCAAGATTGCATAATAATATGCAAATACATAATAATTCACATGTATAAATCATCTCACCCATATCATCACATACTAACACATATAGCATGCCATAAATACAAAACATATCACATATAATCCAACCACAATTATGACATATGGAACCACACCACGACATCGCCACAAAATATAGCATATATCAATTATACCGACATAATCACATATTCACACATAATGCACACCAAAGTTATGACATAAAGAATCACATCACCACATCACATAACATATGTCTACGTATAAACATATTGCCCACAACCAATGCATTTATCACGTATGCACATCAAATTACCAATGCTATCACAATCTCAACACATCACAAATTCAATGCACAATTTCCACACATAATCAATCAAATCATGATTTTCCACACATAATGCATCCATTCACAATTCGCACCCATAATCAATCCATGATTTATGCAAATACACAGAGACCGACACAACGACTCTATGCAAATGCCATGCAGTACCGACTTCCAACATTTCTCATCACCAGTTCACTCAGGAACTATTGGAACCATCGCTCGTTACTGAGGGTCGCTCAAGTAACACCCCGTCGGGAATACGATGTTCACCCGTCGCTTTAGGTCCCCACATGGGCACACGACGTTTATGGATTGCTTTAGGTCCCCACATGGGCACACAATCCAATCGCTTTAGGTCCCCACATGGGCACACGATCGTCTATAACCATCGCTTTAGGTCCTCTATATTTTTAAGGCACACGATATATCAAATCGCTTTAAGTCCTCTTATGTTTAAGGCGCACGATGTTATAGCAGATTCCCTCTAGAACTAAACCGTCACTCAGGACGTCACAACAATGCATATCATGATGTTTGGCATACAATGACTCATGACATTTAAAATGCACACCTATACACATCCATAATCATGCATATATCATCAATTACCACGCATTGCATTTTCTTGCCCTTAGGCCACAAATCATCATCACAACATTTCATCATGTATATTCACATCATATAACAGCACACAAGCTACACGTTACATAACAAAAGCATATAGCATGATAACACATCAATCCCACGCATTTAACGCGATAAAAACCCGACAACTCGACTATTTTTCGAAAACAAGAATCAATTAAATCATATTTTACCCTCCAAACCATTTTTAATAGAAATAATATTTCATTGGCTTTCCAACGCTTCGAATGGGGACCAAAACGGACTTACGAATCAAAAGTTACGATCGAAACAATTTTGAAAGAAAAACCTACAGCAGGGCTGACACGGCCACCCGTGTTGTGTGACACGGCCCGTGTCACTCAAAATCCCAAATTTCACCTTTTTTTCACGTTTCCACCCTCTATAGTCAGTGGGCTGACACGGCCCCCTGTGTTACGTGACACGGGCCGTGTCAGGGCCCAGAAAATTGCATTTTTATTGTCGGAAGCCTTCCGGACCTCCGATTTTGATTCCGTAAAAAGCTGCGATCTCAGAATTTGACATACTACAATATTTTCATCATTAAAAATCCATCTAACAAATTTTCCATTTTTGAAATATTTTGAAACATAATTTTATCAATTTAACCCAATTCCAAACTCAATCAAAATCACTCGAAAACACACAAACAACCATTCCCGATTAAATATCAACCTATATCAATGTTACCAGACATATCCAAACACTTCTACTCGATCACAACCTCAATTTGCACAAAAACATCAATATATATATCAAAAACTCAACAGTTACAAATTCAACTCAATTCAATCAAACGATCACACTAAAACACGACCCAACATCACACGACTCTACTACGCGATTTATTCCGACTTTCGTCCGTGAAAACATCGATTTCTAACCATTTTTCTCATTTCAACCTAGAATGGAAAACTATGGAAAAACAAGGAAACATTCACACAATCACACACATATACATATACAAGCAAGATATAATCGAAACATCTCACCCTTACCCGATTATTCGCGCTTTAAACGGAGCTTTCCCGAGTTTTCCTCTTTCTCCTTTTTCTCCTCTTCTCTCTTTTCTTTCTTCTCCTTTTCTTTCTCTTCCTTTCTTTTCTCTCTTTTTCTCTCCACTTACTATTTATTCAAAATATCTAACCCCAAAAAGACCGAAATACCCCTCAGCTCAAATATCTCTCAAACGCTCTCAAAATGCGATAAAACATAAACATACCGATGAAATATATTTCGGGAAATAAAAGTTGAAAAGAACTTATAATTTATTACAAATATTTACCTCTCAGAGAAATTAACCAATTAACTCAGTTAGCAGGTAAAATACAATAAATTCACACATTTCTCAAAATTCACATAAATGAAATAAATAAATGCGATTAAACAAATCGGGGCGTTACATGATCCACCTGGAATGTTGCAACTTTGTGCTTGATTCTTGGTGTAGGAGTCCTATTGATCCTTTATGGGTGTTTGAGAGGTTAGACAAGTTGAAGATCATGTCATTTCTTGATTGATCCTTTGTCTAAGGCTCTGAGAGGGATTGAAACCCTAATTCTTAATTGTAGTGAATACCCAAACATCTATGAGGAGATTGATTGAGGCATGTTGGTACATCCATATTGTGATGTTGATTTGCACAATGATGGGAAATCTTAGTGGTCAAAATTTGGGGTATGACAGGGACCTAGAGATCTGAGATGTATGTTCTTTGGATATCCTGAGGGAGTCAAAGGTGATAGGTTGTGGTGCCTAGAACCAGGTCACAGAAGATGTATCACGAGTCGTGATGTAGTTTTCAATGAAGTCGAGATGGCGTTCAAGAAAACTGGTGATGCTGGTCGAAGTGCAGAAATCTTTGAAGAGGAGTTGGAACGAGTAGAGATTCCTGTTGAGGTGGAGCATAGTGATGCTGAGGTGCATAACCCAGATGAAGTCGAAGATGAAGAACAAGATGCTGAAGAGACTGAGGAAATTGTCTATGACTACCTACTGGCAAGAGATAGGTCGAGAAGAGTCATCAAGCCACCCCAGAGACTTGGTTATATAGACCTTATAGCTTTTGCCTTAATCTCTGCAAGTGAGGTACTTGAGGAAAAACCTAGAGATTACAAGGAAGTTATGAGGAGTCGAAGTCAAACTGAATGACAAAATGCCATGGATAACGAGATGAATTCTCTTCATGATAATAACACTTGGGTGCTAATTGAGAAACCTGCAGGAGCAAGGTTAGTCAGTTGTAAGTGGATTTTCAAGGTCAAGGAAGGAATTGAAGGAGTGATGTCGAAGCGCTTTAAGGCAAGGTTGGTTGCTAAGGAGTTCACTCAGAAATAAGGGCTTTACTTCAATGATGTGTTCTCGCCTGTTGTAAAACATAGATCCATTCGAATGTTGTTGGCCATGGTGGCAAAGTTCGATCCGGAACTTGAGCAAATGGATGTGAAGACAACATTTCTGTATGGTCACCCAGATGAAACAATCCTGATGTGTCAACCTGAAGGATATGCAGTAAAGGATAAGGAAGATTATGTGTGCAAGCTGAATAGGTCTTTGTATGGCCTGAAACAATCTCCTTGAAAGTGGAATAGGAGATTCGACAAGTTCATGGCACACATTGGTTTCACTAGGAGCCAGTTCGACCACTGTGTTTACTTCAGATTTTGACCTGGAAACTCACTTGTTATTTTGTTGCTTTATGTGGATGATATCCTCATAGGAAGCAACAGTGTCGATGATGTAATGGAGGTGAAGATTGAACTCAGCAAGGAGTTCGAAATGAAGGATATGAGAGATGCCACCAGGATTCTTGGGATTGACATCCGAAGAGATAGAAAGCAATCAAAGTTGTGCTTATCTCAAGAGACATACCTACGGAAGCTTATCGACAAGTTTGGTATGTCGAATTCAAAGCATGTTGTGACTCCTACAAATCCTCAGTTTAAGCTTAGTACTACTCAAAGTCCGAGTACTAAATCTAAAAGAATCTATATGAGTAGCATTCCATATGCTAGTGCAGTAGGTTCTTTGATGTATGTTATGGTCTGTACGAGGCCAGACATAGCGTATGGTGTGAGCCTTGTAATAAGGTATATGGTCAATCCTGGAAAGGCGCACTGGCAAGCTGTAAAGTGGATTCTCAGGTACATAAATGGGTCTCTAAAAAGAGTCATGATTTATGGTGGAGCCTGTGGTGATGATAGCAAAGTCGAAATCGAAAGGTTTTTCGACTCTGATTATGCAGGTTGTATGAATTCCATAAAATCTATTTCTGGATATGTGTTCACTATGTTCGGCACAATAATTAGTTGGAAAGCAATGCTTCAGAAGGTTGTTGCTTTATCAACCACTGAAGCAGAATATATTGCCCTCACTGAAGCTGTGAAAGAAGCATTGTGGCTTGAAGGTTTTGCAAAGGAGCTGAAACTTCAAGGTCGAACTATCACTGTTAAATGTGATAGTCAAAGTGCAATACACTTGTCGAAGGACTCAGCCTATCATGAGCGAATAAAGCACATCGATGTGAGGTTGCACTTCTTCAGAGAGATAATCGAACGTGGTGAAGTCTAGGTGCTGAAGGTTTTGACTGATGACAATGCCGCTGATATGATCACCAAGACGTTGCCAAGTTGCAAGTTTTTCCACTGTATGCAGTTGATAAAGCTGCATGATGAAAGCTAGTTTATTCCATGTTGTTTGTAGAGTTAGTTCCAAGGTGGAGATTTGTGAGATTTTGGGTCAAACTCTAGTTCTGTCGAGGAATAGCTTTCATGTGTTTCGACAGGAGACAAACATAAAGTCGAAGCTGGGTCACATGCTGATGTCGAAGGGTTACATACTGTAGACGAAGGTAGTTCTAGTATGTAATGTCGAAATATATTGTTGACTTATTATGTCGAATTGGGCCTTGTGTTAAGGATCCAATTGTTTAGTTAGCTTGTAATGTAATTTAGCTAGTTAGTCTATAAATAGGCTAGATCACTCAAGTTGTTGAGTGAGGCCAATTGTTATTCATTTGTAAACCTTAAATAAGAAAGTGAATAGTAAATAATTTGCACTAATCCTTCTTCTTCTTTGTTCTTTGTCCTTTCTTCTTTCTCTCTTTGTTCTAACTGTTTTCATTGTTCACCCAAGAACTCAGTTTCTCAATCTTTATTTGTTGAAATGTATCGTTTGTGATCACAACATACTGCTTTTTTTGGTCTTCATCTTCCACTTATAAATTTAGATCCAAATCTACCAAATTAATTTGTGTGAACCTTGCAGATGGATACAAAAAGAAAATGGGCGATGAAGAAATTTATGTAATTGTTTTTCCTCTTCTTGCGGGTCTCTAATTTTTAGGCTTTGGGGTTTCAAAATTTTTTCCATCTATAAGAACTATGATGCTAAAACATCTAATGGCTATTCTTTTGTCACTTTCTCTTTGATTTGTTGTACATTGAACAATAAACTCTCACCTTTTATTATTTGAAAGAATTTTTTCAAGTTTCTGATAATCAATCTGTTATCTGGATATGCAGATCTTATGCTGACAAATTAATGCTGACACAACCCCAATTCTCTTTGTCAAACTATTCAACTCTTAATAATTTTTGACATGTTTGATGTTGACAATGTAACAAGCTAATTTAGGAGATAATTTTTGAGATGGATGGTGTCTGAATCTTAATTTTGTTGTTTTTGTTTTCTTTATTGGTAGAAAGTGGAAACTGATCATGATCCTACAACAATGTCTGACTCTTTACTTCTAAATGGAGTTATATTTTGTCAAAAGGAAATAAGAATAGGTTTCCTTTGATGGAAGATCATTTACAATGTTAGTGAATCTTATTAAACTCTATGATTTCTTATACGTTCTGATACTTGCTGGCTGCCATCATAAGTCATCAGTCTCTCTCACCTTTTAACACACTATTAAAAGCCCCTGACACACATTTTCTTTTTAACACTGCTACACACACAACATAAAAACAGTGTACACCCTCTGGTTATTATTATAAGTAACAAAAAAAATTTTAGGTTTATTGAATATTCGATGTATCTGATATAAAATAATGTTCAAATACATCATTTATTTAATGAATCTAAAAATATTTTTGTTGCTTATAATAGTGACCGGAGGGTGTATTAACTAATACTATATTAATTATTTACTACCTGTGTGCATTTTAATTCTAAACCGAATTTACATGTTTGGCTCTTTATTTTTCAAAGCACTTTCACTTCATACTCACGTCAAATTTGAGGCAGTAGATGTTAGCTTCTGAAACTGAATTGATTCTAAATTTTTACTCCCTCCGTTTTTTAATATAAGTCGTTTTTTACTTTTCACATATATTAAAAAATGTAATAAATATGGTATAAAAAAGAGAAATTATGAAGGGTTTTACAAAATTGTCATTCATTAATGGTATTGGAAAGACAATTTAATATAATTGAAAGGAGAGAGAATAATAAATATTTAAGGGTATAATAGGAAAAATAACATTAATAATTCATTAGAATTACAAAACGATTTATATTGTGGTACAAAATATTTTTTCAAAGCGATTTATAATAAAAAACAGAGGTAGTATATTCTTTTTAATTCTAATCATTTAAGTGCAATTCCAACTTACCAAAATGCGACAGCAAATTTTTTATCATAAAACAAAAGTTCATTTTTATATTCAAGTTGTTCTATTTTTAATCAATTCTATATTTAAAATTTAAATTGTAATTAATTACTTATAATTCAGTGTTATTATCTATCCTTATACAATTAATTTTTATGTTTTCAATGTAATGTTGCATTTTATTATTATTATTATTATTATTATTATTATTATTATTATTATTATTATTATTATTATTATTATTATTATTATTATTATATTTTTTATTATTATTATTATTATTATTATTATTATTATTATTATTATTATTATTATTTTGTTTGTTATTTTCTCAAAAACAAGACAAATTTTATATATTTTATTTAAATCTCTTATATTTAATTATCATACTAATTTAATTTTTAAGATATAATTATATTTAATTATTTTTATGTTTAACATTTTATGAAAATAAATATTAAACTCTTAATTGGTAATTATAAATCCAAAATCAATTTTGATTAAAATTATTCAAATAATATTAAATGTTCATGTTTTTATAAACGGGATAAAGTGTATTATTGATACATATATTTTTATAAATGTGAAAAAGTGTATTGTTGATACAAATATTATTATAAACATCAAAAGTCTAATATTGATATAAATATTTTTATAAAGGAAAAAAAGTGTTTTGTTGATACAAATATTTTTATAATTGAAAAAAATTATTATTTATACAAATATTTTTATAAATCATAAAAATTGTATTGTTGATACATATATTTTTATAAACGAAAATTTTTTATATAGGGCGAAAATTTTAGACTCTATTTAGTAAAATTAGTGGTTGACTAATAAGTTACCAGGTAGTTTATGACTTATGACTAATGGCTAATGACCACTAGTTTATAGTTGATGACTTATGCCTTAAATTAATTGAAGTGTTTGGTAAAATTAGCGGTTGACTTAGTAGATAAATTAAAATGACATAAACGACATTTGATATATAATTGTTTTATTTTAAATTAAAATAAATTATAAAGGATAGTAGTGGATTTTAGTTAAAATAATAAAAACAAAAGTGTAAGAAAAACTGATAAGCTATAAGTTATAAGCTAGAACGTTATTTGAAATAGTGTTTGAAAAATAAGTTATAAGCTAGTAAAATAAATTATAAGTTTGTGATGAAAATACTGTTATCTGACAAGTTTTTTATTCTCATATGATCGTATATGCTATAAGTTATAAGTTCAAAAAATGTCTTATCAAACAGAATCTAATTTTTTTTATAAACAATGTTATTTTTATAAAAAAAAAATTACTATTAATCTAAATATTTTTATAAAAAAATGTTTATATATGAAAAAAAAATCTATTATTAATAAAACAACAACTTTGTATATTTATTAAAAAATGTGCAAACCATACAAGTATTTGCCTAGTTGAAAGAAAGAGAATATGCATTCACTACATTTTGGTAGGGTGTAATCGGTTCAGTTTGAATCGATGTTTTGGTAAAAAAAAGGTTCGAATCGATGATATCTTCATCGGTTTAGTTTGGTTTGGTTTTTAACATTTAAAAAAATGAAACTAAACCAAACTAACAGATTTGGTTCGATTGGTCGATTTACAATTTTTTTTTCAAACATTATATTTATTAGTGTATTCTCCACTATCATGTTTGGCATATTTTATGCTATTATTTTTTAAAATAATACATTTCATATAATTTATTTCATGCTCTTATTTTTCAAACAAATTACAAGTTGCTCTTAATTCATATGAAACACGAACATGATTTTCATTGCATTATGAAATAAGTTCGCTATCAAACATAAAAGTTAACATTTGGCATCAAAAGGCTAGGAAGGAATTTGAAAGCTTAACAAATAGAACACAATAAAATACACATCAATTAACATGTTTCATACCTCAAACACGCATCAAAACTATTTTGAAAGAAGACTAGAAGGAATTTTGTTGAAGAAAAAGGTTTAAAAAATGAAAATTCACGAAAAGAATTTGAACATGAAGAAGGAGACCACACATATTAGAATTACGGTAGAGAGAGAAACACTTGTGGCGGGTTGCGATTGTTAAGTATAACAAGTGTGAGTAGTGTGGATAATAGTCTCACATTGGATAGGAATGTGGTGACTTGAGCATTTATAAGTGGGAGAACTCATACACCTATCACCTTAAGATTTTGGGAGAGTATGTGGTGTGTCTCTCACCAAGTTGTTGCTCTGAAAAGAAAGTCTCACAATGTTCAATACTCCTCAGTGAAAATCTCCCCTAACAGTGGTATGATGAGCCTTTAGTTTGAAGAAGGGCCCGACTCATTTGTATCGAAAATATCCCCCAAGGTCATGGGTAGAGTGTCTCGTTGAAGAGTATCAACGGCGGTACAAGTGTATGTGGAAGTAGAAAAGAGTTTCCGCTTAAGCGGAAGCATTGTGGATAGACTCACACTTGAAGGAGAGTGTTAAGTATAACAAGTGTGAGTAGTGTGGATAATAGTCTCAAATTAGATAAGAATGTGGTGACTTGAGCATTTATAAGTAGGAGAACTCATACACCTATCACCTCAAGGTTTTGGGTGAGTATGTGGTGTGTCTCTCACAAAGGTGTTGCTCTAAAAAAGAAGTTTCACAATGTTCAATGCTCCCTAGTGAAAATCTCCACTAACAGCGATAGCAACATTTTAACGAAAGCAATTTTTATGGTTTCAACTTTCTATATTTTAGAGTTTGGTTCTAGATGTGTGTTTTGCTAAAAGGAAAGAAGTGTAAGCAAAGATGGAGAATAGTTGGATCGATCCAAAATTTGAGTTTAATAATGTCTGGAATAAAAGATTTAGAGCGTAATTATATTCATTGGTTTAGTTCATCAGTTTAACGGTTCTTAAAAACTAAAATCGAGAACCAAATCAAACCACATCGGTTTTTATTGATTTGGTTCGATTTTAAAACCGAAATAAAAACAATTACTTTTATTTCAATTTAATCTAGTTTGGAATATCAATTTAATTGATTTTTTTATAATCCATTTACACTCCTAGATTTAGGTCTCACATGTTCAATACACTGTTTTCACTTTATTAATTGTTTGTACAACCAAAAAAAATAGGAAGGCATCCAAACACAGCCTAGATTTAGGTTTCACATGTTCAATACATTGTTTTCGGATTGAGATTGTGTGACTTTTGTTAGAGGAGTTTCACACTAGGGAACATTGATACATAGTGTAGGATTAGACACTTTTGTGAGAGATACACCACTTGTCCACCTAAAACCTTAAGGTGATAGGTGAGTGAGTTCTCCCACTTATAAATGCTCAAGTCACCACATTCATAACCAATGTGAGACTATTTCATTTCCTTACTTATTCACACTTGCTATATTATTCTAACAACTTTAAGGAGGGAAGGCATCATGCCTTTAGTGCATTTGTGGGTGTTTTAAATGAAAAATAAATAAAATAATGATAATAGTTAAGATGAGAGAGAGGAATATTGGAGAGAGATAGAGACAAAGGCACCATGTCTTTCCCTCCATAAAGTCACACAATCCTAAAGACAGCCTATCATAGATTGCCACATGTCACAACAATCAGTTTCTCACATCAAAACACCCGTACTATGACTTGTTTTAATTACTCGACTCTTTAACAGAATTACAATAATTTCTTAGATTATTTTATGTGACAATTAAATAATAATATCTAAGATAATAATATATTTTTTTCAATGTGTTTTATAGAAGTGATTAATTTAAAAACCACTTTGTAAGATAACAAAATTTTAAATCCTCAGATTTGATATCTAAATATTTTTTTAAAGAATTTTGTTAGTACTTTTTTTAATGAGTTTTAAAAAAAAAGGATAATATGCGTTTGATTTTATTATCAATAGAAGATAAAATGTTAAACAAAATCTGATTATAATGATTTAATAAATAATTTTACATTTTCAAAAATTTAAAACTAAAATATATCAATTTTAAATTTAGTCTAAAACTTATGTTTGATCAGGGAGCAGAGAAATACTTGCATGAAAACACATTTAAATTCATATTTATAGAAACATCCATTAAAAATAGAGAAAATTTTAAATTTATTTAAAATTTAATTTCTTTTTTAATTTAAATTATGGAGTGGTTGTAATATGAATGAGAAAAAAAATTATTTATATTTTTTTAATTAATAAAAAATACTCCCTTCGTCTCAAAATATAAGAGAAAAAAATGCATTTTTTTTGTCCCAAAATATAAGAGAAAATATCAACTTTCAATATTTTCAAGGTAAAATTAAATGTAAGTTGCATTTAATTTGCTTTCTCTCTCATCTTTTCTATAAACAACAACCAATTAGAATTGTTTTTACATCTTTCAAAACAAATTTTTTAAACAAAATCTTAGTCAAACTATTATGTTTTTTAATTTTCTTAATAAATGTGTTTTTTAGTTTTTCTCTTATATTTTGGGACGGAGGGAGTATGTGATTGGTTGTGTGTAAAATTATGCGTTATAATTATTTCTATTTAAGAATTTTTCCAACTACCATAAATGAGAAGGATGTAACACAATTACAGGGAGCTTACACTTTTTTTCATAAGAAAATTTACTAAAATGCTCTCAAATATCATAAGAGTGTGCAATGAAAGAAGTAACTGAATTTTGACCCTGTAACCGATTAACCCGTTCTGCAGTGACAAGATATTTGGCACCCACATATGGGTACCAAGTTTGTAACTTATAGCTTTGAATGCGGCCAACACAGCCATGGTGCAAGATGATGAGGCTGAGAAGGCAAACTGGACCATTGTGTTGGAGGTGCCGGTAGTTGGCTATGCTGGTAACTCAACTCAAGTAGTGCCTAGAGCCATGAGGTTGCTACCACTGATAATTGTGATTAACTGGATGCTGAAGTATTATAGGTTTAGCCAAATGAAACTTAATAAGGAGGAGAGGTTAATAAGTTATGGGAATTTGGTGTAGATGGATAGTTTGCCAAAGAATAGAAGTGCAGAACAACATGGTATTCTTTTGTGTGAGGGTCTGATTTGCAGGTCATAGTTATTGTGTAGTCAGCATCAAAACACACTTCGCACTAAGTGATGTTACTGAAAAAATATAAACCACCAACACCTCTAAACAATACCTCTAAACAAAAGTGTGTGGTTTCAGCGTCTGACATGACACCAACACCTCTATCAATGAATGTAGGTGTTCAATATCCGTGTCGATAGACAACTAGAAAAATGAATCATATGATGATTTATCCAACAAATTCCAATCTCTTTTGAAATTTAGTATTGCCAAGCCCAATGCTGGTTTCTACTATTCCCTCCGTCATACAATAAGTAATCTATTTGGAATAAAATGGTGTCCCAAAATATATGACTCATTGTAATGGCCAATGCAACTTTTCCTATTTTACCCTCTAATTAATATTATTTTCATTATTCTCAATACATTACAAAGGTACTTTAGTAAAAATATCATTCTCTCTTCTTCATTATTTTCTTTTTCTTAATTTGTGTGAAAAGTCAACTGATCACTCATTATGAGACGGAAGGAGTATTTATTATTAAATTCAATTTGTAGTAATTAGTGATTTTCTTGAAGAAAAAAAAAGGCCGGAGCACACTCCAAACACCATAATCAAATACATTTTCGAAATACAAAACTATAACCAAAGTTAAATATGTAAGCATACATAGCACTGTTGCAACATTATTACCATGGTGTATCTGTGTGTTGCTTAGGTAGGCTTGATAACACAAGACTGGACAACAGCCTGTCCTCCATAACAGGGCAACTTAACCCAAACATAGGCCTGGAAAGTCACAAGAGGGCAGTTTGGACAATTTGCTTGAAAGGTGATGTAATAATTAGTACCAGCAACACCTTGATGGGTTGACTTGACAATATCAACAAACACAAAATTGGTACCCTAGATAAGAAATAATAATCAGTGTTGTATGTTTCGAATAAATAAACATACTATGATATTCATATATAGTATAGTTGTGTTAAGTTTGGAACCTGTTCGGTGTTGTACTTGTCTAACGCAAGCTCGCAGAGGGGAGTGAGATTACGGCTAACTTCATTAGTTATGTGAAGGGGGCTGATACCGCCGCATATAAATGGTGGAGGTTCGATAGCATCGAAAGGCTGTTCAGAATCATAAAAGCAAGTTAAGTGGAACACAAAATTATTTAAGAGTACGAAAGGAACGATAGACAGAAAGAAACCGTACAGTTAGGTTACGAGATCGCTCCCGATACTCAGCATAGGCCTTTTCTTCGTCGTCGCTTTCCATCGTTACTACTAGACAAGACAGAAGAAATCACAATTCAGATAATCGTGAGTTGTTTATGTAGCGAAGACCAATCTTTCCTTTTAACCTCTATGGACACAGAGACCTTGACGGCAATATAATGTTTACTTTATTTTCCGTTAGTTATGTGCTGTCACGGATATATGTTAATGTTGACTTTATTTTTCGTTAATTATGTGCTGTCACGGGTATATGTCATCAATAAAATGTATTTAATTCACTCATCAAAAAGAAATTGTTTAAATCATTTTTTGAACTTTTATATAATTTTTTCTTTACAATATCATATGGTAATAATTCTTTTTTGGATTAATTTCCAATTTATTTCTTGCATATGAATCGAATCTGAAAATCTGCGTAGAAACACACAATTTTTTTTTAGAATACAAAGATTTTCTTATTAAAATTCATCACCAATTTTAATGATTGTTATATGTTTCTTTTTTCATTTCTTTTAATCAAAGTTAACCGTTATAATAGACTTCCCATCAATTTTTAAAAGTTTTTTTAATATTAATATTATCAATCGGTAGTTAGTCCAATGGTGATTAGCGCTGGTTTTGATAAGGAGGACCGCGGTTCGATCCCTCGCAATTACGATCTGAAAAAGCTGGAATCACTTGATGTCAGAACTAACTTCCGAACTAGATTAAACTGGTGGTGAAAACAGAAAAAAAAATTATAATTAATATTAAATGTTTTAGAAAATTCAATTAATTAATTAAAAAAACTTGATGCCAGAACTGACCTCCGAACCAGATTAAACTGGTGGTGAAAACAAAACAAAAAAATTTAAATTAATATTAAATGTTTTAGAAAATTCAATTAATTAATTAAAAAAGTTACAATCAATCTAATTCACACTTTATGATAAAAATCTAGATCCTCTTGGATTGACTAAAGATAAAGAATTTTTATCAATAATCAATCACATATATTTCCTTAAATCACACTTATATTTTAAAATTAATTTAATAATATAATATACTGATGATTTTTTTATTGAATGACATACATTGTCATATTAAATTCAAGAATAAATAAAAAGGAAAAAACTAAAGTGCACAACAACAAATTCGTTGTAATATCACGAATGAATTTTTTGTGGCTGTTTAGTGGAATTTTTAATAAACAATTATGAGTTTATTTCACTTGTAGGATTAAATTCGAAAATTCTAAATAAATTTGGGTAAAATGTTTGAGAAAATGTAATTGTGCTAAAAAGATTTCTAATGTAAATAACAAAAGAAATAGAGTAAAAGTGTTTAAATTAGTCAAAACATGTAAATAAGTAAACAACAATAAAGCAATTGAAATGCTTGAATTGGAAATGGAACGCAGGTTTATACATTTCTCAAAAATTCGTTATTTTTGTGGATCAAATGTATGAGTTCTAAAGAGAACAAATGAATTGCAATCTTTGACTACAATGTCAAATTCGCTTATATACTATGTGCATTATCAACTACCACCAACTGCTAACTCTTCGAATTCCGACACATATACTGCTACATGGACTTTTGTCTTTTGATTCGTTTCCATGTGTCCTCAGCACTTGAACCGCTTCAAACTGCCAATGTTGTCGAAAACGTCTTTAAGTCGTCTAATCACATTTGTCGAAAAGGTTAACATATCGAGTTTGTGACTTGATGTCGAAAATATGACTTGGTTATCTACACTTAGTATTTTTATATTTCTTATATCACACATTCATATCGAAATGCTAAGCTAAAAATCTTAGGCTAACAGATGTCCCCTAAAAATGTCATTTTTCGATCATATTTGCAATATGGCAAAAAGATGACGTTTTTAGTCAAACTCATAATGAAGGTGAGAAAAACACAAGATGAGGAATTGAATTGTGTTGGTTTTTTCTTTCTTTTTAAAACTCTTAAGTTAGATTCTAAACACAAGGTTATAGAATCTGATTTAGTTAGAGATAAGAAGAATTGTGTTGGCTATATTGCCTAGGAATAGGGATACCCTGTAGTAACCGTAATAATCTTGTTAAAATACAATGCTTGATATTCTTCCTAAACCGCTAAGGAATTAGGGTATAAGATGAATATCAAATGTTTTTCTGCTAAGGAATTAGGGAAAAACATTCTTGAGATTCGGTATGAGTTTGTTGTAAACAATGTTTCATAGAATAAGGATTTAAGTTAGTGCAAATCAATTCAGACACCTTGCCCTAACATGTTCGTTCATAATCACGTCTAATTGTCCCCTTGCTTTATTTACTTTTTATTGCATGTTAATTTTCACTTTGTAAAACCCAATACAAAACCTAGAACTTTGTATCCTCAAGCAGCCCTTGAGATCGACATTCGGACAAATTCCCTTTTATTACTACATTGGTGAAAATAGTACACTTGCTATTTTACCGATCAAGTTTTTGGTGTCGTTGCCGGGGACTGCCAAAGATTATAGAGTTCATAGTTTATTTTAGTTAAAATTTTCTTGCTCCGCAATTAGAATTTAGTTTCAATTTTATTTTTATTTTCATTTTATTTTATTATAAAAAAATTATTATTGCTACTTCATGAATTCTTCTATATTGTGCAACTAATAAAGTTTCCGAGTTGTGTAGTTATGGAAATCTTTTATACATTGCCACTTGTATCTCCTGTATGTTGGAAGCCTGATTCGGGAATCACTCTAGAAGAGACGACTAAAATTTTTAAAGCATATAGGAGGGAGGTAAGAATTCTTATGACTGAATGTGAGGAAGCTAACTTTTATCCAGATACTTTTGATTGGCGACAGTTCAGGTTAGACGAAGAATGTGTGAAAGAAGAAGAACAAGGCACGACGTCAGACAAAGAAGATACAGTAGAAATAGAAGAATTTGAGGTGAACAAGAAATATGGGGAAGAAGAAAAAAGGCAACTTAAAGATGATCTAATGCTGGATGAAAATACAGATGTAACAGTTTGTATAGATGTAGACATCCAACAAGAAAATCTCCAAGAAAATAGTATCCCTAGAAACTATTTTAACAAGGCAGATGAAAAACAAGAAATTGACAAAGTATTGGATTTCATTTATGCCTTGTTCACAAAAATCCAACTGAAAATGAGTTGGAAGCAACATCATCAATACCTCAAGTTCATGGGGTTGCTACCAAACAAAAGAAAGAAAAAAAGATGATGTGTTCTTTGTTTCATATATGCCACCTTAACAGAGAATGAGACGTCGAGCTATGCGACGTTAAACGAAGCGTTACGTGGGAGGCAACCCACGCTTTTGATTACTAAGTCATTCTTCTTTCTTTTTTTATTTTGTTTGTTTCGTTTGCAGGTAATAAACAAGACCTTACGGGTGCAAGCCATGATGTAGCAGTTGGTGTTGCATTACCTTCCACCTCCTCAGTAAGGATCTCTGTGAGTAACCTCTCTCGCACTTGTTCTAACACATTGGGGCAATGTGTGGTTCAAGTTTGGGGGATAATTTACTGTTTTTAGTTCTTTCATTTAGACTTGTTATTGTTGTTTTTGTGTGTTGTTTTATTAAAACCACTTTAAATTCTCCCCGAATTAGAGCCGTAAAAAAAATATCTTGTGAATACTGTGATTTTGAGGGGGTCAAGAAAGTCTATAGAGTTTGAGGGAAGAGGAGCTAAAATTAAGGACATTGGGAAAGTTTCTAAAGTGAGGTATGACCTGAACACCCTAGATTCTCCGGAGTAAGGAAACGACTCCAATGTGTAGATTTGTGCCATAGTACTTGGATTTGAGAAGTATTCCCCGAGTAGTTCATAGTGATAGTCTGGCATGATTAAACAAAATTGCATGTATAGGGTTGATTGATAGAATGACTTAAGGCACCAAAAACAAATTGTATAATGGTGATAAAGACAACTAGTCCTTCTAAGTTGGGTAAACCTCACCCAGTTACTTAGCCTGACGGCGGTTGAGTCTCAATTGTCGTCCCAAAGTGGACTAATAAACGCCAATGAGCGAGAAAAAAAAGAATAAAGGTGCCTAGAAAAAGTTTCGATCAATCTTTTACATGTGAGGGAAAACGATCATAAATGCTTTGATCTGATTATTCGAATGAAATGGGTAGAAAATCGAAGAAAATACTTAAGCCCAAAGCATATATGGAGAGGTAACCGAAAGGGGGATTTAGGTCCGTGGTTTTATCGCGGTACGTGTTTGTGTAATACCTTGTTAACAACAATTACCAAGAAAACTAGTTTTAGTCGATCAGAACAAAGGCTCACGTATGAGTATTGATACACCTTACCTTCACAGGTCTTTCATTTGATGTGTACCATTTGATCTGAAAAATCTTTATGCAAGCTTGTTGCTTGAGGTCAAGCACCGGTTTAAGTTTGAAAAATCTTTATCTTTTTTTCTCTTCTTAGTGGCGGCAGAAGGCTTGCATATGCTTATATCTAAAGTTGTTCAGCAAAACCTCTTCGAAGGTTATTGGTTCGGGGTCGAAGGAACGATAGTCTCTCACTTACAATACGCAGATGGCATAATCATTGTGGGGGTTAAAAGTTAGAAAAACGTTTGGGCTATTAAAGTTATGCTGCATCTTTTTGAATTGGTGTCCAGTTTAAAGATAAATTGCCACAAGAGCCCTTTAGTCGGCATTAATGTATCACAATCTTGGATGGCAGAAGCAGCGTCGGTACTACAATGTAAAATAGGAGCCTTGCCTTTCAAATATCTAGGATTACCAATTGGTGGAGTTCCACAAATGGAAGGTTTTGGAAACCGGTTTTAGACACTATGAGAACCAGACTATTTGGGTGGAACAACAAGCAGTTGTCAATTGGTGGAAGAATTCTCCTGCTGAAATATGTCATGTACGCTCTACCAGTCTACTATCTCTCTTTCTTCAAAGCTCCGTCGGGTATAATCTCTAAAATTGAATATATCTTTAAAATTTTCTTTTGGGATGGGGATGGCAATTCTAGGAAAATAAATTGGGTTAAGCTGGAGAAAGTTTTTCGGAAAAAGGAAGATATGGGCCTTGGGATAAAAAATCTTAAGGCCTTTAATTTGACTCTATTAGGAAAATGGGGATGGAGGTTGCGAACAGAAAAGGATAGCCTCTGGTACAAGGTTCTAGTGCATAAATATGGAGAATCTAATGATACGATTAATAGAGGAGGAAGATTCATTTCAAAGTGGTGGAAAGATATCCAAAAGATTGATAGAGGAGTGTGGGGTTTTAACGCCAACTAGTTCTCGAATAAGTTAAGAACAGATCCTAGTTATGGCGGGGAGGAGAATCGAACTGGTGAAGTCGTTTGGTTTTTGGGTAAAAATAATTATTCGATTAAAGAAGCTTATGGCTCTATCTTGGAAAGAACAATTCATGAAAACTATGGGAACATTGAGGTGGCTTGGCACAAGCTAGTCCCGTTGAAGGTAGCGACTTTTGTTTGGAGACTATTCCAGAACATAATCCCATCGAAGGATAATCTTATCAAAAGAGGTATTTTAAACCTGTCTCATTCCGAATGTTCAGCAGAGTGCGGATTGGCAGAAAGTGCAACTCATCTATTTTTTGGCTGCCCTCTATACACAAAAGTCTGGCTAAAAATCCTCTATTGGCTGAACATTTTATCTTCCTTGCATACTTCTGCCTTAGCACATTTCGAACAGTTCACAGGATTGGTGTGTAAAGGTAAAATATCGGATAATAGATTCTCTATCATTTGGTTTGCGTGTATTTGGAGCATGTGGAAGAGGCGCAATGATAAGATATTTAGAAACTCAAACAGATTGCAGGATGATTTGGTCGAAGAAATTCAAGTGCTAAAGCGAAGAGCTTCAACTACTCTTTAAGCCAATGGATGTCGAATTCGTTGGATTGCTTCTGATTTTCTGTGCAGCGCGTAAAAGTATTCATGTGTTGTGTTTCCTTGTGTTCTGGTGCAGGTTGTTTGAGAGGTTCGATGCGGAACTGGTGTGTTGTGTCTGTCCTGCCCTACTACGGGTTTGGAGTTGGTATTTTTTCTATCGTCTTTTCTGTTGCAGCAGCAGGCTGATCCAGATACCGACATGCATATTTTTGTGCGGTTTGGGGGCATAGTTTTGTTGTTCTGCTCGGCATAATCAAAACTTTCATAATTCTGGTGGCATAGCTTCCCAGAGTGTGATGTTTGATTTTTTTATTTTCGCCTTATCTAGTGCATAGATATGCATTCTGTTGTATTTGATTTTCATTGGCCAACTGTTGTATTTTGTCTTGTTGTAATGGTTAGGTGGTTTTGGCATTGTATTTATCAATTTATTCTGTCATTTTGTATTGGAGTCAAGTTTTTTTTACTCTTTAAAAAAAAATACAAAGGCCTCTAAACACAACCTATCTTAGGTTGCCACATGTCACAACAATCAATCTCTCACAACAAAACACGTTACCCGTACTATAACTTGTTTTAAGTAGTTGACTCTTTAACAAAATAACAATAATTTCTTAAATTATTTAATGTGAAAATTAAATAATAATATCTATTTAAAATGTGTAAGATAATAATATTTATTTTCAATGTGTTTTATAGAATTGATTAATTTAAAAACCACGTTGTAGATAACAAAATTTTAAATCCTTTTTAAAAGAATTTTGGCAATACTTTTTTTAATGAGTTTTTCAAAAAAGGATGAATATAGGTCAATTTTATTATCAATTGAAAATAAAATATTAAACAAAATTCATAATAATAATTTAATAAATAACTTTATATTTTCAAAATTTTAAATTTTAATATATATTAATTTTAAATTTGATCTTAAGCCTCGAGATGAGTTGAGTAACCCTAAATGGGAAAGATGTAACACAATTACAGTGAGTTTACCATTTTTTTCCTAAGAAAATTGACTAAAATGCCCTCAAATATCATAAGAGTGTCCAAGGAAAGAAGTAACTGAATTTTAACCCAGCAACTGATTAACATGTTCTGCAGGGAGGGACAAGATATTTGGCACCCACATATGGGTACCAAGTTTGTAAATTATAGATTTGAATGCAGCCAACACAGCCATGGGTGCAAGATCAGGCTGAGAATGTTAACAGAAGCACTACTTGTATATTATTATTATCATAAAACTACAACCTTGGCCTTTATATAGACTCAGATTTATGCTATTCTAGGAAAGCAAATAAATACTATTAATAGGCCACTATCTCTTGCCCTTCCAACTACAACAGACTCTTTGTTTTTCCACTAACTTATTAATAGAAACCCACTAAATATAACATTAAAGTTTATTCAACAAAACTCCCCTGTAAACTTAAATGTTTCTACTATCCTCCATGCTAATCATCTTCTAACATCTGTCGAAAATTTCTTTCGATAATGGTTTTGTGAAAATATCTGATGCTTGATCTTTGCTTGCTACATGCCTCAATTCGACACTTCCTTCCTTCACATGTTCTCGAATGAAGTGGAAGCGAACATCGATGTGTTTGCTTCTTTCATGATTCATTGGATTCTTTGCTAACTCAATTGCTGATTTATTGTCCACTCGTATTCCTGTTGTACCTACCTGTTTTAGCTCCATTTTGCTCAACAATCTTCTAAGCCATATTGTATGACAAACACACCAAGATGCTGCCACATATTCAGCTTCACATGTCGAAAGCGTTACTATTGGTTGCTTCTTGGAAAGCTAGGTAAAAGCAGTATTTCCCATAAAGAACACATATCCTGAGGTACTTTTTCGACCGTCTATATCTCCGCACCAATCGCTGTCAGAGTAACCAATTAACTTGTAATCTTCTGTTCTTGAGTAAAACATTCCAAATGACATTGTTCCTTGGATATACCTTAGGATTCGTTTCAATGCCTTCTAATGTGAATATATTGGCTCCTCCATGAATCGACTTACAATGCTGACACTTAATGAAATGTCCGGCCTTGTACATGTGAGATAGCGAAGACTTCCTACCAAGCTTCGATATTTGCTTGCTTCGACACGATCTCCTCCATCAAATTTCGATAACTTTGCACCTGGTTCCATTGGCGTCGAAATTGGATTATGACTTTCCATCTTATATTTTTTCAAGATTTCTTTTGCATATTTCTCATGTGAAATAAAGATTCCTGTTTCTTTTTGTCGAACCTCCAGACCAAGAAAAAATATCATCAGACCCAAATCTGTCATCTCAAATTCCCGTGTCATTGTACCTTTGAATTCTTCTATCATCTGAGCATTACTACCCAAAAAAATGAGATCATCGACATAAAGAGCAACAAGCAACACGTTACCTCCATTCTTCTTTACATAAAGGGCGTGCTCATAGGGACATTGCTTGAACCCATTCTCATTAAAATATGTGTCAATACGTGTATTCCATGCCCGCGGTGCTTGCTTCAGCCCATAAAGCGCTTTCTTCAATTTCAACACCTTCTTCTCTTCTCCTACTTTAATATATCCGGGTGGTTGTTCAACGTAGACTTCTTCTTCGAGCACACCATTCAGAAATGCCGACTTGACATCCATTTGAAATATCGGCCATTTGAATTGAGCAGCTTGTGAGATGAGTAATCGAATTGTCTCCATTCTTGCAACGAGAGCAAATATTTCGTCATAGTCGATTCCTGCCTTCTGCTTATATCCCTTTGCAACAAGTCGCGCCTTATATCATTCCACTTCCCCTTCAACATTCATCTTTTTCTTGAATACCCACTTCACACCAATGGGTTGACTTCCTTTTGGCGGTTCGAATAGCTCCCATGTGTTTTTGTGGTTAATCGCCTTAATCTCTTCGTCCATGGCAGTTTTCCACTTCTTGTCTCGCAGTGCCTCTTCAAAACTAATGTTTTCCGTATCTGCCAGAAGACATACAAGGTGCACCTCACTTGTCGAATCATACAAATCTTGCAGACTTCACATTCTGGGTTGTAAAGGTTCATCTTCATTGTCAGAATCTTCAAGGTCTGTTGAAATACTTGTTGGTGCAACAATTGATGATTCTCCACCTTCGACGATAACTTCTGTCGAATTGTTCCAGTCCCACTTGCTCGCTTCGTTTATTCGAACGTCCCTACTCACTATCACCTTCTTTCTTATGGGATCGAATAGCCTGTACCCTTTTGTCTTCTCATCATACCCAATAAATATGTACTTCTGACTTTTGTCTTCAAGCTTCATTCTTCGTTGATCTGGTACGTGTGCATAAGCCACACTACCAAATACTTTGAGATGAGAAACTGTTGGCTTCTGTCCGCTTCATGCTTCTTGTGGTGTTTGATTTTCTAACTTCGAATGTGGACATCGATTCTGAACATAAATAGCACATTGTACTGCTTCTGCCCAAAATTCCTTCGACATGTTCTTGCTCTTAAGCATTGATCGAACCATGTCGAGAACTGTTCGATTCTTCTTTTCAGCTACACCATTTTGTTGAGGTGAATATGGTGCAGTTAGAAATCTCCTTATGCCCTTCTCTTCACAATACTTCCTAAAAGCTGTCGAAGTATACTCACCACCTATGTCAGATCGAACGACTTTGATGTGTCTGTCAGTTGCCTTCTCCACCATTACTTTTAACTTTTTGAACACAGGCCTTTCGTGAGAAATCGTCGATAAAGGAAATGAAGTACCTTTTGCCACTGAAAGATTCCGGAGTGATTGGCCCACATATGTCGGTATGAATCAGTTCGAGAATATGTTTAGCTTGATATTCTGCCTTCTTTTGAAATGAAGTTCTTGTTTGTTTGCTAAGCACACATTCTTCACAAAACTTTCCTTCATAGTCCATGTCTGGTAGCCCGTGCACCATGTTCCTCTTCGCTAACCTTCTCAGACCAGCATGATGTATATGACCAAAGCGTAGATGCCATAGTGACGCTTTGTCTTCGACATTGACTTGCAAGCATTTTTCTCGAACGCTTTTTAAGTTCAGTTTGTACATTCAATTTCTCCCTATTTCAACTTGAGCAATCAGATGCCCTAGCCTGTCCTTCAAGTGTAATATCCGATTTTTCATGAATATCGAATAACCTTTTTCTGTGAGTTACCCCAGATTCAAAATATTGGTATTAAGATCTGGTACATAATAAACATCTTGGATTGACCCAGTCAAGTCATCCTTCTGCAAGTAACAAATCGTACCTTCGCCTTCGACCTTCACTTTCAATGCAT
Source organism: Lathyrus tuberosus (assembly GCA_022829125.1). Lineage (NCBI taxonomy): Eukaryota > Viridiplantae > Streptophyta > Magnoliopsida > Fabales > Fabaceae > Lathyrus > Lathyrus tuberosus. The sequence continues at coordinate 1,132,466 of JALAZF010000392.1, read as the reverse complement.
CTCCGAAAGACACATGACCATCTTCAATCTTTTGTATTTCTTTAAACAGGTGTTTGTGACCACACATGATTACTTGCCCCTGAGTCGAGATGTAACACCCCAATTCCCACCGCGGATAAATAATACATAAATAAATCAGAGTGAATAAAATTTTATCCTTAGACAGAAACAAGGATGCCACATTTAAAGAAAGAAAACACAATCCCTGCTCATAAATTTGATACATAACACAAAATGGAATGAACATAAAAGGGAAACTTTTTCCAACAAAAGGAAAGTTCAATTATGGAATAAAGCGGAAAGATCCATAACTGACTTGTTTTACAAAGTAAATTGTTTTATAACATCAAAATATTCATACAAAGGTAATACATAATAGATCCAACAAATGTATACATATATAACAAAAGCGTTCCCTGACTCCCGTGTTACGTATCAGAGCAGACAGACCTACAAAAGGATGGAGAACTAATCTTCACAAAAGCCTCCAAGATACTAATCTGCAATTGCCTCATAGAGCAACAAACCACAACAGAAGGGTGAGAAATAACAACTAAATCAAGATTGCATAATAATATGCAACACATATAAATTCATATGCATAATTATTCTCACCACAGCATCACATACTAGTACATATAGCATTCCACAGATACATAACATATTTCTAATAATCTAACAACATAGCATATATCCATTATACCAACATAATCACATATTCACACATAAGGCATACCAAGGTTATGACATATGGATACATACCACCACATCACATATATTCATATATAGCATATCAACGATAATCCAACCATCTTTGTAATGTATAACATCCCCACAAAACATAGCATATGCTTATACATAAAACATATCATCCATAACCAATGCATTTATCACAAATGCATATCAATTCACCAATCCAATCATAATTCTCAACACATAATCAATCAATTCACAATTTCCCACACATAATCAATCCATTCACAATTTCCCACACATAATCAATTCATTCATGATTTATGCAAATGCACAGAGACCAACACAACGACTCTATACAATGCAATGCGGTACCATCCATCCATCATTCTCATCATCATTAATTCACTCAAGAATTATTGGAATAATCGCTTGTTACTTAGTGTAACTCCCCGTCGGGTAAACGATGTTCCCCGTCGCTTTAGGTCCTCTTTGTATAAGGCACACGACGTTTATGGATCGCTTTAGGTCCTCTTTGTATAAGGCACACGATCTGATCGCTTTAGGTCCTCTTTGTATAAGGCACACGATCGTCTATAACGTCGCTTTAGGTCCTCTTTGTATAAGGCACACGACCGTTACAGCAGATTCCCTCTGGAATCGTTTCGTCGCTCACACCCCACAAGGGCACACGACATCACAAGATGCATATCATGATGCTTGGCATACAATGACTCATGACAATCAAATGCATCTTCACAAATCAACAATATGGATTATTTCATCATCATTATTCATGCATTGGAAATTAATTCAAACAATGCATTTACTTGCCATAAGGCCACCAAATAACACAAATTAAATTTCACATAAACAATGTTGTAGCACCCCAAAATTTGCCCTCCTTACTTTTACTAACTGGCTTATGTTTCATTTCATTTTTTACATTATCATGTATGCATATCATTAGCATAGGGTCAAGGTGCTTGAAACAGTTCAAGAAGGTCTTATCTGGTCTATCACATCATCAAGGGTTCACAGGTGGCAAGGGATCTCAAGTGGATTACTCCCTCCTAACCAGTGCATGAATTAGGGTTTTGAGATTCTTGGGTTTATTGCTCCAATGGGCAAGCTCTTTGGGTTTTTATCATCAACAAATGGCATATCTTATCTTTGTTGGAGAGGATACACATTATATTCAGAGGAATTTGAATTTGGAGACTGTGTTATTTCCTCCTAGACTGAGGGTACCAAAACTAGGGTTTGCCATAAAGTCAGTTTATTTCTGATTTTTTGGGCAAGACTTGATTCCATGGTTTTCCTTGGGTCCCTGAGTACCTAGGAGTGGAAGATTGGCCATCAGTTTGATTCAGGAGAAGTTCAATTGGCCAATGGATTGAGAATCAGTTAACTTGGTCAAAAAGTCAACTGTGGTCAACACAAAGTCAAACCTCAAGATTTTTGGTCAACATCAAGATTATGGGGTGAAATTCATCATTTGATCGAGGGTTGATCACAATTCATCAGGAAAACCTCAGAATCATCAAGAATCAGGAGTTACTAAATTAGGGTTTTTGTAGGAAAAGTCAACTATACTTTGACCAGGCCTAACTTCTACATACTTCATCAAAAATTCCTCAACCAAAGCCCATATTGAAGGAAATTTAATTCCCTACAACTTTGTGTCTCACAAGCCAAGGCCAGAAATGCTTCATTTGGGAGATATGAGCTAAGACATTATAAGTCATTTTGAAAGTCAACAAAAGTCAACCTTCTTCAAAAGCTCATAACTTGAACAGGGAAGATCAAATTGACATGGGACCAAAAGGGTTGGTTAGAGGAAATCTTGAGGTTTCTAAAAAGTATTAATTTGCATTGAGGAGCTAAAAATTAAAGGAGTTATGCTTAGTCAAAGTTGGGCAATTTTGAGGAGGTGCACAAAGCAAACTATGCCTAAAATCCAAATTTTGACAGATGGGCCATAAGTTTCTTAAACCAAACATAAACATAAAGCCATGCACGACCCAAAGAGCATAAATTTGGTTTTTCCTCATTTTATTTTATTTTTATTGGAATTATTTAGTTAAAATTCAATAATAAATGAAATAATTCAAAAATAATTAAACTTGGAATTGCCCAAGCCCAACTCATCATCAGAAGAATAACCCTAGCTTATTTAAACACAAGGATGCATTGGTTAGGGTTCATGCACGTGAAATTAGAGGAGACCTCAAGAAAAACCAAAAAAAGGGATTCTTCATCAAAGCTCACAACTGAGGAGGTCTCATCACAAAGTTCTTCCACAAACTCTACCCTAGGGACGAAAACCAACCGTTGCTTGAAGCTAAAAGCAGGAACAAAGGCCGTGCCATCTCAGGTATGTCGTTTTTTTCATGGTCACCAAACCTCTCTTTTTGATATGTATAATGACGTGGTATGCCTGCTGACCATCATGATATGTTTGGTTTTGGTTTTGGACGCGTAAATTGCTTGAACCGTTGATTTGAATTTTTTGGCACGTTTATGTTTCTCTTCGGTTTGATTTATATGTTGATCATCTGACGATTTGGGTTGTACATCTGAGATCCTCGTGAAATTCTGGACAAAATGATGTCCTCCTTTGTATTTTCTGGAGTTTTTTTTGAACAGGTGGCCGGAGTCTCGCCGGAGAAGACGATCGGAATCTTCCCCGGCCGGCAGCTACAGTAAACCCTAGCCTCACCCCAGTTTAAAACACAGCCGTGCGATCTAGTTGGATCTGACGACCCGTTGCGTGCCAGCGCATTAATGAGGGAGGGTCTCCCTCACGTGCGCACCTCTGACTTTCTTGTGTTGACTTCAGATCCCATGCGTGTGTCCCATGTCATCATGTCGTGTGCTTGCGTGCTAGTCCGTGTGATTTGTTTATTCCGTTTGATCATCTCGTTTGACCTTGATCCAAAGGCCCCCGTTGAGTCAATTGTTGACTGGGGCGCATGGTAGTTAGGACAGACCCCCATGCGTGTGGGTTGGGCCTTGGCATTGTTATCCACACCCCACCTTTCAGCCCACTTCAACATTCTAACATGCTTAAATTACTCAACGCACCCCCAGGTTTATTTCCTCATTTTTCTTATTATTTTAATTACTACATTTTCATATTTAATTTTTAAAATACTTTCTTGCATTTTTAAATTACTAAAAAAATTATACATCATTTTTATTATCTTATAAAATTTTTACAAATTTTATTTTTTATTTTTATTTTATTCTTATCATTTAAATTAATTGTTTAATTCGACCTCTTTTTAGTTACACATCTCATGCATACTTGAATTTATTTATTTTAATTCTCCGCAATCATAAAATATTTTTCACTCGTTCTTTTTGCATTCATTCATTAACATATTAAAGTGCTTAAAAACATTTTTCTTACATTTTTAAATATTTTTCATATGGCATTTAGGTCTTTCTCTTTGGCATGATTGAAACCTATCCCTTATTTGAATTTGTACGATTAGTTGAATGGCTAACATTTTGGATTTTTGCAGGGATTTTTTATATATTGTTTGCCTCTGGTTGAGGGTCCCTTAGGATTAATTTGAGAATTTTAGGAATCATTTTTCTAATTATTGGGTTTGTTTTCAATTGAGATTTTCTTGCAGGCACATCTTTGATCTTATATGATTACCTTGTTTGAAAGGCATTCATGCCGTTTGCTTTGAGAGTGTCCCTTTGATTTCTAAATTCATGATTGGACTATGCTTATTATTGTTTGCCCTTGTTTGAGTGTCACTCACCTCATTGCTCTTATTTATATCTGTTTCTCACTAACCTTTTATGCAGGATCGAGGTAGGTCCCTTAAGGGTATGGATAAGTATCCATGGTCACCCTTACCTTTTCCTCTTTCATCTTTATTCTTTAGGGTTTAGGTCATCTTTACGCCTCACTAACCGTAGGTCACCCATGCATGATAACATTAGGATTCATAGTCCCCTTAGAGTTACCCTTGCGTCTTCTCTCTTCTCATCTCAAATTTCTCTTAAAACACTTAATAAGAATAAGGTGTATTGCGCACGAGCCTTAAGTATGGGGAATGAGAAATGAGGGGCTTCCTCTCATCTTTCTAGAGTGCTTAGCGAGCGTCCTGTCTTGGGACGATGCGTTAAGTATTCGCCCCTGTGCCCTAGACTTTGGTGCAATGCAGCTTAGGAACTAACTTAAGCCACTTCTGTCCTAAAAAATACAAACCAACTTCAAACTCTTTTGTCCTTCGGGACCTTCAGCTTAAAGGCTATTTTCAAAAAGGGCACGTTACCCTCCGTCTGAGACGCAAACAGGCATCGACCCTAACTGCCGGACGCGAGCTTAACGTCGCTCATAAAAAACACAAAAAGAACTTGGTCCGAACTACGTTGACTCTGAATTCCCCATTGCACAAAGGGGGTACGTAGGCCTAGGACGTCGACGTCCTACCGAGTCTGTCTTTGTTTTTCCCTTCTCCGTTTAGTACAGCCCTAGATGATAGTATGACTTACCCTTAGAATAGACAACAAGCGTGGATCCCATCGAGTACGATGGACGCATGGGGTGCTAGCACCTTCCCCTCGCGTAACCGACTCCCGAACCCAGGCTATGGTTGCGATGACCATTCCTTTCCCTCTTCCTCAGGTTTATGCGGTGTTCCCTTTCCCTCTCTCGGGATAAATTTACACGGCTGGCGACTCTGTTTTTCCGCGCCACTCTCGCGTTTGTACCTGGATGAAAATCCCGGGAGCGACAGCTGGTGACTCTGCTGGGGACTCTGGTTGACCTATGCTGGTCCATCCCTAAGCGAGTTAGTCCTAACGCTTGCTTGTCTTTGTTCTTTTTGGGTGTTTGGTTTTGATTTGCTTTAAGTGTTGTATTTTTATTTTTATTTTTTTACCGCATTTTCTGCATTTCATTTTTTATTACTGTCATACTGCTGTGCTGTGCTGGCTGTCTCTTTTTTGCAGGTTGGGTGAGTTTGAGAGCTAAGCTCAATACCAAGGCTTGAGAATACCCTAGGACTAGAGTGGAAAGTAGTGGGACCTACGTGCCCGCTTGGTACGTTTGTGTGTTCACGAAATTCACAACCAGACGAGGCTATCTTGGGACGCATTCTAACGTGTGTGTCTTCCGCATGTTGGGGTGTTGATCTAGAGAGCTGTCGACTCTGGTGACCGATCATTGAGGACCTTAGTGGAAACATCCCTCTTTAGTGGTGACAGTGGCAGACCACATCCTGTGGCAAACCCATTCGCACCCGAGGGCCCGCTTTGGAACTCGCATAGGACGGCCCCTACGTTTTGAAGAGAATCAGCGGAGGCACTCCTCGATTGACTTTAGTACGGTACCCCGAGGAATGAATGCCCCTCGAACGTAAGGATACTTTAGCAAAAGACGCTTATGAATAATATCATCATAGTCCCTTCGATATAAAGATCATAGTCCCTCGATGACCCTTCAAGTTGCCTACAAAAAATGATCTTGTCCCTCGATGACCCTACGGAAAAGTGATGGTAGTCCCTACGAATTGCTAAGGTATCCTTACATGAGTCATTTCTCCACCGTACTATTGTTTCTCGACCTCAGTGCCAAAGCGGATGACCTTCCGCCTTGGAGAATCAGTTGAGGCCTCCTCGATTGATGATGATGCCAAACCAGAAATGGTGAACGTATCATCATTCCTCGACCTGAGAGCCCGGGATACTGAACATCCTAGTACCTACACGTGAGAGGGGATGGGTGTTTGCAGGTTTGCAGGTAACCGAGACCTTCAACCTACCCTTATTCTGGGTTTCTCATCAATGTCTAATTATGTGGGTTCCTCAGTGGTTCAGAGTTCTGGTTTGCTGGTTTCTCGTTCAGCTAACAGCACAACACATCCAGCAATGTGCCTTGACCCCATGTTTGCATGAGCATATCATTTTTCTTGCATTCTGACGTGTTTGCCATTTTTCAGGGCTTGCATCTTACTCTTGATTCCGGTTTTCTGAGGTTACTTCAGTATGGATGTTCAGAGAAAGAAGACTGTTGCCTATTCATTCCCAGAGCCGACTTTGACACTGATTTACAAATTGATTAATATGGCTGGTTCCGGAGTTCGTACAGAGTTCAGTGGAAGGTATGGAAGACTTCTGAAATTTGTCTATAATATCTCCCAGTATGAGAAGGATGTCATTCACACACTTCTTCAGTTTTACGACCCGCCTCTGCGTTGCTTCACTTTCCCGGACTACATCTTGGCTCCGACGTTGGAGGAATTCTCATTTATTTTGGGAATTCCTATTAGTCATGATATAGTTTTCTTTTCTGAAGAACACCCCGGTATAAAAGATATGGCTGTTGCTCTTCACATTAGTGAGCCTCTTCTTAACAGTAATATTGCAGAAAAACAAGGAGTTAAGGGTTTCCTATTGAAGTTCCTATTTGATCAAGCTTGTATACATGTCAAAGAGAAGAACTGGATTGCTTTCCAAGCTATTCTAGCTGCGTGTATCTATGGGATTGTTCTGTTTCCGAATATTCCTGATCTGGTGGATGTGCACGCCGTCAGGATCTTTATGTCGAAGAATCCTATACCTACCTTGCTAGGTGATGTGTACCATTCAGTTCACTATAAGAATGAGAATAGGCGTGGGGAAACTGTGAGTTGCTATGCGCCGCTCTTAGCTACTTGGTTTTTGACTCGTCTCCCTGAATCTGGCGCTTTCGTTGATACGAAAGATTCTCTGAAGTGGTCTAAGAGGGTTATGGGCTTGACTGCTGATAACATCGTTTGGATTAATCGTGACTTGCTAGGAATGGAGATCATTTGCAAATGCGGAGAATTCCCTAATGTTCCCTTGATAGGGAGGAAAGGTGGAATTAACTATAATCCCTCCCTAGCTATCAGACAGTTTGGCTATCCTTTGAAGAATCCACCCGAAGAGCGAGATGTCCGAGAATCCTTATTCTTCAATGGTATTGAGGATCAAGGGTTGATAAGGAAAGTTGTGAACGCTTGGAAACAGGTGACTAAGAAGGGTAAGATTCCATTCGGGAAAAGTAACAATCGGGATTTCCATCCATATAAAGAGTGGATTAAGAAGAGGGCAGAAGAGGAGCTTCTCCCATTCCCGGTGGAACCACCTCTGTATCCTTTGGTGATCGAGCCTCCTACCACCGTTGAGTTGGAGAAGTATAACACATTATGGGCTGAAAAAGAAAGGTTGCGGGAAGAGAATAGTGAGCTAAAGAGAGAGATTTATCAATGGAAGCATGAGCGGGGTGAAGCTGTTCATACCACCAAGTTAAAGACAGAGCTCCTTGCTAAAGCAGAAAAAGAGCTTGCTGACATGGTTGCATCCAGGGAAAGAATGAAACAAGCTTTGGATGGTATCAGTAGCGTTCTCACGTCCAAGGAGGAGGAGTTAGGCAAGGCTTTGTTGAAGATTCACAGGTTCAATGATCACCAAGAAACTGCCATGGCTGAGAATAAAAGAAAGGAAGATGCTTACCTAGCTAAGATTGATCAGTTGAAGTCTACGCTAAAGAAGAAAGACGCCGAGATTCTATCAGGGATATGCAAGAGACAAGCTATCCAAGATCAACTCAACAAAGCTATAGCCTCCATAGAGGAATTGAAAGTCCAAGCTGAAGTGAAGAAACCTAGACATGAGGGTCCTAGCATAGATGGTGCTACTAAAGAAGACGCTTGGGAGTTACATTGCTGATACTTGGATGGGATCATACACAGGAGAGACCTTCTTATCCAAGGACTGATTCAGAGACCGAAGCATCCCGACACCAGAAAGCTGTTCGAGGAAGTTCAAAACTGGTGCAGAAAGCATAGTGGATGGGGAGGATTGACTCTTATAAACCTTGATGACATGCCTTAGTTTTCTTCCTTCTTTTATTGTATGTGGATCACCACCAGGCTTGTTGGTTGGGACCTATGGTTTTTGTATTCAGACTTGTTATCTCAGATTTGTGGTTGTTGACATTTGGCTTTTCCCTGGTTTTCTTAATATATGAGCAGAAGTTCCATTATATCTTGTTATTAAATCGGAATCAAGGGGTGGATCGCCCTGTGAATTTTCAAACACGTCCATTTGCATTTGCATATTCATAATTATTTTGCATAATTATTTTGCATGACAGGTGTTTATCTTCGGTATTCTTATCTTGTTCTCATCTCAGAATTGCAGATCAACGTATTCACCGGTATCCTACTAAGCAAAATCGGAAGAGACTCATGGATCAGCTACAGAATGAGATCATTGAGATGCGGACTCGCATGAACCAATTCATGGAATTGATGCAAGGGGTTGCTCAGGGACAAGAACAGTTGAGAACTCTCGTTCAGCCACTGATTGCGAGGGTTGATAATGATGGTGTCCTTCATGGAAGACTTCGGACTGGTGTTACTGATAATGGTCAGAATGGTCTTACGGACGGAGGTGTTCCTGCTTCTGGTGTTGTGATTCCTCCGGGCGGAGTAGAAAGTGTTGTGACTCCTAAGGCTGGGGGAGGAGGTAATGGTGCTGGCACAAATCATGGCCGTCAGTATGATGATGTTCAAGATGATGCATTTTCTCTGCCAGATGGGGATGCTGGTCCCCAGGCTGACAATGATCAGAGGATCAGGCTGATTGAGGAACAACTGAAGGGTGTTATGAATCAGGATTCTGTGGGAATGGATCTAGAGGATTTGGGACTGGTTCCAGGCGTTGTGATCCCGCACAAATTTCAGACTCCATACGCGAATAAGATGGCCGCGCATGCAAAGAATGAAAAGTTGATGATGCACTGCTTCCAGGATAGCCTATCTGGGGCATCCCTGGAGTGGTACATGCAACTGGAAAGGAGGGATGTGCGCAGTTGGAGAGATCTGGCGGGGGCATTTATCAGACATTACCAATATAACACTGATATGGCTCCTAACAGAATGCAATTGCAGAACTTGTCACAGAAAAATAATGAGAGTTTCAAGGAGTACGCCCAGAGGTGGCGTGAACTGACGGCAAGGGTTCAGCCTCCCATGTTGGAACGGGAAATGATAACTATGTTTATGGCCACACTGCAGGGTCATTACTTTGAAAAATTGGTTCCGTGCATGTCTGGAAAGTTTGCTGATTTGATCTTGGTAGGAGAGATGGCGGAAAGTGGAATTAAGGCGGGAAAGATATCAGGCGGTGATGGATCCTCATCTGGAGGAGGTAAGAAGCCTTATGCCAATAACTATAAGAAGAATGAGGGTGATACAAACTCTGTATCATCATATAGTGGTAAGAACTACAACCAGCAGGTGGCTTCTGTGACCATCCCAGCAGCACCTCAGCAGCCTGCAGCATCTCAGCAACAGAATCAGACTCCTCGCCGGTCGCAGCCTCTGACTAAGCGGAATAGGCATTTTGACACTCCACCTATGTCCTACGCTCAACTATTCCAGCATTTGTTAAATCTAAAGATGGTTCAGACAAGAACACTGGCTCCCCCTACTGGTAATCCGCCTCCTGGCTATGACGCCAACGCCCACTGTGAGTTTCATTCTGGGGCACCCGGACATAATATTGAAAACTGTAAAGCTTTTAAGCATCAGGTACAAGATTTGGTGGATTCAAAAGCCATCAATTTCTCCAATGATGTTCCAAATGTGAATCAGAACCCGATGCCAAATCACGGTGGGCCGAAGATCAATGCTATTATTGAAGACTGTGAAGACTTGAGCCTGATCTCAGATGTAAACGAGGTCCAAACTCCCTTGGGTGTGGTAAAGGAAAGACTGTTAAAAGGAGGGGTATTTCCAGGTTGTGATGAAGGTTGTGTAGGATGTGTGTCGCAATCTGGCGGTTGTGATTTATTGAAAGCAGGTATTCAAAGAATGATCAGCGAAGGGGTATTACAGTTTGACAGAGGTTGCAAGCAGAGTAATGTTACTGACAGAGGGATTGATGTTGCCACAATAACAATTCCATTCAAGACAATAACTATATCGGCGCCGGCAAGACCAGCGTCGGTCACTATCATTGTTCCTGGACCAGTCCCGTATGAGACCACCAAGGCCATCCCATGGAACTATGGGGCCGACGTGTTTGTTAATGGTAAGAAGCATGAATTGGAAGACACATCAGGGGTTGGAAATCTTGTTGAAGCTGGGGCTATCACTAGGAGTGGTAGGGTTTTTATTCCGCCCGAGAATCAGGCTGGTAGTTCAAGTCAAAACAGAGGTAAACAGGTATTGGATGAGTCTATACAGAGGCAGGAGGCTAATAATTCTATGACAAAACCAGGTGGGGATACTTTCTCAGAAGACGTAGAAGAGTTTATGAGGTTGATCAGAAAAAGTGATTACAAGGTTGTCGACCAACTTCACCAAACTCCATCGAAGATTTCCATTCTATCCCTACTGTTGTGCTCTGAGGCACACCGAAATGCACTACTGAAGGTTCTGAATATGGCTTATGTACCACAGGAAATATCTGTCAATCAGTTAGAAGGGGTTGTGGCTCATGTGAATGCTGGTAATGGTTTGGGTTTCACCGATTTAGATCTGACTCCGGCTGGGAGGAATCATAACAATGCTCTGCATATTTCAGTGGAATGCCGTGGTTCTTTGATGTCGCATGTGTTAGTTGATACTGGGTCGTCTTTGAATGTGTTACCAAAGAAGGCTTTGATGAAGTTGGATACTCGTGGGTTGATTTGTACACCAAGTGACTTAGTGGTACGTGCTTTTGATGGCTCCAAGAGGTCGGTTTTTGGGGAGTTAGTCTTGCCGATCAAGGTGGGTCCTGAGATTTTCAACACCACCTTTTACATTATGGATATTCAGCCTGCCTATAGTTGTTTGCTGGGTCGCCCTTGGATCCATGGTGCTGGGGCAGTAACTTCTACGCTGCACCAGAAATTGAAATATATGGTGGATGGCCACGTCGTGACTGTTTGTGGTGAAGAAGATATCATGGTGAGTCACCTATCAACCTTCAAGTATGTAGAGGTGGATGGTGAAGTACAGGAAACTTTGTGCCAAGCCTTTGAAGCCGTGAAGATTCCCGGGGAACCCCCAAAGGCAGCCAGTCAGCCTGAGGGGATTGCTCAGCCAGAAGTCGTCATACAACCAGAGGTTTCCATGTCCTCTCTCAAAGAGGCGCGTGCTATAGTTGAAGCTGGTGGTTCTCAGAAGTGGGGCAGTGTTATTAATGTTCAAAAGAAGCAGGATACCTATGGACTAGGTTACAAGCCACCCAGGCGTACTGAAGAGCCTCCCAAGTTCTACGGTCCAGTCCGTTTCACCAGTGCCGGCGTGTTCTTCGACAGAGTCAATGCCATTGAGGATGAAGGAGATAGTGATTGCGACATGGATGGGTGGATTCGTCCCTGCATTCCTGGTCAGAGTTTAGACAACTGGTCCTCCGAGAAAGTCATCCAAGTGACGCGCCCGGAGTAATTTACTTTTGTTTTCTATTATGTTGAGTCCTACGTTCTTCCCAAGACGTAGTGATACTTATTTGTAGGGCTTGGATGTTTTATTTTCTATTTTTATCATCAATAAAGGACGTTTTTCATTCAAATATTTTGATCCCTGTCTTTCTATTTTTACTTTTTGCATTAACCCACATCAAAATGGCAATGTGTTTTCTTGTTTGTTGCACTCATAATAAACATAAAACATCCATCATGCAGGTTCCTTTGTTCAGATTCCACCCATGACCTAGCTATAGCTCGATATGACTTTGACAATCCTATCTATCAAGCCGAAGGAGAGACTGACGAAGACTGTGACTTACCAGAAGAATTAGCCAGGTTACTGAAACAGGAGGAGAGGGTTATTCTACCTCATCAGGAAAAAGTTGAGACTATTAATCTGGGAACCGAGGACGTCAAACGAGAAGTAAAGGTTGGGGCTGCTTTGGAAGACACTGTTAAGAGGAGATTGGTTGCGTTACTTCGAGAGTATGTGGATATCTTCGCCTGGTCTTACCAAGACATGCCTGGGCTTGACACTGACATTGTTTCACACCGGTTGCCGCTTAAAGAGGGTTGTACTCCAGTCAAGCAGAAATTGAGAAGGACTAAGCCGGAGATGTCTGTCAAAATCAAAGAAGAGGTTCAGAAACAATTGGACGCCGGATTTCTTGCTGTGACAAATTATCCTCTGTGGGTTGCCAATATTGTACCCGTACCTAAGAAGGATGGGAAGGTCAGGATGTGTGTGGATTACCGAGATCTGAATAGGGCGAGCCCGAAGGACGATTTCCCGCTCCCCCACATTGATGTGTTAGTGGACAATACTGCTCAATATTCTGTGTTTTCCTTCATGGACGGCTTCTCTGGGTATAACCAAATCAAAATGGCCCCAGAGGACATGGAGAAGACTACTTTCATAACACCGTGGGGAACATTTTGCTACAAGGTAATGCCCTTTGGATTGAAGAATGCTGGGGCAACATATCAGCGGGCAATGGTGACTCTCTTTCATGATATGATTCACAAGGAGATCGAAGTCTATGTTGATGACATGATTGCGAAGTCACAGACAGAGGAAGAACACTTGGTGAACCTTCAGAAGTTGTTTGAAAGGTTGAGAAAGTTCAGATTGAGATTAAATCCGAATAAGTGCACTTTCGGCGTGAGGTCTGGTAAATTGTTGGGATTCATCGTTAGTGAAAGAGGTATTGAGGTTGATCCGGCTAAGATAAGAGCCATACAGGAGATGCCTGAGCCGAGAACAGAGAAAGAGGTTCGTGGTTTCTTGGGGAGGTTGAATTACATTGCCAGGTTTATCTCACATCTAACAGCTATATGTGAACCTATTTTCAAGTTGTTGAGAAAAGATCAAGAGGTCAGGTGGAATGAGAATTGTAGAGAGGCGTTTGAAAGGATAAAGACATATTTGCAGGAACCTCCGGTCCTTATGCCACCAGTGTCTGGGAGACCGTTGATTATGTACCTTACGGTTCTTGAGAATTCGATGGGTTGTGTGCTCGGTCAACACGATGAGACGGGTAGGAAAGAGCATGCCATCTACTACCTGAGTAAGAAATTCACGGATTGCGAATCAAGATATTCTATGTTGGAAAAGACATGTTGTGCACTCGCTTGGGCAGCCAAGCGCCTAAGGCAGTATATGTTAAATCACACAACCTTGTTGATTTCAAAGATGGATCCGATTAAGTATGTGTTCGAGAAGCAAGCACTTTCTAGAAGGATAGCCCGTTGGCAGATGGTTTTGACAGAATACGATATTCAGTATATTTCTCAGAAGGCTATTAAGGGAAGTGTTCTGTCAGAATATCTTGCTGAACAGCCGGTCGAGGACTATCAGCCTATGAAGTTTGAGTTTCCGGAAGAGCATGTTATGTTTCTGAAAATGAAGGATTGTGAAGAGCCTCTGCCTGACGAAGGACCTGAGATTGGATCACAGTGGAAGATGATTTTTGATGGGGCTGTCAACTCATATGGTAATGGAATTGGGGCAATTATTACAACTCCGAAGGGTTCTCATATACCTTTCACTTCCCGGTTAGCATTCGTGTGTACCAACAACGAGGCGGAATATGAAGCATGCATTATGGGGTTAGAGGAGGCAATTGATTTGAGAATTAAGAACCTCGATGTCTATGGTGATTCCGCGTTGGTAGTTAATCAGATTACAAGATAACGGGAGACTCGTCAGGCGAATTTGGTACCTTATAACAACTACGCCAGGAGGTTGTTACCTTTCTTTGATAGGGTGGATTTTCATCACGTGCCCCGAGCTGAGAATCAGATGGCTGATGCGTTGGCGACATTGGCATCCATGTATAAGGTGAACCGTTGGAACGAAACACCTTCGATCAGAATCATGCGTCTGGACAGACCAGCTTTTGTGTTTGCAATTGAAGATGTGTCGGATGGCAAGCCGTGGTATCATGATATTAAGGTTTTTCTGAAGAGGCAAGAATATCCAGAGGGTGCCTCCACCAAAGATAAGAAGACTCTGAGGAGGTTGGCAGGAAATTTCTTTCTGAACAAGGATGATGTGTTATATAAGAGGAACTTCGATATGGTCTTGCTACGTTGTGTTGATGAACACGAGGCAAGCTCATTGATGGAGGAAGTTCACAAGGGTTCTTTTGGTACTCATTCCAGTGGACATACCATGGCTAGGAAGTTGTTGAGAGCAGGATATTATTGGGTGACTATGGAGTCTGATTGTTTCAAGTACGCCCGGAAGTGCCATAAATGCCAGATTTATGCAGATAAGATGCACGTACCGCCTACGCCTCTAAATGTGTTGTCATCTCCTTGGCCATTTGCAATGTGGGGTATAGATATGATTGGGAAGATTGAGCCTACTGCTTCCAATGGGCATCGTTTCATTTTGGTTGCCATTGATTATTTCACGAAGTGGGTGGAGGCAGCCTCGTACGCCAGCGTCACCAAGCAAGTGGTAGCTCGGTTTATAAAGAAGGACATCATCTGTCGTTATGGGGTCCCAAAGAGAATCATTACTGATAACGGCTCGAATTTGAACAACAAGATGATGGAGGAACTATGTCGGAGTTTCAAGATCGAGCATCACAACTCTTCTCCCTATCGTCCGAAGATGAATGGGGCAGTTGAGGCGGCAAATAAGAATATCAAGAAGATTGTGCAGAAGATGGTGGTAACATATAAGGACTGGCATGAGATGTTACCTTACGCCCTACATGGTTACCGTACCTCGGTGCGTACGTCAACTGGGGCAACCCCTTTCTCATTGGTATATGGTATGGAAGCAGTTTTACCCTTGGAAGTCGAGATTCCGTCTCTGAGAGTTCTGGCAGATGTAAAGCTCGATGAAGCTGAATGGGTGCGTTCTAGATTGGATCAGTTGAACCTTATTGAAGAAAAGAGATTGGCAGCCATCGCACATGGTCGGTTGTATCAGAGCAGGATGAAGCACGCCTTTGATCAGAAAGTGCGTCCTCAGAATTTTCAGACAGGCGAATTGGTTTTGAAAAGGATTCTTCCTCCTCAGACAGATCACAGGGGCAAATGGACTCCAAACTACGAAGGGCCGTATGTAGTCAGAAAGGTTTTCTCTGGTGGAGCCTTACTACTTTCAACTATGGATGGCGAAGATTTTACTTCCCCTGTGAACGCAGACGTAGTCAAAAAATACTTCGCATGAAAGAGACCCGCTGGACGTAAAAAGAAAGTCCAGGCAAAAAGGGGCATCCCGGCAAACCATGAAAAGGAAGAGGTTCGGGCAAAAGTTAGGGATAAAATGTAAAAGAAATGTGTAAACCCGCAAAGTTGAAAACCTGAAAAGGCGACTTTGGCAAAAATGGGTATCCCGGTGGATTGAAAACCCGAAAAGGGCGATCCAGGCAAAAGTTAGGGATTTATAAGCGAAAGGCTACGGTCTGCGTTCGATCTATGAACACCCTCGATACCTGGAAGTTCTGAAAGAAAGGAATCAGTACAGTTAGTCTCTTCGGAGGTCAAGACATTTGTGGATAAGCAAGTCATAGGGGTCATAGCTAAGTCAAATCATGGTGGATATCTGTTCCCCACATTGCCGACATGTGTATTTTCCTTTTTACGCAATTACCTCTTTCTAGGAATTGCCTCCAATTGTAAATGCCTATTTACAGGCCACTTCTCTCAATAAAATATTCATTTCACTCAAAAAGCTTTCTATTTGCTTGTTTTACTTTTACTTTTACTGTTTTGTTTGCAAAAAACGTCCGATATTTTTTATAAACATTGCATATAAAACTTCGAGCTTTGCGGAGCATAACGAAAAGCAGTAGAAATTACCTAGGCGTTAACGGTGATAGTCATGTTGTGGCGTATTCTATTTGCTGTTATTTGACTTGCAGGGCAACAGGATCATACTTCCCCAGCAGTTTGCTCTCCCCAGCGTTGAGATTGCACTCTCCTCAGCAAAGCAGACCTCCCCCAACAGGAGACTTGAGAAGTATTTTCTCCGGATTAAGACATTTTTCCCCACAGAGTCTGAACGCTTCAGGAAATGTTTTTCTCAGCAGCAACGGTGCAATCTAATCCTCAACAGATAAGTAAGCTTGATGTTATCCGCTAGCAGGGGGGATGTCAGCACTTACCGTTCCCCAAGCAGAGTTTGGTAGTAATCCTCGCAACAGTTTGTCCAACAGGGGTTGACATCCCTAGCAGGTTTTAAATCCAAGTGATATCTGGCACTCTTCTGATTCAGGTCGTGGCCTTCCTTTTCAAAGAGTTACGTATAATCCCCAGTAGAGCAGATGCTCTTTTGGAATTTCATCCCCAGCAGAAGTTGTTGATCCAAAGATTCGGTCGGAGTGATCCTTCTCAGCAGAGTTCGTGGATCCAGACGACAATTTATTTTTGTCATCAGCTGAATTGGTATTTCCTCTCCGGCATTTATTTTGCTGGAGGGACCCCTTTGCATATCATAAGCATTTGCATCGCATCCTCAAAAACATGGCATTTTCATTTGCATTCGAAGCATAAGCCAGGTTTGATACCTTCTTTGCCAGCAGGAGGTAGCATCACTCAGGAGGTTTTGGAGGGACGCGTTCCTCATACTTGTGCTCCCCGGTAGAGTCTTTTATTTAGACTTCACCTTCCCCAACGGAGTCATCTTATCAGTGGATCAGGAGTCCGTTAGAAGATTTGTCTTTGTTTGCCTCATTTTGGCCTTTTTCCTTTGTGAGTCTTGTTTCACGTTATCCCCAGTGAAGTCCATTTTATGTTGGTTATCCTTTGTGGGTACGATTGAGGTCGTATTCGTGTTTTCTTTGTGGGTAGAGTGATTGAGGTCAGTCTTCCTTTGCGGGTATAATTGAGGTTGTATTCATTTTGTGGGTGTGATTGAGGTCGTATTCTTATTTTATTTGTGGGAGTGATTGAGGTCAGTCTTCCTTTGCGGGTATAATTAAGGTTATATTCGTTTTGTGGGTGCGATTGAGGCCGTATTCGTATTTTATTTGTGGGAGTGATTGAGGTCAGTCTTCCTTTGCGGGTATAATTGAGGTTGTATTCGTTTTGTGGGTGCGATTGAGGTCGTATTCGTATTTTATTTGTGGGAGTGATTGAGGTCAGTCTTCCTTGGCGGGTATAATTGAGGTTGTATTTGTTTTGTGGGTGCGATTGTGGTCGTATTCATATTTTAGTTGTGGGAGTGATTGAAGTCAGTCTTCCTTGGCGGGTATAATTGAGGTTGTATTCGTTTTTATGGGTGCGATCGAGGTCGTATTCGTATTTTATTTGTAGGAGTGATTGAGGCCAGTCTTCCTTTGTGGGTATAATTGAGGTTGTATTCGTTTTGTGGGTGCGATTGAGGTCGTATTCGTATTTTATTTGTGGGAGTGATTGAGGTCAGTCTTCCTTTGCGGGTATAATTGAGGTTGTATTCGTTTTGTGGGTGCGATTGAGGTCGTATTCGTATTTTATTTGTGGGGGTGATTGAGGTCAGTCTTCCTTTGCGGGTATATTCGTTTTGTGGGTGCGATTGTGGTCGTATTCGTACTCTATTTGTGGGAGTGATTGAGGTCGGTCTTCCTTTGCGGGTATAATTGAGGTTGTATTCGTTTTATGGGTGCGATTGAGGTCGTATTCGTATTTTATTTGTGGGAGTGATTGAGGTCAGTCTTCCTTTGCGGGCGATTAAGGTCGTATTCGTTTTCTTGTGGACATGATTGAGGTCATATTCCCTTTTTCCAGCACGCTCCGTCTCGTTGTTCCCATCACCAGCAAATTTCTGGGGTTATTTCAGTATTCAATCCCCGTGTATCCTGGAATGTCTGAGAGCCGTTGCTATCATACCACTCAGGACCAAGTTGATTGAATAGGGGCAGCTGTAGCACCCCAAAATTTGCCCTCCTTACTTTTACTAACTGGCTTATGTTTCATTTCATTTTTTACATTATCATGTATGCATATCATTAGCATAGGGTCAAGGTGCTTGAAACAGTTCAAGAAGGTCTTATCTGGTCTATCACATCATCAAGGGTTCACAGGTGGCAAGGGATCTCAAGTGGATTACTCCCTCCTAACCAGTGCATGAATTAGGGTTTTGAGATTCTTGGGTTTATTGCTCCAATGGGCAAGCTCTTTGGGTTTTTATCATCAACAAATGGCATATCTTATCTTTGTTGGAGAGGATACACATTATATTCAGAGGAATTTGAATTTGGAGACTGTGTTATTTCCTCCTAGACTGAGGGTACCAAAACTAGGGTTTGCCATAAAGTCAGTTTATTTCTGATTTTTTGGGCAAGACTTGATTCCATGGTTTTCTTTGGGTCCCTGAGTACCTAGGAGTGGAAGATTGGCCATCAGTTTGATTCAGGAGAAGTTCAATTGGCCAATGGATTGAGAATCAGTTAACTTGGTCAAAAAGTCAACTGTGGTCAACACAAAGTCAAACCTCAAGATTTTTGGTCAACATCAAGATTATGGGGTGAAATTCATCATTTGATCGAGGGTTGATCACAATTCATCAGGGAAACCTCAGAATCATCAAGAATCAGGAGTTACTAAATTAGGGTTTTTGTAGGAAAAGTCAATTGTACTTTGACCAGGCCTAACTTCCACATACTTCATCAAAAATTCCTCAACCAAAGCCCATCTTGAAGGAAATTTAATTCCCTACAACTTTGTGTCTCACAAGCCAAGGCCAGAAATGCTTCATTTGGGAGATATGAGCTAAGACATTATAGGTCATTTTGAAAGTCAACAAAAGTCAACCTTCTTCAAAAGCTCATAACTTGAACAGGGAAGATCAAATTGACATGGGACCAAAAGGGTTGGTTAGAGGACATCTTTAGGTTTCTAAAAAGTATTAATTTGCATTGAGGAGCTAAAAATTGAAGGAGTTATGCTTAGTCAAAGTTGGGAAATTTTGAGGAGGTGCACAAAGCAAACTATGCCTAAAATCCAAATTTTGACAGATGGGCCATAAGTTTCTTAAACCAAACATAAACATAAAGCCATGCACGACCCAAAGAGCATAAATTTGGTTTTTCCTCATTTTATTTTATTTTTATTGGAATTATTTAGTTAAAATTCAATAATAAATGAAATAATTCAAAAATAATTAAACTTGGAATTACCCAAGCCCAACTCATCATCAGAAGAATAACCCTAGCTTATTTAAACACAAGGATGCATTGGTTAGGGTTCATGCACGTGAAATTAGAGGAGACCTCAAGAAAAACCAAAAAAAGGGATTCTTCATCAAAGCTCACAACTGAGGAGGTCTCATCACAAAGTTCTTCCACAAACTCAACCCTAGGGATTTCTGGGACGAAAACCAACCGTTGCTTGAAGCTAAAAGCAGGAACAAAGGCCGTGCCATCTCAGGTATGTCGTTTTTTTCGTGGTCACCAAACCTCTCTTTTTGATATGTATAATGACGTGGTATGCCTGCTGACCATCATGATATGTTTGGTTTTGGTTTTGGACGCGTAAATTGCTTGAACCGTTGATTTGAATTTTTTGGCACGTTTATGTTTCTCTTCGGTTTGATTTATATGTTGATCATCTGACGATTTGGGTTGTACATCTGAGATCCTCGTGAAATTCTGGACAAAATGATGTCCTCCTTTGTATTTTCTGGAGTTTTTTTTTAACAGGTGGCCGGAGTCTCGCCGGAGAAGACGATCGGAATCTTCCCCGGCCGGCAGCTACAGTAAACCCTAGCCTCATCCCAGTTTAAAACACAGTCGTGCGATCTAGTTGGATCTGACGGCCCGTTGCGTGCCAGCGCATTAATGAGGGAGGGTCTCCCTCACGTGCACACCTCTGACTTTCTTGTGTTGACTTCAGATCCCATGCGTGTGTCCCATGTCATCATGTCGTGTGCTTGCGTGCTAGTCCGTGTGATTTGTTTATTCCGTTTGATCATCTCGTTTGACCTTGATCCAAAGGCCCCCGTTGAGTCAACTGTTGACTGGGGCACATGGTAGTTAGGACAGACCCCCACGCGTGTGGGTTGGGCCTTGGCATTGTTATCCACACCCCACCTTTCAGCCCACTTCAACATTCTAACATGCTTAAATTACTCAACGCACCCCCAGGTTTATTTCCTCATTTTTCTTATTATTTTAATTACTACATTTTCATATTTAATTTTTAAAATACTTTCTTGCATTTTAAATTACTAAAAAAATTATACATCATTTTTATTATCTTATAAAATTTTTACAAATTTTATTTTTTATTTTTATTTTATTCTTATCATTTAAATTAATTGTTTAATTCGACCTCTTTTTAGTTACACATCTCATGCATACTTGAATTTATTTATTTTAATTCTCCGCAATCATAAAATATTTTTCACTCGTTCTTTTTGCATTCATTCATTAACATATTAAAGTACTTAAAAACATTTTCCTTGCATTTTAAAATATTTTTCATATGGCATTTAGGTCTTTCTCTTTGGCATGATTGAAACCTATCCCTTATTTGAATTTGTACGATTAGTTGAATGGCTAACATTTTAGATTTTTGCAGGGATTTTTTATATATTGTTTGCCTCTGGTTGAGGGTCCCTTAGGATTAATTTGAGAATTTTAGGAATCATTTTTCTAATTATTGGGTTTGTTTTCAATTGAGATTTTCTTGCAGGCACATCTTTGATCTTATATGATTACCTTGTTTGAAAGGCATTCATGCCGTTTGCTTTGAGAGTGTCCCTTTGATTTCTAAATTCATGATTGGACTATGCTTATTATTGTTTGCCCTTGTTTGAGTGTCACTCACCTCATTGCTCTTATTTATATCTGTTTCTCACTAACCCTTTATGCAGGATCGAGGTAGGTCCCTTAAGGGTATGGATAAGTATCCATGGTCACCCTTACCTTTTCCTCTTTCATCTTTATTCTTTAGGGTTTAGGTCATCTTTACGCCTCACTAACCGTAGGTCACCCATGCATGATAACATTAGGATTCATAGTCCCCTTAGAGTTACCCTTGCGTCTTCTCTCTTCTCATCTCAAATTTCTCTTAAAACACTTAATAAGAATAAGGTGTATTGCACACGAGCCTTAAGTATGGGGAATGAGAAATGAGGGGCTTCCTCTCATCTTTCTAGAGTGCTTAGCGAGCGTCCTGTCTTGGGACGATGCGTTAAGTATTCGCCCCTGTGCCCTAGACTTTGGTGCAATGCAGCTTAGGAACTAACTTAAGCCACTTCTGTCCTAAAAAATACAAACCAACTTCAAACTCTTTTTTCCTTCGGGACCTTCAGCTTAAAGGCTATTTTCAAAAAGGGCACGTTACCCTCC
This sequence comes from Lathyrus tuberosus, assembly GCA_022829125.1. Lineage (NCBI taxonomy): Eukaryota > Viridiplantae > Streptophyta > Magnoliopsida > Fabales > Fabaceae > Lathyrus > Lathyrus tuberosus. Next base: position 1,110,527 of record JALAZF010000392.1, on the reverse strand, counting down.
GTCTGAGACGCAAACAGGCATCGACCCTAACTGCCGGACGCGAGCTTAACGTCGCTCATAAAAAACACAAAAAGAACTTGGTCCGAACTACGTTGACTCTGAATTCCCCATTGCACAAAGGGGGTACGTAGTCCTAGGACGTCGACGTCCTACCGAGTCTGTCTTTGTTTTTCCATTCTCCGTTTAGTACAGCCCTAGATGATAGTATGACTTACCCTTAGAATAGACAACAAGCGTGGATCCCATCGAGTACGATGGACGCGTGGGGTGCTAGCACCTTCCCCTCGCGTAACCGACTCCCGAACCCAGGCTATGGTTGCGATGACCATTCCTTTCCCTCTTCCTCAAGTTTATGCGGTGTTCCCTTTCCCTCTCTCGGGATAAATTTACACGGCTGGCGACTCTGTTTTTCCACGCCACTCTCGCGTTTGTACCTAGATGAAAATCCCGGGAGCGACAAATGCATTTCATCATAATCCACAAGCCACAACAATTAGCATTTTAGCATGTACACTCATATCTATTCGCATCAAGAATTACTCACCATCAACCACCATAATCCTGCAATCATACAATGATACTCACAACACTAGGATTCACGCCACAAAGGCTACCAACAACAACATACATTAATACCATACATTTGCATTCAAGCTAAAAAAGTATTTTGCCATAAGGCCACAACAATTACAACAACTTATCATATAAACCACATAAAAGCTCCACGTCATATAACAATAGCACAACACACTGTAAAACACCGACGACGCGCATTTAACGTGATACAAACCCAACAACCCAACACTTTTACACAACCACGACTTAAATAAATCATATACTTCCCTCTAAACCATTTTTAATTGAAATAATATTTTATTAGCTTTCCAACGCTTCGAACGGGGGTCAAAACGGACTTATGATTCAAAAGTTATGAAGAAAACAAAATCTGACATTTTGGAAAATTCTGTGATCATGAGTCGACGCATGATGCTGGGGGTCAGCGCATAAACCTGGAAATTTCGCCCAGGGTAGCGCACGAAGATCATGAGTCGACGCATAATTCTGGGGGTTAGCGCATGAATGCGCAAATTCTGCTAAAAACTCAGTTTTCGACCGTTAAATGCCTTCCGGACCTCCGATTTCGATTCCGTAAAAAGCACCGATCTCAGAATTCAAAATACTACAATATTTTCACCATTAAAAAGCCATCCAACACATTTTACATTTTTGAAATATTTTGAAACATAATTTTATCAATTTATCCCAACTCCAAACTCGATCAAAACCACTCGAAAACACACAAACAACCATTCCTGATTAATTCCTATCCTCACCCGACTATACTATACAACTTATTCCGCATTCCAACCGTGAAAACATTGATTTCTCACTATTTCATCATTATTTCCATAACTCTTACAAACTATATAACTCAATCCAAAACTCCCTAAATCATATCAACGAGTATTCCCGATTAAACCCAAACATTACTCGACTATTCTACACAATCTATTCCAAATTCTAACTGTTAAAACATCGATTCTATCGAAATGATCACAATTCCAATCAAGTGGAAAACATATATTTTTCAACCAAACATTCAAACAAATACATACATATACATATACAAGCAAGATATAATCGAAACTTCTCACCCTTACCCGATTAGTCGCAATTGAAAAGGAGTTTTCTTCGATTTTCCCCTTCTCCTCTCTTTTCTTTCTCTTCTTTCTCTTCTTTGCTTCTCTTCTCTTTCTCTACTATCTTTTCTCTCTTTTTCTCTCAATTCTCTATTTATATAAATATCTAACTAATCAAATGACCATTTTGCCCTCACGCTCAAATATCTCGCAAACGCTCTCAAAACGCGATAAAACATAATAACGATGAAAAATAATATATTGTAAAATAAAAGTCAAGAATAAAATAATATAAAAACGAAAATAATTAAATCGACTCGATTAAATAAATCGGACAAAACGGGGCGTTACACGAGATACCACATAGTGTCATTTTTCGCGTCTACTTCTTCTTGAGTCATCAGCAGAAAGCCTTCATTTGCTCCGGCTTCCAAAACTAGATTGGTTGTTTCTTCTACCTTCCTTTCGAGACGACAATCTTTTGCAAGGTCTCCCATTTTACCACAGTTATAGCATTTGTAGGAGTTGTAATCCTTCACGTAATGACCATACTTCCCACACTTGTAGCATTCGAAGCTGGAGTGATTCAACCTGCCACCTCTTACTCGACCACATCCTCTTCCATGCCAGTTTGGTTGATTCGACTGTCCCTTCTCTTTATTATATCCTTCAAGATTGCTGATTTGACCACTTCGACCACTTTCACGACCCCCACGACCACGTCCTCTACCTCTAAAATTTTGAGAGTAGAGTACCTTTTCGTCTTTGATTGAATCCTTGGTTTGATGTGCTTCCTCGACTGCTTTCTCCTTATTTTTCATCTTACGTTGTTCGTGTGCTTCGAGAGAACCAGCGAGTTCTTCGACTGAGAGCGTCGAAAGGTCATTCGACTCTTCCATTGCACACACAATATTCTCAAATTTATTTGTTAAAGATCTCAGAATCTTTTCGACAACTCATGCATCAGTCACCGTTTCGCCATTTCTAGTGAGTTGATTCACCACTGTTAGTACACGCGTGATGTAGTCAGATACAGTTTCTAAATCCTTCATCTGCATTCTCTCCAATTCGCCACGAAGAGTTTGGAGTCGAACTTGCTTCACTCGGTCTGCTCCTTTGAACACTTTTTGTAACGTGTCCCATGCTTCTTTTGACGTAGTCGAACTAGCAATTTTTTCAAAGCCTGATTCTTCAACTACTCGGAACAGCATATACAGTGTCGTTTTATCCTTTGATCGCGTCTCTTTCAACGCCTTGTTTTGAGCTGCCGTATATCCCGCAGTGTCTGTTGGTTTTTCAAACCCATCTTTGGCCACCTCCCACGCATCTAGAGATCCAAGAAGAGCTTTCATTTGGATACTCCAGTTTTCATAATTTGACTTTGTTAGTCGCGGCAACGACATTTGACTCATCACGTTTGCCATTTGCTCTGATGCCAATTTGTTAACAGAAGCACTACTTGTATATTATTATTATCATGAAACTATAACCTTGGCCTTTATATAGACTCAGATTTCTGCTATTCTAGGAAAGCAAATAAATACTATTAATATGCCACTATCTCTTGGCCTTCCAACTACAACAGACTCTTTGTTTTTCCACTAACTTATTAATAGAAACCCACTAAATCTACTATCTACCCATTACAAAAAGGTTGCATGCACTGCCCAAATTGCCCTTCCCCCAAAAATAAAATACACTATAAAAAGGTTATTTCGGTAACTAGCAAATTTATCCAAAATCAAAAGTAACTTTTCACAATTGCATGCCATGTGTTGAGTTAACATTGGTCTCCAATTAAAATAATAATGTTCCCTCTAATTGTTTTGCTTTTCCTCTTCCTCCATTTTTTTCTCTCTCTCCCTCACCTGTTTTCTCTCATTATTATTTCCCTTCAAAACCCTAGATCTCTGCCGCCCCCTTTTCTCCCTCGTCTCCGATTCTCTCTCCGCTACTTTCCAATGAACCTCTTATCGGTCTGCCTTAATGCTTTGTCAAAGCTTCAAACTTTATTTTTGGTTTAATGCTTTTATCCCTCTTACTTAAAGCTTCATTGTTTTTTGTGTTGGTTTTTCGATTTACTTCCATTGTTTCTTTACACTTATCTTTTTCTCAAATTTTTTTTCAAAATCACATTATACAAAGAAGATGATGAAAATCACATTATGCAAAGGAGAAAGAGGTTGATTTTGATGCTGTTGTCAAATACAGAAGTGTTTCCGTTGTCTTGCTTGCCGGAGGAAAGGGCAAGAGGATGGGAGTATGATCTATATCTTTTGTTATTAGTATTTTGATTTTTCTCCAAAATCTATTATATGAATAAGTTTCTTATATGTTTATAAATGTTTGTATAATTATAGGCTACCATGCCAAAGCAGTATCTTCCTCTGTTGGGTCAGCCCTTTGCACTCTGAAGATGGCTGGAAATCTACCTGAGTAAATCGCACACTCAAAGATACAACATAGTCGCCACCGAACTTTATTTATTCCCGAAGGACAGGGAAAATATCGATAAAACCCAAGGGGAAGAGAAACGGGAACGGGGGGTCGGTTATGCGAAAAGAAGGTATTAGCACCTAACGCATCCGTCGTACTCGACGGGAACCATTTCGCTTGCTTCTAGGCTTGGATGGGTTATCTATCTAAAGGCTTCTAGCTAAAAGAAAGGGAGAGAGAGAAAGGGGAAAAGAAAAGAAAGAAAGAAGGTGCTCACAGAGGATTGAGGTCCTCGTGCCTACGTACCCTCATAGTGCAATGAGGAAATCAGAGCGTCGTAGTTCATGGAACCAGGGGACGAAGAAAAGGGAAGAAAGAAGAAGGAAGGAAGGGTGGAAGTGTGCTCGATAAGACATTGCGTCTCGCGCCTACGTATCTGACTTTCAAAAGAATGCAGAATCAGAGCTTCCGTAGTTCGTGGAACTGAACGGAGAAGGAAAAGGAAAGGAAAGTGGTGTCAAAACCAAGAGCAAAAGAAAGAAGGAAAGTCCACTGAGGATTCCAAAGAAATGGCGTCAAAACCAAGAAAGGAGTACAAAGGAAAGGGAATGGTAACTGTACTGAGAATAGAGAAGAATGGGGTCGAAACCAAGAGAATAAAGGAATAAGAGGGAAATGGTGTCCAAACCAAGAGAAAAAGAGAAGAAGAGAGAAAGGGTGTCCAAACCAAGAGAATAAAGATGAGAAACTCTACTGGGGATAACAAAGAGGATCGGTGTCGAAACCAAGAGAAAAGGGAGAATCGATGTATTAACTGGCTGGCAGTGGTTAACCGAAGAAAGAGAGTAGGATCCTAGCGGGGAAGAGAAGCTGGTGTCAACAGACAGACTGTGATAAACCAAGAGAGAGAGTGCTGAACCGAGAGAAGGTGTTTGACTCTGAAGGGCACTGGTATATTAACTGACGAACAATGGTTAACCGAAGAAGAAAAGACTGCAACTCTGTGGGGATAGAGGAGCATTGGTTTTAACAGAGAAAACTGTGATTAACCAGAAGAACGAGTGTAGGACCGAGCGAAGGTCGTAACCCAAAAGGGTTCGGTAAACTGACTGAACAAACAGTACTCAACCGAAGAAAGGGTATTTGAACCAAAGACAGGTTACTAACCCAAGGGTGCAAGTATTCGAACCAAGAGGAGGTTGCCAACTGCTGGGGGTTCACGGTTTTAACAGACAGACTGTGATTAACCGAAGAGGAAAGCGAGTGATTAACCAAGAGAAGGTGATTAACTCGAAAAGGGCTCAGTATTTTAACAGACGGGCTGTGGTTAACTGAAGAAAAGAGCGAGTGATTAACCAAGAAAAGGTGATTAACTCGAGAGAAGCTCAATATTAACAGACGGATTGTGATTAACTGAAGGAGTGCAAACATTGATATTTTAACTAACAAGGCAATGATTAAACCAACAATGGGAGAAGAACCAAGAATAGATTGTGAACTTCAGGGGATTCACGGTTTTAACAGACAGACTGTGATTAACCGCAGAAAAGAGATTGAGATTCTTCAGGGGAATCAAAAGGAAATGATTGATTACAAGAAGAAAGGAGTAATGAAACAAAGGGAGATTGCTAGCGCAAGAATAATGATCTTAACCAAGAAGGATGGTGATTGATCAAAAGGAGAGATTGAAAGAGATAGGAGTGATCAAGGATCGAAAGAGATCGCAAAGAGCAAAGAGTGATCAAGGATCGAATCGACTGGGGAAAAGAGAATACACTACCATCTGGAGTTAGAGATGACTAAGCCAAGCACAGGGTCATTCTTCCCCTACCTGAAGTAGTCGGAATGAGAGTAGGAATTCTCCCTTCTCATCCCTTCTCTAACACACAGGGTGTAATGCAGAAGTTGAACCGGACAGCTCTACAGCTCCAAGTTGTACAGTGCTCCTGCGTAGAGAAACGGACAACGTAACATCGTCAAATTGCACAGTGCTCCGATGCGAGGCGTACCGCGAACTCCAACTCTACAAGGGGATCGAGAGAAACGGCTCTACAGGAGGCCCAAAGAGAGGAAGGGGAAGATCAACTAATCGAAACAAAGTTTCGATCAATTAATCAAGGGAGAAACATGCTAACAACTTTCCAAAGAGGATGAAAAGTCATTAAAGCAAAAAGGAGTGAATTATTGATTATACAAGATTAAGTTTATCCATGAAGAATAAACTTAATGAAAACTGAAATGGAAGGTGCAAAACAGTGCCAAACAAATATTAGCATGTGTCATACATCAAGTGTCAAGTGATCAAGAATGATGCAAAAACTATCATGTTCAAACAAATATAAAAAACACACCTAATTGCAAAAATTGATAAATCAAACATTGAATTAATGTAAATATGCTTCGAACAGAGGGTGATAGCATTAAAAACATCCATAAATATCAAGCATATCCATCCATGGAAGTTAAGAGAAGAAAGCATGGCAAACACACTTGAAAATGCAAGAAAATGGCATTCTGGTACAGTGTTAACCGGTTACTCACCATGTGTTAACCGGTTACTTGCTTGAAAATCAGCATTTTTGGTGAAAATTGAACTGAGTAACCGGTTACTCACCAGGTGTTAACCGGTTAACACTGAACAGTTGTGAAAAAAACAGAAAAAAACAGCTTTTCAAAAGTGGTTTTCAACACATAATCACTTATGTAAACTACCACATGCTAGGAACTGAAATTGTGCACGAAAATTGAACTTGAAAACAACAAATAAACAGTGATAGAATCAACTTAACACAATAGGATCATGGATCTAACAAATGCAAAACCAAATCACACACAACAATTATCGACTACATTGCGAACGATACAAAAATGCGTGAAACGGTAAAATTAGTTAGATCCACCAACCTACAAGTCGGAGATTTGGCTTGGTAAATGTTGCAAAGAGATCTTGATGCAGAAAATCACAGAAAACCAGAGGATCCTTGAATTGTAGACGAAACGCATCGGAACCGATCAAAAATGCGAAAATGCACCGAAATCGAATTTGCACCAAATTGAAAATTGTAGAACTCTTGGATTGAAGTAGAATAAGATGTAATTCCAGAAATCCAACCAAAGAATGCCAAATGATGGAGGTTAAGCTCAAGAATTAATCACTTTTAATGTGAAAAGTGATTATTCTTCAAGAGTAAGAGCTTTTGGTGAGGTTTTGGGATGAAGATGAAGAAGAATGTGTAGAAGTTGCAGAAAAATGTAGAGGAGAATGAGAGAATTGAGAGTGAAGAAAGTGTGAATTTGTGTGAGTGATTGTGGAGAGAATGGTTGAGAAATGTGGGAAATGATGGAGAGAATGAAAAGTGAGTGAAGGTGAGTTTATATAGATTTTAGGTTTGGAGTGTGAGAGCTTTGGACTTTGGTTTGGACTTAGCTTTGGGTTTGGACCTAGGCTAGGAGTTAGTTGGACTTGACTCACCGAGTCAAGGCGGTTAACTCGGTTAGTTAGGATCAACTCGGTAACAATCCTAAGGTGAGTTTCAAAATCCAAAGGTTGACATGTTGGTAAATTAAGTAACATGGTGCACTTAAATTAGAGTGATGCATTGGAATAAATATACTTGGGTTGAAATGAAATGTCTAGAGATGTCTAGAATGTTCCACACACTGCTAGAACACTGTAGAATCAATGACCAAAGAGAGTGCATGGCTGCTGTCTCAAAATGCAGCAGAGATTGCAAAATCTGCTTGTGTTAACCGGTTAACATAATTACAAAGAAATTGTGTTAACCGGTTAACCAGACCAACTTTTGCCCATTTTGCTTGAAAAATAATGTTGTGGTCCCGACTTCGATTTTCCACTTCTTGTACTGATGAATAGGCATAGAAACCTTCATTTTGTGCTTGTTTTGATGCTGTGATGACCATGATTAATCGGCTTGGAAAACCTGAATATCCTGCAACAAGAAACACACGAAGAAAAGTGCGGATGCGTATGCTAGCGATGTGAATGCTTATGCAAAAGGCAAAAGGCAAAAGAGGTAGGTCAAATTTTGGGTTACGACAGCTGCCCCTATTTATTCCTCTTGGACCTGAATGTACGAATTGCGCCAGCTTTTCGTTGATTCAAGGTAAAAGGGGATTAAATAAAAGAGTAGCTCAAGAATTTGGCCGACGGCGACAAAAGAAGAGTTGAAAGCATTTGAACAACCAAGTGTGAAAAGGGTTGAAAAATCTGCTAGGAGATGAGTCAAGCAAAAGAGAGGGAGTATGACTGATGCATATGCTATGTATGTGTTTCTACATGATGCTTGATATCATGCAATGCAAAGGTGCAAGATAAGGCACAGTGTGAAACGGTTAGGCAGAGGTCCGTAGAAAAATGACTTCGACACCCTCAACCGGGCAGAGGACCCGCAGATAAAGACAAACTCTACAGGAGAAGAAAGCTCACGAAGGATGATGATTCTGCCGGGGAAAGAAACCGAGAGCATCTCAGGTTTCTAAATCACCATGGCTATCCTGGCTGGGGATGAAAGAATCAAGTCAATCCTTTCTACCAAGACTGGCCCTACGTGGGGGAAAGAAGTTCCTGAATCATGTTGACTCAGCTGAGGAGAAACCACTACTGCTGGTGACAGATAGTTCCTAATCATTGGAGATGATGCACAATCATTGCTGGGGAAAAAGAATAAAGCGTCTTTGCTGGGGAACACCTTGGCAACCTGTCGGGGAGGATGATGACTCTGCTGATGAACTGTTGAGGAAACAATAATTTCTTCACTGAATCATTACACTGTCGGCCAAGCGTTAAGCTTACCAATGGATATTACCGATCATCCTTTAGGAGTTACCAGTAACACATGCAATGGATAATGCTTTCTCGATTGATTTAGCTTTTTATTATTCTCAACGTTTTTTAGTATTATGTGATCACAAATAATTATTTATTTTGCAAACAAAATACTGGAATGAACAAATTGGGATAACCAAGAATGCATTTTATTGAATGTAAAATTTTTGTACATAAAGTGTGTACAAGGATGCAAAATCCTTGATGAGGAAATTTGCAATAAAATTGAAAAACAAGTGTAAATGGCAAAGGGAAATCATGCTTTGCATTGATTACAACATTGGCCACCATCGATAGTAAGTCTAGGTTCCAACGCCTTGCACCGGTTGATGATGATTGGAATGTTCTGTCACCGTCTGAGATCTAGCCATGAGGAAAAGAGACTCAAGTGTTCACAGCCAATGCCTTTATCCCTAATTTTTGCCTTGACATGTTTTCATTTTTTCCATCCACCGGGATGCCCATTTTTGCCTAAGTTGCCCTTTCGGGTTTTCAACTTAGCGGGCTATTATTATTTTTCCATTGTCCCTAACTTTTGCATGGACATTTCTTTTTTTCGGTCCATCGGGACGTCCATTTTTGCCTAGATTGTCCTTGCGGATGTCAATCTAGCGGACTTTTATCCATTTTTTTTTTCAGGCATAATATTTTTTGACTGTATCAGAGTTCACGGGCGATGGCAACTCCTCCCCATCCATTGTGGTGAGGATCAGGGCTCCGCCTGAGAAGGCCTTCTTGACAACAAAGGGTCCTTCGTAATTAGGAGTTCACTTGCCTCGTGGATCCGAGTGAACGGGTGAATATCTCTTGAGCACGAGTTCGCCTTCACAGAATGTTCGAGGAAGAACTTTCTTGTCAAAAGCTCGCTTGAGGCGTCTCTGATACAATTGACCATGACAAACGGTTGTAAGGTGCTTCTTTTCGATGAGGTTCAGCTGGTCGTATCTGGATTGAACCCATTCAGCTTCATCAAGACCTGCTTCCATGATGACTCTGAGCGAAGGGATCTCAACTTCAATGGGCAGAACAGCCTCCATACCATACACAAGCGAATACGGAGTTGCCCCAGTAGAAGTGCGAACTGAAATTCTGTAGCCATGCAGTGCAAAGGGAAGCGTTTCATGCCAATCCTTGTAAGTCTTGACCATTTTCTGGACAATCCTCTTGATATTTTTGTTTGCTGCTTCGACGGCGCCATTCATCTTGGGCCGATATGGTGAAGAGTTGTGGTGCTCGATCTTAAATTCTTGACACAACTCCTTCATCATGTTGTTATTCAGGTTACTTGCATTGTTCGTGATAATGTTGCTAGGAATGCCATAACGATAGATTATCTCTTTTTTGATAAATCTGGCAACCACTTGTTGTGTAACGTTTGCATAAGAAGCAGCTTCAACCCACTTGGTGAAGTAGTCGATAGCAACTATAATGAATCGGTGACCGTTGGAAGCCTTCGGCTCGATCATTCCAATCATATCTATACCCCATATGGAGAATGGCCAAGGTGCAGTCAACACGTTCAATGGAGTTGGAGGCACATGGATCTTGTCTCCGTAGATTTGGCACTTGTGACACCTTTTGGCAAAGTTGTAACAATCTACCTCCATTGTTGTCCAGTAATACCCAGCCCGAAGGATCTTCTTGGCCATAGCAGGACCTTTAGCATATACACCCTCGTAACCCTCATGTATGGACCTTATGATCGTGTTTGTTTCGTGTCTATCCACGCATCTGAGCAACACGGAATCATAATTCCTCTTGTACAGTACACCACCACTTAAGAAGAATTTGGCGCAAAGCCGCCTAAGAGCTTTCTTGTCAGTGATAGTGATATCCTCGGGATATTCCTGTTTTTCCAGATATCTCTTGATGTCGTCGAACCAAGGCTTGTCATCAGACTCATCCTCAATTGCTAAACAGTGTGCTGGTTTGTTCAAGTGATCAATGCGGATATGAGGAGCTTCATTCTTCCACTTGACCTTGAACATGGATGCTAGAGTGGCAAGAGCATCAGCTAGTTGATTTCCCTCTCTGGGAATATGATGAAAAGTAATCTCATCAAAGTAAGGAATCAACTTCGCAATGTGTTGTTGGTACGGAACCAGCTTGGAATCCCGAGTCACAAAGTTCCCTCTGACTTGACCGATGACCAAGGCAGAATCTCCATAGACCTCAAGAATCTTGATTCTCATGTCAATTGCCGCTTCAATACCATAGATACATGCTTCGTATTCAGCCATATTATTGGTGCATGCAAAGCATAATCTGGCAGTGAAGGGAAGGTGAAAACCTGTTGGAGAGATGAGGATAGCACCAATTCCATGACCTTTAGCATTGGAGGCACCTTCGAACACGAGCGTCCATCGCGCCCCTGGTTCGGGTCCTATATCAGGGTCTGGAGTCTCATAATCTCTGATAAATAGAACATCCTCATCGGGAAAGTCAAACTTCATCTGTTGATAACCCTCTACAGGTTGATGAGCAAGGTAGTCAGATAAGACACTCCCTTTTATTGCTTTCTGGGTAACATGTTGGATATCATACTCAGTTAACAGCATCTGCCACCGAGCAATCCTTCCAGAGACAGCAGGCTTTTCAAATATGTACTTTATTGGATCCATTTTGGATATCAATAAAGTAGTATGGCAAATCATGTATTGTCGTAGGCGTCGAGCAACCCAGACTAGAGCACAACAAGTTTTCTCTAAGAGTGAGTATCTGGTCTCACAGTCAGTGAACTTCTTGCTCAGATAGTATATTGCATGTTCTTTTTTGCCAGTGTCGTCATGTTTCCTAATACACATCCTATTGATTCATCGAGAACGGTGAGATACATGATTAAAGGCCTACCAGGAACCGGTGGTACTAAGATCGGTGGTTCTTGCAAGTATTGTTTTATTTTGTCAAATGCTTCCTGACAATCATTATTCCATTCAACCGATTGATTTTTTCTTAGTAATTTGAACATTGGTTCACAGGTAGCCGTCAAATGGGAAATGAATCTTGAGATGTAATTAAGTCTGCCCAGAAAGCCACGGACATCTTTTTCTATTTTGGGAGGTGGCATGTTCTGAATTGCCTAAACCTTATTAGGATCAACTTCAATGCCCTTCTGACTTACAATAAAGCCCAATAGTTTACCGGATCGAACTCCGAAGGTGCACTTCGCAGGATTCAACCGCAGTCTAAACTTCCGGAGTCTGTCAAACAGCTTCTTCAGATGAACCAAGTGATCATCCTCAGTTTTGGACTTGGCAATCATATCGTCCACGTAAACCTTAATCTCTTTATGAATCATATCGTGAAAGAGGGTTGTCATGGCACGCTGGTATGTTGCCCCTGCATTCTTTAGACCGAATGGTATGACTTTGTAGCAATATGTACCCCATGGTGTAATGAAAGTAGTCTTCTCCATATCGGTTAGAGACATCTTGATATGATTATATCCTGAAAAATCGTCCATGAATGAAAAGACAGAGAACTGCGCAGTGTTGTCTACCAAGACATCAATATGAGGCAAAGGAAAATCATCTTTAGGGCTTGCCTTGTTGAGATCTCGATAATCCACACACATTCTGACTTTACCGTCCTTCTTGGGAACCGGGACAATGTTGGCAATCCATTCAGGATATTCGGAAGTGGCTAGGAACCCAGCATCAAGCTGCTTCTTTACCTCTTCTCTGATTTTGAGTGCCATGTCGGGTCTGGTCCTTCTGAGTTTCTGCTTGACATGAGGACATCCGGGCTTGAGTGGCAAGTGATGTTCAACGATGGTGGTATCCAACCCAGGCATATCTTGATAGGACCAGGCGAAGATATCAACATACTCTTTCAATAACTTGACCAACTCGGAGTGTACATGCTCTGCGAGGGATGCGCCAACCTTAACTTATCTTCTGATCTCATCAGTACCAAGATTGACAACTTCCACTGGCTCTTTGTGTGGCTGAATCTCTCTACGCTCGTGCTAAAGGAGCCTTGCCAGTTCAGCCGGTAATTCACAATCTTCCTCACCATCTCCTTCGGCTTGGTTAATTGGAATTCCAGAATTACAATGGATGTTTACCATGTTGTTATCAATGCTTTTATTAGTTCTGCATGTTTATGGATAGAATGAGCTATTTTAAAAAGTGAAAAAGAAAAGAAACTTTTGCCATTTATTTGTGAAAAGTAAATAAAGAAAGAAAATAGAGCATGATTTTGAATGCAAAAAACTTTCATTTATTGATCACATAATATTGCAAAAGCGTGAGGCCCTTTACAAGCTATCCACTTGTCTCAGGCAACGACGAGGGAATGAGAAAGAAAAATGCATTACATGTTATATGGGAAAACCACAGGAATCACGGTAGATGTCCAATTGTTGAGCTTAAAACCCGGCGGACACTTGCGCACAAAGCTTGAAATCTGATTACTGGGACCGGCATCATCAGCAGCTGCCATGATGTCACCTTGCTGGAAACCCGTGTTGTGGAACCTGATTAAGTTACATTGCCTCTGACCTGAGGAACTAGATTGTCGACCAGGATGATAACCCAATCCAAAACGATTATGCTTCTCAACCACATCAATCACCTACCCCCAGCTTGCAAAGCACCTTTCTGGATAGTCTCCTTAGCACTCTTAGCAGATGTTAGAGTCAATTGTGGTGATCTACTTTGACTAGTTGAAGTAGAGCTGACATCCTCGAACTCGAGACACTACAATGGCACATCAGCTATGCCTTCTTCGGTCTCGACATATTGAAAGGAAGATAACTCGCTTACAATCAAATCCTCTTCACCACAGACGATGACAAGCTGATCATCAAACTTGAATTTCAATTTTTGATGCAAAGTGGAGGTAACTGCCCCTGCGGCGTAGATCTATGGATGACCCAATAGGCAACTGTACGCCGGATTGATATCCATCACCTGGAAGGTAATGGTGAACAAATGCGGCCCAATATTGATGGGTAAATCCACTTCCCCCATGACTTGCCTTCTAGAACCGTCGAAGGCTCTGACAACTAAGGCACTTGGTCTCATCTCGATTCCTTCCACTGGTAATTGACTCAATGTGCCCTTAGGAATCACATTGAGAGAAGAACCGATATCCACTAGAACACGAGATAACAGGATGTCTGTGCAGGTTACAGATATGTGCAATGCTTTGTTGTGGGCAGATCCTTCAGGAGGCAATTCTGATTCATTGAAACCCAAATACCGACTTGCAGTTATGTTGGCCACTACATCATCGAACTCGACGATGGATATATATTGCATGACATGGGCACTGTTCAACACTTTCAATAAAGCTGATCTGTGCGCAGGCGAACTCATAAGCAAGGACTAAATTGAGATCCTCGAGGGAGTCTGACCCAGCTGATCCACAATCTTAAAGTCACTTTTCTTGATCAACTTAAGGAACTCTTGATCATCAAGGGTCTCCTTTCTCTTTGAAACATCCTCAGGCGGGATAGTCGGTACTGGAACTGCAATAGAAGATGCCCCTTGTTGACCAGTAGGGATTACAGATGCAGGTGTTTCCTTAGGAGGAACAACAGTTGGAATTTGCACAGGCTTTGTAGTGACCTTCGGAGCAAACACACGTCCACTACGAGTCATACCTCCACCGGCTGTAACATTCATAATCTCGGATTCGGCAAACCTTATCTCTTGACCTCCAGAAAACACAGTCGACCCATACTTCCAAGGTATCTCCTTAGAATTCTGGTACGGAAACGGCTTTGGCGGACAAACCAGGATGGGTTGCACCCTCTTCTGCTTTGGAGATTCCACATGAACCTTCTAATAAACGATGGTGAACGGTTCAATAGCAGCAACTTACTCGACATGTTTAGATCTGGCAAATTGCACTTCGCCACGGTTCATCAGAATCTAAACACAGTCTTTCAGTCTTCGACACTGGTTGGCATTATCCTCACAAATCTGACATTTACCATCCAACCCCTTCAACAGCCCATGTTCATTCAATCTCTTGAAAACCACAGCCATCGGAGTCTTTACCTCATCGACATCCATAATCAATTCAGCCCTGTAATTATCCTCAATCATATTAACTGCAGGCCCACCGTGATTCGGCAATGGATTATTCTGAATGTTAGGTCCTGCCTCAGCAAAAGTCAGAACCTTCTTATCAATGAGTTCCTGAACTTTGGTTTTGAAAACAAAACAATCCTCTGTTGCATGTCCTATGTATCCAGCATGATAGGCACAGGACGCATTTGGGTTGTGCTTCGGCCCAAATGGAGGAATTGCGGGTGCGATCTGTTTGGGGACAATTGCCCCTTGGTGAACCAAGTAAGGAAACAACTCGGTGTATGACACCGAAATCTTGTCAAAATTCGGACGTTTGCGGTTTCCTTGACTGTTGTTGTTCTGACGATTTTGATTCTGCTGATCTTTGTTGTTCTGTTGATTCTGAGCATTCTGAGCTGGTTGCTGCGGATGATACTGATACTGAGGTTGTTGATAATGTGCAGCAGCAATGTACGGATACGGATAGTACGACATAGGAGCCATGTGAGCTTGATATTGAGGAGAAACTTGAGTGGTCACAGCATTAGCTTCACCTTCCTTTTTCTTGGAATGACTATTCTGAGATTTTCTAGTGGCCGACTGCTGAGAAGCAGCTCCAGGAATCTTTCTAGTCTTCAACCCGTTCTCAATTCGTTCACCAATCATTACAACATCAGCGAAGTTCGATGAAGAACTACCCATCATTTTCTCATAGTAAAATCCCTGCAATGTACCCATAAAGATGTCAACCAACTCATTGTCAGAAAGAGCAGGTCGCACACGAGATGCCATCTCACGCCATCTTTGTGCATACTCCTTGAATGTTTCAGCTAAGCGCTGGGACTGATTCTGCAATTGCAATCTAGTTGGCGCAAGATCGAGGTTATACTTGTATTGTCTCACGAACGCTTCAGAAAAATCCCTCCAAGTACGGATTTTGCTGCGCTCCAGGCCCATGTACCAATCCAATGAAGCACCAGACAAACTATCTTGAAAACAATGAACAAGCAATTCATCATTATCAATATGGGATGCCATCTTCCTGCAGTACATAGTGATGTGACTACGCGGGCAGCTCAAGCCTTTGTACTTTGGCAAATCAGGCATCTTGAATTTCTGCAGCATCACAACATTTGGAACCAAACACAGACCTTTGGCCTCTATGCCAACAGCAGAGAACCCTTTGATAGCCCTGACACGGTCTTCCAACAACTTGTAGTCAACATATTTATTCTGATTGGTGGGCCTAACAAGAATCTGAGGATTTAGCAGCTGAGAAGCGGCAGGAGCATTCACTTGCGGAGTAGCAAACTGAGAAGGATACACCAAACCCGGATTAACCATCTGACCAACATTCTGACCCATCGGAACACCATACAGATAATTCGGAGGGGTTACCCCAGCAGCTGAGGAAGATGCACCAGGATAGAACATCCCAGGATGAGCATTTGGAACAGCAGTTTGAGCAACTTGAGACGAAACCGGAACATGAATAGGAGGACCTCTATACACATGCTCTTCATCATCAGGAGTTTCAGTGTCCATCAATCTGGCAGTTTGATGAGTTTGAGCCTAAAGATTCTCAGGATCATCATTCACCACTGGAGGTGGGACTGGAGTAGGCATGACCCATGGATAAGCGGCATCATTCCCATTAGGCATGGGTGCAACAAAAGGCTGATATGGCATGAAGGCACTACCATTATTTGCAATCTGAGGAGTGTAATTCGGAGGCATGCCCCATGGGAAACCAGCAGGCATCTGATTCAAACTAGGCTGAACAACCGGCTGATTCACATGCTCTACTGGCACTTCAACCAAAGCAGGAGAAGAAACAACAACAGCAGGAGTAGCCGTAACAACAGGAGGTGCAATCACAACATGAGTGACAACAGTTGCATCAGTAGTGGTTGCAACAACAGTGGCAGCAATAGTAGCATCCCTCTGAGCACGAAGGAGCTCCATAATGACATCCATGTTCGTCTGGAACTGATCCATCCGACCTTGGAATTGTGCCAGAGTTTCTTTGTAAGCAGCGTTCTCAGCTTCGGAGTCAGCCATGATTCGAGATTTGCTTGAGCGAGTAAAATACCAATGTCGAGTCGTCGTCTTGCTACAAGGAAGGCGGAAAAGGATGAGCAACAGTTTCGGATGAAGGGACGTGCATATGTGTGCAGATGAATGTATGATATGCATGCAAAAATAAAGTTTTAAATTCCAGGAATTCTTAAACTTATCTTTGTTGACAATAATCATAAAGCATACAAGTAAAGGCATAAAAGATAGAGCGAGCAAGCATCTTCATTCATTCAGCAATAAAGGAAAGAAGTACAAGTCGAATACAAGTCAAATATCTGCCTTTTGGGCTACAACAAAATTCACGTGGACTCTATCAAATACCACCCTACACACAGACAAGAAATGAAAAACAGCCTAAGGAAGCTGGTGTGGCAATGCATTAGCATATGCATCCCTCAACAACCCAGGTAGGTATTCCAACGCATGCTCAGCAAATCGGGCTAGACGGTCGTGCCTCTCACTCCAGTACTTCGCATCCTTCATGAGGTTGCGCAACAACAAATGATTAGGTCCCTGAAGCATGTCCTGAAGAAAGGCTTCTTTCTGATCCAGGAGGTTCTGTAGATGATGGCTTTGATGCTCCCAATGAGTGCTCTCTGTGTTGAGCTGACTAATCTGCTCTTTGCTCTGATGCGCTTAATCCTGCAGCTTCTGAATCTCACTGAAGAGTTTATCTAGCTGGGCTTGACATTGAGAAAAGTCCTTGGCTAACTGATTAGCACGGTCTTGCTCACTTTTCCACTTTGCCTTGAACTCAGATAATTTCCCTCGAAGCTCTTCAAGTTGCTTGTTGTAGCTCAGCTCCTCTTTGTGGGCTTGATAATGAGCATCGCCGAGTTGTCTCTTATTTGAAGCAAGCCCCTCATAGGTGCTCTTCAAAGCATCACCCACCTTCCTATGATTGTTCTGTTCAACCTCCATCTCTTTGAGCATGCGCTCGCGCTTTTGATGGAGCTCAATCTGTAGGCTAATCCTTCTCGGAAGTGACTCTATCAAGGTTGAGACGAAGATCAGCATTCTCCTTCTTCAACTTCTCAATAATCAACTTGAGTTGACCGACCTCAGATGGAGGAACCATGGAAAGTTCAGGAAGCTTGGCATTCATGGAAGGCTCATGAGAGAATGGCAACAAGATCTCTTTGACGCACTCTTTGACCCAAAGTATGTAAGCTCCCTTGGCTACGCAATTCTTCTTACCCAAATCGGCTCTTCCTTCGAGATGAATCTGAGTCCAAGTGGCACTAAACCTCTTCAGCAAACCCATGTCGTCAACCCCTTCATGAAAGATGAACTCTTCCACTACCCCAGGATCAGGCTTGGCAACCATAGGATATCCCAACTGTCTGAAAGCCATTCTCGGATTGTAGTTAATTCCGCCCTTTGTGCCCAAGAGAGGTACATGGGAGAATTTCCCACAATGAAGAATGATCGGAATGTCGTCGTAGACTCGAGAATACCAAGAAATATCATCAGCGGTAAGAGACATGATTCGTTGAGACCACTTGAGATTATCCTTATTATCAACAAAGGGACCCTTCTGTGGAAGGTGTGATATGAACCATCGGTACAACAAAGGAGCACAACAGACAATGGTTCCTTTCTTCTTTTCATTCCTAGAATGAATAGAATGGTAGGTATCAGCAAGAAGTGTCGGAACAGGGTTCTTGGACAAGAAAATGCTGATGGCAGCCTAATCTATGAAATCCTCCATGTTCAGAAACAAGACAATCCCATATACCAGCAAAGCGAGAATGGCGTTGAACGCCTTCCAGTTTCCATCCTTAGCAAAAGTAATGGCCTTGTCAACCAAGAACTTCGAAGCAAACCCTCGAATACCTTTCCCTTTGGTATTGAGATTATCCTCCATATCTTTCTTACTAATGCAAAGCGCATTAGCAATCAGATGAAACTTCCGACAACCACTAGTGTAAACATAAGGAACCTGCTTCTTGATTTCAACCCCCAGAATATAAGCATACTCCTCAAGTGTAGGTGCTAGCTGATAATCCTGAAATGTGAAGCACTTAATGGCGGGTCGTAGAACTGAACCAAAGTATGAATATCAGTGATGTTGACTTCAGTGTTGAGGATGGTCAACAGATTACCATAAGTACCTATGAAAACCCCTATGTGATCTCCAACCAACAAAGATGCCAAACCTCTCAGAATACCCAGCTTAGGCTCCACAAACTTGTAACTGACGATGCCACGACAACCAGTACTCATCTTTATGATAATGTCAACAAAAGATAAGCCTTCGAAAACCTGGGAATGCACATGAAAAAATTAATTTACATGATGAAATGATATGCAACACAATAACAAGAAGCTAGCACAGCCTGAATAATCAAATCTGAACAATTCGGATATCTGTATATAATCTGTGTTAGTGCAACATAATCTGATGTGTTGGTGAAGCAATCTGGCGTGTGTGAGAACAAGGGTATGAAGTGGCTTGTTTTCCTGCAAAAACCCATCCCCCTCACAGGTGTGATCTAGACACAACAAGGTGGTCCCTAGAAAGGTCGCCCAAACCATAGGACTCAGGATGAAAATCCCTCGCCGTAGTGAATTCTCACAGGACGGAAGTATTCTCAAACGAATCACGATCTGGGATGTGGGTCTCGTGATATCCCAACGTGTAAAACGCAGGCCTCACGACTATCCACGTTCTAGCCTATGTGTATACTAGGCCCGGTGTTAGGACCTTTCTCTCCAATAATATCTACCCATCCCAACAACAGCAAAAAATAGCAGATATCCAGAATATGCAGCATATGAATATTCAAAGCAGTAAAGAAATGCGATAAATAAACATAAAGCTAAAGCATAAAGATAAATCTAGTAAAGCGCTAAAGATAAACACCCAAACAAGCAAGAAAAGTAAACAAAACTAGGCTAGACCCCTCAAGGGATGGACCAGCAAGAGGTCAATCTTTCCCCAGCAGAGTCGCCAGCTGAAGATGGCTGGAAATCTACCTGAGTGAATCGCACACTCAAAGATACAACAGAGTCGCCACCGAACTTTATTTAGTCCCGAAGGACAGGGAAAATATCGATAAAACCCAAGGGGAAGAGAAACGGGAACGGGGAGTCGGTTATGCGAAAGGAAGGTATTAACACCTAACGCATCCGTCGTACTCGACGGGAACCATTTTGCTTGCTTCTAGGCTTGGATGGGTTATCTATCTAAAGGCTTATAGCTAAAAGAAAGGGAGAGAGAAAAAAAGGAAAAGAAAAGAAAGAAAGAAGGTGCTCGCAGAGGATTGAGGTCCTCGTGCCTACGTACCCTCATAGTGCATTGAGTAAATCAGAGCGCCATAGTTCATGGAACCAGGGGACGAAGAAAAGGGAAGAAAGGAGAAGGAAGGAAGGGTGGAAGTGTGCTCGACAAGACATTGCGTCTCGCGCCTACGTATCTGACATTCAAAAGAATGCAGAATCAGAGCTTCCGTAGTTCGTGGAACTGAACGGAAAAGGAAAAGGAAAGTGGTGTCAAAACCAAGAGCAAAAGAAAGAAGGAAAGTCCACTGAGGATTCCAAAGAAATGGCGTCAAAACCAAGAAAGGAGTACAAAGGAAGGGAATGGTAACTGTACTGAGAATAGAGAAGAATGGGGTCGAAACCAAGAGAATAAAGGAATAAGTGGGAAATGGTGTCCAAACCAAGAGAAAAAGAGAAGAAGAGAGAAGTGGTGTCCAAACCAAGAGAATAAAGATGAGAAACTCTACTGGGGATAACAAAGAGGATCAGTGTCGAAACCAAGAGAAAAGGGAGAATCGATGTATTAACTGGCTGGCAGTGGTTAACCGAAGAAAGAGAGTAGGATCCTGGCGGGGAAGAGAAGCTGGTGTCAACAGACGGACTGTGATAAACCAAGAGAGAGAGTGCTGAACCGAGAGAAGGTGTTTGACTCTGAAGGGCACCGGTATATTAACTGACGAACAGTGGTTAACCGAAGAAGAAAAGACTGCAACTCTGTGGGGATAGAGGAGCATTGGTTTTAACAGAGAAAACTGTGATTAACCAGAAGAACGGGTGTAGGACCGAGCGAAGGTCGTAACCCAAAAGGGTTCGGTAAACTGACTAAACAAACAGTACTCAACCGAAGAAAGGGTATTTGAACCAAAGACAGGTTACTAACCCAAGGGTGCAAGTATTCGAACCAATAGGAGGTTGCCAACTGCTGGGGGTTCACGGTTTTAACAGACAGACTGTGATTAACCGAAGAGGAAAGCGAGTGATTAACCAAGAGAAGGTGATTAACTCGAAAAGGGCTCAGTATTTTAACAGACGGACTATGGTTAACTGAAGAAAAGAGCGAGTGATTAACCAAGAGAAGGTGATTAACTCGAGAGAAGCTCAGTATTAACAGACGGATTGTGATTAACTGAAGGAGTGCAAACATTGATATTTTAACTGACAAGGTAGTGATTAAACCAACAACGGGAGAAGAACCAAGAATAGATTGTGAACTTCAGGGGATTCACGGTTTTAACAGACAGACTGTGATTAACCGCAGAAAAGAGATTGAGATTCTTCAGGGGAATCAAAAGGAAATGATTGATTACAAGAAGAAAGGAGTAATGAAACAAAAGGAGATTGCTAGCGCAAGAATAATGATCTTAACCAAGAATGATGGTGATTGATCAAAAGGAGAGATTGAACGAGATAGGAGTGATCAAGGATCAAAAGAGATCGCAAAGAGTAAAGCGTGATCAAGGATCGAATCGACTGGGGAAAAGAGAATACACTACCACCTGGAGTTAGAGATGACTAAGCCAAGCACAGGGTCATTCGTCCCCTACCTGAAGTAGTCGGAATGAGAGTAGGAATTCTCCATTCTCATCCCTTCTCTAACACACAAGGTGTAATGCAGAAGTTGAACCGGACGGCTCTACAGCTCCAAGTTGTACAGTGCTCCTGCGTAGAGAAACGGACAGCGTAACAGCGTCAATTTGCACAGTGCTCCGATGCAAGGCGTAGCGCGAACTCCAACTCTACAAGGGGATCGAGAGAAACAGCTCTACAGGAGGCCCAAAGAGAGGAAGGGGAAGATCAACTAATTGAAACAAAGTTTCGATCAATTAATCAAGGGAGAAACATGCTAACAACTTTCCAAAGTGGATGAAAAGTCATTAAAGCAAAAATGAGTGAATTATTGATTATACAAGATTAAGTTTATCCATGAAGAATAAACTTAATGAAAACTAAAATGGAAGGTGCAAAACAGTGCCAAACAAATATTAGCATGTGTCATACATCAAGTGTCAAATGATCAAGAATGATGCAAAAACTATCATGTTCAAACAAATATCAAGAACACACCTAATTGCAAAAATTGATACATCAAACATTGAATTAATGTAAATATGCTTCGAACAGAGGGTGATAGCGTTAAAAACATCCATAAATATCAAGCATATCCATCCATGGAAGTTAAGAGAAGAAAGCATGGCAAATACACTTAAAAATGCAAGAAAATGGCATTCTGGTACAGTGTTAACCGGTTACTCACCATGTGTTAACCGGTTACTTGCTTGAAAATCAGCATTTTTGGTGAAAATTGAACTGAGTAACCGGTTACTCACCAGGTGTTAACCGGTTAACACTGAACAGTTGTGAAAAAATCAGAAAAACAGCTTTTCAAAAGTGGTTTTCAACACATAATCACTTATGCAAACTACCACATGCTAGGAACTGAAATTGTGCACGAAAATTGAACTTGAAAACAACAAATAAACAGTGATAGAATCAACTTAACACAATAGGATCATGGATCTAACAAATGCAAAACCAAATCACACATAACAATTATCGACTACATTACGAACGATACGAAAA
Organism: Lathyrus tuberosus; assembly: GCA_022829125.1. Taxonomy (NCBI): domain Eukaryota; kingdom Viridiplantae; phylum Streptophyta; class Magnoliopsida; order Fabales; family Fabaceae; genus Lathyrus; species Lathyrus tuberosus. The sequence goes on along the minus strand of JALAZF010000392.1, from coordinate 1,087,662 downwards.
TGCGCGAAACGGTAAAATTAGTTAGATCCACCAACCTACAAGCCGGAGAGTTGGCTTGGTAAATGTTGCAAAGAGATTTTGATGCAGAAAATCACAGAAAACCAGAGGATCCTTGATTTGTAGACGAAACGCGTTGGAACCGATCAAAAAAGCGAAAATGCACAGAAATCGAATTTGCACCAAATTGAAAATTGTAGAACTCTTGGATTGAAGTAGAATAAGATGTAATTCCAGAAATCCAACCAAAGAATGCCAAATGATGGAGGTTAAGCTCAAGAATTAATCACTTTCAATGTGAAAAGTGATTATTCTTCAAGAGTAAGAGCTTTTGGTGAGGTTTTCGGATGAAGATGAAGAAGAATGTGTAGAATTTGCAGAAAAATGTAGAGGAGAATGAGAGAATTGAGAGTGAAGAAAGTGTGAATTTGTGTGAGTGATTGTGGAGAGAATGGTTGAGAAATGTGGGAAATGATGGAGAGAATGAAAAGTGAGTGAAGGTGAGTTTATATAGATTTTAGGTTTGGAGTGTGAGAGCTTTGGACTTTGGTTTGGACTTAGCTTTGGGTTTGGACCTAGGCTAGGAGTTAGTTGGACTTGACTCACCGAGTCAAGGCGGTTAACTCGGTTAGTTAGGATCAACTCGGTAACAATCCCAAGGTGAGTTTCAAAATCAAAAGGTTGACATGTTGGTAAATTAAGTAACATGGTGCACTTAAATTAGAGTGATGCATTGGAATAAATATACTTGGGTTGAAATGATATGTCTAGAGATGTCTAGAATGTTCCACACACTGCTAGAACACTGTAGAATCAATGACCAAAGAGAGTGCATGGTTGCTGTCTCAAAATGCAGCAGAGATTGCAAAATCTGCTTGTGTTAACCGGTTAACATAATTACAAAGAAATTGTGTTAACCGGTTAACCTGACCAACTTTTGCCCATTTTGCTTGAAAAATGATGTTGTGGTCCCGGCTTCGATTTTCCACTTATTGTACTGATGAATAGGCATAGAAACCTTCATTTTGTACTTGTTTGATGCTGTGATGACCATGATTAATCGGCTTGGAAAACCTGAATATCCTACAACAAGAAACACACGAAGAAAAGTGCGGACGTGTATGCTATCGATGCGAATGCTTATGCTTATGCAAAAGGAAAAAGAGGGAGGTCAAATTTTGGGTTACGACACACTCTATAGGTAATAATCATGTTTTCATCTCATTTTCATATTAACAACTATGTTTAAATGTTTCCTGCGTAATGAAATTGTATGATTTAATTAGTGAATTTGTCAATCCTCTGCAGTTTCTTGACTTTTTCTCGCATGCCTGAAGTCAAAGAAATAGTTTCGAATACATGTACTTAAGTCAGACTATCAGAAGCGCTGAATCACATTTTTTAGGTGAATCAATCACTGAAGTTCTGAACTTATTTATATAGATGTTTTATTGTTGAACTTATTCATATTTTTGCAGGTGTAGGCGAAGCCCACGAACGGCTGAAGGTGCTTTATAAATGTTTATGCTTTTATGTTTATTAGATGGTCATGCTTGTGGTATTTTAGTCTGTTTTCAAAACATAATTAACTTGCTAATATGAGATTGTTTGGTTAATTATTACTAAATTCTATATTTATGAAATTTTTTGCCTTAGATACTATATTTTTTAATGACTCTGCTATTGCTATAGATGATGTGAGCATTTCCAAGCCTGTTTCACCAGCTGTTCATTTGGAAGCATAAGCATGGACTCACAACCTGCAAAATTGGTAAATTTTCACTTTGTTCAACATTAATAATTGTTGGGTATGTCTAGCTCCTATTTAATTTCCATTCAATTTATTTCATATCAGTATAAACATTCAATTAAACTTCAACAAGCACAAGCTCATTGAGAGTATAAAATGATGATGGTTTGCATGAAAATATCCAAGGACATGTTCCTATAACTACAGTATGCTACAACTAGATTTTCAATATACATGAAATGAAAAGTTGGCACATTACTTACTCAAAGACTGGCGAAGGCTTTTTTTTACAGCATTAAAGTTAGATTCTACTGCAAGAATCCTTCAACTTAATTTTTATCATTGTCATTATCAAGAATGAAACTGTTTCTTGAATTTGTATCTGAGAGGGAACAAATATAACTGTGGCATGAAATGTGGCACTGGTCATTATAATTTGTTGCTAATGATGCATAATTTCTTGGCCATTGGTTGGAGCATTCTTCAAACATATTAATGCACTGTAATAAAATTACAAATGTTGTCATATTTTTGAAGTTTGTTGTCTTCACTATGTCTTTTATTTACATGCTCTTTAATGTTGTCATATTTACAAAGGTTTTGTTTCTGTTTCACTTTGATGTTTGATGCTTCGAGCTTTGTTCCTTCATTGCTGAATAAAGGACTACTAGCTTGTGGTTATTCATGATTCGTGGTATTTAGATAATATGTGTATGCATTAAGTGGTAGCTCTTGGATAAATTAATGTCTTCAACATTTAGTTATTTTGTTAAGTAGGAATAAGTATATTTTTTAATCTACTACAGATGTTATATGATTTGATTCTCATCTCTACGGTTTGACAGAAACATATGGCCCGGGGTATTATGTGGTCCGGTTGAACGGATCAAAGTTACATCTGAATTATGGTCATCCTGAAGTCACCGAGTTCATTTCAACGTATGTTTTGTATTCTCTTTACTTGTGTAACTCCCAATATTGTGAAATCTTCCATTCTTAACAACATATGCTTTCTAACTGTTACAACTATATTGATAATTTGCTATATCAAATTTCAAAACAATATTCCATCACAAGTTAGTTCACCCTCCCTTTCATACCAAACTGGTTCCTAAGGTCATGTTGAAGATAGATGTTTTTCCTTTATGAGGGATGTCAAAATTATTGGGGAGATGATTACTCTGCAAGATGTAAGATCTATCATTGTTTTTTCAACTATATATAACTACTTACCTTGTTGTTTTGAAATTCAATATTTGTCCTGCTATTTTTTTTGTTACAGCCCTGTTACATCAACAAACTCCCAAGAACATATATTCTGCATTTCTAATTCATCTTATGTATATATCATTTCCAAACCAGGAATCTTTCTGCAACACTATCGGAACATATGACCGATTAACTTTTCCTTTTCCCAGCCGTTTTTAACTCTGCTATGTTTTGAAGAATGTTCCGCATTCCTAATGCCAAGGTATCAATCTCATCCTCACTTCATTTTCAATTCTATCTGCATTATTACTTTGGTAGTATTGAATCAAGGATGTGGTTAGTATTGAATCAACCATTCTTACTAACACCAAGGTTTATGGAACTATTACAATAAAAAATGTGCCTTATACATTAAACTTGTTTCAACAACACACTTTTAATCTGGTTTGTAATAATTTACTATATACATTATACCAAATACTCTATTTTTTTCCTGCTGTAGAACTCTCACTACCTGACTATTTCCATTACAGTTTTAACTAATATAGAAATCATACGAATGGTGCCATTATCTGTCTGAACGGTATGCAAGGTCCGAAGTCAAGATTATGTTTTCAGACTCGGTGTCAATCGGAAGGAAGAGACGTGGCATGAGTATATCTTAAGGTATAAGTAACACATCATAGTACTCTGGTAGTCATTTGGTGTGTGAGATAAGTTGAAGCAAACTGATGCTCATTGTATACAATTCGAGGTGAGTCTCTTCCATGTTCTGAGCGTGCTGTTGGACAAGGATCATTTGGTATAGTTTTCCATGTTAGTCCCTTCCATGTTCTTTCATTTGCACCTTTTAATTGGATACAGTTCGAAGTAAATTGATGATTAATGTATTCTTTTTTATTTGTCGTGCAAGCAAAATGCTTGGAGACAGATGCAACTTTGGCTATAAAGAAGATTCGTCAGCATTATTACAAACTTATATACATTTTTGTTACATAATTCTGCTCAAATGATGTTACATAATTACTGCCATTGTTTAATTCCATGCTTAGCTCTATTCTCTTCTATATTCGCGTTAACTTTCCATTTTCCTTGTGAACTGTTTTTTATTTCACGTATTGCTTGTCATTGTTAAAACACTAAAAAGTGTATGTTGGTTCATGTGTTTCTGATGTAACTATTGCCAATGGAATGATGACCTATATGTTGCTTCTAATGCCAATGGAGATGAATTTTGCCGTTCAAATTCTCTAACTGTGACATTATGCTGCTCAAATGATGGTATGATGCTTCTAATGCCAATGGATATGCTGCTTCTAATGCCAATGAAGATGCAGTTTACCCAAGAGAATATCAATTATTTACGAAGTATTTAATATGAATATGTGTATTAATGATAGAAGTTTTGTTGACTTACTGTCATGTAGTGGATTTATCTTCAAGATCACTTTATAATTAATAAATATGTAGTACTAGTTTCATCTGTTTTTATAATACAAAATTGCTTCTAGCACAGTTCAAAAGTGTTAAAGAAAATCAACATGGCAAAAATTTGTCATAGTCTCAACTATATATCTATTAAAAATTTGTCCAAAGTGTTAAAAGAAAATCAACATACAAAATTAATGTCATGTAGTGGTTTCATCTAGTAAAAATCAACATAGAAAGAAAGTGTTAAAGCAAACACAAATTAGCCAAAATTTGTCTTAGTCTCAACTATATATCTATTAAAATTGAATGAAAAAATACTCTTTAGTTTACCCTTGCATTTTAAAATTATAACAGTGGCAAAAAGTAAAAAATCAATACACATTTGTATACTTATTCTAATAAATTAAGTTTATAGGATTATTATTCATTACCTAAATTAAAGATATCGTTTCATATACAGGTTTATTCCTGGAAAAAAATCTGTGACAAAAAATCAGTAGATGCCAAGCTACATTAGTGAAATAAATACTACTACTATTACATAGCAGATGTGAAGTTTGATGAAGAAATAGAAGACAATAGTGAAATTTGATGAAGAAAGACAGTAAAAGAGAAAGTTTCATGGGAATTGTCACTAAAGTTTTGATTTCATAATGATGTTTAGAAAAAGCATAATATTGATTCAACCATACTTATAAATGGCTATAAAGTCATATTACATAAATAAGAAATGAAACAACAATGTTACTAGAATATTAATATGAGATACATTAATATAGAAATTTCATTTTAATAGCAATATAAGACAATAATGTATAATATTCAGACAACTTTAAATAGTTCCCTCTCATATTTTAGAAAGAGGGATAATAAAAAGGGTTGGATGATTATTACTTTAAAGAGATCACGATTTATGTGAGATGTTAAACAATTTCATACAAAAAAATTCAAACATGCAAAGATAGAGTATTCCTTATAGATGTGAAACAAGTTAGAATTAAACGCAGTTAACTTAATATAATTATACTAACAACCATCATATATGCTATCTGATGTGTACCCTTTTTCACTCATACTTTTTGCGATCTGTATGGTTTAGATTATCACAGTGGATGAATATTATAACACGGGACACTACCGGTTAGATTCAGGCAAAAAATCATGCATATCTATTACTCTCAATGTGCATTTGAATTGTTTATGGAATTAAATTATAACACGGACACTATCAATTAGATTCAGGAAAAAAACATGCATAAATATTGCTCTTAATGTGCATTTGAATTGTTGCTCATGAAATGAAATTATATCACGGAACACTACCAGTTATATTCAGGCAGAAAAAAAACATAAATTTTTCTCTCAGTGTCTATTTGAATTGTCGCTCATGTAATGAAATTATAACACGGGTCTAAACAAACAATAAAAACACTTCTTTTAGATTAATTAACTAATAACGCGCGGCAATTCGCGCGCCCGTGCGGACGCACGGGTCATTGACTAGTATAACATTAAAGTTTATTCAACAGAGAAGGCAAACTGGACGATTGTGTTGGAGGTGCCGGTAGTTGGCTATGCTGGTAACTCAACTCAAGTAGTGGCCTAGAGCCATGAGGTTGATACCACTGGTAATTGTGATTGACTGGATGCTGAAATATTATAGGTTTAGCCAAATCAACCTTAATAAGGAGGAGAGGTTAATAAGTTATGGGAATTTGGTGTAGATGGATATTTTGCCAAAGAATAGAAGTGCAGAACAACATGGTATTCTTTTGTTTAAGGGCGTGATTTGCAGGTCATAGTTATTTCTGACTTATAAACACTACACAATAATATTAAGGGTTAAATAAGTTTTAGGTCCCTCTAAATATAGCGATTTTCAATTTTAGTCCCTCAAAGATTTTCCTTTAAGAATTGGTCCCTACAAGATTTTTCGTCTCAATGAATAGTCCCTGACGTCAAATGGGAGTAACGGGTGCTGATGTGGCTGCGCCACGTGGCAATTTCTTCCATTTTTTATTTTTTATATTCATAAATCCAGAATTCGTAGCTAATTCGTAGCTAATTCGAAACCAAATCCTAGCTAATTCTGAAAATTTAGACTTTCTAAACCCAGTGTTCGTAGCTAATTCGTAACTAATTTGAAACAAATTCCTAGCTAAAACTAGAAAATGGAAATAGACGAATTCATGGAAGTATTAGAGAATTTTAAGCAAATCCTAGGAAGGGAAGATGGATGGGAATATAAATCATAACCGACACATAATCAATAACACATATAGCAGACTATTAAATGAGAATCTTGAAGTTCACCTAGATGAAGATATTGTATTTGCCCTACAAATATTATGGACCAGCTCTGCAACGTTCGAAGTTCTCATCTTCAGATGGAAGCTAATGAGAAGCAGAATTTCCTTGAAGGAGACTCTCCATCATAGAGGCATTTTCCTAAACTTAAATGATTGTCTCTGCCCATTCTGTCAATTGGACTTGGAAAATGTTAATCACCTTTTCTTTGACTGCTCATTCTCTCGTACATAATCTATTCCCTTTTAAATCAATGGCTATGAATTAAAGATTTTAACGATGTTGTTCATTTTTCTGAATTTGCAGGTTCTTTAAGTCACAATATCTTAAACATTAAAGGATCAAACCAATATTATAGTGTGGGGCATTGCAAAATATGATGCACACTTGTGATATTGTGTCTGATTTCATATGCGCAAGTAGCAAGTGTATCGGAGTCGACATAGCAACATGATGATGTCGGGCGGTGCGAGTGATGTGCATACAAGTTTAAGGAGCAACAATAGTGGTTACTGCTTCTGGTATATATGTACTCAGTGTTGGCATTTGTAGCTAGTTATTGTTAATTGGATCATATACATACCTTGTACTGCATTGAAGATATATACTAATATATGATGAAGACTACAGTGCCTAAGATGAAAAATTGTAGGATGATGATTTTGTTTTAGATTGTCTTGTAATTCATGGGTAGTAATATAGTAACAATGTTAGTGATGTATCAGTAATTGGTTTTGTATCAATATCAGACAAAATCATTAAGATTGTTTTGTATCAACAGTCATAACCACCATCATCGTCATCATCACCTTCTATGTATGCATTTAGTTTGGAATCTCCATCCCCCTTGTTATAATCTTCATCAATGCAAGCTTTAGATGCATAACAAAACTATCCATCTTCATTGTATGACTTGTTAATGCTCCTTGTAGTGATGATGGTCAATGAAATGTGTGCCATTTTGACTGAGAAAAATGAAATAAAGTGAGTGTTTTGAAATGTAAGTTGAAAAGAAGATGATAATTTTAAATTAGTTATGAGATGGTAATTAAGGTTGTAGTAGTGTGAGTTGTGTTTATGTTACGTTTATAGAGTTGGTGTTAGTCATTGATAATTATTTTCTTTTAGTTAGTTTTAGTTAGAAAAGTTAGTTAGTTAGTTTTAGCTAGGAATTGGTTTCGAATTAGCTACGAATTAGCTACGAATACTGAGTTAGAAAGTCTCAATTTTTCAGAATTAGCTACAAATTAGCTACGAATTCTGGATTTATGAATATAAAAAATAAAAAAATGGAAGAAATTGCCACATGACGCAGCCACATCAGCAGCCGTTACTCCCATTTGACGTCAGAGACTATTCATTGAGACGGAAAATCTTGTAGGGACCAATTCTTAAAGGAAATTTTTTAGAGACTAAAATTGAAAATCGTTATATTTAGAGAGACCTAAAACTTATTTAACCATAATATTAAATACCTTCCTTCAATTTAGTACTCCCTCTGTTCCATATTATAAGCAAAAGTTATTTTTTAGATACATTGAATAATTAATGTATTTGATCTTTATATTAGACCAGATACATTAATTATTCAATGTATCTAAAAAGTAACTTTTTCTTATAATATGAAACAGAGGGAGTATATTCTAAAGTCAGCATCTCATAATGAGGTGCCTTTGGTTCGCACACACCTCTGGTACTATTGTGTAGTCAGCATCAAAACACACTTCCCACTAAGTGATGTTAATGAAAATATATATACCTCAGTAACACCAACACCTTTAAACAAAGTTTAGGAACACCAACATGAACGAATGTGAATATGTTAAGTTTATGCATTTTTTTAAAATTATTTCCTTTATCCACATATCAATCTCGGTGTTTAATATTTGTGTCGGTAGACAACTACAGAAATGAATCAGATGATGATTTATCAACAAACTCCAATATCTTTTGGAACTTAGTATTCCCATGCCCAATGCTGGTCTCTACTATTTGTTATGAACTTCAATTTTTAATTTTTAGTCATTAGTGATTTTCTTGAGAAAAAAAGCTCAAGCACATTCCAAATACCATAATCAAATACAATTTCAAAATAAATAACTATAACCAAAGTTAAATATGTAAGCATACATTGCACTGTTGCAGCATTATTACCATGGTGTATCTGTGTGACTGTATGATGCTTAGGTAGGCTTGATAGCACAGGACTAGACAACAGCCTGTCCTCCATAACAGGGCAACTTAACCCAAACATAGGTCTGGAAAGTCACAAGAGGGCAGTTTGGACAATTTGCTTGAAAGGTGATGTAATAATTAGTACCAGCAACACCTTGATGGGTTGACTTGACAATATCAACAAACACAAAATTGGTACCCTAGATAAGAAATAATAATCAGTGTTGTATGTTTCGAATAAATAAACATACTATGATATTCATATATAGTATAGTTGTGTTAAGTTTGGAACCTGTTCGGTGTTGTACTTGTCTAACGCAAGCTCGCAGAGGGGAGTGAGATTACGGCTAACTTCATTAGTTATGTGAAGGGGGCTGATACCGCCGCATATAAATGGTGGAGGTTCGATAGCATCGAAAGGCTGTTCAGAATCATAAAAGCAAGTTAAGTGGAGCACAAAATTATTTAAGAGTACGAAAGGAACGATATACTATGTCGAAATTCGAAATTCGCTTATATACTATGTGCATTATCAACTACCACCAACTACTAACTCTTCGAATTCCGACACATATACTACTACATAGGCTTTTGTCTTTTGATTCGTTTCCACGTGTCCTCGGCACTTGAACCGCTTCAAACTGCCACTGTTGTTGAAAACGTCTTTAAGTCGTCCAATCACATTTGTTGAAAAGGTTAACATATCGAGTTTGTGACTTGATGTCAAAAATATGACTTGGTTATCTACACTTACTATTTTTATATATCGTATATCACACATTCATATCGAAATGCTAAGCTAAAAATCTTAGGCTAACAGATGCCCCCCAAAATGTCATTTTTCGATCATATTTACAATATGGCAGAAAGATGACGTTTTTAGTCAAACTCATAATGAAGGTGAGAAAAACACAAGAAGAGGGATTGAATTGTGTTGACTTTTTCTTTCTTTTTAAAACTCTTAAGTCAGATTCTAAACACAAGGTTATAGAATCTGATTTAGTTAGAGATAGGAAGCGGATATAATAAGCAAGAAAGAAGAATAACACACAGAGTTATCCTGATTCCTCTCACAACTTCAGAGTAATCCACTCCTCTTGTAATTACAAGAGATTTTCAGTATAATCACAAGAGATTACAATTTTCTCAAACACATAAACAAGAGACTTCCTTTGCTCAAACACACAAGTAAGAGACTTCCTTGCTCTAACACACATGCTAGAGACTTCCTTTGCTCAAACACACAAGTAAGAGACTTCCTTACTCTAGAACACAAGCTAGAGACTTCATTTGCTCAAACAAACAAGTAAAAGACTTCCTTGATCTAGCACACAAGCTAGAGACTTCCTTCTCTCAAACATACAAGTTTGGGACTTCCTTGCTCAAGTACACAAGTTAGAGACCTCTAACAATCTACCAAGTAGATAAATGATTGTTGGGTAAAAACACTTGATAGACAAGCATAGGTGTATAAATAATACAATGCAATAAGACTCTTTTAAGATTTAGGGACTTCTAAGATATACAAGCATAAGAAACCCTAAGTTTAGCATGTGCTAATAATTTAACAGAGTAAATTCTACTTTGTTGTCAATTGATCTATATTAGCATTTGTGTGTGTGTGTTCTGATCTTCAAGTTTTTTAGCTCCTTAAATGGAGAAGAAAAAAGTCGTTGTAGATGCAACAGTAGAGTCCTTTGAAAAGCTTCAAAAGAGACGTAGGGATGTTTCACCAAACTGTCGGGTTAGGTGAAACCTAGTTTGAAAAACCTTTGCTACAAAAGGAATTAGAAGTTATATCCCAGCAGACTCTATGAAAAAAGATAAATTTTAGGTCTTCACGTGACAAAGTATGTTTAGAGATGAACAATGGCCTATTAGCGTCACCTTGGTCCTTGCGTTTTGCTAGCTCAGGTTGTGATCAGAAGCATACTTCTCCAAAGTCTGGTCTTCAGAGGTTGAATCCTTCAGACTCTGATTTATGGATGATGATGACCTCTTCATAAGATAACTTCTTCAGAGTATGGTCTTTAGCTTCTGATCCATCAGAATTTGATCTTCACGTTTCTCATTTAATGTTCAGAGTCAGAACCAATACTTGTATTTCATATAAAATTTTAGTCTATGATCCTGCACACTTGAACAAACATTAGTATACCTTATTGTTCTTTAAATACTTTGTTATCATTAAAACCTAAGGGATATGGGACAAACCAATTTTGTTCCAACACATAATACTATTAAAACCATCATGTATATGTCGTTTCCATCATGACTGCCTTCACTTAATCGTCACGTATGCAAAGTGCAGGTAACATGCCTTCACTCAACCATCACATCTGCAATGTACAGGTAACTGTCATCATGACTCCGTTTTTCAAGGTCATCGTGGGCCACAAAAAACAACCACATTAAATAAAGGAAAATCATTAATTATTAATGAGTTATAACAACAATCAAAACATTAGTATTTAATTTCAGAGGGAAAACTGAAAAGCTTTTATTTCAATACCTATATAACCCACTTCCACTTCACAATGTTACTTTTTCCAGAACCCTAAAAAAATCACTTTCTGCAACACCTATTTTCACTTTCTCTTCAACTCAAACTCTAAAAATGACTTCTTCTTCCAACTCCGACGTAAAAAAACAACTCCAAGTCCCCTTTGTTGCCGACATTGAGGGTCCTAGCTTCGCCGACAATCACATTCATGTTCTAGAACCACCGATGAAGATGGAAAAATCAATCGTCTGGGATTCTCATGTATTTATTCCATGTTCTATTGCAGGTAACACTAGAGTGTTCGCGATGTGGTTTGGATCAATTTAGAGTTAAAACTCATCTCATCTAAAGATAAATTTACTCACAGTTCAATTCGGTTTTGGATAATTAAGTAACAAAAATCTGATTCGATATGATCTGATCCATATTCGTGCAGTTTAATTTGGATCAGTTTTTGGATATCCAAATTACAAATTAATTTTTAATTATGATTATAAAAATTCTAATAAATAATAGATTTGATATAATATAGAACATATAGTACATTAAAAATTAATATAAAATGAAAATGGTCAATTTTGGTTGAAGCAAAAAATAAATAAATAGATTAAACTAAACTAATAAATAGTATTAATAAAACTAAGTATCGTCAAATAATAATTTAACACAACATATCATATTAATAAAAAATAAATGAATAATAGATAACTATAAAAATATATTCACGTGGTTCAGGTCGATTTGGATCGGTTTTGAAAAATCAATCTGAAATCCGATCCAAACAGAGCGGTTTTAACAAAACGACATCCAAACACATCCAATGATATTTATTTTTTGCGGTTTTGGGTTTTTTTGGATCGATTTGTGATTTATCTTTGAATCGATTTAGATTTGAACACATCTATGTGACACTCGGGCATTTTTGGTCCCTTTGCCTAAATCATCTATGAAACCAGATAGATTAAAGAAGTTTTTCCCTGGTCTACCCTCATGACACTACTACAAAACGCGCAAACAACAACCCTAGGTTTACAACAACATCTTAACAAGTGAGAAGCGAAGACCACCTTATTTTCCTCACTACACTGAACTATTAAGAAAATCCGCTCCATACCGGATATCCATTCATGCGCCTTTACTGGGTCTAATCCTCCCTGAAACTCCAGAGGATTCATACGAATGAAGTCCCTAAAGGTTCCCCCTGCAGCTTCAGGAACAACCACTGGAGGATGCAGGCCACCAGCTATTTGCTGTACCATTTGTTGCACAAACTGATTTTGTTGTTGCTACATCGGTTGCATAAATTGATATAAAGGGGCGTTCCCCTCGTCACCTGGTAGATTTGTCCCGGCTGGAGTGGTTCTCGGTCTACCCCGGTTGTTTCTGCGCCTGTCGGCCATGTTCCTAAATGTCATACAGATAGGATTAAGGTGATCAGGCTCAATACCATAAATATAACACGTAAGACCAATGTCGACACAACACATATGAAACGGAAAGAAAATACTTATACTATTTCATGGCTAGGTCGAGGATACGACCTGCTCTGATACCAACTGTAATGCCCATATATATATACATACATCAAAGCATATATTATACATGAATAATACATTTGGTACTGAAATATACAAGTTCCTAGTAACACATTATACATATAAATACCCAAAGTCACCTAATACAACAACTATGGCATGTTATATATACAAGATGTTCCAAAAGATAAAACTAAGAACTAGATCAACTAATGATCTCAAAATCTTCACAACGGAAGCCTTGCCACACAAAAGCTACGATCCGTAAGGAAAGTCAAACAACTTTGTCCTTACCCTTCGCCGAACCTGTAGTACCTGTGATGTAAACAACAACGTGGGGTGAGATACATCAAATCTCAGTGAGTTATCTATCTTAAATTCCTCTCGGCTTTACAAGGTTCTAACAATCCTAACTCGAGTCCAAGGGAAAGGGGAAGGGACATTCGAGTACTCACACACACTATATGGAAACATGTCATGAGTTCATCAACTCACAATATCACTAATCGATAACCATGCCAAGACATCCCCTTTTCCCGTCCTCTTCTACATCTAGAAGTCGACCCGGGTCATGGATCCTTGCAATTTACTTGGCATACGAAATGGATTCGGGAACATCGGCCTGTTAGCCGTGAACCGTCACTTCACATGGCCTGTTAACCATCACAAGTCTCTACCCTTAGGTTCCATTCGTACTACACACGAGAAACAAACCTGCCAAGTACCATGCCTTGTTTCAGAGGAGCTCGAGACTCATGAAACTGCAACTCAAAGAACCGGTTACGATTACGTGATCACACACACTAACGGGATCGTATTCGACGATCACAAGGCCATAATGCCTTATTACAACCACAAAGGATACACAAATGTTCCATACTAGTGTTTATTCATTCTATGACATTAGTGTCTGACACACGCCTCGGCACCACACGCACGATCGTTGTCAGTCACACGCCTCGGCACCACACGCACGAGCGTTGTCATTATGTTATTCCACACTTTCCTACATTGTTTACGGTAATATTCCTCACTCTACCTATTTCGTATTTTAACATGCATACTTACTCAAACATGTTTAACAATAAGAGAATAGGCAAATAGTCATCAATCACATAATGGAAACACATAATTCAACATACTACAAATTACACTAATTCATGGTTCCCTCCGATTTATTTAATCGGGCATCAAAACTAGCATTTTCCACTTCCATTATATAGGGTATTTTCATAGCTTCACATCAATACCAAGAATACTCAAATCGGATAAACGAGTCAAAAGTTATGAAAGAAACAAGTTGGAGGATCTGTCATGTTCGCAATGCGAAGCACCAGCGAATGCCCGCTTTCTCATTCGCAGTGCGAAGCTCCCAGCGAATGCCTAAACAACACTGGGTTCACTGCCCAATTCGCAGTGCGAACATCTGGCGAACCAAGACAGAACTGAAACGAGGTAAAGTTCGCAGTGCGAACCTCTCGCAAACGTTCGCCCTCACCTTCGCAGTGCGAATGATGCATACGCAAGCGCACGGATTTATCGAAGTAATATAAAATATTTTCGAACCCACAGAGATCAATGTCAACCTACCGTAATCTATCGTCGCTTTGTAAAGCTAAGGGTAATGATAATTGATAAAAGGGAAACTAAAACTAAAACTAAAATAAAACTAAGAAAATATGATAATAAAGAGAGGTCGGAATATGGATTCTGCGTTCCTAAAGGACTTTGTAGAATTCGGGTACTAATTACAACTATAACTTAGTTTCGTAGAATATACCGATTTAAAAACTCCGCCTCACGCTCTCGCGGTATTAACTAAAGTCATGTTCCCTAATCCCAATACTTTGCTCTCGCTCGCCCGGTAACTAGGAAATATATTTTGAAAGCCAATAATATCCTAAACGCATCTAAAGCGCTCTCGCTGTATTTAGATTTGTTGCCTAATTTCCACTATCCGGTTCGATCCCCAAGCTATCGCAGTGCCGGCTCTAACCTTAATTAATTTCTCACTCTCGTGACAAAATCGTGTTAAATAAACTCTCACTCTCGTGACAAAGCTATTTAAATTAGACTTGGAAATCAAAACCAAAAACAGAATTTTAATCATAAGTTCGCACCTATTATTTTCTACCGAGTCCCTTCGGTAACGACGGTCCTCATACACCGGACTCAAGACAATTTAGCAAGACATGGAATTAAACGTAAACAAATTAAAGATTATAATTGCATTTGAAAACATCATAATAATTAATTTAGGAAAGCGATAAACAATAATAATAAGCAATGCGATAAAGAACCTGTAAAGACTTGAAGTAAAATGCGGGAAATAAAGAAACTTGAATTAAATTTAACTTCAATAATGACGGAAAGATTGTTGATCCAAGTAAGTTACATAGAACATAGGCCTAACTACTAATGGTGGAGTAATTCCTCGATGTGAGAAAATACTCCTTTTACAATTGTAATTTTCTGCCTAAAACTACCAACAGCGCTTTCGCGCACAAAACTTGGGTCCCTTGAAACTAAATGATAGGTCCTATATATAGTGATAACAGGTTGGAAGTTACTTAAGAATTCATGTGAAAAATAGTGGAGATAATGGGAAGTTGGAGAAGTAGTGGAGAGAATGGGAAGTTGGAGAAGCTGTGTTTGAGAGAAT
Organism: Lathyrus tuberosus; assembly: GCA_022829125.1. Lineage (NCBI taxonomy): Eukaryota > Viridiplantae > Streptophyta > Magnoliopsida > Fabales > Fabaceae > Lathyrus > Lathyrus tuberosus. The sequence continues at coordinate 1,072,093 of JALAZF010000392.1, read as the reverse complement.
GTAGGAGAAAATGCTGATCGTACGTGTGCATTGGTCTTCTTTGTCCACGTCTGCGTTTTTGAACATAATAACCACTTTGTGCGTGTGACGGTCGTGGTGAGTGTGTGACGGACGTGGCAGCCTTTGGAAGTGTGACGGTCGTGGTGGTTGTGTGACGGTCGTCACACACACCACTTTCCATTTTCTGTTTTTTTCTCAGTCATTTCTTCCTGTTTTCTTCTCATTTCTTCATGTTTTTCTACTTTGCTCCTTTTTAGCTTGGACAATGAAATACCTGCGAAAGCACTAGAATACTCGCGGAATAATCGGAACTTAAGCTGAAATAACGTAATTATTAGTCGTAAATCAAGGCAAATATATGACACATTTTCGTGTTATCAACACCCCCACACTTAAACCTTTGCTTGTCCTCAAGCAAAACATGACTCGTAAGACAAATAGTGCATACGGATACTCATCCTAGGATACCAACTCTACTTTGGTTAAGTTTGTGTCGATAGGTACTTGCTCACACACTAAGGATATCGTAACAACACAATTCCGCTTTTGCGGTCATCAACCTCCATCCTATACAAACCAATCCGAATCATGTCATTATACCTAAGCCTAACTCACTCATCCTTCTTTTATCCCTTTTCATTCTGGCACAATCACATTAAGCCCGTTATCCTTTCACACTCTTGGTAGGATGACCTGTTAGCGACTATGATCTCATTATTATCATTTTTTTCTTCCTTTTGGCACATTGTCTTAAATATCACTAAAGAAGTTTGCACCATTGGGCTAAATGATCGGGTGAGGATCACCTAACTTAGAAGGAGCATTCATTTTTTCTTTTCTTAATTTGCCTTTTAAGCCTAAGATCATACACTTATTTGCATCGGCTTCCTACTTAGTGCGTGCTTAGGATGGTGCTGACTGCTAAATAAACTACTTAGGGACTACTAAGGGGTCAGAACTTAAGGCTATGGAATAACAAGTACTCAAATTGATTTCCATAATTTAGAGGCTCACGGTGTTAAGACGATACCGATCTTGCAGAATTTTCCCAAGTCTCACAGTCTAACCTCAATTTCGTCTGTAACCTAAGATTTTCAAAAGAAACACTATTTTTAACTCAAAAATTTTCAGAATATTTTGTGTGGCTCAAGGGAATGGGGAAATCGATAGACAACATAAAATCACCATAAACACTCGACAACACATGCACAGACGGACGAAACATTTAAAACAGAAAGAATTTTAAAATCATGCTGGAAAACAGTAAATCTAACTAGAAGAAGTAAAATGAAAGTAGTAAAGTTCCTACCCCACACTTAAACCAAACATTGTCCTCAATGTTTGATAAATGGTGAAAAAGGAAAGATAGAACCTGTATGAATGCCATTGCGTGCTACCACGGCCAAATTCGCGTTGATTCTTCCCTTGTTGTCCCTGTCTTCGCTGGCCACTTCTACTCCGGCGTCTTGTACTACGAGTTATCTGAATTTGCTGAAACTTCATTTTCTTGAAGCCGCTCATTATATTGCCTATTTCCGAAGGAAGTATCTGCAAAAATTGTTAGAAAAATACGGTGCGGTGTGTGCAAATGGAACCTGACCATGCGAAAGGACAAGGAGGAGGTGAGTTACGAACTAGAGAGATATGCTCTCTCATATCATACTCATTATTGGCGTCACCACTAGCAGCGACATTCGCAGGAATGTGCGTGGGCACCAACTTATCTTAAGGGATCGTCATCTAGAGATCTTTCGCCTAAATGCAGTTGAGACGTGACAAGCGATATGATTCTTTATTTTCTGCAAACACAAACAATAAAAGTAGAACATTAAATTAAAAGCTTGTGGGTTTCCACCCACGCAGGGCTTTGTTTAACGTCGATAGCTCGACGATTAGGAGTGTTAATCTTCGGTTTCCAAGGCCATTTATCTATCCATCTCACATATCCCTCACCTTTTCTTTTCTTCCTTCTGTGGGGTGGTTCATTCTTTTGAACTCATGGTGGTGGTTCTGGATCTATCCTAAGTATTAGTTTTTCAAGTTTGGGCTTAGTTATTTCATCCATCACCTCAAAGTTTAACATTACCCTCTTAGCAGTAATGATATCCCTAGTTTCATGGCCCTCGAATTTTCTCTTTTTATACAGGACCTCAGACAAAGGTGCATCGGTGTGGGTATTTTCCAATACCTCCGCATACGTTTTGGATTGGGATCCTACCTTAGCTTCCACAAACCTTTACGGGAAAGGAATCGGTGGGGTATACACATGAGGAAAAACCTTAGGTGCTACTTTCTCTACCTCTTTTACGACCTCCCTTTCAGGTGGTCCCAGTAAAATTTTCTCAATCTCTACTTCTTCCTTACCAGAACCCTCCTCAACCTCAATATCACTCTCCTCAACCTCATTATCACTCTCCTTAGGATCTTTGATTTTTGTTTCACTACAGGTCACTACAACATCCACATGCTCCTCAGGGTAGGGACCTATAGGTGTCTGTGCAAGCAGGGAGATTTGAGTCTCCAATGCCTCAGTGTGTGTCGCGAGGGACTCGACCATAGTGTTTATCTGCCTAAGGGTTTTATAAGTATCGAGATGTTGTCTTCTAAGCTCTTCATTATGGAGAGTTTGGGTCTCCACAAAGTGCTCCATCATAGATTCTAACCTTGAATTAGTTGTTGTTTCAATGAAATCCTCCATTAATCTTTTGAGGTTGGAATTAACGGATTCTTGGGGTTCCTCAAAATAATGGGAGTGGTAATCATAGGGAAAATTTGGTTGCGGTTCCTCAAAATATTGGGAGTCTTGCGGCTGGTAATAGAAAAAATTTGGGTACGGCTCCTCAAAATTTTGGGAGTGGGTCAGTGTCGCATTGAAATCCTGCATTAATATTTCTAAGTTGGAATTATGAGATTCTTGCGGCTCCTCAAAATTTTGGGATTGGTATTTGCAGAGGAAATTTGGGTGAGAATGAGTTAGTGATACATTGAAGTTCTCCATTTGTATTTCAAGGTTGGAATTATGGGATTCTTGTGATTCCTCGAAATACTGGGAGTGGTAATTGTAGAAAAAATTTGGGTGATACATAGTAATGAGTGCCTTAGTCTATACGGTGCAACAACGGAATAACAATATTGATTGTTGGTCCCCAGCAACGGTGCCAAAAACTTGATGCGTCCACAAGCGCACAGATTTATCGAAGTAATATAAAAGATTGTCGAACCCACAGAGACCAATGTCAACCTACCGTAATCTATCGTCGCTTTGTAAAGCTAAGGGTAATGATAATTGATAAAAGGGAAACTAAAACTAAAACTAAAATAAAACTAAGAAAATATGATAATAAAGAGAGGTCGGAATATGGATTCCGCGTTCCTAAAGGACTTTGTAGAATTCGGGTACTAATTACAACTATAACTTAGTTCCGTAGAAAATACCGACTTAAAAACTCCGCCTCACGCTCTCGCGGTATTAACTAAAGTCATGTTCCCTAATCCCAAGATTTTGCTCTCGCTCGCCCGGTAACTAGGAAATATATTTTGAAAGCCAATAATATCCTAAACGCATCTAAATCGCTCTCGCTGTATTTAGATTTGTTGCCTAATTTCCACTATCCGGTTCTATCCCCACGCTCTCGCAGTGTCGGCTCTAACCTTAATTAATTTCTCACTCTCGTGACAAAATCGTGTTAAATAACCTCTCACTCTCGTGACAAAGCTATTTAAATTAGACTTGGAAATTAAAACCAAAAATAGAATTTTAATCATAAGTTCGCACCTATTATTTTCTACCGAGTCCGGTCGGTAACGAAGGTCCTCATACACCGGACTCAAGACAATTTAGCAAGACATGGAATTAAACGTAAACAAATTAAAGATTATAATTGCATTTGAAAACATCATAATAATTAATTTAGGAAAGCGATAAACAATAATAATAAGCAATGCGATAAAGAACCTGTAAAGACTTGAAGTAAAATGCGGGAAATAAAGAAACTTGAATTAACTTTAACTTCAATAATGACGGAAAGATTGTTGATCCAAGCAAGTTACATAGAACATAGGCCTAACTACTAATGGTGGAGTAATTCCTCAATGTGAGAAAATACTCCTTTTACAATTGTAATTTTCTGCCTAAAACTACCAACAGCGCTTTCGCGCACAAAACTTGGGTCCCTTGAAACTAAATGATAGGTCCTATATATAGTGATAACAGGTTGGAAGTTACTTAAGAATTCATGTGAAAAATAGTGGAGATAATGGGAAGTTGGAGAAGTAGTGGAGAGAATGGGAAGTTGGAGAAACTGTGTTTGAGATAATGTAGGAGAAAATGCTGATCGTGCGTGTGCATTGGTCTTCTTTGTCCACGTCTGCGTTTCTGAACATAATAACCACTTTGTGCATGTGACGGTCGTGGTGAGTATGTGACGGGCGTGGCAGCCTTTGGAAGCGTGACGGTCGTGGTGGTTGTGTGACGGTCGAGACTACACCACTTTCCATTTTCTGTTTTTTCTTAGTCATTTCTTCCTGTTTTCTTCTCATTTCTTCATGTTTTTCTACTTTGCTCCTTTTTAGCTTGGACAATGAAATACCTGCGAAAACACTAGAATACTCGCAGAATAATTGTAACTTAAGCTGAAATAACGTAATTATTAGTCGTAAATCAAGGCAAATATATGATACATTTTCGTGTTATCAGCGAATAGCCAGCGAATGCTCGCTTTCCCCTTCGTTAGGGGATTCGCAGTGCGAACCTGCGAAAACTGGGTTTTCCAGCAGCGTGAAAACAGAGCTTTGGGACCAAAATCCCATCCCAAAACTTCACCAACATACAAACATGCATTAACAGATGATCATACATGGCTAATGATTACACTACACAGTTTATACCGCATTTCAACCGTTAAATTCAAGATTTGCAAGATTATTCATTTTTCTTACAATTCTAACCTAGGTTCTAGAACTCATGAAAATCTAAAACAAAGGTTTCTATCTATAACCCACCTTGAATAGATGATGACCATGAAGATTGGAAGACGATTTGATGAAGAATGGATGATGATCTTGATCTTTCTCTCTTCCAAGTTTTCTTCTCTTTTCCTTCCTTTCCCCTTCCTTCTTTCCAACTTCTTTCTATCTTTTTCTTCCTTTGTTTCTAAGTATGGAAAAAGGGTGGAAAGGAAATGATATAGTAAGATATCATCAATTAGTAACACTACTAATTATCCAAATAGTCTCTAAAGCTCCAACAATTAAAACCTCAGAGTCAGATAATATTAATTTGATATGCTCTTAGCTCATCAGTTTACTCTAATTATTTTATCCAATAAGTTCTCAGAGTAAACCGGAATCCAGTTGATCATAACAATATTATCCAGAGTAAAATAATTTACGGGGTATTACAAAAGGGATAACATGAATAAGATTCCATATGCATCTGCAGTAGGATCTATCATGTATGCCATGTTATCTACTCGAATAGATGTCTCGTATGCTTTAAGTGTAACGAGTAGGTACCAATCTGATCCCAGAGATGCTCATTGGGTATCTGTTAAGAATATCCTTAAGTACTTGAGAAGGACTAATGACTCATTCTTAGTATATGGATGTCTGAAAGAGCTTGTTGTAATTGGATACAGCGATGCTAGTTTCCAAACATATAAGGATGACTTCAGATCATAATATGGTAATGTGTTTTGCTTAAATAGTGATGCTGTGACCTGGAAAAGTTAAAAGCAAGAAACAGTTGTCGATTCTACAACCGAGGCCGAGTACATTGCTGCCTCAAATGCAGCAAAGGAAGCTGTTTGGATCAAAAAGTTCATTAGTGAACTTGGCATAGTCCCTAGCATTGTGGATCCTATTGATCTCTATTGTGATAACAATGGTGCTGTAACATAAGCTAAGGAGACTAGATCTCACCAATGATCCAAACATATGCTTAGGCGTTATCACCTCATTCGAGAGATAATAGATTAGGGAGATATGAAGATATGCAAAGTACCTACACTTAACAATGTTGTTGACCCACTAACAAAGCCTCTTGCACAGTAGAAGCGTGATGGACATACTAGATCTATGGGTATTAGGGGTATGCCTGATTGGCTCTAGTGCTAGCGGGAGAGTGTTGGTGTTAGCCCTAGAGACCGATACTTTTGGTACTTGTATCGAATTAAATATTATTAATAGAAAGCATTTCTTTATTATGGTTGTTTTTCTAGAATAATAAAGTCCTAGAATAGCTAGTTCATTTAATGAAATAGTAAGTGTGACTTAATCATGAGATCCCATTAAACATAAGGACATTATTCTTAAAGTATCCATAGTTGAGCTTTACTGTGAAGTGGGATAACATTAAAGCATTAAGACTATTATGTAGATAGACTGATGATCACATCTCATGGATCATGGATAAGGAGTTATTAAGTCTTAACATATGTATGAATATTAGGAGTAATATTTATACTGGATTGACCCCATATGAGAGTACTACGTAGAATGTTTTGCAAAGTGGCATACTCACTCTCATAGTGATAGTGGTGTATACCACCCTTCGACCTGAAACCACTATGGACCCTAGATGTAGAGTCGAGTACTTTATTACTGATCTAACATTGTCCGTAACTGGATGACCATAAAGACAGTTGATGGGTACTCTACAAAGCATGCTGAGGGACATGACTGACCTAGATGGAATTTGCCCATCCTGGATAACAGGATAAATGTCTAAGGGTCTAATATTGAACTGGATAAGGATGACATGATATATGCCTTGTGTTCAATATAGACATAAGGGAAAAATGGTAATTGTACACATAAGTACTATCACAAAAGGTTTTGTCAGATCACACGACATTTTCGTGACTTGGGTAGCGGTGATGTGTTGCTAGATGCCGCTCACTGTTTATTATATTAAATATATGATTTAATATAATTGTCAAGGGTCACACACATAAGGACAGATTGATGAGAGATAGAATAAATAAGGAACATTGTAAGGTACGATGTACTTGAGAGAATTATGGAACACCATAAGGTACGATGTACTTAAATGAAATATGGAACATCGTATAATATAATAATAAGAGTTAATATTATAATTATTATTATTAATATAAATTAAATATAATAATAGTAAAATATGTTTATTATAATAATAATGGTTATTATATTATTATTATTATTAATATATGGTGCACTTAAATTGAGTTTTTTTAGTTTGCAACTGTCATACCCCAAATTTTGACCACAAGATTTCCCATCATTGAGAGGATCATCACCACAATATGGATGTACCATCATACCTCATCAATCTCCTCAAAGGTTATTGAGTCCTCACCTCAACCAAGAATTAGGGTTTTGAGCCCTCTCAGAGCACTTAGACAAAGGATCAATCAAGAAATGACATGATCTTCAACTTGTCTAAACCTCTCAAACATCCATGAAGGATCAAGAGGTCTCCCATAGCAAGAATCAAGCACAAGAGTGCAACATTCCAAATGGATCAAGCCTCAAGATCGTCAATGTCACCAAATTAGGGTTTGGGTCGACCAAGGCCTCCAGATGAAAATTTTGATTTGGGCATGTGCCAATACCTCAAAACATGATCCAAGATGTTCCAAGGGACCTCATGGACCCAAATATCAAGTCAAAATAGCCTTAGGGGGAGCATCCATCAAAAATCAGGAATTAGGGTTTCTTAACCTAATTTACCCCTAAGTTGACTTTGTGGCAAGACATGAACCAAGACCTCAAGACATGATTTGAGGGCTTCAAACATACCACATTGATCCATTTACAACAATGGATTAATCCTAGAAGCTTGATTCACAAGTTTCAATTTCATCTGGACCATAATTAGGGTTTAGAAGAAAAAGTCAACTGTGCCTATGACTTTTGACCAAGACATGTTCCCAAACCTTGGGACATGATTCAAGACACCCTAAAACACCTATGGAATACATCCATTAGGTTTGAATTAGGTCAAGAACTTGATTGCATAGAGGATCACACAGTTTGGAATTCATCTGACAAAAAGTCAACTGTGCCCAAAATCAAGTTTGACTTTTTGGAATTTTTCACAAATATGACTCCCCTAAGTCAAAAACAATGGTAATGTATGGTTTTTATCATCATTCATCAAGAAAAATCAAGAAAAGTGAGGTTTCTTGCAAAAGGGGCAACCATAAGAAACTTAAAATTTCTTAAGTTATGGAACAAAGTGGATTTGGTACCAACTTTGCAAGGTCATAACTCCCAAACCCTAAGGCTTTTTTCTTCCATCCAAAGCTAAAATGAAAGTTAACATGACATACTTCAAAAGTGTCAACAACATCAGATTCCAAATCCTCATGGATTTTGAGTTATGGATTGATCAAAATCACAGAAAATGAAAATGACCACTTTTTCCAACACTTAGTGAAATTTTCAAGTCAGAATCTGTTTCATTTTTTACCAACTTTGAGGTCATTTTTCACCTTGATCCAATCTAAACCAAGACCAATCTTGAACATCAAAGTTAAAGTATGTCATGAGATCTTTCCAACAAGTGCCAAATCATCTCCAAATTCAATTTGAGTAGGGAGTTACAACCCTTAGAACATGGCATCAAAGAGTGGTTTCTTCCCAAGACAGATTATAGGTCATTTGCTCGAATTGGCTAATTTGTGCAATTAAAAGTATTTTAATCCTTCTAGAAACATTGAAGATCAGATCAAAGCAAAAGATCTCTGAGCCACAAGCCTCCCAAGACAAAAGATCATCATGTAGGCATGTGAAATTCAATGTTACAAATCCAAAAACTCCTATTTTGTTTCAAGGAATTCAAGAGGTGCATTGAGGTGGCATGGACTAAGTCTTTGATCACTGAATGAGTCAAGCCTTAACCCTGCAACAAATGACTTATAGTTTGCTCCCTAATCTCAAGTCAATGGCTAGAGGAGACTTGAGATTCCATTTGATCACCATTGGCCAAAGACCTATACCAGTTGCCATTCACTATTCCTTGCAAAAAAAACTTGCTCTACTATAAATAGAGCTCATTTGTGATCAGTTTAAGTACACCAAAGCACCCCAACTGATGCTTTCCTCAAAATCACTCTTAAAAAACCAGATTTTCCTTCTATTTCAAGTCACTATCGAATTTTGAAATAAAAAGCAATTCAAACCAAACCAATCATGCCAACACCTCATATACATCATATATGAGTGATCCATGGCCTTGAAACACATTTGGAACATCAGAATCACAAAGTCATCATCCATTTTCTCAAGCTTTTGGTCTGTTTATAGTTGAGGTGCCACAACAAGTCATGAGTTGATTCAATCTATTCCAAGCCTTCAAACACATTACTTGAGGTCCATTGAAGTTATCCAGATCATTACACAACATCTGTAACACCTCCAACATAGAATTCGATCACTAGCTGCAAGAGGTAAGCCTGAAGCCTTCAAACTCCATATTACATGCATCATAAATGAATTTTTGAGTTACCATCTTGTTTCTGCATGTATATTGAGTGATAACCCTCAATCAATTGCTATGTATAAATTGTGTTTGGAATTTCATAGTGTTCTTGCTGAAACTAGGATTCTTGAGTTAATCCTTCGATTTCTCACTCCACACTTAATATAAATGCAATTAATCTATATGGTTGTGATCCTTGTTCAAAAACGAGTGAGATTGATGTTTAAATCGTGCAAAACCATTGAGTAATCAGAGAGAAAAGTGAGATTTTGAAAATCTGGGAAAAACAGGGCACGCGGGCAAGAACGAGTGTTCTTGGCGCCCTTTTTCAAATTTTTGAATTTTTGAATTTTTGATATTTTATTTAATTGATTTCAAAAATTAATTTCTCTCTCATTTTTTATTATTTTTTATTGGTTCTTTTTTTAAAAAGTCACAAAAATGTTAAATTATTTTATTTTACAAAAAAAAATCCAATTTATATTATTTATTTAATATAGTTAGAATTTTTGTAATTAATTTCATTTTATTTATTTTTAAACATTTTAAAATGAAATTCTCACTTTGATTTTTTCATTTCAAATGAATTTTAATCTTTTATGTGATTAAACATGATTTTTCTAACATTTATCCAAGATCACAACTTATTTTTCACAAATGTTTGATAATTTTGATCATTTAAAATGTTTTTTTATTCAAATTAAAATACATTTTTTAATCAAATTAGGGTTTTGATTATTTTCACCCTCACAAACATTTTTCAAACACTTTTGGGCCTCTAATAGAGTGTAAGACCCATTCCTTGTCACAAATATACCTTTTTGGGCCTCAATTATTGTTTAAGACCCGATGCGATTTTCAAAACAACGGTGCGATCACTGTTTTTAATCTGGGCATCTCCCCGAGTTATAAGTCCCATTCTCTCTTCTTAAAAACACTTTTGGCCCTCTAATAGAGTGTAAGACACATTCCTTGTTACACACAAACCATTTGGGCCTCAATTATTGTTTAAGACCTGATGCGATTTTCAAAACAACGGTGCGATCGCTGTTTTTAATCTGGGTATCTCCCTGAGTTATAAGTCTCATTCTCTCTAATTAAAAACACTTTTGGGCCTCTAAAAGAGTGTAAGACCCATTCCTTGTCACACACAAACCATTTGGGCCTCAATTATTGTTTAAGACCCGATGCGATTTTCAAAACAACTGTGCGATCATTGTTTCTCATCTAGGCCTCTCCCTGAGTTATAAGTCTCATTCTTTCTTCTTTTTAAAATACGTTTGGGCCTCTTGAGAGAGTGTAAGTCCCATCCCTTTGTAAATAAACCTTTTTGGGCATCAGTCATTGTATAAGTCTCGATACGTTTTAAACATCTCGGCGCGATCGTCGTTTTCAAAACAATTTTCATTTGGGCCTCTCCTTGAGTTGTAAGTCTCATTTTTCTTCCTTTCTTTAAGATTTTGGGCCTCTTGATAGAGTGTAAGTCCCCTCCCTTTGTAAATAAACCATCTTTGGGCCTCAGTCATTGTATAAGTCCCGATACAATTTTCAAAATAACGGTGCGATCACTGTTTACATCTGGACATCTCTCTGAGCTGTAAGCCCCATCTTTTGTATAAAAATAAACTTTGAGCCTCTAATAAAGTGTAAGACCCACTTATTTTGTAAATACAATAAATTTGGGCCTCAGTCATTGTATAAGTCCCTTTTGTGGTTTTCAAAACTACGGTGTGATCGTCGCATTTTCAAAAGAATTCCTCTGGGCCTCTCCTTGAGTATAAGCCCCAAACTTCCTTTTACAACAAACTTTACTTTTTATTTAGATTCAAATTCATAGTTGTTATCAAAACTTTCTTCAATTTCTGGAATAACTAACCATACAGCTGTGTTTATAATACTGGAAGCTTGCAGAACTGTAAGTTCTACCATTTTCTTTTACATATTTGCTTATATATATATATATATATATATATATATATATATATATATATATATATATATGTTTGCTTAGAGTTTTCCCCAGCAATTAGGTCTAGGTTTAGATCAAACCAGTGGTTACTCTTTTAACACAGTCAAAACTAGTTCCCCATAGGAAATTCCAGATACAGTCTTGCCTCCTCTTGGGCTTATACAATATGGAACAGAGAAATGCATTATTCCCAGTGAAACTTTTCTCAAGACTGTCACTACTAGAAGTTTGTGCAAGAAATTCATTTCCCTAGGGAGGATTAATTCCCGGTGAAACCTCTTTTAAATTTCTTCAATCCCTAGAACTGTTCACTAAAGAAAGGATTATTCCAGGTGAAACCTTTCTTGAACTTTTCTTAGGTTTGGACCCACAGGATTCCTAAAAGCATCCCCAGCCTCCTCTTGGACTTTGTACAAGGACCCTCGGGCTTCTTAGAAGTTCTCAGCCGCCTCTTGGGCTTAGTACAAGGACCCAAAGACCTCCTACAGGTATAGGACAGAACTTAGTCATCTTTTGCTAGTTCAATCCTCCAGAGAGTCAGAACATCAGACCAATTTAGGGTTGATTCTCATCCCTTAAAACACCAGCCTCCTCTCGGGCATCATACAAAGATCATCCTCTAACTAAGAGTTAACATCTTCATACCAGTAGACTTGGGAAGTCTCGTCTCCTCTTAGATCTCAAAGAAACCCTCAAGTTTCCTAAAAGCAAAGGAGAAACCCTGATCATTTCATCAATCTCCAGCAGAGTTAAAACCTCCATAGGTTTTCAAACTCAATCTTTAAACTGTCACTCTAAATACCCCCAGCTAAGGTCAAAATACTACCATTAAACCCTCAATTAGAACCTTAGGGCATATGATATTTCAACTCTTCTCCTCAGCAAGTGTTGATTCCCTAATTTGGACCTGTTTCTGGATCTCAATAATCCTCAGCAGAAGCTAGCCTCCTCTTAGGTTTCATATAAGAAATTCCCAAACCAGCCTCCTCTTAGGCTTTGTATAATGATTCTTCCCTCAGCAGTTTTAGCCTCAATCTTGGGCTTTGTATAAGACAGACAAAATATTCTCCATCTGAGTCAGTCAAATTTTTTTAGCCTCAATCTTGGGCTTTGTACAAGACACATATAAAACTTCCCCAGTGGAGTCAATTCTTTTAGCCTCAATCTTGGGCTTTGTACAAGACAGATAAAACACTCTCCCCCGAAGAGTCAATTCTTTTTAGCCTCAATATTGGGCTTTGTACAAGACAGATATAAAACTCCCTAAACAGAGTCAAATTTTAGCTTCAATCTTAGGCTTTGATCAAGGCACACAAAAATCAACATCCCCTTAGAGGAAATCAAAAGCTCTCTGTAGAAAGACACTTCTCTGTACATCACACATTAAAACAGACAATTAACAAAACCTAATTCTAGATAATTGTTGTAAGTGGCACACTTGTTGATTCAAAAATCCAACTTGTAGTCCATCTCTTATCCTGGTAAACCCCTTCTTTCATCTAATTGTTGTAAGTGGCAAGCCTCTGGATTATTTACATCCAAGCCAATGTCGATCTCTTAACATGGAAGATTCCTAAGGAAAATGGCATTGCTCTACACAGAGTTAAAGTTTCCCCCTTCAGGACATCACCCTTTTAAAGGAAAATATGGCATTGCTGGATTTCATACATTCCAGTTAAAGTAATTCTCCTTTATAATCAGTTACCCAACAACTGTGATGAACAAGTGAGATATCTCCCTTTAGAGATGACAAATTCTCTCTCACTCAAACCCTTTTGCTTCAATCTTGGGCTTTTAACAAGACACCAAACAGTTTCCTCCCATAGAATAGGAGGAACTACGATTGCTCTGATTTAGGTGCTTCAATCTTTCAGCCTCAAGACGGATGACAACACTATGTTGATCCTCTCCCAGCTGACATACTTCTGCACTTCTGATGCACATCTCCCTGTATGAGCTAGCCAGATCATCATATGAGAGTTCTCCATTGTCTGATTCTTCATCAGAATCAAATACTCCAGTAAGAGCATAAACCTGTTTAGCTGATTCTCCTTCACTTGAAGAATCATCTTCAGACCATGATGTAGACAAGCATTTCTTCTCCTTCTTGAGAAAGGTAGGACACTCAGATTTGATATGTCCAAACCCTTCACATTCATAACATTGAATTTCGTTGCCTTTGTTAGCTTTCTCTTCAGTTTTGGGCTTTCTTCCAAAATCCTTCCTTTTGTTGTTGTCGGATGACTGATTCTTGACATTTACATCGCCGTCTCTGACATATATCTCAACCTTATACCTGTGGCAAATTGTGATATCAAAATTATGATACAACACACAATTTGAAGTGAAATAAACACTTAAATGTATTTAACCTCGATATTGGCTACTTAAAATCTTCACCACAACCACATTTGTAAGTATGTGTGGGTGAAGGAGATTTTAAAGAGCATTTAGTGTAGCAATAATAGAGCCATTCGTATTTCGAAACAACAAATTTCCATGTCGTTGCCAAAGTAACACATATAGTTTCTTGATAATAAATTTAAACATGCATACATTAGTAAACGCAAATTAGTAATCTTTAATATAAAGATCGGCTAAATCACCAAAACTCTTATGAATTTTATATGTTTTAGCTTGCAGAAATCTTTTAGGAACATGCATTTCACATTATAAACAAACCTTTCAATTGTTGTAAATTATGTCCCACCAGTCCAATTGGACAAACTTTGAGTGGATTGTGCAGGTTTCTCAATTTATCTGATTCAGGTAGCCTAAACAAAAATTAACAACTCAAATAATAATTTCAGTTATTAAAATATATATGTAAATTTTAAACTTATATAACAGGTTTCCAAAATATAAAATAATTCCCAAGAAACCTTACTTTGTCAAAAAATCATGGATGACTGATATGTCTTCGTTGATTACCAATTTTGAACCGCTCTATCCATTGTACACTGGAGAATTTTTCCATTCACTACAAGAAAATTGGCAGATTGCGACGGTTATTTTTGAAGGTTACGACGGTTAAAACCGCCGTAATTTGCAAGTCACGACGGTTTCTACACTGTCGCAGAATCGTGCGTCGCGAGGCCGTATCGCGTCGGTTGTGAAAACCATCATACCAACTGTCGTTATCTCTCATGACGGGCAGCGAACTGTCATAATTTGCATATTGCGACGGTTCTAACCGTCGTAAATTTCCATTTGATTTTTGTTTTTATTGTTGATTACGACGGTTCCAACTGTCGCAAGTTTCTGTTCCACTGTTATATCTGCAGGTAAATCCATAGGAAATTTATTTTCCACAGGTAAATCCGCAGGTAATTTATTTTTAAATTTAAAAAAAATTCTTTTCCAAAGGTAAATCCGCAGGTAATTTATTTTTAAAATTAAAAAAAAATTGTTTGTAGAAATATGAATAGAATGGGAAAGAAAATCATATATATTCTTCATTCAACTATACATATATATCATATTACATTTATACAAGCATCATGTCACTTTATATGTTAGAAGCTTATTATATTACAATTGTTTGTTTTCATTTTGTATAGTTTTTTCAAATATTTATTTAAGAAATAATGAAAACAATAGATCACACTATCTTTAAAACATAATATAGTGTGAAAAGGTGAGATAAAAACAGAAACATTTCCAAACATCTCAACTTTGAAAACTTTGCTGATTTCAGATAGTTCAAAGCTAGAAATATTGATTTATCTAAGATTGAACAAAACAACCTGTGGAGGATTTTCTCGGGGTATGATGAAAAGCACCCTCGTGGGATGAAGATCAGCAAGTGGAGGCTCCCCCTTTGCCATCTCAATTGCAGTGATCCCTAGAGACCAGATATCTTCCTGCGTAAACAGAATTACAAAGATGATACTAAGGGTCAAAAATAAGTTTAGGGAACAGTGACAGAAAATAAAAATGAAGCAAAAAACCAAATAATAACATAACAAATTACTAATATTTGAATACTATATTACAACCTTCTCACTATATCCATCTGTGTTCTGAATAAAAATGAGTAACTATGGATGACCAAATTGAGGATTTACTTGTTAATTTAAGATGGTCCTCCCATTGCAATTAAATTACATGTAACAAAATTATGGACAGGTAGACAGTGCAGAAAAACTGGGCGGATCTGATCCAACAGTTCCACGGATCCATTGGTTCCAAAATACACTGGTAGACAGTGCCATAATATTAAAGAACTTTTAATCAAGTGATTGTTGGGTTCAAACTCCATTTAAGACCTCCCTAATAGGTGCATTGATTTTTCATCACTTTTAGATTATCATTTCCCTCAATCATAGACAACCAAAACATCTTTGAACAATTTCATTCCTCAATCCTAGACAACCAAAACATCTTTGAACAAGCTAGCATTTC
The DNA here is from genome assembly GCA_022829125.1 of Lathyrus tuberosus. Lineage (NCBI taxonomy): Eukaryota > Viridiplantae > Streptophyta > Magnoliopsida > Fabales > Fabaceae > Lathyrus > Lathyrus tuberosus. The sequence continues at coordinate 1,056,257 of JALAZF010000392.1, read as the reverse complement.
CCAAAAAGAATAGTTAAAATGTTGAAAACCAGACAGAGACATGTGAGATACACTGATCCTAAACAGTAACGAATTTCAAGGCAATATAAAGATGAACTTCCATAACATCAATCACTTTATTTCATTTATTTGTCGCTTTAGATAACCACAAAGTATTAATTACTTTTCTCCAATTTGATCCTAGTCTCTTGGGTGTTTCCACTAAGCAGAAGAGAGAACATTATGAGAGTTAGAGGATAATTTAGTCAGATGCAGTTATCTGCGTGTAAATTTAAGGGATATTTAGTGACATTTCTAATCCTTGTGTGAGAACATCAAACAAAGTAGTATGTTTATTATACTTAATTATGCTGACTCGAATTTAAAATTCTTTATCATCAAGGTCCTTACTTAAATATGCAAGGTCCTTACTTAAGTCCTTGTGCAACAAGGGCATACCTGGCTCTTCTATATTTTTTTACCTAGGTCATAAAGACTCAAACTAGTGACAATTATTTAGTCCAGAAAATCTAGAGGGCACAATGTTACCTGGTTTCTTCTCTTTGCTGCTGCGTCTCTCCCTTTGGTATCGTGACTAGGATTAATGTAGTCAAGAAGATCTGACACACTGACAAATTCCACAGAAATATAGAAAATCATTACAAAAGGGGTATGTGAATGTATCATACAAATATCACATATATACAACATACACAAACAGATCAGTTCTATTGAAATTATGTATATCATAGTCCTCTATGAACAACGCATAAAATAGGAGTTATGTCTACTTCAGGCACATATGAGCCCAATGCAGATTAAGTTTTGTTTTGTTGAAGTGTCTATGTCTGCATTGTGTCCAATGTATTAGAATTGACGCAAAGTCCTTTTCAAATGTCAAGTGTATTCATGATTGCACACATCATACAAGAAATAATTTCACCATTATTCAACAAAATTGAGATGCTTCCATTAGCCATAAGAACACTAGGAGAACTGTATTAACGACAATCATTGACAAAAAGCCTTAAAGAACGTAACAAACATTCATCTAAGTTTACATTAAAAGTAAAAAAGTTACTCCATCAAGTAACGCCAAGGGGAGTATGCATTACATACATGAGTAATTCCTGAATCCTGATGCATAAATTAATCAATTAAGTATCAAATCAAATTCCGAGGTTATTTTACTATACCTTAGATGGCCTTTGCTAGCTATTGATGCATCAGGTTTTCTCGTACCATTTTGAGCAGCTTCTTGCTGTTCAAAAGCCTTGGATTCAAAATACTCAAGCCAAGCTGCAGCATCCTATAGAATTCATTAAGAAACTAAAGATTAATATATTATGCAAAACAAATATAATAGTTTGTATATTGTTTTAATGAGAAATAGGAATGATACCTTTAGCAACATATGATGTCATGCAAATATTCATAATGATGATAATGCAGACTATTCAATCATTGTTCTGTGATACCACTTAAGACTTCAATCTACTAGCTATAATATTGTTGATTACTACTTCAATATTCAAACACTTTATGACATCATTTAAGACTTCAGTGTACTGACGATATAACAGTTAACCACTAAGTTGTGTTCTATTATTTTTACACTACCATATCTTCTAAACCAACTAGTGTTTGTAGCTTATAGAACTTGCTTAAATTTGACAATATACTTATGTTCGCAAGTCATCAGGGCCAAGATTTGTCCGCAAAATTTGCATAGTTGTTTGCTCGTGCTGCACACTCAATGGATATGCTTCCATCAACGAGAGTGCTATTGCTATTGCATGATAACTTGCAGCTGTCTGCAACAAATCAGCATTCAAAAAGATGCAAACATTATCCACAAATGAGAAGCTTTATTACATAAGTAATACAACACTATTGGTTAAAATTATTATTTTGACTTCTTTAAGGACTGGTATAAACATATGTTCATGTCATTTCTCATCAAATGCGACTCTTAGCATAACCATTCAATGTAGAATTTAAGTAAAAAGGAGGATTGCTTGGGAATAGAAACTTCAAACTATGGCAATAACAGGAAATAAATGAATAAAATAAACCTGAATATGATCTGTACCAAGTAATTTCTGGTTGCACTTTAATGCTTTGTGAAGATATCTGAGAGCAACATGTACATTTCCTAGACCTTCCTCCATCATAGCCACATTAATATAGGTTATGGCAGTAGTTAGATGAGACGGGCCACATGTCAGATGCAAAAGGTATAAAGCATGCTTCACATATCTGATTGCAGAGACAAGCAGTAAAACAATAAATCAGAAGAAAAATTAAAAATAACAATTAATATTATTACAAAACTTTGAACCCAATCTCTTACTCTACTTGTGAAGATTAATACAAATATAGTTCAGTTAAGGTAGGACACAAGAAGTAAGGATATTCAATCTTCCTCTTTATTTGTAAACATGTTTTCACTCTATAAATTAGGGTCATACTAAATAGTGCCCTTAGCACACTTGTTGAGAATTAAAAAAAGGAAATAAATGGTAAGTTTAATGTAGATAAAGTCAATTTCTAAAGTTTCAAGGTTTTGAATGCACCATTCCCTGTATAAAATTTCCTTTCTGGACTTCTTAGCAGGGCACTTGCTAGCATTTCCTATAAATTATTCTTCCTCGAGTTAAAACATTACAAGTATATATCAACTCCAGACCAAACCAAACTTTAAAAACCCACTTAAATCTATATACCGTAATACTGTACAACAATTAACATACTTAAGAGCCAGCTCAGTGTGCTGAAGTCTGTAATAGAACACAGTAAGATCCCCATAGCTCTACATGGTATCTGGATGATCCAAACCTAACTCTCTCTCATTGATATCCAAAGCTTTTTGTTGATAAATTGTAGCCTGTAATAAAGTAAGGAACTTAATGAACTGAAATCAAATTTGGGACTCAATAAACATAAAAAAGTAAATTAAATATTTTGGTATAGATGCACATTTTTATAGACAAATTGTTACTATAGCATATTAGTTAGAGGGAGAGGGATTTGTTAGTCGCAGCCTCGTAGGGATCGAGCCCTGGACATCCTATATAATAATACTTCTTCTGTTTCCCAACACATACAGCTAGACAACTTCTTCCGAGATTGGTATCGAAGCATAAAAACTATAACTCAAATGTATATAAGGTTCGATGAAATAATGTCTACCAAAGCCAAAATATAAAATAGATAAAAAAAACTGATTTAAGTCTCTGGTATGACATAAAACTACATCAAGGAAGCTGTATGCTCCCACTGTCATCCGATGGTAGGGACTACAAACTGCTACAAGCTTCGCAAGAGCCTGTTACCATAAATTAAAGCACATAGCGTATGACAATTTCAGTAGGATGGATATTGAATATTGAAAAACTTTTCAATAATTTGAAGATTTGCAATGAAAGGGTTCTGGCTACAGATACCTTTGTCCCATAGTAGACGCATACCTGGATTTCAGGATCAGCAACAACATACTGGCTTCAAGAGTCTATCGCCAAATGCAGGAGAAACAGCAAGAACACCTCCAACTCTCCATGTTCCTGTAAAAATTATGCTTATCAATAGCGATAAACAAGAAACAAATATTTTAAGTAAATGAAAATATTTAATTGTGTCATCTTACCAGCCCACATAACAAAGCCTCCTGCGTCTTCAATCCTTTGCTTCTCATCAGTTTGGTCTGGCTTATGATCTCGAGAAACAGCAAATGCTACAAGAAAGCACAATTCGAAGGAAAATATTGAGTAATCATTCTACATAGGAAGGTTAGAAGCAATTATATTGCACTAATTATTGTATGATAAAATGATAGCAGGCCATAAACAGAAATAGGTCTGCATCTAACTGATTTTTTTATACCTATTGATAGTTAGGATATTTTTTTATATAGAAGAAACCACATGAAAATGATTAGGAAAGACCTTGGTTGGCTCGGAATATTAGGATAAGGTCAGGGTCTACCCAAAAAACTCCAAAGAGTGGTTCGTTTTGTGTATTATCTCCAACCTATGGATTACTTTTAGGTGAAGGAAATCAGCTAAATAATATATGAAGCTAGTACACTTACCATTACCACCCCTGCGTATAACAGCCCTGGAGTCTCCAACATTTACAACAAGCAAACGATCACCAACAAGAATGGCAGTAGATGTAGTAGATCCGGCATCTTTGTGATGATTATTTTTTGATTTCAGATATTCCAAATCGGTGTGATTATATGCATCAGCTGTAGAAAAATATGAATTATTATATAGATTTAGCAAATCACAAAACAAAAGGATCATGCTGCAATAAGCAATAAGAGATAACATACATATGGCTGATTTGGTGTCAGAAATAAATTTTGGGTGATTGATCAAATTACTAAACAGGTTTTTCTTAACATATTCTGCAGCACGAATACCACCATGACCTGAAAGAGTAATAAACAAGAAACTTGCAGTTAGTTCTTCAATGTAAAATCCAGAAAAGAAACAGATTAAAAAAAATTTGTGATATAAAAATCCATAGCATGATTTCCTAACAGAAACTAGAGAAATGTGCAACTATACCATCAAAAACTCCGAAAAGGCCAACAATTTCACCATCTACACCATCAATTCTTGGCTCATAAAAATCCTCCATTGAAGATCTCTTTCCGGGCGAGCAAGCATACCCATAGCTGAATTTTCCGTTGTGACTAAACATACACATCATAACAAATTGTGTCACAATACAGTCCATTTTTCACATAGAATAACAACAACCTATGTAACACCGACACCTGTCGAAAAATTCTAGTATCAATACTCCTAATGTTTCATTGGAATTTGGAATTACCTGCAACATTCAAGGAAATTCATCTTATACAAAAATCTCATTGAATTGTCTATCATATGATTTCTTAACCATTTGATTCACATTACCTTTCTCCAGCTATTACCAAGAAATTCATTCACAGCTATAGCATTTTGTACTCACACGATTCACCTCTCCATCAATAAAAATACTTTGAGTAATCTCCACCTGCAAAAAAAAACATGAATAATTATTTAGGAATTCCATCGAACAGTTGGTACCCATCGAACCAGTAGTTTGGAAATAAAAGAGACAAAACCTAAATCCCAAAATCAAAACAAACAAAATCGATAAATGATTCTATGGGCATTAAAACAAATAAACCCTAAATCCCCAATCGAAGCAAATTTCTTTTTATGAGATTAGATCGAATAAGAACGTTTTGCAATGTTAAGAAAATGGAATATGGTTTCGAATTGGATGAAAAAATGACAAGAGTTTACGATTCTAAAAGAAAACAAAGGCGTTGTAGAAATTAGAAGCGGTAGAATCATACCCACGCGAATTGAAAGATTAGTAAAGAAGAACACGACAGATGGAGGAGAACGGTCACAGAATTTCAGTGACGTCGGATTTTTACCCGTCGAGGAATATGAATATGAAGTTTCATTTGTACTTTTTCACCAAAACGTTTTTATGTAATTATCAATTAATATTTATTTTTTAAATTAACATTTTTTTTCTTGGATTAATAAAATAGTTTATGTTGTTTAATAAAAAAAATTTAAACAACTTTATTGCTATAACTAAAATTTTTAATTATTAATTGTAATATTTTTATGTTTATTTAAATATACATATTATAAATTAATAAGAAAATCAACTATTTAAAAATTAGATTATATTATTTTTAAAATAAGAAACAATTTGATTTTTGTTTTATAAGAAATATATAATATTAAGTGAAATATATATTTATAATGTATTAAAATTTTTGGGTCAAATACTAAAATATAAAAAATTAGTAATTATTTAAAATTCAAAATAAAATAGAAGACAAATGTTATTTTGTATGGTTATATACATTTAATTACTTTTTGACGGGATAAATTTAACTAATTAGTAGCTTAAAAACCAATCAAATGATTGCGACAGTTGTCAAAACTGTCGTCTGAACTGTCGCAAAAATTCATAAAATGGCATATTGCGACGGTTGTACTCCAACTGTCGCAATGTAAGTGTCGCAAAATGACTATTTTCTTGTAGTGATTAAACCATTCGCATCAGAAAAAAATAAATCAATTTACATATAATAATATCTTGAAGATTCAAATAACATTTACTATAAAATGAAAAAACCTTGGCAATCCTCTATCATTGCATGAGTCAGAACAATTACAATAGCTCCACAGTGTGATTCATCATTGTAATAACTCAGAAACTTCGATCCATATATGTCCCATAAACTGCATGTTATAAAATTGCCCCTACACATAATTCAATAGTAAGTATAATATTATGTAATAAATTTATTATATAAGTATGAACTGCAAAATAACTAAACACTAATATCCAAAATCCCTCAGTTTTAATGAAACCACTACTTTCTTTCCGCCAAACTTTGATTGATAATTGTTAATCTCGTGCACGGCACCAATTATATCTGATAAACAAATTGGCATTAGAGTACAGATGAAAAAAAATATAATCTAAGATGAAACTATGTATTGTAACGATATTAAGCAAGTACTGTGAAGTCAATCAACTTTACAATTTCCTTGGAGAATTTAAAAAAATTCCTGGAAAAAAAACCTTGTTAGGGGGTATATTGGCAAGCTCAGCAGGCTTCATAGTTGTGGCACTTAGGAAAACAAATTTCTTCGGATGATCGCAAACCTTCCATTGAAAATCATTGTCATAAACATTACCGTTATTTATGACGCAATTCATATCTTCTTTCAAAAATTGTTTCCATTTCATGGTGTGGTCGTGTCGAATCAATACCTGAATTCGATCACCCTGCAATACAAATAATATAATATGAAATTATTATGAAATTTTACAATGAGTATAAAAAAAAGGACAGGAAAACGTTGGATTATATCAAATGTAACAAACCTTTGAATCCATTACAATCATTTCAAGGTGTTCTATACTCTTGTTATTAACTACAGTCCACAGGCCTATAATACGAATAGCAAGACAATGTCTCCTTAGAATCATCAATATCAACAACGATGTCAAACTTGCGTGACATTGTTGCATGTACAATCAGACGAATAAACAATGTCAACACGAAGAATGGCTGCATGACAAAAAGAAATCCATGGCTTATAATAGCATCAGCTTCTAAATAAAAGAAAGTTAATAAGATTAACAATGGGAACATGCAGAAGAAATGCATAACGAAAAAAAAAACGCATAATGAAAGCAACAAAATATAGGACAAAATAAACCCAAGACTTATATCAACATACCATTGTGACAAAAAGCAAGTAAATCAGTTAAACAATGGCAACATGTAGAAGAACGACAGAAGAAATGCATGACGAAATGAAGATGAAGATCAAGAAGGTAGATGAAAGCAACAATTCTACTATAAAAAAACTCCATGACAACAATATGCTAAAATGAAGTAAAACAATTTATCAAGAAGAACAAAACTATTGAAAGGACGAACGAAAAATCAATGAAGGACGTTACCTTTTTCAAGCTGTTGTCCTTTTCATCTGCAAGCAACGAAAATGGCAGTTCAGTTAGTTTGTTAATGATTTGGAAATACAAAATGTATTTACTTCTTTATAGAGATTAAGATGGAATGCAGAAAGTCTCATTGGAGAACACAACTGTTGCAAAATTGTGTTAAAGATACTATCAAAAGAATAAATGTAGACGTAAAAAATAAATGAGAGAATAATGTCACTCACTCACTACATAAAAAATTGTATATTGCCACGTGATATTCACGTCACAACGTGAAAAATCACGTCACAAACTGAATTTAGCGACGTGACCATTCACATGGTAGGAGCTCGTGTGGCAACTCTGTTGCCACGTGAAAATCACGTTGCAAATTTGCCACGCGATTTTTACGTCGCAACAAATAAACAGAAATTGCAGGTATAACAGAGGTAACAGAAGGGGTCAGACATGTGTAAGAACTTTGCTAGGTGATATTTAAGTGGCAAGTTGCGACGTGAATATCATGTGGCTAAATAATTTTTGTATAAAAACTTGATAAATTATAACGTTTGTTATTAGTTTCAATTTTTAATTAATTAATTAAAAATAATTAAATAATCAGGTTTTAATAATAATTTAAATTTAAAAATGAATAAATATAATTATACCAAAAATTAATAAATATACACAATTAATAATATTTTTTAATAATAATTTAAATTGAAAAATTAATAAATATTATTAATACCAAAAATTAATAAATATACACAATTAATAATAATTTTTTTAATAATAATTTAAATTGAAAAATTAATAAATATAATTAATACCAAAAATTAATAAATATAAATAAAAACCAAAATTAAAAATAAAATTTTTAATATAAAAAGTGTATAATAATATACTAAAATGTAATTAATATTTTACAAAAATAAAGATTTAAAATTACAATAAATCCTTCAGATCAATCCGGATCGGGATAGTCGTCAAGTCCAAAATCATCGTCAACGTCGTCATCCATCTGTCTTTGACCACCAACTCCTTCATAAAAACTTGTAGGCAAGTTGTCTTTCGTAGGAGTCGCATCGAGCATCATTTTTGCGAAGAATTCCAAACACTGATCAGGAACATTCCAATTTGACTTGGCAGCCAACAATCTCACACACATTGATAACTTTGAGTCCGACGACCCCTTAAACAACGGCGTATTCATCTCATTCAACAACTGATAAAATCTTTGTGCTTCCTTATTCGGCAACTCTTCCCCATCAAAATCTCCAGGTTCGTCATAGGTCACATTCACACCAAAAGCATCGCCCTTCATCTCACTGATCGGATTAAATTTTTCCCCATGTTTCATCGGTGATCGACTAGTTGAAGCTTGCGTATTACTGGTCTCTGGTACGCTACTCGGCAGTTCTTCTCCATTATATGTCCAAACCCAATAATTTTCAATGAAACCCCTTCTCTTCAAATGACGTTCTACTTCCTCCACATTTAAGACAAGGACATCTAACTCCTCCTTCGCTTCGACAACATTCCTAAGAAAATGCCCACGTGATAAACCCTTTAACTTACTCCTCAAAATTTGGTTTAAGTCTGCGTCTTCCTGAATACAACATATCGTACATTCAACTACGATAGTACCTATAATACTCCATACTGCACATTTATACAATCATTGTCTTTTTAATTATAAATGTCATTTTAATATATCGACCAATTTCAGAAATTTTTATAAAATATTAGCTACAAGTATTAACTAACTTAATATTATTCTTTAACATAAACTTATATTAACTAAAAATTACTTTTAATACAAACAAACTTTCTACTATTTTTTTAATTAGTCTTAATATATATAACTACAAATAAATTTCATACTATTTTGTTTTTAATAAATTTAAATAATAATTTTATACAGTTTTCTTTTAACTAAACATTTAATAAACATATAACATAACATGCAATACATATAATACATATAATTAGTTAACATATAATATAACATAACATAAAATGTTGAGATTTTATCTCCATATCTTTCTTTATAATGACCATAGATCAAGGGATTGTGCAGCTGTATGCTTTTATTCTTTCTCCTTATTTAGAGCTCTCTGATATGGAAATTCACTCCTAATTTGTAGCTCCATTTGTAGTATAAATACAAGGTGTATGTACTCATCTAAATCAATTAAAAGAGTATCAATAATAATATACTTTCTTCTTTCAAATTGGTATCAGAGCGATACCTATTTTTTTTCCAGTAAACCTAGCCAAATGAGTGAACCAGAAAAAAAATAGTGAAAAAAGCACTGAATCATCTGGAATAAAATCAATTCCAGTTGTTGCTCAATCTGAAGGCGTTTTTAATGCTCGAATCATTCTTGATGAATCAAACTATGATGTTTGGTCACAATTAATGGAGATGCATATTGCTAAAAAAGAGAAACTCTCTTATATTAGGGGCAAAATGAAGAAACTTGCAGAAACAGATGATGGGTATGAAAAATGGTATGCTGAAAACTAGAAAGTGAAAAGATGGTTATTAATGTCCATGAAACCAGAAATCATAAAGAGGTATTTACGTATACCTACTGCCCATGAAATATGGAGTGCCCTATCAAAGGCATTCTATGATGGAAGTGATGAATTGCAAGTCTTTGCTCTAAACCAAAGGGCTTTTGCTGCTAGACAAAATGGAAGATCTCTATCCGAATACTATGGAGAGATAATTGAGATATTTCGAGAATTGGATCATCGGGATACAGTGAACATGAAAGATCCTGATGATACAATTGCATATAAAAAAAATCCATTGATCGGTTGAGAGTCCATATATTTCTTGTAAGGTTAGATGACATCTTTGATCAAGTTCTTGGAGATATTATGCGCAAGGATCCGACTCTAGGACTGGAAGAATGTCATGGCTTGATTCGGAGAGAAGCAGTACGACATGCTACTCTAAAAGGAGAAATTAGAGACTCTGAAACTTCTGCAATGGTGACTCGAAACCGACAGAAACCAGACAAAAGTGTAGACAAGTGCACTCATTGCGATAAAACTGGACACGTCAAAGATCGTTGTTTTGAGCTTGTGGGATATCCAGACTGGTGGGATCACAGTCGAGCACCAAAAAAACGGGGCTCGAAGAATGCTTTCGCTGCTGCTGCTGAAACAAATGATAAGGATGTGGGCTTATCATTGGTGACAACAACAAATATTGATGGTAAGGCTTTAAATATCTCTGCACCTGTTATTGATAACTTATGGAAAATTGATTCGGGTGCTACAGATCATATGACTTTTGATTCTAGACAGATTTCACATCTTAGACCCTCTTTACAAAAATCTATTTCTACTGCCAGTGGTAGTGAGGCCTCAATTGTAGGGGAAGGATCTTTATCTTTCACAAAAAATTTAAATCTTGATTCTGTTCTAGTTGTCCCATCTTTAGATCATAACCTTTTGTCTATTTCTCAAATCATAGCATCCTTAACTTGTGTTGTTATTTTTTTGCCTAACTATTGTGTTTTTAAGGACATCCGACCAAAGCAGACGATTGGTTATGGTATTAAGCGGGGGAAGCTATAATACTTGGACTTGACATCAAAAAGCTGCAATATGCTATGTCAAGCTTTAAAAGCGGAAAGCTCTAATCAAAATAAGAATACAGCTGAAGTTTGGCTATGGCATCGACGAATGGGTCATGAATCATTTGACTATATCAAAAAATTATTTCCTAGTTTGTTTGAGAATATTGATTCTTCAATTTTTCACTGTGATGTATGTGAACTTGCAAAAAGTCACTGAACTTTATTTCGACTTACTTTGAATAAAAGTCCTCTCCCTTTTATGGTTATTCATTCTGATGTGTGGGGTCCATCTAAAATCCAAACATTAGGTGGCTCACAATGGTTTGTTACTTTTATTGACGATTGTACGAGAGTGACTTAGTTGTGGTTAATGAAGTCGAAAAGCGAAGTAAACTTGTTATTTCAGAAGTTTCATAAAATGATTAAAACTCACAAATTCAAGTTCTTAGGAGTGACAATGGAGGAGAGTACCAAAGTTCTGAATTGCGACAAATTTTTGAAGTAGAAGGCATTATTAATCAAAGAACGTGTTCCAATACACCCCAACAAAATGGGGTTGCTGAACGTAAAAACCGTCATTTGTTAGAGGTTGTTCGTGTTATATTAATAGCGGCGAATATGCCATTATCCTATTGGGGGAAGCTCTTACGTTTGCAGTATATTTAATTAATCAAACACCGTCACGATCTATTGCCTATAAAACACCTTTGAAAGCTCTTAGTGATGTCATTATTGCACCATCAGTTCTAAATTTGTCGCTTCGTATTTTTGGTTGTGTAGTGTTTATTCATCTTCATAAACATCAGCGCAGTAAATTAGCTCCTCGAGCTTTACAGTGTGTTTTTCTTGGATATGCCATGAATAAAAAAGGTTATAGATGCTATCACCCTCCAACTCAGTGCATGTTTATATCAATAGATGTGGTATTTCATGAGGAACTCATGTATTTTTCACCCAAGGCTGAATTGCAAGGGATGTATCGCAAGGAATGTGACCCTATAACATGTTTTGATGTTCATGATACTAGTGTGATCAATTTGGATCTTGATATCAATTCCCATTTAGAAGATGAAAACATGATTGCACAACAAAGTCCAAGTCCATCGATTGAAGATGAAGAAGTAAGTGGACCACAAATTCAGAGTCCATCATTTGAGGGAGAAGAATTAATTGGTGGGACACAAACTGAGAATCCATCATTTGAAGAAATTGAACTCCTCGCTAATATACCATACAGTCGTCTAACGAGGATTTACCTATTCTTGATCCTGAATTTCAAAAAAAAAAACTCCCAGAGCGTCACAATCGAGGTATTCCTAAATCTAGATACGAACCTGAAATTTCTAGTAAAGTGAAGTATCCTATGAGTCATTATGTTTAAAATCAAAATTTATCTGAATCAAATAAGTCATTTGCAAATCAATTATGTGTTATATCAATTCCTAACAGTGTGTAGGATGCCTTAGCTGATCCAAAGTGGAAAGCTGCTATGAATGAAGAAATGAATTCATTAGAAAAGAATGAAACATGGGACTTGGTCGATTGCCTAAAAGGAAAGAAACCAGTAGGATGTCGGTGGGTATACACTATGAAGTATAAACCAGATGGTGAAATTGAACGTTTTAAAGCAAGATTGGTAGCAAAAGGATATACTTAAGCCTATAGGATTGACTACACTGAGATATTTGCACCAGTAGCTAAAACCAATATTGTTCGAGTGTTGGTCTCCTTAGCTGCAAATTTGGACTGGCCCCTACAACAATTTGATGTAAAAAATGCCTTTCTACATGGAAAACTGTTAGAAGAAGTTTATATGGACCTTCCGCCTGGGTGTAACAAGTCAGAAAGACATGCCCAAAAGGTGTGTAAATTGAAGAAGTCATTATATGGACTGAAGCAATCTCCAAGAGCATGGTTTGGAAGATTTACAAAATCCATGCTAGCTTTTGGATACGTCCAAAGCAACTCAGATCATAATTTGTTTTTAAAGAAATAACAAGATAAGATTACAACCTTTATCATATATGTAGATGACATGGTGGTTACCAGAAATGATCCAGAAGAACGGAAAGCACTGCAAGAGTACTTGTCTAGAGAATTTGAAATGAAAGATCTTGGTTCCTTGAAGTATTTCTCGGGATTGAAGTCTCTAGATCCAAGAAAGGTATCTTCTTATCTCAAAGAAAATATGCATTGGACTTGTTGCAGAAGACAAGTATGTCAGCATGTCAACCAGCTGCTTCACCAATGGAGGAAGGCTTGAAGTTACACAATATAACATATCAAGTTTCATGTGATAAAGGAAGGTATCAAAGGCTTGTGGGCAAATTAATGTATTTAGCTCACACAAGACCAGACCTTGCCTATGCACTAAGTATTGTTAGTCAATTTATGCATAATCCTTGTGAACAACATATGAATGATGTCATGCATATATTGAGGTATTTAAAATCTACTCATGGGAAGGGGGTTTTGTTCACTAAAAATAAAAAACATGAAGACATAGACGTTTATACAGATGTTGATTGGGCTGGAGCGTTGGATAATAGACGGTCAACATCTGGCTACTTCTCATTTGTGGGTGGAAATCTTGTTACATGGAGAAGTAAAAAGAAAAATGTCGTTGCCCGCTCAAGTGCAGAAGCTGAATTCAGAGTTATGGCACTTGGTCTCTGTGAAGCCTTATGCTTGAAACATCTTCTAGAAGATTTAGGTTTTCCGCAAAGGCACCCAATTCATCTTTATTGTAATAACAAAGTTACATGTGATATTGCCCATAATTCATTTCAACACGATCAAACAAAGCATGTTAAGGTGGACCGATTTTTTATCAAAGAGAAATTAGATGCAAAGATTTTGGAGTTGCTTAAGATTCGATCTGAAGATCAATTAGCCGACATGCTTACTACAACTGTCTCAAGTAAAGAATTCTTGAAGTATCTCCAAATTGTTGGGCATGGATGATATATATGCACCAACTTGAGGGGAAGTGTTGAGATTTTATCTCCATATCTTTCTCTATAATGATCGTAGATCAAGGGATTGTGCAGCTGTATACTTTTATTCTTTCTCCTTATTTAGAGCTCTCTGATATGGAAATTCACTCCTAATTTGTAGCTCCATTTCTAGTATAAATACAAGGTGTATGTACTCATCTAAATCAATTGAGAGAGTATCAATAATAATATAATTTCTTCTTAAAATGCATAACATATAAACATACCATATAACATGACGTATAAAACATGCATAACATATGATATAACATATTACATAATTAATATAACATATTTAATTTTTTTATAAACTTATATAATAAATTCTTTAAAATAAATATAAATATTTTGTTTCAAATAATATAACACACACACACACACACACACACACACACACACACACACATATATATATATATATATATATATATATATATATATATATATTGTTCTGGACTGGGCCAGCGCCTGCCCTACTGTCGGGCAGGCCCAAGCCCAATGACCAACGAAGGCCCAACGAGGCCAAAAGTCGCCTCCGTGTCGGGCACGTACCAATCCCCTTGGACGTCGGACATGCGAGGTAAAGACTGTCGAGCAGAGGCATATAGCCCATGGACACACCTCTCCTCGACACCCATGTGTTCCTCCCCGCGAGGACACATTCTCTTGTAACTTCCCACTCCCGAAGGAATCGGTCTGCCTTACTTCCGGAGATTTAGGGACCGTTACACCAGGGCGAAGACCACGTGCTAGTCTTCACTACGCCACGTAAGCCCTGTCAGTTGCTTGGATTGGGCCTTGCTATCCAGCCCAATGCAAGTGACCGCTGGCCCCGCGCTGGGGGCTCTCTATAAATACCCTCTCATTTGAGAGGGTCAGGTTACAAAATATTCTAAACTCACATCTCTGTATTTACTTTTCTCTGACCTTACCTGACTTGAGCGTCGGAGTACCTTGCAGGTATACCCCCCCTCCGTCGTATCATCATCACCGGAGCTGAAGTCCATACGACATTGCTGGCCACTGTATAACTATCTGATCCAGGTATAATCAGTGGCACCTTCTGTGGGAAACACTGCTTCCCCGTTTTTCCTTCAACGATAAACCAAAGCAATTCCTCCATTCATCACCAGCATGGCCAACAACCCGTCTGCGAACAAAGCTCTGGACACCGTCCTTGCGTAACTCGAGAATGGAAACCACCTTGAGGACAATGCTGCCCTCAAAGTCGAAGAAGGTGACGTAAGAGACGGGCAGACCGCCTCCCCAGACTCCCAAGACACAGCTTACGACACCGCCCAGCAGGACGACCAGCAAGCAGCCTTTCAACCAGTTGCTCCTCCGCCTAATGTAGATTCGAGCACCGTGGCCCTATTTACCTTGGTCAACCAGACCAACCAGTTGATCATGCATCAGAATCTCAGAATTGAAGCACTCGAGCAAGGGCAAACATGGCGATCTTCCCTGCGAAGACATCGTCGTCCACCTTCACCTCGCCGTTCTCCTTCCCCGCAAAGGACTCCTCCGGAAGAATCTCGGACCCCCTCGCCGGTGCGCGAGGGCCGTCGATCACGCCTCGAGCGCACCCAACCAGAAACCTCCCATAAGCGCCATCGTTCCCCGCCTCAAAAGGAACCCAGACACTCCTCGACTACCAAGAGGAGCAAGACCGCCGAGGAGAGGCCGAGGAACCGTTCTAGGAACTCCCCTCCACGACAAGGACCTGGTCGACACCACCGATCCCCATCAAGGTCCCCATCCGGAAGCGAAGACGACGACCAGAGGACCCCCCTGTCATAAGAGATCATGGACGCCCCAATTTCTGGGCGAGCATGAAGAGGACGGACCAGCGGACCTCGACCTCCAGGCGGAAAACAACGGGCAGCCTCTCCACCCAACGCGCCCCATCCCAGACGGAGACTTTGAGCTTGTCGCCCTCGGGGACGATCCAGACCGTAACATGAAGATTGGCACCAGGCTCCCCGGCCTGGCGAAGAAGCAGCTGAAGGCTTGTCTCCGGGAGAATAATGATCTGTTCGCGTGGAGCGCCTCCGAGATGCCTAGCCTTGACCCCGAGGTGGTCTGCCATCAGCTCGCAGTAGATTCGGCCGCTAGGGCCATAGTTCAACGTAGGCGTAGGCAGTCTCTCGAAAAAGCAGAGGCTGCTGAAAAAGCTGTAAAAGACCTCCTAGAGGCGAATTTTATTTTGGAGGCCAGGTACACGACCTGGCTGTCCAACGATGTACTTGTCAAAAAGAATAATTGAAAATGGAGGATGTGTGTTGACTATACCGATCTTAACTGGGCATGCCCGAAAGACTGTTACCCATTGCCTAACATTAACCAGCTGGTCAACAATTCTGCAGGTTACAGACTGTTATCCTTCATGGACTCCTACTCAAGGTACAACCAAATCCCCATGGATAAGGTTGACAAACAGCACACGACCTTCATGACCGAGTCGGGCAATTACTACTACAACGTAATGCCCTTCGGCCTGAAGAACGCCGGCGCGACCTACCAACGGATGATGAACAAAGTTTTCCGGGGAGAAATCTGCGACATGCTCAAGGTCTATATGGACGACATGATCGTCAAATCCGCAGAAAAAGTCGACCATGCCGCGCACCTCAAGAAGGTGTTCGACACGGCGAGGAGATGCCGCATGAGGTTCAATCCCGACAAATGCACCTTCGACGTTCGGGCAGGTAAGTTCCTCGGCTTCTACCTCATAGAGAGAGGAATCGAGGCCAACCCCGACAAGTGTAGGGCTTTCTCCAAGATCCCAACTCCAAACTCGAAGAAGTTAATACAATCACTGAACGAGATGCTAACTGCCCTCTCCCGCTTCGTCGCCAAGTCTGCACAATACGCGCTCCCATTTTTCAAACTTCTTCGACAAAAAGTGACATTTGAATGGAGCGAGGAGTGAGAGCAGGCGCTCCTCTACCTAAAACAAGTCTTGTCGCAACCCCCGGTCCTCTCGCGGCCTGAGAACGGGGAGACACTATTCTTATATCTCATAATCATGAGTGAAACGGTCAGCGTTGTCCTCATCCGGAAAACCCCGGACGGGCAGAAGCCGATTTATTTCACGAGCAAAGCCCTCCAAGGTCCCGAGCTCAGGTATCAGTAGATCGAGAAAGTCGCATTGGCCCTCGTCACTGCGGCCAGGAGGCTGCACCATTACTTCCTAGCCCACACGGTTGTCGTAAGAACCGAACAGCGGATAAGGAAGCTCCTTGGACGACCAGATATGGCAGGAAGGATGCTCAGGTGGTCGCTCGAACTCGCCGAATTCGACATCCAATACGAGGGAAGGAAAGCCCTGAAGGCTCAGGTATTGGACGACTTTGTAGCGGAGATGACCGTCCCGGAACTTTTGACCAACGGATCCTAAAAGTGGACGATCTATGTCAACGGAGCATCCAGCACGAAGGGGAACGGGGCGGGCATTATCCTCGAAAATGAGGAAGGCATCCTGATCGAGGTCTCCCTCGAACTATCCTTCCCGACGTCGAACAACCAGGCAGAGTACGAGGCTTTCCTCGCCGGGTTTCGGTTGGCTGAGGACCTCGGCGCCAAGGAGGTCAAAATCTTCACCGACTCCCAGCTCGGAGCCTCGCAAGTCCGAGGAGAGTACCAGGCCAAGAATGACAGCCTCATCGAATACTTGACCTTGGTAAAAGAAAAGATGAAAAAATTCATCTCCGCGGAAGTAACCCACATCCCTCGCGAGCACAATACCCGAGCAGATGTCTTGTCCAAATTGGCGAGCACAAAAAAGAAAGGCGGAAACAAATCTATCATACAAGAAGTGCTTTCCCGCCCGAGCACCGACAAACCCGTTCCGGCGGCAGACGTGAACGCCATTGGGGACAGCAATTGTTGGATGACCCGGGTATACGAGTACCTCACGATTGGAAAACTGCCCGAAGACCCCAAAGGAGCGGGGATGGTCAAGCGGCGGGCGTGCTCGTACACTATAGTCGAGGATAAGCTATACCGCCGAGGGTTTTCTATTCCCCTCCTCAGGTGCATCGAGGAGACAAAGGTCCCCGGTATACTCCAGGAAATCCACGAGGGAATCAATGCACAGCACCTCGGCGGGCGATCTTTAGCCCGAAAGGCGCTTCGGGCGGGGTATTATTGGCCCACCATGCAACAGGACGCCAAAGAACACGTCAGGAAGTGCGACAGGTGCCAGAGGCACGAGGACATGCACCTCGCTCCCCCTAACGAGCTCAAAACACTATCATCCCCGTGGCCGTTTGCATGGTGGGGAATGGATATCCTCGGGCCCTTCGTTGTGGGGTCATACCAAAACAAATACCTCATCGTCGGCGTAGATTATTTCACGAAGTGGATTAAGGTGGAAGCCCTGGCCAAAATCACGGCCTTCAACATACTCCGCTTCTACAAAAGGAACATCCTCGCCTGGTTTGGCGTGCCCCAAGCGATTGTCACTGACAACGGGACACAGTTCACCGAAAAGAATTTCCAAGACTTCGTCACCAAACTGGACACAAAGCAGCACTTCACGTCGGTCGAACATCCTCAAACGAACGGGCAGGCCGAGGCATCGAACAGAGTGATCCTCTGAGGATTGAAAAGTCGATTAGGCGACGCCAAACAACGGTGCGTCGAGGAGCTACACAGCATCCTCTGGGCCTACCAAACAACCCCACATTCCACGACCGGGGAGACCCCTTTTCGTCTGACCTACGGAACGGAAGCGGTGATCCCCGTGGAGATCAGGGAACCCTTGAGGAGGACGCAAGCCCCCCTCAACGAGGATGCCAACAGCGAGGCCCTAAGGGAAGAGCTCGACTTCGTCGAGGAAATAAGGACGGACGCATCCCTCCGGGAAGCCTCACTTAAACAGAAAATAGCTTTACGTTATAACGACAAAGTTATCAAACGTGATTTTCAGGTAGGCACCCTCGTCCTACGAAGGAACCAGAAAGATTCGCGAGAAGGAAAACTCGCCGCGAACTGGGAGGGCCCGTACGACGTCCGCGCGAAAACGGGGACAGGAACCTACTTCCTCGAAAATCTGCACAGGGAAGAACTTGCTCGACCATGGAACGCTGAGAAGCTTAAACAATACTACTGTTAAGTACTGCCCGCGACACACTAGCATCGCGGTTACGGGGACGCACTAGGGTACAAGTGCGATACCCCTATACAAAACACAATGATCAAGGGCCGCGTTGTGTGTGCGCGAGGACTTTTGATTCGACGAGGACACTTCGATCGAGCTCCGTCATTGTTGTACCAATTAGGCAGAACACCCATCTCGCGATGGGAAGTTCACACCACGAAGCTAAGACCTCGACCAAACTCTTAGCCTCGTTGAAGGTCGAAATACACCTCCGACCACTCGGTCAGCTCTCCACGCAGTCGAGGATTATCGAAGCCGAGCAAATTCCCAAAATCTCTATTACTTAGACAAAAATAAATAAAGTATAGCAAATACAATAACATCACACACAAGCGAAAACATACAAACATCACACGCGCAGATAAACAAAAATGCATTAAGCGGGCAGAAGCCCATTGTACAGGTATTACAAACAAGTATCAAAAAGCCCCTGGCACGCAGGCCGGACATAGGCATCAAAAAATAAAATGGCTCGCAGGCCAAACAAAACGAGAAAGGAAAAACCTAGTCGGCGACGGTCCCCTTTGGCTGCTCGTGTTCGTCTACCCCTCCGCCGACCTCTTCCTCTTGCATCGGCTGCACGATCTGACCGTCGACCACCTCATATTCGGGGTTAGTCCCTTCAGTTATAAGGTCGGGGTTTAGAACCCGAAGCTGCTGCACGGCGTTCGTGAAACCTATGT
This sequence comes from Lathyrus tuberosus, assembly GCA_022829125.1. Lineage (NCBI taxonomy): Eukaryota > Viridiplantae > Streptophyta > Magnoliopsida > Fabales > Fabaceae > Lathyrus > Lathyrus tuberosus. The sequence continues at coordinate 1,036,357 of JALAZF010000392.1, read as the reverse complement.
CAGCCGCCACGAGGTTATCCTGCTCGGCTTCCCTGAGTTTCGCTATTAGCGCTGCCCGCGAAGTCAACAACTTGTCTTCCTCGGTTTCCTCCTCAGCCAGGCGAACAACTTCTTCTAGCTCGGCGTTCCTCGCCAAGAGACGTTTCCTCTCCTCCTCAGCGTTCTTCAACCTCTCATTCAACTTCTCTTGAAGCTCGACCTAGGCCTTGTTCTGGTTTTTGCAGTCAGTCAGCTCCTTGCCCACCTTCTCCATTTCAGCTGAGATGGACCTAAAACTCTCTTGCAGCCTGATCAGCTCGTCTGCTGGGCATGTCTCATCGTTCAAGACCAAGGCGGCAGCGCAAACCTGCATCACCGCGGACACGTCCTCCACCAGCGCCCTTCTCCGAGAAACCATGTCAACACCCAAGATGGTCTGAACTTAGGGTGCACCAACACATAGGGACCTGCGATCGGAGTTGCTCGATACGGCCTTTGCCGCCCTTCTTCGAACTGCGTGCAACTTTCAGTTTCTTGATACGCTCCTCAACACCCGACATCTTGCCTGCAAAGAAAATAAATGTGTCAGTAAATCGGAAACCAGGACGCAAAGAAAAAGCAAGTCGAAGAGGATTCCACCACCTAACAGCTCGAGGGCATCCTCGTCGGGAAACGTCTCGAAGAGGGCCCTCGTATTGATTAAACGGCGCTTCGTTAAGACTTGCCCATCGTCACCCCGGACGAATTCTCCATCCGACATCACGAGCTTGGCTTTGTTAAAACCATTGACGAAGGCGACTATTTTCTCATATGCCAGACGATCCCCCTCGCAAAGTCGGCCAGGGCTGACAATGTAGCAGTCCGTCCCCTTTTTGAAATGTTCTTCCGTCCAGAACAAGGGGAATCTCGGTTCAAGGACCTCCTCCTTCTGCCCGTCCACTTCGCGGGAAACCCGACGATACACCGAATTCACAGCCTCAAGCGTGACCGGCCTCACGATGTAATACCGATATTTAAAGTCCCGAACAGAGTCCAGGTAGGTGTGGAAGAGGCTGCTCACTTGTTTAAAACACACCCAGCCGTGTTTGCTATTGGAGGCCTGTCGTTGGAGGTGGAAGATACGAAAGAAAAGAGGCACGGTTGCCCCGATCTCGAGATATTTACAAACGAGCTCGAAGGCTCGGATAAAAGCGAGGGAGTTAGGATGGAGCTCCGAGGCCGCCAGGCGCAGCCAAACGAACACCGCTTGTTGGAAATCCGTAAAGGGTAAGCGCCACCCCGCCTGGTCGAACATGAATTCATAAAGGGGAAACCTCATCCCTCGATATGTTGAACAGATGCGATGGTACGCCAGAGGACGGAACACCTTCCACGTCTTCGGGGAGCCCACCAGCCGGTGTTCGAATGTACAAAAGATATCATCTTCATCCCCGTCGATAAACTGGGAGATCATATTTAGCGGCTCGTCGGTAACCCACTCCGCGAGGGGACGCTCCTCGGCGCTGGTGATCGGCGCCATCGGAGAGTCGGGCTGATCGTCAACGTCTAACAATCCCACAGCCACAGACACGGACAAAGCTTCCATGTACCTGAAAAGCAGAAGGAAATGGTGAATTCGATGATCCATATCAAATTCACCCCTCCACCGCTGTTCAAGTGAAAGGGCGAAGAAGGAGCGTCGGGATCCCGAGATTGTCGTGCTCGCCCATGTCCCCGTGACAACCGACGAACATCCCCATGACCATCCTCAGGTCACCGGCATGTCGCTTTGGGAGGGATCCCTCCCACAGAGGAAATATTGTTAAGGACCCCGAGATTTTCATCTCGTGTCCTCCGGACATTCTTCTTGTCCCCGGGGCATTCATCCTTTCTCCCCGTGAGATTCAACAAAGAAACTAAGAAATTCTGCCGTTTTCGCCGGAGATTCCGTGATTTCCATGAGAACTTCATCAGTTCACCATAAAACCACCATATAAATGCAAACAAAAGGAGAAAAAAGAGAGAAACTTACTTGAAATACACTTCCGGTAGGGTTCCGGCGCGGCAGTCGATGGTGGCGAACAGTGGCAAAATAGAGGAGGAAGAAAGAGAAAGTCTGAGCAAAGGGGGAGCGAAAGTGCAAATGAAACGGGATGACCCCTATTTATAAGGGCCTCACGAGACTCGAGGATTTCCTAGGCAATCGATTACGCTACCCTAGCATAGCCGCCCTAGGCAATGATGAGGTGTGACATGTGGCACACGCTTCCCCACACACGTCTTTTCATTCCCCAACATGCGTCCTTCCATTCGCCTCGCTTCAGACTTCTCGTATCCCCACAATGTCGCCCATCCCCGGCCAGTCTAGCGCGAGCAGGTTGACCAACCGCTCCTCGTTTAGAATCCCTTCCCCGACAGGGTACGTCCTCGACATAGTACTGGCCCTTAAGTCATTACTCTGACACCTCAGAGCAACGAGTTGGGGGGCTCCTGTTCTGGACTGGACCAGCGCCTGCCCTACTGTCGGGCAGGCCTAAGCCTAATGACCAGCGAAGGCCCAACGAGGCCCAAAGTCGCCTCCGTGTCGGCCACGTACCAATCCCCTTGGACATCGGACACGCGAGGTAAAGACTGTCGAGCAGAGGCATATAGCCCGTGGACGCACCTCTCCTCGACACCCACGTGCTCCTCCCCGCGATGACACGTTCTCTTGTAACTTCCCACTCCCGAAGGAATCGGTCTGCCATACTTCCGGAGATTTAGGGACCGTTACACCAGGGAGAAGACCACGTGCTGGTCTTCACTACGCCACGTAAGCCCTGACAGTTGCTTGGATTGGGCCTTGCTATCCAGCCCAATGCAAGTGACCGTTGGCCCCGCGCTGGGGGCTCTCTATAAATACCCTCTCATTTGAGAGGGTCAGGTTGCGAAATATTCTAAACTCACATCTCTGTATTTGCTTTTCTCTGACCTTACCTGACTTGAGCGTCGGAGTACCTTGCAGGTATACCCCCCCTCCGTATCATCATCACCGGAGCTGAAGTCCATACGACGTTGCTGGCCACTGTATAACTGTCTGATCCAGGTACGATTATATATATATATATTATTCTGGACTAGGCCTAAGGTTGGCCCACCGTCGGACACAACCCAACCCAACTCCTCGTTGAGGAGGGCCTAATTGAGATCCAGCCCATCTACGCGCCCGGGGAGCTCTCACACGTCTCCCTCACAGGCTCCACGAGCCCCCCACGCGGGGACACGACATCAGGCAACTACCCATTTCCGAAAGAGTTGGTCATCCCACCTTCCGAAGATCACAGAGTAGTTGATTCAGGACGAAAACCACGTGTTGGTCTTCCCTACGCCACGTAAGCCCTGTCAGTTACTCGTATTGTGTCGGGCGATCCAACCCAATGCAAAGTAATCATTGGCCCTGCGCTGGGGGCACACTATAAATACCCTCTTTCACTAGAGGGTCAGGTATTATATTCTCTACGCTTTTTCTCTATACTTGCTTTCTCTCTTGCTGAAACTTACTTTAGCATCGGAGTACCTTGCAGGTACACCCCCTCCTCTTCTCGACCATCGACGAATAAAGGAACTCACAACGTGTTGCTGGCTGCTGATTCTTTTCTGATCCATATATATTTTGTTCCTATTTTCATTTTATATGTTTTTTAAAAATATATATATAAATAAAATTTAAAATTTAAAATTAAAACTTTACACATACAATATTTTCATTTTAAATAAATTATACAATATAGTAAAATATATATAAATAAATTATACTATATTTTCGTTTTAAAAAATAATTATGTTTTAATAAAAATATATACTATATTTTCGTTTTAAAGAATGGGTATGAGTTTCACATCTCTAAACGCACATCTCTGATAATATTATACTCACATCTCTAAATTCATAAAAAAAAATTCCTTTTCAGAAGGCCCGACACTTTTAATTGTTTTTTTTTATGTAAACATTGCGGCGTGATTTTCACGCCATAACTTTTATTTAAAAATATTAAAAAAAAACTGACACACCGTGTGGTAACGTTATATTTATTATTTTAATATTAAAAAGATTAGTGACATGATAACTACGTTGTAACTGTTCATTTTTTGTCACATATTTTTCACTTCGCTAAATTACCTGGTTGGAGACAATATTTTTTATAGTGACTATTTCAAAAGTAATCAGAATTAAATAATATATGAATGAAATTTTACCTAATTACTCATGAATTAAGGCATGTACTGACTTCTAATGAATGTAAAAATGTTACTTCTTCTGTCTCAAACTATAAGTCACTTTGTCAAAAAAATTTGTTCCAACTTATAAGTCACTTTAGATTTCCAATGCAATATAAATGACATCTTCTCCAATATATCCTCAAATATTTATTATTATTTATTATTTTAACTCTTTTAATTTCTCTCTTCTATATAATTATGAGGGACATTACTATAAAATTATACATAATTTATTTTTTCCATAAAGTAATAATTAAATTTTTTAATTTGTGTAAAAAACACAAAATATCTTATAATTTAGAACGATAGAAAGAGTATTATAGGAGATTTCTTTTTATATTGTAGTAACCGACTAAACGCTAACTCCAGTGATCATTATTCACTAAAAGATCAATAGATATAATATGACAGTTCAAATGACGTGCCGATAAATACACTTGAGTATACTCGGGTGAGCCTATGTTCATTTATATTTAGATAAATTAAAAGAAAATCAATTGGCATTATAATACAAATTTTTCTATTTGAACTTTGAATAGATAAATAATTCAATTTTTTTATTTTGTGTGACATTTATTTTTAAAACTTTTTGGTGCGACCTAATAGACTGAAATTTGTTTATCTATGTATTTTTGTTTTTTGTTGTCGCAGATTTTTCGAACTATGAACGGAAAAACAGAAGTAAATAATGATTAAGTTAGCAATATAATTAATAAATAGTATGTTAATAAATGATGGAGAATGTCCGATTAATTCTGCTGGATAGTTATAAGAACACTCCGACGTCCTATTTATTTACTTAACCATTAAACTATTTGCCAAAAATAATAATTTATATCTATATATAAAGAGGATATAAAAAAATAAACTGGCCAATTTTTTTCTAAAATTACCCTTTAACCACTTATATATTTACTAAAAAATCACATCAATAAAAACTGCCTATAGAAATTACAAATAGTTATTATTAACACCCTATTCTTATGTGTAGTTATTAACTCCCATGATGATATATTTTTAGAAAAACTCCATTTTTTTTCTTAAGTTTTCATTCTTATTTTAAAATGGTATACTTTTTATTTTCAAAAACGCATTGTATATGATAGAGATGCCCATTCATAAAGTTTTTTTTTATAAAAATAATTTATATCAAAATCAAATTTAAATAAAAAATATTTTTTTTATATTTTAACGCGGGTGTATTTTAAAAAACGTTTGGACGCTAGTAATAATAATAATTTATAACTATCTATAAAGAGGATAGGAGGATTTGGGCTGACCTATTTTTCTTCCATTAATACCCTTTGTTAACTGCATATCTTTTAAACTATATTTCATCTTTTAATTTTTTTATATTTATTTAATTTTTAAAATTCAAGTTACAAATGAAAGGTTGGTTTTAGATTTTGAGCGGTTTGCCTAATTGGTTACTTAATGCCTCCTTTTATTCTTGGCTACCATATTAAAAACAAGGATTTATAATATATCTGAGTGAAAGGTGATGAGATATGGAAATCGACATAGAACAAGGAGGCAAGGAGCAAACGAAGTCTACCGCTACCACTACCACTGCACTGTCTCAGAATGTTCATCACTGCAGTCACTTTGCACGCCGTTTTGGAATGATGATGTTGTGTTGCAACGATCACATAGAGTGGTTGCAACAATGGAGTCATTACTGCAGACTATTGTATTTTGGATTATAATTGAATCCACGTCAGCAACTATCTCATTCGGCTTGATTTCGATGAAATTGGTGTCGGACATATTAGCATTTTCCTTTGTCATTTGTGATAATCTTTCTTTATTTGTTTTTACATAATTCTTTTTGACAGTTCTTTTTTATTTTAATAAAAAATTAGAGAGGAAAAAAAAAGGAAGGAGACCTCCTTATTTTAAAGTGTGTTTTAAAAACATTTGTTAGTCAATATTCTTTATAATTATTTCTACAAAATGCTTATGCATTTTTTTTTTATTCTCATTAACGCCGTAATGAAAACTACATTTCACATAAATAAAGTGTATAAAGGAATGGTAACCCTATGGTGTTTAGTTTCTTTTTTATAACGGGAAACCTTTTCCTTCTATGTTCTTATTTTTTATAAATTAATTTACATATTTATTTATAAAATCCGTAACATAGTGTGTTGAATGAGTGAATTTTTTAACGTTATTAATCTTATACCTCTGTGCATGTGTAAAAATAATTTTTCGTGCCTCAATGTGTAATATAACTTTACATGAAAATATCTATTTATATTTTACCGCGTGAGCGATTTAAAAACCCGAAGAGAATGATATCGAAGGAAAGGGGTATCGGCAAAAGGGGTTCCTTTATTAATGATATATACTTTGTTGTGTGTATATTAAAGAAGAAATCAAAATTAAATTATTTTACACACATCAAATTATATGAAAATGTTTATGTCTGTTTTGCCGATATAATTTTAAAAATATTGTTTATATAAAAGCACCTTTTCTAGCGTTAGATATGTATAGTTGATGCATTATTTTTCATATTAACCCGATATATTTGGTTTAGGGGCTTAAGGGTGAAGGATATTCGTTTATTCAATCAATCTCTATTATCAAAATGGATTTGGAGGCATATTCATGAAAAGGTAGAAAGTTCTGACGCTTAAGAGGGTATATTTTGATATAATCCTTTTGCTTTGTTACATTGTTGCACTCAATTAAATTCCAAGAACTTCCACAAAAAATTAAAAATGTGTGTTGCACTCTGTTAGGTTTAAAAGCTTCCACAAATATTAAAAATGAGTTGGATTTCTGTTTTGAAGTACTATTTTGAATCATTATTGTAGTATCCACATTTCATGCCGTCTCTATTTAAATTGAATTAGAGTTGAATTGAATTAGAGTTGCATTGTCAGTTATAAATTAATAAAAGTTGTTTTATCATATTTTACAATGTATTTCGTTTTACCATACTTTAAATATAAATTTTAATTAAAAATTATCTCAAAATACTTTATAGTTAATTGATAAACTATGCATTTCATGAAAATTATCACATAAATAATTTAAAATAAAATAAATAAAAAATCTGTTTATATATCAACGTGTTAGCGTAATAAAAAAAAGCGGACAAACGGACGCTAGTAATAATAATAATAATAATAATAATAATAATAATAATAATTTTTTCTTTTAATAGGCAAAGATCTATTAAACTGGAGTAAAAGGGTTACTCCGCCCAATACAAAGAGAGAACAACACTAGCTCCTAAAGCAACAGAGCGGTAGATTGTTCCAAATCGAAAAATTACAACCATCGACTAATTTACCAAAAACCTTCAACCAATTCCACGATCTAAAAACAATCTCCGAAAAACAGTCGAGAAAATTGATAGTACCACCCTTGAAGATGAAGGCGTTCCGCATCGTCCAAATCGACCACAGTGTAGCTAGCCAAATTACCGCGATAGTGTTCCTTTTCTTCTTACCTTTAACTTTCTCCGAATTGTTTAGGAAGAAAACAAGCTCCAAGAAAGATAACTCCAAATCACCTCCCAACCACCTATACACTGTCTTCCATATAGAAACAGAGAAAGAACACGACCTAAAAATATGCTGAGACGATTCTTCCTCCAAACCACAACACACACACAATCTGTCCGTAATAATACCACGCCTAAGCAAACAGTCTTTGGTGGGCAGTCTATTATGGATCATTCTCCATCCGAAATGTATTATGTTTGATGGCGCTTTGATCTCCCAAATACCTTTGAATTCCTTCTCCAAACTGGAATTATATGAGAAGCCTGGATCATTAACCTTCAACATCCCATAGCAGGATTTCACAGAAAAAACACCCTCATCTTCCAACTTCCACACAAACTCATCTTCTCCGGTGCCTTCCGGCTGCCAATCCTGCAGCACACTCACAAAATCGTCCCATATGTCTATGTTAATGTTTCTGCTGTCAAATACCAGACCGTCGACATTCCAACTCCACACGTTATCAGTCCATAACCCTGCTTCATCAATACTGCAGCACTTGTCAACGGCATGAAGAAACACTTTCGAAAAAGCGTATGCCAAAGCCTGCCCACCTAACCACCCCGAAAGCCAGAACGCCGTGTCCCTCCCACTCCTAACAATACACTGCAGAGCAGCATTGAAACCATTAGAACTCGACCCCGCTTTGCGATCTACCAACACCAGATCACGCCACCATATGGAGTCGTTCTTCTGAAGAACCGACTTGTCCCCTATAATGACTTTCCTCTTTAAGTTACTGTATCTACTTCAGGGAACTTTTGACTACGGTACATCATCTTCCGCTAATATCCTCCACTTCTATTTATTCAACAAGGCTTTATTCATAATCTCAACATCTTTAATACCAAAACCTTCAAGATGTCTTGGATTGCAAATGGTCTTCCAACTAACCCAATGTATTACTCTCTTGTCCTCCGTGCCTTGCCATAGGAAATTTCTTTGGATGCGACGAATAATATCGATCACTTTCACATGAGCTCTATAGAAGGCAAGAGAGTATATAGGTAATGCATTAAGCACTGAGTTAATCATCACCACCCTCCCCGCGAACGAGAGAAATCTGCCCCTCCATAAAGCAAGTTTTGATCTGATATGATTGACCAGATCCTTCCACATTGATAACTTCCTCGGACTATCCCCTACCTTGACACCAAGAAATTTAAAAGGGAGCTCATCAATGTCGCACGCCAAGAACGCCGAAGCCGCTTCTAAAAAACCCCCCTCCACATGAACACCATAAATCTTGCTCTTGTGAAAATTAATCTTCAGGCCCGAAATCAGTTCAAAACCTCTAAGAATAGCTTTCGTACTCTATAGATTATTCCACCTCCCATTAGCCAGAAGAATAGTATCGTCCGCAAATTGCAAAAGATTGACCTCTTCATTATCACTGTATTTAAAACCTTCGAAGTCACCATTCTCTACCGCTTTACTCACCAAACGAGTAAGACCCTCCATTGCAAGAACAAATAAGAAGGGGGATAGAGGGTCACCTTGCCTCAGCCCTCTACACACCTTAAAGTCTCTAGTCGTACTCCCATTGATGATAACGGACATAAAACTCGTGAAAACACATCCTTCCATCCAAAGACACCATTTAGAACCAAAGCCCATCTTCTTGAAAACAAATCTGAGGTAGTTCCAACTTACACAATCGTAAGCCTTCTCGAAGTCCACCTTCAAAACAACGCAGCCCCTCTTTCCTCTCTTTGCGAAATCCAGGACTTCGTTCACAGTTAAAACGTCGTCCGCTATGTTTCTACCAGGCACAAACGCAGGCTGGTTATGCGACACGATACTGTCCAAAACGGTCTTTAACCTAGCTGCCAACAGTTTAGACAGAATTTTCAGTAAACTCCCCACAAGACAAATTGGCCTGTACTCATTTATAGATTGCGGATTAAGCACTTTAGGGATAAGAGTAATGAAGGAGGAGGTGCACGCCTTCGTTAGCTTCCCATTGTGGTGGAAATCCAAGACAAACTTAAATACATCCTGCTTAATAACTTCCCAATTCCGTTTGAAGAATTCCAAGGAAAACCCGTCCGAGCCAGCACTCTTATTACCGTCGCACGACCACACCGCAGCCTTTATCTCTTCCTCAGAGAATGATCTCTCCAACCACCTCTTATCTCGCTCACTAATAGATTTGAAAATTAAACCTTCAGGTACAGGCCTATACTCGTTTGATTCCTTAAAAAAAATCCTCAAAGTGTGCCTGCACTGCAGCTTTGACCCCTTCCACACTTTCGTCCCTTCCATCAACTCCTTCCATCACAGAAAAATTGTTCCTCCTATATATATCCTTCAATGTTCTATGAAAATACCGAGAGTTCGTATCACCATTTAATAGCCAGAGTTGCCTCGACTTTAATCTCAGCATACAATCTTTAGCTTTTAAAGAATTCCATATTTCATCTGACACAGTAAATCTTTCTTTGACAATGTCTTCAATTTCCCCTTCAAAGTTCTCTACCAAGCTATTATCCAAGTAATTCAACTGATCCACCTTGTCCTTCACCTTCAAATCTATCCACCCGAAAGTCGTCCTATTCCACTCCTTTATGCTAACCTTTAGAGATTTGAGTTTTTCACTCAAAATGAAATCACCTCTGCCTTCCACCACAATTTTTCCCCATTCATCTTTAATGAAGGTTAAGAAACCGTCATGAGTAAACCAAGCGTTATTGAAACGGAACGGTTTCGGGCCCCAATCAATCTTCCCGGTGTTGAGCCAAAGGGGACAATGGTCCGAGATATCTCTACTACCCACCCTTTGATCAATCACATTCCAACTATCAATCAAATTTCTAGAAAGAAGGAAACGATCTAACCGAGACATAGCTTGACCATTATCTTTGAACCACGTGAATCTACCTCCCACACACGGAACATCCACCACATCCATATTTTCAATGAAGTTCCTAAAATCAGCCTTGTTCCTACTACTCATAGAGCTTCCCACCCCGATTCTTTCTTCTCTAAAACACACCTCATTGAAGTCCCCCCCAGACACCACTCTGCTATACCCCCTTTCCTCTTTCTGTTCTCCAAATCCCTCCACATTAACCTTCTCTGAGAAGCTACATTAGACGCGTAAATATTAACAAAATTATATTCGACTCCTTTCCATAAAGCATTAATGCCCACAAAGCCATATCCTTGAAAACTATAATTTAAAGACAATAAATCACGCTTCCAAAGAATCACCATCCCCCCCGAAGCTCCATTAGAATTACTCGCAGTCCATTCAACATCCGAAGAACCCCAAAAAGAACACGCCATAGCATCATCAAAAGCTGGAATTTTAGTTTCCTGAATAAAGCATAACTCGATCTTACCAGAATTAAGGAGAAAGCTAATTCTCTTCCTCTTAACTCTAGAGCCGCCACCTCTGATATTATACGAGAGTATATTCATCGAGACTGGATTGAATTCGCCTTCTTCAACTTCATTCTTTCTTTATCTCTATCCTCCATCAAAGCTATCTCTCTTAAACAAGAATCATTATCCGCCCTACCTACAATGCCCAATCTTGCCATGGCCTCCCAAGTTTTCTTCTAACAACCTCCTATTGCACCTTAAGACATCAGTATTTGTCATAGATAGACATCTTGATAGCGAGAAATTGGAAATGCTATCCTCTGTCACTATCTTCGACTTGTCCGGTCCAGAGCCACGACCTTTAGTTGTAGGCACCAAGCATGCGTAATAAGAGGGAAGGACCTCTACCCTTTCCCCCAAATCTCTAACTTCCCTTAGTTTCCTTCTATTGGGCTTTCCCCCCTTCAAGGATCTACAAGCGTCGTCAAAAGACTGTGGGCCTCCCACAAAGGCCTTTTTCGTTTCAGGCCCACCACTTCCCTCAGAAAATTTTTTGGTCGAAAGGTAATCCTCATGAACCAACTCTTTGACTCCACGCTCCAAAGAAATATCACGTCCCCTGCTATGACAAGACTCTCTACACGCGCCTGAACCCTCCTGTTCACCTGCTCTATTAATTGACCTCTCATCCTCTGGCGAAACAAAATTATACTCACTAAAAATAGGTTTGCACTTTAAGTGGGGCCTATCTTTTAACTTCTTTCGTGAAGTAACCTGGGTAAAAGATCTTATAGGGTCAGAGGTAGACTGACAGCCAACAAAGCTCCCATAAGTCTCTTTCACCCTATCCTGCGTAGCTTTACCCTTACCATCATCCTCCTCGGAGCCAATGAAAACATCTTCCTCCTTCCTTCTATCATCTCCAGTTTCCGACGAGCCAAAATCCTCCTCCTCCTCCGACAAGCAAGCTTTGGTGGGTGTACCAACAGGGCCAATCGAATCTTCCACAATGGTGATCTTGAAGAAAGATTCATCTACTTTAACCGATAACTCCTTTTGAATAAACAGACTGCTCTTGGTCCTAATCTTTATTCTTGCAGAATCCATATTCACCTTAGTTAACGTTTCATTATCGCAGCACACAAATGACCCCAAAGATGCACTAATGAAACCGAAAAAACTGTCACTTCAGACATGGCATGGCATCCCCCTAACTCTGATCCAAACCAATCTTTCCTGATCAACATCTTCAGGGTTCCAGATTCTGATCTCCTTGAACCAACTGCGCCACCACTGCTCCCTATACTCAATAAAGTCCCGTAGTTCGCCTTCAACCAAATCTTCCAATAAGCACACACTAGCTCCGATAGGAGTCACGCGAATGGAAAAAATCCCTTCCTCATGAAAAATTTTCTTTATACCGTGGGACGTTCCAGCTACCTTCACCTCTCCTACATAAGCCTTTGAATACCTCTTTAACTCCTCCATATCTGATTTAAACTCTAAAATATTCTTCCCAACATCTTGCTTCTCCTCACTAGCCTGGTTCCTTGTTGCTTCAACATAAGATTTGTTGTCCTTGAAAAAGACATCCCTACGAGGAGCCCCATGATTCACGTCTCTCCGAAACGTCTTACTCCCTACACACCCTTCTTTCACGCCTCTCTTCCCCAAAAACGGTTCGCAAATCCTCCTTCTGTCGAACCTAGGTAAGTTAGCATAGAGTTTCCTACCATCTAAGAACAAATTGTCCAACTTAGTAGCCATGCGTCTTTCGTCTTCTACATTGAAAAATCTCACAAAGCCAAATCTTCTTCCTCTTTTGTCTCTTGCGGGGGGGAGGGGGGGGGGGGAGGGGGGGGGGGGGGAGGGGGGGGGGTATAATAACCTCGTCTATGTCTCCTAATTCTTTGAACTCTACATACAAATCTTTAGCTTTCCAATCCTCGTTAAACTCAGTGAAAAAGAAAGTAGAAAACTCCCTATTCCTTCCCCTGCTTCCCCCTCTTCCTTCAACGTCCCACCTCTTAGCCCCTCCTCCTTTCCCTCGTCTATACTCCACCTTCTTCCAACCTCCAGACGCCATAGAAGCCCAACAAGGAAACAAACAGATAGTCACCGTCTTCCAGAACCGGAAAAAGGAACGTCTAAACTGAGAAAACAAAGTTGACCAAAAAGAAAAAATGAAAGGACTCTAGAGAGAAGTCAAACATTCTCTCTCTAATTTTTTCTGATTTTAATGTTCTAAGTGTATCTAATAATAATAATAATAATAAGGGTGTAATTAATATAGTGTAAAAAAGTTTTACACTGTCCTATAAAAACATAACGTTTTGCTATGTCATAATTTTTTTAAAAATTACAATCTGACTTGGCGGAATCAAAATCGTGATTGGTTGACAATATAAATTTTTTTACACGGTTAGTGAATCACCCGTGTTCTTTAATAATAATAATAATAATAATAATAATAATAATAATTATTATTATTATTATTATTATTATTATAGAAAATCGACTTAAGATTTGTTATTTAACTACGGAGTAAATATAGAAAATCTAAAAAAATAAAAAACTCATAATTTTTTTTATTATAAAGAGGATTGGTGAATTCAATAAGGTTTACATTCTCAGTTAGGTTACGTGAATTGTGATACATCGATTAAGTTTTCGTGAATTGTTATTTTTTCTTCTTTCTATCTTGCTTACTGATGTCGATGGAATTGAATGCCCTCTTGCCCGGCGTCACACAACCTTCCCCGGAAAGCTCCGTAACAATAGAAAAGCAGCCGAAATTGGAACCGGAAGCTAAAGGAGAATCGGAATCAGAATCCAATTCTGAATTGGAATCCCATTCTGAATCGGATTCGGAATGGGAACCGGAACCATGGACTCTGAAACCCATTGAAGATTTAGTGGAGAGTGACTTCTATATGTATAACGATGACTCAAATCCTTACCTTTTTTTTTGTTCGCGGTTTGAGTATAAGAATAAGGCGCAGATTAAACTAGAAGAGGAAAGAGAAAAGGCCGTGGCTGACTATAAGGACCGCTCTCGTAACCTAACCGTATGTTTCTCTCAGTCTTAATTTTACTTTCAATTTTATGTTTCACTAACTTAACATATATATTATGCACTGCATGCACAGCCATTTGATGCTATCCCTGTGCCACCGTTAGCCAATATATTTGGTAATAACTGGCCCAAACCCTTTACCATTACCGATTATGTTCGCCCACTTCTTATTCACCTCTCCAACCTTGCATTGGAAGTATACAATCAGGTTCCAAACATCCACTTTAATATATAATTTTAGGCATTCATCAACTTTAATATTCATGTTCTAATACTTTTTTATTCTTTATTTAGGGTTCAAATGCAAACTATGTGTTTCATGAAATTGTCAAAGCAACCTCTCAGTTTATTCCGTCTGGCACTCATTACATTGCATTCGAAGCAAAAGATGCTGCTCATGTTGATTCTTTCAACAGCCCTATCACAACTTTTCAGGCCCATGTATGGAACAGGAGGCCTGCTGAGGGACCGCCTGTTGTCAAGTCATGTTCAATTAAGCCTAACTAATACATTGTCCTCCATTGTAATATAATGCATGATTTCATATTTAGCATAATCTAGCAGAATCAATATATTATTGGAGACACAAAAATGGTGACAGTTTATAGTTCATTTGAACTTGTATTTGATTATTTTATTTAAAACATAACAGTCAAATTCCTTTTTAAGCAAATCACAATGATTACAATTTGAAAATAATAACAAATACCAAAATCATGGTGGTATTTAGCCTAGTCCCTACAATGAGACGACCATGACTGAGAAGTCAAGCTTTAAGTCATTGTCTGTCTACACCGTTGGTCGGAAGACTAGGTTTTGCCACCATATTTGGGTTGGCTTAACATCGTTGTGTTATTTTTAGCAGTTTTTTTTGTCTCGAGCAAAAATCTCTAACGGTGGGTTTCATGGCTAATTGGGAGGTGTCTGGGAGTAGAGTTTTAGGTGGAGGTGTCTTCTTTGGGTCGGGTGAGGGAAGAGGAGCTCCTTGAGTTTGTTTGTGGTCTTATCTTAGGTTTAGTGCAAGTTGGTCATGATTTTTTTTTGTTTTGGATTTGGAGTCTGGATCCATTAGGTGGGTTCTCTATCAGATCGGTTTATAATACTTTTGTTTCGTTAACTAGGCGGCGAAAGGATAAGCTAGGGATTGTGGTTAAAGGCTTGCTAGGTTCTGATAGAGTCAGATGCCCTTTAAAGTTGTTGTCTTCTCCTGACAACGACTTTAGAATAGGTTGTCAACTAGACTCAATCTTCTGAGGCGCTACACTATTACGGAAAACATATTTAATAACGGTTGTGCAAGATATATGACCATGATTGACAGCCTGTGATAAAGTAGTGTGTGGATGTAAGTGGGTTACTTACAACCACGACCTATTGGTCGTGATAATAAGTTGAAAAGTGCGTTACATATCACCACAGTTGTAACAAATAATCATAATGAAATAATTTAAGGAACTAGGTTAAATACTCAGGTGGAGGTGCTTCCTTAATAGAACCCCAACCAAGGATATTCTGTTATCAAGGAAAGTTATTCCAGCTGATAGTAATGTCAGTTGTGTGTTTTGTGGCCTCTATCCGGAATCGTTGTTGCACTCTCTTATGGAATGTTCGGTGGCCAAGTTGGTTTGGAGGGAGGTGGCGAATTGGATTGGTTTAAATGAAATAAGCGGCGAGGATCTAAAGAGGAGATTTTTGACTTGGCATTCCTTTTGTAAAGCTACGAAGATCAATAAAGGGAGAGAAGGCGTTTTTTGGTTGGCAATTTGTTGGAATATTTGGTTGCTTAGGAACGCGATTACATTTAGGAAGGTCGGGTGGAACGTTGTTGATATAGTTTGGAAGGTTAAATATATGGTTTGGAGATGGGCTCTTATCGGTAAAATTACCTATTCCAATTTCAACTTTTACGAATTCATCAAAGACCCTTTGTCTTTTTTTTCTTAGGTTCAATTGGTGGGTAATTTCCGGTTTGTTTTGTGTCGTGAGAGAGGCTCACGCTTTTTGTAAACAGGTTTGAGTACCCTTTGTGCTCTTTTAATATATTACTTGCTTACAAAAAAAAATACTCAGCTACGCCATTTTGGGGGGTTTATAATCTGATAGAGCGTTACCATAGAACCACTGTTGAAAGAACTAACCGTGATGAAATGATTAGTTTTTTTAGTATAATTTTTTGATTTTACATAATTCCCAAATTTTTAACCTGATTTTTTAATCGTAAATAGAGCAGAAACTACAACACAAACCATTTGTGAACCACGCATATAATTGGCAGCAAAAATGGCTAAAAAAATTGTATTACATCAAAATCAAAAATTGCATTAAGAACCAAAAATTGTATATTACATCAAAACTTAAATGGTACAAAAACAACATACAATTTACATATCATTACATCAAATAATATCTACAACGTGAGGAACGTGTCATGTCTTTTAGTGTCTTGACTTTAAACACCTATAACTTCAAATAATAAAACTTGCTAGTAAATAACCTTAGAAATTATAACATACAAAAATAATGAATAAGCAATAAAAAATATTTACATGTTAAATTTCTCATATGTTTTCTTCATGATCATTACGAATAGCATACACATCATCTATATCAAGTTCTTCGAATGAAGTAGGCACTTGTGTTACATAGAAAGGAGTCAAAGGAATATCAAAACTTAAATCATGGTTTTCATCACTATGAGGAACGATTTTTCCTTGGACATCAATTGACCATCTTTTGTCAGAATGATCAGTCACATAAAAACACTTATAGGAGTTGTTGCATCAAGACATGACAATCATGATATTTTAAGCTAATTAACTTGAGATCTTAAATTGATACATGTTTCTTGATGTTTGATGAGCAAAATTGCAGAATTTTGATATCATGCAAACACTCGCATAAACTTTTCTTTTCCTTTTTAGATAGAGTGTGACATGACGGAAGAAACTAAGTTCTTTTTCATCTTTCTTATAGAGCCAACTGTTTTCGTATACCCATATCAACCATATCTAGATGATAATTCTTACTATCTTCAGTCTTTCTTAGAATGTTTAGAAGTGTTTCAATCAAACTATCACACACATTCTCTCCACATGAATCACATTAAGATAATCTCTTACATCGAGGCTAGACCAATATGAAAGGTTAAAGAAGATTAATCTCTTTTTCTAAACATTTATCTCAACGGGCCCTTAAGTCATTGTGTGTCTACACCGTGTGTCTACATCGAGGCTAGAACAATTGGGTAATCCATCACAAAAATGGTGACATTTTATAGTTCATTTAAACTTGTATTTGTTTATTGTATTTATAAGCAAATCACAATTATTATAATTTAAAGATAATAAGAAATACCAAAAACATGGTGGCATTTAGCCTAGTCCATACAAAGAGGTGACTATAATGGAGAAGTGAAACTTTAAGTCATTATGTGTCTACAGCGTTGGTCAGGAGACTAGGTTTGGCCATCGTGTTTGGGGTGGCTTAACATCTTTGTGTGTTTCTTTTGAGCGGTTATTTCTTGTCTTGGAGAAAAAATCTTAGATGGTGGGTTCTGGAGGGAAATTACAATACAATACGCAGTGGAAAACAAAAATTTCCCTTAAGTCGATCCTTATGAATAAGCATGATCGGTGATAAAAATAGTCACCTCTCGTGGAGATTAAAACCTTTGATGTAGAATCAGATGAATGATCACAAGAGATGAACGATGATCAATGCCTTTATTTAGTCCACACGAACAAAGTGCCTTCAATATCAATGATAACTGTTACAAATGATGACTTTGAGAGAGAGAGAGAGAGAGAGAGAGAGAGAGAGAGAGAGAGAGAGAGAGAGAGAGAGAGAGAGAGAGAGAGAGAGAGAGAGAGAGAGAGAGAGAGAGAGAGAGAAAGGTGTTTCACAAACCTAATTTCATCAATTATCAAAGCTTTTACATAAGGGTTCTATTTATAGAATCACTTGTGTGGGTAATAAGCTGAAAAAACCCAACTTAAATGCACCAAATGTATAATAATAATAATAATAATAATAATAATAATAATAATAATAATAATAATAATAATAATAATAATAATAATAATAATAATAATATATTATTATTATTATTATAATGAGTGGGGATCAACTTACTGCAAGAATAAGTTTTTTTAACTCACTACAAATCATAACCTTTGAATTGAATCTAATCTAGTGGTTAAATTAGCCTTTTACTTAATTAACCATTAAATTAGATTCAATTCAAGGGGTATGATTTGGATTAAGGTAAAAAGACTTACTCTTGGAGTAAGTTGATCCCTACCCTATTACAATAGCTATTATTATTATAACTATTATATCATACGGTGTTCCATATTTCACTTAAGTACACCATACCTTACGGGATTCAATAATTCTCTCAAGTACATCATACTTAAGGTATACCATGTTTCACTTATTCATTCTATCTCTCATCAGTTGTTCTTATATGTGTGACCCTGTAGGTTCTCGTGACGTTGACAATTATATTAAATCTCACATTTAATATAATAAATAGTGAGCAGTATGTAGCAACACACCACTGCTACCAAATTCACGAAAATGTCATGTGATCTGACAAAACCTTTTCGTGATAATATTATTGGGTACAATTACCCTTTTTCCCTTATGTCTACATTGAACACAAGGCATGGGTTGTGTCACCCTTGTCTAGTTCACTATTGGACCCTTAGACATTTATCCTGTTAAGCAGAATGGACAAATTTAATCTAGGTCAGTCATGTCTCTCAACATGATTTGTTGAGTACCTATAAATTGTCTTTATAATCATCAAGTTACGAACAACGTTTGATCAACAATAAAATAATCGACTCCACATCTATGGTACATAGAGGTTTCAGGTCGAAGGGTGGTATACACCTCTATCACCATGAGAATAACTTGACACTTTGCATAAGATTCTATGTAGTTTTCTGTAATGCCCTGTATAATATTTATCTAGAATAACACAATACAAGTATTTTATTTAGTACTGACACCATCATAAGTGTCTAATGGTGTAATTCACATACTTGACCATTTCTAATACATAACACAATCTATGGTACAAGCTATGGAAACTAGCCAAAAATATAAAATCTAAGAATAATATACAATATCCTCAATTGTATACAATAAATACACAGTGGAATAAGCTCAACTAAGCTTCTCTTGAAACATTCCAGCATAGCTCCACTTGCAAATCAAACCTATACTCAAAACATGAAAATAATCAACAATAGTGGGGTGAGATACATCAAATCTCAGTGAGTTCCCTATCCTATGGGTTCTCTCGATTTACAAGGTTCTAACCAATCCTAACTCAATTCAAGGGGGAGGGAAAAGACTTTGAGTTCACAATCTCACACTACATGGAAACATGTTCATGAGTTCATCAACTCAAAATATCACTAATCGATAACCACATCAAGGTATCCCTTTTTCCCGTCCGCTTCTACGTCTAGAAGTCGACCCGAGTCATGGATCCTGGTAACCTACTTGACATACGAATGGATTCGGGTTCTACGGGCCATTAACTGTTATGAACCGTCACTTCACACGGGCCATTAACCGTCACAAGCATACGCTCCCAGAGCGTCATTCGTACTACACGCAGGAATCAAACCTGCCAAGTAGTTGTGCACATGTTTCAGAGGAGCTCGAGACCCATGAAACGCACTCACAGGATAACCGGTTACGATTACGTGATCTCACACATAACGTGATTGTATACGACAATCACAAGGCCACAATGCCTTAAGGCCCCATTCGCCTTTTCTCATAACACAAAAGTTCAACATGTTCCATACTAGTGTTTCACACTCTCCTAGACCAATCTCGTCACGGATGTACCTTCCTACATCAGGTGCCTGAGCCTTGCCATCTAGGTTATCTACTCCAGGCCAGAACTCGCCAATGAATGCACGAGCGTCGCCATCCAGAGTTTCTATCAAAATTCTAATAACAACCTAGAATTATACCATTTTGTTTTGGGGTAAAGTTTCCTCACTCTTCCTAATTCAAATTTTAGCATGCATATTCCCTTAATCATGTTTCACAACAATTAGATAGACATGGTATCACATAATTGGCATATAACAATATCAAACATAAAACAACACATAAAAGCATAACAAGTCACTACTATCCTCTACCAAGCATCCTTGTTTAAATCATGGCCTCACATACCATTTAATAGCACATTGGATCCGCTTTCCAAGGCCTCAAGTCCTATATCAATCGGCTTCCCGATTCATGAAGTTTGGTGGAAACGGGGACTACAATATTCACACATACATTACTTTCCCATATTTTTCTTATCAACCCATGGAATATAACTATGTTTCTACCTCACCATCACAAATATCATTTAAATAGCTTTCCAACGCTTCGAACGGGGACCGAAACGGACTTACGGTTCAAAAGTTATGAAGAAAACAAAATCTGACATTTTGGGAAAATTCTGTGACCATGAGCCGACGCATGATTCTGTGAGTCGACGCATAATCCTGGAAGTTCCGCCCGGGTCAGCGCACGGTGACCATGAGTCGACGCATGGTTGCAGGGGATTGGCGCATAGTTGCAGATTTTGCTAAAAAAACTCAGTTTTCGACTGTTAAATGCCTTCCGGACCTCCGATTTCGATTCCGTAAAAAGCTCTGGTCTCAGAATTCGATATACTATGATATTTTCTCCATAAAAAGTCCATCCAACATACTTACAAAATTAATACCAATTTATCAAATATGAAAAGTTAGGTTTTTCAACCAAACCAATTCAATTCAAACTCAATCCAACATACCCAATCAACTCCAATCATAACCCGACTATACTACGCATGTTATATCGCATTTCATCCGTTAGATTTCATTGATTTATCCGTTTAATCATTTTCTCTCAAATCTAACCTAAGTTCTAAACATATATTTCTAGAACTTAAAGTGTCTAACTAGAACCCACCTTAACATTGAAGAGGAGGTTGAAGAAGATGATGAATAGTGATGATGATGAAGATCCAAGCTTTATCCTTCTCTTCTTTCTCTTCTTCTCCTTTTCCACGTTTTCTTATTTTTCTTCTTTCTCTGTTTTTCTTTTTCTTCTTCTCCCACTTTCTCTTTCTCTTTCCAACAAATATATATATATATATATATATAAACCAATATTATATTATATAATCCAACAGGGTAAAATATCTCCAATTGATATTTTATAGTCTCACACCAGTTGATCGATTATTAGAGTTACCTTAAAATACTTTCCCGGATTAATAATTATTAATCCGTCTCTTTAATAAAATAATTGATCTCTTCAGAGTTCATTAGTTGCTCTATTGATCCCAAATGTCAATACTTAAAGTACTTAGAGGATTCCATTAGTCCAATTATCCAAAGATAGAGTACACAAAAGCTCATCTAATCTCATCTGATATCCAATTGAGCCTTTAAATAATATGGGGTATTACACTCTCCCCCCCCCCCCCTTAAATTGAAATTCGCCCCCGAATTTTCTCTACTCGACAATAACTGCAACTTATATCACTATCTTAGATCCACACTTAACTTTACTTCCGTTAGAATTTCTGACATAATCCAAAATCCAACTTGACTTCACAGACCAAAATCCGTTTTTTCACGATTTATCAAACTTCGTGTCCTTAGTCATACTCTTACTCCAACATTGGGTTCATTTTCAACTTGCTTTTCCCAAAATTCATCTGTTGTTTCACACAAAACACTTTGTCATATTTTGCCTTCGGCAGAAAATACACCATTCCATACTCCTTTACTGAGTCACAACCAAACTGTAACACCTTATCTCAAGTTAGGACAACAACCACTCATCAAATCCTCGTGATGTAATTCAGTGATTTCTTAACTTCATGCAATCATCGACGATTTATATTTTCACAAATCTTTCAACGTCCAAAACCACTTCATAATTAGTCAAACAACTTCTTTACCAGCTCCCTCTGGTTTGATATTGTACATCGTACCCATCACGTTCGATATTTCATCTCTTTCGTATCACACCAAAAGGTAACACACTTAAAACAAAATCTTCTTATTTCCAGTCGTACCATCAATTTCTCCTCCGATTCTTATAAATCCGACTGAGCCCTTTCATTTGTCACTTTCCACTGCGCAACTCCAATTCTAACAATGGGATACCACCAATTCTTAAGCATTACCAAATAGCTAGCAGTCCACGGAGAACACACTTATTCACTGGGATCCTTACTAACCAACGGTACAAGAAACTTATTGATGTCCTATGTTAGAACAATTTTCTCACCAACACACAATATTATAACATTTGTCCAACACTCTCCAGATGATAGAGGAACGGGAGTTACACTGCTACAACCATAACATATACAACTCCAAATCTGGTCTAACTTGAAATAATATATCCAAAATAGTTTAACAACCTCCGGTTCTGGTTACCGCATTCCAAATTACATGCTTAACTTTGGAATGTCCAATTCTTACTCGTACTTAGAAAGATAACCTTCAAATTTCCTTCTCTGGGTAAAACACAACTGCACACAACTGGTACCACTCTCACAATCTAAATCCGATACTATGAACTCATGGAAGTTAACAAATACTAAACTCTGACCAACCATTCATACCTTACTAACACCAAAATTACACACTGAAATATTCCTTGCAAATTCAATACTTCGTGAGTATTTTCCAACTTCGTCCTTAAGACTCTCAATGGTAAAGGTAACAATATACTTAAGACTTTCCCACACTTAACATAGTTCACAAGGTTACTTTCCCAAAATTCAAACCCTCTTGCCGTCTAAACAAATGACCGATTACGCAACACCTTTCAGAAGTTTCGATTCCAAAACACCAATCCTCTTTCATTTACTTGAAATCCCGTTTTCCATTCACACAAAACTCTCCACTCGGAGCAACATACAACAACAAAATGCAAATGATGGTTCCCAAGGGATTTCACAATTTACACACACGTTAATCGATTAACCATCTGAGCTAATCGATTAACTCCTCAAAATTAAGTGCAAAGCACCATCCTCGCACGTGTTAATTGGCTAACCCCATTACGTTAATCGGTTAACACTGCTGCAGAAGCTGAAAAACCAATTTCTCATAATTCAAAAAACATCCCTATTCAAAACCATCAATCCGTCTTGCTCTAACCCACAATATCATTTTCAACTCGCGACCTCTTAACTTGTATAACATTCACTAACCATGATCCACTCAAGGTAAAACCTACAAAAATCAAAACATTCAGACAACACACTCCAACCAAGTGACAAGGCAAAATTTCACATTCTTACGCGGTCACACTATAAAACTTCAGCGGGATAGTTCATTTTTCTGCTCAAAGAACCACGCTAGCAGAAAGCCAATAATGACGACATTCTAGGGTTTTAGCCACAACTCTTACTTGATTCGTCCATAAGCAAAACCCAACACACAACCATTATACGGTACCACAAAAGCGATGAACATAACATGTCGAGCACACAACCTTGTTTTCTTATTTGAATTCCTTGGTGAGAAATAAAACAACAACGTTCTTAGTCCAACAAAAGGTAGATTCCGAATATTCCGATTATTCACAAATATAGAAGTTTCTCTATGCTTGAAAATAAATCGGGGCAATGCATCCTCTTGAAGAACCTTTCTATCACTACTTACACACTAACCGGGATTTCTTACCCTTCAATATCCATTGCACATCATACTTACACCAAATTACTTAATGGAAGACTCACAACCGACAATTATCGTCAACTATTTACCAAACCCTTCCGGTATAAATCATTCCATGATTTACACTTAGTCCGTAATAAGCCTTAATTTGCTTCTCATTGTTTTACCATAATCTTACTTCTTAAAATACAATATTCACTGTTCCACAAGGTACGTCCCTTTACTCTTGTCTCAAGAATAAGAATCCATCACGTACACTTGTGACCACGGTGCTACCACTGCGCTTGTTCTTTATAATTTATATCTCAATAACTACTCAATAGCTCTAATGCAGATTCGTCCAAGATACATTATGTTGTTGCTTCCTCTTAACATACCATCGATACCACTTTCCACACCGTGTTTACTTCGCTTTCCATTGTAATCCTCTTATGTCCAAATATAAAATCATCATACTAAAATTTCCTTAAATCCAAGGTACTTACTCTGTTTCTTAACACAAACTTCTTCCGGTCCGTATCACTACACTTTCTATTACTAAATGAAGCTCATTCTTTCCCCAACACAATACCTTATACTGTTCCTTGGGTAATTTAACAATTCCAAATTGGTCTCTTACCGAAAACAGAACTCCTGATGTATTCTCCTGAACCTGATCTCCCTTCCTAACCGAAGATACACAATTTATCTCATGCTCTACGCCAGTCGCATACTTGTTTCTCTTGAAGCATGTAAATACATACTTGTGTTCCTTCTCACACTTCTCTACTAGCTATTTTTACATATTTCTTGATACCTTAACCAATCATCCAATAAAGATCCTTAACTTTCAGACTCCATAAACTCCATAGGATTTCCCGAACAACACATCACTCTTCAATTCCATGCTACCCAAGGCGCATCTTCTACTAAGACCTCCACTGAGTTAACCAAAACTCCTCACTACTAACTCTTGGCTTGAGCCTTCCCTCACAGCACAAGTTCAGACAACACTCTGGAGTCCTCGTGGTCGCTCAACCATGATTCTACCTATCACATACATAGTATCAGGTTGATCAAGCCCAACACTACATAGTATGATATTAAGTTTCATGATGGCAAGACACACTTAAGAGGCAGGAATAAATTTACTTATGATGTTTCAAGGATAGGTCGAGGACACGACCTGCTCTGATACCAACTGTAATGCCCTGTATAATATTTATCCAGAATAACACAATACAAGCATTTTATTTGGTACTGACACCATCATAAGTGCCTAATGGCGTAATTCAAATACTTGACCATTTCTAATACATAACACAATCTATGGTACAAGCTATGGAAACTAGCCAAAAATATAAAATCTAAGAATAATATACAATATCCTCAATTGTATACAACAAATACACAGCGGAATAAGCTCAACTAAGCTTCTCTTGAAACATCCCAGCATAGCTTCACTTGTAAATCAAACCTATACTCAAAACCTGAAAATAATCAATAATAGTGGGGTGAGATACATCAAATCTCAGTGAGTTCCCTATCCTATGGGTTCTCTCGGCTTTATAAGGTTCTAACCAATCCTAACTCAAGTCAAGGGGAAGGGAAAAGACTTTGAGTTCACAATCTCACACTATATGGAAACATGTTCATGAGTTCATTAACTCAAAATATCACTAATCGATAACCACATCAAGGTATCCCTTTTTCCCGTCCGCTTCTACGTCTAGAAGTCGACCCGAGTCATGGATCCTGGTAACCTACTTGACATACGAATGGATTCGGGTTCTACGGGCCATTAACTGTTATGAACCGTCACTTCACACGGGCCATTAACCGTCACAAGCATACGCTCCCAGAGCGCCATTCGTATTGCACGCGGGAATCAAACCTGCCAAGTAGTTGTGCACATGTTTTAGAGGAGCTCGAGACCCATGAAACGCACTCACAAGATAACCGGTTATGATTACGCTATCTCACACACAACGTGATTGTATTCGACAATCACAAGGCCACAATGCCTTAAGGCCCCATTCGCCTTTTCTTATAACACAAAAGTTCAACATGTTCCATACTAGTGTTTCACACTCTCCTAGACCAATCTCGTCACGGATGTACCTTCCTACATCAGGTGCCCGAGCCTTGCCATCTAGGTTATCTACTCCAGGCCAGAACTCGCCAATGAATGCACGAGCGTCGCCATCCAGAGTTTCTATCACAATTCTAATCACAACCTAGAATTATACCATTTTGTTTTGGGGTAAATTTTCCTCACTCTTCCTAATTCATATTTTAGCATGCATATTCCCTTAATCATGTTTCACAACAATTATATAGACATGGTATCACATAATTGGCATATAACAATATCAAACATAAAACAACACATAAAAGCATAACAAGTCACTATTATCCCCTACCAAGCATCCTTGGTTAAATCATGGCCTCACATACCATTTAATAGCACATTGGATCCTTTTTCCAAGGCCTCAAATCCCATATCAATCGGCTTCCCGATTCATGAAGTTTGGTGGAAACGGGGACTACAATATTCACACATACATTAGTTTCCCATATTTTTCTTATCAACCCATAGCATATAACTATGTTTCTACCTCACCATCACCAAGAGCATTGAAATAGCTTTCCAACGCTTCGAACGGGGACCAAAACGGACTTACGGTTCAAAAGTTATGAAGAAAACAAAATCTGACATTTTGGGAAAATTCTGTGACCATGAGCCGACGCATGATTCTATGAGTCGACGCATAATCCTGGAAGTTTCGCCCGGGTCAGTGCACGGTGACCATGAGTCGATGCATGGTTGCAGGGGGTTGGCGCATAGTTGCAGATTTTGCTAAAAAAAACTCAGTTTTCGACCGTTAAATGCCTTCTGGACCTCCGATTTCGATTCCGTAAAAAGCCCTGGTCTCAGAATTCGATATACTATGATATTTTCTCCATAAAAAGGCCATCCAACATACTTACAAAATTAATACCAATTTATCAAATATGAAAAGTTAGGTTTTTCAACCAAACCAATTCAATTCAAACTCAATCCAACATACCCAATCAACTCCAATCATAACCCGACTATACTACGCATGTTATATCGCATTTCATCCGTTAGATTTCATTGATTTATCCGTTTAATCATTTTCTCTCAAATCTAACCTAAGTTCTAAACATATATTTCTAGAACTTAAAGTGTCTAACTAGAACCCACCTTAACATTGAAGAGGAGGTTGAAGAAGATGATGAATAGTGATGATGATGAAGATCCAAGCTTTCTCCTTCTCTTCTTTCTTTTCTTCTCCTTTTCCACGTTTTCTTCTTTTTCTTCTTTCTCTGTTTTTCTTTTTCTTCTTCTCCCACTTTCTCTTTCTCTTTCCAACAAATATATATATATATATATATATATATATATATATATATATATATATATATATATAAACCAATATTATATAATATAATCCAACAGGGTAAAATATCTCCAATTGATATTTTATAGTCTCACACCAGTTGATCAATTATTAGAGTTACCTTAAAATACTTTCCCGGATTAATAAATATTAATCCGTCTCTTTAATAAAATAATTGATCTCTTCAGAGTTCATTAGTTGCTCTATTGATCCCAAATGTCAATACTTAAAGTACTTAGAGGATTCCATTAATCCAATTATCCAAAGATAGAGTACACAAAAGCTCATCTGATCTCATCTGATATCCAATTGAGCCTTTAAATAATATGGGGTATTACATATTCTAATCGCGGGTCAATTCAGTATAAATATTACTCCTAGTATTCATAGCTATGTGAAGACTTGAAAACTCTTTATCCATGATCTATGAGATGTGATCATCAGTTTATCTAGATAATAGTCTAAATGCTTTAATGTTGTTTCACTTCACAATAAAGCTCAACTACAAATACTTTAAGAATTATGTTTTTATGTTTAATCGTATGTCACAATTAAGTCACATTCAACATTTCATTAAACAGGCTAGCTATTCTAGGGGCTTTATTAGTTTGAAAAAACAAACCCAATAAAGAAATTTCTTTTAATTATTAATAAATAATTCAAAACAAGTACCAAGTTCTAATGAAACTATTGGCCTCTAAGGCTTACACCAACAATCTCCCACTAGCACTAGAGTCAGTCATGCATACATCTAATACCCATAGATCTAGTATGGCCATCATGCTTCTATTACGCGTGAGGCTTTGTCAACGGGTCAACGACATTGTCAAGTGTCAATACTCTACATATATTCACATTCCTCTATCTATTATCTCTCGAATGATACGATGTCGCCTAAGTATGTGTTTGGATCGTTGGTGAGATTTAGGCTCTTTAACTTGTGCGATAGCACCATTCTCATCATAATAGAGATAAATGGGATCCACAATGCTAGAGACTATGACAAGTTCACTAATGAACTTCTTGATACAAAATGCTTCCTTTGATGCATCTAAGGCAACAATACATTAGGCATTAGTTGTAGAATCAACAACTGTATCCTGCTTTGAATTTTCAAGATCACAACACCACAATTTAAGAAAAATACATAACCAGGTTTGAGTAATATTTCATCTACATATAATATCAGGAAGACGATCATGCTCCCACTAACCTTCTTATTTACATTTTCAATTTAAGACACATTTTATCACCAAGATATTTAGGAGGACATTGTTGGCATTATTTTTCAAAAAAAAAACCTAAACTATCATAGTATATATGCTAGTTTTGTGGCAGTGAAAGGAAAAAAAATCACCAATTGAACCAAAGCAACGATGCATAGAATAGATCCACTTCTCCATTTTAAATTAGAAAGAACGAAAAAGGAAAAAGAGGAGAAAGGGATCAGAAACTCATTGCTCACCTCAACAAAAAAAACATTTCTTCCTCTCTTCACTCATAACTGAAATCGTGAAACGTATATCTCCTACCACCATCAAAACCCAACCTTTCTTCCTGCGAATAATACTTCTCACCGCCGGTAACATACAACGAAACAGCTTACATTCACAATCAAACTGTGAAACGCACCCTTTCGTTCAGTTTTCGACCACTACACCGCCTACACCATCAACTACATTCTCCCACCACCGTGTTTCAGCCAAACAACCACCTTATTTGGACTGTTCTGCCTCATCTTTTCAACCTCTCTCACCCTCACTCTCTAACACACTCTGGTGAAAAAATATTCAACGCCTCCCTCTGCCAGAACAGCCGCTACAACGCCATTGAATCACCATAATCTACCTCTGATCCACACTTCTGGCAAACACCAAGCTTCAAGCAGGAACCAAAACGCGACAATCACACTTCATCACCAAACTCAAGCAGCAATAATAATATTTAAGGCATCAACACTTTGGTAATTGTTCGAATTTAATTTTGTGTCATTACGTATTTTTGTTTGACCTTATGTTGTTATTATGTAATCGAAATATCAGTTGTATTCTTGCTGGATTTTGTTGGACTGTTGTTGATGATGTTGTAATATTGTTTTAATAAAAAAAACATATCTGATTGTATGTGTTATTTGTATGTGTTGATGTTTGCGTTGATTTGATTCCCATAATATCTAATTCATGTCGCAATCATGTTTACATATATACTTGCTATATTTTGAGTGCTTTCATTTTGAACTCGTAGGTAATGGTAGCTTTACATTGTGTTATGCATATAGTTTAATAAATTTTGTTTTGAATCGATTGCGATGAGCGCATTGTGTGTTAGCAACTTGCTAGATTTTCTTGTATATGCGTGCGATATATTGCTTTCGTTGTCATTGTGTCTTATTTAATTTTAAGTATCATGTTAAAAGCCTCGTGTCACATTTCTTCGCATTGAGGTTACTTGATTTTATCATTACATTACGCTATCACTACTTTTATGTTGTTTGCACGTTATATTTCAGTTGCATTTCGACTCATTTGCAATGATCGTGTTAGGCGTTAGAATTTTGTTGGAATTTTCTTGTAATTACGTGCAACATTGCAATTCTCTTGTCGTCTCGTTTAAATTCAATTGAATGCACTTTTGACAGTTTCGCATAGCGACAATTCTCTTTTTCTTTTCGCTACTTTGCATTTTTTACTCGTGACTTTTGCTTCTGCGATGTTATATTTTGTTGCGATATATTTGTGATTACCGTGCTTATACATTAGCAACTTGTAATTCGATTTGTGTTGATATACAATGATGCAATGTCGTTATATTTAAATCGAATTTAAATTCTACTTTGGTAGTTTTGCATCACACGTCTTCGCGTTATGCGACATCAATTCGCGTCCCCGCGTTGTGATATCTCGATCCTTGCGCTTCAATTTTTTACCTTCTTCGATTCAATTATGATGAATGTGTTTTGTAATTATTTTTTATGTGCTTCTATCCTCTTATTTTGTTGTGTGCTTTGTACAATATTACGATTCAATTTATTTGTGGCGTTAAATTACGCCATCGCGCTAGAGTTTGCCTCATCACGTTAGAATTCGCGCCTCTCGCAATGAAATTCACAACCTTGTATTACGATGCTCACCTTTCATTTCTTTTTCAACCATTTTCATCATTGATTTCAAACTAATTTCAAACCATTTCACAAACCATTTCTAACGCGAATAAACCCTCGATCGACATCGAGTTTTCTTTTCCACTTATTCGAAGAGTTGAAATTCTTTTCCTAATAAAATAGGTTGAAAAAGGAATGGGGAGGAAGTAATTTCTTCTCTTTTCCCCAAGTATTCGAGTGCTAGCCTTACTTACCATTTGTTTGAATACTTATCATCCGTCTAAAACACAATAAATTAACTGAATTTAGTTTTGTAATTATTAGAAGAAAAAGGAATGGGGCGGAAGTAATTTCTTCTCTTTTCCCCGAGTATTCAAGTGCTAGCCATAATTAGCTTTTGTTCGAATACTCATCTTCCGGTAAAAGACTTACGACTTAATTCGCTTCACAAATTTCATAAATAATATGGATGAAAAAGGATTGAGGCGAAAGTAATTTCTTCTCTCTTCTGCGACTATTAGAGTTCTAGCCGCAATTAGCTCTTGTTCAAATATTTGTCATCCATTCAAAAACAATCCCAACACATCCAAACCATTTTGCTTTTTGGCTTTCAACTTCAAACTCTTTTTAAACGAAAGATGTTTCGTCTCGAGACGATGCAAAACAACGCTTCGTCCACATATGTGTGGGTGAGTTAAGTGATGTTTTCCCGCGAATGTTTATATAGAATCCATTATGTTGTTATGCAAACGCCCCTTCCTCTAACTGTTTTGGTAAGCAATGTTTTCCATTCAATTGCGATAATAACAACTTTCGCTAAAATCGACCCATAAACAAACATTTTGTACCCAGAACTGTGTAGCATTGAGTTCTCCATCACACCTGAAGATACGTAGGAGCGAGATTCAAAGTCTCGTCAGGAACTCTAATAAAAAAACTTCTTTTTTAGTCCTTCTCTCTTTTTCTCAAACTTTTAATAACTTGAGGATTGCAAGCATTTTTAAGAT
The DNA here is from genome assembly GCA_022829125.1 of Lathyrus tuberosus. NCBI lineage: Eukaryota > Viridiplantae > Streptophyta > Magnoliopsida > Fabales > Fabaceae > Lathyrus > Lathyrus tuberosus. Next base: position 1,004,998 of record JALAZF010000392.1, on the reverse strand, counting down.
AACACTTATTTGCAAAACTAACTAAATGGTTCCCGTTGAGTACAACGGATGTGAGGGGTGCAAATGCCTTCCCCTTGCATAATCGACTCCTGAACCCGATTTAGTTGCGACGAACATATCTGTGTCATTCTTTTAAGGGTTTTATCGATATTTTCAATTTCCTTCTTTTGAGAATAAATAAATTTCGATGGCGATTCATATAGTCATCCATGAGCGTGTGATGTGCTCGCAAGGTCAAATCCACCAATCGTCGATTCGTTTGGTTGTTCTTCATTGTCTGTAGCATTGTTCTAGGGATGGGGCGTATTTTTTGGACGTGTCATATCAGCCAAAGTTTTACCACTTCTCATATGCATAAACACTCATACATTGAAAGTATTTCATGTATGAAGAATAAAATTAATATAAAAAGTGCACACAATTTTTTGCAAACTTTTAAATTTGTTGCACAAAAAGGGTCTTACTGGGTGTGCCAATATGTTTAGCGTTGGTTTTTGTAAATCAAACCACAAGATTTTGTTTACGTACAGTATTAAACTTAAAAAATCTTAGGACATATTGTGCAAAAGATTTGAGAAAATATGTTTGTGCTTTGAATATTGATGTTTGAATGTTAAAAATAAGGACATAACCTTTAACAGGAATAATGCATAATTGCTTTGTAAATAAGGACTAAACAAATAATATAAAATCATTCAAGTAAATGCTTAAAATTTAAATAATTAAAAGAAGGGATGCAAATTTATACATCTTTTCATAAACTATTTTCTCTCTGTGACTTAGATACTTAAGTTCTATAGAGAATACTCAATGAATTTTGTGACTCCTGTTTACATGACTGAACTCGCCTTATATACTATTACAATGTTAACCGTCGATAACGGTTATCTTCACAAAAATTGACACGTACTCTTTTATGTGGGCTTCAACCTTCTAGTTTGATTCCACGTGTCTTCAACATTTAAACTGTTTTGAATTGCTCTTGTTGTTTCAAACAGTCTTTTAAATCTCCTAATTGCTTATGTCGAACATTGGAGCATAACATCAAAATGTTTAGCTAATTGTACTTAGCATGTGAATTTACCTCATTTTTATTTCTATCAAATATGCCAAATCACCCTAAACCCGTTCAAGATTCTTAACATGTTTTGAAGAGAAAGTGATGATAATCTTGTGGATCTGTTCCTGACATTCTTCCAAACCAGGCTTGGTAGGTTTCTTGGTTATCTAAACTTTTAACTCAAAAATAGACTAAGTCCCAAAACATCTAATAAGTGAGTCAAACTCACCCCTTCAGTCGAAGTTATCAGAACGTCGAGACTATAGACAATTTGTTATTTTATACTTAGCAATCTCATAGGAATATTAAACCAAAATTCAAAGACTAATACTATCTGTGATGGAGTATGATAGGTTTGCAAACTATGATTGTTTATGTAGATAATAGAAACTGATGTATCATTCTCAATTAAGATGAAGATTGTTGATGTTAGTTGAAATGATACATGTTGAAGAAGTTTCACATTGACTAATATTATAAAGGAAGTGGAAGACTAAGGTTATATGTATAGACTTTAGTTCTTTGTTAAAAAAATATATCATTCAAAAACACTTTAAATTTTTTTTTTATAAGCCAAAAAAACACTTTAAATTTGTATTTGACTATTTTTTCTTTTCCTTTTCTTCACTCTTGTATAAGAAAATGTGACATATAGTTAAATATTTGTTTTGGTAAATGGCAATGTATTTGGATATTTGGATATAGTTACATATCTAGTGCATTTGGATATTTGGATATATTTACATATCTAGTCTTTATTACAAAAATAAACTTACACTTCATCATCTAAAGTAAAACTTTTCTTTATTTAAATAATGCCAAAGTAAAACTTAGTCACATATTAATGATATAGATAAACAACTAAACAAGCATGTATGTACCACTTTAAATATAAAAAGTCCCTCATTTGTCAATGTTACAAATTTGTGGTGTGGTTGTAATTAACATTCACTTCAAACAAACATTTGGATCACCAAGAGAATTTTTCTCTAAATGAGACCAATCTTTTTTTCCTCTCCTCCTCCCATTTTGAACTATCACCACAAAAAGAGGAATAAAATAGAAAGGAAGAAAAAGCTAGTAAGAGACAAATAATCACTTATCCATTTTTTTTTATTATGTGAAGTTTTTCTTTATTTATTCTTGTTTGGTTTTCTGAAACACAAACCGTTCATTACTTCATGCAATTTCCTTTATTGGTTTCATTTCCCTTCAAATGTTATTTTAATTTATCATTCTTGAAACCATAAATTTCTGTCTTTAACATTAGTTTTGTGGAAGTTTCATATTTTTGTCATTCATTTGATCATTGTTGATGAGTTAACTACCTTAACTATTGGAGCTGTTGAAGTTCCAAGAAGATGGGGTTGGATAATGATGACAAAGAAACAGGACAAACTAGTGAGGCTGGTAATAAAGAACAAGAAGAACATCATGAGCCTCTTAGCAGGCATGCGAGCGAATCGTCTGTTTATGGAACTGAAGAAGAAGATGATGAATATGGAAGCAAAATACAACTAGGTCCTCTTTGCACTCTTAAAGAACACCTTGAGAAAGATAAGGTTTTGTTTCTTGTGAAACATAGTATTTTTCTTGTTAATGTAGATTTTGTTTTTCCTTCTTTATTATTTGTTTTTGTTATTGTTTTTGTTTTGTACTAGGATGATGAGAGTCTAAGAAAATGGAAGGAGCAACTTCTTGGGAGTGTGGATGTAAACAACATTGGAGGTATGTATATAAATCATGGTCTCTGTGCACCAACACCTCTCGAAAAAGGCGTGTTCATGTGAGTACAGACACCGACACTACAATGACACATGTCTTAGGATCGGTGTCAACGTGTGTTAGGATCGGTGTCGTGTCCAGTATCTGTATCATATGATTCTTTTGAGAATTTAGTTAATTTGAATGTATTGTGTTTGTAGAAATTCTAGAACCAGAAGTGAATTTTACAAGTCTTTCAATAATATCTCCCGGAAGAGATGATATAGTTCTTCCAATTCCTGAAGATGGAAAACCAAAGGGATTATGGTTTACACTTAAAGAAGGCAGTCCTTACCGTCTGAAATTCAGCCTTGTAGTGACAAATAACATTGTTTCTGGATTAAAATACACCAATACTGTATGGAAAACTGCTGTTAAAGGTATGTTCAATTTTATTCATTCTTTCACTCTAACAATTCGTTAACTCGGGTAGACAAAATGATAATAACCACTAAAAACTCACACACAGTCATGAAGCTCAGGGTTCGAACCCTAATATTAGCGTTTAACCTAACAATATCGGCTTTTGTCTGTTTAACATATTGATAAACTCTATAATGTTATTTCAGTGGATAGCACTAAAGAGATGCTTGGAACTTTCAGTCCTCAGCCAGAGCCTTACACACATGAAATGCCAGAAGAAGTTACACCTTCTGGGATGTTTGCTAGGGGACAATATACTGCAAGAACAAAGGTAATTTATATTACAACTAAATGGAATAAGTTTTTATTTTATTACTAAGAAACTTGTTTTGATACTCTAATGTTGTTGTGCAGTTTCTTGATGATGACAATAAATGTTACTTGGAGATTAACTATACTTTTGATATTAGGAAGGATTGGGCTTGAGCTTGACCATGCATGGAGAGCTTCCCAATTTTTATCAGTAACTCTACCATATTTAGTTCATTTTTAAAAATTTTTTAATTAATTATAAGAATTCAGATACCTTATGTATCAAATTTCAGCTTGTAATGAATTTCTTTTAATAATTGACTCAAGGAAACTAGAGAGGAAAAATATTTGGTAAATTTCTCTATGAAAATGGCTTGCTTGTCTTTGTGGGACTCTTTTATGCCACTTCAGAAGTTCAGATATGGAGAATCTTCCTTTTAGTTTGAACTTTGAAATTTCTTAACATATTGAATATATTGGTCTGTTGATTGAAATAAACTTAACTGCAGATGAAAAAATATATTGGGTCTCTTGCTGTAATGAACTTAACTACAGATGAAAAAATTATGTAGTATTTAAGGTGACATATTAAAATGGATTTTAAAAAGAAACTGGTAAGAGTCTCATGTCGGTCGGACAGTATATGACTTGAACATGTGTTTATAAGTACAAATAATTCTCATCCTACAAGTCAGTTTTATAGAGTTGAGTTAGGTTCAGCCACATTTCTTAACATGGTATCAGAGTCAGGTTCCGATTCAGGGACTTACTCGTTCTGATACTATGTTAGTAAATGGTGGTATCAAAAGTCTCGTTTAAAATTCAATGCGTTATCTGCTATCAAGTTTCTGCTATCGCGTCACCCACCATTTGTTTCCACGCTCAAGATGTTCATTTCTTGACATGGAGTGGTGTGTTAAAAGTCTCACATTAGACCGTATATGACTTAAACATGTACTTATAAGTGGAGGTAATCCTCACTCTATAAACCAGTTTTTAGAGATGAATTAGCTTCTACCACATTTCTTAAGAGAAGAATTCAAACTAAAATTTGTTATTGTGATTACAAAGTCATATCTCGAATTAAATAGAAGAAAGTGAACATTTGTGTTGGAATCTAAAAAGAGTAGTGTATAAAGAATATAAAAAGTTGAAACACAAAGACACATGATCCATAAAATGTGAGTGTATATTTATATTATGTTGTTATCTTGTGTGCTCCAGTATAATAAAACTTATCGTACTTTGTGAAAAACACAATCACTGAATAGTTAAATGTAGTTTAAAAATGTCATATTTGTTAGCATATCTATGTGTTTCTTATTGTGCAAGAAAGATTGAGAAACTCACACAAAAAAAGGAGAAGAGAAAGATAAATTTTGGGGAATTCGGGGAGCGTTGGAAGTGTCAATGGACTAAACGTTCAGGATTCAAGAAACATTTACATCACATATCTACCTAAAATCTTAAGGCAATTGGGGTATTGGCCATTTCTCTTGTATACTTAGCATTTCTTCCATTTTTAGTCGATGTGACACTTAACCACTCACACTTGAATTCCAACAATCTCCACTACAAGTGTGAATCACTTACATCACTAGCCTTGATTCATACTAGGATAAAGGGATCTAATTTGTTTCGCGGGTTCCTGCACCCCTTGTGCAGGGTTCTATGAGTATTATTGCTTTCAGAAAAAAAAGAAAAAAAAAATACTAGGATCTCACTTGCGCTCCCCCACCAAGTCTAACCATGGCTCTAATACCACTTGTTTGGGAGTTCGTGGAAGTCGGGAGTAGGCATGGCAACGGGGCGGGTCGGGGTCGGGGACGCTTTTTACTTCCCCCAAACCCAAACCCGAATCCCTAAACAATCCCCGTTCCCCGCCCCAAACTCAAACGGGGATGAATAATTAAAACTCAAACTCGTCCCAAACGGGTTCGGGTTGGGTTCGGGTATCCCCGCCCCGCCACCATCTATTTAGTAAAATCAATTTTTTTAATAGAAAATATTTATTTTTTCCAAAATCAAATTACATTTCAAATAATAATAAAAAATCTCAAAGAAAATTCTTACTTACATTTTAAATATTTTAAATAATTAATACAAATCAAAATATTAAAACATTTGCCACATATTTAATATTTTAAATTAACAAAATTAAATAATAATGTACATAATAAAATAAACGGGACGGGTTCGGGGTGGGTACTAGTGTCTCCATTCCCGACCCATCCCCATATTTTTTAATCGGGAAAAATCCAAACCTGAACCCAAACCCAGCCAAAGCGGGGTTTCCCCGTCAACTTCGGGGCGGGTTCGGGTGGGTACCCGCGGATATGAGTTTTGTTGCCATGTCTAGTCGGGAGTACTAACGGGCGTCTAATGCTCCAAGACGACGCGCGCGCGCGCGAGAGAGAGAGAGAGAGAGAGAGAGAGAGAGAGAGAGAGAGGGGTCACATCTCCACCCAAAACCTTAAGGCATTAGTGGTATATATTATTTCTCTTATATGCCCAATTCTTCCACCAATCTTGTAAGTCATAAGCCTTCTTTGATAGTTTCGCCTACCGCTATGCACTCTGCTTCAGTTGTCGACATGGCCACTATGGACTAAACTAGTGATTTCAATCAAATAGGTCCTCTTGCTAAAGTAAATACATACCCTGTTATAGACCTTATATCATTCATATTACCAACATAGTCTGGATCAACATATCCTATAACTAAAGGATCACCCTTTTCACTATCAAACATGATACCATAACTCATAGTACCCTTCAAGTACCAAAAAATCCACTTGAGTGCTTCCCAATGACGCTTTCCTGGTTTGGACAAAAACTTACAAACTTGACTTACATCTTGTTCCAAATATAGTCTAGTGCATAACATAGCATACATTAAACAACCAATAGCACTGACATAAGGGATATTTGACATATATTTACCTTCTGCATTTGTCTTTGGACACTGATCTAATGAGAGTTTAAATTGATTCGCCAATGGAGTGCTCACAGCTTTCAAATTACTCATGTCAACCTTGTTTAATACCTTTTCAACATAGCTTTTTTTAGAAAGCCATAATTTCCAAGCACTATTATCCCTGTGAATTTCCATACCAAGAATCTTCTTAGCACCACCTAAGTCTTTCATGTCAAAATCTTTCTCTAACATGATTTTCAGTTCATTTACATCATGTAAATGATTATCAACAATCAAAATATCATCAACATACAATAACAAAAAAAAAGCCATCATCAAGGCTCCTAACATAAGTATAACAGTCATACTCACATCTTCTGTAGTCAATCTTAATCGTGTATGAATCAAAGCGCTTGTACCATTATCTTGAATACTACTTTAAACCATACAAATACCTTTTCAAATTACAAACTAGTATGCCTTGTCCAGTGACACTGAACCTCATTTGCAGAACTGGATGAGCCCTGCTTTCTATTTGGACAGTCTCTCTTTCAATGTTCGATATGTTTGCAACTATAACACTCAGTTTTTTTCTTGATTCCTGGATTTATACCTCTTCTTTCCTGAACCTCTATTCCCCTTATTTCACCCACGGTCTTGACCCCCTTTCACATACAGGCTGACACCTTGAGTTCTTTCCTCTACATTTTGTCTCCTTTGAGAATGAGACAAAAGTGTACCAATAATCACATCAAGACTAATGATGTCCTTCCCGTAGGTAAGAGTGGTCGCCAAGTGGTCATAAGAACTTGGTAATGAACAAAGCAAGATAATTGTCTTATCTTCGTCATCAATCTTTACTCCAATCCTCACTAGATTGGTGATTATGATGTTGAATACATTGACATGTTGCAAATCAAATTTTTCCTACATCTTCAGACTCTACTTCGCGAACAATTTTTTCATCAGTGTCTTTGATATATATTGACTCTCTAATTTGTCTCAAACCTCTATCAGAGTCGTCAGGTCAAAAATATGATACATCACCTTGTCTGAAACACATAGATGAATCAATCATGCGACATTCTCCTTCATCTCTGCACAATCGGTATCCTCCATCTCGTTTGGTTTCGCCTTAAGCATTGCCTTCTATAAACTTTGTTGAGTCAACAGATCCTTAACACTCATTTTGCATAATCCAAAATTGCTCGTCTTGTCGAACCTTATTACTTCAAACTTCGTCCCAAATTTAATCGTCGTCTAATACTAATTGTTAGAACTTCAACTCGTATAGAAGATTAAATATTAACGAAATTTATAGATAATTGACGCAATCGATCTTTGTTAACGCAGTTCAGCCAATGGTGTCTACCTCTGCGACTATAAAGTAGCTATAGTTCCCCTTATTTCTGTCTTATGAATTAGTTGAATTACAGTGTTACAGGTCATATATATATATATATATATATATATATATATATATATATATAATACTAAGGTTCAATTTATCTAAAACCTTAATCCCCAGTTTTCCTCAACAAACAATTATCTTTATCCATAATTATCTCAACAATATGAGATATTCTCTCAACAACCCATAGTTATCACAACAACACATAATTATCTCAACAACATGAGTTATACTCTCAACAACTCATAGTTATCTCAACAACCCATAATTATCTCAACAATATGAGTTATACTCTCAACAATCCATAGTTATCTCAACAACCCATAAATATCTCAACTGTTGTGAAAAACGATGCCTTTGCACAAAGTATTAAACGGTTTCTTGATTTCAAGAAACTCAATAGGGTTAGGGTTTAACGGAGAAACAAGAGGGAAAAACAAGGATTGGGGAAAATATTTTCTGTTTACTATTCACTTTCTCATTTATGGCTACAAATGATTACAAATGAATATCACAATATGCCACACTCACAAACTGAGTGTACTAGCCTATATATAGACTAACTAGATAACTTGCAGCCCAAACTACCTAAACAATTAGATCCTTAACACAAGGCCTAATTCGACAGAATATTTCGACAATACATATAAGAACAAACTTCGACTACAATATGTAACAATCAGGCACCAGCATGTGAACCAGATTCGACTTCATGTTTGCCTCCTGTCGAAACACATGAAAGTTATTCCCTCGACACAGCATGAGTTCGACCCAACAGTCTCACAAATCTCCACCTTGGATCTAACTCAACAACCAGGGAATCAACTAGCTTTCATCATGCAGCTTTATCAACTGCATACAGTGGAAAAACTTGCAACTCGGCAACGTCTTGGTGATCATATCAGCAGCATTGTCTTCAGTTGAAACCTTCAGCACCTGAACTTCACCACGCTCGATTATCTCTCTGACGAAGTGCAGCCTCACATCGATGTGCTTAGTTCGCTCATGATAGGCCGAATTCTTCGACAGGTGTATTGTACTTTGACTATCACATTTAACAGTGATACTTCGACCTTGAAGTTTCAGCTCCTTTGCAAAACCTTCAAGCCACAATGCTTCCTTCACAGCTTCAGTGAGGGCAATATATTCAGCTTCAGTGGTTGATAAGGCAACAACCTTCTGAAGCGTCGCTTTCCAACTGATTGTTGTGCCAAATATTGTGAACACATATCTAGAAATAGACTTTCTGGAATCCATACAACCTGCATAATCAGAGTCGACATATCCTTCAATTTCGACTATGCTATCACCACCACAGGCTCCACCATAAATCAAGACTCTTTTCAAAGACCCATTTATGTACCTTAGAATCCACTTTAAAGCTTGCCATTGCGCCTTTCCAGGATTGGCCATATACCTGCTTACAAAGCTCACTCCATACGCTAATGTCTGGCCTCGTACAGACCATAGCATACATCAAAGAACCCACTATACTAGCATATGGAATGCTACTCATATAGATTATTTCAGCTTCAGTACTCGGACTTTGAGTAGTACTAAGCTTAAACTGAGAATTTGTAGGTGTCACAACAGGCTTTGAATTCGACATACCAAACTTGTCGAGAAGCTTGCGTAGGTATGTCTCTTGAGATAAGCACAACTTCGACTACTTTCTATCTCTCCGGATGTCAATCCCAAGAATACTGATGGCAGCTCCCAGATCCTTCATTTCGAACTCCTTACTGAGTTCAGTCTTCACCTTCATTACATCCTCAACACTATTGCTAGCTATGAGGATATCATCCACATAAAGCAACAAAATAACAAGTGAGTTTCCAGGTCGAAATCTGAAGTAAACACAGTGATCGAACTGGCTCCTAGTGAAACCAATGTGTGTCATGAACTTGTCGAATCTCCTATTCCACTATCGAGGAGATTGTTTCAGGCCATACAAGGACCTATTCAGCTTGCACACATAATCTTCCTTATCCTTTTCTGCATACCCTTCAATTTGTCGCATCAGGATCGTTTCATCTAGATCACCATACAGAAGGGCTGTCTTCACATCCATTTGCTCAAGTTCCAAGTCGAACTTTGCCACCATGGCTAACAGCATTCGAATGGATCTATGCTTTATAACAGGCGAGAACACATCATTGAAGTCGACTCCTTCTTTCTGAGTGAACCCCCTAGCAACCAACCTTGCCTTAAAGCGCTTCGACATCACTCATTCGTTTCCTTCCTTGACCTTGAAAATCCACTTACAACTGACTAACCTTGCTCCTGCAAGTTTCTCAATCAGCTCCCAAGTGTTATTATCATGAAGAGATTTCATCTCGTCATCCATGGCTTTTCGCCATTCAGTCTTGTTTCTACTCCTTATAGCTTCCTTGTAATCTCTAGGTTCTTCCTCAAGCACCTCACTTGCAGAGATTAAAGTAAAAGCTATAAGATCTGCATAACCAAGTCTCTGAGGTGGCTTGATGACTCTTCTCGGCCTATCTCTTGCCAGTAGGTAGTCATCGACAGTTTCCTTAGCCTCTTCAGCATCTTGCTCTTCTTCTTCGACTTCATCTGGGCTATGCACTTCAGCATCACTATGCTCTACCTCAACAGGCATCTCTACCTGTTCCAGCTCCTCTTCAGAGATCTCTGCACTTCGACCAACATCACCAGTTTTCTTGAACGCCATCTCGACTTCATTGAAAACCACATCACGACTTGTGATACATCTTCTGTGACCTGGTTCTAGGCACCACAGCCTATAACCCTTGACTCCCTCAGTATATCCAAGGAACATGCATCTCAGAGCTCTAGGTTCGACCTTGTCTTGCCTAATGTGAGCATAGGCTAAACAGCCAAATACTCTCAGTTTGCCGGAATCTGGTGGATGACCCGACCAAACTTCTTCAGGTGTCTTCATTCCCAGGGCAGTCGAGGGACATCTATTTATCAGATAAACTGCTGTCGAAACAGCTTCCGCCCAAAACACCTTCTTCAATCCACCACTAACCAACATGCATCTAACCCTTTCAAGGATTGTTCGATTGAATCTCTCAGCTAAGCCATTTTGTTGAGGAGTACCTGCTACAATCTTATGCCTTGCAATCCTTGACTCAACACAGTAACTGTCGAACGCTTCGTTGCAGAACTCAAAGCCATTGTCGGTTCTCAACCTCTTAACCTTGCTACCAGTTTGAGTTTCGACCAGAACCTTCCAACTTTTGAAATCCTCAAAAGTTTCATCCTTCGTCTTTTGAATGAATACCCATAATTTCCTGGAAAAGTCATCAACGATGGATAGAAAATACCTTGCACCTGAGTGTGAAGGATTCCTTGCAAGACCCCAAAGATCAGCATGAATGTAATCCAGGGATCCATGTGTCCTTTGCTTGCCTTTGTTAAACTTCGCCCTATAGGATTTTCCAAGTACACAAGATTCACAAAACTCCAACTTTTTTACTTTGTCACCACCTAGCAGGTTCTGCTTCCCCAATTCGACCAGACCTTTTTCGCTGACATAGCCCAATCTCATGTGCCATAATTTCGTCTTCGACATAGGTTTCGTGGATACAACATTTGTCGAACCACTTACAACCTCAGCCTCAAGGGTATACAAGCATTGTTTCTTCACGCCTCTTAAGACTTCCTTCGACCCCTTCATGACTTTCAGGATACCTTGCTCTCCTTGGAAAACATATCCCTTCCTGTCGAATTCACCAAGAGAAATTAAATTCCTCTTAAGGTCAGGTGCATACCTAACCCCAGTCAATAGCCTTATTGACTCATCATGGAGCTTGAATCTAACAGATCCAATACCTGCAATCTTGCAAGCTTTATTGTTCCCTAACAACACTGATCCACCATCTTGATCGCATAATTCTTCAAACACATTCTTGTTTAGAGTCATATGCCAAGTACATCCAGAATCCATAATCCACTCTTCGCAAGAGTTACTGCTCGAAACTACAAGGACATCAGATGATTCATAACCATCTTACACAATAGCTGCATTGCCATTGTCCTTACCTCCATGATTATTCAGGTGCTCAGGGCACACCTTTCTTATGTGTCCCTCCTTCTTACAGTGATAACACTTGATACCAGACATATCACCACCATAAGACTTCTGCTGAGCCTTACCTTTCTTCTTGTCAAACCTACTAGCTTTCTTTGACGATCTCCCCTTCACGGATAACCCTTCGCCAACTGATGATGGTTTATGCTCCTTTCTTTCGTTCAAATCCTTTGAATAGAAGGTTGCTTGAACTTCTTCAAAGGTCAAGGACTCTCTTCCATACAAGAGGGTTTCTTTGAAGTGAGCATGCGACTTAGGTAAGGAACACAACAACAACAGCGCTTGATCTTCATCATTGATGGAAACATCAATATTTTCAAGATCAAGAATCAGCTTGTTGAACGTATCCAGCTGCTCCGTCAACGCTTTATCTTCATTCATCTTGAATAAATACAAAGCCTGCTTCAAGTACAAACGATTTACCAACGATTTGGTCATGTACAAGCTTTCAAGCTTCACCCACAACCCCGCTGCCGAACCTTATCACCAAGGCTCAACAATATCGCGCTGTGTGCTTTCTTTATCATGGTGGTCTTTTCTTTTTCCGTTAACCCAGCGTCCATGGCTGTCATTCCCTTCAACGCTTCCAAACAACCCTGCTGAACCAGTAGGGATTTCATCTTCAAGTGCCACAGACCGAAATCGTTCACTCCGGTGAACTTTTCAATCTCATACTTTGTTGAAGACATCTTCTCCACGCTCACCGCACCAATTTGTTGTGAAAAACGATGCCTTTGCACAAAGTATTAAACGGTTTTTTGATTTCAAGAAACTCACAAGGGTTAGGGTTTAACGGAGAAACAAGAGGGAAAAACAAGGATTGGGGCAAATATTTTCTGTTTACTATTCACTTTCTCATTTATGGTTACAAATGATTACAAATAAATATCACAATTTGCCACACTCACAAATTGAGCGTACTAGCCTATATATAGACTAACTAGATAACTTGCAGCCCAAGCTACCTAAACAATTGGATCCTTAACACAAGGCCCAATTCGACGAAATATTTCGACAATACATATAAGAACAAACTTCGACTACAATATGTAACAATCAGGCACCAGCATGTGAACCAGCTTCGACTTCATGCTTGCCTCCTGTCGAAACACATGAAAACTATTCCCTCGACACAGCATGAGTTCGACCCAATAGTCTCACATCAACAATATGAACCATACTCAACAAATTAAAAACAAATTTACCGCATTTATAACTTGTTGGTTAAGTAACTAACCTAACTAACTAATCATTTGTCAGTTAGTTTAAGCCTATAACAAAGAACTAGATAAACAAATAACCTAGGAATACTATGTTTTCGTAATTATCAAACAACATTCTCCCATAATTCTAAACATATGACAATCTTAGTTGTTCTCTCAAAATACAAATCTATTGATTTTTTAAGTCTTGGTGAATCCATCAGCTAGTTGGACAATATGAAACTTCAAGCATTTCTTTTATAACTTGCTCCCTTATGAAGTGAAAACCTAATCTTAATATGCTTGCTCCTCTCTTGTGAAATTGAATTCTTGGATAAATTTATGGTTGACTTATTATCAATCATAAGCTTCATTGGCTTCTTTACTTCACATTTTAATTTCTTCAACAATGAATCCAACTAAATTACTTGACATGAAGAAAATGAGTCAACTATGTACTCTACCTTATATGATGATAAAATTGTGACATAATTGACATGAAGAAAATGAGTCAACTATGTACTCTACCTTATATGATGACAAAATTGTGACTGGTTGTTTCTTTGTACACCAAAAAATAACAATTTCAGTATGCATGAAATTATAGTTTGAAGTGGTTCTTTTATCACTTTTGTCACCACACCAATTAGAATCTAAATAATTTATCAACATTGTCTTCTTCTCTTTCACAATAGTTGAAAATAGTAAAGCAAGTAGCATGGTTCCCTTTAAGTGTCTAAGTATTCTCTTTGCAACCAACAGATGTGATTTCTTAGGTTCACTTATGAACTTGTTGATTATACTTACTGCATAAAAGATGACAAGTCTGCTATCATAGACGGTCTTAGGGGCAGGCAAACTAGACAGTTGCATAGGGCCTCAAAATTTAGTTTCTTATTACCTACAACGTATTTATATGTCATGTTAAAAAAATTTAATTAATACTATTAATTTTTCATTTCTATCGTTACTATTTTTCCTTTTCAATAAAGTGAAAATAACTACACTTTATTATTAGCAGACTATGTTTAGGATCTAATTTATTTACATATTTACCTTTATTATTAGCACTATGTTTATGATCTAATTTATTCACATATTTATCTAACTAGTAGTATAAAGTTGATGAATGTGCAGAAATGACTAAAATTATCTATTGTTGTTTATCAACGAAAATCTATTTACTATTATATTAATACTAGCGTCCAAACGGGCACGACGCGTGAAAATATTAACGGTGTCAATTTTTATAAGTTTGATTTTATAATAAACAATTTGTATGATGAGGTCTCGAATATTTATTCAGATACTTACAAAAAAAAATTGTATTATATAATATTCGCAAATTAAATTTTCTTATGAATACCGAAAAGCGCGTTGTGACCCAACTATATTCAACCGACTTTTTTCAAGCAAATCTATAATGTAAGTAAAATAATTTAGAGGTTAGAAAGGGGTACTACGGAAAAAGAAAATATGTTACACAAAAAATAAATTTTGTCTTTATATATTGTAATAGAATATTTAAAACCATAAGAAGATATAGATAAAATAATAAGAAAATAACATTTGTCAAAGTTTATTAAGCAAATAAATATAAACATTAACATAGACATTAAGTGACATTGTTGCTTAATAGGAAGGTAAACCATGAAATCAAAATCTAAAATATATCTCGAATCACTGCAAAATAAATGAAGTAAATTCTATTAGTCAACACATGTGATGATTTTACCTTCATACGGTATCAACTTTTTCTCATGATTAATATATATAGTTAATTCAATAAGGTATTTTTAAAATATATATTTATCATCTTGATTTTAAGTCTACTTAAGAATGTCTAAAACATATTATTTTTAATGTAAAGAACAATAAAAACCTCATATATAATATATACACGTTTATCTTGTTGAAAGCTGTTAAAGCTGTTATTTTTGGAAGTTTTGCGAGGGTAATCGATTACCCAAATGTTGTTAATCGATTACACCTGTTGTTATTCCAAAAATAACAGAATTTTAACAGCTGTGCACTTTAGTTGATATTTTTTTGTTATTAGTTGTTGTATTCTCTCATGTATAAATACTTTGATGTAATTCCAATTCCAAATTAATGCCAATTTTAATAATTCATCATCAATATTACTCTCTCTACCCTAATTCTCTCTCTCTCTCAATTCATCTTCTTCCCCAAGTTTCTTTTCCACCATTGTTACTACCTTCCCAAATTCTGGTTTATGTTTTATGTTGTCCTAACATTTGGCATCAAGAGCTCTGGTTATTGATCCTAATCCGCTGCAACAACAATGGCTACCGTCTCCAATGATCGAATTCCCACCAATCTCCCAATTCTTGATTCGAAGAACTACGACAAATGGGCGAAACAAATGAAGGTTTTGTTTGGTTATCAAGAGGTTCTTGAGATCGTCATCAATGGAGTTACACCGTTAGGGGCAGATGCTAACGATGCTCGTAGGGCTACATACAAGAAAGAAAAGAAGAACGATTACAAAGCTCTATTCTTGATTCATTCGTGTGTTGATAACGACAATTTCGAGAAGGTTGGTGATTGTGAATCCGCGAAGCAAGCATGGGAAATCTTGGAGAAAGCGTATGTCGGTGCCATCAAAGCGAAGGTGGTAAGGTTACAAACTTACAAACGTCAATTCGAGTTAACGCAAATGGAGGACAAAGAAACGATCAACGATTACATCACGCGCATTACCCGGTTAGTGAACCAAATCAAGTCATGTGGCGAAACGATCCTTGAGCAGAATGTTGTATTGAAAGTGTTGCGTTCGTTAAGATCACGTTTCGATAACATTGTTGTGGCTATTGAGGAGTCGAAGGATCTAACGAATTTGAGCAAAGATGAGTTGCAAAGTTCGTTAGAGGCGCATGAACAAAGGATGGATGAGAGAAGTGCCGACAAAGCCAAAGTGGAGATCGCTTTGCAAGCGCGGCTACATGAGAAGAACAAGAGATCGAAAGGGAAGTGGACTTCTAAAAGTAAGAAGAATTTTGGTGGAAAAGATCCACAAAATTCAAAGAGTGAAGGAAGCTCCAAAGAGGGTAATCAAAGCACCCACAAGCCTTTTGACAAAAGTTCTGTGAAGTGTTATAATTGTCAAAAGCTTGGGCATTTTGCGAAAGAATGTCACTCAAAACGCAAGGAAAAGGATGCGGATGAGGCTAAGGTTGCGAGGGAAGAGGTAGACGATGAAGATACCCTTCTTGTGATGATTACGGAAGAGAATTATGGCATTGTTGATGCTGCTGGCAGCAGCTACTGTGATGACAGTTTGCGGGACAGCAGTTGTACTGTGTCAGAAAGTGGCGGAAAAATGCGTTTGGGTCGAAATGCATTACTTACCATGGGTGATGGAGTTCAAAGTAAAGACGAGTGGTACTTGGATTCCGATTGTTCAACACATATGACGGGTCGAAAGGATTGGTTTGTGCAAATCAATCAAGCGGCAAAAAGTAAAGTCAAGTTTGCCGACGACACCACTTTAAGAGCCGAAGGGGTAGGAGATGTTTTGATCAGAAGAAAGAATGGAGGACATTCTAGGATCAAAGATGTCTTGTACATACCGGGAATTAAGTTTAATCTTTTAAGCATTGGCCAACTACTTGAAAGAGGGTACTTAATTCGGTTGGAGAACAAGATGTTACGCGTTTTAGATTCAAATGGTGTGTTGATTCTAAAAGCGTCGATGGCTGCCAACAGAACTTTTAAGGTTGAGTTAAAGGTTATGGAACATCGTCGTTTAGCTACCGCGGCAAGTAGATATGAGTGGTTATGGCATTACCGTCTTGGTCACCTTAATTTTAGGGATCTCAAAATGTTGCAACAACGTGAAATGGTAACGGGGCTGCCACACATTAGTGTTCTGACAGAATTATGTGAGGATTGTGTGACGAGTAAGCAGCACAAGAATGTGTTTAGCAAGGATGCGGGTCGAAGAACCAAAGGCTTACTTGAGGTGGTGTATTCCGATGTTTGTGGACCGATGCAAGTAGAGACTTATAGCGGCAATCGATATTTTGTTACATTTATTGACGATTTTAGTAGGAAGCTTTGGACATATCTTATCAAGAGGAAGGATGAGGTATTTGGAGTGTTCAAGAGTTTCAAATCCATGGTGGAGCGTCAAAGCGATCGGAAGCTCAAAATTCTCAAAACGGATGGTGGAGGTGAGTATACCTCTAGTGAGTTTGGGAAGTTTTGTGATCTTGAGGGTATCGTGCGTGAGGTGGTGCCTCCATATACGCCTCAACAAAACGGAGCTGCCGAGAGGAAAAATCGTACAATAATGAACATGGTGCGTAGCATGCTTAGTGGGAAGAAATTGCCTAAGGAATTGTGGGGTGAGGTCGTGTCTACAGCCACCTACTTGTTGAATAGGTGCCCTACTAAGAAGTTGGAGAAGATTACACCAGAAGAGGTTTGGAGTGGTTTCAAACCAAGTGTGAATCATTTGCGCGTTTTTGGATCGATTGCATATCGTCATGTACCGAATCAACTTAGAAAGAAGTTGGATGATAAAGGTGAGAAATTGATATTTGTTGGATATCACTCTACTGGAGGGTACAAGCTGTTTGATGAGAGGAATCGGAAAATCGTGATAACTCGGGACGTGCTGTTTGACGAAATAAAAACTGCTGAAACAGCAGGTGTAATCGATTACCCAGATGTTGCTAACCGATTACACCCTGCTGAACAGCAGCAGTTTGTTGATTTGTTTGATGCTGAGAGTTCCGATGCCGCTGTACCTGCACCTACTGAAGCAGAAAATGGTGTTGTGAATAATGGTAGACCAGTGAGGCAAAGAGCCTTGCCTCATAGACTCCGAGATTGTGAGAGGTTCCAAGATAATGAGGTGAACAATGATGGTGATTTTGTTCATTTCGCACTTATGGCCGAATCTGAACCGGTAAATGAGGAGGAAGCCTTAAGTGATCCTAAATGGATATGTGCAATGAAAGAGGAGCTGGAATCTATTGAGAAAAATGGTACTTGGGAGTTGGTCGATTTACCACATGGAAAGAAACCGATTGGTGTGCGATGGGTCTATAAAGTCAAAGCAAATCCTAAAGGTGAAGTAATCAAGTACAAAGCTCGATTAGTTTCCAAAGGGTTCTTGCAACTTGAAGGGATAGACTACGAGGAGGTATTCGCACCGGTGGCTAGATTGGAGACTATTCGTTTGGTTGTTGGAATTGCGCATAGCAACAATTGGGTGATTTACCAAATGGATGTGAAATCTGCATTTTTGAATGGTCCTCTTGATGAGGAGGTTTATGTGGGGCAGCCACCCGGTTTCGTGATCAAAAATAAGAGAAGAAGTACTACAAGCTACACAAGGCATTATATGGTTTGAAACAAGCTCCGAGAGCTTGGAACAAACGTATAGACGGTTTTCTTATTGACATCGGTTTCAAACGGTGTGTATCCAAACATGGTGTTTATGTGAGATCGGATACTATTGATGGTGTTATTATACTTTGCTTGTATGTTGATGATCTCTTGATTACGGGCAGCAATGACAAGAGTATTTCAAGGTTCAAAGTGGAGCTCATGAGTGAGTTTGAGATGACGGACCTTGGTGTGATGAGATACTTTCTTGGCATAGAGTTTCACAAGTTAAAAGTGGGGCTGCTTATGCATCAAAGAAGGTATGCTCTAGATATCTTGAAAAGGTGTGAAATGGAGCATTGTAATGCTTCTAATACACCTTGTGAGGCTAGAGTTCAGCTGTCCAAAAGTGATGATGAGGATGATGTGGATCCAACACTTTACCGGAGTTTGATTGGATCGTTACGGTATTTGTGCAATACTCGACCGAATTTGGCTTTTAGTGTCGGTATTGCGAGTAGATTCATGGAGAGACCTAAGGTGTCTCACTTGGCAGCGGTCAAGAGGATCCTTAGATATGTGAAAGGTATTCTTGGTTGTGGTATTCTGTTTCCCACATCGGATATGGGTCGCAAATGTACTTTACTTGGCTACACTGATTCTAATTGGTGCGGAGATAAAGATGATCGGAAATCTACGGCGGGTTACATCTTTATGTTCGGTAGTACACCAATCTCATGGTGTTCGAAGAAGGAACCGGCTGTAGCACTCTCTTCTTGTGAGGCCGAGTACATTGCGGCATCATTGAGTGCTTGCCAAGCTATGTGGTTAGTGAATCTCATGAAGGAATTGGGATGTGGTGATGATGATGCCACCACACTGTTTGTGGATAATGTTTCCGCGATAAATCTTGCGAAGAATCCGATTGCACACGAAAGGAGCAAGCATATTGAGATGCGGTTTCATTACTTGAGAGAATTGGTCAGTGATGGAAAGCTTAGATTGAGCTATTGCCGAAGCGAGGACCAAGTTGCGGATTTGTTGACCAAGGGTGTGAAAAATGAGGTGTTCAAGAGACTGTTGAAGAGCTTGAGCATGATGAACTTGGAGCAACTAAAGTGAGGTGGTGTGTTGAAAGCTGTTAAAGCTGTTATTTTTGGAAGTTTTGCAAGGGTAATCGATTACCCAAATGTTGTTAATCGATTACACCTGCTGTTGTTCCAAAAATAACATAATTTTAACAGTTGTGCACTTTAGTTGATATTTTTTTGTTATTAGTTGTTGTATTCTCTCATGTATAAATACTTTGATGTAATTCCAATTCCAAATTAATGCCAATTTTAATAATTCATCATCAATATTACTCTCTCTACCATAATTCTCTCTCTCTCTCTCAATTCATCTTCTTCCCCAAGTTTCTTTTCCACCATTGTTACTACCTTCTGATAAGTGCAAAATGTACCTATTTTTGTATATATGTTTTGTTGCACTTATCAATGCTTTGTGGTAAATATCGTGCGAATAAAACCCGATTTGTTTATAAATACGTTTACGATACTTTTTAGTGTATATATTGCGTATAGTGTAAATATCATTGAGTTTAATTGATTTTTTCTCAATTTTTGCAGGTATCTAATCAAGGATGTCTTGCCATCCAAATCTTTTTGTTGCTTGCCGCTATACCGATTCAACAAAATGGCGCCGTTGCCGGGGATTGGTGTTTTTATTGGATCGCATTGCGATAGTTTCTTTGTTTTTGAGTTTTGTAGATATCGTACATTTTGTATATTTTCACTTGTTTATTATGATACTTGTATATTTTAACGTTTGTTCAAGTGTTTGGTTAGGACGCTTGCTTTTGGTTGTGCGGTGAGACATCACCACGGCATGAAGAGAGGAAGTTTCTAATTAAGCACCGTAAAGGCGTCGAGCTTACGACGTAAAACAAGCATGTTTTTATTGTTTTTCATTTCTAATGTTTTTGGTTGTTGTTTGCTCGCAAATTTTGATTGACTTATTTGAGGATGCTTTGGTGATTTTCCAAGTTGGTTCATTTCAACTTGCGAATGCGTGGTAATGATAGTATTTAAAGTTTGGTACGCGTTCAAGGTATGTGTTTATCGCTTTCTTGACTTTGACATATTCATGATACTTAGGTTTTTTACAAACTTTCATGCCATCCATTCTTTTGTATACTTGTTCTATTGTGAATCACTTTAGTTCCCAACCTTTTTGTGAGGTGGCTTTCCATTTGTTCATATACGCGCGGAGAACCAACATTCTTGTTCTAACTGGATTTTATTATGTTGAATCTGTTGTTTGTGTTGTTTATATGAATGCATGAAAAGGATCAAGGCAATTGTTTCATTTTGAGCACAACTACCTTAGCCAAATAGTTAATTCACCTTGTGAGTGTGTGAGAATTCGTAACCCCTTTGAGCTTTTTGATCCATGTTTCTATTTGAACTTAATGTTTGTCTATGAGTATTTAGTTCACTTATTTTTTATGGATTTTGTTTTTTCTTGGACCTCAACTTTGTGTTGTTGTATGAGTTTTTTCCTTGCCTTAGAAAGTAGGGAGTATTCACATGATGGTGCGGTTAAATTCAAGTTGGGGAGAGGATGATTGTATACTCATTGGTTGGATTCTATGAGGATTGAAAAAGAAAAGAAAAAAAAAAAGAAAAATTTGTGAAAGAGAAAAAGAAAGAAAAAAGGAAGAAAAAGAAAAATCCTTGAAAAAGGAAACAAAAAGAGTTTCAATAATTGTGCTAAATAAGTATGGTGGGTTGTGTAGCACTTGGGATTTTGGAAGAAGTTGGTTGAAAATTTATGTGTGAATCTTTGTGAGTTTTCACTCCCTTAGGTTTAGGCAAGTTTTTTGTTTCAATTACCTTTAGAAATTGCCCCTTGTTTGTTTACCCGACCACGTTACAACCTTGAAAGTCCTTGTGATTCTTGCCTTTGTATGTTCAATATGAATTTGTGGATGTATGCATAATTTAGTCTTTTGTTTTCAAGATTGTTGTGTGAGTGTAAAGAACCTCATTTTGTGTTTTTCATCTACCAATGATTGTTTTTACTAGGTGTGATTCACTTTGGAACTTGTGTTGTTTTAGAATGTTTGGCATGATTTTTGTATTTTGCATTTGTTTCGTGACTATGTTATCGTCGTAGTTTAGTGGTAAGTATTTACTTTTTGTGTGTACCGTTTTCATTTGAACCATTCATTCGTTTCCGTTTTTCAAAACCTGTTGATTCGTCTTTCTCTGGATATTGCTTGTGCATTTTCAAGTTTGTTTGATTCTTGTTTGTGGACAAACAATTATGTAAGTTGGGGAGAGTTGATAAGTGCAAAATGTACCTATTTTTTTATATATGTTTTGTTGCACTTATCAATGCTTTGTGGTAAATATCGTGCGAATAAAACCCGATTTGTTTATAAATACGTTTACGATACTTTTTAGTGTATATATTGCGTATAGTGTAAATATCATTGAGTTTAATTGATTTTTTCTCAATTTTTGCAGGTATCCAATCAAGGTCGTCTTGCCATTGTTGTATAAAGCATTGAATAAGCTTTCCAGCGCTTCAAACCGTACGTCAATCGGAGTTACGGTTCAAAAGTTACGAATAAAACAGTGCAGAAAAATTCTGCAGACTGGTGTGCTGCGCCTCTGCGCCGCCGGGCGGTGCAGGGGCGGTCCGGACACTCCAAAATTGTGAAAAACTTACAGAATGATGGCCTTTCGCCGCCGGGCGAACCCAGAATTCCGCTGGGCGGTGCTGCGCGTGCTGAAACTCCATTAAAGCCCCAAAAACACAATTTTTAGGTTATGGGTTTGATATTTTTAGTTTCAAATCCATCCAATAGCATTTTTTGAGTAGATTTTGGCTAGAAAACACATTGGAGCATGCATTAGGATGATCCGGAGTCGAATCCTTCATCAATCGGAGCCGACAACTCAAGAGATGTTTAGTTTTTCTCCATTTCTTCTCTATGTTTTTCTCTTTTTGTTGGGTGTTTGTATATTTACTATGAACATATGTATCTTTGTTGATCATAATATTGTATAAAGCTTGCTTTACAAATCATTATCGATGTCTTCCTTGATCTTTTTGCATTTACGTTTGGATTTGTGTTGTGTTAGAGATAAACTTCACAAATCTTGATTAGGGATGGATATCTATTGTCTAGATGCTAGAGATAGATTTAGATGATAATCTTTATGGTGTCGGAACTTAAATGTCTTCCGTTTTTCGAGGCTTCGTGCGCGAGAGTGACGAAGAGAGTGATACGGTTGCTTCTCAACTCAGTGTGCCAGAGATGGACACTGTTGTGAGCGATATTGGATGATTTTGACGAGTATTGCAAGTGGAGTATAATTGGTCGGTAAATTTATGTTTGTGACGAGTGGAATATATACATGCTTGATACGTCTTTTCTCTTCGAAGAATGCATTCTTTTTATGTTTATATTTACTTTTCCGCATTTAATTCAAACCATTTTAAACCCAAACTCATTAACAATTAAATTGTCGAACGGCAGTTCAGTAGCACCGATCTCTGTGGACACGATAATTCCCGGAAAAATACTTCCAAATCTTTTTGTTTGCTTGCCCTATACCGCAACCAACACCTTCCCAAATTCTGGTTTATGTTTTATGTTGTCCTAACATATCTTTCTCTGCTGTGCGCATTAAAAAAAACGGACAAACGTGCCCGTTTGGACGCTAGTTTATAAAATAGTAGTAATACATAATGATATAAAAGTTAATAAATCACATAACCACCATAAAGAGAAGTTAAGATTTAAAATAAAAACTAAAAAGGATATATTTGAAAGAAAAAAAAGCTACATCAAAATCATGTTTTGCCTTTATATATAGGTATAGATTATATTTTTATTTTAATATATAAACACCCACCATTGTGCTCCCACTTTTCTTTTAAAGTAAAAAGAAAAAAAGTATTGCAAAAAATTACAAATAGATTTTAATTTATCTAACATTTTATTATTTAGATTTAAATCTAAAATCTTTATATTTATTTAATTGTTTTAATTTTTGGTGATTTTTTTATATATTTGTGTTTATTGTAAAATGTTTAGTATTTTACTTAAAATAATGTCATCTTAAAATTTTGAATCAAAAACTATGGAATTAAAATAAAAATAGTTGAAATTTTACATAAAATATTGAACAAAATTGATTATTATATTTAATAAATAATTTTATAATTAAAAAATGTAAAATGTTGACTTTTAAATAAAAATATTATTTTTGTAAATTTTTTTATTATTAACAATTTAAAAATTTTCATTATAAAATTCGCTTAGGCCTCAATATCGGTTGGGCCGGCCCTGTCTGCTATTGCATAAATACCTTGATGATCCTACAATTTTCTTCTACAATGTTTCTTTTACTTTCTCTTTATCATAATATTCATCAATATTTGATTTTATTTCATGAGTTTGTGACTCTGTTGAAATCAGTAATCTCAAGCCTATCTAACAATTTCCTCACATATTTTTGCTAATGCATTATCATGTCTTCCTTGACTTTTTCAAATTTCATGCCAAAAAAATATGAGTTTGTTTAAGTCAATCACCTCAAACTCAAGCTTCATTTTATGTTTTTAATTCTCAATCTCAAATAAACGACTACCAATTATACAAGCATATCATCATGATGCTTGAAGCATATCATCATGATGCTTGAATTGCTAGAACATAGACATCATACTCAATTGTGCACTTTTTAAATCCTAGTTAAATATAAAATTTATCGATTCTCTTGCGGCTCTAGGAGATTGCTTTATTCCATACAAGGCTTTCTGCAAGTTGTATACCATACGTTCTTTACCTTTTATCTCAAAACCTGGTGGTTGAGTGAAAAAAAATTGTATTTTTCTAATGGACCATTTAGGAATGCAAACTTACATCTAAGTGGTAGAGAGATCAATTCCTGCTACTATCTATTGTCACAACTAGTCTCATTATCTCAAGTCTTACCACATGAGCAAACACACCATTATAGTCTAATATCATACTTTTACAAGAAACCTCTAGCTACTAACCTTACCTTATGCCTTGAAAATGAGCCATCTAGATTCAAATTTAACTCGAATACCCATTTCACATCAATAGTCATATTTCTTTCATTTAGAGTTACCAACTCTCAAGTGTGATTCGTTTCGATTGACTTGAATTTCTCAATCGTGGTCTCCTTCCATATCTTACTCTTCATTGCCTCATCATGGTTGATCGGCTCAGCATTAGCTATTAGAGCAAAATGTATTAGCTCGCCTTCATTACTGAATGCACTATCAGATAACAGTTCACAATATGCAAGTCTGTTAGAAATTTTTCTTGTTCTCTATGGCCTTACGCGTGTTTGAGTCTCCATTGGTCCTTCATTTGCAACTTTAGTGTCTTCAGCACCAATCTCTTCGTCTGAACCTTCTGTTTGAACAGGTTTTGCATAATCATAATTGATATCACTTTTCTCCTCTGGTTCATTGAAAAATCACATATATGTTGATGTGAACCCTTTTATCCAAGAGATTGTACAACTTATAGGCTCATGTGAAATGATATCTTATAAATACCATGCTCCTTCCGACCTTGCCACCTTGAAATTAAGACAAGTATAAACCCTTATGCAAGTGTTCTCTAAACTTTTATGTTTACCCTACCTTACACAGACAAACTTTTATGCAAGTGTTCTAGAAACTTTTAAGCTTTTCCTACCTTACACAAAAACACCATCATCTCATCCTAAATATTTCATATAAATACACAGATGTTTGTCTGAATGCCTAATTCAATATGCATAACCATTTACTCATATCTTGGGATAAATGATATCCTAGATTGCCTATTAGATTCTTTATCTTTTATTAGTCGGATAGTATGAGCCTTAGCAGATTACAATAATAATATCACCTATATTGGCATGAAAGTAATGATATAGAAATTAACATCTGTTTATACCGGTTATACACATTGATGAAATGAGATGTATGGAAAGAATTCATAAGTTACTCTATTTTTTTATTTTTATCCAAATAATCTAAGACGGAGATATGATATTGTCAGGTATTTTCTAGCTGGTTTTTAGAGTTTTTCTCAGACTTTTGTAACAAGCTGGTTTAAACAAGCACACAAACATGTAAGGCAACCAAAATGTCAAAACTACCGTGTAATAATAATAATAATATAATAAATAGAACTTTAAGAACCAATGAATGCTCGAGCAACTTCAGTTACTAAAACCCAACTTAAGTACTCCAAGCAACCTAACTTAGTACCCTGCTCTCTATAAACTACCACCGTGATGATCTAAAAACCTATACATTCCAAAAAAAATGTATTCAGAAATCTAAGGTTCTTTTTGTTCGCCTGAAATTACAGCAGTGATTGGAGAGAAAGCCAAAGATGGAACATCATTAACACAATTTGAATGAGCATCACCTGATGACTTCTCATGCTCTGCAACAAGCATAAGCATCTCTAGGCGCTTGTCAAATTGCAAAGCACTATCATCTCTCTCGTCAAGCTCAGCAGCTTCAATTTCAAGCCATTTATCACGTAAATCATCAAGAAGATTTCCTTGATCATTATTTAGGGTAGATCCAGGCATGCTCGGGACAGTGGTACGAAGAGATGAGTCTCCAGATGGTGGAGGCAAAGTCAGCAGCATTGCCCTGAATTCTTTAGTATCCGCAAATAATTCAAAATTACAGGCAATTGTATCTAGGCAGAATTCCCGAATCTTCAAAACACCATACCTGGAAATGAACAAATATTCAATAGAAATACAGATTCAATATTATAAATATACTTCTAACAATAGTATTTCACAAAATAGCGAGAAAAAAGGTCAATTATCATGAAGAAAGAAAAAAGGAACATAATCTATGTAATTCACCACAACAGGCTACAATACTCTTCAGTTAGAAGTCGTATAAATCAGCGAACAAAAACATAGTTTCCTCTTACAACACCATCCTAAGATCAATATGAGCAATGGAGAATGAATAAAGAGGGAAATGGTAACATAGTGAGGTCTAAAACAAGTAGAAACGAAAAGGTAAAGCACAAGTATCAAAATGTATTGAAACAATTATATAATCATAATAAAGAAACAAAAATGACAACAATTGCAGCCATCAGAGTAAGATGAAGGAGAGAGACTGGCAGAAAAGAAGATTACATGTCAGCTAGCATTAACCATTGGCAAAGTTCTTCAGGTGACGCCATTTCCAAGTGTGGCACCAAGACATCAGCCACTGCACGCTTAAGAGGAAACATCAAGTATCTAGAAGCAATATCAAACATTTCCTCAGCCTGTTCAAAATCAAAACATAACATGAATATTTGACACTAAAAAGACAGACAACTTTTAACAGAAATCTATATGGATGTCTAAAAACCTGATCTGGATTTATTTCCTGCAAACGATCGGTGTACCTATACCAACATAAAGAGACAGGATAAAATTCACAAAAAATCATACTTGCAGCAGAAAATTAATGTACAATTATTAAT
Source organism: Lathyrus tuberosus (assembly GCA_022829125.1). NCBI lineage: Eukaryota > Viridiplantae > Streptophyta > Magnoliopsida > Fabales > Fabaceae > Lathyrus > Lathyrus tuberosus. Next base: position 977,982 of record JALAZF010000392.1, on the reverse strand, counting down.
GTAGAAATACACTTGACGTAAAAAAAAAAAAATTTAAAAAGAGTACAAATACACTCATTATGTTTTCAGAAACTAATATATAACAACACAAAAATGACATGGTACTAAAACAAACATGCATGAAACTAAGGCAAATGAATAGGCTTTACTTAATCTTTGACAAACTGGAAGCGCAACCATAAGTACTTAAAAAGCTACAAAATTAAATGAATTTGGTTATGTTGGGTCAACTTGTTAGATATTCCAGATTGAAATACAAAAAATAGGTGAAGCTTTTCTCCCGAATATTAATACAAATAATCTGGAATGTGAGAAAGAATATCCACATTGCAAAGCATTTATCTGTAAATAAGAATCTATAGAATAAAACAGAGTCACAAATACTGATTCACAAAATGATCTCAAGTTACCGTTGTAATTATTGCCATACTCTCTCTCCAAGATATTCAATTTCCAAATTTCACAGTAAAAGGAAGAGACTTACATATATTCAATCATTTTCTCAAATGCTTCCACACTCATGTCATGTTCTTCAAGACAAGGAAGGAAGTCAATATACAATTCATCTTTCCCTTCATGGAAATCCTTCATACGTGATAGTCTTGCTTTGAAATATTCTGACCTTGATGCTAGAATAACTTTATGGCAGCGGAAATTTTTTCTATCAACTCTAATGCAAACATCAGCAAGATCATTTAGAGGTTTATCTATCTGCATGGCATCCATCTTAGATACCAATTTATCGATTCCATTATCTTGACCATTTTCATGAATGGAATTTGAAAGGGCTGCCAGAAGGATTCTGCGCAAGGCAGCAGGAAGTCTGTCTTCTTCAGGAAGGGATAGACCTTGTAAAATAAACCGTTTTTGAGAATTGTCTACATCACTCAAAGCTTTATACAGTGCATATTTTTGATGAGTCAATTCTTTCTCGAGAATTTTCTGTAGAGATTCACATTTGCATACTTTGCAAATTCTCACAAGATCATCCATGTCATCCACAGCAATCTCTAATCTGTCTGAATAAAAGAAATTTATAAGGCTATAAAGCGCGGGATATGACAGTTTTTCCCGTGAAAATCTTACTTCGCTGCGCTCTTTCCAATCACTCTCAAATTTTTTCTTGAAAAATGGCGACCTTGCACTTAATATGACCCTGTGAGCTTCAATAGGTCTTCCTTGTACAGTAAAAACTACATCTGGAGGAAAGTAATTGGAGCTTAACCCTTGAGTGGATGGAATACCTATTCAAATATGATAAATATTGAGTCCCGGACCATGTATAAATACAACATTATTATTTGGAAAAAGAATTATTACAAACAATGGCAACCCCATCTCACATGAGAGAAATATGAGAGTTGATGAAGAATAAACAAGCCTTCTTTTATCATTTGATAGTCTCAGTAGTTGAGCCTTAATTATATGTTGTGTAAGAATATTATCTTACCTGCTCAAAAGCCATTATTCTATGTATTTGATCAGTTTATCAAGTCTAGGAAAGTCCAATACCATAATAAGGGGTTTAAATAATCAAATTAGTCAAAAAGTCAGTGTAGAGTCATTGATTAAGCTACTTCAGCATTCAGTCAGTTCACGATACATGTGGCTAAAATAAGTAATTCCACATGTAATTTTCAAGAGTTGAGAATTCAGTAAAACAGTACTCAGAGAATTCAGAGTATCATTAGAAATTTGATATCAGATTCCTATTTGAGGTGGAGGACTCTTCCCATGCAAACCCATTTGTCATTCTTGATGTACCTCACAGGATCATACAGATCTTTGCTTTTTGTCGGAACTTCGGTCTTAATAACACACTAATCATATTTGGTAAGATTGTGATAAGAATCGTGATGAGGACCCAAAAGGTATTAGGTGAAATTCTGGTTAAGCAGATCACTAAGATGTCAGACAGAATATCGTGATACTTGATCTCTGCTTCTCACAAGGATTAAAGAAGAGCAGAAGTAAACAACAGAACGAAAACAACACACAGAAATTGTTAACCCAGTTCGGTGATCAACAACACCTACGTCTGGGGGCTACCAAGCCAGGAATGAAATCACTAATTAGAATTGGTTCTAAGTTAAACTCCAACGTTTACAACTTAGCACCTACAAACTACCCTTCCTAGATTTCTACCTAAGACACTCCTAGGTATGAGACCCTTCTCAAATCCCTTCCAATCACAGCAGTGACTGAAAAATATTACAACTCAATAAATTGTCCTTCTCTAGTATTCACACAATACACGAGAAGCTCACAAAAGTACAAACCCTAGTACTTCTAAAACAGCTGCAATATTCCACACATAAACTAGGTTAAAACCATCCTATTTATATTGCAAAACACAACTGGAATTGGGCTTCAAAAGCGCAGCAATTCTGCTCCTCAGAATCTGCGACCTATTCTTTTCTTCAATCCCAAGTTACCAAAAATGTTCCCTTACAAGGAAACCGCATATTCCATTTAGAATCAGAATCTCTGATTCCACAATCTCAGATGCCACCTGGAATCAAGTCATATTCCAATCACACCTGTCACCAAAATACAGTTATCCCAAAACTGTAACAGACAAAGATGTCGAATCCTCCTGATATGACATCTTGTCTAACAACTTAACCTGCAGTTAGTTCATCATGTCAGGACATCTTGTCCAACATCTTTCTGCTAAGTTAGTTTTACCAAAATTAATGTCAACCTCAAGGGCTTGGACTCATCAATCTCCCCCTTTGGCAGATTTTGGCTAAAACTAACTTGCATTGACCTACAGAATTATATCAGGGAGACCATCATCAGAGCAGCAGTGGAAACTTAACATTGTCTCCCCCTCAATCAGTACAGATTTACTCCCCCTCAATGGTCAGTAGAAAAACAGCAGTGGTTAGTGATGTTAGTATTTCTCCCCCTTTTTAGCCACAATATGACAAAGGTAGATGGACTAACTCAAAAACCAATAAAACAGTTCATAGTTGTTAACTTACACACCCAACAAAAACAGAAAAATTATCCTGGGCATTCAGCCCTTACACAACAAAAAATAAAAAACAAAACAAAATAGAGTAAAGAGAAGACAACTCTCAGAGGTCATCTTCAGTTTCTTCATCATCTTCTTCTTCTCCGGCACTTCCATCAGAACCAATATCAGCATCTTCCTCTCCTGCATCACAGTTCTCCTCAGCACCATTCTCAGCATCTCCAACATTGACTCTAGTGCCCTTGATATGCTTAGACGACAGGACTTGTATCAATTGTTCTAGCTTCTCTTTTCTGACAGTGCTGACCTTGATAATATCATCAAGCTCTTTGCAGGTTGCCTTCAGCTGAGCAATGGTGTCCTCCTCTGAGGATGTAGCTACAGACGTTGGAGTGGATGTTGAGGCAATATCAGAGACATGTGTGCCAACAAACAACTTATGCTGTAGAGTCAGAGGCGGCTTTCTTCTCATAATAGTGTCACCAGATAGAATTATCCTAGGATATTGTTGAAGAAGTATTCCACAAATGAGTGATGGAAAGCAGATTGGCAATTTAACAGCTGACTAGGTAGCTTGTTTCAGAATTTGATCAAAGATATATTCAACAAAATCGAAAGACTTTCTTTTTTCAATTGCATAGATAAACTTCCCAAGCCCAGTTGAGATAGTTGAAGTGTGATTAGTAGGGACCCAATTCACAGAGTCAATTCTATGAAGAATGGCATATTTGATACTGAGCTTCCCAGCTGGCAGTTTCTCTTTGCTTGGCCAATTCTTCACAATGTTCCCAGTAATTTCCCTACAAATTTGGTCATCTGAATCTTCAATTTCAGCATGAGGGCATTCAGATCTCCCAAGATACTTGTTTATCTCAGCAGGACACAACATTTCCCCTGACATACACTTTTAAGTAGTCATCACTTTTTCTATCATTGCAACCTTCTGGAATGTTTACAACAAACTCTTTAACCAGTTGTTCATAGCATGGGTCAAAATGAGAGACGGTCTTTAACAACCTAGCTTCTTTAATCAAGTTCATCACTTCTTCACACTTGAGGACATTCTGTCCCAGTTCTCTCTCCAAGGAAATTCTACTGTGATACACATGCTTCCACCTGTTGACACTTACAACATCATGAAAGGAGATGTTGTCCATGGGAGCTTTAGGAAGTGTGACTGCTGTCTTCTTCGAAGCTGGTTTCTTTATGACATTCTGTCCATCCTTTGTCCCATCATAGTCTGATTCACTTTCAGACTCTGCCTTCCTTTTCTTGGTTCCAACAGCAACCTTGCTCCAGGGCCTATGGGGTCTAACTACAGACTTCTTAGTTAAGCTTGTTGGAGATGGCTACACCTTTGTCTTTCCTTCTTAATCGTTCTGACACACTAAACTTGAGGCTTGTCGCAATGACTTCATTGTCAGAGGGAAAATCATCTGAATTGATGATTTTGTCAGCTTGTTCTGAAACCTCTTGTGTAGATGAAGATGTTTCATCATCTGTTCCAGCATTTTTAACTACAGAGTCAGCAAGAGTGTGCAGATTCCCCTCTGACACTTCATCATCATTTCCTCTTTTTTCAGCATTCGTCTTAGTTACATCCGGATCCTGAGATGAGTTGGGTGGCATAATCTGTGCAAGAGGTTTGGTGATTCCAGCAACACTCACTCTGTCCCCCTGGATTATGAGTTTCTCTACAATTTTATCAATCATTTCATCTGTGTTGAACATTTCTATTCCTTTCTTAGGACTAACGAAAGCATCAGAGGTATTCGAAGGGTTACTTGGGAGGACATTTTTGGATCTTCTAATCGGAAGTTTGTCCGTTTTGCATGGCATGATAGCAAGCGGAGCAACATCATCTTCAGCGTGTAGCTCCTTGGACTGTGACCTAGAACCAGATCTCTGTTGTGTCCTTCTTGGTTGCACGTATTGGAGATTGTTGAGACATCTTCACAACTGCACGATATGCTTGTTCGTCAATCTTGAGTATGAACGAGTTCGAGAGGGTTAGAACAAATTGAGAGTAAGTATTGTTGAAGCTGTTTTTAGTGATTTGATTTTCGAACCCTTGAATAGTGTTCTCACAAACCAAGTAAAACCCTAATTTGTCCTTCAGCATTTTTCTTTGAACTTCTGTAATCCTTGGGGGGTTCAAGATGTCGCAGTTGGATGTCGTGTGACATCTGTTATGACATTATTCCATAGCAATGCACTTTCAGTTCCAATGTTTTGAGGGTAATCATTCTTATCTCTTGTCTCATAGGTCGAGTCTGTTGTGATGTATAAGAGCATATATTTTCAGTCATTTCCCTAAACATGGAGGCCTTCTGAAGAAGATTCTCCATCCTTGCGATAGTCTGAAGTTGCATTCTCATATGTGTCATTTTGGTTAATCTTCTAATGTCCGTATCTGAGGATGGTTTCTGAAGTCTCTCCGTCTGCAAGGCAGTCCACACATAACAGTTGTTCCTTGATCTGAATCCTTTCATGATAATTCTACCTTTATTATCCAAGATCTGGCATTCAGATCTGGTGAAGTTGACTTTTAGGCCTTGATCACAAAGCTGACTAATGCTTATCAAATTTGCAGTTAATCCCTTTACAAGCAGCACATCGTCTAGTCTAGGATTCCCAGCGTGATCCAATCTTCCGACTCCTCTAATCTTTCCCTTGGATCCGTCTCCAAAGGTGACATAGTTGGAGGAATGAGGCTCTATATCCACCAGATAGTCCTTGACACCAGTCACGTGTCTTGAACATCCACTGTCGAAGTACCACCTTTCTTCAGGGCAGTGTAGTCAAGATCGAGTGTTGGGTCTTAAGATCTTACGATCTTACGTGCTGAAGTTGTCTTTTAGTGCTACGATCTTAGAAAAAACTTTTTTCGTGCATTTTGTGGTCAAGATCGAGTGCTGGATCTTAAAATCTTACGATCTTACGTGCTGAAGTTGCCTTTTATATAACTATCATGATATGGGAATACATAATATCTTAGATGATTAGACTTGTTTGTTAGATTTATGTTTTTGAACTACTTTTTTGAACAAAGTCTTTTGAACTTGTTAAATTATGGAATGATAGTTATGAGTTATTAATTTAATTGGTTGAATTTAGTGATTTATAGGTTATTTTGTCTATGTATTATAATTTTCATGTTTTTATGTGTGTATATGTACGTCAAATTACCATTTTTCCCTTCGGTAAGATCTTAAGTGCCGTGCTACGATCCTAGTTTTACGATCTTTCACAGGCCGTCTGATCCTACTTAAGATCCCGTGCTTGACTACCTTGCTTCAGGGTACTCCTCTTGATAGGAATGGGCTACCAGAGCCATAGACTCATACTTGGAACTCTTTCCATGATTCCTGCCTTTAGAATATCCATGTAGCTTGTAGCAATAACCTTTAATGTGGTCATACTTGCCACAATGATGACATTTCCAGTTTTGTCTTCTCTGATGTCTATGATGTTGGGACATTCATTCGACATTGTCTGTTTTCTTTTGATCAGATTGAGATTGCATTCAGGTTCATAGTAGCCAAGTCCTCTGACATCTACAGCATTTCTCCCAACTTGAAGAATTTCATCTAGAATACCATAACTGCTGTTAAGCATCCTAACATTTTTGGTCACATTCTCAAGCTTGGAATTTAACACAGCCACTTCCACCTCATGATCAGAGATGACATCAAGATGTTTTTCTCTTTCAGCCTCAAGGAGCATAATGATCTTGTGTTGTCCTTCTCCCAGTTGGCAGATTTCAGCACATCTCTTATAGACCTCTTTGAAGGATTTGATTAGAACATCGTAGGATAGATCTCCAATTTCTGATTCTATATCAGAATCAAATATTCTTATAAGAGCAGAAACTTGTTTAGGTGATTCTCCATCACTTGCAGACTCATCTTCAGACCAGGATGTAATGAGTCATTTCTTCTCTTTCTTCAGAAAGGTAGGACACTCATACCTGATGTGTCCGTATCCCTCACACTCATAGCATTTGATTCCATTTCCCTTGTCATCCTTTTCTTCATACTTAGAGTTTCTTCTAAGGTCATTTCTTTTAAAGTTGTTGAATGATTGAGACTTAACATTCGATCTTGCTTCCCCTTCCATTTTCTTCAGCAATGTCCGTACTGCTTTCCAAGAAGCACAACAGCCTTAGACATTACTTCATTGGAGTTTATCTTTTCTTCATCATGATCTGATACCAAGGCTAAGCTTTTCTTTTTCTCAGATTTTTCATTCAGTCCCATTTCAAAAGTTTGTAGAGAACCCATGAGCTCATCAACTTTCATAGTAGCTATGTCCTGAGCTTCTTCTATAGCAGTCACCTTCATGTCAAATCTCTTGGGAAGAGACCTTAGAATTTTCTGGACCAACTTGGCTTCAGGAATTTTCTCTCCAAGGCCACTAGATGTGTTGGCAATATCAACAATGTTCATGTGAAAGTCATGTATACTTTCATCTTCTCTCATTCTCAAGTTCTCAAACTTAGTGGTAAGCAGCTGAAGTCTTGAAGATTTAACTCGAGAAGTACCTTCATGAGCAGTCTTCAGGATTTCCCACGCGTTCTTTGCAACAGTGCAATTCTTGATGAGTCTGAAGATGTTCTTGTCCACCCCATTGAACAAGGCATTCAAGGCTTTGGAATTTCCTTGAGCAAGCTTATCATCTTCATCATCTCAATCTTCTTCAGGTTTCAACTCCTCAGTGAGCTTCTCATCTTTGTCTTTGATCTTTGGTGGATCCCACCCCTTAACCACAGACTTCCAAGCCTTTTCATCCATAGACTTGATAAACACCGCCATACGAACTTTCCAATATTCATAATTGGAACCATCAAGTATTAGTGGTCTATTTAGAATTCCTCCTTCTTTGTCCATCGAACCAGAAAGTATCGTCCCTGAATCTCACCCAGATACAGAGCAGGATGCCTGCTCTGATACCAATTGAAATTCTGGTTAAGCAGATCACTAAGATGTCAGACAGAACGTCGTGACACTTGATCTCTGCTTCTCACAAGGATTAAAGAAAAGCAGAAGTAAACAACAGAACGAAAACAACACACAGAAATTGTTAACCCAGTTCGGTGATCAACAACACTTACGTCTGGGGGCTACCAAGCCAGGAATGAAATCACTAAGTAGAATTGGTTCTAAGCTAAACTCCAACGTTTACAACTTAGCACCTATAAACTACCCTTCCTAGATTTCTACCTAAGACACTCCTAGGTATGAGACCCGTCTCAAATCCCTTCCAATCACAGCAGTGACTGAAAAATATTACAACTCAATAAATTGTCCTTCTCTAGTATTCACACAATACACGAGAGTCTCACAAAAGTACAAACCGTAGTACTTCTAAAACAGCTGCAATAATCCACACATAAACTAGGTTAAAACCATCTTATTTATATTGCAAAACACAACAGGACTTGGGCTTCAAAAGCGTAGCAATTCTGCTCCTCAGAATCTGCGACCTATTCTTTTCTTCAACCCCAAGTTACCAAAAATGTCCCCTTGCAAGGAAACTGCATATTCCATTTAGAATCAGAATCTCTGATTCCACAATCTCAGATGCCACCTGGAATCAAGTCATATTCCAATCACACCCGTCACCAAAATACAGTTATTCTAAAACTGTAACAGACAAAGATGTCGAATCCTCCTGATAGGACATCTTGTCTAACAACTTAACCTGCAGTTAGTTCATCATGTCATGACATCTTGTCCAACATCTTTCTGCTAAGTTAGTTTTACCAAAATTAATGCCAACCTCAAGGGCTTGGACTCATCATTAGGAAAGCAAGGAAATATTTATGTTATGACTATAGAATAATTTTAGTTGTATTTTTGTTTAATTTGAAATGTAATAGTTTTTGTTTTATTTTAATAAGTGGTGTAATCCCCTTTCATGGAACTTTATTCATGTTTAAGGCATTTTAGGCATAGAAGCACCTTTCCTACAAATACTCTAGTAAGGACTTCATTTGGACAAAACTTAGAAATGAAATAAAAATATTTCTAATGAGAATGGCGAATGAGCAATGTCTCCTCTTTGGTTCTTGGATTGGAACCCTAATTGGTAGTCATCAATAAATCCAAACACAGTGCAAGAAGACAAAATTAAGAATATAAAATGACAAACAAGAAAAGCTAAGAAGAAAAACAAGCACGCTCAAATAGATCACCGGCGATAAAACATCTAAAGAAAGTTTGGAACTAGATGATTAAGTGATCCAAATGTGTATGACACTAATAAGTGGAGGGTAAAGGTACTATATCTATCAATTTGCCAGACACGCTTGTCTAATCAATGAAATTGACCAACATTTGTGATCTAGGAAAGCCACCACTTAAGCAATGAAGCAACCCTTTTTAGAGGAAATAAAACAAAGCAGACCTAAAACCTAGTGAAATGATATGTGCCTGGTGTAGCTTCAATTTGTTATCCCGAGTCCATGCATGGACTCAACTGTGGTAGACAGTTGAGTTGCGGGGTTTAACTATGTCTGGAGCTTATTAGTTTTTTTATTATATTATTTTATTCAGTTTTTTTGGGTACTTTATAGCCGGCATGTATTTAATAGGCCACAATGCCATCCACCATATGGTTTTGGCAGATTTTTGGCTTGTTGCCTTGAACCGCCTTCCGCCTTCCATTAATAACATTTATGCAACCTGAATTTTGTTAAACTATGAAAAACCAGAGCTAGCAGGCTGCAGCTTGTCAAATATCTTCTAATCATTTAACCATATTTCACCTTAACACTGTGCAAACAGTACCCCCTAATAAGTTCCAACTAAAAGGCACTTTAAACCAAAGACCACCACCTAATAAAAATCACATCAAAGAAGACTAAAGCAAAGCCTATCAGTACAGAGAAAGAAAAGAAAAACCAATTCACTTACTCTTGGACCTTCACTGTTCTATGAATGTTATGCAGATGTACCAAAACCTCCGGTCAATTAAGAACCAAACCTAGCTGAATGCCAAAACAAACCCACCCTAGAATAAACTTCCAAACCGGCCATGTGCTACCAAAATAGAGAGAACAGTCCCTTCACAGCAGAAGAAGCATCTAACCAGAATGGCCATGTGCTACCAAAATAGAGAGAACAGTCCCTTCACAGCAGAAGAAGCATCTAACCAGAATGACATCCTAAACGGTGACCAAAAAAGCCCCACTAACCACTGAAAACTCCCATCCGATTGAGCAGAAAGCACACTCTTCCCCACACAGAAAAAATTTAAGAAAGAATCATGCTGAAACAACCGCAACCGGTGACTAAACACTTTATATAATCTTACAGAAACTGTGAAACTCCTAAATTAAGGGTATGCTTGGGCAGAGGATTTTAAAGGGAAGTGGATGGGATGGGAGGGGGACTTATTTTTCGTTTTTAAATTGAGGAAGCTATAAAATGTCTCGTGATACATATTAAGTGTAGTTGAAATGTTATAAGATCATCTATCATGTTATTCTTTCAAAAAAAAATTAAAGCGTGGAATATATATACCAAAATATAGACTTATCTCTCTAAAACCCTCTAAAATCCTCAATCCAAACATATCCTAAAAAGAGCTTCTAAAGCTCAAATTTCTCATAAGCTCTCTCATACATTCTCCAAAATCATCTATCAATAAACTTAAGACAAAGGACATTTTCACAACCTATAAATCAAATACTTCTATTATCATAAACAAACCGAAACTCCCACAGGCGCATCATTTTGTTGCATTCCCCTTTAACTTCAAGTGCATCCTTCTTACATCATAATGAAAATTGCAACTTGATCAAAAAAATATTGAAAAATCCAACAAAAACTCTAAATTAAAAAAGAGATTCCACAAAATTGCAACATGATAGAAAAATATTGAAAATTTCAACAAAAACTCCTAAATTAAAATTGAGATTCCCCAAAATTGCAACATGATCAAAAAAAAATATTAAAAATTCCAAAAAAATTCCTAAATTAAAAATGAGACTCGGCAGTTTAACATTCTCATGTACTAATCAATCAAACTAGTAGAAAAAACAAGGTATAATCGAATTCATATTTCATACCGGGAAACTGAAAGCCGCCAGAATTCGAATTAGCGGGGCAAGCAAAGAAAGTATCCCTTAGAGAAGACTGCAAGGGGTTCAAAGGAGGCGGACGAGCTTCAAACGCTTTGAGAAGCTTCCGAACCTTCAAATTGAGAGCAGAATAATGACAACGGTCACCGTCAAATGTATGTTCGGAGCAAATAGCGCCGCTTTCGAGAAGCATACGAGCGGCGTCGAGGTGACCGGCGAGACAGGCGTAGTAGAGTGCGACGGAGTCCCATTGGTCACGCGCGTTGACGTTAACACCGCATTCTAGAAGGTACCGGAGACGGTCGACGTCACCGGCGCGAGATGCTTGGAAAACGTCGCCGTTAGGGACTTTCTTTAGTGGGACTGATGTGCCGAAATCGGAGGGGTCTAAGTCGATGCCGTCGTCGATGAAGCTCATTGTTGCTATTAGGATTTGGTGTTTTGTTTGGTTTCAGTGACTGCGAATGAGTGTTGTGTTACTGGTTGGTTGGACGCTGAATATAATGTATAGGTTTAGGTGTAATAATTAAATTATGGCTTTAGAATTAAGATAATTTTTTATAAGCACCCAAATTGATTTATTTTTTTAAGCAATAATTGAATTTGAATATACAGAGTGTTACAGGTACCTTGCCCGATTACAAAAATTAAGAGGAACCTTTTAAAAGAGAAATTAATATCCAACTGAAATTTAGCTAAATAATACAAAAGATTTTTGCAAAATTTATAAAAGTTAAATTTGAAATTAGTAAATTCACTTATAAAAGACCGTCTCCAAACCAACATTTTAATATTTCACACCAAATCTAAAACTATACATGCATCATTTTTAAACACAACACCATTTCTCATAATCTAAATGCTTCAACAAACCCCTAACCAAACTCTACCTTCCTTTTCTACTTTGACTTTCTTCTTTCTAAAGAAGCCCGCCCAAAATAAAAAAAACTACTCCAAATACTATCAATCAGTTGCAACTCTATTCCAATCCACTCCGCCACACCACACCACATAGACTTCGAAATACGGGTGGAAATAAGCTGGATCGAGATAGGCTTTATCAAATCTAAGTATATCTTGCCAAAAAAATTAAAACGTAAGTCTGCTCTGTAACTTATCATAGAATTATTTTTAGGTCTGAGTCTGCCATTTTCTAAGGTTTGGTTAGCATGTTAGTCTACATAAAAGTTTGTTATTTTAAATAGACTAACAAACTAAAAAACTAATGAGACTAAAAGTTTGTTTACATTGACTTATTTTTAATTTACCTGTTAGCATAAGTTTTGTGATATTATTTGTTTAAGATAACTTATGAAAATAATTTATAACATTGTTCATAAGGTGTTTTCATCTTATTTTCATAAGTTCTCCAAGATAAGCAAATTTTATTTATGTATTTTAATTCAAAGTACAAAATATAACATAATGATAATAAAAAATTATTCATATTTATTTAAATAGGTCGGCATGTTAGGTTTAAAAGGATTTTTTCATAGCTTGAGGGCTAACCTTTTTAACTAAATAGGCTTATAAAAAATTCTAGGCCTTTTTTATTTAAAAAAAAAAGTTTTGCCTGGCATGAGCCTGTGTAGGCTAGACCCGTAGGCCCCTGTTATCGGCATGACCTATTTCCACCCCTACTTGAAAATATTGCAATGAAAGAGAAGATGAATTAAAGATTACTCCTCCAAAGAACACAACACACAGGATAAGTCAGCAGGAGAAGAAATAATACCTCGGCGAAAAAGTTGCTTCTTCGACGACAGCCTATCCAAAATGCAATGTCAGCCAAACGCCTTGATCCTAAAAGGAACAACAGTTTTCCATAAAGATTCAAAAGCCAAATTCATCTCCATGTCAGGATCAGAAGAATGCAACATAGAAGACAACTTGTCATAATTGGAGCTAGTCGGATAACTGTTCAGCTTCTAAGGAATCCGTTCCACCCTATCCACTGTTGCTCGATGCAAAGAGATCGAATTCAACAACTGACTCAGCTCTTGCACTCTTAGAATAGCCTCATGATTCTTGAAAAAATAAATTCCAAAATCACCACATTGCCAATAATCGTTTACCCAACAACCTATACCTGCCACGAATTCCTTCTTCAAAGAACTAAGAAGAAACAAATCTGGAAATGTTGCTCTTAAGTAAACATCTCCAAGCCAAACAGTTGACCAAAACGGAATCAAAGTTCCAACACCCAATACGAACCGACAATTGCTACTGAACATCTCCATTGCACTTTTCTTCTCCAAAGACAAAATATCATACCACCATGAAAATTATGAACTTCTCCTGTTGCAGTAATTTGCAGACAGAATTTGAAGAGGCAAATTCCTGTACCGCACCCTTAAAACATCGATCCACAAATTTTCCTTCCCTTATAGAATCCGACACCTCCATTTCAAATGCAATGCAATATTGAAATCCCTTATCCTTTTCAGACTTAAACCCTCTTTATTAAGAGGCAAACAATTATGATCTCACCCTATCAAATACACCCTATTGCTTCCCTCCGCTCCTCCCCACAAGAAAATGTTTTGAAGTTTCGAAATCTCCTTGCAAACATTTACATGAGCTTTATAGAAAGAGAGAAGAAAAATGGATAATTTGCCGAAGACAGGCTTTAATAAAGTTGTCATTCCTTCTAAACTCAAAAGCCTCATTTTCCAATTAGAAGGACGAGCCTTCAATTTGCTCAATAGATGATTCCATGAAGTGATCCTCCTTGGATTAATTCCAATAGGAATGCTTAAAAAAAGGACGTTTTGCATTCGATCCTGCACGATAAGAAGTTTGTTGCAGCAGATAAAAAATGAGAACTAAGATTGATACCAATAAACTTACTTTTCTGAAAATTAACCCCTAATCCTGAAACAACTTCAAACCCTCTGAGCACTGCTTTGAGAGACCAAACATGTTCCAATTACCTTCACCAACTAGAAGAGTGTTATCGGCAAACTATAACATATCTACCTCGCACTTCTCTTTCACTTTGAATCTAGAAAAATCTACAATGTTGGTCGCCTTTCTAACCAATCTTGTTAAACCTCCATCCACAAGTACAAACAGAAAAGGAGATAAGGGACCTCCCTGTCTAAGATCTTTACTAACCCAAAACTCTTTCGTAGGACTCCCGTTCACCAAAACAGACATATGACTAGTGAAAATAGTAGCCTTTATCCATTTCATCCAAAGAATGTTAAACCCCATAATTTTCAGCATATACCTCAGATACTCCCAACTAACCTTGTCGTAGGCATTTTTGAAATCTACCTTGAAAAGCAAACATCTCAACTTCTCCTTCGTTGCATAATCCAAAACTTCATTTGCAACTAGAACCTCATCCAACAACTGTCTCCCAGGGACGAACGCACTTTAGCAAGAAGAAGCAATGGAGCAAAGAACCTTTTTTAGCCTAGGAGCCAGCAACTTAAAGAGAGCTTTGTAGATACTACTAACAAGACATGTGGGTTTGTACTTGCCATGCCCCAAAGAATTATCGTTCTTCAGAATCAACATTAAAAAAGAAGACATAATTGCTTTAGATAACACACCTTTCGCATGAAACTCTTTAAAGAAGCACGAGATGTCAACTTTAAGAAAATGCAAACACTTTTTTATGAAGAAAAATTAAACTCGTCTGATCTGGGGCTCTTCATCCCCTCACAACCCCAAATTGCCTCCTTAATTTCTAGGTCTGAGAACTCAGCTTCTAAACACTTACATTCCTCATCTGATAACTTGCCAAAGGTATTCCCTCAAGAATAGGACAACTGAAAAGAGTTTCCTTAAACTTCTTTGCGAAATGGCTCCACACTACATCCTTAACCCCTCTAACCGAATCCATCACTTCATTTCCATAAATGATAGAACCAATAAAATCTCTACGTATCCTCTCCTTCATGACTCCGTGGAAAAACATGTTGTTTGAATCTCCATCATTATCCCATTTCAACCTAGATTTCGGAAGAAGCAAGTTCTCTTTAATTCTCATATTCTGCCACATCCGGCAAGTTGCTTCACTTCTGTTCACTACAACCTCCTCAACAGGACTGTCCCTACAATTAATAAGCAAATCATCAACTTCGTTGATCTAACACTTGCCTTCTTCAACCTTCAAATCAATACTCCCAAAAACTTCAATATTCCATCTCTGAAGGCTATCCTTAAGTAATCTAAACTTATCCTTTATGACAAAATCACTCCTTCTTTCCACCATCAGCTTTTTCCACTCTAACTCCACAAAAGGTAAGAAATATTTATTATCAAACCAATTGGTGTTGACCTTGAACGGTTTCGGACCCCAATCAGAATTATTGATCACTAACCATATCGAGCAGTGATCGGAAACATCTCTCTTGCCAATCAATTGACTAATAATACCTCATCTACTAATCAAAGAATCCGACAATAGGAATCGATCAATCATGCTCATAGCTTTACCGTCTCCGCTAAACTAACTAAACTTATTCCCTTTCCATGGTAAATCAATAAGATTGCACTTCTGGATGAACTTTGAAAACTCACTGTCATACCCTAATTTTTTACCCTAAGATTCTGTAATTTCATTTTGCATCATATACATAGCATATCACGCATTTCATCATGCATAATACTCAATTTATCAACTGGAATAAATTTGTTAGAATTACAGTCGAACTGGTCAAATAAAAGTCAACTGTGTGTAAAATCAGTGGACGGAAAATTTCAAGACCGAACATGTAAACGTCAGTGATATTAATCGATGTTTCGCGTAGTTTAACCTGGCGTGCTCGTTTAAATTTTTCGACCACTTTTTTTGGTCACTTTTTGGACGTTTAAGTCATTTAACCGGGTAAAATTTATTTCGGATTTTGACCAAACGCTGTATTTTTCCAATACTTATACTTCGCGTTGATAATTTTGGTGCATCCATTTTCATTTTTCGAGTACTTTGATACCCGACTTTTATTTATTTTTAATTTTTAGTTAATTAATCATTTTAATTTATTTAGTTAGGAGTTAGTTTAGGTTTATTTTAACTAATTGATTTTGTGTTTAATTTAATTATTGCATTTTCCTTTTAAAAAACACAAACATTTTGTTTTAACTCTTTTAATATACGTGTTCCCTAGGTTTTAGAAAGTTTTAAACCATTTATTATATATTGATGGCATTGCAAAAGAAAAAGGTAAGAATCAAACTTGATCAAGACAATTTCAAATTCTTTCCAAAACTCGTATCAAACATGTTTCCAACACAATCAAAGCCAAGATGAAAATTCATAAAAACAGGGAAACAAGGATTAATAATTCTTTCCAAAAATAATTCAACATGTTTTTTTCTCATCAATGAATCCAAGTCTATAAGAAGAAGACAGAAACATCAGTAGCTGACACCAGTAGATATTCATACAAAAATTCAGAGAAATATTCACAATCCACACGCATAACATTCAGCAGGAAACACACATCACATCATTCACGCAGCAAGAACCCACCACCTGCACCGGTACCAACCTCACGAGTCAGTCTCGAGCTCGTCGGTGCTCTCACCGTCTCTGTTTCAGTATTATAGGTGGAGAACTGTCTCGGACGCGTGAAGCAGGTGAGTAGGAGAGCAAACTGAACTCTTCCTCACGTTTATTTCATTTTGGTAATATGTTTCTTTCCTTTCACTGTTTCTTTTTATTTAAGTTTTTTTTAAGTAATTTAGGATAAGCCTTGGGCCCATCACTATTTTTGTTAATTGTTTTTCTTTATTTAATTATTTTTAGATGGTTGTTTTTACGTTTTATTAAGTAGTATAATGTATAAAAAATACAGGTTTTATTCTATTTCTTTTCTAGTTAGTTTGAATAATGGAATTTTTGTTTTAGTTACTGATCCGGAGTATTCGAACAGGTCCACGTAGGCTGGTCGTCAGATGGCAAGGTGCTCGGATGGATGCTGGTCGTCAGGCGGGCAAAGTGTTCGGCTTGTGAATGAGGAGAGGAGGGGGTGTACCTGCAAGGCACTCCGACACTCAAGTAAGAAAGGGTCAGAGAAAAGGAGCAAGTACAAAGCGTATTCTTAGGGTGAAAAATGTGATACCTGACCCTCTCAAGCGAGAGGGTTTATATAGAGCCCCCAGCGCGTGGCTAACGGTCCTATTTTCGGGGCGAAATAGTCGTTTTCCTCGCTGCCCAAACTAGCCGTTATGTCGGGCAGGATGCCAGAAGCTAGCCGTTATGTCGAGCATAGACGCAGTTCCGGGCACCTGTCCATTGCTGTTTGGGCAGCGAGGAAGCCGTGCGTAACGGGCATTAAAGTCGGGGAGGAACGTTGTGTTCCTTGCCTGGTTGGAGGGGCAGATATGTCAATTTTTCCCCTCTGTGGATTGGGCTTAGGCAGTTTGGGCCGCCCTGGAGCAGAGGCGGATTGGGCCAATTCTAGCCATTGGTCCAGTCCAGAACAGGAGCCCCCCAAGTCGTTGCTCCCGAGCATGGGAGTGATGACTTAAGGACTGCTCGTCGCTCGGGGGAGCTAACGCGGAGTCGTCGTTTGGAGACGAGGATGATTGTCTCGAGGTGCTCGTGGCCCTCTGTGTCCGTGATGTTTGTGGTCGTGACCCTATTGCCCAGTATTCGGGAAGATAAAGCGTCAGACAGAGTGGGAAACGTTGGGTTGCCACCTGTGCATCGAGCCCTGCGTAGCAGTTAATAGGTAATTATGGCTAGTGGGCAGTCATTATTGCCTACGGGCGCGTGTGTGCACGTGCCCCTCAGTATAAAAGGGGGAAGGTTGTCCCATTTTGCATTTTTTTCCTTCTGATTTCTCTTCGTCGTCATCAGCGTTCTTGCCCGTCGCCGTCTTCAGAGTAACCGACCACCGTGCCCAGTTTCGAGCAGTCTTTCTCTTCTACTTAAATCAAGTAAGTTTTTTGATTTCCCATTTTTTTTACTTTCTCTCATTGTTAATGGTAGATTGCATGTGGCTAGGGTTAGTTTTAGGTGACAAAATAGGTAGGTTTTCGGCGAGTGTTGGTGGTGGGCGGCGGTTCTGCCCTTCTGCTGCATCAAGCATCTCGCTGGAGTAGGTAGCGCGTTCGGTGAACGTGGTGGTCCACGTCGTGGTTGCGAGTCGCGACCACCGCGTCTTACCATCTTCTGATGGATTGGTGAATTTTCTGGTAGAACGTTTCCAGATTCCGGTGGAGCTTTGCAGTTTCCGGCGGAGCTTCAAACGGAATCTGGGCACGAGCGCGGGGAGGTTCCTCGTAGGAAGATGGTATGTCTCGGGCGTCTCCTCGCGGGGAGGTTTTTCTTTCTTCGTTCGATGTTAGGGCTTAGGCCGGGGACGTTGTCCTTAGCCTTCTGCGCGCCCTTTCACTTGACTTAGCGGTGGAAGGGTGGATTTGATTTCCTGTCGAATTCACTATCTTTCTCTGCTTTTTCAGGTGATCGTAGTGGCGATGGAGCCAGAGAGGGAAGTTATCCCAGTTACATCCGAGGAGGAAACTGTCTCCGAGGAGAGTAGCAACGCAACGGCCTCGAGTTCTGCGTTTTCGAGCTCGACGGCATCGAACTCCTCGAGCGAAGTCGAGGGGGAAGCGAGCGAAGTTGAGGGGGGGGAAGAGGTGGACGTCATGGAGGAAGACGTTGAAGGATTCTGTCCGGAGGAGTGGGAGGTGGCCGAGCCCTCCGAGCATATTTCCACGTTCGCGAGGTCTCCGGCGGACGTCTTTACCGAGGTGGGACCAGCGGGTGAATGGAGAGTGCTTTTTCCTAATTCGGACGAGCGGGTCTGCTCGAGCTTCGAGGACTGCTTCTCGATGTATGAATATGCTTTCAAGGAATTGGGGTTGAGGTTGCCCTTCACTGACTTCCAGCGGTCGGTGTTTGTGCATCTGAAGTTGGCGCCTTCTCAACTCCACCCCAATTCACTGACCTTTATACGGGCTTTTGAGTTGGTGTGCGAGCACCTTGCTCTGGGGACCACCCTTCCTCTATTCTTTGCTGTTTTCCACCTACAGCGGCAGCTGGCGGGGAAAAGGTACGGATGGGTCTCTTTGAAGCAGCCCAGAAAGTTGTTTAAGTCGTTCTCGGAATCCATCCGAACGTTCAAGGGGCGGTACTTCATCGTCGAGCCATTGTCTGAGGCTGCCCAGGACAGCGTGTACGCCTGGGAGATGGAGTGTGATGAGAACGGAGAGGAGCTGCTCAATGAGGAAGGGAAGTATATTAGGGAGAGAGTGTACAAGTTCCCGATCCGCTGGACACCTGACCACTTCTCAAAGAAGCCCAGTGCTTACGTCTTTGAACCGAGTGCGCTACGCGGGCAGGATGCCGTGTCTTATGAGAGGTTGGTGAACTGGGTCAACTCCTTCGGTCTCGCGAGCTGTTGGACGAGCAAGGGTAACCCCATCATCGAGGAGGATGAGAGCCAGAGGGTTGAGCGTAGGTTCATCAACGTGAAGGCCCTGCTGGAGTGCAAGACTCCTGCGGATGCCGAGAAGTTGCTCGGTAGACTTAGTTACTTAGACTTTGTTTGTTATTTCTTCTTCCCCGTTGCTAACGTGTTCGTTTCATTTGTGTAGGTGAGATGCCTCAAGCTCGTGATCGTGTGGTGAGGAACGCCATGGCGAGGGGTAAAGCTGGAGCGGCTCCCCCTAAGACCCGGACTGCTGCTGGTACTCGTGCTCCCTCCCTTGTTCAGAATGCTCTAGGGACCTCTTCGACACCCTCTCCTGGCCCACGGGACTCTCCATTGCCTTTGATCGGGCGGGCGAAGCGGCCACGAACGTTAGAGGCTGTGGATCTGACTCGGGCGCCTGAGAAGGGGAAATTTGAGCTTCCCCCCTGCATTCTTGACAGGAGCTTTTTTGAGGGCAACACCCTGGTCGTTCCTCGGGCAGAATCTCTTAGCTTGGAGGGCATGGACGGGGCGAGCAAGAGGGCGCTGGTGGCCCAGGATGCTTCTGCCCTTGTGAGGATGCTGGAGATGGCGGCCGTTTACGCGGAAGGGGACACTGCGCTTGAGGCCGAACTTACTGCTGCCCGGGCTTCTGAGACGGCCTTGAAGGAGGAGGTCAAGGGTGCTCGTGAGGCGAGGAAGAAAGCCGAAGAGGAGATGACCAAGCTGAAAGAGGAGGTCACCCAGCTGAAAGCGGAGAAAAAGGCTGCCGAGGAGTTGAACAAATAGCTGATGGCGGCCAGTGCCCCGGGTGCTGATGAACCGGACGAGATAAAAGTGTTGAAAACTAGGGCTGAGCTGGTCGCCAGCATTCTGCAGGCCGAGGATGACGGCATCGCTGTGGCAGTGGAGTCCTTCGAAAGTGTCGTGGCCCAGTTGCGGGTGGTGAACCCTGGGGTCGACATTTTGACCAATGGTATCCACTACCTTGCGCGATTGGAGGATGATCGCATCGTCTTGCCCGCAGGCCTTGTTCTTGACACCCCTGAGGTTCAGCCCGAGGAGGAGCAGAGACCCGAGCCGGAAACAGCTGAGCAAGCGGACGAATGAGGAGCTTTGATTATTCTGATGTTGTTGTATTTTGTCCGGCCTGCGTGCCGTTGATTGATTTGTAACTTTATTTGATTTTGGGGGGGACATGGCCCCCCTTTTTATGTAATATGCACAATCTTTGGCCCTTGTGGCCTTTTTATTTAATGCTCAGTTTATGTTATTTATACAATCTTTGTTGTACTTTACATTAGTTGTGCATGTATGACTGCCCGTCGGAGGGTGTGTCTGTTAACGAAGTTTTCTTTTTGAAAGATAGCTCGTTGTGTGTTGATTTGCCAGTGCGGAGAACTGGTCGGATAGCCGGGGAAGGTCCTGGCGAGGTTGCGGATCTCAGGTCGCGATTGAGGCCTGAGGCCGCGGCGTGAACGTCCCATCGCGAGTTGGGGTTCTGCCAATCATGGTACTTGGGCGAAGGCGGTGCTCGGTTGAGCGGGATTCTGCTTTGTATGTATGCGTCGTTTGTACCTGGACGAGCATGATGACCGTTAGGTGGTCCTTTGATGCGAGGAAGCCTATGGCTACTTTAGCTGTAGTATTGCTTAAGTTTCTCAGCATTCCAAGGTCGAGGGAGTGCATCCCCGTTAAGGTTTTCGAGGAAGTATGCACCGTTTCCCGTTTTGGCACGGACTCTGTATGGTCCTTCCCAGTTGGCTGCTAGTTTGCCTTCGTGAGAGTCCTTGTGGTTTCTTCGTAGGACAAGGCCGCCCACGTCGAACTCTCGTCGTAAGACTTTGGCGTTGTGCCTGATTGCTATTTTTTACTTAAGAGATGCTTCGCGGAGGGCTGCTCCCGTTCGGATTTCCTCGACAAGGTCGAGCTCCTCTTTTATTGCTTCGTTATTCATTTCCTCGTCTAGAGGTGATTCGGTCCTCCTGGACGGTACGTGGATTTCAATGGGTAAAACAGCCTCTGTGCCATATGCTAAGCGGAAAGGTGTTTCCCCGGTGGTGGACTGGGGAGTAGTGCGATATGCCCACAAGATGTTGTGGAGCTCCTCGACCCAGGCTTTCTTCGTTTCATCCAGTCTTCGTTTGAGGCCACGAAGGATGACGCGGTTGGCAACTTCCGCCTGCCCGTTGGTCTGGGGGTGCTCTACCGAAGCGAAGTGTTGCTTTGTTCCGAGTTGGACGACAAAGTCTTGGAACTTCTTATCCGTGAATTGTGTTCTGTTGTCCGTGACGATTGCTTGGGGAATCCTGAAACGGGCAAGGATATTCTGCTTGTAGAAGCGTAGAATGTTAAGTGTTGTTATCTTCGCTAAGGCTTCTGCTTCTATCCATTTTGTGAAATAATCTACGCCCACTATCAGGTATTTGTTTTGGCTGGACCCCGTCACGAAGGGTCCTAGGATGTCTAGGCTCCACCAGGCGAATGGCCACGGGGAGGTCAAGCTCTTCAGTTCGTTAGGTGGAGCTAGGAGCATATCCCCGTGCCGTTGGCATTTGTCGCATTTCTTCACATGCTCCTTGGCGTCTTGCTGCATGGTTGGCCAATAATACCCTGCCCGGAGGGCCTTGCGAGCAAGGGACCTTCCTCCCAGGTGCTGGGCGTTAATGCCTTCGTGGATTTCTCGTAGTACGTGGGGGACAACCTCCTCCTCTATGCACTTGAGTAGTGGGATGGAGAAGCCCCTTCGGTAGAGTTTGTTTTCGAGGATGACGTACGAGAAAGCTCTTCGTTTGATGGTGCTGGCTTCCTTGGGGTCATCCAGAAGTTCGTCCCTGGTGAGGTAGTTGTACACGGGTGTCATCCAGCAGTCGCTGTCCCCGATCGCGTGCACGTGTAGGGTCGAGAACCCCTTATCGATGCTGGACCGGGGAAGTATCTCTTGGATGACTGACCTGTTTCCGCCTTTCCTCTTGGTGCTCGCTAGTTTGGACAAGACGTCTGCTCGCACATTGTGTTCGCGTGGAACATGTCTTACTTCTACCGTTCTGAACTTCGACATTTTTTCCTTGACTAGGGTGAGGTATTCAGATAGACTGTCATTTTTGGCCTGATACTCCTCGGATATCTGGTGGGCTACGAGCTGAGAGTCCGTGCAGATGATGATTTCTTCCGCCCCTAGGTCTTCGGCTAGGCGCAACCCGGCGAGGAAGGCTTCATACTCAGCCTGGTTGTTCGACGTGGGAAAGGATAATGTGAGAGAAGCCTCGACTATGGTCCCTTCGTCGTTCTCCAGAATTACACTTGCCCCGCTGCCGCTCGAGCTGGATGCTCCGTCCACGTAGATGGTCCATTTGTTTGCTGTGTGGGGCGAGGAGTCAGAGAAGGTTACTTCTGCCACGAAATCGGCCAGGGCATGTGCTTTAAGAGCTTTTCTGCTTTCATATCGGACGTCGAATTCGGACAGCTCCAACGACCACTTGAGCATTCGACCGGCCATGTCTGGTTGGCCCAGTAATTGCTTGATGGGCTGATCCGTCCTCACTACGATCGTGTGGGCCAAGAAATAGTGCCTCAGTCGTCTGGCAGCGTTGACGAGGGCCAATGCTACCTTCTCTATCTGCTGATATCGCAACTCCGCGTCCTGCAACGCTTTGCTCGTGAAGTATACTGGCTTTTGCCCGCCAGGATTCTCGCGAATGAGAACGGCGCTAACGGCCTCGGCAGTGACGGCGAGGTATAGGAACAAGACTTCCCCGGTATCTGGCCGTGATAACACGGGCGATTTCGACAGAGCTTGCTTCAAGTGAAGGAGGGACGCCTCGTACTCTTCGGTCCATTCAAACGCTGCTTCTTTTCTCAAGAGCTTGAAGAAAGGAAGGGCGTGTTGGGCGGATTTTGCGACGAAGCGGGACAACGAGGCGAGTACCCCGTTGAGGGACTGGATGTTCTTCTTAGACGTGGGCGTTGGGAACTCAGAGAATGCCCGACATTTGTCGGGGTTAGCTTCTATTCCTCGTTCCGTTAGGTAGAAACCAAGGAATTTACCTGCCCGTACACCGAACGTGCACTTCTCTGGGTTAAAGCGCATTTGATACTTTCTTGCTTGCTCGAAAATTTTGCGAAGATGGGCGACATGGTCTAGTTCCTCGTGGGACTTGACGATCATGTCGTCCATGTATACCTCGAGCATGTCGCCTATTTGTCCTTGGAAGACTTTGTACATCATTCGTTGGTACGTGGCGTCGGCGTTCTTCAAGCCGAAGGGCATTACGTTGTAGTAATAGTTACCCGATTCGGTCATGAAGGCCGTGTAAGTTTTATAGCTCGCGGCCATTGGGATTTGGTTGTAGCCCGAGTAGGCGTCGAGGAACGATAAAAGTTTAAAACCTGCTGAGTTATCTACGAGCTTATCTATATTGGGGATGGGGTAGGCGTCATTCGGACAGGCCTTATTAACATCGGTATAATCAACGCACATCCTCCATTTGCCATTATTTTTTCTTACAAGTACAACATTTGAGAGCCATGTAGTGTATTTGGCCTCCGAAATAAACCTAGCTTCTAGAAGGTCTTTGACAGCTTTCTCCGCGGCTTCCATCTTCTCCGGGGACTGTTTCCTTCTGCGCTGGGCAACGGATTTGACGGCCGGATCAATTGTAAGCTGGTGGCAAGCGACGGAGGGGTCCAATCCTGGCATTTCAGCAGCGCTCCATGCGAACAAGTCTGCATTCTCCTGGAGGCACGCTTTTAGTTGTCTCTTGGCCAGGTCGGGGAGGTCTGCTCCGATCTTCACTCCCCGTTGGGGGTCTTCTCCGAACGGAACGATCTCGAAGTTGCCATCTGGGATAGGACGCAGGAGATGGCCGCTGTTGTTGGACTGGCTGCCCGAAGTCGTCGGGTCTTTGGCGTGATCTTCCTCGCTGAAACGGCTGTCCAAGTCGATAGATTCGACCTGGGGGAGCGATTTTGGCTGTTCAGAGCTGCTGGGCAGAGGGGACGACCAGATGTCCTCGGACTTGCTGATATGGTGCTTAGTCCTTTTGATGCTGCTTCAAAGCATCGACGGGCAGCTTCGATATCGCCGTGGAGGGTGGCGACCATCCCTTCAGAAGTGTAGTACTTCATCTTGAGATGTACGGTGGAAGGCACTGCAATCAACTATGCCAGGGTTGGCCTTCCAAAAATGCACTGGTATAGTGACGGGCATTCAATTACCAAAAACTGTGCTTTGATTGCTCGGGTTGTCTTTCCTGAACCGAAGGTCACGATGAGCTCTACGTAACCTCGGGGCCTTGTTACTGCTCCGTTGAATCCCTGCAGGTCAGATCCAACGTATGGAGTAAGGTGAGAGTCGTCCAGCTGCAGTGTTTTGAACAAGTGGTTGTACATGATATCAACTGAACTGCCCTGGTCCACGAGTATCCTGCGAACATCGAAGTTCACCATCCTTGCCCGGATGAGAAGTGGGATGCTTGAGTTCGGTGCCCCGCCGAGGAGCTCCTTCTTGTAGAAGGAAATGGGAGCGGATCCTTTGTGAGTGGTATCTAGCGTGGTGACTTCGTTGGAGCTTTTGCTGATCAGTTGATCGAATTTCCTCTTGACTGAACCGACCGTGATTTTGTTGAATCCACCACCGGAGATGACCATGGCTGACGGGAAGGCCTTCCACGGGCTGTGAGCGCCGAGGAACGTGGAGACGAGCAGACTATCAGGGATTCAGAAGTCTTCTGGCCGAGTTATGGACATAGCGACCTGTACGTTGGTGTCATCGGAGGGCGGATTCTCTTCTACAGCCTTCTTGCTCTCCTAGGTTTCTTACCGGGGAGCTTCTTTCTTTTTCGTGAACTGCTTCAGGTGGCCGTCGCGAATGAGGATCTCTATGGCATCTCTGAGGTGGATGCATTCGTCCGTCGTATGGCCGTGGCTCTTGTGGAAGCGGCAATACTTGGACTTGTCTACACCCGGCCTGGCCGGCAGCTGTTTGGGAAAACGGACTCCTGCCTGTTTGAACTCTGAGTTGGCACATTCAGACAAGATTTTCTCCCTTGAGGTAGTGAGGGGGGTATAGTCATGGAACCGCCCAAAAGGTCCCTTCTGTTCGCGTGCATCGCGAGGCCGATCGTCGCGTCTTTTATCTCCTCGACGGGATGTCGAGGGCTCTTCAGCTCTGGATGACCGGGCACCTTCTTCGTGTCGGGAGGCCCGGACAGAGTGGGCAGCAACCTTCTCCTAGTACTGTATATGCGACTGGGCTTGGTGGAGGGGGGCGTGGAGGTTCCTCGGTGGATCGAGGCTGATGGCTTTCGCGAAGTCTGAGCCAGGACGTAATCCCTGCTCGAGCAGGAATTTCTTCATCTCATCGGTCGTTGGCCCTTGGACGGCCTCCTTGTTGAACCGTTCAATGTAAGCCCAAAGAGGCTCGTCTCTTCCCTGTACGACAGCTCCGAGGGATGCCTCAGTCTTTGGATGGCGTCGTGATGCGGTAAAGTGACGGGAGAAAATCCTCCTGAGCTGCCTCTAGGATGTGATGGATTCCTCTGGCAGCTGTTTGTACCAGGTCATTGCCCCCTTCCGGAGCGTGGTCGGGAACAGGCGGCATCTGATGGCTCCTCGTACCCCTCTGTAGTCCAAAAGAGCATCTATGTTTTCTATGTGCTCGTCTGGGTCAGTGGTTCCATCGTACGTCCCTAGAGACGGAGGCTTCTCCAGTCCTTTAGGGAGGCGGGTGGCCAGGATCCTGCGGGACAACGGGCCGCGAGGCTCGTCGTCGCTGTCCGAACTTGAAGTTGATGGTGACCGTTGTCTGCGCTCGCGGCGCGGTCTCTGCGAGGTGAGGGTGATCGTGGCCGGTCGCAAGGTCTGACCGGTGGAGAATGCCTGTCCTGCCTCGTTATCTTGTGTCTTGGTGGTGACTGATCCCGCGGGGAGATCTGGTCGTGCTTGCGAAAGCGTTGTGGTTCAGGCTCACGCCTCGTCATACGGTCTTCCCCGCGCCTAGGTGGCGGGCTTCTTGATCTCTGGTGTTTTCTCTTGGGAGGAGAGGATCTTGGAAGAGATGCTTCCTCGAGAGCTCCTATACTTTCTCCTTGCTACAAGATAAGGAGGTTTGTGCGGTTGACAACTTCCAGAAGGGCTGCAACGGCCAGGTCAGCGCTGGGAGGGCCAGGAATTGGTCGATCCCCCAACGGTAGCTGTTTGCCTCCTTGCTCGGTGGGAGGAGGAGTTGGAGACGCAGTGGCCCCGTCCCGAAGGAAACGGGGATCAGAAAGTAGCAACGAACTGCCGTCGGCGTCCATCTTATTGACGGGAGTGAGAACCGTAGCGTCAACACCTTTCGCAGAGTTCCGAGCGGCCATATGTGGGCGGATTAAAGAAAGTATGTTTTGATCTTTTAGTTTTCGAGGAGGAAAGAAAGAAGGGGAGAACACAGAGTTCCCACAGATGGCGCCACTGATTCAGAGTATTCGAACAGGTCCACGTAGGCTGGTCGTCAGATGGCAAGGTGCTCGGATGGATGCTGGTCGTCAGGCGGGCAAAGTGTTCGGCTTGTGAATGAGGAGAGGATGGGGTGTACCTGCAAGGCACTCCGACGCTCAAGTAAGAAAGGGTCAGAGAAAAGGAGCAAGTACAAAGCGTATTCTTAGGGTGAAAAATGTGATACCTGACCCTCTCAAGCGAGAGGGTTTATATAGAGCCCCCAGCGCGTGGTTAACGGTCCTATTTTCGGGGCGAAATAGTCGTTTCCCCCAAAGAATAGGTAACTGCCCAAACTAGTCGTTATGTCGGGCAGGATGCCAGAAGCTAGCCGTTATGTCGAGCATAGACGCAGTTCCGGGCACCTGTCCATTGCTGTTCGGGCAGCGAGGAAGTCGTGCGTAACGGGCATTAAAGTCGGGGAGGAACGTTGTGTTCCTTGCCCGGTTGGAGGGGCAGATATGTCAATTTTGCCCCTCTGTGGATTGGGCTTAGGCAGTTTGGGCCGCCCTGGAGCAGAGGCGGATTGGGCCAATTCTAGCCATTGGTCCAGTCCAGAACAGTTACTTTCATGTTGTCATATTAAACATACCAAATTATTTTATTAATTTTGTGATATTAAAAATGATAAAAAGGATGTTTAGAAAATACATGTTTTGTTTTAGTTATTTCTGTTCTTAGTTAGTTAAAAATTAGAACGTTAATGTCTCAACTCATCTCATTACATTTTTATTTAATTTCCGTTATTACTGTATGTTTGTTCTAGTTTTGCTTATGCATATTTTTCTACATTTTGATTATAAGTATAGAGCATTACAACTTTATGTCAGAATAAGAAATGGAATGTTATTACTGTAAGTATCTTTCACACTTTGTTATTTTTAATTTTAAATATTTTGCTTTTATCTTTTATGTGTTTTTTAATTTAATTATTTGTTAAATATTTAAAATATACAAAAAAAATATTTGTTGTAATTATTACTTAATTTAAATGTTTTTATTTAATATTGATTAATTAAATTAATAATTAATTCTATTAAATATTTATATTTGAATTGATTAATAAATCCCTTTGTTGCCCGATTCGATTTTTGCGATTTACTTCCTCTCATGTTTTGGGTCTATTCCCATCCGATTAATTATTGATGTTCTGCCATGCTTAATTGATAATGTTTTATTTCACGATGTTTTTCCGTGTGCTTTCTATCAGTTTTCACTGTGATGTTTTGCCACGTATATCTGTTACTTGTATTCACGATGTTTTGCCGTGTTTTCTCTCTGTTTTATTTCGTGATGTTTTGCCGCAAATGTCTGTTATTTTACCACGATGTTTTGTCGTGATTGCTTGTTGCTTTACATGATGCTTTGCTGTGTCTGTTATTGATTTTACTTTCTGTTGATTACCGTGATGTTTTTCCATGCGTATTCTGTACTATCTTATCTGTCTGACCATACATGACGTTTTTCTGTGTACTCTGTCTTTGCTTTTATTTGATACTATTTACGCGATATTTTTCCATGTATCTGTTATTGTCTTTGATCCTTGTTGACCTAATCCAATGGAAGGGGTTGTATGTTGACTTATTGTCATTGTGCATGTCCCTCGTTTGTTTCTTACCCCTAGTCGTCCGAACTACGGACACTCTGATTTCTCAAAGTTCCTTTTGAGAATACGTAGGCACAAGGTCAATCCTTGGCGAGCAACCTTTTCCTTTTACTTTGTTTACCCTTATTGAGGGGAACTATGAATGCTCTGATTGCATTCCTGTCAGGATACGTAGGTACGAGATGCGATGTCTTGACGAGCATACTTAGAAATAATACCTTAGGTCTCCCTTTACCTTTTCACCCTTTAGCCTACAAAATAACAAATAACACAATAAAACAAGAGGTTCTTGTAGAGTACTACAGATACTTAGGGTGCTAGCAGCTTCCTTAGGTATAACCAACCCCCGAACCTTAGATTCTCTTTTGCTTTGTTTTTGCATTGCATACTTTTGGGATATTCTTTATTTTTATCTTCCCTTGGATAAATTAAAGATCGGTGGTGAATTAAGATTTGTGAGCCTATTTAACTCAATAGCTATGGTATCCGATTCTCACGGCGATAGAAATGAAGACTTCATTGGGGAATACCTTAAGAGGGTTACCCCTAACTTGTTTTGTGTGTATTATTATATATTTGTATATATCTGTCTGCTTGGGTTTTTCTGTATGCAAGGTTGTTACATTGTGTTGTGAGATAAGTCCTAACCCGGACTTGTGTGTACACCTATGATAGGATTGTGGTATAATCAATAGTTAACTGTTTGGAGTAGTCCTAACATGTTTAACATATGATATAACCACACTCAGTGGAGGCCCCTTTAGGATTACTGATGTAATGTGAGTAGTCGTATTGGCATTACTTTTTCCGACCTAGGAGTCTGTGAAGCTGAGGACCTTAGTATCCCTTCACCTCTCCTAGTCTTTTTAGGATGCAGTGCAGTGATCATCCAGGTGTAGACCTGTGGTGATTGTCATGTGATGCTATACTCAGACGAGTTTATCTTGAGAATATTATTAGCCCGCATGAGTAGTCGTATAAGCCGATAATATCTGAAAGATTTATCGATGACTCTGGTAAACTTGTTAAAACCCGTTGTGCATGTGATTTACCCATAGTACACACCCTGTGGTTGGTTCTTTACCCAGACTCTGTGATGTGATCACGAACCTTTGATCATGTTGCTTGTGTGATTTGCATCCTGTATTGCATCGCGTTGCATATCATTTGCATATTTGCATGATTCATTGCATACACCCGTTTTATCCAACAACTCATATTCAGCTGTCTCTATCTTTCAGTGTCACCTGTTAGTCGTCAAGCTGATTCCTCGATACAAATACTGGACTAGGGCTAATTACAGACGCAAGATGTCACAACAAGAAGCACACAACACAGAGATCCGAATGGAGATCGATGATCTTAAGTCAAGCATAACAAAGCTCACTGAAATTCTCCAAGTCTTGATTGCTAGAGGGGAGCAACCCCAAAGGATTGTTATCCAGGAGGTTTCAAATGCTGATCCTCAGCCTGTTCAGGTGCCACCTTCAACTTGGCCAGAGTTTGGGTCACCCCACAACTTCTCTTCCCCTATTGCATCTAATGCTATGATTGGTCAAGTTGTCAGACCGACATTTCAAACTCCAGTTTTCACTAAGCCTAGACCTGTGGTCCACACTATTGTCGAGATTGTCCAAGCTCTCTTTGAGAATCCTCTCTATGGGTACAATGCTGCCAGTGCTCAAGGTGAAGACCGTGAAGATTTTGTTGAACCTGAGGTTGTCCGTGAACAGTTTCAGGCCATAGACAAGAGAGTTCGAGCCGTTGAGGGTATTGACTTCTTTAGTGCGGACGCAGACAACATGTGCCTGGTTTCTGACCTTGTTATGTCTGCCAAATTCAAAACTCCTGAGTTTGTGAAATATAAGGGTCACTCTTGTCCAAGGGCTCATTTGGTAATGTACTTTCGAAAGATGACTGCTTATACCAACAACCAGAAGCTGCTCATCCACTATTTTTAAGACAGCTTGAGTGGAGCTTCTCTCAAATGGTATATGAATCTTGAACAGAACAATATCCACTGCTTTAAGGATCTTGCTAATGCTTTTATGAAGCAGTACAAGTACAACCTCGACATGGCTCCTGACCGCCGTCAACTTCAAAATATGTCTCAGAATGAGAAATAGTCTTTCAAGAAATATGCTCAGTGTTGGAGAGAACTCGCTTCTCAAGTTAAACCCCCTCTAGCAGAAAATGAGCTGACTGGAATGTTCATGGACACCTTGTCTCCATTCTATTGGGAGAAGATGATTGGCAGTGTTTCTTCTAACTTCAGTGATTTGGTAACCATTGGTCAAAGACTTGAGGAAGGACTCAAGAATGGTAAAGTGTCCAAAGTTGTTGAATCTTCTAATGGTGTGAAGAAATCCTATGGGAACTTCCAGAAGAAGAGAGAAGACCATATCAATGTTGTCATGAATGAAGCAAGAAGGCCTCGCCATATACCCCAATATATTGATCACCCTACTGTTGCTTTTGTTGCTACTCTACAACCAGCTCAAGCTCCCCAACGTCCGGCTGTAGGTCAGAACCAGTACCATAATAGGAATCAATTTGATCACTATGCCATAAAAGCATTTAGACAGCGCTTAAAAGCGCTGTCTAAACTGGCGCTGCTAAAAGATTAGACAGCGCTTTGGTTAATGTAAAAAGCGCTGTCTAAATGGTGCTTTAGACAGCGCTTTTTGTTTTTTAGACTAACATTAGACAGCGCTTTTTGCCTTCTTTTTAGTATACCTTAGACATCGCTTTTGCTTTTTTTGGTATACCTTAGACAGCGCTTTTTGGACTAAGCGTTGTCTAAACCCTACTTTATCGCTTTTTATTCAAATTACTGAAAAAAAGCGCTGTTTGTTTTATACAGTTTATATGCACCTGTTTTTGAACCACAATTTGCACCAGGTTTTCAACCACAATTTGCACCTGTTTTTCAACCACATTTTTGCACCAAAATATCATAAATTGGAGCTTCAAACCAATATATACTCACAAATTTTGCCTATTTATATATACAATTTTCATTCAACAAAAAATTTGATTCAAATCTACATATTACTTATAGAAATGCTAAGCAAAAAGCAATGCACATCAAGATAACTCTATCTTCTACTTTGCACATATAACCTGAAACAACACAAAAAGATTGTAATTCAATTAAAACAATAATAAACAATGTCTATAGTTACAAAGTTATACATACTCAAAATTCTCATCAATAAGTAAGAGTACAATATACCTTATAAAACCCCGAGCTCAATAATGAATTGACACTAATCCTCTTTAATTTCATCCAAATGATCTCTTGAGTAATACGCACACTTGAATTCATCAAAGTACTACATAATACTATAACATAGTTTGATTTAGTTTCAACTATTTAATTATATGAGAAATATGTGTTAAATATTAAAAAACTCATAAGTTAGAAATACATACATCGGATGGAATCTCTATTCGATCCAAAAAAAGAGTTTCTCTCATAAACCTCAACATGAAATAACCGCAATCTATACCGTTACGTTGCCGAGGACACTACACATGAAAAGAAAATATGGATAAATCCTTAGTTTTATCAAGTATCATCACTAATATAATAAAAAATGTGATAATTAATATACCTTCACTCCAATCCATGTAATGTTGTTGGCTCTCCTCTTTGTTACTTGGATATCTCTTTGTGCTCGAAAAGCTTGTATAATGCTAATAAAATATAAATGAATATTTAGAACAATTCACATAAATAAATAAATAAATAGACACATGAATATTTAGAACAATCTAACTTACGTATCAATCATTTTCGTCATATCCGGGTATGTTGTCCAATCATTTCCTAACGAATCCAGATAATACACAACTTCTCTGATAGGATTAATCGCGATCAACAACCAATGTCCACTGTAAGATTAAACAAATGTTAGATGGAAACTTTCTACACGACGTCAAAATACAAAAAAATTATAATAGATGAATTTAGAATGAAAATCTAACCCAGTATTAAATGGTAAAAAGAACAACTTTTCTGTATCTTTGTCGGCCATAAAGCGGTTGAGTACATACACCATGACATCATCTGGTTTATTTATGATTAACCCTAAGTTGATACTCGCGGGACTTAAGAATGCGAATCTTTGCTCCAATCCACGTGGGCGCATCAATTTGTCATACAGAAACCTTAAATAAAAACATCATTAACATTAGACTATTCATTTGAAACATAAAGTAAATAAGTTGTTCAATTAATATAACAAAGTAGATCGGATATACCTCACGTATGCATTGACAACACTGACGCCTAATTCTTCATGACGAAAAACTTGCTCAAATTCCTCATTACCAATTGATTGTTCATATTGAAAGCCATAAATACCTTCCTCCATAGGTACAAGACGAATACCTCCATTCGGAATATCTGTCATTTCTAGAAATGTCTGAAGGCACGACCTATACTTGGAAGTAGGTTTTTTTCTAGGCGCGGTCTTCTTAGCAACAACCTTTTTTTGTGTGGAAACGTTGCTAATCTCTTTACCATGAAGCTATATATCATATAATTAGTTAGATGAAGTATCAGGTCACGAATTTAAC
Source organism: Lathyrus tuberosus (assembly GCA_022829125.1). Classification (NCBI taxonomy): domain Eukaryota; kingdom Viridiplantae; phylum Streptophyta; class Magnoliopsida; order Fabales; family Fabaceae; genus Lathyrus; species Lathyrus tuberosus. The sequence continues at coordinate 944,872 of JALAZF010000392.1, read as the reverse complement.
ATTTTCCATGTATGAATATCATATAATTGTGATGTACCTCTTTTTTTGAAACAACGGACTCGGTATGCTGCGGAATCCTCTTATCTTTTGCTTTGGATGTTGTTGGAGTCTAATTAACATTACCATGTAAAAAATGTACGTAAAATGCGCGTAAAAACTTTGAATACTCAAAGGTTCATAATGGTTTTAAGCATACCTCATATCCTACGCTAATGAGGTCTGACGGCCATGCAACAAACGAACCTATTGCATCTCCCACCAATGTTGCATCCGAAACATCGTCAGGATATGGTAATAATGCATCCATCTCTAAAGCAATATCAACCGAGACTTTCAAACATCCAGTAGGGAGCGGTTTAGTGTGAAGTAATTCTCCCAAAGTGTTATACACTTTTCCCTTGCCAACCATCCGATAAGTTGGTGACGATAAGTAGAGGTGACAAGGGGAAATGCCCTAAAACCAATAATATATATGTCAATTAAATAATTTAAGCTAATAATTTAATTTCATAAAAATATATATAATTACCTCTGGAATATTCGGTTGAAAGTTACAGTTGATACTATCTTTGTCCGAAGCGCTATCTCTTTCTTTTTCCTTTCTTAATTCACGAACTTCAGCTTGCAGTGCTTCCAATTTTTGCTGAAGTTCTTTATTACTAGGAGCCTTTTGTTTTTTAATATTCAAGGATGTCGGAGTGATCCCAAAACCCTTACCCCTCACCCGACCAGAATACTCACGGACATCTAATGCCCGACTAAGTATGCTTCTGGGATCATTGGCTTCATCTGGAGATAAAGACTGAGATAGAGTCTCCTGAAAATCAGATGAATATCGAATATTTGTCAAATATTTGTTAATAAAGTTTTGATTTAATTAAAGAAATAATGTTAAACTTACACATTTCTCAAATACTTGTTGAACACCTTCTTTAACAACTTCATCCTTGCCCACACGGGTTTCCTTCCACAAAACATGTGCCGGAAGAGATGTTTCAAAACTATTCTCCTTTTGTAACTACACATTAAGCCAAATAATATGATCAAATATAACTCATGATGAACAAGTATATCATTGAAATTTATAGATACTTACTATAGACTGTTCTAAGCGTCCATATCCAACACGTCCTTTTCTATATGGATAGGCGGGACTTGATGCTCTTTCCCGATTTGTTTCACTTACACTTTGAAATTCTGGGGTTATTCGTTTGGCTTTAAACGTGTCCCATTCTTTTTGTGAAATCAAAGCTCCATATTTAGATGGAAGCTCTGCATCAACAAAATTACCTTCTGCATCCCTAAGAAACTTGGTTGATAAAAATGTTCTAAACCCTCTTAGTAGTTTTCCGGCCAATTTCAGACAAAAAGGTCTTCTATCATCATCAATGTTGAAACACCTCTAAGAAAAACATACACATTGTGCGTTAGTACAAGTAATTTAAAAGACATAATTAGTTGGCATAATTAAAGACATAATTATGGTACCTTTATCTCACTCCAAATTTTTTCTTTGGCTTCCTTCAACTCTTTATTTCTCCAATCATCACAAGTAATTGGAACCTCATTCCTTACAAGTGCACCAATAAAACTTGTCAACGTATAACCGTTAGGCTCAATAAGTTGGCCTTGTGGGCTCCAATGCACATCTAATATGATGCCTCGATCTCTATCACAAATCACTTTCTTCATAACTGTTATTCCTCTTTTAATTTCCTCTTCCGCATTAGCTACGTTCTTACCTCCATCATGAATAGAATCATCATGTGGGTGATCCTCATTAGTAGCCATCTAACTTGTAATAAAGAAAACAAGGATTAACAACATTATGAAATCGAATTGAAAACTAAATGCGATAAATAAAAAACCATAAAATTAATACTAATGATGTAGAATAAAGTTGTATATCTATCCAAATCACACATCTCACAAATTGGTACCCAATAAAATTGAGGGGTCATAGAGTGTTCATAAAAATTAAATTGTTTAAGTTATAACCAGACAAAAATGGTTTATATATATGCGGATTGGTAATAACTTATACGAAGAACCTATTATACAAGTCCTAAACCGACTAGTAAGCCACATTATTTTCAGTAAAAGTCACCATAATATTTGTGACACTTGTATTTGTGTGTCTGTCAAGAAGTATGCAGGGGAAAATGATATATGCACAAACTTCATACTCACAAATTATTGACCTACTAAATGACCTACTTGGGCGATTCGGAATAAATTTTAATCGAACAGATATGATCTCATAATTATTTGCTAGTACCTTATAAAGGTGGCGTGGATAGTAGGAATGGTACCAGAGTTGGAGAAAAGCCTATCATGAATGACAACGTCAAAATATTGAAACATAATGCTTAAGCCAGCCATAAATCCAAGTCAAATAAAAACGCTACAAGCATAAACTTGAGTACAACCAGTTATACTGTTTTACAAGAAAAGAAGAACCACTATTTATCATCTCTAACGTTAACCATAACAGAAAAGAAGAAAACATACCTAAACGGTGGAGAACGGTGGAGTACGGTGGAGGACGGTGGAGGATAATGGAGGAAGGAAGACGGCGAGACTGTTCTTCGTTCGTTCTCGTCGTCCGCACTTCGCAGCAGAGAGGGAAAGAATAGAGAGGGAAAAATAGAAAACTGATACTATTCCATTTTTTATTTTAATTAATAAGACCTTAGACAGCGCTTTTGAGAAAAAACGTTGGCTAATATAGGCCTTTAGCAGCGCTTTTGAAAAGCGCTGGCTAATGTTGTCCTTTACCAGCGCTTTACAAAAAGCGTTGTCTAAGGTAGGCCCTTTAGACAGCGCTTTAACTCTTTTTCGTGTACAGTTTCCGTGTTTTATTTTTTATTTAACTTATAGCAGCGTTTTTTCATAAAAGCGCTGTCTAAGGTGCGCTAGTAAAAGTCATTTTTGGCGTAGTGGATCCTATTCCCATTACGTACACTAAACTTTATCCTGGTCTGGTTCAAAAAGTTTTAATTACCACAAGGACTCTGCCTCCTCCTTCAAATCCTCTTCCAGTTGTATTCAGATCTGATCTCCATTGTGCATTCCATGAAGGTGCTGCAGGCCACGACTTGGAAAATTGCTATGAACTGAAGGCTAGAGTGCGTGATTTGATTAAAGTCGGAATCCTTAGCTTTCATGACACCAATCCTAATGTCCAGACAAATCCTCTACCAGGGTACGCTAAGTGAAGCTTCAGTCGACTTTAGCCCAGCTACTTCCTAAAGACAGGACAACTCATCCTTGTGTTTAACTAATCACTAGGCCATGTTTCTTGTTGTTTGCATTTTCCTTTATTTTGTACTAGCTATTTGCATTCAAATTATGTTTGTACTTTCCTGATTAATGAAATGAGCATTGCAACTTCTTGATTCAATTCATTTGTATTTTGTTATTTACATCTTTATGTTTTCTCTTTCAAAAAAATTTATGTTTTTCCCGTTTTCTTTTGATTATGCAAAGATTAGAGGGAGGATGACGAAAACGTTATACCCATAATTGCTGGTATGCTTTCAAATAAACTTTGTTGACGATGTAAGGCATTGTTTCAATTCCCCTAAATACTGGAGAAATAAGGAAGTTATTCCCTTGTTAAACCCTTCAAGTCTAAAAGTTGGAGTTTCTTTCTTTACAAAAAAACCCGCAGTCTTAACCTTGGGATGGGTAGTTCTCAGTTAACTTGGATGTGCGTCCGTGCAAGACACCTTTCATACAAAGGTTACATTCACAAATTTTCCTTCGCACACACCAAGCAGGTGTCGAAGATGTCCTCCAAGTCAAAAGCCAATGATGGTTCACCGTAATCATTAAGCCAGACAGTCACTTTCTTTAAAATAAAAAAAAAAGACACTACTACGAAAAACCCATTTAACAACGGTTAGAAACTACATATAATGACGCAGATCAGGGCGTTGTTAAGTAGAGTATTGTCGTAAGTATGCTACCAATTATGACGGACCTGGGACCGTTGTTGCATTCTGGAAAGCGCGCGTTATATTGCAACGGTTAGGTATTTTAACCGTTGTAATATATATTAACTATCACAACGGTTATGAGTCTCAACCGTTGTGGAATGTACCCTTAGTTTATTATATACAAATGTATATTGCTTGTTTTACCATACACCTAATTAAAGAAATACAACCATTAAAATTGGTAAAGAACTATATAATCTGAAAATTAAACTGTTCTTGAAAACCAACTTAAACACACCACTGTTTTCCGAATTGCATCCATTTCATTCCGCACATTTTATGTTCCTTAACATAAAATTTATGGTTCAATGGTCGGTTTCCTTCAATCCATCGTTATCTTTTATTATAGTTTACCTCATCATCGCCACAAATCATCGCGATTTTATCATCATAACAATCATGATCTTAACAACCACGATGATTAGTGACGACGATGAGGTAAAGTAGAATTGTAGATATCGATGAATTGAAGCAAACGGACCATTGAACCATAAATTTTATGTTAAGGAACATACAATGTGCTGAATGAAATGGATGCAAATCGGAAAACATTGACATGATAAAGGTTGGTTTTCAAATACATCTTAATTTTTAGATTATAAGTTTCTATATCAATTTAACTGATTGCATTTTCAATAAAAAGGATAGTGAAACACACAATATACACAGTATATAATAAACTAAATTTCATATACAATATCATAATGAATTCATATATATGTACCTTATCAAAATGAATTCATATATATGTACCACCATCATCATCACCATGTGAAACAAACCCTAAGAAGTGGGAAGCAATGAAGAAAATTAGTTAGTATTCAAAACAAAACAAGCAAAAGTTGAAACAAAACCCTAAGAAGTGGGACTGTACCATTACAATGAAGTTCAGCTTGCTTGTGAAGCAGTGAAGTCGAATCTGCACAAAATGAGAACAATCAACAAAAACAACATGAAGAAAACGAGATAATGGGAACTATCTAACAAAAAGATTGAAGTAGAAGAATACCTTATTTTCCATAAACAATATGTACATTACGCTTGCTATCGCCAGCATCATCACCATGTTCATCTAGATTTAGACTCTGCAAGAAGAAATACAAGGAGGAAGAAGCTTAAATCAAAAGCTTCATACTTCTTGTATTTATTTTCGCGGATTCTAAAAAAAGATGAAGTTTGCTGCCAAAAATGTAGAGAAAAAATGGGTGCTAGGGTTTCGCTGTGAAGGAAACGGCGCTACTGTCAATAAGGGAAAGTTAATTCCCTTGTATAGGTAAATATTTCACAACAGTTTTCTAAAAGAACCGTAATGATAAGTATATATATTATTTTAATAATATCACAATGGTTAGTTATATTAACCATAGCGATACCCCTTATACTTGGTACAAGGTTCGACTCCAGGCAACAACATTTTTCTATAATTACGTAAAATAGAAAAATGTTGTTGCCTGGAGTCGAACCTTGTATCAAGTATAAGGGGTATCACTACGGTTATTATTATTAACCGTTGTAATATTATAACCCTTGCTCTTCCCGGAATAGAGAATACTCTGGCCAAGTTTAATAATGATTTAAAATTTTCTCCGTTTTTCAAAAAATATAGTTCCAGAATATCAACCATTTACAAGTTATCATCATTGTAAACATTAAACTAGCAGACTTTTCATCTTCAACCTCATCTATAAATAGACAATTTTACATTTCTTCATAATATATTCTTCGTAACAATGAGTTCTACAAATGAGAATGTTAGAACATCACCAATGAGGGCACAAATGAACAACGTCAGCCGCCAAATGAGGAGGTCCAACCAGCGGCCAACGTCAGGGATGCGTTAAGGGTAAGGAAGGAGAAGAAGAAGAAGAAGAAGAAGAAGAAGAAGAAGAAGAAGAAGGTGAAGAAGAAAAATAAAAAGAAGAAAAGGAGGACTGATTATTATGATTCCGATGAGGGAAGTGAGGAGAGAGTCCTGGATTATGAAGATGCATTTCCAGCTATGGGCTCTGACATTGATAAATATATGTAATATATGATTATCAATGTACTCTTCTTATCTGGAATCTTAATAAAGTTTTCTTTTATATATACTCTTCTCTTTCACTTTTATTTTTAAAGAAGTTATGATCAAACTATTTCAACCTATTTTCTTGCATTTAAAAATAGAAAAACAAAGATGAATTTTGAGTTTTGAGGTTAAATCCCGTAACACTAACAAAAGAAATAAAATATATGTTTAAAATCTAAAAATATGGAAAAAAATGTAGTTGCTGGGAATCGAAGCTTGTTACACATCATGTATTACAACGGTGTTTTATTACAAGTGTGTTTAAAATGTAAAAATATGGAAAAAAAATGTAGTTGCTGGGAATCGAAGCTTGTTACACACCATGTATTACAACGGTTTTTTAATACGACCGTCGTTAAATATGGCGTTATAAATCAGCTGTAAAATTTTTAACCTATTACAACGGTGGGATACGAATCCGTTGTAAACCTGACGTCGTTAAATGGGGTTTTCGTAGTAGTGAGAAAAAACCCACTAAGTCAAAACTTATGAAGGAGACTTAGGCAAAACTGGGGCATCCCGCTGACTGTAATCTTCGAAAGAACAGTTCAGGAAAAAGTTAGGGATAATAAGAGAGGAGATCTTTAAATCCTTCACCATGAAAATCCTCAATGGCAAAAACAACCAAATGTTGCAAGGAAGCAGTGGCTACTATTTCAAAGTTCCTTGACTTCTGAACCATCATTAGTGCAATTTCCAACCTCTTGGGAACTTGAGTGCATAGGCTGATTTAATTGAGCATAGGCTGAAGGTCATCACGAATATTGGGTGGGTACAAATAAACTTTGAGCCTTTACCCTTTGTTTCTTAAACTGTGAACCAGGCCACATTACAACCCTCAAAACACCTAACTGAAGCAAGGTTATTTTGAAAGCATACTACAGCAAGGTTGCGTAAACTGACTCCAAAAGATCTTTGCAGATCATCTATTTTGGCATTACACCTTTTGCTTAAACTTTTCACTTTGATGTCTTGGAGCGCAGGGTTCTGACTAACAGCTCATATGTTTTACATATTTCCAAAATGATTTTTGATTTCAAAGGTTGCATGAATTTTGTATCACCATGTTTGTACAAACACTTTTGTTTGCAAACTGACTTTCCTCTCAAGGAATTTTCGAACAGTTAAGAAACTTGGTTAGTAATTCTATCAGGGGCAAGTTCTTTCCAAATCCTGTTGAGAATCAGTTCAAGATTTGTTGACCATATGCAAGTCCTTCTCAAGAGTTGGTTCATCCAGAAGACCTTTCAAGACTCATGTTGGGGCAAGCCGTCCAAGCGCACACTAAAGCAGTCATCTCCAGAATCAGACAAGCTAAAGCAATGATCAGCTCTTCTACAACAGTCAGCTAATTTAGGGGAAACTCTCAAAGAATCCCTAATCAGATCCTCATCCTTCCTACAAGGATTAACAATTTGATAAAGTTTACAAGTGTGGCAGAGATGTGTATAGCAATAACATCTTTAGTCCCACGAGCAAAACGGCAGTGATATCCGTGTTGAGTAATCAATCTTCCAATTTTGTCTCCTCCCCAAAAGAGTCGAGTTGTGTTGTCGACATATGCATTTTCATTTGATCATAAATAATAGAATAATTCATATACATATGCATAGCAAGAGTGTTTCATCCTCATTTGCATTCTCCACAGGTCGTGTTGTTATCCACGTCTTACCTTGTGATCAAAGTCCAACTTACTTGGCACCTACTAAACAAATATTGTTGTGTCTATCTGACGTTCTTCCAGATACGACTTTTGTTCTGATGTTGTTCCAGAACTTCATTTTGTGTCTAACTGGCGTTCTTCTAGATACAACTTTGTTCTGATGTTTTTCCATAACTCCTTTATGTCTATCTGACGTTCTTCCATATACGACCTTGTTTATCTGATGTTCTTCCATATACGATGTTGCTTATCTGACGTTCTTCCAGATATGTCTTCAAAACCTTTTCTCGTACATTTAATGCTTTTCTAAATATTTTGGATGTATCTTCAGAATCTTTGTCTTCATCTAATGCTCTTCTAGATGTCTTTAATTTATTTCTGACTGTGGTTAACAGCTGTTGATTGTTTTCAAGTTTGTTTCCATTTTCCATCCAATGCTTTTCTGGATGTGTTCCGGAGTTTATTCGATGTTTTTCCAAATATCACTGATGTATTCCTGAGTTTATTCGATGTTTCCTAAATATCTCTAATGTTTTCCAGAGTCCATTCAATGTTTTTCTAAATGCCTCTGATGTCTGTTGGATTGTCTCTCATGGATTTCTCAAAATTTTCCTCACCTCGTTCAATGATCTTCTGAATATTGTGACTCTTTTCCATCCAGTTCCATTCTCGGATGATGACCGTTGATCCCCCAGTAGAGCTTATTCAATGTTATTCTGAATATCTCTGATGCATACCTGTTTATATTCCAAAGTTCATTCAATGTTCTCCTGAATGTCTTTGATGGTTGTTGATGTACTCTCCCAGAGTTTTGTTCAATGCATTTCTGAAAAAAACCTCTAATGACTATAACCCTTTCCCTAGTAAGTTGCTTATGCTTTCTAGGATGTTGTTGTGTATTCCACTGTAAAGTTAAATCATTTCTTGGAAATCTCTGTTGCATACTCAGATTTGGTATCACACCACATCTAATGCTTCTCTAGATGTTTTTGGTGTCTTTCCCTGATTTGTGTTACTTTCAGTCTCTGATGCTTTCCCGGATGTCTATATCTCCATTCATGTTTTGTCCCTCTTTTTTTTCCAAGTATTATTGGATACTCTTTGTCACCTTGGCAGATGTCCATAATATCTTGTATTCCTCAATTGTGTTTCCTTGATACTTTTCCCTGTGGAAACTTGCTTTGTTTGCTAAGTTATCCCTCGTCGGGTCTTCCATTCTTTAACTGTGTTTCAACATTTTTTGTATATAGTTATCCCCTGTGACATCATTCCCCACAGGATCTTTCTCTTGCACTTATTTCATATTATATCATTTCATGTCATATCATGTGCATCTTGTGGCATCTTAGAGCCAAAAATTATGCATGTTTGTATTTAAGTCTCTCTTATCTCGTCGAGACGAAGATTTCAATCTCCATATCTCTGGATAGAAGAAACTTAAATAGAGACATCTGTCATACCCTAATTTTTGACCCTAAGATTCTGTATTTTCATTTTGCATCATCTGCAAAGCATATCACACATTTCATCATGCATAATACTCAATTTATCAGCTGAAATAAATTTGTTGGAATTACAGTCGAATTGGTCAAATAAAAGTCAACTATGTGTAAAATTAATGGAAGGAAAACTTCAAGATCGAGCCTGCAAACGTCAGTGATATAAATCGACATTTGGCATAATTTAACCTGGCGTGCTCGTTTGAATTTTTCGACCACTTTTTTCGGTCGCTTTTTAGACGGTTTAAGCCATTTAACCGGGTAAAATTAATTTCGGAATTTAACCAAACGCTATATTATTCCAATACTTATATTTCGCGGTGATAATTTTGGTGCATCCATTTTCATTTTTCGAGTACTTTGATACCCGACTTTTATTTATTTTTAATCTTTTTATTTTTATTTTTTAGTTAATTAATCATTTTAATTTATTTAATTAGGAATTAGTTTAGGTTTATTTTAATTAATTGATTTTGTGTTTAATTTAATTATTGCATTTTCCTTTTAAAAAAACACACAAACATTTTATTTTAACTCTTTTAATATATGTGTTCCCTAGGTTTTAGAAAGTTTTAATCCATTTATTATATATTGATGGCATTGCAAAAGAAAAAAGCAAGAATCAAACATGATCAAGAAAATTTCAAATTCTTTCCAAAATTCATATCAAACATGTTTCCAACACAATCAAAGCCAAGATGGAAATTCATAAAAACAGGGAAACAAGGATTAATAATTCTTTCCAAAAATAATCCAACGTGTTTTCTTTACATCAATGAATCCAAGTCTATAAGAGGGAAACAGAAACATCAGTAGCTGATTCCAGTAGATATTCATACAAAAATTCAGAGAAATATTCACAATCCACACGTATAGCATTTAGCAGGAAAAACACATCAAACCGTTCACGCAGCAAGAAGCCACCACCTGCACCGGCACCAACCTCACGAGTCAGTCTCGAGCTCGTCGGCACTCTCACCGTCTCTGTTCCGACATTGTAGGTGGAGAACTGTCTCAGATGCGTGAAGCAGGTGAATAGGAGAGCAAACTAAACTCTTCATCACGTTTCTTTCATTTTAGTAATATGTTTCTTTCCTTTCACTGTTTCTTTTTATTTAAGTTTTTTAAAGTAATTTAGGATAAGCCTTGAGCCCATCACTATTTTTGTTAATTGTTTTTCTTTATTTAATTATTTTTAGATGGTTGTTTTTACGTTTTATTAAGTAGCATAATGTATAAAAATACAGGTTATATTCTATTTCTTCTCTAGTTAGTTTGAATAATGGAATTTTTGTTTTAGTTACTTTCATGTTGTCATATTAAACATACCAAATTATTTTATTAAATTTTGTGATATTAAAAATGATAAAAAGGATGTTTAGAAAATACATGTTTTGTTCTAGTTATTTGTGTTCTTAGTTAGTTAAAAATTGGAACGTTAATGTCTCAACTCATCTCATTGCATTTTCATTTAATTTACGTTATTACTGTATGTTTGTTATAGTTTTGCTTATGCATATTTTTCTATATTTTGATTATAAGTATAGAGCATTACAACTTTATGTTATAATAAGAAATGGAATGTTATTACTGTAAGTATCTTTCATACTTTGTTATTTTTACTTTTAAATATTTTGCTTTTATCTTTTATGTGTTTTTTAATTGAATTATTTGTTAAATATTTAAAATATAAAGAAATAATATTTGTTGTAATTATTAATTAATTTAAATGTTTTTATTTAATATTTATTAATTAAATTACTAATTAATTCTATTAAATATTTATATTTGAATTGATTAATAATTCCCTTTGTTGCCCGATTCGATTTTTGCGATTTACTTGCTCTCATGCTTTGGGTCTATTCCCATCCGATTAATTATTGACGTTCTGCCATGTTTAATTGATGATGTTTCATTTCACGATGTTTTGCCGTGTGCTTTCTATCTGTTTTCACTGTGATGTTTTGCCACGTATATCTGTTACTTGTATTCACGATGTTTTGCCGTGTTTTCTCTCTGTTTTATTTCGCGATGTTTTGCCGCAAATGTGTGTTATTTTACCACGATGTTTTGTCGTGATTGTTTGTTGCTATGCACGATGCTTTGTTGTGTGTGTTATTGATTTTACTTTCTGTTGATTACCGTGATGTTTTTCAATGCGTATTATGTACTATCTTATCTGTCTGACCATACATGACGTTTTTTCGTGTACTGTGTCTGTGCTTTTATTTGATACTATTTACGCGATGTTTTTCCATGTATCTGTTGTTGTCTTTGATCCTTGTTGACCTAATCCAATGGAAGGGGTTATATGTTGACTTATTGTCATTGTGCATGTCCCTCGTTTGTTTCTTACCCCTAGTCGTCCGAACTACGGACACTCTGATTTCTCAAAGTTCCTTTTGAGAATACGTAGGCACAAGGTCAATCCTTGGCGAGCAACCTTTTCCTTTTACTTTGTTTACCCTTATTGAGGGGAACTACGAATGCTCTGATTCCATTCCCGTCAGGATACGTAGGCACGAGATGCGATGTCTTGGCGATCATACTTAGAAATAACACCTTAGGTCTCCCTTTACCTTTTCACCCTTTAGCAGACAACATAATAAATAACACAATAAAACAAGAGGTTCCTTTAGAATACTACAGATACTTAGGATGCTAACAGCTTCCCTAGGTATAACCAACTCCCGAACCTTAGATTCTCTTTTGCTTTGTTTTTACATTGCATACTTTTGGGTTATTCGTTCTTTCCCCTTCCCTTGGATAAATTAAAGATCAGTGGTGAATTAATATTTGTGAGCCTAGTTAACTCAAAAGTTATGGTATCTGATTCTCACCCCGACACTCCCTCATTTCAGAATTTCTACACACCAAGGCTCTGACTTTCCTCTCTCTTTACTTGGTTACTAAATTGAAGTCACCGCCCAAGTACCATTCCTCATCATCATATCTCGACTTAAGATCCAACAGATCCTTCCATAACTTCCTTTTAAGCGCCAAAGAACACGGAGAATAAACATTAATGACATATTAAATCTTTTCTTCCACTTCAACTTCACCCCTAAGAATACATTCCCTTTGAAACTAAGAATGACCTCGAACAACCCCTCCTTCCACAAAATGATAATTCCTCCAGATTGCCCCACTTAATCCAAATGAGACCATCCCACTTTCTCCTTACTCCACAAACTGTCTATAATACCTGAATCAATTTGAGAGAGTTTGGATTTTTGAATAAGGAAAATGCCAGCTCTTCCTTGAATGATGATCTGATTAATTCTCTTCCTTTTCACCATGCTACCTCCCCTTCAAATATTAAAAGATTCAATGATCATTTTCCTGAATTAGTGAACACATTTGGACCCTGCCTCCTCCCTTTGTCACATTTTTCCATCTCTCCAATCTACTTCTTATAATCCTTGTTTGAACCATTAGAAACAATGCCCATACTCGAAAATAGCCTTCCAAATTTTCTCAGCAACATTGGACTCAATGTTCTCTCAAAACCAAGAATTGCATTGAACCATGTCAGAGTATGTACTTTGGCCACAACAAATTATTACCCTTGCTGAGAACCTATCCTTCTCCAGCTCTTAAATTGGAACAGAGATGCACTGGTTAGTGATAGAAAAATCCCTACTTATAAGGCCAGTAAAAGGGGAAGACGGGCTTGGAGCAGAAGAGGAAACCCCAGGGACATAGACACTCAATAACCTCTTCTTAGGCCTACGTTTCTTATTAGAAAAGGCCCACCCACCACATAAATGCTTTTTACCTTCTTAGCCTTAGTTGGATTGTGATTACCAACCATATTGATAACCTTTTCGTTAAGAATCGAGTCAAAACAACATTTAACCTTAGTGCCCATGGAACTAGAAGAAGAAGAGTTATTCTTGGTGGACTCGCCATATATTAACCTTTGGTCAATAGCTTTCTTCGTCGTTGCACGATTTGCACAGACTCTGACCTACTAACCACAATTACCTTCTTACCCACACCTCTCGAATTGTCAACATTGGCTAAAGAGGTTTCAACACCAACATTGTCACTATCCTCAGAGCTATCAGAAAGAACCTCAAAAGCTTCTTCTTCGTCGTTTCCAGATCGCTGATTATACCATGCGTTCTTCGAATCAGAAGAGGAGGATTTAGATACCGGACCATGCTTCTTACTAGAATTTACTAAGATACGAAATGGACCATAAGAATCTTCAGATATTTTAATATAGAAAGTTGCACCATTGATCTTAACTCTGAGAGACTGGTTCACCACAGAAGCACACGAAGTTCTAACCATGGCCCTAGAAATGTCCATATATTCTGCTTTCAAAGTATTTTCGTATGAGCACACATAACTTCCTACTGAATTAGCCAACATTTAAAAAAATGAAATTCCAAGCATGACAAGGGACACCATGAATCCTCAACCATGTTACTCTCTCCTTATCAACATCATATTCCCTTCATTCCCTAATATCTGAAAACCACTATTTCCACCAACTTTTCCTTTCCTTAATCAAGTCAGAAATAACTTATTCCTCAACTTCTTCCAACAAGCAAATATTGGCCCCAAGAGGAGTGACCTTGATAGAGAAATAACTTTCTATTTCAAATTATGTTTAAATGTTATATGCCATTCTTGGATTACTCACCTCCCCCACAAAAGCCTTCTTTAACCTGACTATATCTTCCTTTAACGCCTCATAATGTAAATCATCTGAAGGATCCATTGCAAGAGGAGATTTGTGATACAATTTATTGTTAACGACCTCTGCAAACGATTTGTTTCCTACCATACTTTCACACCCTTACCCCTCCAAGTTCGTTTTCCCCCCTCCGATTGCGGAACTTCCCTAGCCTTAACACCTTCAACACCAAACTTAGCAGCCCCAACACTCCTAATGAAACGTGGTGCATTTGCATGAATCTTTTTCCCATCTATAAACACATTATCGAGCTTCACTACAAGAAGCCTTGCATCAATTACATCCTTTAATCTCGCGAACCCGAACATCTTTCCAAACTTGTTCCTTTTAGGTAGAATCACAACCTCAACAATATCACTAATGCAACCAAAAGGTTCAAACACATCGGACGCTTTTATTCTCTCCAGGATTTCTGAAAAGAAGATGGATGATAACAGAGACTCCTCCCCTTCATGTATCCTCATATTCACTGGAAACGAATCCCACTTGGGCATAATGTTTCTAAAACCTCTTCGTTTAACCTTACTCCAATCCATCAGACTACCAAAAAAGACCAAAGGTTAGAGAGAAGTTGGACCCTCTCTATTTAACATATACCCAAAAGCATAGTAAGCGATAAGTACTCAAATTGATAGTTGAATTTGGTGTTTTAAAATTACTGTCGTTTTAGGGGAAAAATCTGTTATAAAATGAAGGTCATTTTTATTTTTCAATATATAAATGATTATGTTTTCAATTGTGTTTTTTAATTATTAATATATTTACTACTTCCAACATATTAATAAGACTAATTTAATAAAAGTGCAATGTCTTATGACAATATTATTGTATTTTTTCATTCGTGTGCAAAAATCATAAACCACGGTCATTTTGAAACGGATGAGGTATATTATAAAAAAAATCTTTTTAGATTTATTGAATAATTAACGTATCTGATCTATCCAGATACATTAATTATTTAATGAATTAAAAAATAAAATTTGTTTATAATATGAAACAGAGGGAAGAGTTGATAAATATAAAATGATATAAAAGAATTTTTTTAACTAATAATAAATTTTATATTTAATATATTTAAATTTTAAATTTATTAATGCAAATATTTTTTAAATTTTAAACTTATTAATGTAAATAGCTTTTATATATTGTTATGGACCGATCAAAATTTCAATGCGAAAGGCCGACCAATCTAGTTTAATTGGAATTATCCAAGGTATATAATTAGTACACATGAGATTCAAGGTACAATTTTTTATTTCCATTTTCACTATACTCATCTTGGACTATGTAATTGACTTGGACGTTGAAGTGTTAACTTTGCATATTTACCCCTCATCACTACATCGAAGATCATCACTACTGCTTTTAGAGTCATAAATCAGCAATCAACACCAATTATGATTCCAGTACAGAATAGTGGCATCGTTTGAGAATCGACCTCTAATTCCCGCAAAATTCCACTATCTGATCATTCTCGATCCAAATGCTGGATCTCTACCAGAATCCCCTTAGGATGGAGATAATAACCTCATACGGTGCATTGAAGAGCTCTGCCAAATCCTCTGGTCTTACAACACCTCAATTCTTCTTCATTAATGAGATTCGCGTGAAAACGATGTGTGACAGAGATCCACCATTAGAGAGCCTCATCCAAGCAATGATTGATATCATACCACAAAATAAAGATATGTCGATGCTAGGATTTTGAGATCGCAAATAGTTAGTTGAAATCCCAAACGCGAAGTTAGCATTGGTTATAACATTCATTGTAGTGGATCACACAACAGGGATATTCCTTGTGAAGAACAGAAGTTTGTGTAATGTCCTCTACGCTTGCGTGCTCGAGCAATTAGGACTCTATTAGTTAGATCTGAGTCCATGCACTGATGGAAGTCTTTTGGCTTTCAATAATTTATTAACTCACCCTTGAAAAATGAGAGATCTACCACTATCGCTTGGAGAAGAAGAAAGCAAAAAATTTAACACTTTGTTTCCTAATAGTTCCATGTAAGAGTGCTTTCAGTGGCATCCTTGGCAGATCTTTCTTGACAAGACTGGATAGTGTGGCTTCCCTAGTCCACCTTAAAGAAACATATCATAACAATGATGAGAAGCCAGAGATACTTGAAGAAGGTCCAGTGAGAGTCAATATGGTCGATCTTGACGGGGGTGAAGACAAAGCCATACCAATTATGGATGGTGGTTTCAAAGTTGTTCAACTTGACGATAATCCCCTTATATCTGCTAAGATATGAATCAGACTCAGCCCAAGGTAAATAATGCACTAATCACATGTCTCTGGGAAAATTCAAATCTCTTTGTTATTTCTCCATATGAAATGCCCAACATCGACCTCACTGTAGCCTACCATCAATTGAATGTCGGTCCCAATGCTTGGCATGTATTGTAGTGAGGAAGAAGAAGGCATTCTCTAGAGAAGGTCGAAGCTACCTCTAGAACAATCAAAGGACTGTTAGTCGCCAACTTCGTTTATGAAGTGAAATAGACATAATGGCTCCCAAGCATTGTACTAGTTAAGAAATCCTTCGAGAAGTGGAGGATGTTTGTAGATTATATTTACATCAATCGAGCATGCTTGAATGACTCATATATGCTGCCTAACATTGGTAAGCTAGTAGATAACTCGGACGAATACAAGTTATTATCATTCATGGACGCCTACTCTGGGTACAACCAGATGCCTATGTTCGGACCTGATAGGAGGAAAACGACACTCATGTCCAAGCATGTCAACTACCAGTACAATGTGATGCCTTTTGAATTGAAGAACGCATGTGCGACGTACCAAAGGATGATTAACAAAGTCTTTCGATAAGAGATAGGTGAGACGGTGGAGGTATAAATAGACAACATGATTGTGAAGTCCAGTCACAAGGAATCCCATAATCAACACCTTTTTAAAAGAATTTGACATTACAACATGAGTCTCAACCCAATGAAATGTACATTTGAGGTGAGAGCCAACAAGTTTTTAGGGTTCTACCTTACAAAGAGGGGAATTAAAGCCAACCTCGACAAGTGTTAAGCAGATGTGTAGATGAGCACACCAACCTCGAAGAAAAATTCCAAAATCATAATGGGATTCTCGCCACCTTAAACAAGTTCAGTTCGAAGTCTGTGCAACATGCCTTGACTTTCTATAGATTATTGAGGAAATAATCAAAGTTTGAATGGACACCAGAAATCAAAAGAGTATTTAGATCACTGGAAAAAGGTGTTGGCCATACAACAGGTGCTTAGTCATCCTATCTCTGGCAAAGCCTTATATATACCTCGTAGTCTTTGAGGAAGTAGTAGGCGTCATTCTGACCAGGGATTCGGATTCCAACTAGAGCCTAGTATACTTCATATTGAAGGCTTTAGCTGGACTGAAAAAAATGCTACCAAAAGATAGAGAATGTGACTCTTGCATTGGTGACGGCATAGAGAAAGCTTTGAAGGTATTTCCTCACATGCTCTATAATAGTTCAGACCAACTTACCCTGGAAACAAATACTTCACCGACCAGATTTGGTCGGCCGTCTAACAAAATGGTCCATTGAACTATCGGAGTTTAAAGTGTCCTTCAAAACTAGAAAGGAGTTGAAAGCCTAGTTGTTCTTCGACTTCTTGGCAAAATTGACTACTAATCTCCAGGAAGCATCTCATACTTGAAGGTTTAAGAAACACAAGAAATGGGTGTTTGAATAGGGTTTCTAGATTAAAAAAATTTCTCTACCCAATAGCACAAACAGCAAAATATTCAACAAAGATAAAAGACATAATTATTTTTATCCTGGTTCGCTGTTAACTAAGCTACGTCCAGTCTACCCGCCAGAGTGATTTCTCCTTCTCAATAAGGACTTAATCCACTAATCAAAGAATTAATTACAAACTCAAAGCCAACATGTCTATGATTTCTTGAGAATCCTGACTATACCCTAGTCTCTCAAGGAACTTTAACCAAAGGTTAATACAACAAGGTTGTGTTTACAAAGTGCTTCTAAAAATAAGCAGATACACAAGTTTAAAACAAGTATTACACTTACGAAAATATATTCAAGAAAGTGTTCTAAGTGTTTGAATGTGATATAGTTTTCTTAGTGTGAAAACACCACTTTCTCTTTGTATTATTTCTTCACGTATGAGATGCATTCAATTAGTAGTTTTCCAATCTTCCAAGACCTTTTTATATAGATGACAAATAGATCTATTGGAGGGTGGAATTTTAATATCCTCAATATCACAACTTTAAGAAGGTCACTTGTTTCTAAAATAGTATAGTGACGCTTGCAGCATAAAGTGGGTGAGAATTGGATGTGAGAAACAATGTAGGTACAATAGTACAGTCCTTTTCCTGATCTTCAGGGTAGTGGAAAAGATATTTGCTTTTGTACTGATTATACTTTTTGCCACGTGTTCTTCTTTCTATAGTTGACTTTAGGTCATTAAATTATAGTCAAGGGCTTCATATTAAAGTTGGTAAAGCTTGAGTTGAGTTCAGAGCCTGTCTTTAGGATCTGGTAAAAATGAGACTTCAGAGTCTATAGAGTTCAGAGTCCTGGGACTTGAAAGGCTTGAATTATTAGAGTCTTTATTAGAGTCATCCTGGATAGATTCTTTGCAGAAGCCTTGACTTGGTAATCCATACGCTTGAATTTCATGTAAACATGCTTTTGTTTGTTCCTTAGGTTAAAAGTGTGTCTTCAGTTCAGAGTCTGGTCTTCCAGAGTTGACTTCTTCAGAGTCAGAACTTGTTTTTTATGATTTGTGCACTTAACAAAAATATTAGAGTACAAAATTGTTCTATATACATATTAAGCTTTGTTATCATCAAAACTCAAGTATAGTTGCAGAACCAAACTTGTTGCAACAATCTCCCCTTTTTGATGATGACAAATCCATGTACTTTGATGAATAATTTTTACTTGGATAATTAAATTTATAAAACATCAGAATTAGGTTTGTAAGCTCCCCCTGAGTTTTATACTTATCAAAATTATTCTCAGCTTCTTCAGAGTGAGGTTTGTAAGCTCCCCTTAAGATTGAGACTTATTAAAAGTATTCTCAGCTTCTTCAGAGTGAGGTTTGTAAGCTCCCTTTGAGATTAAGACTCTAAAAATTATTCTCAGTTTCTTCAGAGTGGGGTTTGTAAGTTCCCCATGAGATTGAGACTAGAAAAATTTTGATGTTTCAGAAAAAATAGTTAGCATGATAAGAATTATTCGCCTGATTAACATAAGAGTTTCAGAGCTTAGTTTTTATTAATGAGAAATATGATTCCTGGTTAATAATCTTAACAACACATATCTGATTTTCTGATTAATAAATTTCCAACAAATTGAATTAAGATTATAACATGTTTGGGATTTATTATGGGTTAAAGAATATCAAAATCATATTCTTTTTCTCCCCATTTGTTATCAATAAAAAAGAATAAGATAAAATGAAAAGAAAATTATAATAACATAAATAGATCAGAGTCAGAAGGAAAACAACTAAAAGAAATTTCATTAATCATTTTGAAAAACAAGATACAATAGAGAAGATACAAAATACAATATGGGAAAAGGGAGACTATGGAGCATAGGGTCCAACACCAGAAGCGCCTTCACTTACATCAAGATTCAAACTCCAATGGGTCTCAAAAGCCTCAGTTAAACCAACATCTTGCACCTTCTTCAATATTCTTTCTTGATAGAAGAGTTCTGACAGCACTCTTCCAAACCAATGAAGAAAGACATTCCCTCGTGAGAGGCAATGAAATTTGACTTCATAAAGTTAAAAATGTTGAGAAGAAGGTTAACTTTAACCCTAGTTTTGATGAAAAAAAGAAGATGCTTGTCATCATAAGTGATTGGGTCCAAAGTCTCTTCTTTTGGCTGAATATTTGACACCAATTGTTGATGCCATATCTTTGCCATGGGAAGGAGAGGGGAGACGCTTGCAAGTTTATCGAGGTTGACAAGAATCTTTGGCAGAACGCAGTTAATAAAGGGATTGATCCTTCAGTAGTGATCCATACAAACACCATTCTCCTTACACTGTATTGTCTTAGCAATGAGAGAAGGAGTGGTGATAATAGGGATAACAAAGACATTGGACTGGATACTTGAAGCATCCTATCTGAGCTGCTTAAAAGAAACATCCATAATTGTTTTACAAGAATTAGATAAATAGGTCCGGATAGCATGTCAAAGTATTTGTCCCATTTTTGAGAGGAAAGAACATCAAAAAGGTCAAAACCTTGACTCTTAAGATCAGCCAAATCAACAAACTTCTCATAAGAGATAGACAGAGGGCTTTCTTCACCAAGGAAAGTGTTAGAAGCCATTTCTAGTTTTTTAGAGTAGAGGTGAAGGAAGACAAAATTTCAAAAACGGTTATGAGAAAGCGCAAGAGATGAGGAGGATGATGAGAGGTGAAACAGAGTTTAAATAGAGTGAAAAGAGAAGTTAAAATGACTAAGAAGATAATAAAGTTGAGAGCTTAAAAGAAAGTAGACTCGACAGTTACCTAGAAAATCCATAGCACTAACATTTATGACAAGACACACAACCTAGTACACTTGTCATAAGACATTGCTACACAACATTGAAAAAGAATAATAATAATGGTTAATAACATTTCTTCGAGTTTGTCCAATCCAGTAGCAGACAAATTTGGGAAGATGTGCATGAAGACCAAGATTTATCTCTTTCTCCTTTGTTCATAGAAGCACAATAAATACAATAGATTCTACTTAATACCAATGTTATCTATATAAATGAGACTTCATCAATAGCAGTATCACAATCCTATCTTTTCCATCTAGCTCTTTTCCATTTCTCTCTAGACATGAGTAATTCATCAAAGAACACTAAAAGGATTCTTCCAAAGAGGTCAACAAGGATATTTGTAAGCTCAATGATGTTGAGAAGAATCACAAAGATGACAAGCTCAAAACCTTTGAAGCAGCGACAACACAAGCAAGTTCATATGTTGGAGCTTTTGTGGTAGGAAGAACTTTAGTTACTAAGATGAATAAAACTAAAAAGAAGAAGAAGCCAGCTGAAGACATTGGATCAAATGTAGATGAGGATTGGATGACCTTTTTGGAATGGGTGGTTGGCATATGGATGTCGTATGAAGATTGTAATTTTTTGTTATGCCTTTGCTTGCTTAAAATGATTCTGAATCTTGTAATTTTTTCTGAGTAAAAATAATTGATCATTTCCTGAATGCTTTTGATTAGAGTATTTTGCCAATAACATATTCTGAGTGAGCCACTGGTGTTGATAGAGATGTTTTCAACCATTTCAACTGAGTTTTATTGAACAACAATAGAATTTTTAGGGCTTTAAGGTTTGAAAAGATTCAAACGTGGGTTGTGAAAACAAGTAGCGTTGTACGTGAGAAGTGAGTGAATCGTGGGTTTAAATAGAGAAAATAATAATTAATAAATTTTGAAAACACACGCAAATTGATAAGGGAGGAAAATTAAATGATTTTCTCTTTACCCAAGAAATAGAGTATCCCAATGGGTCACTTTAACCGTTCAGATGACTTAACGTATGACATTGGTATTACTTTAGATCCATATAAACAACACTTGATTTCCACCATTAATTTCAAAACTCAGAGTCCAGAAGACAAAATTTTCCAAAAGGGTTTTGACTTTGGACCTTCTAACCCAGAGAGCCTTCTAACTTCAGAGGGCTAACTAGTTCAGAGCCAATTTATATTTTAGTCATATTTTGACTCTCCAGAGGCTACACACATTTAAATTGTTTTATTCTGGACAAAGTTCCATATTCAAAATTTTCATAATTAAAACAAATTTATCTTCAAAAAGGGGTTTTGTAAAGATTTCATCCCATTGATAGTATGTATCTATAAATTTTAAACTGATAATTCCCTTCTGAACATAATCCCTTATAAAATGGTGTTTAAAATTGAGTGCAAAATAGGATTTTTAGATAATCAAATTGCAGAAGTATCATCACAAAGAATAGAAATGTTACTCTCATAAAGTAGATAATCTTCTAGCTGACTTTTTATCCAGAGTATTTGAGTGTTACATCCAGATGCTGCAATATATTCAGCTTCTGATGTTGACAATGTTATTGTTGTCTTATCTTTTGCTCGAGCAAGAAATAATATTATCACCAAGAAACTGGCAGCTTCCACTTGTGTTCTTCCTTTCTAGTCTATCTCCAGTGTAGTCAGCATCATAATAACCTACTAACTTGTAATCTTTGGATATTCTATAAATCAATCCAAGGTTAATAGTACCTTTTAGATATCTAAAGATTCTCTTAACAACCGTTAAGTGGGATTCTCTATGATTTGATTGGAATCTAACACATACGAATACACTAAATAAAATATCAGGTCTAGAAGCAGACAAGTATAAGAAAGAACCAATTATACCTCTATATACCTTTTTTACCTCTTTGCTTTCATCTTTCTCCAAAATACATGTTGGATGAATATGAGTCTTTGCTGGTTTGCACTCTGACAAGTCAAACTTCTTCAGAAGTTCCCTTGTGTACTTGCTCTGATGGATGTATGTTCCTTCTGAATTTCGGTTGATTTGAATCTCCTGAAATAACTTTAATTCTCCCATCAGACTCATCTCAAATTCTGCTTGGATAGACTTATAAACTTCCTTGCAAAAAGTAGCATTAGCAAAACCAAAAATAATGCCATCAACATAAATTTGCACAATTAAAATATCATTTTTGTATGATTTACAAAACAAAGTTGTATCAACCTTACCTCTTGTAAAATCATTTTTCAAAAGAAAATTTCTTAGTTTTTCATACCATGCTCTAGTAGCTTGTTTCAGACCATACAAAGACTTTTTAAGTTTATAAATAAAATCTGGGTTTTTATGATTTTCAAAGTCGGAAGGTTGATGTACATAAACTTATTATGTAATGTAACCATTCACAAATGCACTCTTAACATCCATTTGATATAAAATGATGTTATAATTTACAGCAAAACAAATCAGGAGACGAAAATATTCTAACCTGGCCACTAGTGCAAAGGTTACAGTATAATCAATTCCCCCTCTTGTTGACTATAACCTTGTGCAACCAGCCTGACTTTATTCCCTACCACTTCTCCTTGCTTATTAAAATTATTTTTGAAGACCCATTTAGTTCCAATAACATGAGTTCCTTTGGGTATTTGCAAAAGATCCCATACATCATTTTTGGAGAACTGATTTAATTATTCTAGTATTGCCTGAATCTAGTTTGTGTCCAGAAGTTCTTCATCAATGGAAGTAGACTCTATAAAGGACACCAAACCCCAAAGTATTTCTTCATATGGTTTAAATGAGGATCTGGTTCTGATGGGTTCTAATTTGTCTCCCATAATCAATTCTTCAGGATGTGAAGATCTTTGCCTTTGTTTTTTCAGAGGCACTGGTGTATCAGTAGATTTTGATTCTGATTGAGCAATTTTGTGTTTAGTTCTTTCAGAGTTTTTCACTTCAGATTCCTTGCCTTCAGATTCTGAGTAGCTAATATCCAAATTTGCAAGCTTTTCAACTAGCTTTAACTCGTGTAGGTCAAACTTATCATCAAACTTAACATGAATTGATTCCTCAACAATTCTCATTTTAGTGTTGTACACTCTATAGCCTTTTGAGTGTTTGGAGTATCCTAACATGATACATTTTTGTGCTTTGGAATCAAACTTGTTCAAGTTCTCTTTAGTATCCAAAATAAAACATGAACAACCAAAAAGATGGAAATAAGAAATGTTAGGTTTTCTATTCTTCCATAATTCATATGGAGTCCAACCCAGAATAGGTCTTATTGAGATCATGTTCTGAATGTAAAACGTTGTGTTGATTGTTTTTTCTTAGAAGTTCTTTGCAACATTAGTTTCACTGGTCATAGTTCTGGCCATTTCTATCAATGTGCAATTTTTCCTCTCTACATCTCCATTCTGTTAAGGATTTATAGGGCAAGAGAAATCATAAGAATTGCCATTTTCATCAAAAAAAACTAAAAGTATTTGTTTTCAAATTCTCCACCATGATCACTTATGAATTTAACAATCTTAAAGTCTTTCTCATTTTGCACTTGAGAGCAGAAGGTAGCAAACACAAAATGTGACTCATCCTTGTGCTTTAGAAACTTTAACCATGTCCACCTGTTGTAGTCATCTACAATGAGTAATCCATACTTTTTGCCATTGACATAGGATATTTTCACATATCCAAATAAGTCAATGTGCAAAAGCTCAAAAGGCCTAGAGGTTGAAACAACATTTTTAGCTTTGAAAGAAGTTTTTGAAAACTTGTTTTTCTGACATGCCTCACAAAAGGAATCTGAAGCAAACTTCAGATTTAGAAGGCATCTGACTAAGTTCAGCTTGTTTAGCTTGTCTATGCAAAGTCCATTTCTCTTAATTCACATACATGGTGCATTTAACATTTGATTTTCTAAATCAGAAAGTTTAATTTTGTAAATTTTGTTTTTCCTCTTGCCATTGAAGAGTACAGAGCCATCCTTCTGACTAACAGCTTTGCATGCTTTTCAATTAAAGATAATAGCATAACCATTATCACTTAATTGACTTATGGACAAAAGGTTATGCATTAATCCTTTAACTAATACAACATTACTGATAAAAGGGAGAGAGCCATTACCAACAGTTTCAGAGCCAATAATCTTACCTTTCTGATTTCCTCTAAAACCAATGGTGCCTCCAGGCTTAAGTTCCAGACTTTGCAACATATGTGTTCTTCCCGTCATGTGTCATTAGCATCCAGAGTCCAGGTAACAAGATTGGTGTTTCAACTTGGATGCTAAGACTGTCTGCAACATATACTATTCTATCTTTAGGTACCCATATCTTTTTGGGTCATTTCTTGTTAGTTCTCCCAAAGTTTTTCTTAACCCGAGTTTTTTTGGCAGAATAATCATGTGTGTGTTTATAAGTGAAATGTGGGTATAGATTGTAAGAACAAGATTTGGTTCTTCATCTGGCCTTTAGTTTTGATGATAACAATACATTGTTTCTTAGAGAATAATTTTGTACCCTAATGGTTTTTTCTAGTGGGTAACTTTTGTTAATAGGTTCTGACTCTGAAGATTTGGCATACGGCGTCATTAGATTCTGGACTAAACACTCTTTGACTCTTAAGAGATACAAAAGCGCGCTTTACAAAGTTATGTCAAGTTTTGGAACGCTTTTAAACAACAGTTTTGATGAACGTTTAGGCTAAAGTTTCTGATTATGAATCTGATAGAAGAGTCTCTAAAGGTTTATCAAGCTCTTAAGATTCTGCACTTTCGAGTTTTGAAGACCAGTTCTAAAGACTCTGAAGACACTGAAAACAAGGTTCTGAAGACTCTTTACTCAGTTTTGATCCTTCTAAGCATGCTTCAACAACATTTATTCAGAAGTCTCTGAAGATTAGAAGATAAGATCAAAAATTTTTACGTGAGAAAAATAGTACACAATACAAGATCAAATATTCTTTCCACTACACTGATTTTGTGTTATAAGGATTGTACTATTGTACCATTTTGTCTTCCACCTTTGCAAACCGTTATGCAAGGTGTTGGCTCATTTGTGAATATTTCCATTCTACCCTCCAACGGGTATTTTCATTGCTTATATAAAGGAGATTTGGAAGAATGAATGATGCTGCTAGTTTTCATGCTCGTTAACGCTACATTACAACGTTTTTCCTGAACAGATCATTCTTGTGAATATAGAAAAACACATAGAGCTTTTTTTTTTCATTTTTGTGTGATAAATTCATTGTACTTAAACTTGTGTAATCTTCTTTCTTAGAAGCAACTTTGTAAACATATTTCCTGTATCTCATTAATTGAGGTTGTATTCTTTGAGAGACTAGGGTATAGTCAGGATTCTCGAGAAGACGTTAGTGTGTAGTCTTTGTGTGTTTGTAACCTGTTAATTATAGTGGATTAAGTCCTTGTTGAGAAGGCAAAATCACCTTGTCGGGTGGACTGGATTAGCTTAGTTAACAGTGAACCCGTATACAAATATTTGTGTTAATTTATTTTTGCTCATGGTTCATCTTTGATTGTTTTGGGTATGAAAAAGTTTTATCTTGGAAACCCAATTCAAACCCCCTTTCTTGTGTTTTTTGTCACATTCATAGACCTTTTGGTTTTAATTGCCTTTTGTTTTGAGTTAGGTTTGACCTTAGAATTTTTGGGAGTACATAACCAATACCTAATTTTCCATTTCTGCTTACTCCATATATCATAGAAGCCATTTTGCTTCTGTTTAAGTTTTGAATTTCTTTACTCTTGCTTTTGAGGGAAGAGTTATCTTTTTCAAGATTGTAAATTTTTTCTTTGAGAGTAGATTTTTCTTTCTTTAACTCACTATGGGCTTCAAAGTCATCTACATGAATTTGTTTCAAATCCTTATATCTGTTGTGAAGACTCTGGTATTTTTCAAGAATTTCAGTGAGACGAGATTCTACTTCAGAGCGGGTTGGGTTAGAGAATACCTTTTCAGAGTCTGATTTTGATTCTGATTCAGAGTCAGATGCTTTTGTGCATGCCATTAGCGCCATGTTGGCTTGCTCTTCTTCAGAATCTCTTTCTAAAGACTCTGAGTTGTCCCATGTAGCCATCATAACCTTCTTCTTATCTTTGAAGAACTTCTTCTTAGGCATTTATTTCTTTAGCTTGAAATATTCATTCTTGTAATGGCCTAACTCCTTGCACTCAAAGTAGATGACATCTTGGTCAGCACCAGATTTCTACTGTCCAGATGTTGACTTAAAGCATTCGCCTATTCTTTTGATTCCTCTGAGCTTTTATTGTATCTTTCTCCAGAGTTGATTACCTCTTCTAGAAAGAAGAGATATCTCATCCTCTTCATCATAATCTTCTTCAGATTATTCTTGTTCTTCAGCTTGAAAGATCTTTGCCTTTTCTGTCATGCCTTTGGATTTGAGAGCCATGGATTTTCCTTTTCTTTGAGGTTCATCCTCTTCCAGCTTTATCTCATGACTTTTTAAAGAAATGATAGGTTCTTCCAGAGTCATGCTTTTTAGATCATTATACACTTTAAAAGTATTCACCATAAGCCTTCAATTCTTTGGTAGGCTTCTGATGATTTTCTTCATGTGATCTGTAGTAGTGTAGCCTTTATTTAAAATCTTTAAACCAACTACAAGCTTTTGAAACCTTGAGAACATATCCTCAATAGTTTCATTATCCTCCATTTTGAAGGCTTCATATTTTTGAATCAAGGTAAGAGCCTTTGTTTCTTTCATTTGTTTATTTCCTTCATGAGTCACTCTTGAAATTCTCGTATGCAGATCTCAGATGTCCTAAGGATGTCGAGAAATTGATCTCTGCTTTACTAAACAAGGACAGAACAAGAACATTCTGATATCTCAAAGTCATAACAGTGCCATGACAGATGTTTCAACATCTGTTAAGACATATATTTTAGAGCATAAGAAAATAGTGAATTATACAAAGCAGAATGATAAATAACACTACGTATGATGACCCAGTTCGGTGTACAACAACACCTACATTGGGGGCTACCAAGCCAGGAATGAATTCACGATCAGTAGTATTAATTCAGAGCTAAAATCCCTCGTTTACAACCCCTCACTTAATCCCTACCCAATGCAACTTCTACCTAGAAACCCATCTAGATAAGAGAAACCCATCTCAATTCCTAAATCACCTCAGTGATATCTAACAATCACAACCTCTGGTGATTGTATCAAACTGTTCAATTGAAAGACAACCCTTTCAACACAATATTCAATCAATACTCTTGACTAACACTAATACTTGAATTTGCTTAAAAGCTTCATCCAAGAACAATACACAATTCATTACCTATAGGTTTTTGAATATGAAAAACTATGTCTACCACAATGTATCAAACTGATACAAAGGGTGACTTACATTACAAGAAAAACACACGACTCTCAAAACCCTAAACCCTTAATTTGCTTTACAAAAGTAATTCGTGATTTGCTCTAGGTCTTGGTCTTCCTTTTATAATCTTCAGCTGTCCATGGGCTTCAAAATCTGTGTCCAATCATTCCTTGATCCATGTTCTGATTGCGCCTTAAATCTTGGAACAGATCTGCAACAAACCTGTTGTATCAGACCAATATGTCGAGTCCACAAGATAGGACTTCTTCTTTGACATGTTGTTCTTTTCAGATTTCTTCATGTTTAGACATCTTGTTCAACATCATGTTTTACCAAATTTTAGTCAAATCTTAAAGCCTTCAATCTCCCCCTTTTGACAAATTTTGGCTAAAACTCCTTTTGCACAATAAACCCAGGAAATCAAGGAGTAGAAAGAGTAGAAAGTCCTGAAGTCATTTCAGTCGGCCTATGACGAGTTTAGCAGAAAATAATGTGACTCCTGGAAGCTTTCATTCTTCCTGTACAACACACACCACCTATTATATGACATGTACCCTTTTCCCTAGTGTACATGAGGAAGAAGATACAAGACACTCCCCCTCAAAACCAGTCCCAATTTACCATCCTCCATTATCCAAATCAAGGCTCAGAGGACCAAACCCCAACTCCAGATAACTCAGAACACAAGACACAATTATGTTCATAACTCAGATCACAAGACACAAAAAGAAGACTCAGAACAAAAATAACTGAGACACAGACAGAGTGTTAAACATTATATCCAACATCCTTGCAAAACAACTGCAAGAATGGACTCAAGACACAAATGAAGATCAGTCATGTGTTGCAAGGAACAACACACAACTGAGATAGACACACAACCTATCTCCCCCCTTTTAGCAAAAAATTGACAAAAGTATTCAACATAATTCCATACCCAAACAATACTTACCCAAACCTGGACAAATGCCATAAACTCACGACACAACAAAAACATAACCTGAGAAAAAAGAAGCACATACCCCCTTTAAATACCCGAGCAGTTTCCTTAGGAATTAACGAGCCATTGATGTTAGCAAAGATCAATTCAATGAGAACATAAATTGAGGAAGATAACTTCAGCATAAATGAATATGCACCGCCCAACTCAGTTTTGATTGTTTCTTCTTTAATGAGAACCATCCAAAAAATATGCATGTACCAAAGGCACATGTTTTACACGCCTTCTTTAAGGCACGTTTTCCACCGTCCAAGGAACATCGTCCATATAGAGACACTTGTAAACAAACACGAGTCCTAAACAATGTCCTGAAACCCAGTCATACCTTGTCTACTCTCTCTTGTAAACTTTGAAGCATAGTCACAATGCTTTCCAATGAGCTCCAAGCAAATGTTTTCTGCCTGAATTAGAAAAACCTGACCATGATGTCAAGATATTATATGTGACATCTCCCATTTATCAACAAAAGCTCTCATGAACCTTATCCCAATCTGCAGAGAAAAATAAATTCTCCCCGACAATATCCATACCTATTTCTCAGGTCTCTCCTAAGAATCATGAACATAGTTGAAATAATTCAATAGCCTTGACAATTCAAACTCACAAGCAGAACTTACTAAGCTAAAGAATCCACACACCACAATGTCAAGACATCTTGTCTGACATCACAACCTCACAAGAATCACATGAACATCTTCATGCTCATAAGTGAGAAAATACCAGGATCACAATCCTTATACCATAACCAATAAACTCTTGGATTGAGACCAAATAGCACCATTGATCACTCTCCCCCTAAACATATCCACACACTGTACAAATTCATATTGAATCTTACAGTCATAGACAACCTTGTTCTTTGAGAATAAATCCAATCAAACCTGAAATGCTCACATCCCCGAAGGAGACATACAAATTCTCTTAACTCCTTGGTTAGCCATGATGTCATCCACACATGGAAGACATCAAACCCCTTCTCCATATGAAGAGAGATACATCCTCAGCCTACTTCCTTCTCAAGATTCAGCTTGATACAATCTTTTCTAGAGATACTTCTAGCAGAACCTACCATCTACTCACAGATAATCAGAATCCACATAGACTTGGCCAATAGCTCTACATCATACTCCACAATGAATAGATATAGCTCTAAAGATGAAAATCAAACCAATAGCAGGAATGATGTTCCAACATCATTTAGGACATTAGTCTCAATTAGAGGAGCCATGTATTTTGATTCTTGAAACATCAATCATAGACCTTACCATTTGCATAGTAATTCTTACACCTTGTTAAGGTACACATGAAGATCTTAATATGATACACACTTGTATCAGCTTAATCTTCACACGAATCTGGCTTCTTATGAGCAAAATAATCTTCAAGATATCTGAGAAAAAGTCCTAGATATTTGATTTTGACCTCCATATAGTCAGGTTGAGATGCCTTTAACAGTCCTCCACTAGCAATTAGAACACATACTCAGTCTTGTGTGCTCTTTTTCAGGGTGATGATGAGACCATTGATCACTTATTTTATGAGTGTGTCAAGACCAGATCAATTTGGGAAGCAATTTTGAACTGGTTGGATATACAGCACAAACCGAAGTCTTGGATTGATGAGAATATAAGGATTAGTGAAAAAGCTAAAGGTAAAGGGTGGAGAGTGGCACTATTTAAAATTGCTGATGCTGAAACTATATACTACACTTGGAAATATAGGAACAACATTATTTTTTGAATTGATGTAGATAGGGATAAGATAGTAAAGAATATCATAGATACCATTGTGTATAAAGGGTGGCAAAATGTAAAAATAAGGAGACATTTAGTGCACTATATGATGTAAATAGTCATTAGGTTAGTTGGATCCTTTGGATCACCTCTTGTATTAATGTGTTTTTTTGAATTAATATATTTCTCTTTGATTCAAAAAAAATTAGAACACATACTCCTATAGGATATACTAGAACATAACTTATGCACCCCTATGCGCTTAGATCAGAAATAAACTGAACCAAGGAATGTTCATCAAGATGATCATGTGTTAATCTTCACTTCCACCAGCACACTAATCCATAACAAGTTTCTTGGATAGAGACTTCCTAGACTGCAAACCAAATGTCTCTTCAAGTCCAATTTAAAGAAGATTCCCAACACTTTTGATCAACATTTATTTAGCATCCAGAGCATATGCTACATCACTCTTTTTTCCAAGAAGTTCACTCATTAGATCAACAAGATTTTGCACACTCTTCTGGAATGATGTTTCAACATCTGGTTGAACGTCAGTTCCTTTTCCAATGAACAGATCATTGAAGTTGGATCTGAAGCCACACCTTGTTTACATTTAAGGACAAGATAAGGACCTTTTAAGATCTTCACAGATGATACCAACTGTATCCATTCTTCATAGAATATGTTCTTGAGTTCTTATAAATGCTAACGCTGCACCTTCTGGTGTGACATTTTGACATCATATTTCTTGAACACCAAGCAAAAAGGATAATCAATTAAATACTTGCTAAGTGTTAGATGTCAAACATGTTATATATATGTATTCAATACTTGGCATTTTTCATTACTTTCCATGTGTAACTTGTTGATTTTAGTGGTGATTCGTGTTGTTCTTCAAACATTGGAATATACGCGTGGTGCTTGTAATTTGTATGCTAGTGTGCAGGAATAGGCATGAAATAATCAAGAATGTAAGACACAAAAAGTGGATGCAAGCTGCCATTGAATCATGAAGCTACAACAGGGTGTTCGCTTTGCGAACTCTGGCGAAGGTGCCAGCGAAGGTTCATTTTGCGAACAACAGCGAGGCTTTCAGCGAAGAGAGGTAGAAAGTTTCAGTTGGAAAAGAACCTAAAGTTTACTTTGTGAACTCCCAGCGAATGTTCGCTGGTTTGCTTGCTGCGCGAAGGACCTGGCGAATGGAGGCAGTGGAAAATGGACCCTGAATTCGCTTTGCGAATGAGCTGGCAAATGATTCGCTGTGCGAATGGATCGTTCACAATGCGAACCCACGACATCAGCCTGGGGCGGTTTAACTCTCTGAGGCACTTAAGGTGCCATTTTCTCTCATTCGCTAGGCGAATGATTCATTCGCAGTGCGAATGCTGCAGAATTCAAGTGTTGTATAAATAGATTTTCACTTGTCTTGAAAGGGATCTTTTGCTATTTTCACCCAAAAACATAGTTTTCTGTCTTCTGATCATCCAAGAGGGAATTTTCACCTTGAGAAGCTGAAGTCACATCCATTCTCGATTATTCGACTTGGATGTTCATTCATCTCCTCTTAAAACTTGTCATCCAAGCTACCATGAGAATGAGTAGCTAAACACTCTTGTGTTGAGGTTAGATGTAGTTGATCTTGATAATATGTATTTCTTTTGATCTTTTGTATATGAACAAGGTTTTGGATCAATATAGATGAAGTTATTTGCTCTTAATGATTTATGTGTGGTTTGTATTGCTCTAGACATAGATTCTACAAATCATGACCTAATAATTTCATCTCTTAAAAACCAAACTCTAGACATAGATTTGGGACTTGTTATTCGCTTTGTGTTGATCTTAACAATTATTGTTTCGATTGTTAGCGTGAGACATCATCTAACGATCTAAACAACGATACTCACGACTTTGCTTTAAACATAAACTTAGTCGAGAGGATACGCGGTTGTATTGGTCGGAAACTTAGTTCATATGCGTGATTAATTGGATATATATGAAAAGGATTAGCGAAACCTAACCTTGACATGCTTTTCTAAAAACCTTACAAACTCTTTGCCACAAATTTACTCTTTGCTACCAATTAATGTTAACCGAAATAGAGAACCATTTGAAACTTGTGAACTTAAAACATTGTGACTATTGAAAGGCAAGCATCTAATATCGACAATCCCTGTGGAGACGATAAAAACACCCCCTAATACTGTTTCAACAAAATGGCGCCGTTGCCGGGGATTGTTCATTGATAGTGCAAGCATTGCAATAGTTGTGTTGTTCTAAGCTTGTTAACTTTTTCTCGAACTTGTTAATTTGTTTTGTTTAGTGTGCAGACTTTGTTTTATGTGAGGGAAACTACCGGCGGACCAACTTCTGTTCAATCCTGAGATTGAAAGAACCGCTCGTAGGATCAATAGCAGAACGAGACGAAGGAGGAAACTAGCTAGACAAAAGCAAGAATAAGAGGGAAGTTCGACTTCTATACCACCACCATTTCCACAGTTACTTCCAGTTATGGAACATCCACCACCACCTGCTTCTAGACCATGTACCAACAATCCGAGACAGAATGCGCAGTTTGCTCGCAATGCGCAGAACGGTCGTCATTCAAAAATGAAGACTGGTATTCTCCAACTACTATATCAAAGTCCTTTTACTGGTATGGATCATGAGGATCCTTTTACACATCTGACGAAGTTCTATGAGATTGCGGGAGCAACTGGTGCGCCCGAAGCTGAAGAGGAATCTCTGTTTAAGAGACTATTCCCGCATTCCCTCATTGGGAAGGCCAAGGAATGGTATCTTGATCAGTCAACGGCAATAATGACGGATTGGAATGCACTTGAAGAAAAATTTTTGGAGCGATTTTTCCCACATACTCGTTTTATGGAGGCAAAGACCGCAATCGCAGTGTTCACACAAGGTGCCAACGAATCTCTCAATGAAGCGTGGGAGAGATTCAAATCTATGTTGAGAAAATGCAAGGGGCATGGCTTTGATGAATTATCTCAAATTCATATTTTTCGGAATGGACTTCAGCTTGTGCATAAAACCTTGTTGGATGCCACCGCTGGTGGATCCTTAATGACCAAAACTGCTGAAGAAGCCATTGCCATTATTGACAAGATGGTGTTGAATGATCATCAGGGAAGTCATAACTGTAGCCCTTCTCAAAGGACTCTTGGAGTTTTGGAACTGGGAACCAACGATGCTATACTTGCTCAAAACAAGTTATTATCCCAGCAAGTTGAGTTATTGACGAAACAAATGTCTAAACTTCCGCAATAATTTAAAGAGATTCATGATTCTCCGAGCAAGAGTGTACAAGTAGCTTATTGTGAATTGTGTAGGGGAGATCATCCTACCGGATATTGTCCTCCGGTTTTGGAGGAGGTAAATTATGCTAGAAATGCGACTCAAGGTTATCAAGGACGACCTCCGTACCAAAGTGCTCAACCACCGTACCAAAATCAACAAGGCTATCAACCTCGAAGCAACTACCAAAATCAACAAGGATGGAGACAAAATCCTTACCAACCACCCTAAGAGCAAAGTGGAAGTTCAATAATGGAGGAGACTTTCACCAAATTCATGCAATTATCAATGGCAACTCAAAAGAGTACGGAAGCTTCGATTAAAAATCTTGAATCGCAAGCAGGGCAACTTGCCAAGCAATTAGCTGAAAACCAACCGGGGCCATCCTTCTCTGCTACCACTCAACCAAATCCTAAAGGGGAGTGTAAAGCCATTTTCACAAGAAGTGGTAGAACAATTGGAAGAGATGTTGAACATGTGGTGGTAGTTGAAAAGGAAAACGATATTGTGTTGGAGGAAGTCGAAAAAAATGATGAAAATGGGGTAGTTGAAAAGAATGATGAAGAAGTGAGGAAGAAAAAAGAAAAAGAAAGAAAGGAGTTTGAGAAGGAAGTTTTACAAAGACGATTACCGTATCCCCCTACTCCAAATAAAAAAGAGAATGATAGGCATTACGCAAGGTTTTTGGAGTTATTTAGTAGGTTGCAAGTAACCGTACCTTTCTCTAAAGCTCTTGAACAAATGCCTAGGTATGTCAAGTTCATGAAAGACATACTCATGAAAAAGAAGAGGTGCACTGACAAAAACAACATTGATCTTAATGTCGAGTGTAGTGCCGTCATCCAATGTGTGCTTCCGCGGAAAGAACAAGATCCGGGAAGAGTAGCTTTACCTATTACAATAGGTAATGATTTTCAATGCAAAGCTTTGGTTGACATGGGTGCGAGCATCAATCTAATTCCCTTGTCGGTGGTGAAAAGACTTGATAATATGACCATAAAATCAACAACCATGACCTTACAACTGGCGGATAAGTCTAGAACTCGCCCGTATGGTGTTGTGGAGGATGTACTAGTAAAAGTGAATAAATTATTCTTTCTTGTTGATTTTGTGATTGTTGAAATGGATGAGGATGAAGATACACCGATTATATTGGGCCGACCATTCATGAAAACCGCCAAAATGTTGGTGGACGTTGATGAAGGCTTAATGAAAGTGCGGATCAAGGAAAGTGGTATGGAGGAAGAAGCTTGTTTTACATTGTTCAAAGGAGTGATGTTTGTGAATCAAATGGATGAAGTCGTGCAAAAAGAAAAAGACTTGAAAAAAGAGAAGTTAGAAAGTGAAGCATTGGAAAAGAAAAAGGATGAAGATGCAAAGGTAGCTTTGATGAAGTCATGTTGGGATTGGTCGTTTTTAAAGAAAAGGAGACCAAAAACTGGGAACGATAACGGATGAGTTTGTGTGCGCGTAGCGTGTTCTTCTTGGGAGCCAATTCTTTAGCTGTTGTTTTCGAGGCGTCTAGTCTCTGGACCGTCGAGCTTAGCCGACGTTAAACAAGCGCTTGTTGGGAGGCACCCCAACATTGTAAGTATTTATTGCTTTAATTGCTGTTTTAAATGATTTTAGATATTTGAATGATTGGCAAAGTGGCAGCAGGACAGAAAAAGAGAAAATTTTCAAAACGGTCTCATTCGCTGGCTCCTTCGCACTGCGAGTCTGGGGCGAGCATTCGCCAGCCAGTTCGCATTGCGAACCCAGCGAGACAGGGCTTATGTTTTTGCTGCCACCTCATAAAATTTGGAGTTTTAATTAATTGGGTGGGCCTGCACATAGGCCCAAGACCCATTTTAGTTACTGAAGACTTCAAGGGAAAAACCCTAGTCCCACTTGCCTCTCTCATTCAATTAAAAATCTCTCAAGAACTATTTCTCTCTCACGTACCTTTAGCTGACCAAATTTCACGTGTTTTCTCCACCAATTTCCATATTCCAATTCAGGTTTGTATCTCCTTTCTTGATGCTTTCTGATAGTTGTTGTTAGGGTTGTGACTTGCATTTGAGGCATTTAGGAATTTAAGGTTTAAATTCTATTGGAAGGTTTGCATGTTGAATTTTCTGCAACCCTTAGAATAGAAAGGACTTTGAGAATGATGCTCTGTTGTGGACTGTGTGGCTGTTGTAATTTTTCAAAATTTTTGTAGCTTCGCTGGCCCCTTTGCAGTGCGAATCTGGGGCGAATGCTCGCCAGACTTCGCAGTGCGAGTATTGCAGCGAACAGAGCAGTCTTTGGATTTTTTTTATGAAGTTCAGTTCTGATTTTGTTTGGTTTCTAATTTCTAATGAACTGCCTTGGTGTTTTGTGTTGTTTTGTTTGTTGATGTGTGCAGATGGGTCCAAAAACTAACCCTGCTAAAAAGCGAAAGTCCTCCACATCGGGACAAATGCCGATTCGGTTCGATGAAGCTCGATTTAGAGGTGCCACACAAGCTGCGAGATATCTGACATTGGAAAAAAGAACAATTCTAGCGGAAAAGAGGTTCATCTTAAGTGAACAGAGGAGTTATCGTTCGGTGGCCGCTCTCTGGGAAGCAAAAAGTTGGAATCGGCTGATAACGCCAGTCGATAGTTATAATGTGGAAATTGTCCGGGAGTTCTACGCGAACGCCCTTCCGGATGATGGCGACCTGTTCAGTTGGACGACTCAAGTTGGGGGAAAGACGGTGAGGTTTGACCGTAAGACCATAAGTACTGTTCTTGGGAGTCCTCTGCTGTTACGAGTCAGTCAGATTGATGATTACCATAGGGATCTTCACCTTCACCGAGATATCCCTAAAATGACCAGAGATCTTTTGCACCCGGGAAAGGCTGTTGAACTCAACCCATCTGGGGTTGCGATTAGGTATAGGAGGGAGGACATGCAGCCCTTAGCTCAGCTCATATTGCTTTTGGTGGTTACCAATATCAAACCAAAGTCACATTCCTCAACCGTACCTATTCCTTTAGCTCACCTAGTCCATAGTATCTTGACAAATATGCAGATTGATGTGGCGCGTA
This sequence comes from Lathyrus tuberosus, assembly GCA_022829125.1. Taxonomy (NCBI): domain Eukaryota; kingdom Viridiplantae; phylum Streptophyta; class Magnoliopsida; order Fabales; family Fabaceae; genus Lathyrus; species Lathyrus tuberosus. Next base: position 907,934 of record JALAZF010000392.1, on the reverse strand, counting down.
TAATTGCCGATGAGATAAGGGCAATTGTGGAGATCGGTTTAGGAGGTAACGCTTCTAGGAAGAATGCCCCTCTCGCATTTCCTTGTCTTATCATGTCATTGTGTACGAAGGCTGGAGTAGATTTGCCTACGCGACGCCAGGTTACGATACCGTCGGCTATCGATGATCGATATGTCGACAAATTCTACAAGCCTAAGGGGGCTAGGGGTGAGTCGTCTGGTGCTGGTGCTGAGGCCGGCACAAGTGGTGGAGATGCTTCTGGGTCGCATAATTTTTATCCTTATCAGCAAGAAATTTGCCAGTATAACTAGGACTGGATGGAGGCTTCTCAGCGCGCCATGTTGGACTTACATGATTCTATGCAGGTACTCCAGCTTCAGATTCGAGATCCCACCGCAGAGCATTCTGTGATGTCGAGGGAGCAGTTCCTCACACACGCTGGTTGGCCTGAGGCCAGGCCAGTATTCGGAGGGGGTGAGGATGCGGCTGGTCCTGCTGGTGATGATGCTGATGAGGAGGGGGATGGTGATGATGTGGAGGTATCTGGCTCTGAGGAGGGGAAGGATGACCAGGTGACCGAGGTGTATACTACAGAGTCCGAGGAGGACTGATTTCTTTTGATGATGATGGTTTTGTACTTCCTTTGTGCTACAAAGTGAAGTTTTATTATGTTCTATGTATTTTGTTGTGTTTCAGTTAGTATTGATGTACCTTATCCACTATGTTGGATTATTTTGGATTTTGGGATGTATTTGTACCGTTGGTGGTATCTTGTTTTGACTTTGTAGGTGTGTTTACACCATTACATTCCTATTTATTATTAGTAGTAATATTTGATGTTTTTAGTAAAAAAATTCTGTTTTTATTTTACTAATATTTCGGTTTTAATTATTGTATTAAGTGTTGAGTTCTTTAGTTTACGAATGCTCAGCACTTAAATTGTTGGTATGCTTTTGTGTTAAGAGTTGAATTCTTCAGTTTACGAATGTTCAGCTCTTAAAATTGTTTATATGTATTATGTTGGTATGCTTGTGAGGATTTAATGTTTCCTTCTTTTGGTGATGAAACTTGGGGAATTTTAGGTTGGTGATTCTTTATCTTAAAGGAAGATTCCTCCAAGATGGGATGGCTATGATAGTACTTTAAGCATGTTGTTGTGGCAAGGTACATAGTTACCTAGTTCTAGAATTTAGAATGTATCAGAACTTTGTGTCTTGGTACAAATGAAAATGTTGTTTCGTGTTACAACTCTCTTTGAATGCTTGTGTCATTTAGGTCCAAAAATCAAAAAAGTGAGAAACCTCCATGTTATACTATATGCTTTGGATTAATGATAGATTTTGTTTTATACTTTTAATTCATGCTTCATCTTGTGATTTGTGTGATTTTGTGGAAGTATTAGAAATGATCAAGGCACTTGTTGATTTTGAGCACAACCATTTCTTAACAGTAATTTACCCGTGAGTAGTGAGAATTTGTTAACCCCTTTGTGCCTAAATTTGTTAGATCTCTTTCGGTGATGACTTGGTGTTGTACATGTTTTAAAAATCTTAGTCATCATTGAGTTTTTGAGAGCTTCTAAATTTTTTTTCTTCTTGAACCTTTGAACTTTTGTTTTAATTGACTCCCTTGCCTTAAAAAGCAAGGAACATTCACTTTAGGTTGAGTCGAAAATAAGTTGGGGAGAATGAAAAGAAGATTGGTGAATTACTCAAAATTTTGAAAAAATTCAAGCAAGCATGAAAAGAGAAGAGTTGTGAATATGTGTGTACAAATGAGAAAATGCTTGCTTGAATGAGAAAAATAGATTCAATAATTGTGTACGGTAGTTTGAGGCGTGATAAAGAAAAAAATTGGTGAATGAAGTTGAGATGTTGTGAATACCTTGTTTAGTGAATGTTCTTTTGCATCGGCAATTTCGTTTCAATGGCCGTTAGAAATATCCCTTTATTGTTTACCCGACCTAGCTACAACCTTGAAGTCCTTAGTGATCTTTTGCTTCCATGATTTCTTTTGTGATCATTTAGATATTGTATGAATTGCTTAGTATTTGCATCATTTGTCATTTGAGTGTAATTGTCCCGTGCTTGTATGCGCGTTTTCCTTCAATCCTTTTTCGAAGAGAAGTGTTAGAATGACATGTGCATGATGAGTTAGTTGTCTCTTGAAACATTGTTTGAAAGTTGTTTAAGAGTCAAGTTCTTTTACATTATAAGTTCTTGGATTGTGTAATTGTTGCTTTGTTGTGATTGTTGTTTATTTGAGCCGTTTCTCTTGTCTTGGGATTGAATTAAATGCTCGAGCAAATCCTCTTGAGAGGCATACTTTGCTTGAGTACAAACAAAGAGTTAGTTGGGGAGAGTTTGTTAGATGTCAAACAAGTTATATATTTGTATTCAATACTTGGCATTTTTCATTACTTTCCATGTGTAACTTATTGATTTTAGTGGTGATTCATGTTGTTCTTCAAACATTGGAATATACGTGTGGTGCTTGTAATTTGTGTGCTAGTGTGCAGGAATAGGCATGAAATGATCAAGAATGTAAGACACAAAGAGTGGATGTAAGCTGCCATTGAATCATGAAGCTACAACAGGGTGTTCGCTTTGCGAACTCTGGCAAAGGTGCCAGCGAAGGTTTGTTTTGCGAACAACAATGAGGCTTTCAGCGAAGAGAGGCAGAAAGTTTCAGTTGGAAAAGAACCTAAAGTTCGCTTTGCGAACTCTCAGCGAATGTTCGCTGGTTTGCTCACTGTGCGAAGGACCTGGCGAATGGAGGCAGTGGAAAATGGACCCTGAATTCGCTTTGCGAATGAGCTGGCGAATGATTCGCTGTGCGAATGGATCATTCGCAGTGCGAACCCACGACATCAGCCTGGGCGGTTTAACTCTCCGAGGCACTTAAGGTGCTATTTTCTCTCATTCGCTAGGCGAATGATTCATTCGCAGTGCGAATGCTGCAGAATTCAAGTGTTGTATAAATAGATTTTCACTTGTCTTGAAAGGGATCTTTTGCTATTTTCACCCAAAAACATAGTTTTCTGTCTTTTGATCATCCAAGAGGGAATTTTCACCTTGAGAAGCTGAAGTCACATCCATTCTCGATTATTCGACTTGGATGTTCATTCATCTCCTCTTGAAACTTGTCATCCAAGCTACCATGAGAATGAATAGCTAAACACTCTTGTGCTGAGGTTAGATGTAGTTGATCTTGATAATATGTATTTCTTTTGATCTTTTGTATATGAACAAGGTTTTGGATCAATATAGATGAAGTTATTTGCTCTTAATGATTTATGTGTGGTTTGTATTGCTCTAGACATAGATTCTACAAATCATGACCTAATAATTTCATCTCTTAAAAACCAAACTCTAGACATAGATTTGGCATTTGTTATTCGTTTTGTGTTGATCTTAACGATTGTTGTTTTGATTGTTAGCGTGAGACATCATCTAACGGTCTAAACAACGATACTCATGACTTTGCTTTAGACATAAACTTAGTCGAGAGGATACGCGGTTGTATTGGTCGAAAACTAAGTTCATATGCGTGATTAATCGGATATATATGAAAAGGATTAGCGAAACCTAACCTTGACATGCTTTTCTAAAAACCTTACAAACTCTTTGCCACAAATTTACTCTTTGCTACCAATTAATGTTAACCGAAATCGAGAACCATTTGATACTTGTGAACTTAAAAAATTATGACTATTGAAAGGCAAGCATCTAATATCGACAATCCCTGTGGAGACGATAAAAACACCCCCTAATGATGTTTCAACACTAAGGCCACAAATATCAATTGATTTTAAATCCTAATTCTATATTCTTCAGTCACCAAATGTCATTAGACTCCCTTTTAGCTAGAGAGTCTTAATGATGACTACAATGTTGAGACATTAGGATTAACAACCATGACTCAACTTGCTTCTTGATGCACAACCTCTTGACAGTTCAGTGTTCTCTTTGGTGTTCAGACTAGGAAATCCATATCCTTCTGAATCTTCTAAAACCTCTTCACTAAATGAGCCCTTTACAACTGTTCAGTCCTTACAGACTCCTATTTCTTCAGGTTGACACCCCTCCTTACTCTAGCTACAAGATAAGACATCCATCTCAACCTAGGAAGAATCTTCAAAGCATAAATCTTCCTTAGAAGACCATCTTCCGACAAACCAGTAATATCCTTGGATAAACAGGACCACTTTCCAAGAGTTAGAAACCTCATGTAGTTGCTCTTGAGATCAGAGGAAAAATTTATCCAAAAGATCCAATGTATTCACACTCATAAGAATGATTTGACATTGATCAGCTTTTACTCTAGTTCCAACCTAGTTGAATGTCAGTACAATTGTGCTGACATTTGAACAACCATACCGTTCCTTCTTTTCTATTCCAGAATAGACTGCCTTCAAATAATTCTGATAGGGAATCCTCAAACATAGACAATCTCTTATAGGGTTGGGAGCAAAAATAAATTGCTCATGTCTTTCTTCAATGGTATGACATTCTCATGTCACACTTCTTAAATAAGTACCCGTGGATCTTCTTCTTGACCATCTTCTCTTCTAAGCTCTATCTATCAAACACATTCAGAAGTGCCTTTATGAGTAGACTTGAGAGAAAACTCAAGTATCTTGGGCTACTTTAAACATGATATAGAGTGTTTACCAAATCCATAGATCATGAACTTGATAAACAAGACCTCAACTCAACCTTTTTCCTCATATTACCCTTCATGGTACCTGGTTGAAACTATCTCCTAAGCAATATAGGAAGATCCTTCAGTGGAAGCCAGATCACAATGCTCTCTCCTTTATATTACTCCCAACTAGTGATGGAAAACATCTATAGAGGCTGACACCGTCTTCAAAAAGCTCCAGGTAAAATGTCAGAACATCTTATAAGGCACCATGCGTAACAATAACATCATTATCAGTAGCAGCGGTAGAATCTTTACTGAAGTATCAGTCAACCATCAGTAGTTGTCAGGCTGGATTCAAAAAGCTATCATCCTAGCTTCTAATCCCCTTGAACACACAGTAATGGATGGTCTGATCATATAATCTCCTTCCTTGTTCAAAAGACCAAAAAGTATCTTCTCTAGAACTCATCCAGAAACATACAGGATGCCTACTCTGATACCAATTGAAATTCTGGTATGCAGATCTCAGATGTCCTAAGAGATGTCGAGACATTGATCTCTACTTTACTGAACAAGAACATTCTGATATCTCAAAGTCATAACAGTGTCATGACAGATGTTTCAACATCTGTTAAGACATTTATTTTAGAGCATAATAACAGATTAAATTATGCAAAGCAGAATGATAAATAACACCAAGATATGATGACCCAGTTCGGCGTACAACAACACCTACATATGGGGGCTACCAAGCCAAGAATGAATTCACTATCAGTAGTATTAATTCAGAGCTAAACTCCCCCGTTTACAACCCCTCACTTAATCCCTACCCAGTGCAACTTCTACCTAGAAACTCATCTAGATAAGAGAAACCCATCTCAATTCCTAAATCACCTCAGTGATATCTAACAATCACAACCTCTGGTGACTGTATCAAACTGCTCAATTGAAAGACAACCCTTTCAACACAATATTCAATCAATACCCTTGACTAACAGTAATACTTGAATTTGCTTAAAAGCTTCATCCAAGAACAATACACAATTCATTACCTATAGGTTTCTGAATATGAAAAATTATATCTACCACAATGTATCAAATCGATACAAAAGGTGACTTACATTACAAGAAAAACACACGACTCTCAGAACCCTAAACCCTTATTTTACTTTACAAAAGTCTTAACAAAGATTCGTGATTTGCCCTAGGTCTTAGTCTTCCTTTTATAATCTTCAGTTGTCTATGGGCTTCAAAATCTCTGTCCAATCATTTCTTGGTCCATGTTCTGATTGTGCCTTAAATCTTGGAACAAATCTGCACAAACCTGCTGTATCAGACCAAGATGTCGAGTCCTCAAGATAGGACATCTTGTTCTACATGTTGTTCTTTACAAATTTCTTCGTGTTAGGACATATTGTTCAACATCATATTTTACCAAAATTTAGTCAAATCTTAGAGCCTTCAATTCTAAGAGAATCAAATATAGACTTTGCAATACTCATTGTATGAGATAGTATTTAACAAAATGGTTCTTGACCTCTGATGATTTTTATTATCTTTCTTTTGTTAGTCATTCATGTTATTTCTTTCCAACTTAGCACCATCTATATATAGGGGATGTGTATAAACCATCTATGACTATATCCCATAAGTCTGCATCATAATCGAGGAAGAAACTTTCAATTTTCTCCTTTCAATAATTAAAAGTATCTCCATCAAAGACTGGAAGTTTAGCCGAGTAGTGATCTTTATCATTGTTAATAGTTGTCATATTGTGTTTCAAAAACTGGATCCTTTACTGACACGGTTGAGTGTTTGATATTAAATTATCAATAAAAGAAACAGAGCTCTAATACCAATTGAAGGTTCAAGAAACACAAGGAAGGGAGAGGGTTTGAATTGAGTTTCTAGATTTAAGCTTTTTATCTACCTAATAACACAAACAACAAATATTCAATAAAGATAAAAGACACAATTATTTTTATCCTAGTTCGTTGTTAAATAAGCTCATCCAGTCCACCCGCTAGAGTGATTTTTCCTTCTCAATAAGGATTTAATCCATTAATTAACGAATTTATTACAAACTCAAAGACAACATGTCTAAGACTTCTTGTGAATCCTGACTATACCCTAGTCTCTCAAGAAATTTTAACCAAAGGTTAATACAACAAGATTGTGTTTACAAAGGGATTGTAAAATAAGCAGATACACAAGTTTCAAACAAGTATTACACTTAAGAAAACATATTCAAGAAAGTTTTATAAGTGTACGAACGTAATATAGTTTTCTTAGTGTGAAAAACTATATCAAAGAGACGTGGAAAGTGGTGGCAAATATTAGTAACATTAAAGGTACAAAATATTATTGTAAATAGACAATTGTTTTCTGTCAACTATCTAGTCTTCCACATACAAGTTTCACCTAACTTGGAGTAGAGGGAAACTAAACAAGATCCCTCCTAATTGTACTCAAAATTATGTCTAAGTTAATGAAGTATCTAAGATAGATGACATCTACATATGTTGCACTTTTATCCACAAATATGGATGTTCCAACCAAAAACTTGAGGTATGTCCGCAATGCACATCCTTTATGATATACAACTCGTGCATCATCACCATTAGTCTCCACTATCGCAACCAGGTGGTTTTTATACAGTGTCTTCAAGAATGAAAATCTGGCATGACATGCTTTGGTGTCATCTATCTCCTTTTGGGCATCACATGGATCAACTCCCAATTAGGTCACCATCATCTCTAGTGGCTTAAGCCTACCGCATCTCTAGTAGTTTAATAATTTTCTCGTGATTGGAAGATGTATGAGGAATGACACATCACCAAGTATAATGGACATCTCACCAATCAGAAGATGGAATGAAAACGTCTCTAAGTGTCATCTTTGAGCAAAAGTAGACAACAAACCATGGTTAATATAATCATACCTAGTCCTGCATTAATCTTGCAACCCATATGATGCATGACATCCTGAAACCATGATTCATCAGGCTGTGACAAATTTGCAATCTTCCTACCATGGTTAATACATTTCAACGTATCACGGTACTATAAAAAAACATCATTGTCGGAAAGTTCAAATCTTATACACGTATCTTTAAAAGAATAATTAAATATTTATGTTGCTTCCCAATCTCACACGTGCCTAGCAGCACAAACTGTATACAGAGAAAGAAATGACAAGTTTGAGGGACCTCTTGGAAAAACATCAAGAACAACAATATGAGGTTTATCAACATGGACTTTGAGGGCTTTTAGGGCATTTTGGGCAGCAATAAGGGACTCATGTCTCTAGGAGGACGATGTAGGAGACACGTGAACTCGTGAAGACAATGTCCGTGCATCAAATAAAATGGCACTAACGGATGAATGAGGGGGTCTAGTTTTTTTCCTCTAAATGAAAGTATGTTGGGCCACAATTTGTCTTGATTGTCAGACATTTTACTTGTAATTACAGTAGAAAAATCATAACATAATCAAAGAAGACAACCCCAAATAACAGAACATGATAAATCAAACAAACATTGCTGAATAGAAAAATCCATATTTTTTCTATGGACTCATGGTCTGGATTCCAATCTTCAGACGAAACTAGAGAAGTAGAAAACGAACAAACAAAACTTTTACGCTTGAAACTTGAAAAAATGTAAATGCGTGCATCACAACCCAATTCATTATGCTTTTATCTACAACTTAATGAACCATAAGAATCTATTTAGGTAAAGTATTCATCGCAACCAAAAAAACTGGAAGAAAGTGAATAGGTTATCAAATTGTAAGAAAATTTGAAAAATAAGAAACCTCGATTGAATAAAGTGGGATAGAAGTTGAGTGATATCTTAGAATTTAATGCAATGCTTTAGAAATAACGAGAAAGGTTGAAAAATTATTAAAAGTGGGATAGAAGTTGAGTGATGTCTTAGAATTTAATGCAATGCATTAGAAATAACGAGAAAGGTTGAAAAATTATTAAAAATGAAGTTTGCTAAGAGTTATGAGTACGTTTATGAAATGAAGAAAGAACAGAGAAAAATCCGGCGAGAAGACTGACATCCAGATTATTTAAGCATTGTTTTTATCTGGTTTAGGTGTGTGGTGTGGTGAGAGAGGGATCCGAATTTCAATCACCAAAATATTTTTGCCTTTAAATTCTTCTCTGGTGGTTATAAGTAAGGTACACCTCATAGTTTTTCGTCAATTATATATCCCCATAGCGCATTTATAGTTCGAAACGTTGTTAATAAACTTATAAGATTACTGACTCAGCATCATTACATCTGACGGAAAATTAGAAATCCATTTTAAACACATTTGACAGTAAAGTATACAAAGAATCAAGTATAATTCAGTCTCAAAGTTGCATATACAAGAGACAAAAAATCATTAACACGGCATTGAAGGTTCTCCCTTTTGTGCCCGAGATTTCTGTGGTGGTTTTAACAAATGTATATTAATCACTTCAACTGTCCATAAGAAAAGTACTGTTATTGAATCCAATGTACGCAGGCTGATAGGCTGATCACTGTAATTTAAAGCAAAAGGCTAATCAAACCAAATCAGAAATGCCCTTGCTCACAGAAATGCCAACAGGATAAGCCCTATGTACTCTTGATTTAGAAACGGGTAGTTTATCGTCTGAAAAGTTGAGACCAACTTTCTTTGTTATTATGGCTGAGTTCTCAATGGTGTCTGTTGTTTCAGCAATGAATTGAAGCCCCTGAAATGCATTAATGAAATATGTCACCTCTGAGTTCGAGAGCAACTTAATTGAAAGACATTAGACAGAGAAGACAAAACCTTAGGGGCTTTCTCGTCAAGTGCCATTGTAAGTTCTGCAAGTCCCTGTCGATAATACCCATACAAACAAGGCTTGGTATTAGCATAAGAAAAATTAGAAGTTTCCATGATAATCTAGAGCAGTATTATTCACAATAAATGGATTTCACCATAGATTAGTTTTAAATAAGAAAACTTTTCTTAAAAGAACCCAGATTCCCTTGTTGTGACTAATACTTATACACGCAACTAGAGTGGAGGAAAATACATACAAAGCTGAAACATCTAACCTTGTAAACTCTACCATTTGGCTCATTGTTGAGATCATCAGCAAGTTTGCACAAATACCAGATACCTGAGTTGGTAACATCCTACATGATATTTAACAAAAAAAAAAATCAGGGAAATAATTAATAACTTTGAAAAACAAATGCTATAGTGTGTAACCCATATCTGCAAAGTTAAACTAATAACCTGATTGCCTTCGACAAGCTTGAGCTTCTCTTCCTATCAAGTTAAGCGATTGATTCAAGTTAGAACGTAAAAAAAAATGATTATTCAATTTGGTTACATGCTAAAGAGAGAGCAGAAAAGAGCAACAAGTTCTGCAATTTACCAGCCCGGACATCATTTGATGTATAAGTTCAACATCACACCCAATCTGAGAAAGATCTGACTTTACTGCAATCACCTGTAGGAAAAGTTTATATGCACGTGATGATCAGTGTAAGAATTCATTTTGCCAAAGCACCTCAATCTATGCAAACTGCAAATTTAGTTCACAAAACATACTCCATTATTGAGGACCAAATCAAGTTCAAGTTAAATAATTTAAGTAGATTAGGTTGTTTATTTTATTACGTATTTATAATTTCAATACATAATAAGGGTTTCCGATTTGGTATTATTTATTGTTATTTAGTATTTAGGGTTTGCAAGCTTAAAATAGGACCTGTTAGGTTTGTTAGATTTATATATTAGGTCTATAATAATTTAGTCTAAGCATTTAGATAGCTTTTGAATGATTGATTGCAATAATAAGTTCTAATCAATGAGTATCTGAGTTTGAGTCAAAGAAGCAACGGAGCACTCCACGCCAAAAGGATATGCTAATTGAGGGAGTACCTCTGTCCCACACCAATTTGGTATTTTTTAGTCCTTTATGAACACTACTTTCATACTCCACTGTTAGTTATCTTTTGTGTTCTTTCTAAATTCTACGATTTCGGCTTTTTGAGGACACTATCAGATATTCAGATTCACACTGTCAAGTTAGACCCATTAATTCTAGTGCCCCTCATGGCAACACAACGGCATAAAGTTGCCATAAAGGTTTCCAACAACATGGCTTCCAACACCAGACCCCCACTTTGAAACATTAGATAAAAAAAACTGACCACATCAATGGATTCCAAGACAGCCTGGTACACAGAACCATGAAATTCCATGACCAATGGAGCTGGTATATGCCCCCGTGTGCTACCTGAAGCATTTGCAAGCAGTCATGAACAAGTGTTTATGTTAAGAAAAACAATTTAAAATTCCAAATAGCAATTCAAGTGATTCCATTGAGATAGGAACCCGAACCGAGAACTGAAAAATAGTATTATGGATTGAAAAGGAAAATTACTAGAATTGGTACTCCTACTGTCCAGAGTTATGCTCCTCTCAGAGAAGAGATGACTTTCTCTCCAAGCCAAAATAAATGGTTTCTAACCGAAAATCCTCAATGATCCTCCTCCTCTCTCTTTCATCTCTAATAACACGAGTCACACAATTTGCTAGTTTTCCACTCAGTCACGTTACATTCTTTATCTCCCATTTCCTATATTTTGATAACACCACTCGGCGCATAATAAGCATGTGCGGTCAATTAGTTAATTCACCATCTGGGCCCGTATTATCATTTGAGGTCCTAACGTATTGCATAGTAATTACTGTGTTAGTGGAACTCGATGTTGACTGCTTGGGAAGTTTACATTCATGCTCAAAAGAGGTGAACAATTTATAATATTTTGGAAAAGTGGGATAAACTAATATCCACTATCCTTTTTTAAAGAACATACCTGCCTCGTCTATACAGCCTTGTGAAGAGTTGAAACATCCAATTTCAAGGGAAGTGTGCTAGACCTACAGAATTACTAGGAACCATTTCTATTCTGCCATGTAGTTATTTTAGTAGCCGTTACTGTTTTATCTTTCTGTCAGTTACATACTTACATTTTACTAATTAGTTAATTAATGTGTGTAAGTTCTATAGGCTGTTATGGTCAATAAATAGGAAGATAGCAAAGCATAGTGGGTTATCTGGGTATATTTATCTGGGTATTAGTGAGTGGTTATTGGGAGAGACCCAACTTTCGAATATTTGGGAAGGGAGAGATCCAAAACTCTCGAATTCTTGGAAGGAACCAAACTGGTCCCTGTCATTCTGTTTGTGATATTTCTGTTTTGTACCAATAAATATTAGAAATTGTCCCAATTTTATTTGGTAAAAGAACCCGTTTCTATCAAAGTGATAAAGTGTGTGTGATCACTTTAAAGTGAGAGTGTCTCTTGTTAGTCAGGGGTAAGAAGAGTTTGAAATTCATTTGGATGTAGGGTATAATGGTTCTTCTGCCCCACTTTCCATTAACTTACAAAATGGAGGGACAGTTCCAATTCCAACGATCTTAGCACAAGCAATGTTTTTCACTCACAGGATTCAACTCCATTTGATTTTTCTGACTCTTAGGAGGAGAATCTCCCGTGAGGGAAATAATGTAGATTGGGATGTTATTTTATAATGAATTTAAGTTTTAATTTTTTTAATAAATGAACTTAGCTTTTAAATATCTTAAGTAGGGTTATCTCTTTGGGATTATTTTATTGTTATTTAGTATTCAGGACATTATTCTAATTTTGAATTATCCTATTCCCTCTTAAAATTGGAACAATTCTTAGGTTGTTTGCCTTTGTTATGGCTACAAGTAGGCCTTCAAACGTTAACACTTGCATGACTTTTTGATGATTAATTATAATATAGTTTTCTTTTTAGAGTTTCTAAGTTCGAGCTGAAGGAGCAATTTGTACTCCTAGGTTACCCTATCCTACATCAAGCATGCAAAAAACTTTCTTGGGACATCAACTACAAGTCTTTGACATGTAAATAACCAATATGAGCGAGCATGGATAAAGAGTTCAACCCTTAACATCCTCGTTCTTCATAATTAAATTTGAGCATAAGGTAAATATGTTTTTGCATTGTCAACACTTCAAGCCCCAAAGCTCATTATTCTTGAGAGGGTATGCTAAAAATAGAAAATTATTATTGGGCTTCAACTACCATCTTGAACTTTTTAAAGTATTGGTATTTAACACACTGAAATACCAAGTGTTAACGTAATTGATTGAATATGTTGAACAGCTACTATCTTATAAGCTTAGAAGCTTGTTTTGGTGCTAAGGTGTTGATTATTCATACACAATTTTTCTCTACCTGCTAATCTTGCATCTGATTGATTATTTATCTCTTTTGAATCTAGCTTTAATTGAATGTCAAGCATGTCGTTCATCAAGGACCTTAGCAAGAAAAAATGTACATGGAGAGCCAACCAAACTCAAGGTTCGTTGATCAAGGGAAAAGTGGTAATGTGGATTGTAGGTTGAAAAAATCAATGTATTGTGAATAACTATCCCAAAAGCCCGAGTTTTTAAGTGAAAGCATGTGATTGATTTTAAATCTAGCATGCCTTCTTAAACAAGCCCTTGGGCTTGAAGCATGAATGTTGCACAGACCCTCTCTACCTTGCTAATTGCTAAATCATCTTTTACTTAGAATAATAGGGCAACAATATTCAAACATTCTAGACAGCATTGTCAATGTCAATTATATTAATGTCTTTAACTAGACCAACAGAAAATTAAATTTGCTTACGTCATTTGAAATACGTTGGCCTAACTCATTCTGCTCTTCCACCTTCAAGTCAAGACCTTCCAACCTCTTTATTAGATGCTTTTTTGTTGACTGTGCAAATTAAATTAAATAAACAAAAAAGATCAGCAACATTCAAAGAGAAAAGGAAATTGGTTCTTCTTCAATTTTCTCTCCATTTTTTTCCTATCTCTCTTTTAACCTTACTCTCACTCTCTCTTGATTCTTTTATTATTTTTAATGAAGAGAGTGAAATTAAGAGAGAGATAGAGAGTAAGGAGAGAAAATTGAAGGAGAGGATCAAAATCCAGAGAAAAGATGTTCAAATAGTAAAAAAAAAAAGGAATATCAACAACTAATAAAAGCTACTTACTGCCAATGTTTCATGTACATTCTCTAGCTGCTTTGACACACTCGCAACAGCATTAGCCATATTCTTTTTTGTTGCAAACATTACATCAGAAAATGACAAATTCTGCACAACAGTGGTAAGACTATGTGTTAAACATCGTCATGTCACATCTCATATCGTATTCTGGTTCATACATAACTATATTTGTGAAGAAAAGAAGTTGGGTTATAGTCTCGCCTTCCACCGCATGTAACAATATCCCACAGCTCCTATTGCAGCAGCAGGTAGTAAGTAAGAAGCAAGCCCCCCTGCGCCCAAATGTTAAAATTAATATATTTATATAGCGAATAAGATACTCTTGTATATATTTGACGATAGATCTCTCAACACTTGGAAACTGCGTTAATAAATTTGATTCAGTAAGTTATCGAATTAATGGGTCATTAGTTGAACCAGTTTAACGAATATATATTGTCTCTATAGTCCAATTTTAAAAGAGTATAACACAAGTACCCAACACACCTTAGCAAGTTTAATATACATAAATAATACTACCTTTGTCCCTAAATATAGGACCTTATTCACTAAATTCATATATAAAGTAAATTGGTATAAATTAAATTGGTAAACAATAGATATCATTTTTCTAAGTTTACCCCACAAGCAAGGAGACGATGTATCTTCTTCATCATAGCATTTATTACTAGTAAAAATAAAAAAAATAAAAACATATAAAACGCAGATAGATATTTTGGCAATGAAATAATTAATACAGTTGAAAATTAGAAAAAATCATATAAAAGAGGACAAGAAAAATTCTCAAGAGAGTCCTATATTTAGGGACAGGGTAGTAGATGTTTATAATCACAAGTTTGAAAAACAATTGAACATAGGCCAACTATTACATCTCAAATGCAATGTTTAAGATCATCATTGAGAAGATAAGGAAAGAAAAGTATGTAAAGCCCAAGTTTGCAGGAGTAAAAGTTGTGATATAATTGAATCAACATACCTCTAGAAGAACTTTCATTATAGATAGTCATAGGCCTAGACAAGGTCAACTCCCTAATTTCTTGAGCTAGTTGCCGAACCTGAAGTTAAATACTCATTTGCAGCATAAAAACCAATAAGTTCATTGTGAAGAAATGGCTTTACCATCAACATCAAATATTATAAAATGATAGAACTGAACAAGAAACAGTTGAATAATATTAGATTATTTCTGAAATTCTACTACGAAAAACAATACGATGTTATCAACATAAGAAGAGTAGTAAGTTTGTCCACTTCAAAAATAGTAAAAACTCACTGCCCAACTAATTCTCACTGCCAAACAGAATATCTAAGCAATTTCAGCGACCTGATTTTCTCTTGCACCATTCCAAATTCTCTCTCCCCTCTTTTCCTTTGTTTCATTATCCATCCACCAATTATCTGGATCCTTTCCTGCCTGTCATGCTAAAGAGAAGTAATTTTCCTGTTCATCTAGCTACTTGGATCTTTTCCAGTGCTGTCAATGACGGATGGAGGTCCATGGAGAGGAGCCAAAATCCCGCCATGCCGGCCGCTTAGCAGCGCCGTTATAGCAGATTATGGCAGAAAAACCCAAAATATAGGCCAAAATTGACCATTTCGACGAGCCCAAAAACCACCATGTATATCCTGCCATAGCGGATATTGGATACCACTTTCCCGACCTCCCATATTCTCATCAAAAGACTCCCCATGGCTCAAACTCTCTACATTCATCTACTTCCTCCTTCAATACACTCAAGTAATTGTAGGCATAGCCGAGGACTTACTAACATATAATTTCACCAGCAGTCATCAAATTAAAACGTCAAAAAATAAACAATAGCCTAACTGAAATATTTTTCCTTTCCCACAGGTAATTCCCCATTTTGGTGGTCTTTTCTTCGTTCGGGTTCTTTTCTCAGGCAAGTTATCTTAGTAGGGCCAATCTACTGACCAAAAAAAAGAAGCAAATATGCACCAAGCTTCCGGCCTAACATCATCGACATGCGCTAATTCTCAATCCCAAATACCTACTGGCATGCTATGCAGTGGAAAAACATTCAACGATAAACAATTCTACAATACCTGAGCAGCAATAACGGCGGTGTCATATCCAGCAGTTGAAATCTTAACCTGATCATCAACTCCCTTGAGCACATCCTGAAGCTGTGCAATAACAGCAGACAATTGTCCACCATTCAAAACAACCGAACTCGCCAAACCTATAATCGGAATTAACCAACAATGAAAATCGTGATCCAAAATCAGAGAAGAATGAAATCGGAGTTTTAGAAAGGAAAAGGAGAGAATTGATAGCGTACCAGCTCCAACGAGGATGAGAACCTTGGAGGAGCTAGGTGCCATTTGTAACGCCATGGTTTTTCAGTTGAAAAGTTTGTTACGATACCGTCGGGTTCTCGTTCTCCGATACCAAGCGGAAAGAACACGGGGGTGTGTAATTACCGTTCTAGGCTATCGATAAAGGAATTAGAGAGGAAGTGAAGGTGACTGGGTAAGACCGGGATCAGGTGCAGTCAACTTTCTGTGCACTTGGTCCTTTTATCACCATTTGATTTGATGCGGTTCATACTCAGTTGTGATCTATCAAGTTATTTTGCAAAAATAAAAATATTTTTCTACTATTATTTTTTACACGTTGAGTAGTGTAGGTTTTTTATTATTTTTTTTATGACAAAACACATTTTTAAATTGAAAAACTAGTATGGGGTGAGAGAGGCTCGAACTCTCGACCTCAGGATTACTCTTAGCTATGAGACCTACGCGCTAGCCAACTGCGCCACCACCCCGTTGTGACATTAAATTCGACGTTAAGAGCTCTATTAAATGAATCTGGTAACAAATGTAATTAAATTTATGTAAAAGTTATATATTATATATATATATATATATATATGCGTGTTACTTAAAATTTTTTTTTCATTAATATTAAAAATAAATTAAAAAGTTAATAAATTTTAAGCATATAATAAAAAGGGTTAAATATGTATAAGGTCCTTGAAAATAACTCAACATTCAAGTTTGGTCCCTATAAAAATTTTCTTCATTGTTTGGTCCTCCTAAAGTTTTCCGTTTCTAACTGTAGTCCTTCCCGTTAGTTTCCACTAACGGCAGCTTATGTGGCATGCCATGTGGAAATTTTTTGATGATGTGGCTTACATGTGGCAATGCAACGTGGCAGAAATTGCTGACATGTATGTCACATGGCAATTATTTCAATTTTAATTTTTTATATATTAATATCATAATTGAACCCAGAAATGGTAGCTAATCTGTAGCTACTTCCTGGCTAATTCCTAACTAATCTCTAGGTAATTTAAACACACAATTTTTGTAGCTAATTCATAGTTAATCTCTAGCTAATTTAAACACACTATTTTTATAGCTAATTCATAGCTAATGTCTAGCTAATTTAAACACACAATTATATTAGTAATACACAACTCATTGAAAGCTACTGGCATTCTCTGTATCAACCCTTTCTCAAAATGGTTGATAGTACAAGGATTGCAAAAATTGATTGAATTTATTAGATCAATACAAATGCTAAAATTACATGATACATGAGCAGAATTTGAGTAAATATTCCATCCAAAAAGTACAAGTTCAAGCATGAATATCAAGTACCAATATTTATTCAAGTTTAAATCTCAAGTCTATTTTCTTTTCATACAAGATACGTGGAGCAAGATACCCTTTAAGTTCGGGTCATATTGAGGCACCTATTTCTAGAGAAATCAACAATTCAAATATTGAAGTTAAAACTGCTACATTGGTTCCTTCTAGTAGTGATGCTAATATTGTTTGTGTTCCGTCTCCACCTTTTCCTTTGAGCCCAAGGTTGCACAAGCAGCACCCATTACAAAATCATTTGGAACACTTCCTACTTTGCCTCAGATGTCAATTGGTCGAGTTGGAACTAATCCCTCGGTTCAATACGGAATCTCTAGCATGCCTGTCCCAAAACAAGAGCCAAGGTTGTTAATACAAAAAACATTCGAAACCAAAACCGACAAGTGAAATCAGAACAAAGCCAGCACCAACCCGACATCTAATTCAACAAAACGAGTCAATTTACAAAACCATAGCAACAACTTGCATCATGCTAAATCTTTGGTTCCATTTTTTTCCTATTGATACAAAATCAAAACACTGGTCCTCTATAAATTGCAATATTTAAAAGTCCATATGAATAAATATTAGCAATTATCCGCGTACATACTTCACTCTCACTTCCTTGATGTGCAGCAAGCCTTTTTTCATACTTCTTCTGGATATCTGAAGCATTATTACTAGAATTAGCACCTCTTCATATTTCTTCAATCTCATTCCCAATCTCTCTGTTTTGAGTGCCTCCCCCAAATTTCTCAGCCAATTCATCCTCAAACTCTAAAGTTCGTTGTAAAGCCTGCAACAAATTAATATATGAAATACTTGAAATAACACATAAAAGTCTAAGTGTTTTCAGTTCAACCAAAATCAGTTTCCCAAGCAAAGCAGGTGAAGCAGTTATCAGAACAGCAATGCAAATATATTCATCATTTGATGGCTTACCAACAACAAAGTCCAAACATCTGGCTTTTCCTTTAAATTAGAAAGAATGTCCTCAAGTTGTTTCCTACAGAGACAGGTCACATAAGCACAACAATATTTTTTGTATGGAATAACCCTAAATTGAGTTTGGTATAGGTGCTGCAAAATGCTTAATCCCATTAACTTCTGTAAAAGCATATATATAAGTATACACAGCAAAAGTGTCTCAGCTTTGAGAGTCAATTAAATTGATGTTGGAAATTAAGCAAAAGTGTCTCAACTTTGAGAGTCGATTAAATTATGTTAAAAAGGTTTCTACAGAAAAATAAATATCATACCTTGTTTTCTTGCAAAATAGGATACACAGCCGATAAGAAACGTGCCATGAAGATGGGAAGATTTTCCAAATTTTTTCATTTGATCGCATCCGGCGCTTAATCCATGCATATCGCAACAACCTTCATCAAGATTCTTTCACCAAATTGAAGAACCTACAACAACATTCATCAACAGAACACGCAATCAATTTGCAACAGATACAAACCGGAAAGAAGAAGAAAAATTCACAAATTGAAGGTAGAAGAATTCCCAAACAGAAGTAAGAGAAGAGAGATACGGAGTACCTAACGAGTCGCCATTAACGTCATCATCGCGAAGGTACGAACACCTCGTCTCAGATCTTGTAGCTGCGGCCTTGGACGGAGGAGGACGGTGGGTTTTTAGGGTTTAGGCATTTGTTTAGTTGCAGAGAGAGGAGTATTCAAGGAGAGGGATAGGCGGAGAGAGAAGAGGTTTTGTTGGCAAATGATTGGTGCTTCATCCACCGTTGCTTTTATTAAGTTGGATAGAAGGAGAAAATCATTTCTGACGTGGCATAAGAATACACAGTTGGCAAGAGATTATTGCATACTTGGCATGCCACATCATCCTCCGTTAGTAGAAACTAACGGGAGGGACTACAATTAGAAACAGAAAACTTTAGGAGAACCAAACCTTGAAGAAAATTTTTCTAGGGACCAAACTTAAATGTTGGGTTATTTTCAGGAACCTAATACTTATTTAACCCTAATAAAAATTAGTATTAATATAATAAAATGACTTATAATCATGAGTATAACATTGATGCATCTTCTATTTCTCTATAATTAAAATGATTTTTTTAATAAATTTTAATTTAAAATAAATTGGTCACATCAGAATGGAAGTTCTGTTAAAAAAATAGATATTTTTTTTTATGCTTCAACATTTTAAGTTGTTTTCCTTCTCTTCAAAGCATAACATATAATGAAGAGTTAATCTCAAACCAGTTAGAAGAAGAGGGTCATCCATTCCCAATGATGTTATCTTGCAAAAGAATCTTGCAGATACAATTTACAGACCCAAATATGAAGTTCTGTGAAATCAGAGCTAAAGTTGGAAAATTTAAACTTTCCCCATAAACTGTTTGTTTTGAAACAGTAGAGGTCTGGCCAATACCATATCCAAACAGACATTGAAAATAGTTATTTCCTCTAATAATCCTAACTACTATGGTGATTCTAGATGAACCATGGATGAATTTTGATTCCAAAACTAGTTGATACGAATAACCTTCTTACCCTGATTCTTGACGCATAAGAATCCACTATGTTGTGATAAATGAGGGAGCTCTATATCTTGATGGCTTTGGAGCCTATTTTTTTTCTTTTCTCAAAACTATTGGAAAGTTATCAAAGTAGATGTAATCAATATCATCGCTCAATTCTTCATTCAATGGTAACATTATTATTCTTATCCCAAAATCTCCAAATGTTAATTCAGTGGACCAATACTGACCAATTTCCCAGCCAATCTACTATAAAGCAATTATAAGAAAGGTCAATGCTTTTCCATTTACGCCCTTTCACAAAAAATATTTTACACTACACAAGGGTTAAAATTGTAACTAGACAATTCAACACAAAATCATTCTTCCATTGCCCCACAGCCTGCCATGTGTTATATTGTCATTGGCTTCAAGATGTCTACTCTGATTTTTCCCTCCAAACATACTTTCCTCACTTTCAAAATGTGCTCATTCACACACATCTCTCTCTCTCTCTCTCTCTCCCGTGATTCTCTTCCCCCACCCCCCCACAAACCCTAACCGCCCGCCACCCTCTTTCTCCACCCTATTACGGCCACCACCTCGTCTCTCTTTCTCTTTGTTTCTCGTCTCTCTTTCTCTTTGAACAGAAAGGTTGGACCTTTTTCAAAATAAAGCAAAACCATTCTCGGATTTGCTCGACAGCGATGTTGTTTATTTTTCAGAAAGGTGGATGTGAAGCGGGTTTGTGCGGGTCAGGTTGGATGACGTGATGGGGCATGCAGAGTGAGGGGTGAGATTGTCATATTTGGATTTTGAACATGCTCCTTTGACGATTTTGTTTTGTTGATGGCTGATGACATATTTTGCTTGGCATGAATCTGGTAAGTGTTTTCATCAGTTTCTGCTTTATTCAATGTTTATGAAATAGAATTTAATGTTTTTATCAGGGTATTCTTTGTTTTTCTTAATGTTTTATTGTGTGCTAACTTCTTTGAGGACTAGCTTTAAACTTGTAATGTTCTTTGCCGTTGGACTCTTGCAGAAAGGCTGAGACATGTTGAGATTATTGCTCAAAACTAGATCCTTTCTGCTGATTGCTCAGGTAGTTCTATTAACACTTTTCGATGTTTCTTTCTATTATTATGCACTTCCAAATTCTTGAGAGCAAACACAACACCACAAATTTCACAGTGTAAATGTTGTGTTGTGGCTACATCAGGAATATTTGGTTCCAGAATTTGATGTGTCAAGCACTTTTTATCAGTATCCTCATCAGGTGTTTGTTGTGGCGAGTTCATCTTATCAGCACAGTGCTCCGATGTTTGATGAAGTAAACACTTATTATCAGCCGCATCTTCTACCTTTTGATATGGTAAACACATGTTATCAGTGTCGTCGTCGGGTGTTTGTTGTGGCAAGTTCATCTTATCAGCACAATCCTCCGATGTTTAATGAGGTAAACCCTCCTATTCAACTTATAACATCATTTTGTCAAAGTGCATATTCATGGTTGAAGAAGGATATCTAGAATGTAGTGGTTGTTCAATGTAAAGCTGGAATGGGAAGTACATGATTGATGGTGTGCAATCTTCTTTTGTTTCTTAAGGTAACTCGTAAGAATTGACTTCAGAAATTATTATACAGTAAAGAATTTTCTATTGCTGATTTTATCCCACTCTAGTCTCAATCTGCAGGCACTGATGCAGTTGATTCAGCTGCCCCTTTAACATAGCAATGATCCACCTATAATCATTTTCCTATACCATAACCAGCTACCTACATAATCTGGCTACCACAACGAGAAAACCGGCATAGTCGCCAGACAGGCTACCATGCAATTGACAGGCCGAAGGCACTGTGTCGCTAAATTATTATGGATATCCACTACGTCTGGTTTGCATATTTAATTTATGTATTAAGTTAAGCATTTTTTTAATGTCAGGTTGTGTTTTCTAAAAATGGAAAGATGTTGGTCTGAATTTGAATGTTGATAAAATATTAAAATTTAACTGGGTGAAAATGAGTGTTCCTATTTTGTGAAAACGGGACAATGCAGGTTTGGTGCAATCTTTGTTGTTATCATCTTTATATGATTCGATGCACAAAAAAAGTTTCTCAATTATCTTTTGTGGTAATGTTTCCAAAATTTCAAACTACCATGTTTTGCTTGTCAAAGCTGACTTGACTTTTTATGATGTAGTTTGTGTTAAACGAGAGAATCTCTTAGTGTAGTTTATAAGTGTGTAGTTTATAAGTGAACTAAGCTTGTCATGTTTGTTGTGGTTCTTTTCTTTTGCTTTCAAATGGACTAAGATTGTCACATTGCTTTTTTCCTTGCTAGATGTTCATACCATTGCTATAAAATGTATTGAACATCTATACTGTAGTTTTGGAATTTAATAATTGTCATCCGACTAGATGTCTATCCAACATTTTCTAAAATAATTACTAGCTATTTCCCTTTCCTCTTCATTTTTATTGAAAAATGCTTAGAAGTAATCATTTATTAAACATGCGTGACTGTTCAATCTGTTTATAATAACACTAAAATAGTAGATGAAAGGAAAAAAGTTCATGACTGAATAGATACTCACTACAATTGGTTGCTCATATTAGACATAAGCACTTGGGTGAATAAAAGTTTAATGAGTGATGTTGTTTAGATAACATGAAAAATATGGTTGGTGATGGCAGGTTATTTTAGCAATGAGGAGGCAACAACATCAACTATTAATTCAGAGGGTTGGTTATGGACAAGATATGTATGAAAATGTTGACAGTACACCACTTAGAGATCGAAGAGATGGAGCAGGAGCACGAGTTAGAGATCAAAGTGATGGAGTTTTGGTTCAGCAATGACATCAACAACCCACCTCTTCTTACTTGCTCAAGATATTTTTTAGTAAAGGTATCATTACCTTAGAGTAATTTTGTCCAATAATTTTTGTTTTTCATTTTTCACAAATTTTTGTTATTTTGAATAATTTCTGGTTGGATAACTCACATATTCGGTATATAGATTTAGAAATTAATTTTTTTATGAGACTAATTATGGTGAGTTAATTATCTTCTTAAATATTATGCATATTTTACCTGTAACATATATGGTTTCAACTTGTCTGTTGCGGTGAAAATCGGATAACAAATTATTAATTAATTTGCATCATATTTCTTTTACAACCGACTTTGATTTATCCAAAGGAAAGGTTCAAGATCGTGTAAAACCTAAAGGGGAAAGATCTAAGGTTCGGGGGTTGGTTACGCCTAAGGAAGGTATTAGCACCTTAAACGTCCGTAGTACTCTACGGGAACCTCTTGCTTAAATTTGTGTCATTCTATGTTTGCATGCTAAAGATAATTTGTACTAAGGGTAAAGGTAAAGACCTAAAGTATATACACTAAGTATGGTCTAAAGGTGTAAAAAGAAAATGTGGAATCCGAGAAGGCATCAGATGGTAAAGAAAAAAGAGGGAAAAAGAAAAAGGTAGCTCGCTAGGATCTCGCAATCCTATGCCTACGTATTCTCAAGATGAACTTGAGAAATCAAAGCAATCGTAGTTCCCCTCAATGGGGGTTAGAGAGAGGAACCATTGACTATGGCCAAAGTTCCAAGGGGAAGTGAGTATAATCTCACATAGAGTTTAAGAAACTCTCCAAGTCTAAGTTGTAAGTTGTAAATGGCTATGAGGCCAAGGAAAAGCAAGGTGGAGAGCTTGAAAGCAAAGCTTGTGATGGATTGATTGTTTAGGAAAAGAGATTAATGGCTATCTCTTATGGAAGGCTAGGTTAGAAAGGAGAAGAGATTAATGGCTATCTCTGGTGGGTGAAGGAGAAGAGATTAATAACTATCTCTTGTGGAAGGATTGTGAAGGATAAGAGATTAATGGCTATCTCTTATGGGATGGTTTGAGGTTTAAAAGGGTACTTGAGCTATCTATGACATGAAGTCAATAGAGAAACTTTCCTTTGGAAGGAAGGGGAGGATAACAATTTCTTATGTACAAGAAAAATATAAGGGATTGGATTTACAAGAACGCAATGAGTGTAAGAACTCAAAGGGAATGTACAACAATTAAGCATGAATAACATCAAAAGAAATCAATGTAAACAAACCAAGACAAAACCAAAAGCAAGGCATACTTTCAAGTTATATCAATTAGGAATGTGTGTGAAATGTCATACAAGTGTGACAAAGATAGTCCTCTCAAAAATTGGATTTTTCAAGGTGAGTACCAAAAGTTTTAGGTTTAGAATCGAGGTTTGAATAGTGAATCAAAAACCTAAGCAAAAGGACCTCATTCAATGTCATCATTGGTCCTAAAATGTCCCTTAAGGGTGTCCTAAGACACTTGGGGAAAATTAGTTTAAGAAAGTGAAGAGCAAAAGGATTTTTCAAAAGAGATTTAAAAACTAGGTTCAAATTACTTCTATTTTTTAGAAAATAAGAAATAAATGCTAGAATTAAATAAAAATGGAAATAAAAATGTTAGAAAATTAAATTAAACAATGAAGCATTAACATAAATATTTTTGGGATTTTTCCTTAGAAAAAAACTATTTTTAATAAACAGATTTGAAATGAAATAAATAAAAACAAATAACAGCAGTGGGGGTGCATCAGCAAAAACAAAAATAAAAGGGATTCAGTTGAAAGCACGTGGGCCTGGAAAACGGTGGGGTGACAAAAGCAAAGGCGCTAGGCCCAAACCCAATTGGTTTTTCAGCGGAAAAAACAAGAAAAATGGAAGGAGATGAAAAAAACAAATGGGACAGGGGCGAGGGGGATTCGAACCCCCGTCCCTTTGTTTACAAGGCAAGGCGTGAACCACTGGGGTGGCGATACATCCATTGTATCAGCCCCCCAGTTTAATACATATGCCAAACAAAACAAAAAACGCCAGCAACCAATCACACCCAGCCACGCACCATCTCTCTCATGCACGAAAATGAAACAACAACGTGAAAACTCAAATGCGAACCCGTTTCTTTCCCAGCCTCATTCAATCCCATAACTTCATCATTTTTAACAAAATAAAAGCCTAAAATGATCAGCAAAGAACAAGGAACACAGCCATACCATTGGTTTTCTCTAATGTTACGTATACAGTTCAGACAGAGACAAAACAATCCATGGGTTCAAAATACATTTCAGAAACTCAAAACATTACACACACGAGCCATGTTAAGAATGCATTGGTTTAGATCACTCCAACATGATAACAAGTAGAGGCCAACAGCAAATAAACAACAATATCATGGCATGCTTGAGAGTTATAAGAGTTTGGAAGCTTACCTCTTGGAGAGAGTCCAAGGCCCCTTTACAGTGCTTGCAGATGATAAATAAGAATCCCTGGGAGCTTTGTGATCCTATTAGAATAGGTCCAGATGCTTGGAAGCTTGGGAAACAGCCTGGAACTTCAAACCCGATACCTTTCCACTTTTGAGCTTTGAAAATGGCAGATGGTGATGGAGCTGTTTCAGTGAGTGTTTAGGTGTTTGGTGGTTCACTTTGAGATGTTTATGAGTGGTTTGTGGACTTGGTTCATGGAGTGCACGAGTAGAATGGTGTGGTGCAGTGTTTATGCAAATGGAGGTGTGAGAATGGTAAGAGATGGTAGAGTTGTTACAGTTAGGGTTTGATGGTCTGGACTTTCTCTATGTGATATTTAGAGAAGGTTTGGGAGGTTTGAAAAGGTTTGCACGAGGGAAATGAGAGATTGAAGTGTTCTTGCAAATTTGCAAGAACTCGGGGATGGAAGAAATGAGAGAGTTTCAGCCCTGGTTTGTGGGTGAATCTGGTATATTTTGAAGTGAGGATGATGCCTCTATTTATAGGGAAAGATTAGGGTTTGCAGCATGGCCAGAATTTCAAAAAAAGCCAAGACTGCCCTTTGGAGAAACTTCTATTTCGTGTGAGCTGTATTCAGAGGGAGATGTCCTCAATGCCCTAGTGTAGACCTCTGAGGCAATGTGGATTGATGGGAGTGGTTCAGAGTCCAAGTTGTAAGGAGAATAGTGATTTGTTGGAAACGTTTCTCTCTCCATTGAACCAACTTGCACATGCCTTGTTAAACTATGTTATTTTAAGTTTGCAACTTGCATTTTTCGTGGGATAGGTTCAAGACATGTTGATCTTGCTACTAAACATCAGAAAAGCGAGTTAATTGGGGATTAGAAGAGTTATGTACCATTTCATAAAAGTTGGAAACTTGAAAATCATGAAATGAACCCTAAACTTCAACCATTCGAAACTCCTAGCTCACTCCATGGATGATGGAGTTCTTGTACTCTTTAGAAAGCCCTTAATGCCCTCTACAATATTCATGTGGGACTCAAATTCTGAATCTTAATGTAGCTTGGTGAAAAATAGGGTTGAAGTTGGCTGTTCATGAAGGGAAAACATGCAGAATTTTACCAAGTCCTTTGGTCAATTTGGCTTATAAGCTCCATAACTCAAAATCCAAGCATTTTTAGGAGAAAAGTCATATTGAAACAATTGAAGATATTGAAGAGAGCTTTCTAATGAGCTTTGAATCACTCCAATTGGATGTGTAGTTTAGGAGTTATGGTCCTTCCAAATTATGCTATTAGGGGAAAAATCTCACAAATGATACTTTTCTTGTTCAAAACCCTACTTCTCTTGCAAGAAACCTCATGAAACTTGATGTGGATGCTTGGAATACTTCATGAGACATTTTATGATGATTAGAAACATTAACTCTCCATCTGAACCAAAAATCCCCAAAAATTAGGGCTTCTGTCAAACCCTAATTTTGCTTGTGAATGTACTGAGATTGAATCTTGTAATCTTGCTTCTTCTTTCTCATCTAAAGGCCTTAGGAGACTCTTGAGGATGTTGATAAACCAATAGGATCAAGAACTAGGGTTTGGGAGTCCATCTTGATGAAGATCAAAGCCATTGACTGATAAGTGTCACAGAAACCCTAACTTGGAGGCACAGTGAGGCTGAGGCCTAAACTTCCCCTGTTGAGGACCCAAAGCCCTTGGATTCTTGTTGAGTGAGACCCTTGACTGTGGATGACTTCATAAGGTAAATGAACCACACAAATCTTGGCTTGATAGAGCCAAATTCTTAGTGATTTCTTCAGAGCAAACCCTAATTCCAAAGTCCTTGCATTGGAGGTCTTTGTTGACTTGACTTGCTTCAAACGTCTTGTGGAGCTTCGTGGTGATATGTAAACCTAATTTGAACACAAATAAACAAACTACAAAATATAGGTTAGTTCACACAAATGCACATATGATTCTAAAATGCACACAAGCTAGATGACATCTAAGGGGTGAAAATTTAGGGTACAACAGTTGCCCCTATTTAGATAGCTTCACCCGATGGCACAAGGAACGGAGATTCCAGGGACATCCAGGTGAAAGATATCTAAATATAGCAAACCGAAAATTTTGCCCTTAGATGGAATGCAGATGCTAAGGACAAGCGAAAGACATGCAAATGCTGACATGTCATGAACTTCTAGTATGATAATATGATGGATGTAACATGCTGAGGAAGCCGACAGGCAAAAGTCTACACAATGAGCAATTACTCACTGGGGAAGGACGAAGGTTTTAATACCCGTGAGGAAGACTCACTGGGGATACAGACTAACCAATATAAGAGACTCAGAGGGGAGCTCTGAGGAAACACTGGGGAAAATAAAAGCACACTCTTTACTGGGCATGGAACCAGAAAGAAAACATGATCTCTACTGGGAATCAATTTGAAAAGAATAGACATCAACAAAAGATTTTCTGGAATTTTCTTATACTGAAGAGTTCAAACGGGATCTTCAAGAAAAGTCTGAAAAGACAGAGAAAAGCACATCTGGAAAAACATCAGATGGCAAAAGAAACCAGACATCCAATAATGGCTTTGAATGAAAGGTACAAGTCTCAATATCTAATAATGGCTTTAGATAAAGGTGAGCAAACAAGACTATAAGGCATTGAATAAAAGGACACCAGGCATTCAATAATGGCTTTGAATGGAAGGTATAAATCATGTTAGCTGAGAATGGCATCAGATGGTAAAGAAACCAGACATCCAATAATGGCTTTGAATGAAAGGTAAAAATCACAATATCTAATAATGGCTTTAGATAAATGTGAACAAGGTAAAGAAACCAGACATCCAATAATAGCTTTGAATGAAAGGTATAGATCACAATATCTAATAATAGCTTTAGATGAAATGTGAATAGAGACTGCATTCAAGAATGACATTGAATGCAAAGAAACCAATCACCCAATAATGGCTTTGAATGAAAGGTACAATCACTACATCTGATAATGGCTTCAGATGAAAGTGAACAGAGTAAAGAAAACAGACATCCAATAATGGCTTTGAATGAAAGGTACAATCACTACATCTGATAATGGCTTCAGATGAAGGTGAACAAAGTAAAGAAACCAGACATCCAATAATGGCTTTGAATGAAAGGTATAATCACTACATCTGATAATGGCTTCAGATGAAAGTGAACAGAGTAAAGAAACCAGACATCCAATAATGGCTTTGAATGAAAGGTACAATCACTACATCTGATAATGGCTTCAGATGAAAGTGAACAGAGTAGAGAAACCAGACATCCAATAATGGCTTTGAATGAAAGGTACAATCACTACATCTGATAATGGCTTCAGATGAAAGTGAACAAAGTAAAGAAACCAGACATCCAATAATGGCTTTGAATGAAAGGTACAATCACTACATCTGATAATGGCTTCAGATGAAAGTGAACAAAGTAAAGAAACCAGACATCCAATAATGGCTTTGAATGAAAGGTACAATCACTACATCTGATAATGGCTTCAGATGAAAGTGAACAATAAGCACCCAAGAAAGTATTGAGTGACTGTGAACTTTCAGGGATGACACTGAGATATATCCAAGCAAATTTGATTGTGGTTATAGAAGATAGGCAAAGCTTCCAGGGATAGCACTGGGAGAAACAAGGGGAATAAGATATCCAGGAATGGCACTGGAGATCAAAAGAGACCGACATCCAGGAATGACACTTGAGTGAAAGGATATAAAGATCCAGGAATAGCACTGGAATGAGAAGAGATACTCATGAAACGACAACATCCAGGAATGGCACTGAATGAAAGGACAGGTAACACATTGGTAAGGCGCCAAGTAAATTGGACTTTGACCACAAGGTAAGACGTAGATAACGACACAACCTCAGGAGAAATGCAAATGAGGATGAAACACTCATGATATGTATATGGATAAAGAATCATGCAGATGCTATATGATCAAATGCAAATGCAGATGTCGATGCTGACGACACCGCTCGACTCTTTTGGGGAGAAGACAAGACTAGAAGACTGATTCCTCAACACGGAGATCACTACTATTCTGCTTGGGACTAGAGATGCTAATGTTGAACACATCATTGCCACACTGGTAAACTGTATCCAAATTGATGATCCTTGTAGAAAGGATAAAGAGTTGCTTGGGGATTCTTCAGGTAAACTGCCCCAGACTAGCTGATTATTGCAGACGAGCTGATCATTGCTTCAACTTGATGGATTCTGGGAATGACCATTTTATGGTGCTCTTAGAAAGCTTGCCTCAGTCTGAGTCTTGAAAGATGATTGTTTTACTGTACACTGGGAAGGCTTGCCCCAGTATGAGTCTTGAAAAATCTTCTGTATAAACCAATTCTAAGAAGTCGCCATTAAACCACAAATCTTGAACTGATTCTCAACAGGATATGGAAGGAACTTGCCCCTGATTGGATCACCGACCAAGTTTCTTATTTGTTTGAAAATTCTTTGAGAAGAAAGGTTAGTTTGCAAACAAAAGTATTTGTACAAACATGGTAAATGCAGAGTTCATGCAACTTTTGAAATCAAAATCATTTTGAAAGAGGTGCAAAGTATATGAGTCACTGGTCTGAACACGGTGGTTCAAGACATTAAAGTGAAAAGTTTAGGCAAAGGGTGTAATTCCCAAAATAGATGATCTGCAAAGATCTTTTGGAGTCAGTTTACGCAACCTTGCTGTAGTATGCTTTCAAAATAACCTCGCTTCAATTAGGTCTTTTGAGGGTTATAATGTGGCCTGGTTCACAGTTTAAAAAACAAAGGATAAAGGCTCCAAGTTTATTTGTGACCCACCCAATCTACGTGATGAACTTCATTCCTATGCTCAGTTAACTCAGACTCCGTACTCAAATTTCCATAGGTTAGGAATTGCACTGATGATAGTAATGATAATGGTCCAGAAGTTAAGAGGCTTTGAAATGGCGGTCACTACTTCCGTACAACATTTTGTTGTTTTTTGGCGAGGACCTCAGTCAACTCGTTTTATCTTTGAGGATTTTGGTAACCTCTTGAATGATTTTTTGTTATCCCTAAGTTTTGCCTGAACTGTGTCATTTGAGCTTACAGCCAGCGGGATGCCCCAATTTTTGCCTAAGTCTCCTTCATAGGTTTTGACTTAGCGGGCTTTTATTATTATGTTTTTTCTCTTTTTTTTTTTTTTTTAGTGACTGTCTGGCTTAATGATTACAGTGAACCATCATTGATGTTTGACTTAAAAGACATCTTCGACACTTGCCTGCTGTGTGCGAAGGAAAAATTGTGAGTGCAACCTTTTGTTGAGAGGTGTCTTGAATGCAACTCTTGTATTTGAATGCACAACCAAGTTAACCGAGAACTACCCTGCCCCAGGATATGATTGCGGGTTTTTATTTGTAAAGAAAAGAAACTCCTACTTCAAGGCTCAAAGGGGTTAAAGAGGGGTTATCTTCCTTATGTCTCCCGTGTTTAGGGATTGAAATAATGCCTTACATCGTCAGCAAAGTCTTGATCTGAAAGCATACTAACATCAATTATGGGTATAACGTTTTCATCATCCTCCTTCTAATCTTGGCACGAATAAAAATGTTTTGCGAAAGATAAAGATGTAAATAGTAGACAAAAATGAATTGCAATGCTCATTTCATTAAACTTGAAGGTACAAACATAATTTTAAAGCAAACAGCTATTACAAAATAAGGAAAGTACAAACAACAAGAAACAAAGGCCTAGTGACTAATCAAACACAAGGATGAGCTGTCCTGTCTTTAAGAAGTAGCTGAGCCGAAGTTGACTGAGGCTTCACTTGGCGTGCCCTGGCAGAGGATTGTTTTGAACATTGGCATTATCCTTAAATGAGAGGGATTTGTTCCTTATCAGCTCTTGTACTCTAGCCTTCAATGCAAAGCATCTTTCCAAGTTGTGGCCTGCACCACCTTGATGGTATTCACAATGAAGATCAGCCCTAAAACCAGCTGGAAGAGGATTCGGAGGAGGAGGCGGAGGCCTTGTGGTAATCAAATTTTGTTGAACCAAACTAGGGTAAAGTTCAGTGTAAGTCATGGGAATCGGATCAAATTGACCCCTATTATGATACTGGCTCTGTCCTGCAGCTGGACGTTGGAAAGCTTGAGTTGGTTGTGGTGCAGGAACCACGGGAGTAACAGCGGCAACAGTAGGGTGAACAACATACTGAGGTTGAGGACGAGGCCTTCTTACTTCAACCATTATAGCATTAGTCTGATCTTCCTTCTTCTTCTGAAAGTTCCCGTAGGATTTCTTCACAGCATTAGAAGATTCAACAATCTTTGATACTTTTCCCTTCTTAAGACCTTCCTCTAATCTTTAGCCAATAGTAACCAAATCGGTAAAATGAGAGGAAACACTTCCGACCATCTTCTCCTAATAGAATGGGGACAAGGTATCCATAAACATTCCAGTTAACTCCTTCTCAGCCAAGGGAGGTTCCACTTGGGAAGCCAGCTCTCTCCAGCGTTGAGCATACTCCTTGAAAGACTCTTTATCATTCTGAGACATGTTTTGCAATTGACGGCGATCAGGAGCCATGTCAAGGTTATACTTGTATTGCTTCATGAAGGCATTGGTGAGGTCTTGGAAATTGTGAATAGAGTTTTTCTCAAGACCCATGTACCATTTGAGTGATGCTCCACTCAAGCTGTCTTGAAAACAGTGGATAAGTAACTTCTGATCTTTGGCATGAGCAGTCATTCTGCGAAGGTACATGACCAAGTGAGCTCTTGGGCACGAGTGACCTTTGTACTTCACAAAATCTGGAGTTGTAAACTTAGGAGGTATAACAAGGTCTGATACTAAGCACAGGTTGTCTGCATCTACATTGAAGAAATCAGTACCCTCAACGGCTTTGAGTCTTCTCTCTATGCTCCGAAACTGCTCTCGAACAACTTCGGTTTCAACAAAGTCCTCATGGTCTTCCCCTTGAACACTGGCAACGTTGTACTCATAAAGGGGATTCTCGAAAGAAGCTCGAACATTTTGTGGAACAGCATGAACCACAGGTCTGGGCTGGGTGAAGACAGGAGCTTGAAACACTGGCATAGCATTCTGACCAACCATAGCATTAGATGCAAGAGGTGGAGAAAAGTTGTGTGGCAAACCAAACTCTGGCCAAGTAGAAGGTGGCACTTGAACTGGTGGAGGATCAGCACTTGAAACTTCCTGGATGACTGTCCTTTGGGGTGGCTCTCCCCTAACAATCAAAACTTGGAGCATCTCAGTTAGTTTAGTCATGCTCGACTTAAGTTCATCGATCTCCATTCGGACCTCAACATTGTGCATCTCTTGCTCTGACATCTTTTGTCTGTAATTAGCTCTAGTCCAATATCGGTGTCGAGGAATCAACTTGACGACTGAAAGATAGAGACAATTGGCAATGAGCAACTGGACAAACAGACGTATGTAATGAATCATGCAAAGATGCAAATGATATGCAATGCAATGCAAACAGGATACAAAAACACATGCAACAGGATCAAGGGTTCAAGATCACAGCATGGAGTTTGGGTAGAGAACCAACCACAGGGTGTGTACTAGGGTTTATCAACTGTAGAACAGGGTTCTAAAAAGTTCCCAGAGTCTACGTAAATCCTTCGGATATTATCGGCCCATGTAACTACTTACACGGGTTAATAATATTCTCAAGATAAACTCGTCTGAGTGTAGTATCGCGTGACAACTACTCAGGACTGGCTCCCTCATAGTCACCGCACTACATCCTAAAAGGCCAAGTGGGGTAAAGGTAACTACGGTCCTCAGAATCCCTGGCACTCAATTGAAAAAGTAATATCAATGTGACTGCTCACATCAGACATCAACAATCCCAAAGGGCCTCATCTGAGTGTGGTCATCATATGCCATAAATTGTTGGTACTACTGCCGACAACCGACTATTGATTACACCACGATCCTATCATAAGTGCTCTCAAGTCCGGGTTAGGACTTATCTCACCACTCAAGGTAGCAACCCTGCACACAGAAAAACTCAAGCACAACAGGTATATATACAGATATAACTATACAAATGTACAAGCAAGCAAACATGTAAATAACACGAATACAAACAAGATAGGCTTAACCCTCTTTAGGAACCTCCCCAGTGAAGTCGCCATTTCTGTTGCGGTGAAAATCGGATAACAAATTATTAATTAATTTGCATCATATTTCTTTTACAACCGACTTTGATTTATCCAAAGGAAAGGTTCAAGATCGTGTAAAACCTAAAGGGGAAAGATCTAAGGTTCGGGGGTTGGTTACGCCTAAGGAAGGTATTAGCACCTTAAACGTCCGTAGTACTCTACGGGAACCTCTTGCTTAAATTTGTGTCATTCTATGTTTGCATGCTAAAGATAATTTGTACTAAGGGTAAAGGTAAAGACCTAAAGTATATACACTAAGTATGGTCTAAAGGTGTAAAAAGAAAATGTGGAATTCGAGAAGGCATCAGATGGTAAAGAAAAAAGAGGGAAAAAGAAAAAGGTAGCTCGCTAGGATCTCGCAATCCTATGCCTACGTATTCTCAAGATGAACTTGAGAAATCAAAGCAATCGTAGTTCCCCTCAATGGGGGTTAGAGAGAGGAACCATTGACTATGGCCAAAGTTCCAAGGGGAAGTGAGTATGATCTCACATAGAGTTTAAGAAACTCTCCAAGTCTAAGTTGTAAGTTGTAAATGGCTATGAGGCCAAGGAAAAGCAAGGTGGAGAGCTTGAAAGCAAAGCTTGTGATGGATTGATTGTTTAGGAAAAGAGATTAATGGCTATCTCTTATGGAAGGCTAGGTTAGAAAGGAGAAGAGATTAATGGCTATCTCTGGTGGGTGAAGGAGAAGAGATTAATAACTATCTCTTGTGGAAGGATTGTGAAGGATAAGAGATTAATGGCTATCTCTTATGGGATGGTTTGAGGTTTAAAAGGGTACTTGAGCTATCTATGACATGAAGTCAATAGAGAGACTTTCCTTTGGAAGGAAGGGGAGGATAACAATTTCTTATGTACAAGAAAAATATAAGGGATTGGATTTACAAGAACGCAATGAGTGTAAGAACTCAAAGGGAATGTACAACAATTAAGCATGAATAACATCAAAAGAAATCAATGTAAACAAACCAAGACAAAACCAAAAGCAAGGCATACTTTCAAGTTATATCAATTAGGAATGTGTGTGAAATGTCATACAAGTGTGACAAAGATAGTCCTCTCAAAAATTGGATTTTTCAAGGTGAGTACCAAAAGTTTTAGGTTTAGAATCGAGGTTTGAATAATGAATCAAAAACCTAAGCAAAAGGACCTCATTCAATGTCATCATTGGTCCTAAAATGTCCCTTAAGGGTGTCCTAAGACACTTGGGGAAAATTAGTTTAAGAAAGTGAAGAGCAAAAGGATTTTTCAAAAGAGATTTAAAAACTAGGTTCAAATTACTTCTATTTTTTAGAAAATCAGAAATAAATGCTAGA
This sequence comes from Lathyrus tuberosus, assembly GCA_022829125.1. Classification (NCBI taxonomy): domain Eukaryota; kingdom Viridiplantae; phylum Streptophyta; class Magnoliopsida; order Fabales; family Fabaceae; genus Lathyrus; species Lathyrus tuberosus. The sequence continues at coordinate 873,285 of JALAZF010000392.1, read as the reverse complement.
ATTAAATAAAAATGGAAATAAAAATGGAAATAAAAATGTTAGAAAATTAAATTAAACAATGAAGCATTAACATAAATATTTTTGGGATTTTTCCTTAGAAAAAAACTATTTTTAATAAACAGATTTGAAATGAAATAAATAAAAACAAATAACAGCAGTGGGGGTGCATCAGCAAAAACAAAAATAAAAGGGATTCAGTTGAAAGCACGTGGGCCTGGAAAACGGTGGGGTGACAAAAGCAAAGGCGCTAGGCCCAAACCCAATTGGTTTTTCAGCGGAAAAAACAAGAAAAATGGAAGGAGATGAAAAAAACAAATGGGACAGGGGCGAGGGGGATTCGAACCCCCGTCCCTTTGTTTACAAGGCAATGCGTGAACCACTGGGGTGGCGATACATCCATTGTATCAGCCCCCCAGTTTAATACATATGCCAAACAAAACAAAAAACGCCAGCAACCAATCACACCCAGCCACGCACCCTCTCTCTCATGCACGAAAATGAAACAACAACGTGAAAACTCAAATGCGAACCCGTTTCTTTCCCAACCTCATTCAATCCCATAACTTCATCATTTTTATCAAAATAAAAGCCTAAAATGATCAGCAAAGAACAAGGAACACAGCCATACCATTGGTTTTCTCTAATGTTACGTATACAGTTCAGACAGAGACAAAACAATCCATGGGTTCAAAATACATTTCAGAAACTCAAAACATTACACACACGAGCCATGTTAAGAATGCATTGGTTTAGATCACTCCAACATGATAACAAGTAGAGGCCAACAGCAAATAAACAACAATATCATGGCATGCTTGAGAGTTATAAGAGTTTGGAAGCTTACCTCTTGGAGAGAGTCCAAGGCCCCTTTACAGTGCTTGCAGATGATAAATAAGAATCCCTGGGAGCTTTGTGATCCTATTAGAATAGGTCCAGATGCTTGGAAGCTTGGGAAACAACCTGGAACTTCAAACCCGATACCTTTCCACTTTTGAGCTTTGAAAATGGCAGATGGTGATGGAGCTGTTTTAGTGAGTGTTTAGGTGTTTGGTGGTTCACTTTGAGATGTTTATGAGTGGTTTGTGGACTTGGTTCATGGAGTGCACAAGTGGAATGGTGTGGTGCAGTGTTTATGCAAATGGAGGTGTGAGAATGGTAAGAGATGGTAGAGTTGTTACAGTTAGGGTTTGATGGTCTGGACTTTCTCTATGTGATATTTAGAGAAGGTTTGGGAGGTTTGAAAAGGTTTGCACGAGGGAAATAAGAGATTGAAGTGTTCTTGCAAATTTGCAAGAACTCGGGGATGGAAGAAATGAGAGAGTTTCAGCCCTGGTTTGTGGGTGAATCTGGTATATTTTGAAGTGAGGATGATGCCTCTATTTATAGGAAAAGATTAGGGTTTGCAGCATGGCCAGAATTTCAAAAAAAGCCAAGACTGCCCTTTGGAGAAACTTCCATTTCGTGTGAGCTGTATTCAGAGGGAGATGTCCTCAATGCCCTAGTGTAGACCTCTGAGGCAATGTGGATTGATGGGAGTGGTTCAGAGTCCAAGTTGTAAGGAGAATAGTGATTTGTTGGAAAAGTTTCTCTCTCCATTGAACCAACTTGCACATGCCTTGTTAAACTATGTTATTTTAAGTTTGCAACTTGCATTTTTCGTGGGATAGGTTCAAGACATGTTGATCTTGCTACTAAACATCAGAAAAGCGAGTTAATTGGGGATTAGAAGAGTTATGTACCATTTCATAAAAGTTGGAAACTTGAAAATCATGAAATGAACCCTAAACTTCAACCATTCGAAACTCCTAGCTCACTCCATGGATGAGGGAGTTCTTGTACTCTTTAGAAAGCCCTTAATGCCCTCTACAATATTCATGTGGGACTCAAATTCTGAATCTTAATGTAGCTTGGTGAAAAATAGGGTTGAAGTTGGCTGTTCATGAAGGGAAAACATGCAGAATTTTACCAAGTCCTTTGGTCAATTTGGCTTATAAGCTCCATAACTCAAAATCCAAGCATTTTTAGGAGAAAAGTCATATTGAAACAATTGAAGATATTGAAGAGAGCTTTCTAATGAGCTTTGAATCACTCCAATTGGATGTGTAGTTTAGGAGTTATGGTCCTTCCAAATTATGCTATTAGGGGAAAAATCTCACAAATGATACTTTTCTTGTTCAAAACCCTACTTCTCTTGCAAGAAACCTCATGAAACTTGATGTGGATGCTTGGAATACTTCATGAGACATTTTATGATGATTAGAAACATTAACTCTCCATCTGAACCAAAAATCCCCAAAAATTAGGGCTTCTGTCAAACCCTAATTTTGCTTGTGAATGTACTGAGATTGAATCTTGTAATCTTGCTTCTTCTTTCTCATCTAAAGGCCTTAGGAGACTCTTGAGGATGTTGATAAACCAATAGGATCAAGAACTAGGGTTTGGGAGTCCATCTTGATGAAGATCAAAGCCATTGACTGATAAGTGTCACAGAAACCCTAACTTGGAGGCACAGTGAGGCTGAGGCCTAAACTTCCCCTGTTGAGGACCCAAAGCCCTTGGATTCTTGTTGAGTGAGACCCTTGACTGTGGATGACTTCATAAGGTAAATGAACCACACAAATCTTGGCTTGATAGAGCCAAATTCTTAGTGATTTCTTCAGAGCAAACCCTAATTCCAAAGTCCTTGCATTGGAGGTCTTTGTTGACTTGACTTGCTTCAAACGTCTTGTGGAGCTTCGTGGTGATATGTAAACCTAATTTGAACACAAATAAACAAACTACAAAATATAGGTTAGTTCACACAAATGCACATATGATTCTAAAATGCACACAAGCTAGATGACATCTAAGGGGTGAAAATTTAGGGTACAACAGTTGCCCCTATTTAGATAGCTTCACCCGATGGCACAAGGAACGGAGATTCCAGGGACATCCAGGTGAAAGATATCTAAATATAGCAAACCGAAAATTTTTCCCTTAGATGGAATGCAGATGCTAAGGACAAGCGAAAGACATGCAAATGCTGACATGTCATGAACTTCTAGTATGATAATATGATGGATGTAACATGCCGAGGAAGCCGACAGGCAAAAGTCTACACAATGAGCAATTACTCACTGGGGAAGGACGAAGGTTTTAATACCCGTGAGGAAGACTCACTGGGGATACAGACTAACCAATATAAGAGACTCAGAGGGGAGCTCTGAGGAAACACTGGGGAAAATAAAAGCACACTCTTTACTGGGCATGGAACCAGAAAGAAAACATGATCTCTACTGGGAATCAATTTGAAAAGAATAGACATCAACAAAAGATTTTCTGGAATTTTCTTATACTGAAGAGTTCAAACGGGATCTTCAAGAAAAGTCAGAAAAGACAGAGAAAAGCACATCTGGAAAAACATCAGATGGCAAAAGAAACCAGACATCCAATAATGGCTTTGAATGAAAGGTACAAGTCTCAATATCTAATAATGGCTTTAGATAAAGGTGAGCAAACAAGACTATAAGGCATTGAATAAAAGGACACCAGGCATTCAATAATGGCTTTGAATGGAAGGTACAAATCATGTTAGCTGAGAATGGCATCAGATGGTAAAGAAACCAGACATCCAATAATGGCTTTGAATGAAAGGTAAAAATCAAAATATCTAATAATGGCTTTAGATAAATGTGAACAAGGTAAAGAAACCAGACATCCAATAATAGCTTTGAATGAAAGGTATAGATCACAATATCTAATAATAGCTTTAGATGAAATGTGAATAGAGACTGCATTCAAGAATGACATTGAATGCAAAGAAACCAATCACCCAATAATGGCTTTGAATGAAAGGTACAATCACTACATCTGATAATGGCTTCAGATGAAAGTGAACAGAGTAAAGAAAACAGACATCCAATAATGGCTTTGAATGAAAGGTACAATCACTACATCTGATAATGGCTTCAGATGAAGGTGAACAAAGTAAAGAAACCAGACATCCAATAATGGCTTTGAATGAAAGGTATAATCACTACATCTGATAATGGCTTCAGATGAAAGTGAACAGAGTAAAGAAACCAGACATCCAATAATGGCTTTGAATGAAAGGTACAATCACTACATCTGATAATGGCTTCAGATGAAAGTGAACAGAGTAGAGAAACCAGACATCCAATAATGGCTTTGAATGAAAGGTACAATCACTACATCTGATAATGGCTTCAGATGAAAGTGAACAAAGTAAAGAAACCAGACATCCAATAATGGCTTTGAATGAAAGGTACAATCACTACATCTGATAATGGCTTCAGATGAAAGTGAACAAAGTAAAGAAACCAGACATCCAATAATGGCTTTGAATGAAAGGTACAATCACTACATCTGATAATGGCTTCAGATGAAAGTGAACAATAAGCACCCAAGAAAGTATTGAGTGACTGTGAACTTTCAGGGATGACACTGAGATATATCCAAGCAAATTTGATTGTGGTTATAGAAGATAGGCAAAGCTTCCAGGGATAGCACTGGGAGAAACAAGGGGAATAAGATATCCAGGAATGGCACTGGAGATCAAAAGAGACCGACATCCAGGAATGACACTTGAGTGAAAGGATATAAAGATCCAGGAATAGCACTGGAATGAGAAGAGATACTCATGAAACGACAACATCCAGGAATGGCACTGAATGAAAGGACAGGTAACACATTGGTAAGGCGCCAAGTAAATTGGACTTTGACCACAAGGTAAGACGTAGATAACGACACAACCTCAGGAGAAATGCAAATGAGGATGAAACACTCATGATATGTATATGGATAAAGAATCATGCAGATGCTATATGATCAAATGCAAATGCAGATGTCGATGCTGACGACACCGCTCGACTCTTTTGGGGAGAAGACAAGACTAGAAGACTGATTCCTCAACACGGAGATCACTACTATTCTGCTTGGGACTAGAGATGCTAATGTTGAACACATCATTGCCACACTGGTAAACTGTATCCAAATTGATGATCCTTGTAGAAAGGATAAAGAGTTGCTTGGGGATTCTTCAGGTAAACTGCCCCAGACTAGCTGATTATTGCAGACGAGCTGATCATTGCTTCAACTTGATGGATTCTGGGAATGACCATTTTATGGTGCTCTTAGAAAGCTTGCCTCAGTCTGAGTCTTGAAAGATGATTGTTTTACTGTACACTGGGAAGGCTTGCCCCAGTATGAGTCTTGAAAAATCTTCTGTATAAACCAATTCTAAGAAGTCGCCATTAAACCACAAATCTTGAACTGATTCTCAACAGGATATGGAAGGAACTTGCCCCTGATTGGATCACCGACCAAGTTTCTTATTTGTTTGAAAATTCTTTGAGAAGAAAGGTTAGTTTGCAAACAAAAGTATTTGTACAAACATGGTAAATGCAGAGTTCATGCAACTTTTGAAATCAAAATCATTTTGAAAGAGGTGCAAAGTATATGAGTCACTGGTCTGAACACGGTGGTTCAAGACATTAAAGTGAAAAGTTTAGGCAAAGGGTGTAATTCCCAAAATAGATGATCTGCAAAGATCTTTTGGAGTCAGTTTACGCAACCTTGCTGTAGTATGCTTTCAAAATAACCTCGCTTCAATTAGGTCTTTTGAGGGTTATAATGTGGCCTGGTTCACAGTTTAAAAAACAAAGGATAAAGGCTCCAAGTTTATTTGTGACCCACCCAATCAACGTGATGAACTTCATTCCTATGCTCAGTTAACTCAGACTCCGTACTCAAATTTCCATAGGTTAGGAATTGCACTGATGATAGTAATGATAATGGTCCAGAAGTTAAGAGGCTTTGAAATGGCGGTCACTACTTCCGTACAACATTTTGTTGTTTTTTGGCGAGGACCTCAGTCAACTCGTTTTATCTTTGAGGATTTTGGTAACCTCTTGAATGATTTTTTGTTATCCCTAACTTTTGCCTGAACTGTGTCATTTGAGCTTACAGCCAGCGGGATGCCCCAATTTTTGCCTAAGTCTCCTTCATAGGTTTTGACTTAGCGGGCTTTTATTATTATGTTTTTTCTCTTTTTTTTTTTTTTAGTGACTGTCTGGCTTAATGATTACAGTGAACCATCATTGATGTTTGACTTAAAAGACATCTTCGACACTTGCCTGCTGTGTGCGAAGGAAAAATTGTGAGTGCAACCTTTTGTTGAGAGGTGTCTTGAATGCAACTCTTGTATTTGAATGCACAACCAAGTTAACCGAGAACTACCCTGCCCCAGGATATGATTGCGGGTTTTTATTTGTAAAGAAAAGAAACTCCTACTTCAAGGCTCAAAGGGGTTAAAGAGGGGTTATCTTCCTTATGTCTCCCGTGTTTAGGGATTGAAACAATGCCTTACATCGTCAGCAAAGTCTTGATCTGAAAGCATACTAACATCAATTATGGGTATAACGTTTTCATCATCCTCCTTCTAATCTTGGCACGAATAAAAATGTTTTGCGAAAGATAAAGATGTAAATAGTAGACAAAAATGAATTGCAATGCTCATTTCATTAAACTTGAAGGTACAAACATAATTTTAAAGCAAACAGCTATTACAAAATAAGGAAAGTACAAACAACAAGAAACAAAGGCCTAGTGACTAATCAAACACAAGGATGAGCTGTCCTGTCTTTAAGAAGTAGCTGAGCCGAAGTCGACTGAGGCTTCACTTGGCGTGCCCTGGCAGAGGATTGTTTTGAACATTGGGATTATCCTTAAAGGAGAGGGATTTGTTCCTTATCAACTCTTGTACTCTAGCCTTCAATGCAAAGCATCTTTCCAAGTTGTGGCCTGCACCACCTTGATGGTATTCACAATGAAGATCAGCCCTAAAACCAGCTGGAAGAGGATTCGGAGGAGGAGGCGGAGGCCTTGTGGTAATCAAATTTTGTTGAACCAAACTAGGGTAAAGTTCAGTGTAAGTCATGGGAATCAGATCAAATTGACCCCTATTATGATACTGGCTCTGTCCTGCAGCTGGACGTTGGAAAGCTTGAGTTGGTTGTGGTGCAGGAACCACGGGAGTAACAGCGGAAACAGTAGGGTGAACAACATACTGAGGTTGAGTACGAGGCCTTCTTACTTCAACCATTATAGCATTAGTCTGATCTTCCTTCTTCTTCTGAAAGTTCCCGTAGGATTTCTTCACAGCATTAGAAGATTCAACAATCTTTGATACTTTTCCCTTCTTAAGACCCTCCTCTAATCTTTAGCCAATAGTAACCAAATCGGTGAAATGAGAGGAAACACTTCCGACCATCTTCTCCCAATAGAATGGGGACAAGGTATCCATAAACATTCCAGTTAACTCCTTCTCAGCCAAGGGAGGTTCCACTTGGGAAGCCAGCTCTCTCCAGCGTTGAGCATACTCCTTGAAAGACTCTTTATCATTCTGAGACATGTTTTGCAATTGACGGCGATCAGGAGCCATGTCAAGGTTATACTTGTATTGCTTCATGAAGGCATTGGTGAGGTCTTGGAAATTGTGAATAGAGTTTTGCTCAAGACCCATGTACCATTTGAGTGATGCTCCACTCAAGCTGTCTTGAAAACAGTGGATAAGCAACTTCTGATCTTTGGCATGAGCAGTCATTCTGCGAAGGTACATGACCAAGTGAGCTCTTGGGCACGAGTGACCTTTGTACTTCACAAAATCTGGAGTTGTAAACTTAGGAGGTATAACAAGGTCTGATACTAAGCACAGGTTGTCTGCATCTACATTGAAGAAATCAGTACCCTCAACGGCTTTGAGTCTTCTCTCTATGCTCCGAAACTGCTCTCGAACAACTTCGGTTTCAACAAAGTCCTCATGGTCTTCCCCTTGAACACTGGAAGCGTTGTACTCATAAAGGGGATTCTCGAAAGAAGCTCGAACATTTTGTGGAACAGCAAGAACCACAGGTCTGGGCTGGGTGAAGACAGGAGCTTGAAACACTGGCATAGCATTCTGACCAACCATAGCATTAGATGCAAGAGGTGGAGAAAAGTTGTGTGGCAAACCAAACTCTGGCCAAGTAGAAGGTGGAACTTGAACTGGTGGAGGATCAGCACTTGAAACTTCCTGGATGACTGTCCTTTGGGGTGGCTCTCCCCTAACAATCAAAACTTGGAGCATCTCAGTTAGTTTAGTCATGCTCGACTTAAGTTCATCGATCTCCATTCGGACCTTAACATTGTGCATCTCTTGCTCTGACATCTTTTGTCTGTAATTAGCTCTAGTCCAGTATCGGTGTCGAGGAATCAACTTGACGACTGAAAGATAGAGACAATTGGCAATGAGCAACTGGACAAACAGACGTATGCAATGAATCATGCAAAGATGCAAATGATATGCAATGCAATGCAAACAGGATACAAAAACACATGCAACAGGATCAAGGGTTCAAGATCACAGCATGGAGTTTGGGTAGAGAACCAACCACAGGGTGTGTACTAGGGTTTATCAACTGTAGAACAGGGTTCTAAAAAGTTCCCAGAGTCTACGTAAATCCTTCGGATATTATTGGCCCATGTAACTACTTACACGGGTTAATAATATTCTCAAGATAAACTCGTCTGAGTGTAGTATCGCGTGACAACTACTCAGGACTGGCTCCCTCATAGTCACCGCACTACATCCTAAAAGGCCAAGTGGGGTAAAGGTAACTACGGTCCTCAGAATCCCTGGCACTCAATTGAAAAAGTAATATCAATGTGACTGCTCACATCAGACATCAACAATCCCAAAGGGCCTCATCTGAGTGTGGTCATCATATGCCATAAATTGTTGGTACTACTGCCAACAACCGACTATTGATTACACCACGATCCTATCATAAGTGCTCTCAAGTCCGGGTTAGGACTTATCTCACCACTCAAGGTAGCAACCCTGCACACAGAAAAACTCAAGCACAACAGGTATATATACAGATATAACTATACAAATGTACAAGCAAGCAAACATGTAAATAACACGAATACAAACAAGATAGGCTTAACCCTCTTTAGGAATCTCCCCAGTGAAGTCGCCATTTCTGTTGCGGTGAAAATCGGATAACAAATTATTAATTAATTTGCATCATATTTCTTTTACAATCGACTTTGATTTATCCAAAGGAAAGGTTCAAGATCGTGTAAAACCTAAAGGGGAAAGATCTAAGGTTCGGGGGTTGGTTACGCCTAAGGAAGGTATTAGCACCTTAAACGTCCGTAGTACTCTACGGGAACCTCTTGCTTAAATTTGTGTCATTCTATGTTTGCATGCTAAAGATAATTTGTACTAAGGGTAAAGGTAAAGACCTAAAGTATATACACTAAGTATGGTCTAAAGGTGTAAAAAGAAAATGTGGAATCCGAGAAGGCATCAGATGGTAAAGAAAAAAGAGGGAAAAAGAAAAAGGTAGCTCGCTAGGATCTCGCAATCCTATGCCTACGTATTCTCAAGATGAACTTGAGAAATCAGAGCAATCGTAGTTCCCCTCAATGGGGGTTAGAGAGAGGAACCATTGACTATGGCCAAAGTTCCAAGGGGAAGTGAGTATGATCTCACATAGAGTTTAAGAAACTCTCCAAGTCTAAGTTGTAAGTTGTAAATGGCTATGAGGCCAAGGAAAAGCAAGGTGGAGAGCTTGAAAGCAAAGCTTGTGATGGATTGATTGTTTAGGAAAAGAGATTAATGGCTATCTCTTATGGAAGGCTAGGTTAGAAAGGAGAAGAGATTAATGGCTATCTCTGGTGGGTGAAGGAGAAGAGATTAATAACTATCTCTTGTGGAAGGATTGTGAAGGATAAGAGATTAATGGCTATCTCTTATGGGATGGTTTGAGGTTTAAAAGGGTACTTGAGCTATCTATGACATGAAGTCAATAGAGAGACTTTCCTTTGGAAGGAAGGGGAGGATAACAATTTCTTATGTACAAGAAAAATATAAGGGATTGGATTTACAAGAACGCAATGAGTGTAAGAACTCAAAGGGAATGTACAACAATTAAGCATGAATAACATCAAAAGAAATCAATGTAAACAAACCAAGACAAAACCAAAAGCAAGGCATACTTTCAAGTTATATCAATTAGGAATGTGTGTGAAATGTCATACAAGTGTGACAAAGATAGTCCTCTCAAAATTTGGATTTTTCAAGGTGAGTACCAAAAGTTTTAGGTTTAGAATCGAGGTTTGAATAGTGAATAAAAAACCTAAGCAAAAGGACCTCATTCAATGTCATCATTGGTCCTAAAATGTCCCTTAAGTGTGTCCTAAGACACTTGGGGAAAATTAGTTTAAGAAAGTGAAGAGCAAAAGGATTTTTCAAAAGAGATTTAAAAACTAGGTTCAAATTACTTCTATTTTTTAGAAAATAAGAAATAAATGCTAGAATTAAATAAAAATGGAAATAAAAATGTTAGAAAATTAAATTAAACAATGAAGCATTAACATAAATATTTTTGGGATTTTTCCTTAGAAAAAAACTATTTTTAATAAACAGATTTGAAATGAAATAAATAAAAACAAATAACAGCAGTGGGGGTGCATCAGCAAAAACAAAAATAAAAGGGATTCAGTTGAAAGCACGTGGGCCTGGAAAACGGTGGGGTGACAAAAGCAAAGGCGCTAGGCCCAAACCCAATTGGTTTTTCAGCGGAAAAAACAAGAAAAATGGAAGGAGATGAAAAAAACAAATGGGACAGGGGCGAGGGGGATTCGAACCCCCGTCCCTTTGTTTACAAGGCAAGGCGTGAACCACTGGGGTGGCGATACATCCATTGTATCAGCCCCCCAGTTTAATACATATGCCAAACAAAACAAAAAACGCCAGCAACCAATCACACCCAGCCACGCACCCTCTCTCTCATGCACGAAAATGAAACAACAACGTGAAAACTCAAATGCGAACCCGTTTCTTTCCCAGCCTCATTCAATCCCATAACTTCATCATTTTTAACAAAATAAAAGCCTAAAATGATCAGCAAAGAACAAGGAACACAACCATACCATTGGTTTTCTCTAATGTTACGTATACAGTTCAGACAGAGACAAAACAATCCATGGGTTCAAAATACATTTCAGAAACTCAAAACATTACACACACGAGCCATGTTAAGAATGCATTGGTTTAGATCACTCCAACATGATAACAAGTAGAGGTCAACAGCAAATAAACAACAATATCATGGCATGCTTGAGAGTTATAAGAGTTTGGAAGCTTACCTCTTGGAGAGAGTCCAAGGCCCCTTTACAGTGCTTGCAGATGATAAATAAGAATCCCTGGGAGCTTTGTGATCCTATTAGAATAGGTCCAGATGCTTGGAAGCTTGGGAAACAGCCTGGAACTTCAAACCCGATACCTTTCCACTTTTGAGCTTTGAAAATGGCAGATGGTGATGGAGCTGTTTCAGTGAGTGTTTAGGTGTTTGGTGGTTCACTTTGAGATGTTTATGAGTGGTTTGTGGACTTGGTTCATGGAGTGCACGAGTGGAATGGTGTGGTGCAGTGTTTATGCAAATGGAGGTGTGAGAATGGTAAGAGATGGTAGAGTTGTTACAGTTAGGGTTTGATGGTCTGGACTTTCTCTATGTGATATTTAGAGAAGGTTTGGGAGGTTTGAAAAGGTTTGCACGAGGGAAATAAGAGATTGAAGTGTTCTTGCAAATTTGCAAGAACTCGGGGATGGAAGAAATGAGAGAGTTTCAGCCCTGGTTTGTGGGTGAATCTGGTATATTTTGAAGTGAGGATGATGCCTCTATTTATAGGAAAAGATTAGGGTTTGCAGCATGGCCAGAATTTCAAAAAAAGCCAAGACTGCCCTTTGGAGAAACTTCCATTTCGTGTGAGCTGTATTCAGAGGGAGATGTCCTCAATGCCCTAGTGTAGACCTCTGAGGCAATGTGGATTGATGGGAGTGGTTCAGAGTCCAAGTTGTAAGGAGAATAGTGATTTGTTGGAAAAGTTTCTCTCTCCATTGAACCAACTTGCACATGTCTTGTTAAACTATGTTATTTTAAGTTTGCAACTTGCATTTTTCGTGGGATAGGTTCAAGACATGTTGATCTTGCTACTAAACATCAGAAAAGCGAGTTAATTGGGGATTAGAAGAGTTATGTACCATTTCATAAAAGTTGGAAACTTGAAAATCATGAAATGAACCCTAAACTTCAACCATTCGAAACTCCCAGCTCACTCCATGGATGAGGGAGTTCTTGTACTCTTTAGAAAGCCCTTAATGCCCTCTACAATATTCATGTGGGACTCGAATTCTGAATCTTAATGTAGCTTGGTGAAAAATAGGGTTGAAGTTGGCTGTTCATGAAGGGAAAACATGCAGAATTTTACTAAGTCCTTTGGTCAATTTGGCTTATAAGCTCCATAACTCAAAATCCAAGCATTTTTAGGAGAAAAGTCATATTGAAACAATTGAAGATCTTGAAGAGAGCTTTCTAATGAGCTTTGAATCACTCTGATTGGATGTGTAGTTTAGGAGTTATGGTCCTTCCAAATTATGCTATTAGGGGAAAAATCTCACAAATGATACTTTTCTTGTTCAAAACCCTACTTCTCTTGCAAGAAACCTCATGAAACTTGATGTGGATGCTTGGAATACTTCATGAGACATTTTATGATGATTAGAAACATTAACTCTCCATCTGAACCAAAAATCCCCAAAAATTAGGGCTTCTGTCAAACCCTAATTTTGCTTGTGAATGTACTGAGATTGAATCTTGTAATCTTGCTTCTTCTTTCTCATCTAAAGGCCTTAGGAGACTCTTGAGGATGTTGATAAACCAATAGGATCAAGAACTAGGGTTTGGGAGTCCATCTTGATGAAGATCAAAGCCATTGACTGATAAGTGTCACAGAAACCCTAACTTGGAGGCACAGTGAGGCTGAGGCCTAAACTTCCCCTGTTGAGGACCCAAAGCCCTTGGATTCTTGTTGAGTGAGACCCTTGACTGTGGATGACTTTATAAGGTAAATGAACCACACAAATCTTGGCTTGATAGAGCCAAATTCTTAGTGATTTCTTCAGAGCAAACCCTAATTCCAAAGTCCTTGCATTGGAGGTCTTTGTTGACTTGACTTGCTTCAAACGTCTTGTGGAGCTTCGTGGTGATATGTAAACCTAATTTGAACACAAATAAACAAACTACAAAATATAGGTTAGTTCACATAAATGCACATATGATTCTAAAATGCACACAAGCTAGATGACATCTAAGGGGTGAAAATTTAGGGTACAACATTGTCAATAACATGTGATTTGGTTTCATTTGTTATTATATCACAGTAAGTGAGGAGAAGGTGAGAACAATGAAGCGGAAGAAGAGGTTGTGATTGGATTTTGGAGTGGATTTGCTTGGTTGGCTGGAATGACTGTGTTCATTGCTATGTTGTCTGAATATGTGGTGGATACAATTGAGGTAACTCAACTAAATTGTTTAGATCTAATTTGGAATTCTTTTGAATAAGCACCTCAATTATGCACCTCATTTTTTTATTTTGCTTTGTTTTTTTATTCAGATTTAGCATCATCATCATCGCTTCGTTTGTAATGACGCATCGTTTTTAACGGCATCGGTATCTTCGTTTTACTCTGTTTTTTATAGGTTTTTCATTTTTACTATGTTCTTCTATTCCAAGATTTTTCATTTACTACTTTGATGTTTCAGGTTAAGAGTTGTAACCCCTTAGGTGTTAGTATTTACTACTTTGATTCTTGCAATTTGATAAATTGGTAATTGAAGATTCGTTGAAACAAATTGTTTATGTTTGAAATCTGAATTAAGAATTGTTGTTGTTTCTGCTTTGATGCTTATATTGCTGTGATTTGTTGACGTTTCTGCGAAATTACGGAATTGTTTTAATTTTCACGGCTGCGATTGTGCAGCTTGAATTGTGTTGAAATTGTTTTGTGATTCTGCAGTTGCTGTTGTACCAATCGTGAAAACAAATTTGTGGCTGCCAACTGTCGTGTTACGGTTTCGAATTCTACAGGTCTGTTAGTTGAAGAATTCTCAATTTCTCTTTTTCAGCAGCAATAGTACTCCCTCCATTGCGACTATCGGTGTCCCTCCATCTATGTTTGTCTCTCAGCATTAGCTGGAATTTATACCGAGTTTTTTATGAAGAAAAACAACGACACCTTATACTGGCAGAATATACAGTTGTACACGTAGGTTTTTCGTTTGTTTTTGAATTTGTCATCATGTCAAATTTCTAGACAGCCATGTGAACACATTTGTCATTGTGATATTCTTTTGAACTATTTATTTCGAATGCTATTTCACATCCATTTTGTCTCCCATTCTCAACTATCAAATGAACATGGTTATTACATGCATCAAGAAATGAATGCTCTGTTTTCTTTAGGTCTATTCAACATCCATGGCAATGTTGCTTACAATGATTCTATCAACATTCCTCTTCAGTTTCAAACCTACATTACAGTAAATTCGAGCCCAAGCAAGGCCAAAATTTGTATGCAACCACTTTGTATTCTCCCCTTATGTCCTAAGATCGAAGTCAACATTTTACTGCACATAATTTGGAATTTAAGACACCTCATGATGATGATATAATCATATGATGTTTTACAGGATTATGAAAGCTGTTTGCTGTTGCTGTAGTTTAGAATCTGTCATTCTTAATTTTTTGTGAAATGCTTGAATTGATTATTCTTATCAAAACTGATTTTTTAATTTCATGCAGTGACCCTATTTCTTTTAACAGTATGTTTTATGCATGTTGTTACTTTTTTCGTTCAAATTTTAGTTGAAATTGAATACTAATATGATTATTTGAAACCTTTGTCATTGTTGACAGGCAATAACTGGATAATAATTTTTTTTCTATCTTTGCAGCTATTCTTGGGAATTATTATTTGTATGATGTCTTTACACATGTATTTTGCCCCACCAAATATGCTCTTAGATATGCCATTAACAGTTAAACCAGATGAAGAAGAGAGGCTCATTGAAGTTTCTGTTGATCGGAGAACACATTCATGATGTATATTGGCATCTGAATACAATGCTTTGGTAATTTATTTCAATTATAATTTCTTTTATTTTATCAATACATCAAAAAAATCATTACCGTATCACATCTAACATATTTAGTTAGATGATACATGTAGCATTAAGAAAGTATTTATTCAATGTAAATTTTGATTAAACGAGTAATATGATTGCCTTGTGACATTATTGGTCCTAGGTTAAAAGTGGAAATTGTCTTTCTTTTCTCAATGCCAATGATAGTGCTGTGTACATCTTACCCTACAAAACCGTGTGAATGTTCCTGATGTGAAATTGTACGTGTTTTGAGATACTTTGTGTTTCTATGTGAAGGTATGTATATTTGTGGTTCTTTTTCCCTTCTGTGATGTATATTGTTGATGTTTCTTGAGGTTGTGATATTGATTTTCCTGTAAATGTGTGTGGTTCTGGTGGTATTTTTGCCCTGTATCGTGTGTTTGCTATTGTTGCTTTGATTTTGTGAGTGTTCTCCTTTTGTGTGGTCTGCTCTTTATATATGCCCTGTAGAATCACTGATCTTAAATGTAGTTAATTGCATTGTCAAATATTCTTTTTGAAAGGTTTAAGAATTGTCTGGAGTGTGTCGGATCTTGTCTGAAAGTGGACTTATATCTGAATTGTCTCAAAGTGTATTGGAATTGTATTGAAATTTGGCTGGAATTTGAGTGAGATGTTGTTGTGAATGCTTGGTGAATTGGATTTGGTAACTTAGTGATTGTTTTATTGTTAGTGACAGGTGAGTTTGGACATTGCCTTTCATGCAGAAATTGGACAGTGGCGAACTCAGTTGAACATTGCTAGGATCCACACAATAAGATGTTCCAGAATAAATTCCAGCTGATCAGTAGGTATGCCTCTATACTTTAGCTGGTCAAATCCTTTTACGTTTGAGAACTCGTATTTGATATGCGTATCAGACTTACTCTGAAGGTCTTATATCAGATTACTGGCAGGCTCTACTACCAAGATCCCACCAATTGTAGCTGTTACTTGTCGATTTCTTTTCAGGCTGTTTGGTTAGGATATTTGTAAATGGCGAAGTTGAGCATGATGAAGCCTTGTGGACTGCATAACACGTTTTGTTCTGGTCTTAATAGCCCAAACAACATAACAATTTCTTGTGACAAGTTTGAGGTTTTGACTGCTATTTTCTTTGATGACAGGTTTTGGATTATTTTGATGAAAGAAATATGGATTATTTGGACATGGGAACTGTTGCTGTCAAGCCTAAAAAGTTGGTCCAAGCGAAATGTTATGCAAGCATCTTCAATGCATTAACTGTGGTTGCCTTCTTCTTCATACATAAACATTTGAGAGTTTGGAGACCAATACAGTTTGTGGCAGAGTTCATTAGATATAGGACAGGGGCCATCACATTGGTTTGAGGAAGAAAGTGTGTTTCACTTCACTGTTGCCATTTATTTGTAAACTTCTTATTGTCCAATGCACTCATAGTGAAAACAAATGTGAATTGTATTTGAATGTAATTTATCCTTTTTGTAATTTAATTAAAAGGAGACCTTGGATTTAAATATTGAAAATATCTTATTAAGCCTACATCCATGTTTCTTACAACCAACATTTTTCTCTCCATGCGGCAATTAAATCCAACTCCATGTCACATAACTTGCTTAGACAATTCTCTTCATCACTAAGTTTTAAAATTGAAAACACTTTGGGTTTTGAACCTGGCTTAGAGAGCACCAGAACTCCCAAACGCCATATTCACTTGGACATAACATGGTCGTGCCTTGATAACAAACCAACACAAAGATAAATTGTCTAAACTCTTGGCATTCATATTAGTGAATCACATAGCTGGAATTTATATTTCTCAAAACTCCGTTTCATTCTATGGCAATTAGAATTTGTTTCATTCTACGGCAATTAGAATTTGATGCACTTATGTGAATGAATGAAAATGATGGTTTTGGAGTCGTGTTAATATACTGTTGTTGAATGTAGTGTCCGTAGTAAAAATTCCTTTTAGATATTGCTTACTACTAGAAAGAAAAAAGTTAGAGATTTGAGTTTGCACTTTTAAACTGTCTTCGACTGCTGCTGAGTTTGCACAGTTTGTTGTCGTTGCTTCACGGGACACTTTCATCGTATGCCATGTTCTGCAAATTCAATTCGTATGCGATTATACAGTGTTGGATTTAGGTTGTATCTTTTGAAATATGACTTTGTGCTGCTGTTGCTTGAATCCACTACCTTTGAATTTTTGTTCACATATTGATTTCCTGGTGCAGCATTCTGAAAGTGTTTGAAGTAGAACTTGCAAAGCATTTAGTAGCATTTAGTAGCTTCTTATGATGGTTGTGTATTTTTCTCAAATTTTGGAGCTGAAGCAAATGAAACGGCAATTCAATTTTCAAGAAAATATCAGAAACGCACATGTACTAGGGAAAGTGTAAGCAAATGAGTTCATGGCAACTTTATTCTTCTTCAAACAAGTCTTCATGCTGCAATATAAATACATGTCATTGGGTTATTGTATTGACACAATTTAATGCTACATCTTCAGAAAAAAATCAACAAAGCCATTACCTTTTTTGTGATACAATGGATTAGTAAGACTATTTTTCACTTTTATAAACATACACAGTAGGTCCATATATACACAATTTGTTCCAAATTGTTCTATACTGCTGCAGTATTTTCACTTATTGTATAGTATTTTAACATACAACCTTGCATGGAACATGACATATGGGTGGAAAAATAGTCACTCTCAATAAATAAATATTACTCTCAATATTTCTATTATAATTTTTTATCATACATTCTCCATTTAAAATAAATGTGTTTTTTACATGTAAATTTCAAAATATTATTTCTATAATATCAAAATAAATTTACCCGTGCGGGAGCACGGGTGTTTTACTAGTTTCAAATATAAAAAGGGGACAACTTCTCTACCCACCACAAAAAGTTGGGTAGTATACCTTCAACCAATCAGTCAATGCCATATCATTTTATTATATTTAATTATTTATTTAATATTTTAAATTTTGTAACTTTCCAATACAATTTACTATAATTTATTCTATAGATAACTCTACCCAACTTTTTGAGGTGGGTAGATAAGAATTCACCTATAAAAATCATCTCCAAAATTCTAGCAGACGGGTTAGTCATAATCCTTCCCTCCATTATTTCACCTTAGCAAAGAGGTTTTGTATATGATAGAAAAATCAAAGATTGTATATGTTTAACTTCTGAAGCCACCATCTTGTTACACAATAAATCCGTTGACGGGAATATGGTTTTGAAGATAGATGTTACTAAAGCTTTTAATAAAATGGATTGAAGGTTCATTCTAAAGGTCCTCAAATCCTTTAGCTTCATTGATAAGTTCCACCATTGGATAGACTTGACCCTCAACTTAGGCAGTCTTTCTATATCGATCAATGTAAACCAAGATGGATATTTTTTCACCGGGGTGAGACAAGATGACTCATTCTTTCCTCTTTTGTTCAAATAAATGATCCTACAAACCTAAAAAATATGTCGGAAACTCCTTACCTTCCAATAATCAGTGGATTATTTTTTTAAGGATCAAGCTGTTCAGATACAGTTCTCACATATCCTACCACATTTTCTCTTCTATTTGTAGCAAAATTAAATCTAATTATCTTAGCTTGGAGACTTTTCTGTAACAACTTCCCACCAGATGAGAACCTTAAGATGAGAGGTTGCAACCTGCCCACATCATGCAATCTTTGTGAGAAAATAGAAGAATAATCTATTCATTAGTTTTGTCAATGTCCATTTGATGTTTTGGTTGTTTGATGCTTCAAACACTGCTATTGATATGGCTCCTCTTACATATGCAATTAAGAGTATTGATAGACATTGATCCCTTCAGGGACCGTAATTTATGATTGCCTCAGTTGTTTGCACCTTCAACATCATTTGGCATTGCATAAATTATCTAGTTTCAAAGCAGAACAATAACAATTGTGCGCTTGCCAAGTAAAGAACGGAAAATTTGCCAAAAAATAATGTTGTGATGCACCCAACATTTCCATTTTCCATACACTCAAATCTATTTTTTCACTCAAAGGCAAGTTGTCAAAATGCCACTGAATGACATATCAGAAATGCACAATGAACAAAAACAACTAAAAGCAACAGAATGACATATCGAAATGCACAATGAACAAAAACAACTATCATTTTGATAGAATCCCATATTTTTATTTGCACTTCCAATGTTCCTATATACAGTGCTTTTTCTTCCCACCGCGTTTCTATGTGTTGAATAACATATCACACTATTTGCCATGTAATGCCAATATAAAGTTACAATTTTAACTCATTTACATATTCTAATGATATCTTTTATATAGTACACTTCTACATGCCATTTTGTTTTGTATTTAAGAATTGTTTTGAGAGCTAGCAAGCACTACTTGACTCAATGGTTGACTTAGCTAGCCACAATAAGCCAGGATCATTCCGCTTCAACACCAAGTATGCATCTTCCTTGCCAAGATTATCAAATATAACATCGTCTCTGAAACCAACCAAAGAGAGAATTTCCAAGGCAGCTGTAGCAGGAAAAAAAAAGAAAAAGATATTAGCCCAATTTTGAGCATGTACAATGCCAGTATGCCACGTGACACATAAATCCTATTTCTAAGCCGTCTCGACTCTTGGCTCATATCTCTGTTATTTAAGTTGTACCAGAATTACAACAAACCTAATATCTAGGATCTTGCAAAAAAATTTACACATAGGAAACATGTTCTGTCAAGATGGAAGTTCTACACAACCAGAACTAGTGAAATTAAAATTCAATGGTCAGAAGATGCAAACCTTTATTAGTTAGGATATTCCTCTCAATGACAGGATTAGCCTGCAGAAATAGTGTTGATTATTATATAGGAAATGAAAATAAAACAACTGCAAATGTCAGAATAAAGCGATGCCTCAGGCAGCATTGCAACTTGCAAGAGGTAGAATAGATTATATACCTTCCGCAATCTCTTGTATTTTTCCATCTCAGGATGTTCAATCACATTCCTGCAATAGAGAAAGGAATGCTTAAATTAGGACTTAGCAAAGAATTACTAGAAGTCTTTTCTAAATATTTTTGAAGCTAAAACCTTGAAGCAAGAAGATGTCAAAATGGTATCAATGGTTTCTCAATACAATTGTGCATGATGAGAATACCTAATTATTTTCAAGAGAGTTTGGAGAATTGAAGTACTTTGCATTGGACTAACTTCGCTTTTAAGCATCTCCAAGGCCTTCTGCAATCGGTTACAAACAGCAGTCATGGCACCATTTATCCTCTGGAGTTCTTGGTCATCGGGATCTGGCTCATCAGTCTGCAATGTAGATAACTTTGGTGTGGGAACCACGCTGTCATCAGGATCAGGTTCTGCTGTCATATTTATTTCTACATCAAATTCATCATGAGCAGCTGTCATTTACGTATCATTAGACATTTAGAGGAAATAAGAAACCAATTGAATCAAGAAATTATTAAGAGAGAAGTATAGCTGCTTTGAAGAAAAAAGAGAAGAGAAAGTAATTAGTTTAGACAGCAAAATAGTTGGTTAACGGAAATTAATTATGAATAATAGTGGGAAATATTGGCAAATCAGATAATTATATTTTGAGAAGACCTAACAAGTGTTCAGATGTGAAAGGGGAAATCCGTGGAGGAGATATTTCTCCCAATACCCACCATTTTTAATCAAGCAATGAAATTATTATTTCTTTTATTTATTTCCAACGCGGGCCCCTTAACAGCCGCATACTACTATGAACTGTTCATTTTTTCCACCAATTCATTATTGTGAAGTTTATGAATGACGATGTGTCTATCTAAACTACCTATTGTTGGAGAACACTTACCAATTGCTGGAGCAATAGACTGTAACGATGTTTCTGAATCATTTGTATCAGGATAAGTTGCATCCATATTCACTGTACCTGTCTGAGAATGCAAAGGCTCTGCTACACCAAAATCAATAGGCTTTTGGTCAAATACAGTCCTGCTATCAGTAGTTTCTGGACAAACGTAAAAAAGAATAGCTTTACCATGATAAGAATCATCAGGATCAGGCTCATGTTTCATTCCATTTTTAATTTGATCGTCGGGGTCGGGCTCATTAAGTCCTTCGTCAATAATGATAGGTGTGTCAGTATATTTAATTTCATTGGAGGAAGATTCCATATGATCAGGGTTTTCTCTGATATTAGCATTGGAATCATCTCGGTCCGGCTCTTGATTTACTTCGGACTCTCCCAGCTTATTAGAGATAACACTAGCCATCCTATGGTAAGCAGCAGTAACTGAAGATTCACGAGCACTCATTAGCTGGTCTGACCTATTACCCCCAAGCTTCTGAGGAATATTGTTACTGTCCTCGGCCATAAAATCATCTTCATAGATTTCAGAACTCCTCACTCCACTCAAAGTGTGGCCTGCAGATCTGGTCCAATCTAAACTAGCAGCTTCTTGATTTAACTGCAAAGAGAAAAAATTAAATCAGCAAGGCAAAAAATCAAAATGTAATAATAGACTGATAGTCAAACACTCAAGAAAGTGCATGCACCTGCTTATCCAGAGCATAAAAGTTTGCATCGTGTTCAGAGTATATCATGTGAGCCTGAAATGAAACACGAGTTAGTTTAATAAATTTCAAGTCACAAATAGACAATTGCACCTTATATTATTTCTGTTATTTAAAATGCTTAGGATCAAGGAAAAAAACACATGATACTTGTGGTGCATGATATAGCTTACAAGTTCATGCAGTAGAGTTTTCTTGATGCTTTCGTATTTCCTGAAACCCTTGAGGTCATCAGTTCGAAGTCGCAATGATATTTCCTCTCCATGATTCTGTAAATAAGAATGAAAATAAGAGAAAATAACAAGAGAATAAAATTGGACACTTAAGATACCATGCTTCCTCATCTTGAAGATTCCAATACCTTGTTAAAACCAAGAATGCATTTTGGGCTCACACCAACATAACCAATGGGAGCCATCTCAGTCATGATCCCCACACGCCAACGATGCTATAAGATGCAAACCAAGCATTTGTCAGGATATGCACCATACTGTCATTATGATACAAATGTATGTCAAAATGTATTAGTGTACCTTGTTCATGACTGCAACAATTCCAGGATCAGCAGCAAGCATATGCATTCTTTTCAGTGCCTCGGATGGAGGGGGATTCAACTGAAGGTAGCGAAAAGCAAAAACCATTCATGATAAGTAGAGAAACCTCCATTAAATTTTACAAATACAATGGGTGGCAAAGAAAGCGATGAATAATCAATAACCATTAACAAAATTTAATGGGAAAATGGCATATGCATAGCTACACTTTCCCAGTCCAAAAGCAAATGTATGATTTGTTAGGCCAAAACACTATACTAAATTACTAATAACAAAGTAAACACAGGTACACGAGAACCTATTGAAGATAAAATAGGAGCTGCGTGATTGATGATTCTCTTCTTGAGCTCAAAATAATAACCAATAATTATATTGTAAAATAATACCTTCAATCCAGGAATTTCAAGAGTGCGAAATTCACAAAATATATAAGGCCCTTGTGGAAGTTTCAATGAAACACGAGGTCCATGTGAAATTTTCTGTTTCAGCCTCTTTTCCTCGTCCTCAAATCCTGCTATTCTTAAATTTGCTTCGGCATTTTTCAGAACTTCGTCGACCTCATTTGTAGATACGCCCATCATTAGAATTGACTTGGCCTGGAAAGAAAAAAAAAATGGGTAACCATAATGGTCTATCCTAAATCACGGCTAATGAAAAAACATTTAGATCCAACTTATGGGAGAGATATGGAATCAATTCTATATAAGCGGAGAGATGGGGGTCAGTGAGGGGGTGCATGAGAATTAGAAATTGGGTAACTGCGGTATTTTCCGAGTTTCTTCTTGTTCTACTTTCCATTTTCTACTTTGAGCTTGTAACAGAGGTCTCCTCCTCCCATTATTAAGAGTATTTCCAGATTCATATCAGCTCAGTTTATCTATCAATATATGAATAAATCCTTACTCCTGAGCCGAAGATCTAATAAGAAGAAAGTGCATGATATTTGATCATGAATGCAAGTAGCCTAACAAGAAATACCAAAATACGGTCTCTTCTCTCAGTACTAAAAATTAGAGTTCAATTGCAAACCACGATGGAAGGAAAAAATATAATACATTTGGAATAATAGCATAAAAGAAAAACCGTGTCTACTCAAGTAGATGTTAAAGAATGTGTGGCCAACAATAATACCATGTGAACAGAGGATATCTTAGAAGAACTCGATGATATTTTAGTTCAAAAAGGGTCAAACACTATAAGTTGCACTGTAGATACCATAAAATTATAGGGAAAAACACCAGCTAACATAGTGCAAGGTTTTATAGAACAAAAAAACCTAAATTTATGTTGTCCACACTAAGAACTGTAATTTTAATCCACATGATATAGTAAATGCAAATGATAATACCTCGGTAATGGAAGCTTCCCGCAAACTCAAAATTGCATGCTCTGTGGAAAAGGGAGCCAGCAGTTTAGATGTTCTGCCAGAAATCTGTGGAACAATAAGCTTCATGGTATCTTCTCTGATATCCGTTAATTTTTGCAATTTCTCCCCTAGATCCTTCACAGTGGCATCCAAATTCATGTCTACAACAAACTTTTTCCCCCTCCATGTAACAGAGATGTTGATAAGGGTTGATGGAGTGTGCATATTTAATCTATACAGAATTAGAACACATCCGGTGAGTCAAGAACAAGATCCTGACATAATAAAGTTATCCCAAATTCAAGAACAATCCCTAATAGAGAACAGTTGATAGCTACTTATAATCACAAATACTATAAAATTTGACAAAATTGAACCTAATCAACAGATAAACTGATAATCAGTACAAGTAATTTCAACAAATTCTCAACTACCACAACCAATTTCTGAAAATTAGAAAAACCTATGCTAGAAAACTGAATTGGGAATCATTCTTAAACCACAAACAGATAAATAAAAAGGACAATTTCGCAGCTATAAGAATATCAAAAAAGAGAAAAGAATGAAAATTAGAGAATTATCCTATATTTTATTTTGTTTGTGTCGTGATCAGAAGAACTGAAATAACAGCATCGAATAATGAGAATAGAATTACCTTACGGTTCTGAAGCTAAGGAGCAGAAGAATTCGATGAAAAAGGGAAATAGGTGAAAATGAAGGAAATAAATGAGAATAGGGAAAACGGGACAGGGAGAAGGACGTATGCGCTGACGCACACCGCCTCGAAAATTCTAGTACTTTTTATTCAAATTATTTTTAAAAGACATAATAAATTAGTGTTTTTGACATTATTTGCAAAAATATTAGAACCAATAGTAAATTTATTATCATTATTATTCAATATTTTGATCAATAATTTTATGTTCCTGTTATAATTATTTTAGTGTTTTAAATAAATCAATCAACAATGTATTATTTTTCATATAAAAAAATTTAAATCAACAGTGTATTTTTGTCCGTAAGTAAATACACAAATTATATTACATTAAATTTTATCTATATTAATATTATTCAATATTTGGAACAATAATATGATTGATAAATTAATATTATTCAATATTTGAAACAATTAAAGTTGTTCCTATTTATGACAATAATAATTTTTTATATATATAAATAAATTAATCACCCGTGTATTTTTTTTCCATATACAAATATTTGAATCAAAAATATCTTTTGCCCATAAGTAAATACACAAATTTTATAAATATGTCAATTATTTTAGCATTGATATTAATATAACCTAAAAAAAATAGAAGAGAGGTTAATATCAATTTATTATTATTTAAATAAATCATATTTATCATTGTTATATTAAAGATAAACATCTAGTGACATGTTTATCCGTATAGATAAAATAAGTGTTGTATTTGAAATAAATCCATAAATTTTTTCTTTGTTTTTGTTTATATTAATGATAGGATATGAAGAATAAAAAACTCATTTTATATGCTCCTTCTCATTTCCATAAATTAGAATAATGTATGTCGATTTGGTTACAAATAATTTTTTAGGTTTTTTTGTTCACTTATCCATGTAAAATACTACCATCATCACCCTTCTTAGGTAAAACTTTTGATACAGCTTTGTTATGTGGACAGATTCAGGCAAAATAATACTTGAAAAACAGCACAAAGCATGTGAGCATAAAAACAAATCTAATGCACTATTTTCAAAATGGAATGATAAGACAAATATTAATAGGTAATACGATAGATAACCCATTTCCATATTTCATGCTGTCATAGTACAAAAACGCATGCAGTGCATGCTTTAGATACAAAAATGGCACAATGTGAATAACGGGTTCACCATTAGAATTTTCAAAAGGAGCAATTACTTGCTTGTAATTGTCAAAAGGAGACCATAATGATCACTGGGCAAAACAGGGAGTACCAGTTGTTTGATTTCATTTCTTACTTTCTTCTCTTTGATGTGTGATACACCAGGTATTTCATCCATCCCAATCATGTCAATACTACTCATCTCAAGATCACGAAAATGGTAAACAAAACGATCTAATCATTTTTGGAGAGTCCAATTGCCTGACAACATCTGCTTTGACTTGGTATCATACGTCCAACCAGTTTCGTTTGGTCTTAGCTCGGACCAGGCATCAACCCACCCGTCTTGTAAAGGATATTGACCATCCTTTTCCTCATCCCAGTTCATGTCACCCCCAAAAACAACATTAGGGTACTTCTTGAGAATGTTCAGAGCCTCATTAGTTTGCTCCACTCGTTTCTTGGTGAACATTTGATCCCATTTCGGAGGGGCTGGACTGGGACTCTCTAGATGGCTGGTGGGTAAAACCAATGATTTGCCGCCCACATCTTCCACTTCAGCAATGCAAAATTCTCTTCCCATTATAGAGTTGTTGCTAAATGATTTGGTGGAGAATGATTTCACAGGTAGTTTGCTTAACTGAAATTGATTCGACAGATATTTTAGTACATATAACTTTGTGTTTATCAGAGAGAAATGTTCAATAATAAGTGTTTAAATTCCCCACTTATTCAAAAGACAATCGAGAGAAACAGAATGAACTAACTACATAGTAAACTATCAGAATATCATAAATATCTGAACATTGCATACAATAGTCTAAGCACAATACATGTTTGGTTCTCAGACATATAATTTGACAGCAAAATCACATAAAACACAAATTATTAACAAAAAAAACTGGCTGATAGAAAACTACTTTAATAATATTATGATACCATACATCTTTTATCTCCTCCTCAGTGATTCTTCCATCTGCATCCTTGTCAACCCTGCAATCCAAAGCAAATGTCAGTGGTATGTTTAAGAAGCATACAACAACATGTTTACATTAACCAAAACAAAGAAATACATATTAAAGTGAAGGTCGAAGAATCACATGGATTTCCGGCGGCAGAGCTTTTAGAACCGTCGATAATGGTTGATGTTGAGTGTCGAAACAATGTCCAACTCTCTGCAACACATGACACCACCTAATACAATGATACAGTGTTATAATATTGGGAATTGAAGCACCTGCATAATTTGATATACCATCTTTCCCAGGAACAACATTTTGATTATTTAGAAGCACCCTTGGTCTTTTGCCAATAAAATCACAGAGAAGCAGATTGGTTAAATCCTGTTGTGCCTGAAGCGTAAGTTGTTGCTGTGGTGAAAATTGATTAGAAGATTGTGAAGACAACATCAAATTATCCTCCTGGAGAAATTCTGAGTGAAGCTTATCCATCCCCTAAAATAATTAAGATCTAGTCAGAAATAGGATTGCTCTCCCAGTGGAAAGAACATTGATACACCTAAGTTTGTTAGACGGATATAAGAAAAAGTGAAGATAAGAAAAATTGTGAATATAAGAAAAATTATGAAAACCAAAAAATAATGAAAGCTCGTGTGTTGGAAAGGATGATGAACTACAAACATAGAATTACTACCATCACAAAAATATTGAAAACACAAAAATAAAGAATCTGTGTCTAAAAGTAGTTAAATACATGTTTTGTGCACTTAATCCTAAACCAAATTTCAATGCACATACTTAAGTTTGACATCTGAAAAAACTAATTTAAGTTCACAAATTCATAACTAAATATATAAAAACATATCACAAGGCATCAAAAAATGAGTGCAGTGGTTTACCTTTGTTTCATTGGTTGTCTAGCATTGTAAACTGAAATCCATTGGGAAGCAAGAATCCTTGAACGACCCTTCTTTTTGGGTTGTTCGGCAGCTGTTCTTTTATTATTTTCTCTAGCTCTTTGACCTACAGAAGAAACAAGTGTTTAGAAATAATTTCGAATGAACCAAGCAGAGAACCTATAAAACTTATATGAAAATCTAAGTTCAACACTAAAAGACCAAAACCATGCTACACAACCAATGTTACTGAGAAATGAATAGATGAGCCACATGCCAAATGACAATCTAGAATAGAAAGCAACCTTATGTTGGAGTGTACAGCAGGTTTCTTCTTTTCCCTTCAACTTTTCACAAAATTGAGAAATTTGTATCTCTGATTGATTTTGCATAGATGTTTTGAGCTCAATGTGGCCTTGAAGTTCTTTAATTTTTTCTTGTAGACTTCTGTGGATATTATCATTTCCTTTGGCCTTACTTTCAATGGTTTTCAAACTCTCTTCTAGTTTCTTCATAGATTCATCTTTACTTCTGCACTCACTTCGTGCTTTGTCAAGCTATGCCATTGTAAAAGGAAAATATATATTATTTGTTAATAAAAAGCATGGTGAAATATATTTAATATGTTCCAGTATCAATAACCAGCCTACCAGTGCTTTTGTCTTTTGAAGTTCACTGGTGTCAATTTGCTTCTTAACAGGGCCTAACTCAATGCCCCTCACTCTAGTTGCAAAATTAAGTGAGCTCAGAGTCTCACCTAGGTCCTGATTTGATGGACTTATTTATATAAACATCAAAGTTTTTGAGTCACCTTCTGGAAAATGATACCAAAAAGTATGCAACATATTTTACCAATATAACCACATGAACCTGATCTAACTTTTCAAAAATGAACAACAAACAAAAATATGAAATAGCTAGACAAATCTAGTGACTCTAGGTATATTTTATCAATATAACTACAGAAACTAGATCTAGCTTCTCAAAAAATGAACAAAAAAAAAACAAGAAATCGCTAGACAAACCTAGTGAGTCTTGAAGTAAATGCGTGAATTTAGAGTTCCTAAAATATCCAAAAGAAAATAACATCATTGAAATATACATTTATGAACAACAACAGCAGAGCCTTGTAGCTTCATCGAAGTTGTTGCTTCCAAAGGACCAGACACTTTCCTAGGAGCACCAGAAAAGTCTCAATTGAACCAATCTATCAATGGCAACTTTGTGCTTTGAAAGTCCATCCGGAAGCACCCATTCTGCAAATAATCTAGCTGACACTGGTACATCAAAATGCAGCAGCTGTAAGACATATTTCTTCGCAAGAAGCGGAAGAGACCTAACATTTCAAGACACGCGTCTGTTAAACCATAAAGCATGCGCAACAACTCAAGAAGAAACATAATTTACTTAACCCATAATTATGAAAGCAATTTATTAACTTACTCCATGTTTGAAATCACAACTTGAGCTAGGTGTGCCATTGCAATTCTATCTCCTGTGGCTACCTGTGATAGTAAAACACAAGTTAAATTAACATTCAAATAAGACTTGCAATACAGTTCAAGAGATATAACATATACAAATCAACATATTAAACATGCAAAAACCAGAACGAATTTGATGGTTCAATGTTTTAGTTTAACGTATAACACATTTGTCAACCGCTCAATGGTGTTCTACACAAAAATATTAGGTCTAGTAACACACTTAAAAATTGCATGTGCTAAGATGTGACTCCCTACAGAAATCCAGAATTGAAAACCTTGTTTCATCAACTATAACTTCAGGGGTCTTCAGCCGTGTGTTTAACGCAACTGCTGCAACAGGATGGCACCTTCTCAAAGAAAAAAACTTATACTACTGCTACTACTACTACTGCTAATATAATATCAATATAATATCAAAAGCATTCAAACCGTGAAAATTTGAAAACAAAATGAAGTAATAATTTTAAGTCTTAAGTTCTAACCTTCCACTATGAACAGAAGCAACTATTTGATGATTTTGATTCAATATATCATTGAGGGTTCACCACTTTTGCTTCCCATGTAAACTACATAAACCTGAAAGGATGTTGTAGCCAACAAATATCAGTTCAATCAGTTTGTGTCTATATATTAACATTTGTAAATGTAATAATAGTATGTACTTTGTGTTTAACCCGAAAAGCCAAACCAGCTGCCCCATCCAACTTCTGCTCACAACAGAGTCACAATGATCAAAATGCATCAATGCTCGACTCAGTCCCTCCAGTCACGATAACATCTGCATCCACAAAATTTGTAATTCTAATCAATTGATTTAAGACTTTTAAACCAAATACTATCTAAAAGCATTTGTTATAAAACTTTTCAACCAAATACAATCTAAAAGCATGTTATTATCTAAATGCATACCATATACATATTCTAAAATACATTGACTTATCATGGCTACACAAGTAATGGACAATCTGTTGAACGTAGCCTATCTGAACGTGTCAAAAGTAACCATTTAGTAGGTGTTGTAGCCTATAGAAGATGCCACACAATCTGCCATGTCATAATGCCATGGCGCTCCATCGCGACAATTCAACAACACTGAAACTTATAAGCCAAAATCATAATCTCTGAAATTATCACCATAGCAAAACAAAACAATTCATTTCAGCCAGTGTTGTCATATAGCTGTTATAGCCTATAAAAACAAAGAGGAATTGAAAATTAAGAGGTATACTCTAGAGCATGATAGCCAAATGTTTTCGAGACTCTTGTAGAAAGTAGTTTAGCTGCACTATCAGAAAATTGTAGTACCCTGAGCTCTGCATGAAGCCTTACATTTTGTATAGTCTTTAGCTTGTTCTGCTCGAATCTCCTGTTAGCATCACAAATTCGAAACACGTACCTTATTTACTGAATTCAAAACATAAAACTTTCTAAAAATACTACATTACCAAATTCGAAACATAAAACTATCTAAATATAAAGATCAGATCAGATCACAAATTCGAAACATTACCAACTGATATGCCTAAATCTTCAAATATTGAAAACACATGTTGTATACATGTAGCAGCATGAAAAATAGAAGTCATTTGACTCAACATGTGAATTTGAAATCCTGACATAATAATGAGTTATGGAAAATAATACCAGTCGGTGATTTTAAGCAATGAAGATCAAATGTGTCAACTTGGAGTAAATAAATTCCTGCACAACCAGAAACACCTATAAGCTAACAGACACTTCCAAAACTGCGATACTGAAAAGGAAAACTAATACAACTATTGGTTGAAATTAAATGAAAACTTACAAATTGATAAGAC
Source organism: Lathyrus tuberosus (assembly GCA_022829125.1). Lineage (NCBI taxonomy): Eukaryota > Viridiplantae > Streptophyta > Magnoliopsida > Fabales > Fabaceae > Lathyrus > Lathyrus tuberosus. Next base: position 842,752 of record JALAZF010000392.1, on the reverse strand, counting down.
AACTGTTTAAGGCCTTGAATTCTTGGATTACTTCCTCTTTATCCAAAAAGTCTTCTAAAGTGAAAGTATTCTTGTCTCCTGCAAAACTACATACTAAAAGCAAAATATCATATGATTCATTTCTTTCCCATTTTTAATTATCAAAGTATGTCATATAGCATTTGCTTCAGAGCTTTATGTTTATTGAGATAATGATGCAAAAGCAAACAACCGAACCCTAAACATCTGCATAACCATGAAATGGAAGCTTGCAGAAAACTGAAAAAGTTGTGAATCCGACCACCACCAAACTCGCAACGGGAAACTCGTTGCCCCCACCACCAAACTCGCAACGGGAAACTCGTTGCCCCCACCAAAAATTTCATTTTCTTCGTTGTCAAAATGGTAGATCTGTAAATAACAACACCGATTCAAAAAAATCGAAATGTATTTAGGTAAAATGGAGAAAGATAAAAGGGGAAAAAAGAAACTTACAGCAAAATCTTGAAGAACAAAAGGAAGGAGAAGAAACTTGAAGCAAAATGAATGTCAAGAGAATGAAGGAGGAAGAAGAAGAGGGAGAACGAAGAAGGAGAGAGAGAACGAAGAAGAAGAGAGAGATTTGTATAACATTTCAATTTCCAGCCTGTATTTTCTGAGCAAAAGTACAGTTGGTATTGTTCCCTTTTTGAACTATTGATTAACATTTTGGGACAAAAGTAGACAATGTAGTGTAATAAGGCTGGTTGTATTGTAATCAATCCATAATTCAGTTGGATTTAGTTCCAATTAGACATAAAATGCCCCTAAAAATCTGATGTGGCTTCATTATTAGAAAGGTTAAATTAGTGGTTTCCAGAACCACTAATTTTCCTATATTATAGATGTGTTTTTAGTGAGCCATATAACACCCGATTTAATTAATTTTTTGATTAATTATTTATTTAATTTAATTAAGTGATTTATTTAAATAATTATTTTATATGATTTATAGTTGGTTGGTGCCGACATTTGGGTGAATTATATTTAATTAATTACTTTTAGTATGATTTGATTAATTAGTTAATTAATAGAAAATGGGTAGAATATAAGGAGTTAAGCTATTTTGATAAATTGAGAGAATAGTGAAGATTGGGGTAAAAAGAGAAATAATAGAGAATAAGGTGGTTAGTAGAGAGAAGCTTGGGTTTAGTTGGGGCAAAATTATAATTATGAGGAAGTTAATTAGATTATTATATAATTAGGAAATTAGAGGAAATAAAGGTTTTTTTGGAGAGCATTTTGACAGAACGGGTAAAGAGAAGGATAGAGAGTACCATTATTAGAAGGGAAAGTTATGGCTTTGGGAAGAAGATTACATATAATGTTGCTTTTGCTGGAATTACAAGGTAAAGGGGAAGATTATTCATCTAAGGGGGCCTTAATCGTGAAAGGGTGAAGAGGTTTCTCTTAACCTTCAATAGAATTTTCTTTTTCTATATTGCTTGATATGAATATGATAGATGATGCTTACGATTTTTCTTTGACCATGAATTGATGTGATGTTCGTGTTTAATGTTGTGTTGTTTTGTGTTTCATGAGCCAATTGATTAAATGATTAATTTGTGTTAAAATTGGGTGGTTTAGGATATGAACATAATCTTGAGTTTATGATTAAATGGTGAATTAAGGTGTTAATTTTTGTGAAATTAACATTTTCAGTGTGATATAGTGTATGTATGACGAATTCTGTGCAATTGGGTATTTTGGAGATCGAAATCAGAGCTTTGGAAGTGCTCTAATGGTAAAAATCGCGTTTTTGCGTTTCTGTATAGTGGTAACCGGTTAACGCATTGGTGTAACCGGTTACAATTGAAGCTGATAAAAAAATTTCGAAATTTTCATGACAGTAGCTGGTTATGGGTTTTGGTTAACCGGTTACAGCTGTTGTATTTTCCAGAAATGTTGATTTTTCATTTCCAACTGTTTTTATCGTAACTTTAATTGTGTAAATCCAAACGAGGTGGTGTTTGAAGCGTTGGAAAGCTAACGCACAAAGTTATAGTATGGTACTGCCTTGTGAGATGAATTGACATGTTTGATTGATTTGTTGATGTATGTTCAATGTGTGGATAAATGTTGTGAATCGTGTGAATTATTGTATATGCTTAATGATGAATCGTGTCATACCTCGAAAAATACGATCTTTCGCGAAATGTATCGCGGAAAATTAGTTCTAATAGAGTCGCCAATGAACTTTATTTATTCAAAAGAAGGAAAAGGAAAATATTGATAAAACCCTTGAAAGAAGGAAAATGGTTGTCGCAACCAAATTCGGGTTCGGGAGTCGATTACACAAGGGAAAGGTATAAGCACACCTCACGTGCGTTGTACTCAATGGGAACCTCTTAGTCTAATTTTTTATTGAATGTTAACTCATGTTATTTGTTTCCTTCTAATGCGAAAGGGAAAAGAAAGGGGTCGCAAAATATTCTTACCTAGGGTTATTTGCTAAGGGGAAATGGTTAGTTTTTTATTAGTGTGCTCGCTAAGATCTCGCAATCTCGTGCCTACGTATCCTCATAGTGCAATAAGGAAATAAGAGCTCTGTAGTTCGGGAGACTACGGTTTGTTGGTTTGTTTTTAAGGAGTGATCCTTTAGAAATATCAATTGACTAAAGCTTCGTTTGTTGCTCGCTCTTAAGGCAGAAGTCTTTGTTCGTTTCACATCGATATGGATAAAGCATACTCATTTATGAAAATGTTTTAATCTCACGGGGTGAGAAGTTGAGTTAATATGTTGGATGTCTTATTTGAATGAAGATTACTCGGATGGTCGAGTAAGGCAACTCGTATCAAAATAATCGAGGAGAAGAATCGAAGGCTCGAGACCATCTCCCTTTTCATCCTTAAATGTGAAAAGGTTCAATATAGTTAGAGTGTTTTGAACGGATGACGAATACCCGAATGGCCGAGTAAGGCTACTCGTATCCAAGTATTCGGGAGAGAGAATAGAAGGCTCTAGACCACTCTCTTTTTCACCTAAGTTTTTAGGAAAATAGGTTTGATTTAATTTATTTAAGAAAACGGTTTAATGTGGATCAGATTAAAAGTTTTTTAGAGATGACATTGTTTGGCTAGTGAGTAAGGCTACTCATACCCAAACAATCGAAGAGAAGAATCGAAGGCTCGAGACCATCCCCTTTTTCATCTTTAATGAAACTAGTATTTTAAGTATAGGTTAAGTATTTTGGTGAACGACGAATACTTGAATGGTCGAGTAAGGCTACTCGTATCCAAGTATTCTAGAAGAGAATAGAAGGCTCTAGACTACTTCTTTTTCGTTTAAGTATTTGTGAAAATACTCGATGTTGATCGAGGTTTGAGTTTGCGTTTAAAGCGTAGTATGGATTTGAAATTATTTGAAAGGAAAGCCTAAATGGTGTTGGGTTAAGGTTGATGGTGATGCATGATACAATCGACTTACAAGTTGGGTATGGATTAAGAGATGGCTCAATAAGTGGATTGAGTATGCTTTTGGTTCGATTTCATTCTTGAGTTAGGAAAGCGGTAAATATTTACATGTCATGGGAATAGGGGTATATTTTGTCGAATGGGGATATGAGATTGCCATACCCCAAATTTGTCATAGCTGTGTATAACTTTCATCTGTACTACCTATCCACTAACCATATTCAGTGAAAACAAAAATATACAGTTGTCTTTTGTTTTTCCTTTTGGTCAAGGTTTCATTTGAGGCTCACCAAGAAAGGAGTGTATGTGTATTAGATTGAGGTTCACTGATTTGGATTAAATTCGTTAATCAAGCAATGTGTTGTTTCATGACAAAGTTAGGGTGCATTAATTCAGGAGGTGTGTGGCTTCACTCAGGCTCTTTACATGGATGATCGAGTTGTGAAAAAAGCTCAGGAAAGTGATTTGGGACCAAGTCATCAAGGTTGCGTCAGATATGGCCTTTTGTGGTTTGGATTTTCCCTAATGGCATCACCATTCGTGGAATGAACGAGACATGGTTTTGAGTTGCAAGAAGTCATGTGGAGACTATGGAACACATTAACTAGTACAAGAAGGGATTAAGGAAGAATGAACGATATTCCGTTAAGCCATGCCTGAGGATGCTTCTAGTTTGGACAAAAATTGTATGTTTGAGACAATGTCCAAGCCATAAGAATCAAATTGAATGGCAATATTTGGAAGCATGGTTAATGGCAATATTTGGAAGTATGGTTAATGACAATAATTGAAGGTATGGTTAATGACTTCAAATTGGAGAGTTAGAATCTTTCTTCAAGGCCTTGTGAGATTTTGCAAGTCATGAGTAGAATTCTTTTCTCATAAGTTACATTAAGGTTTGGTTGGATTTTATTAAGGCATGTGGAGATGGTTTAAAAACATGATGTAGATTTTTTTTCTTTGGGCAAGGCACACGGTTATTGGATTCAGTTTAAGCCATTACTTGTGTATCATGGCAATAGGCCCAATGGTGAACAATGCCATCAAGTTCAAATTAACAAGAGGTGAATCATTGTTTTAAGACATGGCAGCTATCATTCCATCACACCAAATCATGCGCAAAGACAAGTTATGTGTGTCGTTTTGGGTGCTTTTGAGCTAAGTCTTGATTAAGTAAAATGGCAGGCCATGGGAGCTAGCAAATTAAAGCCATAATACAAGAAACTACAATATTTCGTATGCCATTCACAACAATGCAGCTCAGACTAATTCAAACAAATCACAATCATTGATTGGTTTTCATCCAATGTTTCCAAGTACGAACAAGTATTTTAAACTACAAATAAAATAAGGAAAATGTACAAAAGACATTATTACAAGCTGACTGCTAGAATGCGTATAATTCAATACAAGCCACATGATACAACAACACACGCATACTACAATTACCCAACCAAGTCTAAATACAATTCAAAGCCATATATTCCAAGCCCATGCTATGGCCCACCTCAATTTCCACGCAATAATATCCTGTTAGCCAACTTTCCACATTACATCCAATACCACAAGAAATATCTAACACGACCCCCCACAAGCCAAAATTGCTTATTACACGTGACAACAACATGCTGCCATACCCGTACCTTTGCTCTCTGCTACTCGCGTACAACCAAAACCAAGGTACCTCTCACAACACCCCTCACCTGCCTGTACAACAATCCCAGAACCGGCTTCAAACATAGCATAAAAAACTCCACAACATAACCTACACATTAAAAGCAGCCTGACAATATTAACAATTCAAAGGAGATCCATCAATATTCTGCAATAAAATTCCAAATGCCTCTGCTACTGCTATGCTGACAACTATACAATACTCTAAATTCTGCTATCAAACATACACTTCATGCCAAAATCCTGTACCGAGCAAGACCCAAGTCTGCCGACGAAAGCAACGACACATGACAACAACCAACAGCAAGACCTTCTATGAAAATTACAAGTCAAACTCAGGCAGTGAGAAAGAGAATAGAAGATAAATTAAGAATCAAAAAGTAAGGTTGGAATTGGATTTTAAAAAGGAGAGAAACGAATTCTCAGAAGAAAAAAAAGAACAGCACTGCAAGCAATAACTCTCCAAAAAAATAATACTTCCTCAACACAAGTCACCAACAACAACCTGGCCTTCCTCCTTCACCATCACCTGCGACAACACCACCACCATAGTAACTCCCTGCGAACCTCATTTATCTACACAAACCAAGCTTCAAAAACACCTCCAGATTCCCACTTCAGAATACAACCCCATTAAACCTGCAAAACTTAATACACCAGAAACCCAACATAACATTCATTCCCAACCCCACCATTTCAACCCGCAGAACCCACAACCAGAGCGCGTTGGTACCCTTTCGTATCCAACACCTTACAACATCACAGAACCATCACCCAATCCCTCATACCTTCACCATACAAATCTCCCATAACCAATAAGCAACTACAGTAACAACATCAAAAGAGAAGGAAACGAGTAGAGGAAGAGAAAATCAGAAGCCGATACCTAAACGTGACTTGGACACTTCAAGGGGATCTTCAAGAGGTCGTGTTTCTAAACTCTTTTTCGAACTTTGTTTACTTGTTGTATCTGGGTAGAGTAATCGTCTTGCCTTGCTTTGTGTGGGGTGATTTTCTTTTCTTTGAGTTAGGGTTTATTTGGGAATGGGGTCGATTTGAGAGTTTGAGAAGGTTTTTTTGGTATTTTGTGGCCGGATTCGTGTAGAGAGAGGAAAAATAGCTAGGGTTTGTGTTGAGCTTTTGAGGATTGGTGGTGGTGTCGCCAAAGAAGACGGTGGCGGCCACCGCGCGCCGCCGCTTCTCCGGCCGTCGTTTAGGTTTCCGGCGAGGCCTCTTTGTTGAGCTTTGAGAGAGAAACGATTGAGAGAGAGAAGGTTTTGAGTTATTGAACTCTCTTTCTCTCCTTTTGGCTATGTAAATGGACTGTTAGTGGGAGACTGGGTGTCCCCACCCACCGGTGACAAGTGTCACCGGTCCATTATTGTTGTTATCCATTTCCCTATGATCCCGTGCATGCACCCTTTGATCTCTACCGTGCACCCTATCATCACAACCCTTTGATCAGAGTCAGCTTTGACTCATCCATATCAGACGCCCCAAATTTGATGAGGCTCTATGGTAGACCCTCCACCAGCATGTGGGCTCTCTTTTCTGGGCCTGGGGATTTATCACTAATGCACCCCCTGTTTTACGGTTGTTTCTGGCCCATTTTCCTTTTGATTTATTTTCTTTTTTTAGTTTTATAGTATTTCCTTTTAATAAATATAAAAACCCAGCACACTTTAATCAATTTTTTTTAGAAAAATAATAAAGTATGTTTATTAATCAATTTTCATTAATTTTATTAAAATTGTTTATTTAATATTAACTAATTAATTTAATAATTAGTTTTATTAAACATTTAATTTTAATTTAATTAATCAAGTTAAACCGATTTCCCTATTTCTTAAAAAATCCAAAATTACTTTTTTTTTCATTAATTCTTAAAACTCTTACTAATCAAATTTCAATTAATTCCATTAAACCATTTTATTTAATATTAATTAACTTTTATAGTTAATTTTATTAAATATTTTAGTTTAATTTGAATAATTACTTGAATTTTAACCATTCATTCTAAAAAATCTAAAAACAAATTAGTTTAGAATTTCCCCTCCTTAGATTAACCTTAGGAATTTATGATACTAATTATACTAACATGTATGATTATATTTCTCCCCTATTTTATTTGTGATTTTTATGTGAGGTTTATCTTTTTCCATGTGGATTAATTTCATGCTCTAATTATATGTTTGTCTTTCATAATAAGCTTGTCCAAACCAAAAAAAACTCTTTTCAAACTAATACCTTGACTTAATGTCAAGCCCTTTTCAATACCTTGTAAGTCGATTGTTTTCACGATCGCAATCAACCTCACATAACCTCCTCTTGGGCTTTATACAACGATACTTGTTGCACATTTCACTTTGGTTTGTATGTGTATGCGTGATTGACTCACTTTAATTATGGCTCGATTATTCCCACTTGAGTGATTGTATCCCTCTCCCATAAGACTAAAATCAATTTTTTTACAAGAATAAACAAGCTTGATCCAACGTCAATCATTTTCCGAGACAAATTCAATTAATCAATTCATCTCCAAGCATTCACTTGATCCACATATCAAGTCCCATTACCTCTCTTATAAGTCGAGCGCTTTTGCTTCGCAATCGACCTTGCCTTGAACCATTAGGACCTCCTTTCCATTAGTCCTCAACCATTTCGCACGCACATTCAAACCTCGATCAACATCGAGCATTTTTCAAATCAAATCAATACATCCTAACTACACTTAAATACTATTTCATAAAAGAAGAAAAGGGAGTAGAATGGAATCTTCGATTCTTCTCCTCAATTGTTTGGGCCCGAGGAATCTTTCTTAAGTTCAAGCAATTGTCTTCTTTAAAAAAATCATAACACGATTACACATCAAACCCTTTTTACAATAAATAAATTCAAATCTTCTTTTCTTAAACACTTGGATGAAAAAGAGAGAGAGTCGGTTCTTCGACTAGCTTTCCCGATTACTTGAACCCGAGGAATCTTTCTTAAGTTCAAGTAATTGTCATCTATCTAACATACTCTAACCATATTAAAAACTCCTTCATAATTAAGGGTGAAAAAGAGAGAGAGCCGGTTCTTCGACTCGCTTTCCCGATTACTTGGGCCCGAGGAATCTTTCTTAAGTTTAAGTAATCGTCACCCAATCAAAATACCAACACATTAATCCAACTCAAACAACTTTTCATAAAGAACCATGTTTAGTCCATTCTTTCGCGCATATAAACTAGTGTTTCAGCCTCCCCTAATGAGCAGACAAGCCAACGTTTAGCAGTTAGAATGCGAGCTAAACACTCGTTCATAAAAGACACCAACAAACCGTAGTCCCACGAACTATGAATGCTCTGACTTTCTCATTGCACGAGGGAATACGTAGGCACAAGGGTTCTAATCCTTGCCGAGCACACTAATAAAAAACCATCCATTTTCCCCTTGGAAAGCAATATTACCTTAGAAGATAACAAACAAACCTGGCTAACTTTCTCACGAATCGATTCAAGAGGTTCCCGTTGAGTACAACGGACGTAGAGGGTGCTAATACCTTCCCTCTTGCGTAACCGACTCCCAAACCCGAATTTGGTTGCGACGACCACGTTCTTATCTCCCTTTAAAGGTTTTATCGATATTTTCCTTTCCCTCTTTTGGGATAAATAAAGTTCGGTGGCGACTCTGTTTCGAATAGTTTTTTCCGCGTCCATCGCGAGGATCGTATTTTTTGAGGTACGAAGATGGCGATTCTGCTGGGGATTGTATTGCCCTATGCTAGAGAGAGTCAAGCCTAACTTGACTCGATTCGTGAGTGTTAGATCCGCTTGTTTGTTTATCTTCTCTTGCTTGTTCGCTTGCTTGTCTGATTATTTGTTATCTACTTGCTTGCTTATTTTTATTATATCCTATTATTATCTTGTATAACCCTGTGGGGGTTTTCTGATCATTGGTGCTCTGTGAGATGGCTCTACACCCGAGTCGAGTATGACCCTAGGTTTATGATGATGGTTGTGTAGTGTAGGCTTGCGTGGTCTCTTCCGCGTGAGTTGAAGCGAAAACCCCGCTTGGAGTAGACTCCCTTGGAGATATTATTGTTGTGGTGAATCTTTGCCATGGCGGTAATATTTTTGAGGTGAGTCGTCGATCCCAAGGATCATTAACCCATTTACCCCTGGTGGTTGGTAATGTTAACTCTTTGTGGGTTAATGCGAACGCCCCAATCAGATGAGATCCCTTGAACGTATCGTTATCTTGACAATGATATTTTCAACCTCGATCTAGGATTCTGAGAACCCTATTTAGAACCCGTGGGTCGATGGTCGTGTAGTGGACGCCTCCGAGGAATCTTTCTCGTGGGGAAGAAACGAAGACCTCACCTAGACGAGATTATTTCAAGAATATTATAGTCGGACAAATCTTTGTCGTGGCTATAATGTTTTCGAAATATATCTGTAACTCTAGGCACCTACCCGTTTAGAGCCTACCTATGAGGGGTCTTGCGATCAGTGATGTCTTGTGTCTAGCTCCTTCCTCAGAATCAGATGTTGTTTTGATCCTGGAACCCTACATTGCATACTCATGACATTAGTATATCATTTTCCAACAAGCTCATCCGATCCTCTGTCCATTTTCCTGTCAGCTGATTTCTTGACGCTCATACTGAACCCGTGGTAACCGCAAAACATTTAAAGCAAGTTCACGCAGAGATAAAAGGAGCATAGACAATTTGAAAGTTGTGATGGCTATGTCAGAGGATAGTTTTTAACATATTGGGATGAAGGATTTTGACCCCCCATCAGGTTTTACTGTGTCGACTAACCCATTGTATGATCATCTACCTTGTGATCATCCTCCACGAGTGAACATCCCTGCTCAGTCTCAGATGATGTCGTTGACTGATTCCATGGAGAAAAGGTTTTGTGCCCTCGAAGAGAAAGTTCAAGCTATGAAAGCGCGTGATACTTCTGGGCTCGATGTTGTTGATATGTGCCTAGTGCCAGACTTGGTAATTCCTCCAAAATTCCAAGTACCCAACTTCGAGAAGTACGCTGGTCTCAGTTGCCCAAAGCGTCATTTGGTGATGTTCTGCCGAAAGATGACTTCTCATGTCCGCGACGACAAGTTGATGATTTACTGTTTTCAAGACAGTTTAAGTGGTGCATCTTTGAATTAGTACATGGATTTAGAAAGAAGTTGTATCCAATCATGGAAAGACTTGTCTAATGCTTTCCTAAAATAATATGAGTACAATTTGGACATGGCCCCCAGTCGCACGCAGTTGCAAAGCCTATCTCAGAAGAATGGTGAATCCATCAAGGACTATGCACAACGGTGGAGAGAGTTGGTAGCCAGGGTGCAACCACCACTCCTGGATAAATAAGTGATTGACGTGTTCTTTGGCAGTCTGCATGCCACCTATCTTGAAAGAATGGCTGGCAGTTCATTCTCATGCTTCTCTGACCTTATAATAGTAGGAGAACGCATCGAGAGTTACCTCAAAACTAAACAAGTTCGAGACGCCTCGAGTAATCAAGCTAGTGACACTGAATCCTTCAACAATTCCCAAGAGGAAGATTATAATGAAATTGATGCAGTCATAGCAGATGTTGAGTATTCTCAAGGTACACCAACAAGACTTTATGGCCCTTCATCTTCTCGGCAGTTATCATTGTCAGCGTCATATCATCCTTATGGGCAACCTGTCAATCATAGGGCGTCATACCAGAAACCCATGATTTCTCCTCGTGCAAATCAACGAGCCCGTGGTCGAGGATATCAGAATCATCGTCAGAATTAGCATAGGCCTCGAAACAACTTGGAAAGAAGGACTGCTCCTCTTCACCCAGTTCCTATGTCATACAGCTAACTTTTGCCGCATCTGGTCCGAAACTCACTGGTAGAGCCCAAAGCTATCAAGCCAGTGCCAAAACCATACCCGTCGGGGTACGATCCCAATGCGCATTGTGAATATCATGCTGGATCAATGGGGCATTCAACTGAGGATTGCAAAGCTTTTCAAGCCAAGGTGCAACAGTTGATTGACAAAAAGCACATATCTTTTCCAGAAGGAAACTTGGTGGTGCACGTCAGCTTCTCGCCCAAATGAGTTCCAAGACTTCAAGAGGCATCCCCTAAAGCCAGTGGTTCAGACAAGAAGACTTCCTCAGATACTAGCCACCATTGGACATTTATCATTTGCATTTGTAATTTCGTTATGTTAAATGCTACTTGTTTTTTAATATTGTTGTTTTGAATGGTAATATTAATGATGTGATCATGCATTTTTTGAACTAATCACGTCGCATTCGCTCATTTTTCTTCACATATATATAAAATAAAAAAAATAAAAAAATTCATCTATATAACTCTCATCCCTTTTCTTCACCAAATTGTCATTTTAGCAAAGATTGGAGGGAGGATGATGAAAACAAGGTACCCATAATTACTGATGGTATGCTTTCGGATGGAATCCTGCCAAGGATGTACAGGCATTGTTTCAATCCCCCAAACACTGGAGAGACTAGGAGTTAATCCCTAGTAAACCACTTCGAGCCTAGAAGTAGCAGTTTCCTTCGGATATTCAAACCCTTACACTCAACCTGGGGCAGGGTAGTGTTCCGTTAACCTGATTACGCACTCAGTTCACAAAAGCAAAATCCAAAAACATGATGGTTGTTCATTAATTACCCATGACTTGGCAGTCACAATCCTCTGAACCAAAAAAAAAATCAAAAAAACAAAAATCAAAAGCCTGCTAAGTCGAACACCTCAAAAGGAGACTTAGGCAAAAATCAAGGCAATCCCGATGGACTTGAAATAACAAAATTAGTCCAGGCAAAAGTTAGGGATCAAAATAAAAATCAAAAGCAAAATAGGGTCACTGACATCCCTAACAAAAGCAAAATAATGTGACTGCCATTTCAAGGAAATCTTGAATCTTCATCTTCACTCTTACACTATCGAACTCTCTTCACTACCGAGATGAATGTGTATATCAATTTAACTGAACGTGGGACTGGAGATCATCACGAAGAAGGGATGGGTACAAATAAATTTGAGCCTTATATCCTTTGTTTTAATAACCATGAACCAGACCACGTTACAACCCTCGAAAGACCTAATTGAGGCTGGGTTTATTCTGAAAGCATACTACAGCAAGGTTGCGTAAACTGACTCCTAGAGATTTGCTAATCTTCTGAATTGGTGTCATATTCTTGCTATATCTTTCACACCATCTAAATCAGCACCACGTTTGGACTAATGGTCCATCCGTCACACACTATCACATCATTCTGATAATGATTAATTTTTTTTGTCAAAACTTGCATGAGCATCGCATTAAAATTACCATTTGTGAACGAACAATTTTGACTGCAAGTCAGTGTTTGACATCAAGGAAATTCCAACAAGGAGCAATCAAAGAGAGCTAGATCATTCAACAAAGTTGACTTGAACTAACAACACCTCATAACCCTATGGAACAGGGGCATTGACATCCAATGATTATGGAATCACTCAGTCTAAAGCAAGTCCCCGAAGCATTAGTTGATTATGGGGAAAATCATTCAAGAACAGGTTGATCAGAGTAAATCATCTCAAGAATCTACCAACCAGGGGCAGACCACCCAGAGGTTCTTTTGATTAAAGGAAAACCCCTCCAATGTTCAATCAACACAAGTTAAATCGCTCCAACGCTCATTCTGGGGCAAGCTACCTCAAGGGTACTTTGAAGCCAAGTACTTCAAGAGTCATTCAATGAAGGAAGAATCCTTTCATGACTTGGAATTCTGGGGCAAGCCATCTCGAGTTCATCTCATGGTACATCTGCTTCCAACTTCCTTTCAAGGACAAAGCCTTTCACAACTTGGAATTCTAGGGCAAGCCATCTCGAGATCATCTCATGGTACAACTGCTTCCAATTTCCTGTCAAGGAGAAATTCTTCATAGACCCAGACTAGGGCAAGATGAGCTAAACAGGGGCAAATCTCTCCGTTGCTTTCAATCTGCTCAAGCGAACTCCGTCAAGTGACCTTTGAGTTCAAGACGAGGGTTGGGGAATCATGTTATCACCCCACAAATAACCTTTTGTCTTCCTTCTGATAAGAAACATTGCTACAAAAGAACCTACCCATACCTTATCCTCTCCTGGGGCATCTTTGGAAACTTTCATATCATTGTATAAATCACTCATATGCATTAGTCATGTCGCTTCGCTCAAGATTTGACGTCTCAAAGCCGGATATCGCAAGATTTGACACAAAAGTCCAATTTCATTTGGCAAATCAACCCAAAGTCCAACTTAGCTTGGCAATCCAAAGTCCAGTTCCCGCCTGGCAAATCATTTTAAGGTCCAGTTCCCGTCTGGGAAATCATTTCAAGGCCCAGTTCTCGTCTGGCAAACCAATTCAAGGTCTAGTTCTCGTCTGGCAAATCTTTTAAGGCCCAGTTCTCGTCTGGCAAACCAATTCAAGGCCCAGTTCTTGTATGGCAAATCACTTTAAGGTCCAGTTCTCGTCTGGCAAATCACTTTAAGGCCCAGTTCTCTTCTGGCAAATCATTTAAGGCCCAGTTCTCGTCTGGCAAACTAATTCAAGGTCCAGTTATCGTCTGGAAAATCTTTTAAGGCCCAGTTCTCGTCTGGTGAATACCCTTTTAACACCAGTTCTCGTCTGGTAATTTATCCTCCAATCCAGTTTTAGTCTGGAAGTAAAACCCAAAGTCCAATCCTTTATTGGCAACTACTCAAAAGTCCACACTCGTTGGCACCTTAAAATCTACCCTTTAAAGTCCAGTCTTCATTGGCAACCACTAAAAGTCCACCGTCGTTGGCATCCTCATAACACCGGTTTTACCAAAGTCTAATTTCATTTGGCAATTACCAAATCCAATCCCTGGTGATACCCTCAACTAGGAAACTTATCCCCAGCGCGGCCAATCATTTGCATTGTCATGTGCATAGCATGCTAGCATAACATTACATAATCATATCAAGCACTATCATATCTTGTGCATTCATACGCGCATAAGATTCCCCAACAATTGCATCTTAGTGTGCATGTCGGTGCATTTTACAATGCATGGCATATTCATCCCCAGCAACATATCATAACAGGATCCAGGATCAGTTCACAAGCATCTTGGCCAGTCCTTCTTCAAAGTCGGCAGTATTCTTCTAAAAATAGTTGGTACCCCGCACGTGCTCATGGAATTATATTCCCCAGCAAGTCATTCTTCAACCTTGCAATTGATAATGACAATCCCCAGCAACTGTTGTTATTCTTACTCCCCAAGCAGAGGATACCATAGAAAGTTTCTTCTGAGCTTTCCCCTGCAAAGCCAGCACATTTTCCTCCGACAGGAATCTTGCTCGACTATCCCTCAACAAATTCACTGCAGAGATACTGCTTTGGTATCATCGAGGAACCTTCGGATAAGGGACTGCTTCGACGACCCAGAGAATCGTCTGCCTTCAGAGATACTGCTTTGGTATCATCGAAGAACCTTCGGATAAGGGACTGCTTCGACGACCCATAGAATCGTCTGCCTTCAGAGATATTGCTTTGGTATCATCGAGGAACCTTCATAGATAAGGGACTGCTTCGACGACCCAGAGAATTGTCTGCCTTCAGAGATACTACTTTGGTATCATCGAGGAACCTTGACAGACAAGGGACTGTTTCGACGACCCAGAGAATCGTCTGCCTTCAGAGATACTGCTTTGGTATCATCGAGGAACCTTAATGGATAAGGGACTGCTTCGACGATCCAGAGAATCGTCTGCCTTCAGAGATACTGCTTTGGTATCATCGAGGAACCTTAACGGATAAGGGACTGCTTCGACGACACAGAGAATCATATGCCTTTTTTCAAAGATACAACTTTGGTATCATCGGAGAACCTTAGTGAATAAGGGACTGCATCGACCACCCAGAGAATCTCAAGTTATTCTGTTCATTTGGTACCCTGCTACCCTATTCTATCAGCTCTTATAGCACTTTATCTCTTGTCAGACAAATTTTGGGGTCTTCTTATATCTAATTGACTTCTACCTTAAAAAATGCCCTACAACAGTTCATTTTCTAGGTTCAAGCCAATTAGATAGGGGCATCTGTCATACCCCAAATTTGTCCTAGTTGTGTATAACTTTCATCTGTACTACCTATCCACTAACCATATTCAGTGAAAACAAAAATATACAGTTGTCTTTTGTTTTTCCTTTTGGTCAAGGTTTCATTTGAGGCTCACCAAGAAAGGAGTGTATGTGTATTAGATTGAGGTTCACTGATTTAGATTAAATTCGTTAATCAAGCAAGTTATTGTTTCATGACAAAGTTAGGGTGCATTAATTCAGGAAGTGTGTGGCTTCACTCAGGCTCTTTACATGGATGATCGAGTTGTGAAAAGAGCTCAGGAAAGTGATTTGGGACCAAGTCATCAAGGTTGCGTCAGATATGGCCTTTTGTGGTTTGGATTTTCCCTAATGGAATCACCATTCGTGGAATGAACGAGACATGGTTTTGAGTTGCAAGAAGTCATGTGGAGACTATGGAACACATTAACTAGTACAAGAAGGGATTAAGGAAGAATGAACGATATTCCGTTAAGCCATGCCTGAGGATGCTTCTAGTTTGGACAAAAATTGTATGTTTGAGACAATGTTCAAGCCATAAGAATCAAATTGAATGGCAATATTTGGAAGCATGGTTAATGGCAATATTTGGAAGTATGGTTAATGACAATAATTGGAGGTATGGTTAATGACTTCAAATTGGAGAGTTAGAATCTTTCTTCAAGGCCTTGTGAGATTTTGCAAGTCATGAGTAGAATTCTTTTCTCATAAGTTACATTAAGGTTTGGTTGGATTTTATTAAGGCATGTGGAGATGGTTTAAAAACATGATGTAGATTTTTTTTCTTTGGGCAAGGCACACGGTTATTGGATTCAGTTTAAGCCATTACTTGTGTATCATGGCAATAGGCCCAATGGTGAACAATGCCATCAAGTTCAAATTAACAAGAGGTGAATCATTGTTTTAAGACATGGCAGCTATCATTCCATCACACCAAATCATGCGCAAAGACAAGTTATGTGTGTCGTTTTAGGTGCTTTTGAGCTAAGTCTTGATTAAGTAAAATGGCAGGCCATGGGAGCTAGCAAATTAAAGTCATAATACAAGAAACTACAATATTTCGTATGCCATTCACAACAATGCAGCTCAGACTAATTCAAACAAATCACAACCATTGATTAGTTTTCATCCAATGTTTCCAAGTACGAACAAGTATTTCAAACTACAAATAAAATAAGGAAAATGTACAAAAGACATTATTACAAGCTGATTGCTAGAATGCATATGATTCAAAACAAGCCACATGATACAACAACACACGCATACTATAATTACCCTACCAAGTCTAAATACAATTCAGAGCCATATATTCCAAGCCCATGCTATGGCCCACCTCAATTTCCACGCAACAATATCCTGTTAGCCAACTTTCCACATTACATCCAATACCACAAAAATATCTAACACGACCCCCCACTAGCCAAAATTGCTTATTACACGTGACAACAACATGCTGCCATACCCGTACCTTTGCTCTCTGCTACTCACGTACAACCAAAACCAAGGTACCTCTCACAACACCCCTCACCTGCCTGTACAACAACCCCAAAACCTGCTTCAAACATAGCATAAAAAACTCCACAACATAACCTACACATTAAAAGCAGCCTGACAACATTAACAATTCAAAGGAGATCCATCAATATTCTGCAATAAAATTCCAAATGCCTCTGCTACTGCTATGCTGACAACTATACAATACTCCAAATTCTGCTATCAAACATACACTTCATGCCAAAATCCTGTACCGCGCAAGACCCAAGTCTGCCGACGAAAGCAACGACACATGACAACAACCAACAGCAAGACCTTCCATGAAAATTACAAGTCAAACTCAGGTAGTGAGAAAGAGAATAGAAGACAAATTAAGAATCAAAAAGTAAGGTTGGAATTAGATTTTAAAAAAGAGAGAAACGAATTCTCAGAAGAAAAAAAAAGAACAGCACTGCAAGCAATAACTCTCCAGAAAAATAATACTTCCTCAACACAAGTCACCAACAACAACCTGGCCTTCCTCCTTCACCATCACCTGCGACAACACCACCACCATAGTAACTCCCTGCGAACCTCATTTATCTACACAAACCAAGCTTCAAAAACACCTCCAGATTCCCACTTCAGAATACAACCCCATTAAACCTGCAAAACTTAATACACCAGAAACCCAACATAACATTCATTCCCAACCCCACCATTTCAACCCGCAGAACCCGCAACCAGAGCGCGTTGGTACCCTTTCGTATCCAACACCTTACAACATCACAGAACCATCACCCAATCCCTCATACCTTCACCATACAAATCTCCCATAACCAATAAGCAACTACAGTAACAACATCAAAAGAGAAGGAAACGAGTAGAGGAAGAGAAAATCAGAAGCCGATACCTAAACGTGACTTGGACACTTCAAGGGGATCTTCAAGAGGTCGTGTTTCTAAACTCTTTTTCAAACTTTGTTTACTTGTTGTATCTGGGTAGAGTAATCGTCTTGCCTTGCTTTGTGTGGGGTGATTTTCTTTTCTTTGAGTTAGGGTTTATTTGGGAATGGGGTCGATTTGAGAGTTTGAGAAGGTTTTTTTGGTATTTTGTGGCCGGATTCATGTAGAGAGGAAAAATAGCTAGGGTTTGTGTTGAGCTTTTGAGGATTGGTGGTGGTGTCGCCAAAGAAGACGGTGGCGGCCACCGCGCGCCGCCGCTTCTCCGGCCGTTGTTTAGGTTTCCGACGAGGCCTCTTTGTTGAGCTTTGAGAGAGAAACGATTGAGAGAGAGAAGGTTTTGAGTTATTGAACTCTCTTTCTCTCCTTTTGGCTGTGTAAATGGACGGTTAGTGGGAGACTGGGTGTCCCCACCCACCGGTGACAAGTGTCACCGGTCCATTGTTATTGTTATCCCTTTCCCCATGATCCCGTGCATGCTCCCTTTGATCTCTACCGTGCACCCTATCATCACAACCCTTTGATCAGAGTCAGCTTTGACTCATCCATATCAGACGCCCCAAATTTGATGAGGGTCTACGGTAGACCCCCCACCAGCGTGTGGGCTCTCTTTTCTGGGCCTGGGGATTTATCACTAATGCACCCCCTGTTTTACGGTTGTTTCTGGCCCATTTTCCTTTTGATTTATTTTCTTTTTTTTAGTTTTATAGCAATTCCTTTTAATAAATATAAAAACCCAACACACTTTAAACAATTTTTTTTTTAAGAAAAATAATAAAGTATGTTTATTAATCAATTTTCATTAATTTTATTAAAATTGTTTATTTAATATTAACTAATTAATTTAATAATTAGTTTTATTAAACATTTAATTTTAATTTAATTAATCAAGTTAAACCAATTTCCCTATTTCTTAAAAAATCCAAAATTACTTTTTTTTCATTAATTCTTAAAACTCTTACTAATCAAATTTCAATTAATTCCATTAAACCATTTTATTTAATATTAATTAACTTTTATAGTTAATTTTATTAAATATTTTAGTTTAATTTGAATAATTACTTGAATTTTAACCATTCATTCTAAAAAATCTAAAAACAAATTAGTTTAGAATTTCCCCTCCTTAGATTAACCTTAGGAATTTAGGATACTAATTATACTAACATGTATGATTATATTTCTCCCCTATTTTATTTGTGATTTTTATGTGAGGTTTATCTTTTTCCATGTGGATTAATTTCATGCTCTAATTATATGTTTGTCTTTCATAATAAGCTTGTCCAAACCAAAAAAAACTCTTTTCAAACTAATACCTTGACTTAATGTCAAGCCCTTTTCAATACCTTGTAAGTCGATTGTTTTCACGATCGCAATCAACCTCACATAGCCTCCTTTTGGGCTTTATACAACGATACTTGTTGCACATTTCACTTTGGTTTGTATGTGTATGCGTGATTGACTCACTTTAATTATGGCTCGATTATTCCCACTTGAGTGATTGTATCCCTCTCCCATAAGACTAAAATCAATTTTTTTACAAGAATAAACAAGCTTGATCCAACGTCAAGCATTTTCCGAGACAAATTCAATTAATCAATTCATCTCCAAGCATTCACTTGATCCACATATCAAGTCCCATTACCCCTCTTATAAGTCGAGCGCTTTTGCCTCGCAATCGACCTTGCCTTGAACCATTAGGACCTCTTTTCCATTAGTCCTCAACCATTTCGCACGCACATTCAAACCTCGATCAACATCGAGCATTTTGCAAATCAAATCAATACATCCTAACTACACTTAAATACTATTTCATAAAAGAAGAAAAGGGAGTAGAATGGAATATTCGATTCTTCTCCTCAATTGTTTGGGCCCGAGGAATCTTCCTTAAGTTCAAGCAATTGTCTTCTTTAAAAAAATCATAACACGATTACACATCAAACCCTTTTTACAATAAATAAATTCAAATCTTCTTTTCTTAAACACTTGGATGTAAAAGAGAGAGAGTCGGTTCTTCGACTAGCTTTCCCGATTACTTGAACCCGAGGAATCTTTCTTAAGTTCAAGTAATTGTCATCTATCTAACATACTCTAACCATATTAAAAACTCCTTCATAATTAAGGGTGAAAAAGAGAGAGAGAGCCGGTTCTTCGACTCGCTTTCCCAATTACTTGGGCCCGAGGAATCTTTCTTAAGTTCAAGTAATCGTCACCCAATCAAAATACCAACACATTAATCCAACTCAAATAACTTTTCATAAAGAACCATGTTTAGTCCATTCTTTCGCGCATATAAACTAGTGTTTCAGCCTCCCCTAGTGAGCAGACAAGCCAACGTTTAGCAGTTAGAATGCGAGCTAAACACTCGTTCATAAAAGACACCAACAAACCGTAGTCCCACGAACTACGAATGCTCTGACTTTCTCATTACACGAGGGAATACGTAGGCACAAGGGTTCTAATCCTTGTCGAGCACACTAATAAAAAACCACCCATTTTCCCCTTGGAAAGCAATATTACCTTAGAAGATAACAAACAAACCTTACTAACTTTCTCACGAATCGAATCAAGAGGTTCCCGTTGAGTACAACGGACGTAGAGGGTGCTAATACCTTCCCTCTTACGTAACCGACTCCCGAACCCGAATTTGGTTGTGACGACCACGTTCTTATCTCCCTTTAAATGTTTTATCGATATTTTCCTTTCCCTCTTTTGGGATAAATAAAGTTCGGTGGCGACTCTGTTTCGAATAGTTTTTTTCGCGTCCATCGCGAGGATCGTATTTTTCGAGGTACGACAGAGATCATGAAACGATTAAAGCAAGCACAATCAAACAAACACAAGCAAATAAATGTTTGTGCACAAAAATGCTCTCATTGTAAGAAATGTCAAGAGTAAGCTATGTGAGGTTAATGGTGATGATAAAAGCGATAATCTTACAAATGTGTTAAAGTGGGCTCGACATTGAATCGAAAATTATTCTATTCTTTTTGAAAATGGTTTAAAAGGAAATGATCAAGTTTTAATTAACAAAATTAATCGATTAAAGTTTGATTAAATAAATTAATTAGGTTAATTAAGATTAGTTATCATAATTATTCGATTAAATCAAATAATCAAGTTAATTAAAATTAAATAATCCAAATTAACTAATTAAACAAAATTTAATTAATTAATTAATTAAATTAAAAATGAAAATGGAATAACAAGATCGAGTGTAAAATAATCGAAGCGAATTAATCCAAATGTGCTCTAAGTCAGTTTGTACATAGCAACCACATAATCAAAGTGTCATACGTTTGGGTCATAATGCGGCGAAATATCCAATTAATGTGTAAGAATTTTTTTGTGGCGTAGCGGTATCAAGTTATCGAATACATGAATTTAGTAAATTCAATTTATTGCAATGGAAAGAACTAGAAGTGAACAACATTACAAGCAACAAACAGTAACATACATGATCTTTTTCTAACAAATTAACTCATGAGAGTATCACATATCAAATAACAATAAAAAAAATGTAGCAATTAATAACAGGTAAACATTAAACCAAAACTTGTAATTACGACACCAATTAATCCTATAATCTCAAGCAAGACTTTAGACTCTCAAGCTGCATAGAAATCCATATAAAATGACATACACATAAAAAGCTCATGCATTTACAATACTTGTAGATCATGCTTCAAATACTAAAAGTTAAAAAGAAGACTTAGGATTAAAATGGAAGTGTTGGAAATTCACCACAACCTATGGTGATTCCGCTTCAATCTTGATCTCAAGATTGATAACCAACCCACAAATAATACGTAATGACAATGAAAAACAAAGAAAGAAGAAGAACAAACAAATAGCAAGAAGGAAAAGAAAAGAGAGAGAGAAAAGAAATGTTTAGAGAAAAGTGTTCCTACCCACGAACTGTGGGATTTCATCTATTGCTATTATTCACTTGCTAATCTGCAAACTGTGAATGCAATTGTCTTACAATGTACAAGGAAAACTCCTTATTTATAGATTTAGATTTACAAAGACCAAAAACTCTAAAAGCCCAAAGTATCAAATCTAATCTAAATCATATCTAATCTAAAACAGAATCCAATCAAATAAAAAATGAATCTGTCGAAACACCTTCGACAGTTCGACACAACATTATTCGACACATGAATGCTTCGACTTCGACTTCGACACTATGAATTACATTTAACACACCACCTAATCCATTGTGTCTAAACTATCTACATTCATCATCGATCTTAGCTTCTTGAACACTTTGACCTGCACTCCCTTCGTCATGATATCTGCAATCTGATTCTCAGTTCTGCAGTGTTCCAACTTCATTTTCTCTTCTGCTACCTGCTCTCGAAGATAATGGAACCTCATTTCCATGTGCTTGCTTCGACCGTGTGCTATTGGATTCTTTTCCAAGTTGATAGCTGACATGATGTCGATCTTCATGGTAATTGCTTCATGGTTCTTCCCTGTAATCTCTTCGACCAAGTTCACCATCCAGGTTGCTTGACATGCACAAAGAGAAGTAGCTATATATTCTGCTTCGCATGATGACAATGCCACTACTGGCTCCTTTCTCGAACTCCAAGCAACTGGTGCACCACCTAACATAAACACATATCCAGCTGTGGATTTTCTATCCTCAGCATCACTACACCAACTAGAGTCAGTGTATCCCACTAACTTGCATTCTTTCCCTTCATCAGCTGCAGGAAACAAAATGCCATAGTCAAGAGTCCCTTTTAGATACCTCAGTATCCTCTTCGTCGCTGTTAGGTGTGATACCTTTGGCTTCTGCATGAATCTACTTACCATACCTACACTGTATGCTAAGTCAGGCCTTGTATGACAAAGGTATCTAAGTGACCCAATAAGTCTTCTGTATTGGGTTGGGTCGATATCATCTTCGTCTGGATCCTTCGACAGTTGCAGTCTGGTCTCAGCTGGAGTCGAAGTTAGGTTGCAATCTTGCATCTCAAATCTCTTGAGTATTTCGCCTGCATATCTTCTTTGGTGCATCATCAAACCTCTACTAGTCTTTTAGAATTCGATGCCAAGGAAATATGAGAGATTTCCCAAGTCTGACATTTCAAACTCCTCACTTAGGTCATGTTTGAAATCTTCGATCTCCTTCTTGCAACTACCTGTTATCAACAAATCATCAACATAGAGGCATAGTATAAGCAATTCGCCATTGTTTCTTCTTACATATACTCCATGCTCAGTTGTACATTTCACAAATTCCTTCTCCCTCAAGAAGCTGTCGATTTTCTTATTCCAAGCTCTTGGAGCTTGCTTAAGTCCATATAGGGCTTTATGCAGCCTGTACACCTTTCCTTCTTCGCCTCGTTTCACATACCGAGCTGTTTGTGCGACATAAATTTCTTTATCTAAGGGACCATTAAGGAATGCACACTTCACGTCCATCTGACATGTGTGCCAATTATTCATGTTTGCTAGACCAACTACCAACCTGATTGTTTCGATCCTAGCAACAAGTGCGAACACTTCATCGAAGTCGATTCCTTCCTTCTGAAGAAATCCTTTCGCCACAAGTCTCTCCTTGTGTCGAGTTACTTCTCCTCTGGGATTCACCTTCACCTTGTAAACCCACTTTACATCAATTGCCTTCTTGCCTTGAGGCAATTCGACAAGTGACCAGGTGTTGTTGACTTCGATGGATTCTAACTCTTCATTCATTGTTTTCACCCACTTCGAATCTTTCAATGCCTCAGCTGCATTGACTGGTTCGACATCTGCGTAGAAAGCATAATGTACCAGCTCACCCTCTTCATTTACCACATCATCTGATGTAATTACACATTCTTGCAACCTTGCAGGCATGTGTCTTGTTCGTCGAGGTCTGCTTGAACCTGCTTCATCTGCGACTGGTTCCTGTCGAACTTCTCTTTCGACTTCAGTGGCTGGTTCTTCACAAGAGATTCTCACTGAATCCTTCTTGGCATTCTCAGTCCAATCCCATTCTTTAAGCTCATCTATGATCACTTCCCTGCTGATCACTACCTGCTTATTCACTGGGTCGAACAACTTGTAACCTTCAGTCGAATGATATTCTATCAAGATCATCTGATTCGACTTGTCATCAAGTTTCCTTCTTAACTGATCTGGCACATGTCTATGTGCTATAGATCTAAACACCTTCAGGTGACTAAGGCTTGGCTTGACACCAGACCAACATTCTTCTGGCGTAATTCCTTCAAGCTTCTTTGTCAGACACCTGTTCAAGAGATATGTTACTGTCGAAACTGCTTCTCCCTAGAATTCTTTGGGTAGATGCTTTCTATTCAACATACTTCTTACCATGTTCATGATGGTTCTATTCTTGCATTCTGTAATCCCATTCTACTGTGGAGTGTAGGGTGACACCACCTCATGCACAATCCCTTCTTTTCTACATAATGCATCGAACTCTTTCGACACATATTCTCCACCACCACCAGTTCTCAGAGTTTTCAACCTTCGACCACTCTGTCTTTCGACCATGGATTTGAATCTGACAAATACCTCAAACACATCACTTTTCTTCTTGATGAGGTAAGTCCACAACTTTCGACTGAAATCATCTATAAACGTGACAAAATATTTGTTGCCACCATTCGAATCCACCTGGATTGGACCACATACATCAGAGTATATGACTTCAAGAACTGCCTTCGACTTCCTTCCCGCATCCTTGCTGAAGCTATTCCTGTGTTGTTTCGACTGAACACACTCTTCACAGACTTCACTTGGAATGTCGATTTCTGGTAATCCTGAAACCATATTTCTTCTCTTCAGCTCCCTGATGTCATTGAAGTTGAGATGGCTTAGTCGAAAATGCCATAACCACCCATCTCTGCTGGCTGCTGTTGCTAGACACTTGTGCTCCATCATATTGAGTTCAATCTTGAAGGTCCTATTCTGAGACATTGGAGCCTTCAAGATCAACCTACCACCTGCGTCTAGAACTCTCATCATCTTGTCTTCGACAACTACCTTGTAATTCTTTTCGACAAGCTGCCCTATACTGAGCAAATTACTCTTCATGCCTGGTATGTACAACACATTGGAAATTGTTGACCTTTTACCATCTTTCCTCATAATCAGAACATCACCAACACCTTCAAATGCTAGAGTGTTGTCATTTACAAACTTCACTGTGTTCTTCGACGAGGGATTCATGTTGACAAACCAATCTTTCCTCCCAGTCATGTGTGATGAGCATCCTGAGTCCAAGTACCACCGATCTTTGAATCTTTCTTCATCTTTTGTTGTGACCATCAACAACGTCTCTTCTTCTTCATGCTTCGCCAGATTTGCATCAGTTTCTTGATTTTTCTTCTTTTTTGGACAGTTACTAACATAATGGCCATACTTCTGACAATTGAAACATTGAATGTGACTTTTGTCAGATTTTCGATCACCACCTTTTCTTCTACCTGCATCACCATTTTTCTGGTTGCCTTGGTTCCAAGGTTTCTTTTGATTCGACTGGTTTCCTCCTTTGTTGCCATTCCAACTTCCTTTACCTTTCCTTTCCTTTTCTGACTACGCCTGCAAAGCCATATCACTCTTCGACTTTCCTGCAGCTCTCTCAGCCATCCTTTGTTCATGAGACTCAAGCGTCCCTTGAAGCTCTTCCTTCGTCAATACTGACAAGTCTTTCGACTCTTCTATGGCTACTACCACGTGGTCGAATTTTGGAGCCAATGACCTCAAGATCTTTGCAACAACTGATCTTGATGTCAACACCTTTCCACATACTTTGATTTGATTCACCAGCTTTGTAACTATGGTGAAGAAATCTGTAATGTTTTCGTTGTTTTCCATCTGAAGCAACTCATAGGTTCTCTTGTGAGTTTGTAACCTCACCTCTTTCACCTTTTCTGCGCCTCCAAACGAGTTTTCAAGAATCTCCCATGCTTCCTTTGCTGATTCTGCATCGCTAACTTTTTCAAAGTTATCTGGATCAACACATTGATGGATTATAAACAGCGCTTTATAATCTTTCTTCTTCAATTCTTTGTATGCAGCTTTTTCTTGATCCGTCGCGTTCTCCCCAAGCGGTGTCACTCATTCCTTCACAAGATCTCAAATATCTTGATAACAGAAAACCACCTTGATCTGCTTGCACCAATTCTCATAATTATCTTTCTTGAGAATTGGTAGGGTCGCCGGAAAGTGCCCATTTGAATGATTCATAGCCATCACAATTTTCCTCCTTTAATCGCAACCGGAGCTCTAAATACCAGATGTTGGAAATTCACCACAGCCTATGGTGATTCCGCTTTATTCTTGATCTCAAGATTGAGAACCAACCCACAAACAATACGCAATGACAATGAAAAACAAAGAAAGAAGAAGAACAAACTAACAGCAAGAAGGAAAAGAAAAGAGAGAGAAGAGAAATGTTTGGAGAAAAGTGTTCCTACCCACGAACTGTGGGATTTCTTCTATTGCTATTATTCACTTGCTAATCTGCAAACTATGAATGCAATTGTCTTACAATGTACAAGGGAAACTCCCTATTTATAGATTTAGATTTACAAAGGCGCAAAACTCTAAAAGCCCAAAGTATCAAATATAATATAAATCATATTTAATCTAAAACAGAATCCAATCAAATAAAAAATGAATCCGTCGAAACACCTTCGACAGTTCGACATAACACTATTCGACACATGAATGCTTCGACTTCGACTTCGACACTATGAATTACATTTAACAGAAAGTAGTTCTATAGTTGAATAGAATCAAAAGAAGCATATGTTATATCAAAAAGAAACTCACATGGCTGACATATTCATACTTTAAGCACCAAGGCAAAGTTACTTATAGTTCACGGCATATTCACAAAATGTACAGGCAACAGAAACCAATAACTCACATGAGAAGCCTTGAAACGCTCGCACAACCAACCAAGTAAAGAATTGAAAATAATAAATGCGCAAATAAAATCAAGCGACACAATGTTTTCAACATTACAATTCCAACATCGAAATACAAGACCAATATAACCAATTGAATGTTAAAGATGCAATCGAAACAGTATTATAATTGAAAACATTACGCGTTGAGGTTGCGAGTAATATTCGATTTCAAACGCAACAACTTAAGCACACAGCAACAACAGCATGTAAACACAAGCAAAACAGAATCCATCAACAATTGCAATTCCATGAAACACAAGTAGCAATAATGTTTTGTTAATATATTAAATAGAAATTAACGATATAACGACATATTATTGATGTCGAAACCACGGATTCAACGTAGTGAGATTAACAAAACAACATCTGCTCAGATTAAATACAAGATTCACAAATTGAAAACAATATCCATCACAAAACTCAGATAATGCAGTGTAGCTTAAAATTTGCAAAATCAAAGTCGGAAAAAATTGAAGCTTAAAACTGCAGCAAACAACAAGCACACAGGAAAAGAGTTTCGACAAATCGAAACAAACGCATTATAGTCGGCACAAAAAAACTGATAAAACACAAGCAGTACTTTGCACAAGTATTCTATATTGATCTTGTACTTGTTAATAAAAAATACAATCTTGGTCTTTATATAGACTCAAATGTTCTGCTATTCAAACAAACAATAAAAGCTAATAATAGCCCACTATCTTTTGGCTTTCCAACTACATGAGACTCTTAGATTCTCCACTAACAAATTATTAAAGACCCACTAAACAGAACATTAAAGTTTATTCAACAAAACTCCCCTGTAAACTTAAATGTTTCTACCGTCCACCAAGCCTATCATTTTCTTTCCTCTGTCGAAAAGCTCTTTCGACAATGGCTTTGTGAGGATATCTGATGCTTGGTCTTTGCTCGCCACATGCTTCAATTCGACATTTCCTTCTTTCACATGTTCTCGAATGAAATGGAATCGAACATCAATATGTTTGCTTCTTTCATGATTCACTGGATTCTTTGCTAGCTCAATTGCTGATTTGTTGTCCACGTGTATCACGGTTGCACCTTCCTGTTTTAGCTCCATCTTGCTCAACAATCTTCTAAGCCATATTGCATGACAAACGCACCAAGATGCTGCCACATATTCAGCTTCACACGTCGAAAGTGTTACTATTGGTTGCTTTTTGGAAAACCAAGTAAAAGCAGTATTTCCCATAAAGAACACATATCCAGACGTGCTCTTTCGATCATCAATATCACCGCACCAATCGCTGTCGGAATAACCAATCAACCTGTAATCTTCTGCTTTTGAATAAAACATTCCAAGTGACACAGTTCCTTGGATGTATCGAAGGATTCTTTTCAATGCCTTCCAATGTGAATGTACTGGCTCCTCCATGAATCGACTTACAATTCCGACACTCAGCGAAATGTCTGGCCTTGTGCATGTGAGATAACAAAGACTTCCTACCAAGCTTCGATATTTGCTCACTTCGACACGATCTCCCCCATCAAATTTCGACAGCTTGGCACCTGGTTCCATTGGCGTCGAGATCAGATTACAACTTTCAATCTTATATTTCTTCAAGATGTCTTTTGCATATTTTTCTTGTGAAATAAAAATTCTTGTTTCTTCTTGTCGAACCTCCAGACCAAGAAAAAATCTCATCAAACCCAAATCTGTCATCTCAAATTCTCGTGTCATCGTGCCTTTGAATTCTTCTATCATCTGATCATTGCTACCCATAAAAATGAGATCATCAACATAAAGAGCAACAAGTAACATATTACCTCCATTCTTCTTTACATAAAGGGCATGCTCATAAGGACATTGCTTGAACCCATTCTCCTTAAAATATGTGTCGATACGTGTATTCCATGCCCGTGGTGCTTGCTTCAGCCCATAAAGTGCTTTCTTCAATTTCAGCACCTTCTTCTCTTCTCCAGCTTTCATATACCCTGGTGGCTGTTCGACATAGACTTCTTCTTCGAGCACACCATTCAAAAATGCTGATTTGACATCCATTTGAAATATTGGCCATTTGAATTGAGCAGCTTGTGAAATGAGTAGTCAAATTGTCTCCATTCTGGCAACGGGAGCAAATATTTCGTCATAGTCAATTCCTGCTTTCTGCTTATATCCCTTTGCTACAAGTCTCGCCTTGTATCGTTCCACTTCGCCTTCGACATTCATCTTTTTCTTGAATACCCACTTCACACCAATGGGTTTACTACCTTTTGGTAATTCGACCAACTCCCATGTGTCGTTGTGATTAATCGCCTTGATTTCTTCGTCCATAGCAGTTTTCCACTTCTTGTCTCGCAACGCCTCTTCAAAATTAATATTTTCAGCATCTGCCAAAAGACATACAAGATGTACCTCACTTGTCGAATCATACAAATCTTGTAGACTTCGCATTCTTGGTTGTCGAAATTCATCTTCATTTTCAGAATCTTCAAGATCTGTCGAAATGCTTGTTGGTATAGCGACTGATCCAGCTTCGACAATCACCTCTGTCAACTATTCCAGTCCCACTTGCTCGCTTCGTTTATTCGAACATCCCTACTCACTATCACCTTCTTGTTTATGGGATCGAATAACCTGTACCTTTTTGTCTTCTCATCATAGCCAATGAATATGTACTTCTGACTTTTGTCTTCAAGCTTCGTTCTTCGTTGATCTGGTACGTGTGCATAAGCCACACTACCAAATACTCTGAGATGAGAAACTGTTGGCTTCTGTCCGCTCCATGCTTCTTGTGGTGTTTGATCTTCTTACTTCGAATGTGGACATCGATTCTGAACATAAATGGCACATTGTATAGCTTCTGCCCAAAATTCCTTCGACATGTTCTTGCTCTTAAGCATTGATCGAACCATGTCGAGAACTGTTCGATTCTTCCTTTCAGCTACACCATTCAGTTGAGGTGAATATGGTGCAGTTAGAAATCTCCTTATGCCCTGCTCTTCACAATACTTCATAAAGGCTGTCGAAGTATACTCACCACCTCTGTCAGATCGAACTGCTTTGATGTGTCTGTCAGTTGCCTTCTCCACCATCACTTTGAACCTTTTGAACACCTCGAATGCTTCCGATTTTTCTCTCAAGAAATAAACCCAAGTCTTTCGTGAGAAATCGTCAATAAAAGAAATGAAGTACCTTTTTCCACTGAAAGATTCTGGAATGATTGACCCACAAATATCAGTATGAATCAATTTGAGAATATCTTTAGCTTGATATTCTGCCTTCTTTTGAAATACGGTTCTTATTTATTTGCTAAGCACACAATCTTCACAAAACTTTCCTTCATAGTCCATATCTGGTAGCCCGTGTACCATGTTCCTCTTCGCTAACCTTCTTAGACCAGCATGATGTAAATGACCAAAGCATTGATGCCACAGCGACGCTTTGTCTTTGGCATTGATTTGCAAACATTTTCCTTAAACACTACTCAAGTTCAGCTTGTACATTCGATTTCTCCCCTTTTCGACTTGAGCAATCAAATGCCCTAACTTGTCCTTCAAGTGTAATATTCGATCTTTCATGAATATCGAGTAACCTTTTTCTGTGAGTTGTCCCAGACTCAAAATATTTGTCTTGAGATCTGGTACATAATAAACATCTTGGATTGACCCAATCAAGTCATCCTTCTGCAAGTAACAAATCGTACCTTTTCCTTCGACCTTCACTTTCGATGCATCTCTGAAAGACACATGACCATCTTCAATCTTTTGCATTTCTTTGAACAAGTGTTTGTGACCACACATATGATTACTTGCTCCAGAGTCGAGATACCACATAGTGTCATTCTCCGCATCTTCTTCCTTCTGAGTCATCAACAAAAAACCATCATTCGATTCGACTTCCAAAGCTAGATTGGTTGTTTCTTCTACTTTCTTTTCGACTCGACAATCTTTTGCAAGATGTCCCACTTTACCACAGTTATAAAATTTGAAGGAGTTGCAATCCTTCGCAAAATGACCAAGCTTGTTACATTTGTAACATTTGACATTGGAGTAGTTCGACCGTCCACCTCTTTGACCACGTCCTCTGCCATGCCAATCTTACTGGCTCGACTGTCCTCTGTCGAAGTTGCTGCTTCGACCACTTCACCATTGTCACGACCTCCACGACCACGTCCTCTTCCTCGAAAGTTTTGAGAATAGAGTACCTTTTCGTCTTTGACTGACTCCTTCGTTTGATTTGCTTCCTCGACTGCTTCCTCCTTCTTTTTCATCTTTCGTTGTTCGTGTGCCTCGAGAGAACCCGCGAGCTCTTTGACTGAGAGCGTCGAAAGGTCCTTCGAATCTTCTATTGCACACACTATGTTCTCAAATTTATCTGTTAAAGATCTCAGAATCTTCTCAACAACTCGTGCATCAGTCACTGCTTTGCCATTTCTAGTGAGTTGATTCACCACTGTTTGTACACGCGTGATGTATCCAGATACAGTTTCTGACTCCTTCATCTGCATCCTCTCCAATTCTCCACGAAGAGTTTGAAGTCGAACTTGCTTCACTCGATCTGCTCCTCTGAACACTTTTTTTAACGTGTCCCAAGCCTCATTGGACGTAGTCGAACCGACAATTTTCTCAATGCCTGATTTTTCAACTGCTCGGAACAGCATATACAATGTCGTCTTATCCTTCGAACGCGTCTCTTTCAACACCTTTTGTTGAGCTGCCGTATACTCCGTGGTGTCTGCTGGTTCTGCAAAACCATCCCTGGTCACCTCCCACGCATCTAGAGATCCAAGAAGAGCTTTCATTTGGATACTCCAGTTCTCGTAATTTACCTTTGTTAAACGCGGCAACGACATTTGACTCATCGTATTTACCATTAGCTCTGATGCCAATTTGATAAAACAGAAGTAGTACTTTGCACAAGTATTCTATATTGATCTTGTACTTGCTAATGAAAAATACAATCTTGGTCTTTATATAGACCCAAAGGTTCTGCTATTCAAACAAACAATAAAAGCTAATAATAGCCCACTATCTTTTGGCTTTCCAACTACATGAGACTCTTAGATTCTCCACTAACAAATTATTAAAGGCCCACTAAACAGAACATTAAAGTTTATTCAACAAAAACACTATAGATCTAGATTCAATGATGGGAAAACGGTTAATTTAAAAAAAAAACAACCAACCATGATAGACTCGCAATGTCATTGTTGATGCGAACATAATGTTGTCGAGCTTGCGTTGTTGTTACTGGCGTTGGTATTGTTGTTGCTGTTGTGAAGTGGTTGTTGCGAACCCGAGCTGTTGAGGTTGTTGTTGGGTGGTTGTCGAAAACCCGAGCTGTTGAGGTTGTTGTTGGGTGGTTGTCACTACTGATAATGAAAGGGAACAACATGGAAGTGAACTTATGATTTATCTCAGAAGAAGATATCGAAGCAACAACAAATGTAGCACAAGATGTCTATGCATATGGACCAAATGGATCGGATTATATTCCAGCAATAGTCACTAACATCATCAGTAATAGCAACTGGATTTTTTAAAGGGGTTGGCAAGAACTATGATCAATGAGAGTAGTCAACCAAAGTATTTTTGGATCGGTGCTATTAGCACGACATGTTATGTTTTAAATAGGATACTTATTCATCCTATTTTGAACAAAACACCTTATGAACTTTTAAAAGGTAGAAAGCTAAATTTATTACAACTTCATGTCTTCAGATACAAATGTTTTATCTTAAATATTGGTAAGGATAACCTTAATAAGTTTGATGTAAAACCTGCCGAAGGTATCTTTCTTGGATCTCAGTCAAGCAAAGCTTATAGAGTGTACAATAAGAGATTACTTATTGTTGAGGAGTCTGTTCATGTCACATTTGATGAATATTATCTGAGAAATTTTGGAAAAGGTATTTCTTTTCATGATGCAGACGTATCTTCAGAAGACATACTCAATGACACCGACAAAGAATTTGACCAACCTGAGGAGGAAGAAGATGACATTTTTGAAAAAGATAAGGATGAGAGTCCAACTAAAATGGATGATCTTCCTTTAGCTTTGAGGTCTTCCAAGGACCATCCAATCGATAACATTCTTGGGGATATCACCAAAAGCGTGACTACACGCTCTAAGCTAAGTAATTTTTGTTATCACTTTACATTCGTTTCACAAGTTGAACCTAAAAACGCAAAAGGTGCCTTGATTGATGAGCATTGGCTAATGGCCATGCGAGATGATCTAAATCAATTAAAAAAATGATGTGTGGTATCTTGTCCCATCTCCACGAGATCATTAAATTATTGGCACTAAATGGGTTTTAGAAATAAAATAGACAAAAACAAAGTGATAACTTGGAACAAAGCTCAACTAGTGGCTCAAGGATATAACTAAGAAGAGGGCATAAATTATGAGGAAACTTATGCTCCGGTTGCCCGCCTTGAGGCTATACGCCTTTTACTAGCTTTTGCATGCTCCAAAGACTTCAAATTATTTCAAATGGATGGGAAAAGTGTTTTCCTTAATGGTTACATAAATGATGAAATGTATGTTTCCCAACCTCGTGGCTTTGAAAATCATGAGTATTTTAATCATGTTAATAAACTAAAACGATCTTTGTATGGTCTCAAACAAGCCTCTCGGGCTTGGTATGAGCGACTTAGTAATCCTACTTGATCAAGGATACTCTAGAGGAAAGGTAGATACAACATTTTTCATTAAATGTCGAGGAAAACATCTTCTTCTAGTTCAAATTTATGTTGACGATATAATATTTGGTTATACTAACATGCAACTAGTCAAATAGTTTTCAAAGCTTATGTAGGCCGAATTTGAGATGAGTCTAATGGGGGATTTAATTACTTTCTCGGACTTCAAATCATGCAGCTTAAAGAAGGGACACTTGTGTTTTTGTTTCAAAAGTAATGAACCCTCCACTTCATGGCCTCATATCTCTTCATCCATGCACTTTTTGGAAATCATCCCCTAGGACAAAGTTGAAGTATGAAACAAGATCTTTATTTTGGTCTTTGGAGCAAAGAAAATGGTTGCTTGAGGAGGAAGTTATGGACTTGGAAAGTAGGGCAAAAATCACATAATTTCATAACTTAGAAAATTTTAAGAAACCATAATTCCACCAAATCATGATCCTAGGATGTTTTCCTTGATTTTCTTGATTGATCATGATCCAAATCATATATTTTCATGATCCTTGACTTGAGGAGTCCATGTTTGACCAAAAATCTCAAAAGTCAAACTTTGACTTTGAGGAATAGTTGACTTTTCATCTGATGAATTTGAATTCTTTCATTGCTTATGAATCACACTTCTTGGATTAATCCAATCATATGAATGGACTAACATGATGCATTTTAGGTCCTTGAAACATGTTTTGAGATATTGGATCATGCCTTGCTTCAAAAGTCAACTCAGGGACTGAATTAGGTCAAAACCCTAATTTGGGTACATCAGATGACTTGAGGCTTGTTGATCTTGATTCAATGCAATCTTGTACCTGATTATGAGTGAGGTGTGGCCTTTGAACAAATGTTGGATGAATTAGGGCTTGAGATGTTGAGAATTACACAATCCTTTGACTAGTCAACTCTTGAGCTTCTTGAGAGCAAAACCCTAGCTATGATCAAAACACAACCAAAGCACATGTTCATGAATTTAAAAGGGGTTAGTGAGTACATAAAAAACACACCCATAGATGATGTATGCTATGCAAAATGATGCAAATGAGGTGGGATCTTAGGATTAACATTAGGGTGTGACAGATACGGTAACACCATCTGCATTGATCGTAGTTATTTCATTCAGACCATTTTGGATAACGTCCCCATATACCTTTGTCAACGGAGTTGACAGGAATACGCATAAGAGCTTTCCAATAGCCATAATTTTTGTCGGTGAAAATTGGTGCTCTATTGTACGCACCCTTAGGTTCGGTAGCCATTATTCTAAGAAATATATCTCAAGCACGGAATGAACCGGGGCTCTTGATACCACTTGTTAAACTATAGGATTCGATCTAGAGGGGGTGAATAGATCACAAATTTTACAACCAAAAACTTTGGCAAAAATTTGTTTTAAAAAATATGGTGCAGCAGAAAAACGATCCAGATCTAATCATATAACCGAACCTACTATCGAAAAGCTATATGCGTAACGTAAACCTTTTTGGAATGATAATGAATACAAATTGTTCAACAATTATCAAGTAAAAAATCAATCAAATGCAAAGCTATTCGTAATGCTTATTTCTAATGAACACAAAATGATAAAAATACATATAAACAATTTATCGAACACTTTGTGTGCGACTGTTCACATTTGGAAATTCAATTTACTTTATTGTTGTAAAAAGCCAATCACAATCAAAGTGATTGTGATTATATCAACAACAACAATTTAAAAGAAAGTTGAAAACAATTTCCAATAAAATTAATCAAAACAACAACGAAATCGATAATTTGTAAGAACAACAACTAACGAAAATTAAAGCGATAAAGAGATACAAAAATTTGTTTAGGCAGTTCCCCAATCGGCCTCATTATGGGTACGTTTGCCCTCAATCCAAAATCGAATTGAGATACTTGCAATTAACCTTAACTTTGCAAAAAAAAATTATACAATAGATGAAGAACTCAAACCCCAAAATCCCTATGATTTGTGTTGTTCTAGCACCTCCAAACCCTTGATCAAAGCTTGATTAAGTGAACAACAATGCGGCTACAATCCTCCGATTATCCTGACACGTAAATTGT
The DNA here is from genome assembly GCA_022829125.1 of Lathyrus tuberosus. NCBI lineage: Eukaryota > Viridiplantae > Streptophyta > Magnoliopsida > Fabales > Fabaceae > Lathyrus > Lathyrus tuberosus. Next base: position 807,431 of record JALAZF010000392.1, on the reverse strand, counting down.
TGAAACCCAAGATTCCCGAACACAATTCACCGTCTCGCGCTACTCCCTTGCAAGGAAACCACCTTGTCTCAAGGCCTTCACTCGGTCGAATATATGTTGACGTGATCTTGTCCAAAACCTTCAAATCACACCAATCTTGAAGGAAAACCCCACCTTGGTTTTCTAATTTGAAACACACAAAGTTCCCAACCCAATATTCTCGGTTACACCAAACCTAATTGGACGTTATCAACCCTAACCTAGATGGTCACCCAATCGAAAAATGATTATGTGTAGTTCAATTGTGTGTATGCATAGAAGAAGGGATGAAGATGATGAGCAACTTTGTAATCTGGTTTCGTTTAGGTTTTTACTCTCTAGAAAACCCTTATAAAAGAAAAAAGGTGCATGTATGAGTGTGTATGTGTGTGTGTGTGTGTGTGTGTGTGTGTATAGAGGTATGTGTGGAAATAGATAAAGAGAATGCAAGAAAAATAAGATGCAAAAAGAAATTTTCAATTTTGAATTTGCATAGGCCGACCTGTGAAGGTCATAGGTCGGCCTATGAAGGTGTTTAGGTCGGCCTGATAGGCGACCTGTGGGCAGAGTCTACAGGCTTCGTTCTTGGAGTGTGGGAGCTGACCTATAACTTAGATGTGCCGACCTGTACTGAAGCCAAGGCTTCCATAAGTCGACCTGAACTCGTATAGGTCGGCCTGTATTGTTATGCTGACACACAAAACTTGGTTTTTGATGTGTATGACATGCCTAAGACCTATCAAACTTTTTCAACGACTATTTTTATGCATCCTAAGGCTAAAATGACAAATGCACATCTAAATTTAGTTTGACACCATCCAATATACAAAAACGTTACGATATACTACCTTGTTTGACATCATTCAAAACCCGGTTGAATTTGTAGATAACATTCACAAATATAATGATCAAAAGGAAGGATGGAAGGAATGCCTTAATTGAAAATGTGCTCTTTGTACTAGGAATGAAATGTAACCTATTGTGTATAGGACAATTGACGGTGAAAGAATTTTTAGTCACTATGACTGGCGATACACTTCAACTGTTTGATAAAAAGAGGTTGATTGTGAAGTCTCAATTGTCCAAAAATAGAACTTATAATTGCACCATTCAACCTGGAAAAGAAGTATGTATATCAAGCATTGATGAGCCAAAATGGTTGTGGCATACTCCCCCTGGCCTTATTTATAAGCAAAAGTCTTCTGATTTTTTTTTGCTTTAAATATAAGCAAAGGTCAATAAATCTAAGTTCATTTAATACCTTTAATCCAAAATTATCCCTGCATTAATTACTTAATATTGTTAGTGGATGATAATTTAATTGAGGATATACTAGTAATTGTGTTATTTCTCTTACATGAAATTAAGAAAATTAAATACATCTAACTATCTTCTTAATATGCATGAAATTTTTCTTTTTTTCTTATAAATCAAGTCGGAGTAGTACAAGGTATGAACATCTGAATTTTAGAAGCTTAAGTGAGTTAATATCTAAGAACTAGGTTCATGGTCTACCTAAACTGAGCACAAGGAGTATGACATGTGAAATTTGTCTAAGAAGCAAGCAAAATATATCATCCTTTACTTCAAAAGTTCTTAAGAGATTCTCTTGAAGTGGTGCACTCTGGTATTTGTGGTTCTTTTTAGGTACCATCCTTGAGAGGTAGTAGATATTTCATCATTTTTATGGATGAACATACACGGACATTAAGGCTTTATACCATCAGTCTCAAAAGTGAAGCTTTTAAAGTCTTCAAAATTTTCAAAATATTAATTGAGAAGGAAAATGGCAAAAAAATTAAGGTTTTAAGAATAGATAAATGTGGAAAATATACATTAATGAAGTTTCAAGCATACTGTAGTAGTGAAGGTATAAAACATGAAGTGACAAGACCCTATACAACACAACAACTTGCTACATTAATTTTTGGGTGAGGCATTTAATACCACCACTTATATTATCAACAAGTGTCTAACTAAGAAGCACAAAATGAAGGTATCAAAAGAGGCTTGATGTGCAAGAAAGCCATTTGTGAAGCATCTGAAGGTTTTTAAATCAATCTGCTACAAGCATGTACTTGATCAAAGGAGGACCAAATTGCAAGACAAGAGTGAAAATATAATATTCATAGGATATCGTCTAACATGTGGCTACAAACTATATAGTCATGTTGATAAAAAGGTTCACATCAGCAGAGATATGGTCTTTGATGAATGCTAGACTTGGAAATGGTAGATAAAAGATACAATGGAAGATGAAGTCAAGCATATTTATGTAGACTATGATGAGAATGAAGAGTGTGATGATGAAATAAATGGTGAAGACAATGGAGTTGGTGAAGTTGCACAAACTGAATTTTCATGCTCATAAGAGGCCACAAAGTAGAAGACACTACGCCAAAATTACTCTTTGGCAGCACTACATAGGCAGCGCTTTATTACAAAAGCGCTGCTATAAGTTAAAAAATTTAGAAAACACGGAAACTGTTCACTTAGAAAAATAAAAGCGCGTCTAAATATAAGACCTTAGACAGCGCTTTTGAGGAAAGCACTTTCTAAGGTCTTATAAATTAAAAAAAAAAAATTAAAGGAAAATATTAGACAGCGCTTTCCTTAAAAGCGCTGTCTAAGGTCTTATAAATTAAAAAATATATATATAAGACCTGAGACAGCGCTTTTGAGAAAAGCGCTTTTAAGGTCTTATAAATTAAAAAAAAAATTAAAGGAAAATATTGTCTAAGGCCCATATGAGACAGCGCTTTCAAAAGCGCTTTCTAAGGCCCACCTTAGACAGCGCTTTCATTCAAAGCGCTGTCTAAGGTCTTTTTAATTAAAATAAAGATTGAAACTGTATCAGTATTCTATACTTTTTTATTTCATTCTTTCCCTCTTTCCCTCTCTTTCTGCGAACAAGAACGAACCAGAGCTGAAACCACCGGCGTCGTCCGTCCTTTCACCGCCGTCGTCTGTCCTTTCTCGCTGTCGTCCGTCCGGCCGTCGTCCTTCCTACATTGTCCTCCACCATCCTCCACCGTACTCCACCGTGCTCCACTGTTCCGGTAAAAGTTTTTCTTTTTATGTTAGGTTTTAAGTGAGTTTCATATTTTTTTTGTTAGGTTTTGTTCTTGTTACCATATTTTTGGAGTTCTTTAGATATAATGATGTTCTGTTAGGTTTTGTTCTATTAGGTTTTGGAGTTCTTTTGATAGAATGATGTTCTTTTGATAGAATATGAGTAGTTTAGATTAGTGTTATTGTAGTTTAGGTTAGTTTAGGTTAGTGTTATTGTAGTTTAGGTTAGTTTAGGTTAGTGTTAATGTTGCTCTACATTGTTATTGCTATATAATGTGTTAGTTTAGTTTAGGTTAGTTTAGGTTAGTGTTAGTGTTAGTGTTAATATTGTTCATTATTTTAATATTGTAAATCCTTGAGGTTGTTGTTCTAAAGAACCGAAATTCAAAGCAATTTATTAGGTAAAGAAATATATTGTAAATCCTTAAGTCATAACTTTCCTCCTTTTGATTTTGATTTCTATTAATTACTAATGGAAAAACCATGGATAAAAAATGGATAAGTAGGAAAACTGTGTTATGTTAGAAGCCCTGTTAGAAGCTCATTCAATGTTCTATGTTTTATCATAACTTTCCTCCTCATTCAATGTTTTGATTCCTCATATAATAGTGTTTTTGTTGACCTTAATAAGTAGGAAAACCATGGATAAAAAATGGATGGATGCCGATCGATTGTCCAAAGAGTACGAGAATGGGGTATTGGATTTCGTTAAGTTTGTTGTTCAACACGTTAAAGACCCCAGTCAAATGGACTGTCCTTGCTTGGGTTGTTGTTATGTGGGTAAGGTTGACGCAGATGGATTGAAATCGCATTTACTGATGCATGGAATTGATCGAAGTTATAAGTGTTGGATACATCATGGTGAGAAAATTAACGAGAATGTTGAACCGAAGGGGAAAAGTAATACGACCTATGCTTCAGATGACAAAGACACGGAAACATACGATTGTGATCGAGTCGAAGAGATTGCAGAAGCAGTTGAAGAAGATCTTCATGATTGTCCCGAAATGTTTGAGAGGTTGGTAAGCGATGCAGAGAAACCGCTCTATCAAGGTTGCACTAAATTCACAAGACTGTCTGCGGTATTGAAGTTGTACAACTTAAAGGCGGGCAATGGATGGTCGGATAAAAGTTTCACAGAGTTGTTGGCCCTTTTGAGAGAAATGCTACCGGAGGATAATGTTCTTCCCAATCGAACCTATGAGGCCAAAAAAATGTTGTCCTCTATTGGCATGAGCTATGATAAGATACATGCTTGTCCAAACAATTGCGTTTTGTTTCGAAACGAATATGCATCGTTAACTGAGTGCCCTAAATGCGGTTTGTCTCGATATAAGAAAAAATTGTCTCCAGCCAAGGTCTTATGGTATTTTCCTATAATTCCGAGATTTAGGCGCATGTTTCGTAGTGAAACCGATGCAAGACACCTGACTTGGCATGCAGATGAAAGAATTATTGATGGAAAGTTGCGACATCCGACTGATTCACCACAGTGGTCGAAAATTGATAATGATTATCCTGACTTTGGAGAAGAAGCAAGAAACCTTCGCTTGACATTATCTACTGATGGAATGAACCCGCATGGTCTTCAAAGTATCTCACATACCACATGGCCTGTGATTCTTATGATTTATAACCTACCTCCGTGGATATGCATGAAGCGTAAGTACATGATGTTATCTATGTTAATCTCTGGGCCTAAACAACCAGCGAATGACATAGACATATACTTGACACCTTTGATCGAAGATTTAAAGATATTGTGGGAGAACGGTGTGGAGGTTTATGATGGATATAGGAAAGAAAGTTTCAATTTGAGGGCGATGTTGTTTGGCACAATTAATGATTTTCCAGCTTACGGGAATCTATCAGGGTACAACATAAAAGGTGAAAAAGCGTGTCCTATTTGTGAAGATAAAACAGATTCGAAGCGATTGGAGTTTGGTCATAAGAATGTCTTTCTCGGCCATCGTAGATTCTTAAATGCCAAACATCACTACCGTGGGTGGAGACAAGAATTCAATGGAGACACCGAACAAGGTAGAGCTCCACCTATGTTGTCAGGTGACCAAGTTTTTAAAAAGGTGAAAGATATACATACTCAGTTTGGCACACCTTTTGCACATAAGGTTGTCAAAGGTGGGTGGAAAAAGAGGTCGATATTTTTTGAATTGCCATATTGGAAGTCTTTGTACGTGAGACATTTTCTCGATGTTATGCATATTGAGAAAAATGTATTTGAAAGTGTTATTGGTACGTTACTCAATATAAAAGGAAAGACTAAGGATGGCCTTAAAGCAAGAAAAGACTTGGTAGCGATGGGGATTAGAACTGAATTAGCACCCGTGAAGAAAGGAAGACGAACATATCTACCACCTGCTGCTTTTACTCTGTCTAGAAAGGAGAAGAAAATATTGTGTAAGTTTCTGAGTGAAGTTAAAGTTCCAAAAGGATACTCTTCAGATGTTAGAAGACTTGTGTCTATGAAAGACCTCACGTTGAAGAGTTTAAAGACACACGACTGCCATGTTATAATGGAACACTTTCTACCAATAGGTATACGTTCTATTTTGCCAGTGAAAGTAAGAAGCGCCATAACTAATTTGTGTTATTTCTTTAGGTCAATTTGTAGTAAGGTAATCGATCCCGATATCTTACCAACACTACAAAAAGAGATAGTTATTACCTTGTGTGAGCTTGAAATGTATTTTTCTCCCTCTTTTTTTGACATAATGGTACATCTAGTTATTCATCTTGTGAAAGAGACACAGTTGTGTGGACCAGCTTATATGAGATGGATGTACCCTGGTGAACGTTATATGAAAATATTAAAAGGGTACGTGAAAAGCCGAAGTCGACCAGAGGGGTGTATTGTTGAACGATACATTGTTGAAGAAGCGGTTGAGTTTTGTACTGAATATTTGTCCAATGTTCAATCGATTGGACTCCCCAAAGCTCATATTTTGGAAAAAAAGGATGGTAAAAAATTAATTGGAATGAGAATTGTGGCAGTATCAAGGGATGAACGGGATCAAGTGCATTTGTATGTTCTGCACAATGATAATGAGGTTGAGCCATATGTTGAGATGCACAAGGATGTACTCCGAAGGTTAAATCAGAACAGAAATGAAAATTGGATAGTACGAGAGCACAATCAAAGTTTCATACAATGGTTAAAGGATCATATTTATTCGAAGCGCTCTTTAGATCCTGCTTCAGTAACAAAAAGGTTGAGATGTTTGGCATATGGTCCAAGTTTGCATGTGTATTCTCATAGCGCATACGCAATTAATGGATACATATTTTATACCAAAGAACAAGATGATAAAAGTACTATGCAAAATAGTGGTGTCACCGTCCTAGCTGAAGTAATGCACATATCAAGTATGAAGGAATTAAACCCCAAATATGCAAATCTGTCATATTTTGGAGTTATTGAGCACATTTGGGTGTTTGATTACGAGAAGTTTCAGATTCCAATCTTTGGTTGCAAGTGGGTAAATAGTAGTGGCATACGAATGGATAAGTCTGGATTTTTGCAAGTGGATCTTGATAGGGTGGGGTACAAAGATGAGCCTTTTATTCTAGCATCTCAAGCTAAACAAGTGTTCTATGTCACTGACCCAATGAGTACGAAATGGTCTATAGTGCTTTTATCTAACAAAGTGGTTGATGATAGCGGTGTAGATCAATGTGATATTGATGTTGAGAATGAGTCATGCATTAGACGAAATGAGTTGAATAGAAATGATCAAGATGAGGATCTTATAGCGGATGAGTCATATATCATAAATGACCAAAACGAGGAAATTTGGATCCATTCATCTGTCCGCATTGCTAAGAAATAAGTAATTCATATTCCAACCCAAGAAAAGAACGAGATGTTAGTGAAAGAGGTAAAATAATAAAATGTTATATATTATGTCATATTATATTTGTTATATAATATATTTGATATCCTTGATTTCTTTATTACAGGTTAGATGGCTACTAACGATGATCACCCACATGATGATGATCACCCACATGATGATGATGATTACCCACATGATGATGATCCTATTTAGGATGAAAGTAAAAAATCTATGGAAGAAGAGATTAAAAGAGGAATAACCGTTATGAAGAAAGTGATCCGTGATAGAGATCAAGTCGTCATTTTAGATGTGCATTGGAGCCCTTCAGGCAATCTTGTTGAGCCTAACAGTCATACCTTGACAAGTTTCATTGGTGCACTTGTAAGGAATGCGATTCCTATTACTTGTGATGATTGGAGAAACAAACAGTTGAAGGAACACAAAGAAAAAATTTGGAATGAGATAAAGGTACCATAATTATGTCTTTAATTATACCAACTAATCATGTATTTTAAATTATTTGTACTAACCAATGTGTATGGTTTTTTTAGAGGTGCTTCAACGTTGAGGAAGAAAGAAAAGCTTATTTGATCAAATTGGCAGGGAAGCTCCTAAGAGGGTTTAGGACATCTTTAAACCGCACATTTCTTAAGGATGCTGAAGGTAACTTTGTTGATGCAGAGTATCCATCTAAATATGCAAGTTTGATTTCACCACAAGAATGGGTAGCGTTTAAAGCCAAACGACAAACCACGACATTTAAGAGTTTAAGTGCAATTAATCGGGAAAGAGCATCAGCTCCCCAGTATCGATACAGGAAAGGACGTGTTGGATATAGACGTTTGGAGCAATCTTTGGTAAGTATCAATAAATTGCAATGATATAATAATTATTCATCATGAGTTATATTTGATCATATTATTTGGCTTTATATGTAGTTACAAAAGGCGAATAGCTCTGAAACATCTCTTCCTGCACATGTCTTGTGGAAGGAAGCCCGTGTGGGCAAGTCTGGAGTTGTTGCAGAAGAGGTTCTACAAGTATTTGAGAAATGTGTAAGTATAACAATATTTCTTTAATTAAATCAAAACTTTATTAACAAATATTTGACAAATATTCGATATTCATCTGATTTTCAGGAGGCGTTATCTCAGTCTGTATCTCCAGATGATTCCAGGAGAATACTTAGTCGGGTATTAGATGTCCCTGAGTATTCTGGTCGGGTGAGGGGTAAGGGATTTGGGATCACTCCGACCTCCTTGAATATTAAAAAAGGAAAGGTTCCTAGTAATACAGAACTTCAAGCTAGATTGGAAGCACTGCAAGCTGAAGTTCGGGAATTAAGAAAGGAGAAAGAAAGGGATAACGCTTCAGGTTTTAGAGATGGATCGGAGAAAGATAGTATCAACTGCAGCTTTCGACCGAATATTCCAGAGGTAACTATATATATTTTTATGAAATTAAATTAGTAGCTTAAATTATTTAAATGACATATATACACATTAACAATGTCATATTTATTTTTGGTTTTAGGACGTTTCCCATTGTCAGCTCTTCTTATCTTCACCAACTTGTCGGAAGGTTGGCAAGGGAAAAATGTATAACACTTCGGTAGAATTACTTCACAATAACCCACTCCCTACTGGATGCATGAAAGTATCGGTTGATATTGCTACAGAGGCGGGTGCATTATTATCCTATCCTGACGATGTTTCGGATGCAACATTGGTGGGAGATGCTATAGGGTCGTATGTTGCATGGCCGTCAAATCTCATACTCGTAGGATATGAGGTATGCTTAAAACCATTATGAACCTTTGTTAACCTTAATGTGTAGATTCAAAGATTTTACGAGCATTTTATTTTCATTTTTTACATGGTAATGTTATTTAGACTCCAACAAGATCCAAAACAAAGGATAAGGGGATTCCGGAGCATACCGAGTCCGTTGTCTCAAAAAAAGAGGTACATCACAATTATATGATATTTATGCATGGAAAATGTTAAATCGGATATCTTATACTTCATCTAACAAATTATATGATATATAGTTGCCTGGTAAAGAGATTAGCAACGTTTCAACACAGAAAAATGTTGGTGCTAAGAAGAACAGGGCTAGAAAACAACCTATCTCCAAGTTTAGGTCGTGCCTTCAGACGTTTCTACAATTGACAGATATTCTGACCGGAGGTGTTCCTCTTATACATATGGAGAAAAGTATATATGGCTTTGAACATGAACAAAATATTGGTAATGAAGACTTCGAGCAAGTTTTCAATCATGAAGAATTGGGCGTCAGTGTTGTCAATACATACGTGAGGTATATATCCGATCTACTTTGGTATATTAATTGAACAACTTATTTACTTTATGTTTCAAATGAATAGTCTAATGTTAATGATGTTTTTATTTAAGGTTTCTGTATGACAAAGTTATGCGCCCACGTGGATTGCAGCAAAGATTTGCATTCTTATGTCCCGCGTCTGTCAACTTATCCTTAATAATAAATAAACCAGATGAGGTCCTGGCGTATGTACGCGGCGTCTTTATGGACAACCAAGAAACGGAAAAGTTGTTCCTTTTACCGTTTAATACTGGGTTAGATTTTCATTCTAAATTCATCTATTATAGTTTTTTTGTATTTTGACGTCGTGTAGAAAGTTTCCATCTAACACTTGTTTAATCTTACAGTGGACATTGGTTGTTGGTCGCAATTAATCCTAGCAGAGAAGTGGTGTATTACCTGGATTCGTTAGGAAATGATTGGACAACATACCCGGATATGAAGAAATGTATTGACACGTAAGTGAGATTGTTCTAAATATGAATCTGTATATTTATTTGTTTGTTTATTTATTTATGTGAATTGTTCTAAATATTCATTTATATTTTATTAACGTTATACAAGCTTTCCGAGCACTACGAAATGGCCAAGTACCAAAGAGGAGAGTCAACCCCATTACATGGAATACAGTGAAGGTATATTAAGTATCGCATGTTTTATTATATTAGTGATGCTACTTGATAAAACTTAGGATTTATCCATATTTTCTTTTCATTTGTAGTGTCCTCGGCAACGTAATGAAATAGATTGCGGATATTTCATGTTGAGGTTTATGAGAGACACTCTTTTTTTGGATCGAATAGAGATTCCATCCGATGTATGTATTTCTAACTTATGAGTTATTTTAATATTTAACACATATCTCTCATATAATGAAATAGTTAAAACTAAATCAAACTATGTTATATTATTATGTAGTACTTTGAAGAATGCAAGTGTGCTCATTACTCAATTTCTCAATTGGATGAAATTAAAGAGGATTGGTGTCAATACATTATGGAGCTCGGAGTTTTATAAGGTATAATATTGTACTCTTACTTTAATTGATGAGAATTTAAATATGTGTAACTTTCTAACTATAGACATTGTTGATGTATTCTTTTAATTGAATTACAATCTTTGTGTTCTTTCAGGACCTATGTAGATTTGAAGCAATGCTTTGGTTGGATGCAAAAGTACTAGTATAAGTAATATGTACATTTGTAGAAAAAATGTAATGATTTGTAATTATAAATGGGTGTATATATATATATATATATATATATATATATATATATATATATATATATATATATATATATATATATATATATATATATATATTGGTTTGAATTGCCAATTGTTTTGGATATATAATTTTGGTGTAAATTGGTACATTTAAATAGGCCAAATTAGATTGATTTGAATCTCCAAATTGTGGTATTTTTCTGGAAAAAAATTGGTTGAAAAACAGGTCAAATTTTGGTTGAAAAGCCTGGTAAAAATTGTGGTTTAAAAAAATTTATATAAAAATTTTCGTATACCTTAGACAGCGCTTTACACTAAAAGCGCTGTCTAAGGTGGGGCTTAGAAAGCGCTTTCACAAAAAGCGCTGTCTAAGGTATGCCTAAAAAAGTTCAAAAAGGTGAGGCTTAGAAAGCGCTTTCATCAAAAGCGTTGTCTAAGGTATACCTAAAAAAGTTCAAAAAGGTGGGTCTTAGACAGCGCTTTTTGTGAAAGCGCTGTCTAAGGTATACCTAAAAAATGTCAAAAAGGTGGGGCTTAGACAACGCTTTTACCAAAAGCGCTGTCTAAGGTATACCTAAAAAATGTCAAAAAGCACTGTCTAATGGTACCATAGACAGCGCTTTTCATTAAATATACCCCCCTTTAGACAGCGCTTTTGGTATTACCCAAAGCGTTGTCTAAACCTTTAGCAGCGCAGGTTTAGACAGCGCTTAAAAGCGCTGTCTAAGGCCAAAAAAAGCGCTGTCTAAGGTCTTTTTTGGCGTAGTGAGACGAGTACATAGAAGATTGAAAGACTATAAAGTATTACCTGATAGTGAGGTGTGGAAGGAGACTTTATACATTTTTCCCTTTTGGAAGATGCAAAATTAATTAGCCATTCATAAGCAATTGAGAGCAAGGTATGGAAGGAAGCTATGAGAGAAGAACTAAGGTCAATTAATATGAATTAAACTTGGGAGTTAATACATGTACTTGAGAAGAAGAAAACTATTAATGTGAGATGGATGTACAAGACTAATCTTAATCCAAACAGTTCAGTTTCAAAACAGAAAGCAAGATTGATGTCGATTATACAAAACCATAAACATGGCATAAATTATTGTTCCTTTTAGATTGGATGCATTATACAAAACAACATGGAGTATGTTTAAGTTGTTTTTCGTGCAGAAAGGACACATGTGGAACACGATGTTCCGACATATGTGCTGCAACATTTGGCCCTGGTCAACAGAGAGATGGTATTGCAGTTTGGGTCCAGAGTTATTCTATTCATGATTCACTCTACAAAGAAGATCTATAATTCATGAAGAAGAGTTAATTTGGATGTACATGTGCAACATATGGAACACGTTGTTCCAGCATGTATGGAGTGCAACATCTGGCCCTGGTCAGCAGGCCATGATAGATGTTGTTTGATATGAATTTTTTTTATTGAATTTTAATCAGATTTATTGGAGATTATTTAGCAATGTTTGTTTGATTTGTTTGACAGTTGTAGAAGATCAAATTAGATTTAAATGGAGATTTAAATTTGAATTTGAATATAACAAATCATATTTTTTGGAGATTTTTATGGAGCATGTCAAATCCAATAAGATTTTCTATTATTCTAGAAGAATTTAATTCAGACATCCAAGGAAAAAAAACCAATAATGCATTGCTATATAAGGAGACTCAATTCTCATGTTTAGGTGTGAGTCTTGTGTGCAAGATTAAGTTCTTAGTGCCTAAGTTTTGTGAGTCTCTTGTTTCTTGTATTCCACGCTAATGGAATCATAAGGATTAGTGTTGAATCTATTTGTTGTACATTATTGCTTTAGTAACTTGGAATAGTTGTTGGTTTGTCGTAGTTGAGTTGTAAATTCAACATGTTTGTGTATACTACTCTATGTTTCAGTAACTTGGCATAGATGTTGGTTTGTCTTAATTGACTTGTAAATTCAACATTCAAGATTTTTGTTATTGAAGTTGATCAATTGGGATTAGTGATTGAGAGAAAGTGAGAGAGATTCTCATATTTAAGGGGAGTCCTAAATAGAAAGTCATTAGGATTAGGAAGAGACATTGAATATCAAGGGGTTGATGTTCATAGAAGACTAATTGTACTAATTCGAAGTAGTGATTTTGCTTTCTTGGGTATAGTTCCCTCCAAACGTATGCGTGGTTTCACCAGATTGGGTTACCAATCTCTTGTGTTATTTTATTGCTTTCTGCACTATCGTTTGTGTCATTTTGTTGTCATACTGGTTTAGCAAGTTGGGCCAGTTGTTCCAATAACGTTTCAAACATCTGTCTCCTCGAAAACAAAATTTCATAAACTATAATGAGGTATTTGCTTCTGTGACAAAGCTTGAGATTTTAAGGTTAGTGGTGGCAATAACTAGTAGTAGAAACGGGTCCCTACACCATTTGGATGTAAAATCAGCATTCTTAAATGGTTCTCTAGAAGAAATAGTATATGTAACTAACCTCCATGTTTTGTGATAAAAGGAAAGAAACGTATGTTATACAAGTTACACAAGGCCTTATATGGCTTGAATCAAGATTTAAGAGCTTAGAATAAAATAATTGACCAATTTCTTGTTAACTTGGGATTCAAGAAATGTAATGTGGAGTATGGTGTATATGTGTTGTAATCAAAGGAAGAAGACATCAGGAAATTTTCCTATATGTAGATGACTTGCTTATTACAGGCAATCATTCATGTGCTTCAGAGAATCTAAAGGCTCAAATGAAGGAATAATTTGAGATGACATACCTAGGTAGGCTATCATATTTCCTTGGTTGGAATTTGTAAAGAGAAAAGAGGGAAAGATCATGCATTAACAAAAGTATGTTAAGGAACTGCTTGAAATATTTGAGATGACTGAGTGTAGAGCAGTCACAAATCCTTCAGAGACAAACACTAAGCTAGATGAGTGTGAAGGTGAAGAAGAGGTAGATTCCACGTTGGAAAAATAAATGGTTGACTCACTAAGATATTTATGCAATAACAGGTCAGATATATGTTATTTAATAAGTATAGTGAGTAGATTTATAAGCATGCTAAAGAAGTATCACTTAGTAGTTGTAAATAGAATTCTTAGGTATCTCATAGAAACCATGAAGTTAGGTTTGAATTTCAACTACTGTGAGTGAAAAGATAACATGCTTGATTGACTATAGTGATGTTGATTGGTGTGGAGACAGAATTGATAGAAGAAGTACATATGGCTATGTATTCTTATACAATGAGGCAATCATCTATTAGTGTACAAAGAAGAATTCAGTCACTGCTTTATCCTCGTGTAAGGCTGAATATATAACATGATCATTTGTCTCATGTTAATCAATTTGGTTTGACTCTTTGTTGAAGGAACTAAGATGTGAAGTGCAAAAGGTTATGAAGTTGATGATTGACGAAAAATTTGTAATAAGTTTGACCAAGAATCCAATTTCACATGAAAGAAGCAAGCATATTGAGAAAAAATTTCATTTCATAAGAGAGCAGGTGATGAAAGGCATGATAGAAGTCATACATTGCCCTTCAAGGGAACAATTGACATATGACTTTGCAAAAGCTTTCAAGATTGAAAGTTTTGAATATTTGAGGAGTCAACTAGGACTTGTAAACATTTAGAATTATGGGGAGACGATTTATTATTTTTAAATCGGTTAGTTTGTGACTCAAGTAAGTTACTTAAATCACAAACAATTATAAACTCAACCATCTATATGTCTTTCATGTAATGTAATTCATAAGCTTTTGTAAAGATTAAGTAAAAGAATTTTGAGCAACACTCTTTCTCTTTTTCTCATTTTTCTTATTTCCTAATCTTGTGTTACTTGTTTTATAAGTAATAACTTTTTGTTGCGCCATTACATTCGGCTCTTAACTATTTCACCCAAGTTGGGATAGATGATGTTCGTCATACGTGTATGTGTTAACTAAGATAGATATTAAACCGAGTCAAATACGATCTCGATATGCATATCAGGGGAGGTGTGTCTGGCCTTCCATAATCCTCATCTTAAGACATGCTTATCTCGTAGATGACGTCAATGATTGTTTCCTCGCCACGACACGACATCCCCCTTTAGCTTATGTTTCCATGTTAGTCTTCTTTAATTGGACTAACATTTGAGCTGGTTTATTTCTAAAATGCAGGTCTTTATAGTGTATTTAGATTGGACTACTTAGACACGTGTTAATATTACAATAAATGTCTTTTATATTGCCCTTCCTTAGATTGTTTGTGCATTTCATTATTTCTTTATCTCTCAATTATTCATAAAATACTCAAAAGTTGCAAGAACCTTATTCATACAATAAATGCGTGAACTATTTAATTGACCCATCATACAATAAACGCGTGAACTATTTATTGACACACCAATAAATTCAAAGAGTACAAATTCTTGGCCTATGTGGTCCTCTAATGTGTAAAGTACTCTGTGTTTGGGACACTGATAGTAAATTCATCTACTCACCTTGCCTTTGCTTTAAATTTTCTTCAAAATCCTACATCACCAAAGCTGAAAACATACCAAGCAAACACTTTCCGCAGAACTTTTGCCTTTCATTCTCATTCCATATATATGCAAACCAGAAAAAAGTGCACTATGCCCATTCCACTATAAAACCACATTTCTCTCACCTTATAGGCTCTCAAAAACATTAGTTATGATTCCCAACAACTCACTCACCTAAAAACCAAATTCATTAATATTTCAACTTTTAACCATCTCATTGGTTAATAACCTCCATGTAATAAATGACAAATAGTTCAAAAACCAAGTTTAAATTCCGACGTCAACAATTCTTAATCAGACTTTACTTACCTTTCGACTTAGAATCGTAGAACATATAAGGTTAATTCTCCGCTTTTCTCTGCTACACTCTAAAATCAAGTCAAATTTAAACTCTAACCACTTTCATACGGTGTGCAGTAGTCTCACAGCTCATATCAACTAGATCTTTTTGGTATTTCAAACCAATATTTATTCCATCACAAGCTCAAAACTCAAGTCACACTTCAAGTTAGTTAGTTTGCTAGTTACTACACGTAATGATGAAAGGTGTACAAGGAAAGAAGCCCCTATGGACCAACATTCTGTGCATCTTTATACTTCAATGCCTTGATCTCACAGTCGGCGCTAAGGTTCCCGCAATCATAGTGTTTGGGGACTCGTCCGTGGATGCAGGAAACAACAACTTCATATCAACTGTTGCTCGGAGCAACTTCCAGCCGTATGGGCGCGATTTCATGGGCGGGAAGCCAACGGGGAGATTCAGCAACGGAAGAATCGCAACTGATTTTTTATCAGAAGCATTTGGAATCAAACCGTATATACCAGCATACTTGGACACTAGCTATAGCATCTCACAGTTTGCTACTGGTGTCACTTTTGCTTCTGCTGCTACGGGATATGACAACGCCACTTCAGATGTCTTGGTATATATAATATACACATTTAATTCACTTTTACATGAATGCATTGCATCATTTTTTTTATGGTACAAAATATATATTTTCAATGTAAGTCTGCAAAAGGACCATTATTAACTTATTTCAAATTATTGTTTCAGTCTGTTATACCATTATGGAAGCAATTGGAGTACTACAAGGAGTACCAAAAAAAGCTAGGTGCCTATCTTGGAGGAAAAAAGGCGAAAGAGACAATTTCGAAAGCGGTATACATAATAAGTCTAGGAACAAATGATTTCCTAGAGAATTACTACACAATTCCTGGTAGGGCATCTCAATACACACCTAGAGAGTATCAGAATTTTCTTGCTGGAATAGCTGAAAATTTTGTTCATAAACTTTATGGTCTTGGTGCTAAGAAAATATCCTTAGGAGGTTTACCTCCAATGGGATGTTTGCCTTTGGAGAGAACCACAAATTTTGCTGGTGGGAATGATTGTGTGTCTAGTTACAATAACATTGCATTGGAGTTTAATGATAAACTTAATAAATTGACCACGAAACTGAAGAAGGATCTTCCTGGGATCAGATTGGTGTTTTCGAATCCGTATGATATTTTGCTCAGTGTTGTTAAAAAGCCAGCACAATATGGTAAGTTGATCATAATTTGTTATATTTTTGTATGAATATTTGTGATATATGTATGATCTTGACGTAGTAGTTGAAATTTTGGGATATGTTCATGCGCGCAGGGTTTCAAGTGACTTCGATGGCGTGTTGTGCTACTGGAATGTTTGAGATGGGATATGCATGCAGCAGGGCTAGTATTTTCAGTTGTATAGATGCTTCTAGATATGTATTTTGGGACTCATTCCATCCAACAGAGAAAACAAATGGCATTGTTGCAAACTACTTGATGAAGAATGCATTAGCTCAGTTTTTCCACTAGCTAGGAAATTATTTTATGAGTATTATGCATGTAATAACAATAATACATGGTGGCAATGTATGGGTTTAGTTAAATGATTTTCTTCTATTTTCTACATTAGAATTGTTTGAAAACTATGTAACAAAACGCTCTTATTAACTTTATGTGCAATAATAACAATGGTTTGTATTATTAATTAGAAATAACTTCTACAGTTGTGTGTAGATAATAATCTAAAAAATAAAAAGTATAAACTCTATAGAAAAGAAAATGGAATCACTGAATTAAATAAAAATTTTCATATAAAAACAAATGTAATTAAATCCACAAACAGCTCCTCTGATGATCATTGAGTTAGATATAATTTTTTCCATTTAAAAACAAATATAGCCAAATCTACATACACCTCTTCAATAGTTATTATAATTGTTTTGCATCTTTAAAGGTGTTAAATTTTGCTTCTTTGAAAGGTAATCTGATTAGAAGGAATGTTGTATTGTTTCTACATATATTCATATTAAGAAACATTACAACATTTACTTCTTAGAAGTTTTTTTATTCATCCAATTTACAAGTCCATTTACAGCAGAAATAGAAAGTATCAAATTTGAAAGGATACAGAAGATAAATTTTACACATACAAGGCAATAATTTTAGTCACTGCTTCTTTTCTCTTTTGTTACATTACAAGTTTATAATTTCTCAGATTATAATTCTTTGCCTGTAAATCCTGACCAGAAATAAAATTACAA
Organism: Lathyrus tuberosus; assembly: GCA_022829125.1. NCBI lineage: Eukaryota > Viridiplantae > Streptophyta > Magnoliopsida > Fabales > Fabaceae > Lathyrus > Lathyrus tuberosus. The sequence goes on along the minus strand of JALAZF010000392.1, from coordinate 789,829 downwards.
GTAGCAAATACAATGCCAATCTATCTTGACCTCTAACAATTGTTACTTGAAATGTTGCTAAATAAGATTTCACTTTGTAAAAATGTCAGTGCTTAAAATCTCATTGGATTCTAACTGTGTGTGACATAGTGTACAGTTAAATCTAAAACATTTTTTTGGAAGAATGCTTATATGTTTCCAAATAGTACTTGTTTCAATCATGCGTGTCTACGAAGCGTTTGTTTCTATAGCAGCATGAAGGAATTCATCGGGAGTTGCAGCTGGATCAAGGTCCCAACACTTGTCGGGCAAATTGCTTGCTTCCTCACCCTTCAACAACCACGAAGGCACTTGGTGTGAAAAACGTAACATTTCTCTTCTTGGTATCCATCTAATGGCACTTTTGTCTGCATTCCTCTTGTATACGGTTTTGAATCCATCCAACTTAATAAGGGGGCTAACACAAAGACCAAGCTCCTCAGAATAATCATCCAGCACCTCCACCATATCATACTGATGCCTTACCTCATCTGGTGTAGAATGATTCCAATCTGTAGACCAGTTTCTGTAAACTGCCCAAATTTCTCCGCATTTGGGATATATGCGAACACAACCGCCTCGACCGGCCTTCGCCCTGCTAAGAACATGAGAAAAAATGTTAACTTGGTCGAGAACATCAGAGGTCATGGCCCTGAAATTTCCACAGGATTTCGTGAAACCTGAAACAAGCCAGTTTACTGAGCCAAACTCACTATCAGTTTTCGAACTCAAGTAACTAATGTTAATTTTGAATGGATTGACAGAGACAACCTCGCGGATCAGACAATACAAGCGGGGCATCCCGTCCTCCTCATCATACAAGGCCCATATTTGCTTTGGTTTGAAGCATGGCTCTGACCTATCGTTATCGAAATCATGAAAGTCGGAATCTGGGACAGTAATTGTCACTGGAACAGTTTTCCTATGTTCTAATTGATTATCAGAAACATTAAGAGCTGCTTTAATGCATGCACCTCCTTCAACCTGATCAACATTAGCTTGAGATTTTTTTCTCTCATTGGCAGCAGCTGCAGCTTCAGATGCCAACTTCATCTCTTCCAGTTTTTTCCTTATTTCTGTCCTGGCCTTCTCGATCAATAATTTTCTTGCATCGAAAGCTGGTGCCATGGAATACTGTTTGGTTGGAACTTCACTTGTACCGGAAAGCTTCTGGCCAGGCACAATGCTTCCATTCCCATTAGCCAAAGCAGACTCTGAAGCACATTTTGAACCCTTTCCGTCATGGCCATTTCTTAAACTGGCTCCAAGAACTTTGCGTTTCTTCTCAGGTCTAATCGACTTAACCTCTTGCAGTTCGTTCTGGGAGAATGATACAACTGAGTTTATATTAACCAATGTCTCTGTCATGCAATTGTTCACATCAGCTTCTGATTTAACTTTTGGTCTTCCCCTCTTTACATTCCCATTGGCCGGACAAGTAGGTGACGTAGATGATCCATTTTGATTGACATATCCAGCAGAGTTCAATTGATATGGAACATTTGAAACATACTCATACCCGTGTGCCGAATGGTATCCGGTAACCCCATTACCGTTGAAATAGGTGCCGTTACTGGGAGCATATGAAACTCCATCATTCGAATGGCTTCCATAACCACTGCTAGACCCATACGACCAAGGACAATAAGGGAACGAACCGTTTGCTGGGGCTGTTTCGACAGCAATGAAAATCCCACAGCAATTTTTACAAGAAAGTTTCTTATTTATATACTTGCGCAGATACTCATACTGAACTTTGCAAGAAGTACAAATTGTCCAGAAAGTGTCCTTATTACCACCTGAGGCACGTGCGGAAGACAACCCATTGTGATTAAATCCATGCCCAGCACCCAATTGAGCATTCCTCTTCATATCATAACTACCAGAGAGCCTGGACCATGCCTCAGAAACAAGATGAAACGCTCCATCAGCTCCGACACACTTATTGTTATCAGGATGAAGCAACCCAGCCATCTTCTTGTACTGTTTCTTCACAGCTTCTATATTTGTTGAAGGCTTTAAACCCATAATGGAATACCAATCGAGTTCACCATTACAAGTAACTTGAGAGGCAATGTAAACTTCAAAAGTGGTCACCAATTGAGATATACCCTCCAATCCAGGACACAATGTTTTGGCTTTTAAAGCATAACTTTTCGCTCCAACAAAATCTCTATGAGCAAACCTTTTCTTGGCATTCTCTATCGCTTTAAGTGCCTCCCCTTTCTTTGCTTCCATCCAAACAACTTCACAAAACCCTTGAAACTAAAACTAAAACCAGCAAAACCCTTCAAACCTCATTTCATTTCCTGCTAACAAAATAGAACAAAAAACAAAAACAAAACAATAAATAAAATAACTAATTTTAATATATTCAAAAACTCACAATTTTTTTGCATATAACCAACATACACAAATTACATCCTAAATTATACAAACTTCATTCATCAATATCTAATTCATGCTTTTAAACTTGCATAGATATGCAAATTGAACACTAAAACCTTCTCTCTGTGAAAACAACGAAAGAAAATTATAGCAAATTCCTAACTTAACTTCTTCGAGACTAAAATTTCCAAAAACTTCCAAAAACTCCAATTTATAGATTAATAAAAAAATAATCACTTGAAATACACAAGCAAATTCATCAAAATTCAATAAAAAAAAGTATAAGGGAATTAGGGATCGAAAATTAAAAATATATGCAACAAAAACCCCCAAAATTTAAATTATGCTCTACTAAAAATAAAAAACAACAACAATTTAAGAAAATAAAACTGACAGAAATAATTGATTTTAGAATAAATTAAGCAACAAAAAAAACTAACGGAGATTTTGGAGCTAAAAATGGAAATTGAAGATTCAGATCGCCACGTGTCGTTGAATAAGCTACGACAAAATTGAACTTCACACGGTGCAAAAACGAGCGGAGGAAGAAAGAAACATGGACTGAGTGTGGAGTCGGAGTCGGAGTCGGAATCGGAATCGGGTTCGGGTTTAGGGTTTGGAAATGGGTCCGATTTCTTCGATGAATAGAAGTTTCTGACAGTGGCAGATGAGAATGGTAACAGTACAATCAATAATCAATAATAATATTAATCTACTTTTATTTATTTATTTATACATCATAAAATATAATCAACATGGTTATTAAAAAAATGTAATAAAATATAATCTTTCTCACCTAATTTTTGTTGTTATTTTTTATTTTATTTTAGAATAATAGTTATTGATGTTTTGGTTAATAAGTGAAACTTTATAAAAAATTATTAATTTATTACTTTTATAGAATATTTGTTTATTTATTTAAAAGCTTCAAATACTACCTCTTTTTATAAATAAAACTAGTTTTTTTAGTATTATTTTTAAAACTTATTTTTTATAATAAATCAATCATTCACTTTTAAGTTTTTTATTTTTTTTCTTCTTTTAATAATATTGTTTTTAAATCTTCAAGTATTTATTAGTTATAATTTATATGTACTTTTTAATATTTTACAAAAATTAATTATATATATTTAGTCAAAAGTTTTTAAAAAAATCTTGAACAGTATTTTAAATTTTATTTACTTTTATTTGTGCAATTTACATATATGATAATATTTTCTATTACAAACATATAATATTTTATCAAAGATAAAATTTTTTTTGACGGATTATAAGATAAGATGGAAATGTTAGGTTTATAGTAACAAGCATTATAATAAAAATTAATAAATTAATAAATTAGCAAATTGCTTGTTTATAAAGTTTGATGTTTAAAATATTTTAATTTTAAGATGAGGGTAAACTCAAGGAAATTTTATATAAAATAAAGAAAAGACGATACATATTATAGGATATAAATGGATTAACAAGATAATCATTCTACATTAAAGAGATTAATCAATATTATGCCAAATAATCATTCTACATTAAAAAGATGAATTAATATTAAGACTTGAAAGTTTATGGAAAGACAAAGTAGTAAATATTTATAATTTATTTTTATTTATAACACTCTCCTTTGATTAAGAAGTTTTTTCAAGATCTATAATTATGTGTCTAAGATAAATTAAACCTTTAAGGGAACATCATATAAATTTCACTATCAAGCAAGGTATAAAAACAAGCTAACAACATTTATCATGTGCAAAATAAGTCATAAGACTAATTAAATTTTAAAAACTAGTTACATCTACCACATGTGAATATATCTTATCAAAATAAATTTTGGGTCTTTGCAAAAATTCTTGAACAATAAGTCAAACTTTATGTATCACAATTTCATGATTCTTTTATATATATATATAATTTATTTCACATTTATGGTGTTCATACTACTAGTCTAAAAACTTGTAGTTTGTAAAGTGAGTTTAATTTTACTTCAATTATATCTTTTCATTTTGGCAAATTTTCACTTTGTCTACAGCCTACTAAACTTTGATTATGTTAGTGTTATTATACCTTACGAATGCGGAAGTTAATTGAGAGAAAGATAGAGAGAGTGTTTGAGTGAAAGGGAAGAAAATAGAGAGTGATGAATGAGAAGAGATGATTGTTATTAACAAGTTGTTACAAAACTACACAAGTAGTTATTATATACACACATGTAGTAACTAACTAACTAAGTTTGAATTAATACACAACATGCTCCCTTAATTCAAACTTTCACCAAGTGATACACATCAGAAGCTGATACTTCTGACTCTGCGTCTTCAGACTCCAGCTACTCTTCAGAAGTTGTTTCAGAGGCTAGAGGGTCAAAAGTAATTTCACACCTCTGACTCCTTCAGAGATTGATGGTTCAGAAGCTATAAGAGCTTCAAAGGCCAGGGTGATACATCCTTTGACTCCTTCAGAGGCTAGGTTGTTCCATCATCTGACACTTTCAGAGATTGATGATTCAGAAGCCATTAAAGCTTCATAGGCTAGCAATCCAGAATTCGTTCCAAACTTTGAATTAAATGCCACCATTCTCATGTTTATCTTCAGCTTAGAAAATTGTTCTCCTTTTACAACCTTAGTCAAGATATCAACAATTTGGTTCTTAGTAGGACAATATCTCATTGCCAACATTCCTTTGTTCACTTGCTCCCTTATGTAATGAAACCTTGTTTCAATATGCTTGGATCTTCCACGAGAGACATGATTTTTTGCTAAGTTTATTGCATATTTGTTGTCAACAAGAAGCTTGTTTGGTACTTGAATGTTTACTCCAAGTTCAGTCAATATAACTTCAATCCAAGCAGCTTGACAAACAGCTGAGCAACTAGCAATATATTCTGCCTTAGAACTAGACAGAGCCACGACAAGTTACTTCTTGGAGATCCAAGAGATTGAAGCTCCTTGAAACTTGAAGACACCACACTAGTCTAAATTAGAAAATCCTATCACTTATTCTTTGCTTCTATTTCTTCCATATGGGAAGAATAAACCATGCATCAAGGTTTCCTTATGTATCTTAGTACTCTTTTTCCAGCCAGCATATGAGACTTTCTTGGATCATGCATGAATCTGCTCAATACACTTATAGCAAAGTTGATATTTGGTCAACTATTGCATATGTACCTCAATGATCCAATCATCTGCTTGTACAGGGTGGCATCTACCCTTTCTTCATCATTACTGTCTTCCAGCTTTTGACCTGATTCAACAGGAGTCACAACAGCATTGCAGTTCAGCATGTTGAATCTTTTCAGCAAGTCAGTAGCATACTTTGCTTGATGCAAGGTTATTCTACCTTCTTTGTATATAAACTTCATACCAAGGAAGTAGGAAAAGTTACCCATATCTGACATCTCAAATTCTGACTTCATTGTACTTTTAAGGTCTTCAATTTCCAGTTGAGATTCTCCAATTTTCAGGAGGTCGTCTACATACAAACATACAAGCAATAGCATTTCACCTTGCTTGTATTTTTCATACACACCATGCTCAACTGAACATTTTTTAAAGCAATGTCTGTTGAAGAAAACATCAATTCTCTTGTTCTAGGCTCTTGGTGTCTGATTCAAACCATACAAATCATTGTATAGTCTATACATCATATATTATTTTCCCTTTACTTCAAAGCCTAGAGGTTGAGACACATATACCTCTTCATCAAGAGGACCGTTTATAAATGCATATTTTAAATCCATGTGTGACAAAGTCCTCCTTCTACTACAAGCTAATTCCATTATAAGTCATATAGTACCATGCCTTGCCACTGGTGTAAATACCTAAGAGTAATACAAACCTTCTTTTTAAAGGAAACCCCTTACCACAAGTCTTGCTTTGTGTTTCATTATTGATCCTTTTGGACTCAGCTTTACTTTGAAAATCCATTTCACATCAATTAGCTTCTTTCTTTCTGGTAGTTGAGTCAGTTTCCATGTGCCGCATTTTTCAATTGAACTGAGTTCGTCCTTCATTGCATTTTTCCACACTTTGTCTTGCATTGCATCTTGATAATTCAGTGGTTCTGCACCTGCTAACATTGCCAAGTGTATTATTTCTCATTCCTCATCCACTGTATTGTCAGGCACAATTTCATAATCATTCATCCTTGCAGGTATCTGTTTGTTTCTGGTTGGTCTTGCCCTTTGAGTAGGATTCACAGCATCAACTAGAGACTCAAATAAGATTCGATTCACTTCATCAGAATCAAACTGCATTGGAACAACTCATGTTCTTTCTCCACCTTGGTTCTAATCCCAGGATTCTGCTTCTCTGATGATTACATCTCTACTGACCACCAATTTCTCAGTAATTGGATTATATAACATATATGCTTCAGTTGAATGGTAACTAACTAAGATCATAAGTTCACTTTTATCTTCAAGCTTGGTTCTTCTTTGATATGGCACATGTCTATAGCATAACGATCTAAATACCTTGAGATGAGTGATGCAGGGCTTGCTTCCTGGCCAACATTCTTATGGTACATGATTCCTTAAATTTTTGGTAGGACATCTATTTAGAACATAAGCAGCAGTAGATACTACTTCACCCCAGAATTTATGAGGCAATGACCTTTTTTCAGCATGCTCCTAGCTATTTCAACTAAGCTTTTATTCCTTCTTTCATCCATACCATTGTGTTGAGGTGCGTAGGGGGAGTTACTTCATGCAAGATGTCACTTTCATGACATAATTACTTGAATTCTTGGGAATTATATTCCCCTCCTCCATCTGTCATGGGTATCTTAATCAGTCTTCCACTCTATTTTTCCACCATAACATTAAACCTTTTGAACATGTTTAAGGCTTCTCCTTTGGTCTTTATTAGATACACACACAACATTCTACCAAATTCATCTACAAATGAGATAAATTAATTGCTTCCTCCATAAGAAAGAGTTTCAAAATGGCCACAAATGTCAGATGAGACTACATTTAGTACATGTTTGGCTCTTATTGACAGTTTCTTCACAAAAGGTAACCTACGTTGCTTCCCAAGCATGCACATGTCACATGCTTTATCATGTGTCACTATCTTAGGAAATCCTTCTACTAAATTCACAGTATTCAGCTTGCCTAGACTTCTAAAATTCAGATGCCCGTACCTTTTATGCCAAAGCCAGCTTTCTTCATTAGGAATTGATGAATAAAGACGGTGTGATTCTGAGGCCTTCAAACTAGCCTTCCAAATTATGTTTCTAATCAGAGTTAATTTTAGAACCATTATTTTCTTCTTATCATATAGCTTTAGAGAGCCTCCTTCCTTGATTACTGAGAATCCTTTCTCGACCACCCGACCAATGCTTAGTAAATTACATTGCATATCATAGACAAATAACACATTTTTTATCAATGTTTTTTTGCCTTCCTTTCTTTGTATGACAATCATGCCCATACCTTCTGCCATTTAGCTTCTGTTATCTGCCAACTTCACACTTGTCTTCTTTTTTGAGTTAAAGTTGGTCAACCACCTCTTTTGTCCAGTCATGTGGTTAGAAAAACCAGAGCCCAAATACCATATATACATAAGAGGCTAGAGCAACTTCAGAGGTAGTTATCATCAACATGACAGGGTTTAAATTTGAATCATCTTGCACCATGTTAGCTTCCTCTGCACCAATATTTTTCTTTCCCTTCCCAAACCAGCAATATGAAGCAAAGTGACCATATTTCTCACAATTGAAGCATTAAATCTATCTCTTGTCTTGAAAATTTTTCTTGCTTTGAAATTTGCTAGATCCTCCTCCTCCTTTAGAGAATTCAGATCTTTCTTCAAACTTGTTCTTTAATCAGTGCATTTTGATGCAAATTCTTCTACTATTGTACTTAAGCATTTCTATAGTTTGTTTTATTAATTTTACTATTTTATTTTGTTTTTAGAATTAAGTTTATTTTTGCCTTTAATTTAAATTCGTATTTTATTTTCAGCATTAACAGTTATTTGATACATGTTCACTGTGCAGACCATAATTTGATATACGGGATGTCGTTTTGCGCTTTCTGACATGCGTTGGGAAGCTAAGAGAAAGAGCTACAAGTTTTGTGTTGAATCCAAGAACTGATTCGGAGTGAAAGATGGTCAAATAGTTCGTTGAAGTTTTAGACTTTTAGAAAATAATTATTTTTAGGCCATGTTTGGGCCGGTTCTATGTTTTCCAACCCGGTTTGAATTAGAATTGCGGATCCTTATTTTGTATAAGTAAATCAGTCGCGATACTGTTGATAGTTTACACTATTCATGAGAAAAATATTACGCTTTGTACGATTGTTGATGGTCTACACTATTCCATCGCTTTGAGGTTATTGTTGGTTCTTGGATTGGCTAGAATTTTGGTAAAACAATGTTGTTCAATGTTGAAGTCACATGGGTGATGTCTTAACATTGAGTCTTAACATTGGTTTATGTTAAGTATTTATCTTGTTGAAGTTATGATGTCTGATGTCACGTGCGATGTCGTGACATCAGGTCTGCAGAAGATTAGTAACATCAGGTTTAGTGATGTTGTTAGGGTTTGCGTTTTAGCTGGATATTGGGAGAGCTGTTAGTCTCATTGGATGCGGATATCTTGGGATAGATATTTTCTGTTACAAACAGATTTGATGCAGATTTGTAGGGAGGTTTAAATACTGATATTTAAGAAGATTTTGAGAGAGAAAATATGTTTTGAAGATTCAGTTTTAAACAACAAATCAGATAAGATATTGTAGCAGGTCCAAGCCCAATTCAAATAGCTATATAATGCGCATCATTCCTGAAGGAAAAGTAACGAAGAAAGTGAGCTAAAGACTGAGAGTCGTTTGAGTCTTCGTGTTTGTAAACCATTCAAGTGTGAATTGGTATTGTTGTTTTGAGTTGTTCTTGATCAAAGCTGTGAAGCAGAATCAAGTAGTGTTATTCAAAGTGTGTGATCTTTAAATTATATCACTGAAGTGATTTAGGGATTGAGTAGTGTTCTCATATCTAAGTGGTCTCTTAGGTAGAAGGTTCATTAAGTAGTGATTGAATTAGGTAGATTGTCAACTGGGTTGTTGAGTCTGTAAATTAATACTACTGATAGTGAAATTCATCCCTGGCTTGGTAGCCCCCAGACGTAGGTAGTTAAAACCGAACTGGTTGAACAACTCATTGTGTTGATTTATTGATTGTTGCTTTACATTGTCATTGCAGAGTGTGTTGTTGTGACATCACACGTAACATCACATATCTGGTACCAGAATTTCAATTGGTATCAGTGCAGGCATCCTGTCTGTCTCTGGGTGAGATCTAGGGAAGTTACTTTCTGGTGTAAAGATGGACAAAGAAGTTGGAGGATTTGTCAACAGACCCCCTATTTTGGATGGCTTGAATTATGATTATTGGAAGCCAAGGATGATCACCTTTTTGAAATCCTTGGACAACAGGACTTGGAAGGCTATCATTAAAGAATGGAAAGCACCTGTTGTGTTTGAAAAAGATGATGCTGGGAAAGATAAAGAGGGCACCTCAAAGCCGAAGCCTGAAGAAGAATGGACCAAGGAAGAAGATGAACTTGCCCTTGGTAATTCCAAAGCTTTAAATGCTATTTTCAATGGAGTTGATAAGAATATATTCAGGTTGATCAATACTTGTGAAGTTGCTAAGGAAGCTTGGGACATCTTGAAGACTACACGTGAAGGATCATCTAGAGTTAAGATGTCAAGACTTCAGATTCTAACATCAAAGTTTGAAAGTCTGAAGATAAAGGAAGATGAGACTATCCATGACTTCCACATGAGTATCCTTGAGCTGTCCAATGCATCCAGTGCTCTTGGAGAAAAGATGTCAGAAGAAAAGCTTGTAAGGAAAATCATTAGGTCCCTTCCTAAGAGGTACAAGATGAAGGTGACAGCCATTGAAGAAGCTCAAGACATCAGCCAGATGAGGGTTGATGAGCTCATTGGATCTCTTCAAACTTTTGAGCTTGGGTTGAATGAGGAAGAACCTGAAAAGAAGCCAAAGAGTATAGCCTTGGTTTCAGATGCTCAAGAAGAGAAAGGGAATAATGTTGAATCCCATGAGGATCTATCTCAGGCCATTGTTATGTTAAGAAGGCAGTTCAACAAGGTGTTCAAAAGAATGAACAAGAACTTCAAGCCTAATGCCAAGAACATCGCTTCTGACTTCAGCAAGTCTAAGGAGAAGGATGAAGAGAAGACTGCTCAAGACAAGGGTGTTCAGTGCTTTGAGTGTGAAGGTTATGGACATGTTAAGAAAGAATGTCCCACATTCCTGAAGAAGTAGAAGAAAGGAATGACAGTTTCTTGGTCAGACTCTGAAAGTGAAAGTGAAGGAGAGTCAGCCAAACATGTCAAAGCTTTAACTAGAACAGTTGTTTCTGATGGTGACTCAAGTGATGAGGAACTGACTTTTGAGGAGTTAGCATCCACTTATCAAGAGCTTTGTCTAAAGAGTGCAGAAATCTGTCAAGAAATTGAAAAACAGAAGAAACAGATTGTTCAGCTTGAGACTGCTAAAGCTGATTTGGAAAATGAAGTCTTATTAGTCAAAGCTCATCTTGATCATATGACCAAATCTGTTAGGATGCTGAACTGTGGTACAGACACACTGGATAAGATCCTTCAGACAGAAAAGGTTGCTGGAGATAAGTCAGGCATAGGATTTGTGGTTGAGGAAAAAGTATCTGCTGAAGCAAGCACTTCAGGAACCAAGAAGGAGATGTCTCAACCAATGTCTCAACATCACACAAAGAGACAGGATCCTAAACCTAAGCAGGTTGCTCATCCACAACCTCAAAATTTTGGGAAGAGGCATGCTCATGGTCGTCATCAAAGGAAGGCACATGTTTCTGGAGCTAGGCAGTATATGCCTCCACAATATCATAAGAGCATGCAGGCTTCTAGGTCCAAACAGAACATGTTTCATCAGATGTCTCAACATCAGGGAAACATGTATGGTTATGGATATAATAATGTTGTACCTTATTATTATGGAAGAAGGAAGCCTCATCACCATAGAAGACAGCCAAAAGGACAACATCCTTACCATAGAAGACAATCAAACTATGGGAGAAGAAGACAACATTATGGGTGGCAGCCACAACAGTATCATCATCAAGGTGGCAGAAGGTTTAACCACTTCAAAAAAGACAGAGTTAGGTGCTTTTATTGTGGCAGATTTGGACACATGCAGTTTTCATGTTTCAAGCTACATGGTTATCCCAAGTCTAACCCTCAACCCAGACAGAAGGATAACAGGCCCAAGGTTGTTAAGAAGTGGGTTCTTAAAGAAGAGGTTAAGTGTTTATTGGCTCACTTTTCAGATAGACACTCTGCTAAGGATGGTTGGTACTTTGACAGTGGTTGTTCAAAGCACATGACTGGGTTCAAAAACCAATTGGTGGATGTCAATTCTTGCTCCTCAATTGATGTTACTTTTGGAAACAGAGAGAAAAGGGTGGTACAAGGTATTGGAAAAGTGAAGTGTCATGAGGGGCCTGATCTTGACAATGTACTTCTTGTCAAAGGGATGAGTGCTAATCAAATTAGCATAAGTCAGCTCTGTGATGATGGTTATAAGGTCAGCTACACCAAAGATGAGTGTGTGGTGACAAATGAGCAGAATGAGGTAGTGATGAAGGGAATAAGATCCAGAGATAACTGCTATCAATGGGTTCCTCAAGTTGACAGTTTATCTGGTGATGTTAAGATTGATGTTGTAACATCAGATTGTGACAACAAGTGTGAAAGTCTGCTGAAAGGTCAATTAGGGTTAATTACTCTTAATGTGAATCCTTTTAAATTTTTAAAAGGAAAGTTAATTTGGAGGGAGAAACTCATTGATTGGTCTTTAAGGGATACGCAAAATCAGGCGCCATACCTTAGACCGTCATTCCCTTTTGTAGCAATTTCACGTTTCATCAAGGATCATACCTCCCGTCTGTTCGTCTCCTTCAACAACAAGAATCACCTGTCTCGGAACTCATACTGTCTAAAGGGAACCTTGTCAAACCAGATGTCTTCTCCATCAAAAAAATCTGCTTCTCAAAGCTCTTCCCGGGAAAAAGTTAGGGTTTCTTCAGACGAAGGGTCTGCAGATGAAGCGTTGAATGTAGAACCTATTTCCATGATGCTCCCAGAGTCAGGTAAATCTAGACCTTATAAACTTATTTCAAAAAGGGCTGGGACTATCTTTAGAGATAATGAAACAAAGAAGCTTGTTACTAGTCTTCTATTTAGTGATAAAACAGCACCTAGGTCATCCACTTCTCAAACTATTGAAGAAAGGGTAGATGTTGACAAAAGCTTAGGTCAGATTGTTGATAAGATCTTTGAGAAAGGGCTTCCTATAAAGGGTATATATAGACCACTGAGGCAAATGCCTGCTGAACATTCTGAAAGGGAAAAAAGTGACATGCAAAGTGCAGCTACAAATCTTCATAGACTTGCTATGTCTGTTATTGAAGATTCTGAAGTGGGAGTGGAAGAAGATGATGTGCATGAGGAAGCTAATGTTAAGGGGGATGTTAGAACATCACCTGGTGAAGAAAAGAATGAGGATGTGATCAATGTGGTTGATTTATCTGATGATGAAGTCATTGGAAAAGCTGTTCCAAGCATTGCTAAGAGACTCAAGACAAGGAAAGGAAAGACTGTTGAATCCTCTCCAAAGAAGTCTTCTGAAGGCAAGAAGAAAACTGCTGTTGTTGGTCCTACAAAACCTTGGAGCAAGGTTGCTACTTCCTCCAAAAAGAGGAAGATCAGGGAAGATTCTGATTCTGACTTTGATGTTGAGGATGATGCTCATGACATCACACCTGTCAGAAGAATAATTTTGAAGAGAATCTCTGACAAAGTCCCTGAAGTACCAGTTGACAACATTTCCTTTCATTATGCCAGCAGTGCATTAATGTGGAAATTTATTTGTCAGAGAAGACTAGCCATAGAGAGGGAGCTTGGGAAAGAAGCTTTAGAGATGAAGGATATTATGGAACTGATTAATGAGGCTGGGTTGGCGAAGACTATGACCAAATTTCCTAAGTGCTATGAGGGCCTTGTCAAAGAATTTGTTGTCAACATTTCTGGAAATATTGCTGATAAAAAGAGCATTGATTTCATGAAAGTTTATGTGAGAGGAAAATGCATTAATTTCTCTCATAGTACTATCAACAAGTATCTGGGAAGAGATGATGAAGAGTATAGTGAACTTGAGATGACTGATAATGAAATATGTAAAAAGATTACAGCTTATCAGGTAAAGGTTTGGCCATTGAAAGGGAAGTTGAAGGCCAGTAAACTTAGCATCAAGTATGAAATTCTTCACAGAATTGTAGCTGCCAACTGGGTGCCAACAAACCACAAGACAACAATAGCTGTTGGATTGGGTAGGTTTATCTATGTTGTTGGGAAGAAGATCAAGTTTGACTATGGAAGCTACATATTTGAGCAAGTGGTGAAACATGCTGAAACCAATGCTATCAAGTTACCCATCGCATTCCCATCTCTTGTTTGTGGAATCATCTTGGAGCAACATCCTAAAACTTTAACAAGTTCAGATATAGCTTGCAAGAGGGAGTCAGCCTTATCCTTGCATCCTAAGTTGTTTGCTGGACATCATGTTCTAGACATTGTTGTAACATCAAGTTCTGGTGTTAAAAAGGCCAGTACTAAAGCTGAGTTGATTGAAGAATTGAAGTCAACATGCAAGGATCTTGATGTGGTTATCAGTACTAGCACTGCTAGGAAGTTGAGAATTGAGCAGATGGTCAAATCCTTGGAACAAGATGATGATGATGTTGAAGTACCAGGTTCTGAAGAAGGTGGTCCTAGCACTAATGATGAAGATGGGGCCAGCTCTGATGAAGACTAGTTTCCCTGCTGCCTTTTCTTGATAGTAGTTTAGTTTTATTTTTTGCTGTTTTTGATTCTGCACTTGATGTGCCTGATATGTAATTTGAATATTGTGCCTGTTTATGCACTATTTTTGTTTTGTTCTATGATTTGTCTTGTCTTGGATGCTGACTTTAGACTGACAATGAGAGCCTGTTTAGGACTAACTGTAGTGAGTAGGACTTACATGCTGAGGTTTGCCCAATTGTGGCTAAAAAGGGGGAGAGTTAGCCAAGTTAGCCAAGAGTTAGTCAAGGTGTTGAAATACAGATATTAAGGGGGAGAGTTGTTGAACAGTTGCTGATTTGCTGCTTCTTACTTTGAGGGGGAGCTTGCCCTATGCTGCTGCTGATTGGTGTTTAAAGTCGGTGCAGCTGCTTGAAGATATGTTGCTACCAGTTAGTGCTGAAGTATGTAGCAGAGTATTGGAGTGTGCATTATGAAGCTGTGATGAAGAAATGTTGCTGCGAAGGTTGGTAAAATATTCATGTTTATCCGCTGCTGAAGTCTCTGATGTTGCAGAGATTGTTTTAGCCAAAATTAGCCAAAGGGGGAGATTGTTGGTTCTTGGATTGGCTAGAATTTTGGTAAAACAATGTTGTTCAATGTTGAAGTCACATGGGTGATGTCTTAACATTGAGTCTTAACATTAGTTTATGTTAAGTATTTATCTTGTTGAAGTTGTGATGTCTGATGTCACGTGCGATGTCGTGACATCAGGTCTGCAGAAGATTAATAACATCAGGTTTAGTGATGTTGTTAGGGTTTGCGTTTTAGCTGGATATTGCGAGAGCTGTTAGTTTCATTGGATGCGGATATCTTGGGATAGATATTTTCTGTTACAAACAGATTTGATGCAGATTTGTAGGGAGGTTTAAAGACTGAGATTTAAGAAGATTTTGAGAGAGAAAATCTGTTTTGAAGATTCAGTTTTAAACAACAAATCAGATCAGATATTGTAGCAGGTCCAAGCCCAATTCAAATAGCTATATAATGCGCATCATTCCTGAAGGAAAAGTAACGAAGAAAGTGAGCTAAAGACTGAGAGTCGTTTGAGTCTTCGTGTTTGTAAACCATTCAAGTGTGAATTGGTATTGTTGTTTTGAGTTGTTCTTGATCAAAGCTGTGAAGCAGAATCAAGTAGTGTTATTCAAAGTGTGTGATCTTTGAATTATATCACTGAAGTGATTTAGGGATTGAGTAGTGTTCTCATATCTAAGTGGTCTCTTAGGTAGAAGGTTCATTAAGTAGTGATTGAATTAGGTAGATTATCAACTGGGTTGTTGAGTCCGTAAATTAATACTACTGATAGTGAAATTCATCCCTGGCTTGGTAGCCCCCAGACGTAGGTAGTTAAAACCGAACTGGGTGAATAACTCATTGTGTTGATTTATTGATTGTTGCTTTACATTGTCCATTGCAGAGTGTGTTGTTGTGACATCACATGTAACATCACATATCTGGTACCAGAATTTCAGTTATTCTAATACCAATTTAAATTCGATTTATGTTCAATTCTTTTCTATGAAGTCATTTGTTTAATTTGATTACTTTCATTTGCTTAATTCGATTGCTCTTCATAGGATAAAATTGATTAAATTTGATTATATGCATGTTCCTAATTTTAATCGCGTGTTAACTTAGCTTCTTCGTTAGCCTTCGCCTAATCTTTAAACTGTCATGCTTAATGCGGTAAACAGGAATGTACTTCATATGATATTGATAGCACTTGTCTAATTGATCTCATAATCAAATAGGATTGAAGCCTCTTATGGATTGGTGTTATATATAATAGCTGATGATAAGTTAGAACCTGAATCAGTATGATTAGTCATTTTAGCTTATTTGATAATCACCTATTTTCCCCTGTTTTCTAAATCGAAACCTACCCCCCCCCCCAAATTGTTACTTTAGTTGGTTAATTCAATACAAGAATCCTTGTGATATGACTCGATCCATTGTCACTAAACTACCATTTTTAAAAGTACTCATTTTGATCCGTGCGCGACAACGGATCAAATTGCCTCTCCCATTCAGGATGATTTTCCTAATGAGCAGTTCTTGATTTTGCACGGAGTTACTCCTTGGTTTGCTGATATTATTAATTATCTTGTTGCTAGTATTTTTCCTGCAGGTGCATCTAGGACACAAATTCACAAACTCAAGAGTGATACAAAATATTATGTGTGGGACAATCAGTATCTTTGGAAATTCGGTAGTGATCAGATTATTAGGAGGTGTGTCCCTGACTATGAGATTGAATCTATCTTGCATTTTTCTCATGCCTCTCAAGTAGGGGGACACTTTGGTCCTCAAAGGACTGCTCGAAAAGTCTTAGACTCAGGTTTTTATTGGCCCATTATTTTTAAAGATGCTTATGAGACTTACCGCACTTGTAAAAAGTGTCAGATAACAGGCACCACCATCACTCGTAAGAGTGAAATGCCTCAGCAACCTATGCTTTTCTGTGAGGTATTTGATGTATGGGGAATTGACTTCATGGGTTCTTTTCTTGTATATTGTGGTTTTCTCTATATCTTACTTGTTGTTGATTATGTTTCAAAGTGGGTGAAAGCTATCCCCATTAGGACTAATGATTCTTGAGTTGTTGCAGATTTTATCATGTCCAATATTTTTCCTGGTTTGGAATACCCCGAGCTATCGTAAGTGACTAAGGCACTCATTTCTGTAACCGCACCATGGAAGCTTTGCTCAAAAAGTATGGAGTTGTGCATATAGTCTCTAATGCATATCACCCACAAACTAATGGGCAAGCTGAGATCTCAAACAGGGAGATCAAATAGATTTTAAAGAAAATGGTGCAACAAAATAGGAAGGACTGGAGCCACCGTCTAGAGGGCACAATTTGGGCTCAAAGAATTGCTTTCAAGACACCAACAGGGATGTCTCCCTATAGACTTGTATTTGGTAAGGCATGTCACCTCCCCGTAGAGATAGAACATCGTGCTTATTAAAAAGTTGTAATATGGAGATGGAACAAGCAGATATAGAAAGAAAACTCCAATTATAATAACTTGAAGAGCTTATGCTAGAAGCTTATGAAAGCTCTAGGATTTATAAGGAGAAAACTAAGTACTTCCATGATAAGATGATTTCTAGGAAGAAATTCTCCATAGGCCAAAAAGTTTTATTGTTTAACTCCCGCCTTAAAATTATGGCTGGGAAACTTCGATCGAAGTGGATTGACCCTTTTGTTATTACTAATGTTTTTCCTCGTGGTGCAGTAGAGATCATAAGTGCAGGTACTGACAAAGTTTTCAAGGTTAATGGGCAGTGCCTGAAGCTATTCCATGAAAGCTCGGTGCCAGAAGATGCAACCATAGAAGAGCTTTCCTAGGAAATGCCCACCTACTCTGCAACTTGACTAGGGAACATCCGTTCCTTTCTCTCACTCTTATTTTATATTTTTGTTCTTTCATTGAGAACAATGTATATTTTAAGTGTGTGTGGGGGGTACCCTTTCTTTGTTTTGTTTTCTTTGTTTTTGTGTGGTTTCTTAAATAAAAATTAAAAATTGCATGTTGTTCTTTGGTTTTTGAGTTGCAATTGTCTGTGAGAAATTCTATGTTCTATTGATTAAAGAATTGTGGTGTGATGTGATTGAATTTTTTTGGGTGGATTCTTGGCATGTTAAGTAGGATTAAACTCTAGATTGTGCATCATTTGTGATAGATAATTATCCTTGTGATATTTTGAGCCTTTTAATGGATAACATTCAAAAATCTATCTTTTCTTTCTTGTGTGTTTCACTCATGTCTGTTAGTCTCTAGAACTTGAATTGACTCTGTTGAAGCTTTTTGTTTATTTGTGCCCATTGATATGATAAAGGCATGTTGTTTTGTTTTATTTTGAGCCAGTTAGCCAAAAAGCCAACCCTGCAAATATTATCCCTTGTTTGGAAACCCCTTTGAGCCTGCTTATCCTTTTTTTATTTAAAACTCATTACAAGCCGAAAAGTGAAAAACAATGTTATCACCCTATTCAAAGGGTTGAAAGAGTCTTGTATGGAGTTGGGTGGGGTTGAACAATATAGTTGTAACGTTTCAAAGGTTGGTAGAAAAAATGCTGAAAAATAAATAAATTTAAAAAAAATGGAAAAAGAAAAGAAGGATATCAATATAATTTCCTTCTAAAAAAGAAAAAAAAAAGAGAATAAAAAGAGAAAGGATAAGAGAAATAGCAGTGAATGAAGTATTTTGTAGTTCAACTCCCTCAATTTCCTTCAATTTTCTTTTGACCCTTTGAGTTTTAGCCTAGTACCCCTTAGGATTTATCTTACCTTTACCTTGGCCACGTTATAACCTGAATAAAAGTCCTTTTGATCTTTATGTGCATGTATTTAAATTATGGATGTTAGAGTATTTTCAAGATTATGGTAGTACTAACTTTCATGTTGTGCATTGAGTGTAAACAGTTAACCTAAACACTTGAGAGTTGAGTGAATCTTATGTTGTGAGGATCTTGCTACTTATGATGTACTCTCTGGTAAACTGTTCTCTTATCTCCTTTGACTGTCATAGAATATTTCTCACTAACACCTTTTTTCATGAAGCTTAGACTTAGGATTTTACTTACACTTTTGTCATCTTGAAAACCTTTGGAAATGCATGCTCTGTTTTGTTTTTGTTTTGAAGTTTTTCTATTTTGAATTTATAATTTTGCTCAGAGTGCAAAAGTTTAAGTGTGCGCGAATTTGATCAATATATTTTGATGCACATTCTTCTACTATTGTACTTAGGCATTTCTATAGTTTGTTTTATTAATTTTACTATTTTATTGTGTTTTTAGAACTAAGTTTATTTTTGTCTTTAATTTAAATTCGTATTTTATTTTCAGCATTAATAGTTATTTGATAAATGTTCACTGTGAAGACTATAACTTGAGCTACGAGATGTCGTTTTGTGCGTTCTGACATGCGTTGGAAAGCTAAGAGAAAGAGCTACAAGTTTTGTGTTGAAGCTAAGAACTGATTCGGAGTGAAATATGGTCAAATAATTCGTTGAAGTTTCAGACCTTTAGAAAATAACTATTTTTGGGCCATGTTTGGGCCGGTTTTATGTTTTCCAACCTAGTGTGAATTAGAATTATGAATCCTTATTTTGTATAAGTAAATCAGCTGCGGTAGTGTTGACGGTCTACACTATTCACGAGAAAAATATTACGCTTTGTACGATTGTAATGAAGAACTAATTTCCGAATGTAAATTCTGCTGCTTACGGGCTCCACCGCTTTGAGGTTATTCTAATACCAATTTAAATTCGATTTATGTTCAATTCTTTTCTATGAAGTCATTTGCTTAATTTGATTACTTTCATTTGCTTAATTCAATTGTTGTTCATAGGATAAAATTGATTAAATTCGTTTGTATGCATATTCCTAATTTTAATCGCGTGTTAACTTATCTTCTTCGTTAGCCTTCACCTAATATTTAAACTGTCATGCTTAATGCGCTAAACAGGAACATAATTCATATGATATTGATAGCGCTTGTCTAATTGATCTCATAATCGAATAGGATCGAAGCCGCTTAGGGATTTGTGTTATAATAGACAATGATAAGTCAGAACTCGAATAAGTGGGATTAGTCATTTTACCTTATTTGATAATCACTTATTTTCCCCTGTTTTCTAAATCGAAACCTAAACCCATCATAAACTGTTACTTTAGTTGGTTAATTCAATATAAGAATCATTGTGATATGACTCGAGCCATTGTCTCTAAATACCATTTTTAAAATTACTTATTCTGATCCGTGCACGACAGCGAATCATTCTTCTCTTTTATATTTGGAATGGCTTCTCTCTAGTGCTTTCCTTTTCCCAGCTTCCACCTTCTCTTCACGTCATCAGAACCTCCCTTTCTAAAATGAACAATCAGGGCCTGCTCAAAATCTTTATCTATCTCTCTTTGATTCAGTCTCATTTCTTTGGCTTTAAGGGATTCTTGCAGATCCTCCATCTTCATTGTTTCCAGATCTTTGGTTTCCTCAATTGTTACTACTATCATATCATATTGAGGAGGGAGACTTCGAAGTACCTTTTCAATCTTCATATTTTATGTCAATGTCTCTCTATAGTTATTCATCTGAATGATTATTTCTTGAAACCTTATGAAGAAATATGATATTGATTCGCCTTCTTTCATATGCATCATTTCATACTACTTTTTCAAAGATTGGAGGCGCACCTTCGTGACCTTGGCATCTCCACGTAGTACTTTTCCAACATATCCCATACTTCTTTCGAAGTTTCAGCATGAGCTATTTTATCAAACACCTTTGCTTCAACGCATTGGTAAATGTAAAATAAGACCTTTTGATCTTTCTTCTTGGATTCCTTGTATGCGGCCTTCTGAACATCAATCGCATTTTCTGCTAGTGGTTGAAGTCCCTCTGCTACATACTAAGACACATCTTGAACATTGAAGATGACTCTCATATGAATGCACCATTTTTCCAATTCTTTCCATTAAGAACTCGAAGATTTTCAGGGTAGTTATTGCCACCTATTTCAACCATTGCTACAATCACTATTGAATCTGGATCAGAACCGGTCTTGTGATACCATATGTTGGTGTTATTACAACTTGCTAATGCAGAAGTTAATTGAGAGAAAGATAGAGAGAGTGTTGCAGTGGAAGGGAATAAAAAAGAGATTAACAAATGAGAAGATATGACTATTATTGACAAGTTGTTACAAAACTACACAAGTAGTTATTATATACACACATGTAGTAACTAACAAACTAACTAATTAAGTTTGAATTAATACACAACAAATTCATGATTTCATTTATTATTTATAAACTTTAGATCTATATTATATACAAATAAATTGTCAACATTGATGTCATTTTTAGTTCTATTAATTTAGGTATCCTGTATTCAATTTATAACATAATTTATTTAAATATTTTTATTTTATGAATTTTTGGTACTTAACCAATCTTTTTAGGAGCTCAAATTTTTATTATGTCTAAAGACTCTTTTATATTGTTTTTCCTTACTCGAACCATCTTTATTCTTATATCCCTTTCTTGCGCGAGGATTTTTATCTTTGAAATTGATTGTTTTGCCCCGCTTCCTGCATGGTTGAGACTTGTTAGATTGTCTAACAAGGACATCCATTTTTTTGAAATAAAATTATATATATATATATATATATATATATATATATATATATATATATATATTTCAAAAACCAACTAGGTACTGGAGATCGCTCAGATCCAGCCCAACAACAAAAGACAAACACAACTAAAACAACCAAACTACATCAAATACTTTGCGATGTGCTCCCTATATTTATACTTTTGCCACCCTCTACACACAATGTTATCTATGATGTTTCTAGTAATATTAGTATTATCTCTATTATTATCAAAAGTCACAGCATTACGATGAAACCACACATCATACACAGTTTTAGCAGCTGCCATCTTAAGAATTCCAGCTTTCCAACCCTTCCCTTTTGTTTGTCTCAAAATACATCCAAGCTCATCTTTCCACTTTTGCGGTTGCTGATTGATCTCCAACCAATTAAGCACATCTTGCCTCATAGATTTCATAGCACTGCACTCAAAAAACAGATGGTCTTGAGTCTCATCTTCCTCACCACAAATGTTGCAAAGACTATTCTGCTGGAAACCAAACTTCATCATCCTAGCTTTGGTAGCCAACCGGCCATGACAGGCTAGCCAACAAGTTAGCACAGTCCGCGGGAGAGCATAATTATGTCTTAATAAATGACTCCACTCCACTCTACTATGATCATCTGCCAACTGAGTATAAATCTTATTCATGTAAAATCTCCTTTTCACCATCATGTCGTCCCATGTCTACTGAACCTGATTCACTATGTTTCTTCTGTTCATGATATTTTTCAGAATCCAAGAACCGGTGTTCCTAATGGTTGCAGACATCACATCTTCACCTTTTAACCCATTTGACTCACATATTATTAACTTTCAAACAAATATTCCAAAGAAACTTCAGTAATGCCACAGTATTCCATATCTTTATGTTTATCACATTCAGTCCACCTTGAGTTAAAGGACTACAAACCTTTTTCCAAGCCACATGGCTCTTTTTGCTAATTTCAGCTTGACCAGACCAGATGAAAGTTTTGCAGATTGCATTAATTTTATGAATTACAATTTTAGGGATGGGAAAACAACTCATCCAATACTGAGCAATAGCCAAATAAATAATCTTCACTAGATGGATTCTACCTGCTATAGTGAGTAACTTGGTTGTCCAGTGTTTTATCCTGCCCACTATTCTCTCCACCACAGGCAAGTAATGGTTCAAACTGAGCTTCTTGCAAGAGAGAGGAACCCCTAGATATCTCACATGCAGTTGGCCCTCTTCAAAGCCAGTCGTCTGCTTCACATCTTGAATTGTTGAATTATGCATACCACCACAAAAGATCTTGCATTTACTAGGATTAAAACTGAGACCTGTAGAATCAAAGAAACCTTTTAAAGCTTCTAAAATCAACTCAACAGATTTTTGATCTCCTCTACTGAAAAGTAACACATCATCTGCAAAGGACAAGTGAGTTATGGCTAGCTTCTCACACTTTCTATGGTGATTGAAATTAGGGCTCATCTGCATCTTGACCATGAGTCTATTCATGTACTCCATTATAATAACAAACAGCAAGGGGGAGATGGGGTCCCCTTACCTAATACCTCTTTTAGCCTGCAACACCTTAGAGTACTCTCCATTGATATTAAATCTATAATTGACTGTAGTGGTGACTGTCATGATCCACCCAATAAATTTCTTAGGAAAACCAATCTCTTGTAATATGCATTCAAGAGCTTTCCAATCCACCATGTCATAAGCTTTTTGCAAGTCAAGTTGTATCATACATCTGGAGGTCCCACCCTTCTTAGAATAGCCCTTCATCAACTCAAAAGCAAGTAAGATATGATTATGTATGACTTGACCAGGCACTAAAGCAGTCTGGCTATGATGGATGACATCCTGCAGAATCTTACCCAGCCTATTGGTCAGAATTTTGGAAATGATTTTATAAAATGTAGTGCAACAAGCTATAGGCCTATAATTCTTGACAGACTTAGCATTTTCATTCTTTGGAATAAGGGTAACAACTGTATTGTTAAAGACTTTATACAAGTTACCTTTATCAAAGAACTCCTGAATGGCAGCAACAACATCCTTTTTAATAATGTGCCAGCTAGCTTTGAAAAACTTAGCTCCATAGCCATCAATGCAAGGAGCTTTCATATCACCGATACCCTGCAAAGCTTTCATAATTTCCTCATCAGTAACTTTAGCAATGAGGTACTCTCCCTGATCTCTAGTAAATTGATTCCCACCCCTCATGGCTTCAATATCAACATATTTAATAGAAGTGGAAGCTTTTCCCATGAGATTTCTATAAAAATCCATCACTTCATGGTGTATATCCTACTGGTCAGTAAGAGTAATACCATCATAGTTTTGAAGGATGCTCATGCTCTTATGATGATACTTTGTTTTGATGGTTGCATAATAATAGGCATTGTTCCCGTCTCCCAATCTCATCCAGTCTATTTTAGCTCTTTGCATAAGCATTTTTTCCTCTAACTCATTCCATCTGATAACTTTCTCAGTACAGTTTTCAAATTTTCAACAACATTGCTATCCATACGATTCTGAATGAGATCATTTTGAGCTTTCTCTAACTCAATTCTAGCATTCTCTAGCTGTTGTCTCACATTAGACATAAACTTGCTAAACTGAACCAGGTCTGGCTTAAGTCTTTGAAGTTTATGCCAAAGAACATACATAAGACTCCCGCATATAGGTTTATTCCAGCTATTACTCACAACATCCTCAAATCCCACCATATCCACTACACATTTATAGAACTTAAATCTCCTATTCTTTACCTTCAGCTGCATCTTACCTTCCACACAAAGAAGAGCATGATCAGAAACACTGGGAGGAAGAATTTTCAACTGATTCTCCAAGTTCTCTTGAAACCAAGCAACATTCCGTAAGACTCTATCAATTCTAGAGTATGGTACCAGTTGCATGCTTATTGCTCCAAGTAAAATAATCACCAAAACTATCCATCTCACTGAGCCCAGTAATAGTCATCATTTCTTGCATATTAGTAAATTCAACCTCAGTCACCATTCTGCCACCAATCTTGTCATGAGCTCTAGCCACATTGTTAAAATCTTCTATAGCACACCAGGGACCCTGTTGATTACACTGCAAGTTCACTACATCCTTCTGTGCTCCAAATGGTTTTGGACATAAACAGTTGTTAACTAGAATTTGAACCTACCTAAAGTATCATAGATGCCACAATGAATAAACTGATCAAAACTACTAACATGTTGGATGTTAACTTTCTTATCATCCCAGGATATCCATATTCTTCCATTATCATGATGCTGGTAATTATCAATGAACTTATCATAAAGATTAAGCTTATCTCTTGTCAGCTTATCCTTAGACAACTTAACCCTAGTTTCAATCAAAATCAAAATTTCAGGTTTCAACTTGTAGAGATGGGAGCTATCTCTTAGTTTACCTGATTTATTCAGCCCCCTAATATTCCATGAGACTAACATAGTCCCCTGTCTAAGGCCATTAAAGGTTCTTTCAAAGCCCATAACGCCTCAAACCCATTCATATAATTCACTTCAGATGTTGATCCAATAAAGGCTATTCTCTTACCTTTTTCTCTAGTGGCCTTGCTCACCCTTGTCCAATGTTCTCCTTTGTCTTCCTCCACCAGTTGAACTTGATCATCTTTTGGAGTAACAACAACATTGGTATTTTCTCTGATGGTATCTGGCGGTTTTGGCCTAGGCTTCCATTGTTTCTCCTTATTGTTTGCACTTGCCTTACACTGATGTCCCATCTTTTGGCATTTGTCACAATAGACCGGCTTCCACTCGTATTCAACAACTTGGGACATCTTCCTTCCTTCACAATCTTTTATCATGATTTCCTTTGTCAAGTCTTTCGTAATATCCACCTCCACAAGGATACGAGCATACGACACTCTTAAATTGCTAGCCGTACATTCATCTATAACCAAAGGAACTCCAATTGCACTTCCTATCTTACTCAAGCTTTTTGCTCCTCATAGATGATGGGGAAGTTTAGGTAGCTTGACCCACAGAGGAAGCGTTCACAACATATCCCTTTTGAGGTTGAAATCTAGTTTCCACTCCTTTAACAGAAGAGGCACATTCCTGATTGTATAGGGTCCCTTCATCAACATAGCATCCATATCAGCATGATAATTGAACCTGAGAATACAATAACTTTCATCATGATAAAACATATCAGGAAGTTTGACAAAATTCCACATCTTCATCATGTAGTTTTTCACCATATTCATGATAAGATCCTCCCCCAACACATATATGATTAAAGTTGTTTCCTAGAACTTCATCTTTGAAGCAATATCTTCTTCTTCAATCTCTATTTCCACTTCACCATTGATCATAGTTAAAGCAACATACTAAATCATTATGCCTTTCATCAGGTTTCGATTCTCACTCAACACATTCACCCACAACTTTCGATTTTCAGTCACAATCTTGCTTTCTGATTCCTCTTGATCAACCTGTTCGTTCGTCTCTAGGGTTTCTTCTTCCTCTTATGCAACTTCTACATGTTCCTGTTGGTGCGGTAAAGTGGCAAGCAAAAAAAAGATTTGGAAGTATTTTTCCGGGAATTTATCGTGTCCACAGAGATCGGTGTTATTGAACTGTCGTTCGACAATTTAAATGTTATTGAGTTTGGGTTTAAAATGGGTTTAAATTAAATGCGGGAAATAAAACTTATGAACATAAAAAGAATTCATTCTTTGGAGAGTAGAGAACTCTAGGGTTTACATTTCATCTACCCTATCAAATACTTAAACTTACTACCCAGTTGCATGTAACCTAAATCACTCATCAACATTATCACGTATCGCTCACAACAAAGGTTATGCCTAACGCAAAGTTGAGAGAACAACCGCATTGCCTCATCGATGATGTCTCACGCAACTCGACCACACATAAGCATTAAGTTCCGATACCCAAGTGAATATTAAGCCTAAATCTATCTCTACAATCTAGAACCTAATAGATGTTCATCCTAAATCCAGATTCAAAGAGGATATGTCTACCGCAACTCAAACCCAAATAAAGAAAGAAATCATCAACATTAATTTGTAAAATGAGTTTTATACAACACCATGAGCAATAAATATACATATAATCAAGGTAAACTTACATACAAACTCACAACAAATGGAAACAACAAAGGGAAGAGATAAGAGGAATCAAAATCTCTCGCGGTGTCAATCACGATCCAAGAATCATCCACCCCCAATCATCGAGTTGCAACCTTCATTGATGTTTTTCTAAGCTATAAACTATCAAAAAATGAAGTTGATGGAGTTGGGAGCAAAAATTCCCAAAACCATAACCTAAAAAATGAATGAAATTACTTAAATAACATTTCAAAAATCAGTCAAGTTCGCAAAGTGAACTTCAAAAATTGGCACCTGAGTGCCTTAGAACAGTTAAACCGCCTCTGCAATTTTGCAAAAGTTTGCAATGCGAACTTTTATTCACAAAGTGAATATTCGCTGGAAAGTTCGCAAAGCGAACTTTGGTCCCTGTTTCTACTGCCTTAAGTCTGGGAGCATTCGCTGGGAAGTTTACAAAGCGAACTTGACAGCACATCAACCCTTGTTTTGACCATAACTTTTGAATCGTAACTCGGATTGACGCACGGTCGGAGGCGTTGGAAAGCTTATTCAACGCTCTTTATGAATATGACAAGATATCCTTGCTTGAATACCTGTAAAAATGAAATAAAACCAATTAAACTTAATGATATTTATACGATATGCAATATATACACTATAACGTAAAGTAAACGTATTTACAAACAAAGCGGGGTTTATTCGAACGATATTAACAAAAAGTATCGATAAGTGCAACAAAACTTATATAAAAAATAGCTACAATTTTCATTATCAACTCTCCCCAACTTAAACTTGTTTGTCCTCAAACAAGAATCAAACAACTCAAAGAAACAGAGTGACAACCAAAGAATCACGAATCAACAGGTTTTGAAAAACGGACAAATGAATGGTTCAAATGAAAAATGGTACACACAAAGTAAATACTTACCACTAAACTATGATGATAACATAGTCACGAAACAAATGCAAAATACAAAAATCACACCAATCATCCTAAAACAACACAAGTTCAAACGTGAATAACACCTAGCAAAAACAATCATCGGTAGATGAAAAATACAAAATGAGGTACTTTTCACTCACACAACAATCTTGCAAACAAAAGACTAAATTATGCATTCATCCAAAAATCATATTGAAAACATAAAAGTAAGAATCACAAGGGCATTCAAGGTTGTAGCGTGGTCGGGTAAACAAACAAGGGGCAATTTCTAAAGGTAATTGAAACAAAAACTTGCATAATCCTTAGGGAGTGATCAACTCACAAAGACTCAAACACAAAATTCCAATCAACTTCTTCCAAAATCCTAAGTGTTACACAAAACACAATACTTATTTAGCACAATTATTTGAACTCTTTTTGTTTCCTTTCTCAAGGATTTTCTTTTTCTTTCTTTTTCACATTTTTCTTTTATTTTCTTTTCTTTTTCATATCTTTCTCTTTTTTCGTTTCTTTTTCAACCTCGTAGAAACCAACCAATGAGTAAACAATCATTCTCTCCCCAACTTGAATTCAACCACATCATCATGTGAATTCTCCCTACTTTCTAAGGCAAGGTAAAAATTCATACAACAACACAAAATTGAGGGTTCAAGAAAAAACAATAAATCAAAATCCATACAAAAAGTGAATTCAATACTCATAGACAAGCATTAAGTTCAAACAACATGGATAATGATAGAGAGGCACAAAGGGGTTACGAATGATCACACGCTCACAAGGTGAATGACTATTTGGTTAGGTAGTTGTGCTCAAAATGAAACAAAATGCCTTGATCCTTTTCATGCTTTCATATAATCAATACAAACAAAAGATTAAGCATAATAAAATCCAGTTAGAACAAGAATGTTGGTACTCCACACATATATGAACAATGGAAAGCTACCTCACAAAAAAAAGGTGGGAACTAAAGTGATTCACATCAAGATCAAGTATACAAAAGAATGAATGACATGGAAGTTTGTAAAATTCCTAAGTATCATGAATATGCTAAAGTCTAGAAAGCGATAAACACATACATTGGACGTGTACAAAACTTAACAATATCATTACCATACATCCACAAGTTGAAATGATCAAACTTGGAACATCACCTTAAATTTCCTCAAGCTACTCAAAACAAGCTTTTAGACAAACACAAAAACTATTAATATAAACAAACTAAAATACCGGGTGAAATTGGATTAAACAAGTTGTAAAGTGAAGATTTGAGAATTTTACGAATAATTCGAGTACAACTTGTTTAATGAATGTTCACCACACTACCTAAGCTAGAATGAAAAAGTAATAACGAAACAAAAACGATAAAACATGCTTGTTTTACGTCGTAAGCTCGACGCCTTTATTGTTCTTAGCTAGTAACTTACTTCATTCATGCCATGGTGATGCCTCACCGCGCAAACCAAAAGCAAGTGTCCTAATCAAACACTTGAACAAACGTTACGGGAATAAAATGTATACAAACTTGAACACATAACGGAAAATAAAAGCAAAACAAGTATCTATACAAGCATATATACAATATAAATAATTATGTACAAAGCTCAAAAACATCGAAACTATCGTAATGCAATTCAATATCAAAACCAATCCCCGGGAATGACGCCATTTTGTTGGTGCGGTAAAGTGGCAAGCAACAAAAAAATTTGGAAGTATTTTTCCGGGAATTTATCGTGTCCACAGAGATCGGTGCTATTGAACTGCCGTTCGACAATTTAAATGTTATTGACTATGGGTTTAAAATGGGTTTAATTTAAATGTGGGAAATAAAACTTATGAACATAAAAAGAATTCATTCTTTGGAGAGTAGAGAACTTTCGGGTTTACATTTCATCTACCCTATCAAATACTTAAACTTACTACCCAGTTGCATGCAACCTAAATCACTCGTTAACATTATCACGTATCGCTCACAACAAAGGTTATGTCTAACGGAAAGTAGAGAGAGCAACCGCATTGCCTCATCGATGATGTCTCACGCAACTCAACCACACGGAAGCATTAAGTTCCGATACCCAAGTGAATATTAAGCCTAAATCTATCTCTAGAATCTAGAACCTAATAGATGTTCATCCTAAATTCGGATTCAAAGAGGATATGTCTACCGGAACTCAAACCCAAATAAAGAAAGCAATCATCAACATTAATTTGTAAAATGAGTTTTATATAACACCATGAGCAATAAATATACATATAATCAAGGTAAACTTACATACAAACTCACAACAAATGGAAACTACAAAGGGAAGAGAGAAGAGGAATCAAAATCTCTCGCGATGTCAATCACGATCCAAGAATCATCCACCCCTAATCGTCGAGTTGCAACCTTCATTGATGTTTTTCTAAGCTCTAAACTATCAAAAAATGAAGTTGATGGAGTTGGGAGCAAAAATCCCCAAAACCATAACCTAAAAAATGAATGAAATGACTTAAATAACATTTCAAAAATCAGTCAAGTTTGCAAAGCAAACTTCAAAAATTGGCACCTGAGTGCCTCAGAACAGTTAAACCGCCTCTGCAATTCTGCAAAAGTTCGTAATGCGAACTTTTATTCGCAAAGCGAATATTCGCTGGAAAGTTCACAAAGCGAACTTTGGTCCCTTTTTCTACTACCATAAGTCTGGGAGCATTCGCTGGGAAGTTCGCAAAGCGAACTTGACAACACACCAGCCCTTGTTTTGACCATAACTTTTGAACCGTAACTCGGATTGACGCAAGGTCAGAGACGTTGGAAAGCTTATTCAATGCTCTTTATGAATATGAAAAGATATCCTTGCTTGAATACCTGTAAAAATGAAATAAAATAAACTAAACTTAATGATATTTATATGATGCGCAATATATACACTATAACGTAAAGTAAACGTATTTACAAACAAAGCGGGGTTTATTCGAATGATATTTACAAAAAGTATTGATAAGTGCAACAAAACTTATATACAAAAATAGCTACAATTTGCACTTATCAGTTCCTCATCATTAGCTTTATCCTCATAAATCTCTTTTGTGACAGTTTGGATCAAAGTTTCCTTTACTATTTCATACGAGAACAAGAATTTATGTTGATTGATGATGTAAGACTATGGAAGCAATTATGTTGATCTCCGATACAGTAGCACATGATGCATTTGTAAGGTTATCACTCCAACTCCCAAGTCAGCTACAAAGTCCAAGATCAATATAGTGAAATATGGAGATAAAAAAAATGTACATGTGTTGACTATATACGTCATATAATTTCAATCCGGATATGCATGGTTTAGCCCTCGCATTATGCCTTTGGCCAGCCCAAAATAGTCTCCCTCAAGGCTTATAGAATGGTTTCTAGCTGAGAAGTCTTTTAAAGTGGTTTTTGACATCTGGCTATTGTGTCCGACCATAGTGAAAAATACGAAAGTCATGAAGCAGTTATACAAGTAACAGGGAACAAGCACATTAAACGCTTTCCCATTATTGAGATGTTTTTCCCATCCCACAGACACGTGGACTTAGACCTGTAGGTTAGGACGGGGTCCCCCTCCCCTAGGGCACTCGAGTGAATCTGAATTACTTATATTCCCAAGGATCGGTTGATCCACCACCATCGGATTCCTTCTCCACTTCTGATCTAGATCGTTAATTTGATGTTTATTTCATAAAAGGCTGACTCTTTTTTCAAATGTATCTTGTTCCTTCGTTTACCATTTAAAATCTTCTCATCTTCCCTGATTTCATTCTTCTGTTCATGCGTTCCAAAAGCTTTAGCCATCCGACTTCCCTTTAGTGCGGGTCGTTATTTTTCTCATGTCTTCTTTTCTCAAGATACGTCTTAATATTCTTTCTGCATACTATTATGGACAACCTGAGGAAAATACCTTTAAACGTGGCCCTTGGACTTGATAATGATGAGTCTTCATAATATGTTGGAGTGGAGAACCCATAACTCGTTGACATTTTCTACTAGGCAGACTCTTCTATTCCTACCTAGAATGCGCTTAGTGCTAGCTTTGGGGCAGGGTTGGACTCTTCTGGTGATGTGGGAAGTTTTCGTTCGTGATGCCTCTCTCACTCGTTCCAAATTTAATTTAGGTATTACTTTATTTAAGATGGCGGAACATGAAACTGGTTTCCTTATTCAGTCTCTCAAGAAAGATCCTCACCATTGGTGTTCTTGGGTTTGCGCTTCTTTTTAGAATGTCCTAATATAGCTGGTCATAATGAATCATTTTATGATGCAAAGACGGATATGATTCGACCTAAGGACTTGCAGGAGCCGAATGATGCAGATCAATATCCCTAGTAGATCTTACGTGCCTTGGAATAATTTCCTCATATATCCAAGAAGTTGTCGTAATGAAGGATGCTTTTGAGGCGAGGTCATATTCTTATTGGTCTATATTCACCATCTCTAATGATAAAATGATTTATAGCAAGTTTGATAATTGTTCTATTACTTTCTAGATTGAATCTATCAAAAGGTGGGTGTTCGATTGCCTCAGACTGTTTTCAAAAAGGAGGTGTTGGGTCGCCTTCATATTACCCCCTCTCCAATTCACCCAGTTGTTTGGGCTTTCGTAAAAGTGTTTCAACACTGGTATAAATATAAGGGGAAAATGGGTTCCGCTTCGAAAAATCTCTTCTTTCATTTCTTTTTAATTAATCTTCCTTCGAAGAAAGGGCATGGCCACGAGCTAGTTTCCCTCTATTAGAAAGGCGATGACAAGGTTTTCCTTGTATATACTTAGAGTTAGAAGAATTTAAAGCCTCATTACTTCTTTGTGACTCCTCTTTCTCCTATGGCTCAGTTAGAATTATATGACTCCTTAACTTCTACTTCGGGGCCTGCTGCTTGCACGACCAAAGTCTGGAGGTTCTGGTCACCATACCACTTTGAGGAGAGATATGGTTCTTACTCCATCTCATACATTTTCCTCACTGCCAAAAGAAGGATATGAAGGAAACTTTACTTTTATTTCCCGATGGTTTGATAACTTGTTGGGACTTTGTGGATGTGAGTTTCATTGAGGATAGGAAGAAACTTTTTGGTGCTTGATCTGATTCTGTTATATTTGTTTGATGTTAAATTACATTATGCATACTTCCGAAATCTTCTTGTTTTCTTTTCAAATGATATCAAAAGTGAGTGAGAGGAAAATTCTCCGATTCTGGCGGTACCTGCACCTTATCTAGTTGATGTGCCAGCGGAGATACCCATTGTGCCTGTAAAAGAAGGTGGAACTTCATCGGTTAAAGCAAGAACACTTGTCTCCTTGGAAATGACTCAGTAGTCCTCTGAGTGGAGAAGTAATAAGAACAATGATATGCTCGATGATTTATCCTAAATAAAGAGAAATTATAGCAAAGAACTTGTCCAGGGGGAACACACCTAAAAGATTGAAGCTTTCTAGACGAGCCACTGCCATCGAGCTGAATGATAATGACAGGATCCTCTCCTTCAGCTGCCCTATGCCTTTGACTGTTGGATGTATCTGCTCTGTCTCGGAGATAAACACATGTGTGTCTATTGACTATTATGCTTATGCTTGCAAGCTCTTTGAGACAGTCGAGTCAGGGTTATTAGGAGAGTCCGCCTTTCAGATGTTGCGGATAACCTTCATCATATATTTAGTCGAGGCTAGTCGTGGGGATTTTTTGGCCCATGGTACTCTTCCTTAGAAGGTTGAATCTTTGCAAACATGGTATAACCTTGTCAAGTCACAAGTTCTTCACCTCCAAGGAGAATCTTCCAAGCTTTATTGTTGGTTAGATTAAATATCTCCAGGTCTGGATAAGGTAAGCGTGCATGGGACTTATGTATAATTGGTTGACTTGGTGGCTGATCTTCAGGCCACACTTGAAGAGGAAAATAAATCTTCCCAAGAGGCAAAGCTTTCTTTGAAAACTTTGTCTTTTTATGTCTTGGCCTCCAAAATATAGCTTGAGCACAATGCAAATGCAAATGTACTTAGAAGCACAATGGACCTTTCATTCCCACAACTTTCATAAACAATGTTGAACAACCAAAGGTAAAAGGCTCTTGGAATTATGAAGACAAGAAGCAAGTAATATATGAAAAGAAGGTAAAGAATATATTTGCATCAACATTAGGAATGGACAAATTTTTCCGAGTATCAAATTGAAAAACAATCAATGAAATTTGGGATACATTTGAAGTAATACATGAAGGCATAATGGAAGTAAAAAGATCCTAACTAAACACATAATTCCACAAATATGAGATGTTTAGAATGCAACCCGGTGAAACAATTTTTGATTTGCAAAAGATATTTACACACTTGACAAATCACTTGATGGAACTTCGAAAAATATTCACAAATGATGAGTAAAATCCCAAAGTTCTTAGATCATTGACAAAAGCGTGGCAACCAAAGGTAACAACTTTATCGAAGAAGAAATTTTTTTCCAAAATATCTTCGACGGCGTAGTTTGGAAAACTTCAAGAACATGAGTTAGAACTTGGAAGGAAAGAAAAATATGAAGGTCAAGAAAAGAAAGGCAAAATTATTGTCTTAAAAGTGGAGTCAAAGGAAACAATACAATATCATAATTCAAATGAAGAAGAAAATATTACCCTACTTGTAAAAAAAGCTTGGAAAATTTCTTCAGAAAGACAAGACTATAAGATTTGGTAAAGGAAGAAAAAAATTCAAGAAAAAGGGGGCTTCAACATCAAACCAGAATTTCACTTGTTTTGAATGCGGGAAGCAAGGTCACATGAAAACATATTGTCCATCTCTAGCAAAGAAAATTGGCTTCAAAAGAAAAATAATAATTCAAATCAAAGAAGGCCTATATTTCTTGGGAAAACATCAAAGTGAGTTCATCTTCCAACTCAGAAAATGAAGAATGTGCAAACTTCACTTTGATGGCCTCACACTATTCTAGTGATGAACAAGAGGTTAGTGATTTCAAAATTAATGATAAATCTTCATACGATAAATTACAAAATACCTTCCAAGAATTACATGAGGAATGTTTAATACTTTATAAAACATGTTCAAAAAAAAAAGAAAATAATTTTATCTCTAGAAAGTGAGGCTAATAACGTGAAAGTGGAATTAGACAAAGTTAAAAATACAACATGTAATAAAAATTGTTGAATTAAACCATGTCTTAAAAAAATATGAAAAATGACAAATTGGTTTATAAAGTGTGCTAAGAAAACAAGTATACTTTAATGATAAATAAGGGCTTGGATACTCTAAATTTGATAAACCAAGTACAAACTAAACTATTTTTGTTAAGGCTGACAATAAATTCAACAATGGAGAATCAAAGAAAGTGCAAGTTGTAATTAATCCTAAGGAGGCATATGCTAAAAATAATTCTTAAGTTTATGAATATAATAATTTCTTTAAGCCTACGTGTTTTTATTGTAATACAAAAGGCCACACTTTTAATGCTTGTTATATAAGAAACTTTGGTAATCGTAATGGTGAGTATGTGTGGGTAAGGAAAGAAACTAACTCTAGAGGATGCAAAAAATAATGGGTATCCAAAAAGTAATATTGATTGTTTCTTTTAGGTATTTGGAAACCATGTGCTAAAATTATTAAATTAAGATTGGTTGTTCAAGATACAATAAGACTATATGATATGGTAAGATTAAAATTTTATTTGGTTGAAGAATAATTCAAAAGAGTGGCACTTTCAAAGAGCATCAACAATGATATCAATATTGACATAAATCATTGCGAAGAATATAAGTACTTTAATATATGATGTATATTTTCCATATGTTACTTTACTTTGAATTTTACTACTTTTCCTTTTGATAATGTCAAAAAGGGGGAGAAGAGATGGTTGTTTTTTGCTAATTTTCTGGATACAAATGACAAAGCTTGAATTACAAAGAAAAATGGGGAGATATACAAGATATGGGGAGTATCATATGTCAAACAAAAACTTCCCATCCATATATCTTGTAATCATCAAAAAAACGGAGGATTGTGAAAATGATGTTCATTATTTATCTTAGTTTAATTTTGATGAAGAAAAAATCTTATCAAAGAGAAATATCAAAGAAGAAAAAAATTGGAATCAAGAATCAAGAATGCATAAGCTTATGAATATATTGGAAGAAAAGGAGATTAATCTTGAAGCAAATGTATTCAAATGCAATTCATATTATGTATACCCTTAGATGCTAAAAAAATCATTCATCTTTTCATCTCTAATTTTCCTAAGCATTCGTGCATCAAAACCACTCAATTGAAGCCTTTTCAAAGCATATTTTTAAAATTTTATAGGATGGTAATCAGTTACACTTTTGGTGTAATCGATTACATACCCATTCATCCATAAATTTTAAAATGTTGAATCTTCACTTTTTAAGTCAGGTAACTGGTTAACCGATTTAAGAAACTTGTTGTTGTTTGATATTTGAAAATTGTTCTGCACTTTTTAAATCAAGTATTCGTTTAATCGATTTAAGAAACCCTGTACAAAATGCAGAATTGTATTTTTTCATAAATCATTGTCATTCTAAACTATCGCAAACCTTCATTGAAATGTCTCAAACTTATGTATTTATTCATAGATATTTCTTATGATGTACTTAAGGCAAAATACATCTGTTTTTCAAATTACCTCTTTCACGTATAATTTCATACAATTCAAATCTTTTTTACTAGTGTTCACACAACTTTAACAATGATATTTTGTGCATAACTTTCATATCATTCAAAGAGTTTCATTCAAATTTTCTGAGTACTTAAGGTTTTTATATTTGAATTGTACATTAAAAGAGAAGATTTATTTTTGTATTGGAATTAATTCGAGAACATTTCATATATTCAAAATCTATTTTGATCCCCAAGTGTGGGGTGGCAATTTTTTGTAATAGAAAATGGTGTGCTTACTAAAAAGTGTTTTCAATAGCAAGTTGTGTGCTTTCTAAGCGTTGTAAACACAAAGTAGTGTACTTTCTAGTTTATGTGAGAATCATCATAGCGTTTGATGATTTTGGAAAAAGGTCATTTGATTCGGGGAGTTCAAAGTCCACCATAAGTTTGATGTTTATGTTGAAATATTGTAAGAGAGGTCTTGGTGCGAGGCTTGTACAAAGATCTAACATAGCAGAAATCATTCAAGGTGTGAAGGGAGCAGTTGTACCCTTGGTTGATAAGGAGAAGTAGTATAAATATCTTGTGTTCATTTATTTTCCATCATTTTAGATTTCTCCACTTTTTATTGGTAAGAACTTATCTTTATCATATCCAAAGATAATTAAGATCATAGCGCAAAATCGATAAAAAAACGGGCAATCTTAATTCACACCCCCTCTTAGGTTGCATCTCATAGTTACATTAGATACAATTTTGAAAATGACATGTAAATTCCTCATTAATTAGATTTTAATATTTCAACCTAAGTCCATTTAGTGATAAATAGTACTAACCCTAATATCATTTAAAGGAAACAAGGAGCTTCCACCCTTCCATTCTATGTTTTTCCACCGATGAAAAAATAGTTACGTGCAAAAGTGGAGTGGACCAAAAAAATATAAAGGAATGTAAGGTTGAGGGAACAAAAGAACTAACTTTTGAAACAGGGGCTAAAAAATTAAAAAGACATAAATAGAGGATGAGAAGTGCATGCATTTAAACATATAAATTCTTTTAAATTAAATTATAAAATTATTGGTCTATAAGGCTTATGCCAACATTTTTTGTTTCCTACAATGTCTTGCACTAGACTAGTCTTAGGTCATATTGTTATACTCAAATCATATCAAACTAAAAATATGGAGGTCATTCTCAATTATTTGCTTGCATAGAGGGAAATCCTCGGGGCAGGAAATCACTCTTAACTAAAGTTTCTTTCTAGTTTAGAGACACTCCCAACAAATTATCCAAAATAAGTTTTACCCCTTTGGTGAAACTTTGACACTCTTTAGATCTTCCATGATCATAACATATAGAGTTAATTGTCATTTGAGAACTTGTCCAAGTAGAGCATGTATCCATATTTAATGGTGTAAGAGCTCTTCATATCACAATTTTATATAAGTTGATTTATTGCAACATAATGGTGAAAGGTGCTTAAAGAACTCTCATTTCGTGGATGTTTTATTAGATTAATTATTTAATTAATCAAATATAGATTGACATAATTAATTATTAATTAATTATATTATGGTCTATTGTTATTAAACACTAAATAAATAAATTGTTTGATTGGGTTTTGTGTCTAAATGGACCGTGATGGATTAGACTATTCAGTTAAGTCCAATGAGAGGTCTCTGTCTTCCGCCGTTTAGCTATTTAAGTATCTCCCCATTAGACAATTAACATAATCTGAGGTTTCAATCTTATCGATGGGATATTTTCCAGTCGAAGACTCTTCCGGTGGGAATCGAAGGAGTTGGGAGTGACTCGGTTTACTTTTCTAAATTTCCAGAAGATTTTAAAGCTGTGGACATTTTTGAAATATTTAAGGAGCATGGTGATTTATTCGAAGTTGTTATCCCCCCTAAGAGGAACAAGTTTGGGAAACGTTTCAGTTTTACGAGATTTAGTGGTGCTTCTGATATTAGAATCCTTGTTGTAACTTTGGACAATATCTTCATTGGGAGTAAGAAGTTACACATTAATGTTCCTAGGTTCGACAGGAGAGAATGAGCTGATGCCACCCATAAGGGAGTTACTAGTAAAATCCCTTCAGACAGATCAAAAGAAGGTCCTGGTATTCCTCCTTATAGGAATTCAAAAAATAATTGTAGCTTTGTTAGAGGGAGGTCTTTTGCTGAGGTAATAGGTAGTAAAGTTGAAGGTTGTTTTGTCTATCCAGAAAAGAAGACAGGAGCTTGCTTAGAGTATTTTACGAAGGAGGAGGAGGTCACAAGGTTTAAGAAAGATTTTGTCGGTTTTGTGGTGGTAACGGGTTCGTCTTATAACATTCAAACACATTTTGAGATGGAAGGTTATTTCTCCATTAAAGTCACACCGTTAGGAGCCAATATTTGTCTGTTCGAGATGGAATAAGGGGAGATTCGCGACCTCATTCGAGAAGGTAAGTCGTGGTGGCAACAATGGTTCACGGAAATCCGTCAATAGAGGGAAGATGATGTAGATAAAGAGAGAGTGACATGGATTAGGTGTTTTGGTATTCCTTGCCACACGTGGAACCATTCTTTCTTTGTCTTTTTTTGGATAAAATGGTGGGTTCTTTGATCTGTTTAGACGATAATACTATGAAGATAGAAAGTATGGATGTGGTTGGGTTTTTGGTTCGAACTAGATGCTCCTTGCTTTCAATGAAACTTTTTGGATTAAGATTAACGGGGAATCGTTCTGTATTAAAATGTCTGAGGACTCCCATGCTCCTATGTGTATTAATGTTAAGAACAGGGAAGTTTCGGTGAGGGAGGGTGTTTTTAGTTCTGGTGGTGATGAAGTCTGGGGTTCCTACCGCTCAGACAGAGAAGGAAGTGTAGAGAAGTCTTCAGAAAGTGCTTCCGGCTATCAAGTCCCTGAATTGGTCATGTTCCCTATTCTCGAGGAAGGGGAAATCTTGGAAGATGGAAAGCAAATTTTTGTTCCCAACAAGGTTTATTCAGAAGCTACTGGTAAGAAGCTTGTTGGTGCAGCAGAGGATACAGGGTTGTCTGACGCTAAGGGTGACTACTTGACACCTTTAGTTATGATAGGCGGAAATGTGGATCACAACAAGGGTGGGTATATTCCCCTAAATATACAACTGAATCCTAAGTTGACAGATATGGGCCTCAGCCGTAATAGTAAGGATGATTTGTCTGCTCTAGGTGCTTTTAGTCAGGAAGTGGAAAAGCTAAAAAGGAAACAATCTTTTCTTGAGAATGTGGTTTTATCTAAGTTGGGGTTGAAGAGTGGGTCTGAGGACATTAGGCCCATTAATGAAATGGTTTTAGTGAACTCTAGGTCCAACTCTGTTAGTGCTTCTTCCTGTCCATCTAGAAGGAACGCCAATAACATTACTCTCATTCCTTCGCCAACCTTTACATCTGTTCCAATTTCTTCGAGCCTTAAAATGAAAGGGGGTCCTCTTCGAGGAATTCTGAGGAGATCCAATTTTCGGGAGGGGAAGATTTATGTTGCGATTCTACGCACGATTCAACCATAAGAAAAGGTAACATTAGGTTTTGGGATAACTTTGAAACTAATGTTGGAGACAAAGTCTGGCAAGCAATTAAGAGGTTAGGGGTCGTTCCTACGGATATGAGTAGGGATTATCAGAAGAAAATTAAGGAGATGGAGGTTCGAGACAAGAAGAGATCGAAGGTGATGAAGGTGAATGCTATCAAGGTGTAATGATTATTGGGTCACTGAACATCAGAGGGGAGGAAACAATTCGAAAAGGAGAAGAATTGAGAGTTTGATTGAGTTGGGTAAAGCGAATATCTTTTTTATATAGGAAACTAAATTGTTGGTGGTGGATGCTTCTTTGGCTAAAAGCTTCTGGCCTAATCATAACGTTGGTTGGTCATTCTCTGGTTCTAATGGCTTTTCAGGTGGTTTGCTTACAATTTGGAAGGAAGGTTTGATTGACATTATTTTCTCTTTTAAGGGAGATGATATCTTGGTGTTAAGGTTAGTTGAAAGGGATATCATTACTATCTTGTCAATGTTTATTCACCATGTAGCTTAGTCAAGAAACGGAAGCCGTGGAGCAGTATTTTTGAGCTGCAGAAGATGTACACTGATAGTGAGTGGTGCGTAGGAGGGGATTTTAACTCTGTGGTTAACAGTTCGGAGAGGTTTGGGAGAAATCAAGTGGATAGGAACACAAAGATGGTGCAGTTTAACGAATTCATTAATGAATTAAATATAACTGATCTTCCTTTCAAGGGAAACTCTTTTACTTGGTTTAGTGGAGATGGGAAGTCGATGAGTCGTTTAGATCGGTTCATACTGTCAAATTCTTTGATCACGAGATAGGGGGTAGTTGGGCAATCTATTAGAGCCAGCGACGTTTTTTATCATTGCCCCATTTGGTTAACAATCAACATTAAAGACTGGGGTCCTAAACCCTTCAGAGTTCTTGATTGCTGGTTGGATCATAAAGATTTAGCGGGTTTTATCGAGAAGGTTTGGAAGCACGCAAAGGTGGTAGGGAGAAGTGATTTTGTTATTAAGGAAAAATTTAAGATTCTTAAGGAGAGCCTTATAAAGTGGAACGTCGAGGTCTTCGGTAAGATTTCTTTGGAAGTTGAGGAAAATAAGTCTGACATTAACTTGATTAATGATCTTCTTAGTAGCTGCAAGGATGAAGAGGTTGGAGATTTGGTTAAGTCTAGGAGTTTTGCAGTGAGTGAGTTGTGGAGGAATTTAAATCTTCAAGAGCGTATTCTGATCCAAAAATCTGGGATTAGATGGAGACGTGAGGGAGACATCAACAATGCTTACTTTCATAAATCTGTGAAAGAAAGAAGGAGACGTAATTTTTTAGGTGCTGTTAAGGGTTTACATGGTCTTTGTGAATCTGTTCAGGATGTTAGGGAAGAGACTAGACGTCATTTTTCTGCTAAATTTTCTGAAGAAGATGTTCAGTGGCCAAACTTGGACGGTATTGATTTCAACAAGTTGTCTAGTGCTGATCAAATAGGTTTAGAAGCTGTTTTTTCTGAGTTAGAGATCAAGGAAGCTGTTTGGAGTTGTGTAGGATCGAGATGTCCAGGTCCCGATGGCTTCAACTTTTTGTTTATCAGAAGGTTTTGGTATGTTTTTAAGGATGATATTTCTTGGTTCATCAAAGAGTTTCATTCAAAGTCAAAGGTTTCTAAAGCTATAATTTCTTCTTTCTTGACATTAGTTCCCAAAACTAACTCTCCTTTGGGTTTGGATAAATATAGACCCATTTACCTGGTGGGTAGCCTTTATAAAATTTTGAGCAAGCTTCTAACTAATAGGTTAAAGGCTGTTGTGTGTTCATTGATCTCTAAGTGCCAGACGACTTTTGTTTCGGGGAGGAATTTATTGGATGGGGTGTTGGTGGCAAACGAAACGGTGGATTTTGCGACTCGCGAGAAGAAAGGTTGCCTTTTATTTAAGGTAGGGTTAATACCATTTCACCCCCTACCATATAGGCGACATCCGGTTTACCCCCCTATAATTTTTTTTTAAATGCCCCCTTTCCATTCCAAGATTCCATCATTATATACCTTTGATAGATCTGGCACATGCCAGGTGCTAATGTGGCATGCTAAGTGTTTTTTTTTTCATTTTTTTAAATTTACATGCATGCTTGTTATTTTCCACATCAGAAATGTTATATATTGTGTTACATTTGCCTTTTCATTTTAGCCCTCTTCATTTTCCCTAACTGAGAACCACCATTGAAGCTTAAAGCTGTGCAACCTCAATGAAGCAATTCGTGCGTAGAATCACTGAAGGAATCAACTGATCATGTCGTGCCCAGAAATGGAATCACGTCCAAAGGTATGAG
The DNA here is from genome assembly GCA_022829125.1 of Lathyrus tuberosus. NCBI lineage: Eukaryota > Viridiplantae > Streptophyta > Magnoliopsida > Fabales > Fabaceae > Lathyrus > Lathyrus tuberosus. Next base: position 747,842 of record JALAZF010000392.1, on the reverse strand, counting down.
TATTTCATCCCATTTTTTTCATTTTTCTGGTTTCGTGTGTTAGTGTTTAGTCTGATGTTAGGGTTCCCTTTACAGATTATGGGTAAGTTCAGTGTTGTTATTCATCATGGAGGGGAGTTTGTTAAGGAGAAAAATATGTTTTACAGTTGTGCTAGGGTTTTAAACAATAGATGTGCTAAGTCCATGTAGGTAGCAAAGGTCGTGGTAAACAAGATGCAGACAAGTGAGAAAGTGAGAATTGCTGACATCATTCAAGACATGAGGAAGACTTACTCAATAAGGATTACACCAAGTAGGGCATGGAAAGTAAAGGAGATTGCAAAACATATTGTTGAAGAAGATTCTGTTAGACAACATGCAATGGTTTGGAGGTATGCAGCTGAATTAAGAAGAGCATGTTCCTAGGAAGAGATTAGATAAGGAGGTATTCATGAGTGGGCAATGGAATCCATCTTGGTGTATGAATGACCAATGGGATGTCAAACATGCATACAATTCTCAACAGTTTGTTGTTGATGTGGGAAAAAGAACATGTTCTTGTGGGTTTTGGGCTTTAGTAGGAATTCCATGTAGGCACGCTTGTGCAGCATTGGCTTATAGGCAACTTAAACCTGAGGATTATGTGGATGATTGCTACTCTATAAAAAAATATGGACTGGCATATGGTGTTGCAATTAGCCCAATAAATGGGATGGGTATGTGGCCATCAGTTGAAACAGATGAATTACTTCCTCCTTTATACAAGAAAGGTCCTGGCAGGCCCAAGAAGCTAAGGTCCAGGGAACTAGGTGAGGGAGGTTCAAGAATGAGGAGAGTTGGAGTTACCTATAGATGCACCAAGTGTGACAAAATTGGGCATAACTCAAGAAAGTGTAAGGCTACAGTTCAGAACCCAGATGCTTTGAAAATAAAGGTACATAATATGATGTTGTTGATTCCTATTCATATTAATATGCATTGCAATATTTTTTGACTTGTTCATATTAATATGCTGTTGTTGATTTGGCTTTCATTTGCAATTGCAGAGGAAGACTCCTAGGAAAAAGTTTGGACATGTACCAGTTGATGAAGCACAAAATGATGAAGGAGATTTACCAGTTGATGAGCAAGAAGCTATACCAGTTGATGAAGGACAAGTTGATGAAGCACCAGTTGATGTAGCATATGTTGAAGCACCAGTTGATGACCAAGAAGCTGTACCAGTTGTTGAAGCACAAGTTGATGACACTAATACAATCCCAAAGGAGATGAACAAGCTCAAGGGCAAGAAAAAAGTGACAGTTGGTGGACATAAAAGATCAAGTGACAGGTTGAGGGTGTTGAAAACTAAGACACATAATGGACCTGGAAAAACTATTGCTGGAACAACTTATAGTGCTTTTAATTACAATATGTTATGACAGTTGCACTTCAAGTGCTTTTGGAAATGTTAATTTTGTTATGTGGGTTTGGAAATGTTAATTTTGTTATGTTGGTTTGGAAATTTTGATTTTGTTATGTTGGTTTTGTAATGTTGAATTTGTTATGACAGATGCACTTAGATGCACTTACAGTTTGCTTTTGACAGATGCACTTCAGGTGCTCTTGACAGATGCACTTCACATGCTTTTGGAAATGTTGATTTTTTTATGTTGGTTTTGTTATGTTGAATTGCTTATGACAGATGCACTTAGATGCACTAATAGTTTGCTTTTGTTGGTTTTGTTGTGTTGACTTGTAAACAACAAACTTTGTAGACAACATAAAACAACATCCATGACACTATCAGGGCCAGCATCAACCATAATTTTTTTCTTTTTCAATTTTCAACATCTTGTTCAACTTTTCAGTCTTCTTTGAACATGCCTCCTTCCCATATTCTTTGGCAAACTCCTTCTCATATTCTTCAGCAAAACCTTTAAGCTGCCCAATTGTGAATTCATAGTTGTTACACTCCATTTCTTCACCTCTGAAAACTTCTGTGTTTGGACTGCTCATAAGAAGGTCATCCACTTCATCGTCCCAGACGAACAAATCGCATGCTACCACACTCTACTTTTAGAAATTTTCAGATGAATCAGAGATGTTACTATACTCTAATTAGAACCAACAAATACAAATTACCTTTCCACAATTTTTGCATCTCCAAAACTTCCTCCTAGGGTTTTCTTGGGTATTTGACACGAACATCTTCATTGGAATGTTGCAACCACATTTGGGTATTTCCCTACCGGTTGAATTGACAATTGAGGAACTTCTGCTACCACCCATTTGGAGAAGATCGAGAATATGCCCTAATTTGGAGAAGATGGAGAATATGCTCTAATTTGGAGACACGATTTTGAGAAGATGGTGAATAGGAACTTCTGTTGCAGATACGCATTGGAGAAGATGAACACATATATAACATTTCTGATGTGGCAAATAACAAGCATACATGTAATTTTAAAAAAATGAAAAATAAAAAAAAACCACTCAGCATGCCACATTAGCACCTGGCATGTGCCAGATCTCTCAAAGGTGTATAATGATGGAATAGGCATTCAAATTTTTTTTTACAGGGGGGTAAACTGGATGTCGCCTATATGGCAGGGGGTAAAGTGGTATTAACCCTTTAAGGTAGATTTTGAAAAAGCCTACGACAACGTTAACTGAAACTTTCTTAGATATATGTTAAAGAGAATGGGTTTCGGGTGCCGGTGGATGAAGTGGATGAAGGCTTGGTTTTTTTGAGTTATATGTCGGTATTGGTCAACGGAAGTCCGACAATTGATTTTGAGGTGTAGAAGGGCTTAAGGCAAGGAGATCCAATATCTCCCTTTCTCTTTGTAATTGTCGCAGAAGGCTTAGCTGGGATGGTTAGAAAATCTGCTGAGATTTATGAGTTCAAACGTTTTTCTTTTAACGGGAGATGCGAAGTTGACATTTTACAATTTGCGGACGATACTCTTCTTATAGGCAGCAGCTAATTTTCTATCGTGCCGAGTGGAAGTCAAATTGTTCTCTTTTCTTGGCATCCATATTGGGTCGAATCCTAGAAGGCTAGCGATGTGGAAACCTTTGGTGAACAAAGTGAGACTTAGATTATCTAATTGGAAGGGTAGGAATTTTTCGTTTTGAGGCAGATTGACTTTAGTGAAATCACTCCTTGGTAGCCTGTCGATTTTTATGCTTCCATTTTATAAAGCTCCTAAATCGGTGTGGAAGGAGATTGACGGTATTCGTAATAGATTTCTTTGGAGTGGTTTAGATGTTTGTAGGAAGGTTTATTGGGTGACTTGGGAGGACGTGTGCAAACCTTTTAACGAGGGAGGTCTAGGAGTCAATAAAATCGAAGAAGTGAACGCAACGTTGTTGATGAAATGGAAGTGGAGAATGATTAAAGAAAGGGACACTCTTTGGATGAAAGTACTGTCGGCTAGATATGGAGATATTCCATCGGCAGTGAAGGTTGGAATTTGGAGTGCAAATCAGAAGCATTGTTCTAACTGGGTGAAGGATATTATGCTGATTGAAACATCTATAGCAGGTCCTGGTTCTGTTGTTTCCTGTTTTATTAATAACTGCAATTTTTCTTTGGGGGAGGGTAAAGATCTCTTGTTCTGGTCGGATAAATGGGTGGACGATACTTCGATGAGAGTCATTTTTCCCGTGGCTTATGAGGCGAGTTCCCTAAAATATGCTGCTGTTGAGAAAATGGGAGATTGGCAAGGAGGTTTGTGGAATTGGAACGACCTTGGGCTGGCTGCGCAATACGATGTCGATCGGATGGAAATTCTAGAGGCGCTGAAGAACTGTTTTCTGAGACAAGGTGTTAAGGACGAAGTCAGGTGGCTGCCTGAAGCGGACGATAATTATACGGTTAGTTCTGCCAAACGTATTTTTGAAAAAGGGAGGTATCTTAATTCCGTGGCTTTGGATTTTAAGAATTCTCTAGTCGTGTTGTGGAATTCTAAAGCTCCTTTTAGGGTGAGAGCCTTCGTTTGGAGGTGCTTTTTGAACCGTATTGCGACGAAAGACGCGTTACAACGCAGAGGGATTCTAAGCTCAGTCCATGATCTTCTTTGTCCTCTTTGCTTCCAAGAGGAAGAAGATTTACAACATCTATTTTTTGGTTGTGAAGTATCTAAGGGTATTTGGATCAAAGTTGTGGAGTGGACGGGGACAGATTGGGTTCCGGAGGAGAGTTCGTGGAAAAGCTTCTCTGCTTGGTCTAAGAAGGATTGTTTTAAGGAAGTGAAGACAGGTAATTCGGTGGTTATTTGGATGGCGGTGGTGTGGAACATATGGAAGCTTAGAAACTCGATTATTTTCAACGGGGCTTCTCTTTCGGTTATGGACCTCCTTTGGAAAATAAAGCTTACGGCTTGGAAGTGGTCTATGATTAGGGAAAATTCTAATCCCAACTGTTGTTTCTTTGATTTTTGTCAAGTTCCTCTGGTTTGCTTGATGTAATCATCGGTTGGTTAGGATTTTCCTTCTGTTTCGTAGTGTTGTTTCCGTTTCTTGTTTTGTTTGCTCCCTTATGGGAGTTTTCTTTATATCGAGGGTTCGAGTACCCCTAGTACTCGTTTAATATCAATCCTTGCTTACAAAAAAAAAGTAATTATCTCATACTCACTCTTCCGACAACCGCCTCTCAAATCCTACAAGGTACATCGTTCTTATCATTGTTGATTATTCTTTAATATAACAATATGCTATAATTTGTATCTATTCAATTTTATTAAATCCTTCAATTGGTATCAAAGCCTTATAGATACATATTATGGCTATTACTGATGTAGATGTCCTAATTATTTAATTATTTAAAATATATTACTCTTTATGTTTTTTTAATGTGTACCATCCGTTAAATTACTCACACGATTTTATTAATTTTGTTTACAAGTAAACAAAACCCTCAAAATAAGCTGTAATGTGTATAATTGGTGAATGAATGTGAATTTATCACGTGTGTGTACGTGTGTGTTTAGAAAGAGTTTTTTTTAATAAGCAAAATTATATTGATCAAGGATACAAAGGGGTATCCTAACCCATTTACAAAAAGATCCAACCTATACCATCACAATTGCTATAAGAATTCTCTAGGAAAGTTAAACCAATTATAATAATTACAACCCCCAAAATTCCTATTTTTCTTACCAATCCACCACCATGAGAACACAAAGACATTGTTTACAATGTTCTCCTCATTCCAAATTTCATCTTTGAACAAAATATTGTTTCTACCTAACCACAAAAACCAACAAATGATCAACCATAAAGCCACTCCTTTTTTGATATCCATCTTTTTATCCAAACAAACCTTGACCCAATTCAAAAAATAGTCATTCAAGTTTGTAACATTTTCCAGACTAAAATCCAACCAAGCATATATTCTACACCAAACTTTATAACTTTTACAACATAAAAGTAAAATGTGGTCCAAATTTTCTTCAACCAAAAAGCAAACTGGACAAACCAAGTCATGTGGATTGGATAAAACACCACGTACCCGTAAATTATCTCTCGTCGAAAGTCTATTATGGAAAATTCTCCACCCAAACATAACCGTCTTCAAAGGTGATGCAACCCCCCATAATAATTTGAAAAAAACAGAATCCGGGAGAGGGTCGACGTCTTCATAGAATTCTGCCATCAGCCAATCATAGCACGTTTTGACCGAGAACACTCTACTGGAATCAAACGGCCATACCAGAACATCAATTGAGTCCCTGGATAGAATCACATTCTGCAGAAGTAACCTGAGATCAACTAAATCTTCATCTGCAGTGAGAGAGGATGATGGTTGCTGAACTAAGGAAGAAAGAGACCAAGAATTGCTATCCCAATTCCAATAATCCATGACAGTGGCATGTTTAAATGCCGCCTCAGCCCATAAGAAAGGGAAAAGGGAAGAGACAGAAAAATTACCTAGCCATCTTGACACCCAAAAAAATGTGTGTTCACCATTACCTACTTTAGAAGAGATTAAGTCACCGAAAGTTTTATCTCCAAAACTATATATTACCTTAAAAAGGTCTCTCCACCACAGGGAAGGTTTGATTTTATAAGAAGGTAACTCACCGACCGTTAACGCAAAAGAATAGTTACCATATCTACTCCTCAAGAGTTTTCTCCATAAAAAATCAGTAGTGCCTATAAGTTTCCATGCCCATTTCGCCATGAAGGCCATATTGAAACATTTGATATCTTTAATACCAAGCCCGCCTTCTTCTTTCGACCTACAGACAAGCTTCCATTTTATCTAATCAATACCATTTTTGTAAACAGACCCACACCATAAGAACCGTCTCTGAAGTGAGGTGAGAATTCGAACCACTTTGGTAGGTATCTTAAAAAACGACATGAAGTGGATAGGAAGATTGGACAACACCGATTTTATAAGAGTAGATCTCCCCCCATAGATAGAGATCTACCTTTCCAAGAACTTAGTCTTGACCTGACTTTGTCAATTACCAGCTTCCAAAATGATAAGAGTCTTTGATTTCCACCAACCGGGATCCCCAATAATTTGAAAGGATAAGCATCTATTTTACAAGAAAGAAAACATTCCGCAGCCTTAAGGATAGAAACTTCAGCACCTAAACCAATAATAGAACTTTTGTTGTAATTTATCTCTAACCCCGAACAGAGTTGAAAGCTTTTGAGTATTATTTTTAGGGACTAAAGATTATCCCAGGAACCTTCACCAAGGATGATCGTGTCATCTGCGTATTGAAGAAGATGAAATGAGGTATCACTGTTAATAGTCAGCCCCTTAAAGAAATTCCTAGCCACTTCCCTTTTCAGGAGCACTGCCAAACCTTCAGCGGCAATAGAGAATAGAAACGGAGCCAGCGGGTCTCCTTGTCTGAGACCTCTTGAAACTTTGAAATCTTTTGATGGACTACCATTGATAAGGATCGACATATGACTATGCATAACTCCACCTTCTATCCAAGACATCCACTTATTACCGAAACCCATGATCTCCATGACTTTGCGTAAATAAGACCAATCAACGCAGTCATATGCTTTTGCGAAGTCCACTTTCATCAACAATCCATTCAACTTACTTCTTTTTGCAAAATCAACGACTTCGTTAAGGGAAAGAACACCATCAAGTATATTCCTACCGTCGATAAAGGCAGTTTCTGACTCAGAAATAATACTACCCATCACACCTTTGATTCGGCAGGAAAGAATCTTGGCGATAACCTTATAGACGCACCCAATCAGGCAGATTGGCCTATAATCCTCAAAGGTGATGGGGCTGTCTATTTTAGGAATAAGAACCAGGAATGAGGAATTAAAGATTTTAGGCAAGGAACCCTCATTAAAGAATTCTGTAATGCAGTTTCAGAAGTCATTCCCAATAATATTCCAACATTTCTTCAAGAAGTCGAAGCTGAAACCATCTGGCCTGGGAGTTTTGTCACCACCACAGTCGAAAATAGCCCTTTTAATCTCTTCCCATTCAATGGGGGCTTCCAAAGAGGATTTGTCACTAGATGAGAGTTTAGAGAAAAGTTCATCACCAATGTGCGCCAAAGGTGTGTTAGCCCGCTGGAATTTCTTCTTAAAGAATTTGTAAGCAGCATCTTTTACACCCTCAGGATCCTCCACCATAACATCCTCCATGGTAATCGATGATATAGAATTAAGAGTCAACCTTTTTTTTATAGCCGCATGGAAGAACTTAGTATTGAGGTCACCTTCTTCAATCCATTTTAGACGAGCCTTTTGATGAAGAATGCTTTCTTTTAACCGAAGATGGCTCCACACTTCATCCAAGGCTTCAGTTCTAGCATTAAAGTCTGCATTTGTAATTTCACCAGAATTTGCAGCAATATAGTCTTCAATATTGTTGACAATGCCAATATTGTTTGAGATCCTAGTGTCAATCCAGCCAAATACGTTAAGGTTCTACCACTTAAGTCTTTCACGCATAAACTGTAGTTTTTTTGATAGAATGAAAGAAGCCTTTCCTTGGATAACATGAGAATCCCAAGTCTCCTTGACAAAGGCTTCAAATTCTGGATGCTCCAGCCAACATTTCAAGAATCTGAACGGTTCTGGACCCCAGTTGATGTTCCTGGCGGATATCCAAACCGGTCTATGATCGGATATGTCTCTCTCACCCACTCTTCGATGAACCAAATTCCAATCATTTAGCAGCCCAGGCGATATGATGAATCTATCTAAACGGCTGCAAGATTTTCCAGATGAGCTGTACCACGTGAATTTATTCCCGATAACAGGGAGATCTATCCCACCTAATAGATCGATAAAATCACCAAACTCAGCTAAGTGCCTTCTGTTAATAGCACTTCTACCAATTCTCTCACTAGGAGATTTAATGGCGTTGAAATCTCCTGCTATAACCCATTCTCCGGCTGCCAAAGAAGATTTAAGAGCAAGAATTTTACTCCACAAAGCTCTCTTTTCAGCTATGGTATAGGGGGAATATATATTGAAAAAATAGACGTTTAAACCTTTCCAGACTGCATTTATGCCGATATAGCCCACTCCACGAAAACTACATAAAGGGACGAACAAGTTTGATCTCCAAATTATGAGCATACCTCCTACAAGACCAGTTGCATTTGAAGCCGTCCATTGACAATCTTAGCCACCCCACAAACTAGAAACCAATTGGTCTGTCATCAAAGAACACTTTGTTTCTTGGAGGAAACAAAGATCAGCCCCCACTTTATTCATCAAAGATCCAATCTTCTTCCTTTTAATAGCACTGCCACACCCTCTGATGTTATAAGTTAGAAAATTCATAAATGACTACTAGCAACAACCTTCTTATGCTTTGGTATTGATTTGGTTTTGTCTTTGGTTTCCATCTTCTGGATAACAGATTGAAACACCTCGTCGTCTTCAACAGCCTCCACCCCAAGGTCGTTCTTCATGGAATTCCAGATTTTGGCTGGAAGACCCTCAAGCTTCTTTTTTATCCTAGAGTTGCTATGGGAGACATTCCCGTCACACAGGGAGGTGCCAGGCAACGAGGACCCAACAGAACATCTAGAGATGTTATCATCGTCCTCAAGATCCTCCACAAGATTATTATTCTCAGCTTTTGTTCTGTAAGGATAACTGAGGCCATTCCAATTACTTTCAGATTGCAACAATGTGGCGTAGTAAGACGGGACAAAAGGGATTTTAATTTTTTGGTAGATCTCTTCAATAAGCTTTTTCTTCCTTTTGGGTAAGCCTAAGGAAGGGGACCTTGGTGAAGGTACCAAAATTGGTCCAGGATTTGCGCACACTCCTCTGGATGTAGGAGTTTCAGGAACAGCTTCAGAGGACTCCAAGTCATTAGGAAGTAACTGACTTACAGGACAATTAACTTCTGCAGGATCGTCTGAAATCAAGTCTTCAGAATTCTAAGACATCTCGTCAGTCACACCACGACTCAAATCAGAAGCTTCTTGGGTTGATGTTGCAATAAAACCCCCGACATTAGAGTCAAAATCATCTTTATGGCTGCTTTTGAAAGTCTTCTTACAAGTGGAACCTGTCATTTCAGATTGCACACCCCCACACGTCTCATGACTTGAGCCTAGTTGACCCCCCTCAACGTCTCCATCCTCAAACAAATCATTGTTGTTTAAATCTTCTCTTGGATTCTCATTGCCAAAAACACCTTGAGCATCACTGTCTGAAGAAGAGACCTCCGAGCTATCTTCAGACCCATCTCTCCTTGCCAAATTGGATTTGTAAGAGCAGATACCAAATGAATCCTCCACAATTTTAATCCGGAAAAGTCTGTCATTCACATCAATACTAATGACCTCATTGAGATTCATTGCAAACATCGTCCTAATTAGGAATCTAGCTACATCCAATCTGTTGTGTTTCTGAGTATCTTCGTCCATTCTCACAAAGGAACCAATAGTGGCAGCCAAGAATTTAAAAAATTTCTCCCCCCATACATGACACGGGAGACCAAAACAGCTAACCCAAGTTAATCTTTCTGTATCCACATCTGAGGGGGACCAAGGATGCATGTCATCGAACCAACGAGAAACCCAGGCAATATCGTCCTCAATCAGCTTTTTAATATCACCTGTCACTTCCTCTTCCAGAAGACAGAGGTTGGTCCCTAATGGTGTGGCTTTGATCTTGAAATAACCCTCAGAGTAAAGCGCTTCTTGAACCTCAAACGAAGTTCCAGGATTGGATAAAACCCCTACGAAAGCTTGTTCGAATCGTTCGAGATGTTCATTATCAACGTTAAACATCAAATGTGAGAACTTAGGCTTATCACTCATGAGGACCTACTTGTGATTAGCGATGAACTGACCCTCCCCAAACCTATCTCTTATAGCAACCTGGGCATAAGTGAGACTGCCACCAACCCTTTCGTGCACCTGAGTTTTCGCAACGTAATGATTATTCTTAGGAAACCTCCTAGGGTCATTCTTGCCCAACTCCCAAAATTTATCATCTTGCATCTCTCTATTAAATCTAGGGATGTTAGCGAACATCTTTCTGCCATTAAGGACAATGTTGTCTAATTTAATGGCAAAGAGATGTTCGTCCTCAATCTTTTTAAATCTGACAAAACCAAATCTACGACCTCTCTTGTCTAATCTGGTTGGGATGTACACTTCAATCACATACCCGAAATCTTTGAATATATCAAACATTTGTTTGGCCTCAAAAGATTCAGGAAATTCAGTGAAGAAAAACGACGATGCTTCCTTCAGGTCGAGCTCAGTATTTTTACCCCCCAATCGCTTTCCATATAGACCTTCTAGCTTTTTGTCTATGGGCACGAGACCTACTTCTGACTTCAACCCACTCTTCATTCCTATGACCTTGATAAGCCATGGAGAAACCCAGTGGAAGACCTATATGAGACGAGGAAACAAAGACAGACAAAAAAATCGAACCTGAAATCGGGACACACCCGCCACAACCAAGCTAGGAGGAGAATCACTGAGAAACGACTCCTTTACTCAAAAGCCTTCTCGCCGTAGGTTATTATCTAACACCACCCAGTCACTAAACACCCGGACCTTACCACGACCAAAAGTAGACTGTGACTCTATTTCTTATCCCCAGAGCACAATGCCAAATCGATGCACAGCACTCAGAAACACACCGCCTCAGTAAAACCCAGAGAGTACAACTCCCTACCAAAGCCCCTGAGCCCTAAAGCCAGGACTTTAAGCCGAAGATAGGAGAGAAGAAACCCCAGTATCTACTCAAAGTAATGCAACTGAAGCGCTAGTTGATTTGATGTACCTAAAGGGGAAATTACGTAGAGCAAGGCGTTAATGTACCTGATACATGTTGTCTTGATTGGCGAAAAATCCGGCGAGATTGGAGACCTGAGAGACTGAAAACCAGTGGACAATGTTAGAGAGAGGGAGGAGCTTCTCTCTCTAATTTAGAAAGAGTTTAATTGTCTGTAAATGATGAATTTGACAATTATATAAAGGTATGTGTATATTGAAGTTTATTTAATATACAGTATGTGTTAATTTCCCCGTATACTGAATAACAATTACTAAATAACAAAAGTAACTGGTTCTTATTTTTCTCTAAGAATGTCGGGAATCAAAGTATATATATATATATAAAAGGACTTCTCTAAATTAATTTAAACTTAATTCTTAAAATTGAAACATATCAGTGTAGTAATTATAACGGTAGCAAAATTAGGTAAACACTGACGTGATAAATTAGGCACGATTATGCTTTTGGCTCATATTCTTCTTTTTGTTGATTATCAATCATTTATGAATTATAGCTACAAATATAATTATCAATTATTATTTCATAATTATTAATAAATTTTAGACTTTTGACAATCCTATTTAATATGAATTAATTTTTAGTAATAAAAATATATTCATATTTTGTGTTAAAAATGTGACTCTTTCTTAGCACTTGTTGTGTCACTGTTGATTATGTATATGTCAAATTTATCTCAAATATATTTTATTATTATTTAAATATTAAAAACTTTAATGTCTTAGAATCTTGAAATATTTTTGAAATGATCTCAATTTATTTTAAAAATTATTTTTAAATTTGGATTTGAAATAATCTTATAAATCTATAAATATTTGGTGTTATATTATTATAGGAGAATTGTATACTAATTTAAATTGCATATTCTCAAAAGATTTGAGACTAAATTTTCCTTTATGAAAATATGTTTGATTTGTAATAACACTAATGTTAATTACTTTATTTAAGTGCTATGATCGATAGAATATATATTAGTATCAAATGTTTTATTCTTAACTTTATAATTAATATGAATTAAATATTATCCTTTATTTTTTGAGTCATTTATTTTGTTAAAATGAATTATTGTTAATTTATAAATCATTTGAGATGACACTCTGATATCATATAAGTCATCAACGTTTAATAGCTTTTCAGGTAAGGATGAATGTCATATTCTCTTTCGAGGTTAGTTGTAATTTTGGATCTCTAGTGACTTATTATATAATTGCATATAATGAGAATTTGTTTTTATCTAATATCATCTACTCCTTTGAAAATTATAAAATGCACACTTATATAAAGTTATTAATTTTTCATAATATTTTAAAATTAAAACTCTCTATAATTGTCATAAATTGATTTCTTTTTATATACTCAAATAAATAAATACAAATCTAGTCTTATGAATATATTAGAAATCTTATTATTTTATGACTTTTATTATGGAAAATTAAGTAATCATTATTAATTTGTATAATTGTAATTCCACCTATCGTGGAGACAATTATATTTTTTTTATAAAATATAAGCATTCTTAATTCGTATAGTTGTAACTCACCTATCGTGGGTATAATTATACAAATTTTGTTTAATAAAACAATTATATATTTTTTTATTATAATAAATATTATATTGATAATAATTATACCATATCGGTATGTTATTATTAATATAATTTATTTTGTTCAATGTATTTTTGATTTATGATTATGTAAATTATAGTTCAAGTATCCTATCGGTATTAGAATTTTTTTTTGACATAATATTGGTACATTGTTAGATTTCTTATTTGAAATTGTTGAAAGTATTATTTGAGAAATAAGAAATAAATTTTAAAGACATGTAATAATTTATGAAATCCAATTTTTTTTAATGGATTGAATTCTCTTTATATTATGTAAGTGATGGACATACCCTACCGGCGTGACGTTAATTGACATGATTATTGTGTGATACAGAAAATAATTGAATATTTGTTTAAATTTTTTTCAAAACTCTTAATCTTAGTTCAGCTATTATTCTCTATCAAGTGGGAGAATTTAACATGTCAATTGTATAAAATTGATAAATAAATATTATTTATTTATTACCTTATAGAGACTTATGTTGATAATACTATATTCTTATGTTAGTAATAACTAGTATAATACCCGTGCATCCGCACGGGTAAATTTATTTGATATCTCGTACGGATAAATTTATTTGATACGATTTAAATGGTCGTGTAAATTTTAAATTTAAATGAGTTACTTAATTATAAAATGAAAGTTGATCATATAAATTTAATTGTATTAAATAACAATATAAAAAAAATGACCCATGAAAAGGAGAAAAAAATAAAAGATAAATTTTTACATTTGATAATAAGAAAATTTACTCATGTATTATATTGATAGTGACCTGTGCAATGAAGAATTTTATTATCATATTTATATGGCAAAATACTCTTTTTGGTCATTTAACTTTACCTCGGGGTTCATTTTGGTCCCTTAACTTTAAAAAGTGTCATATTGATCCCTTAACTCTTCAAAACGTTCCATATTAGTCATTTTCGTTTTATCAGCGACGGAAAAATTCAAAAATCAGTCGCTAAAATTCGTTGCTAATAAGACAAAAGGATTAATAAGGAATGTTTTGAAGAGTTAAGGGACCAAAATGACACTTTTTAAAATTAAGGGACCAAAATGAATTCCGAGGTAAAGTTAAAGGACAAAAAATGATATTTTGCCTATTTATATTTATGTGTATCTTACCCATCATGGTGTTGTTTATTTGTAACATCTTAACATTTATAACATATATAATTATACAATAAATTATTATTAAAGCAAATTATGTGTTCTTTGATAAATATTTATTTTTTAACTAAGTAGTTAATAAAGATAAATTTTAAAATAATTAATTAATAGAATTAAAATTTACATTTAATTTATTTTTAAAATATTGAGAAACTCTTTTTTAATATATCATTTACTTGCAATTTTATATTCATGTTTTAAAAAATTATAATTTTTTTAGCCATATTCTTTAATTAATATTTAAAATTATAATGTATTTTTTTAAATGTAAATATATATTTTATTGACTTTTATCGGATGGATATAAAGCTCTAATTATAAATGTATATTTTTCATTTGATGCATTATAACTTCACATTAATTCTTAGTAAAATATTGATAAAAATTTTACAATATCATTTTATTAAAAGAACTAAATTTGTCATAATTGCAATAAGTTATAAGACTATTTATTTTTGTAGCAAATAATAAAATTTTAAAAAATATTTTTTTACATAAACAATGATAACTATTTGCACGTGTTTCACTTAAATGTAAAAAATATTTTGTGTTAATTTGTATATTACGTTAATATAATTTTTTGTATTTGTTCTTATATTTTTATAAATAAAAATATGTGTTCACCTGAAATGGTAGCATCCACTACAAATTTATATTTTAACTAATTAATAAATAAATCCACCAATCTTAAATGACATCTTTAAAATAATAATTGATTAAATACAAATAAAAAGGAATATCCAAACAATTACATTAGACATAGAAAACTGACACTATTAGTTGATAGCCAAGAGCCCAAGAAAAAATATATTTATAGAAACCTCACATTCAAGTAGTGATAAACTTATGATAATTCTTTTGGTTGTGACATAAGTTATCACTATATGTTTAAATAATAAATTATATTAAATAACTAAGGCATAAGAAATGCATGCCAATACAAAGAACAAATATTTGAAACATATGGAAAAACAACCACACCAAAAAAACCACAGAACCAAATCAGCACTTGAATTCTACCCCCAAGCAAAAAAACATAAATTCAAATTCAAACCAAGACGACAATTGCCAACATTCAGTCCCTAACCTCTTACAAAAATCGCATATATAAAGCTGTCAAGAGAGACAACCAAAAACTCATTGGGAGAGAGGACAATAGACCTAACTAAGGAAGCGAAAAAAACTTCGCCGCTGGAGAAGGATGCCGACAATGATGCTGGTTCTAAACCAGAATTCTGCAGCAAACAAGCATCATTTATTCAATGGCACCTATTAATCTGCTGCAGCCACTCTACACACGATAAATCAACGAGAGAAAACTTCAACTTCCAATAGAGAAATACAAAACAGCTGGGGGAAACTGCACCAGCAAAAACCGATTGCTTGCGAAACCGCATCTGCGCAACCAAAACAGGAAAAACCCTGCCTGTGTACTAAGCCGCCGCCAACATGGAGAAACTTGAAAAACAGAAAAATTCAGGAACTCGGGTTTCACTCAAAAACAGCTACTTGCCTGCCTATTTGACCGAACACGCATAAAATCAGAAAATCTCAGAACCCCAAATAGACCTTGGGATTTAAACACCACAAAGCAAAATCATCCATAATCAACTTTGATTCTACTTATATGCATAATTATATCCGTCAAATAAAAAACAATACTGGCAGAAGAAATTTATGTGGAATTAACAACATTTATTGTGCTTTGGCCTCCAATCAAAACCTGCCATAATAATCTAAAATTGAATAACGAAAACAAATAATGGTTTAAACAAATCTAAAACAAAACATGTTAAAAAAAAATATGTAAGTAATTAAGCAAAACAGTATTAGTTTGCTAAGTAATATTTAAACAATGTTATCATAACCATATTAATCAAGCTTATGGAATTCATCATTTTTAATTCACTTATGATATGCTCTTTAGAAACTCATATATTTTATAAATTCATCCCTGCCCTTTTGATTAAACCGGTACATGCTATTTAAACACGAATTATGAGTTCTACCCCTGCTCTCAGTTTTATCTGAAGTTCCATGATCAGAAGAATATGAAATGATGAACACAAAATAGGGTCACTCAAAATATCTAATTAACATAGGAATAAAAGAGCAATGAAGTAAAGAAAGAAAAAAAAAACAAAAATTAAAAAGGAAGAAGAGAATTCCTAACCTTCACTTTCTTCTTTGATATCTGTCACAGGATTTGCGCATAAAACTGTGTTGTAGTCCGGGGCACCACTATCGTCAGTTTACAGAAAACCTCCACCATCAGCTTAAACCGTGCAATTGTCAATTAGCCATCAAAACTGAAAAATAGAGTTTTATGAAATGGACGAAAACCAGAAAACAAAAGTTTAACCCGAAATACAGATAATAGAAATGTAATGCAGCTTAGGAGAGGGTTTGCAGTAGATTTTTTTTTTTGGCATTTGTTAGTTATTGAAATAACCTTTTGGTAGTGTTTAATAATTTTAGTGAAAGGGCAAATTGGTAAAGTCAGACAATTGAATTTTGAAGGGTTGATAGTAAAAGTTTATGACTATTTGTGTTATATCCTCAATAATAGTTAAATTTAAAGTATCATATTGTTCTGCTGCGTATAACATAATATATTTGTAGCATTTGAGTTTCGAGTGAGTTATTAAGATTTTATGTATAATCATATATTATGGGTTTGATCTCACTTAGTTGATGGTAAATCTTTTATATGACCATCCTATTCTTTCATGTGAAATTATCTAAATAATAATATATTCCATTTACGTGCAAAATATGTGGCTGAAATGATGTTATATTATACAACCACTTCTCTGTATAGTTTTGATTTAAATAGTATCCCATTGTTCAATCAGAGTATTTTATATTAGCGGGCTCTGATAAATTTTTATCCTATTGGATCAGTGGGATTGCATGTGTACACAATTATATAATCTGAAAAAAAAATTAGATTATTATTCTCATAGTGTCATATATTATTGCGCGCACTGTAAATATAACATACTCTAAAAGACTTCAAAATATGAAATAATTATAAGAAGTCTTATTCTGTTATACTGAGATATATATATTATTCTCTTAATATCAGGAAACATCATAATTTGATGTTTAGGTCGATATTGAAAAGACATAATAATTCTTTAGCATGCAATAATATTGTGTTATTCTACCTTCAATAGTCCACATTTGTCAGATCATAATATGAAAGTACAAGTAAATATCAATACTCTTATCGAGTATGATATTGTGTTATGAAGGTACTTATGATTAAATCTAATTACTCTCGTAATAGGGTATCCTTATATGTAATTACTATTCTTAGACCTATGTGGATATTCTATGACTTATAATTTAAAACTCATTAGTATAATCACTAACAATAGACTTATACACATGAGTAAGTCTTATGATACTTTGGGTTAGTGGGAGTTTATCAATAGCATTTTCATATGCTTGGGCCATTCTTTATAACATATTACTCTGAAGTTAAATATGTTACTCTAAAGTCATCGTTCTTTATATAAAGTTGTGAGTTTTAACATGTATGATTTGTCTTCCCTATCGGATACAATTTCTGCAGCGTTGAAATTTACTTCTTTTGATTGATTAGTGTTTTGGCCATTATTGATATTATAATATTAAAATCAATATTTTTAATAATTAATTATTGTCATCCAAGTGGGAGATTGTTAGATTAATTATTTAATTAATCAAATATGGATTGACATAATTAATTATTAATTAATTATATTATGGTCTATTGTTATTAAACACTAAATAGATGAATTGTTTGATTGAGTTTTGTGTCTGAATGGACCGTGATGGGTTGGACCATTCAGTTAAGCCCAATGAGAGGTCTCTGCCTTCAGCCATTTAGCTATTTAAGTGTCTCCCCATTAGACAATTAACATAATCTGAAAACCCTAAATAGCAATGAGGGTAGTAATTATCTCATACTCACTATTCCGACAGCCGTCTCTCAAATCCTACAAGGTACACCGTTTTTATCATTGTCGATTATTCTTTAATATAACAATATGCTATAATTTGTATCTATTCAATTTTATTAAATCCTTCATGTTTCACTCTAAACTGTGAATTCTTTTGAGCATTTGGATCTCCACGGTGTATTCACCAATGTTTTTTTATTCCGATGGTGTTTTGACATACAACAAGAGAAAATCAGATTCTTTTATCATCTCGGTGTTGGGTTCACAATTTTTTTAAAAATGAAATATATATATATATATATATATATATATATATATAAAGTCGAAAAAAAAAGCTCTAACGGCCAAAGTACATGATGCAACCTGAGGAGAGGCACAAAAAGTATCTACCTCAGGGAGAAAAAGAATTAATCAACCAAAGTCGGACAAAAGCGAAAATCCAAAACCCAAGCCATAGGGAACCAATAAAAAACAACCACAACTACAACCCAAACAAACGACAATCTCTATAACGCAAACAACAAACCAAGCTCCAACAGCCAAAATCCAAGCCTGCTAGATCTCTCCAAAACAAAGGACATTTACAAAAGTACCAAAACCAAAAACACAACAAGAACACCCCTAAGGGAGTCACAGCCACTCATACCGCTATTAGCTCATAAACAAGACATGGTTCTCAAGCTAAACCGAGAAGGCACAAGAGTTTTCCATAGACCTACCAAGTTACCATTTCCAAGCTCAGAGGATACTCATGTCTTCCATGCCTTTTAGTGTAACCAAAGCATCAGAAAACACTTTATCATTTAGAGATTTCCAAATCGACCAAGTAATGACATGCTAAACCATCCTCAACCGCCTAGTCCTAGATGTTCCACCTAATGGGAGAAACATTTGGAAAAGAGTACTAAGATCCCAAGGTAAGACGACATTCCACCCTAACCAATGAAAAATCCTATACTAAATAAGAGAAACTACATCACAAGATAGATAAAGGTGATCATATGACTCGACAAACAATGAGCTGAAAGAACATGAGATATTTATAAATCTCAAAGGGACGCCCCTCTTAAGTAAGATTTCTCTCATGGGGATACGATCCTGAAGAAGTTTCTAAGAGAAAACTATGACTTTAGAGGGGGACCAATTGCACCATATAGTGGGAAGAACAGACTCCATCAGAGAAATATGACAATCCAAGGGAAGCTGACGAGCCAACAAGGAAGAATAAGCAAATGCCACACAATAAGCACCATCACTATAGTGGAGTCATCTCCACACACCACTCTCAAAGGAGGGGATAAAACTACTAATCACAGACTGGAGATCATGAATTAGGGAAAACTCATTATCAAAGAGAAAAGATCTCTTCCACCTAAGATCCCAAGTCCAAATCTCACCCTCCCACCTACCAACCTCCTCCATAGATTTTGTGGTATGATCGGGGATATAGAAAAGCCTAGAAAATTTAAGGTGAAGAGGAGCGTCCCTAACCCAAAGATCATTCCAAAAAGAAATAAGGGAGCCAGGCCTTCCATAAATCAGTCAGAGGAGTTGTTTGATTTGGCTACCAAAAGAGAGACACATTTCCACCAGGGTGAGGCCGGTCAAAGGCAACCGACTCTCCCACCTAGGATAGAGGTAGTGGGGGTGTCACCATACCTAGTCGTGAGAATGTCACGCCAAAGGTCGGAAGCACCTGAAAGCAAACATTGTCTCCACTTGCTCTAAAAGGCCAAATTGACCAACCTAAGATCACGAACACCAAGACCCCCTTACTCTTGGGTATATAGACAACGGCCCACTTGACCCGGGCTATCTTGGATTCCTCTTTGATACCTACCCAAAGAAACCTTCTCTGAATTTTCACTAACTTCTTCCAAACCTTTATAGACATCTTCAGAAAGGATAAGAAGAAGATATGAATGACATATTAAAGGCAGAGTTAAGGAGGACCACTCTCCCTCCCAAGGAGACATACCTATGCTTTCCCGAGAGTAACATCCTAGAAACAAGATTAACTAGAGGCTCTCATGTAGAAGCACGACGAGGGCTGACCCAACCCAGGAGCCCAAAATACTTGAAAGGAAGAGTCAATTTCTTGCAATGGAGAAACTCACAAGCAAGGTAAAAAAAAGTTTGGTCAGAATTAGTCCCAATGAGAGAGCCCTTCACGATTTTTGACCTCGTGGAACTTCCACAATATCTGTTGAAGTATTTCTCACCGTGTTTCTTTCTTTTAGATCAACCTCCGACGTTGATTATCAACAACGAGGCCTGACTTAAATATTTTATTGTGTTTCTGCAGCCTCTTAAGATTCAGTTACAATAATGAGGTATCTTATTGGATTCACAGAGACATTGGTTGGTGTTGAAAGTGATGGTGGAAGTGGAACTACCGTGTGGGATAGGCAGAAAGGAACAGACGACAACTATGATTTTTTTTACGTGCTTCCTCAGACAAGTTCTAAGGAGAGGATAACGGCAACACTGTGCACTTGCATCCGGCCATGCTCGA
Organism: Lathyrus tuberosus; assembly: GCA_022829125.1. Taxonomy (NCBI): domain Eukaryota; kingdom Viridiplantae; phylum Streptophyta; class Magnoliopsida; order Fabales; family Fabaceae; genus Lathyrus; species Lathyrus tuberosus. The sequence continues at coordinate 727,356 of JALAZF010000392.1, read as the reverse complement.
AGCTTGTCTCAGTAAGTTTCTCAAAACACATCCATCAAGGCATGTTAGGAAGAAATCACAAGATTCAAGTAGATAAACTAGATAAACTAGTGTTTGCTGTTTACATTTTCTTTAAACAAGCGTTAAGTATATTATCAACAAGTTAATATCAAAAGTGAATATCTGCACAAAACATCATTTATACAACCAATGAAGGACATTATTTAAAAAAATTATTGTCATTTGGGTTGATAAATGCACCTTCAAGCTTTCTTAGCTTTAATGAATAAGTTATCATTGGTTTTTTTATAATAGTTTTCCAGCAATATATGGGTGTGGTGGTCATCTTTGGTTAGTTTAACTTGCAAGTGGTTAATATTTGCATTCAATTTTTTATAGTATTTTTGGCCTTTTAAATGCAATTTGAAAACAACTTTGAGATTAAAAACAAAAGAGTGCATATACTAGTAGAGGTAGTTGCAGCACTAATATATATAGTACTGGTATAGACCACAGACCAAAGGTCAAAACAAAAACAAAATAAACTTTCAATTAATCAAACATACTTATATTATTAGTAACAATGTTTGAGCCAACTTTTCCCTTGGCAGGTTCTGTGCAGAACTGCTATTAAACAAACGCTGAAGTTATATCTATGAATGTAGTTAATTAAAGCAATACCGGCTTTATGACAGTACTACAATTTTATCTCTCTTAGCTGCGTGCAATTTTCTACTATTTCTTTGACCCCTTTCTTGGTGATATTAAAACAATGTTTCAAATCCAATTGTAGTAGCCCACAACAACTCTTTGAGATCACATATAGTGTTTCGTCATCAATGTTTGTCATTGATAATTTCAACACCTCCAGTTTAGGAACTTGGAAGTTTATCCCGCGGAGGTTCACTCTTGAACAAGATGTCAAGTTCAAATGCTTAATTTTAATGCATCTCCTTAAAACTTCCACAATACCTTCTTCTATAGCCCGACAAGAGCTGATGTCAAGTAGTTGCAAATTTGGAAAGATGGAAGCAAACATCTTGATGCTTTCATCATTTAACGATGGATTGGAAGAACAATGCAGAGACTTCAACCGAGGCTCTACAACAAAATTCGTAAAAGAACTATACTTTTTTACATCCAAATTTCCTATAGACGTGTATTCCATTATTATTTCATCCAAGAAAGGACAGCTCTTAACAAGTGCAAACAATGTTTTTTCCGTGAGCTTCCGACAACAACTAAGGTTTATAGATATCAAATTATTAAGAAGCAAAGACAACTCGGCAACACGTTCATCATCCAAAAATATAGCATTTTGAAGATCCAAATGTTGCAAAAATTGAGACTTGGATACCAAGTAAAAGATTCCAGGATAACTATAGTTGCTACAACGTCTAAGGACGATTCTCTTCAGAGGAAGATGTTCATCCGCAAGAGATAAGAGCAATTCGTCAGAGATACGCGAAAACGATAAATCAAGACAATTCAAACTCTTCATACTCCTTAGAGAATTAATCAGCTCCAACCTAATAAATCCTTCCACTTTCTCGGAAATAGTAACAGAGAAAGACTTTAAAGTTGGTCTCTCGCGGAGAGCAATGGCAATCCCTGTATGAGTTAAGCCTTCACATTTAATCATTACAACCTCTTCAAGATTCTTACAGTTCTTGCAAAGATGAAAGATCGATGAGTCGTTAAGGTAGTAAATACCCGAGAGATTAACCTTGCGGAGCTTAGGAAGTGCTAATGTAAGATCCCTTATTTCAAAATCATCATAGAAATCAATATGTTGAGGGACACTAAGGTCAAGTTCTTCAAGTAAAGGAAAACCATCAACAATAAAAAATAAATCAGTTTTATGGATATATTCAATGTTAGAACAAACGAGAGAGGTCAAGGTTGTAATCTTTTGAGAGAAAGCCCGCAATCCATTTATGGGAATTGTGGGGTGGTTAGAAAGGTTTAGGGACTTAAGTTGTAAAGAGAAACAAGAGATTTCGTAGAGAAGCGTATTGCGATTACCGGAGAAACTTGCGATATTGAGGGAGGTGAGGTTGGTGAATCTCTGAAGGAGGCGGGGAAGAAAAGGTAAGGTTTGATTAGAGATTGTGAGAGAGACTCGGTAACGGCTAGTCATGGAGAGAAACTGTTTTGAAACGATTGAAAGAGATTGTAAAAAGTGGTGGTCACCTTCATGGTTCAAGAATAATTTGAAAACATGTTCCCAACAATCTTCTGGTAAAGATACTAGTTTTTTTACTACCATTGTGTTTGCTTTTTAGAGTAATCGGATTAAAGAGTGAAGAATGTGATGCTTAGTCTCATGTGATACTCTCTGTATATAATCAACATACAAAAGATAATTAAACTATATCCTAAATCACATTTATGATAAATATCCAAAATTTAAATTTTAAATCAAAACAGATTGCTATAGATTGTCTATATCAATTTGCTATAGATTGTCTATCAAATTTAAGTTTTAGTTTTAAGAAGAATTTATTATTATTATTTGGTATCGTTATTTTTATTTTAGGGTTAATAGTCATTTACTCCTCTGTAATATAGGCGACTTTTGATTTACCCTTTTAAAAAAATAATTTTGAATTATCCCTGAAATTTTAAAATTCTAAGTTTTTTGTCCCCAGGTAGAAAAATTACCCTCTGTAAAATATTATTTTTGATTTACCCCCTGATTTTTACACGCTTAGGGGGTACTCCAAAATTTCGGGGTACTCCAAAATTTTTTTTTTTAAAGGGGATAAATCAAAACTCGTCAATATTGCAGGGGCAAATGACTATTACCCCTTTATTTTATTACTATATTTTAACTTAAATTTAAATTTAAATTTATTTAGATTTAATTTATGCTAATTGATATAAATATTACGTTAGATTTGATTTAAAGTTCAAATTTTGATTAGATAAAATCTGATTTGATTTTTAAATTAAGATCAAATTCAATTATTTAATTTAGTAAAAAGGATGCATTTCAAATTATAAAAAACAAAGTAATAATATTTTGTGTCTTAAAGGCACATGATAAAAAACTTATAAATGGAAGTTTGTATTAAATGGAGAAATTGTGTTTGAAAAATCTATATTTATTATCTATATATAAAAGATAAATATCTGGAAAAGTCAGACATACCCTTTTGAATGTACGTTAAAACTTTTTTGATTTCAGGGTCAAAACTGACTATCTGAACCTTTAGTGCAATCACATTTGTTTGGCATTAAATTTAGCTTATATGTCATGCTATTACATTTTTAACATAATTTTGAATTAATTTTATACTAAACTAGTAAGATACTCGTGCTCCCACACGGGTAAATTAGTTTGATCGGTATAAAATATATTTATATACAAATGTCAATTTAAAATAAATTATTAATTGTAAAATGAATAATAATTATATAAATTTAATTGTATTAAATAACCATAAAAAAATAATAAAATCGACAATGGAAAAAAAATTAAAATAAAATAAGTATTTTATTATTTTATTATTTATGTCTTAATCCTTTGTCCATATTACTTATCAATCCGCTCATGATTTATAAATATGGAAATTATATATCTCACAAAAAAAAAAACTTAACATATATATACTTTGAATTTGATAATTTAGGATGATACACCAAATTAATAAATTTAGTAACCGTTTTAATGTGCAAATGTAATGATAATTCACTCTTTAAGTAGAGCTATCATGGGTATATACATAAATATATATTGTAATACAATTAAAAATATTTAAATTTAATCATTCTATATTAATCCTTGTACTATAGAAAAGACAATTAAAAACATTCAACTTATAGATGCCAATAATTATTTTTCTTCATTAAGGTGCATTAAATTCAATTACTATGATTTTTTTAAGAAAATGAATTACTAACATTCAAGATCTAACCATGCTTGAACTCGCGCACAGAAAATCAGACCATAAAAGGTGAACGTATGTGAGATAGAAAATAGTAGTATTGAGTTATACCAGAATCGGTAGAAGTTAAAACTCTTTATCTTGACCATATATCAAATTTTGGAGAGGTACCAAAGATAATGTTTGGAAATGAAAGAAATAGATCCACCTGCAGTCTGGATCAAGTTGAAGATGATGAAACTGATGCAAGTAATGTTCCATGTAAAAGTTATGTTCAAAGATCTCGTTGTATCTGCAGTCAGTGAGAAAATCGCAAGAGATTCTTTGACAGAGTTAACATCACGTTTAGTAGTGGATCAACTGAAAATTGCTTTTACTGATGAACTGTTGAGTCTGAACCTATCATATTCTTCTAACTCTAGTATATGTAATAATTTTCAATATTCGTTGCTCAAGGAGACACTACAAGAAAACATGTAATTAGCTAGGGGGTTATCCCCTCACTAAGCCAAAAAACTCATCACAAAACATCATTTTGCGAGGGGGGGGGGGGACCCCTAGCAAATCAGGCCATCGCAAATTATTAGCTAGGGGATAAGCCCCTCGCAAATGTGGCTAGGGGATAAGCCCCTCGCAAAAAACCATCAAAAAAAATTACTATTAAAAAGTACATTAATATTCACATACATCACCAAATTAAATATTCACATACATCACCAAATAAAAAGTGCATTAAAATTAAATATTCAGATACATTAAAAGTTTCATATTTCAACAATTTAAAGTTAATCATCTTCATCATCCTCCTCATCTTCCTCATCTCCCCTAGCACCTTGGTTCATATGCGCGGTCATAAATTGTTCAAATTTTAATGCGCGCTCATTTGCAATCCGCATTGCATCCTCATACTCTGCTGTTTTCCTCCTCAATTCTTCCTCCATCTCAGCTTGTCTTCTCCTCATTTCCTCCATCTCTGCTTGTCTAGCTGTTGCCTCACGTGCTGCCTCGGTCTGCGCCAAATTTCTCACAGTTTCAAGCATATCAGCGGTTAATATAGGTGGACGTGATGATCCTTCTCCATCATCAAGTCTCATTCTAAAACTCCTATCACGCCGCTTAATTGCTTTGGCATACCCTCCAGCTCCATACACCTTCCCATTTTTCCTCTTCCCGCGAGCAGTGTCATACCAAGTCCGAAAACCTAGACAAGGATCAACAGGATATCCCTGTGGCGGTGGAGGTAACTCAGGATGCTCAGATAAAGCAAGTGCAAGTTTTCTGTCATACTCCTCCTATAAAAAATAAATAAAGTTAGATTGTTATGATAATTTAAATAAGATATAGGTACATAAAAGAAAGAAATAAAATGACTAATTTTTAGCAAAACTTACTTGAGTGTCCTTTGAGCGTTTATCGACAAACTCCCCATTTTTCTTAATATGAGTCTCTAGATGGATCTCATTAAGCATCGGAGTTCTACCAAACTCTTCATGCTATTAAAATAAAACATAAGTGAAAAAATAGTTAGTTTTAATCTAAATTTTTAATGAAAATGTAAGTAAAAACATAATAAAATTTACCAGCCTGTGTGCAATTTCAGCAACACTAATACTGCCTGCTGCGTAGTTGCAGCCACCAACTTCAGATGCCCTGTTTTTTTTTGCTTTTTCGGAAACTTGCTGAAATTTTTTCGAATTCCAATGGTCAATAAGCTGCTGAAATACCTCATCACCTATCCAACAGGGACGTGTTCCTTTAGTTTCCCATTTAATTCGAACACGCCTAAGTGTGTCGGATAATCGGGCAGCACATTTTGAATCAAAATTTTCTCTTACTTGTTGGTCCTCTGTAAAATGCCAAACACATTTCTCCTACATTGTTTTATGAATTAAAAAATAAATATATAATGTGTAATCATGAAATAAACTAAAAAAAATATAAAGGATATTAAAATAATAGTTACTTTTTATACCTGAAATAAACTAAACTAATCATCCTTATCATCATCGAGAAGTGCTCCATACGTCGGCCAAAACTTTTTATACTTTTCCTTAATGACTTCTGTTATACACGATACAGCTTGGTGTGATGATATAAGGCTAAACAAAAAAAATCTTGAGTTAGTATTTACATTAAAAAAACAACTCAAATTTTAATTTTAAAAAAATAATATGTAAAACATACCTTCCTCCATCGCATCGAATGACATATCTGCCCTTGTATTTCTTAACTATTTGGGGCTTTAATTTTCTCAGAATGCGCGCCCACCTTCGCTCCTCATGAGCACTGTCAGGAGCACTAGTATCTCCATGATCATAAGAATTGGTACCTCCATGACCATGAGCACTAGTATCATCCTCATCATCCTGCTCATCATGCGTAGAATGCACGGGTGATGAACGAGGCATGCTAGATCCACCAGCCTCCATATATGGCATAGAATGTTGCACGGGTAATGAACGTGGCATGCTAGATCCACCAGCCTCCATATATGGCATAGAATGCTGCACGGGTAATGAACGTGGCATGCTAGATCCACCAGCCTCTGTATATGGCATAGAAAACTGCATGGAAGGCATCGGAAAGCTAGGCCCGCTGACTGCATAGAAGGCATCAGAAAGCTAGGCATAGGATGCATAATAGGTGCATATCCAGGAGGACTAATGAAGGCCGACGCAGATATCGGTAGGAGTGAAGAAAAATTAGGTGTGGATAATAATCCAGTAAAAGATCCACCAGACATGGGTGAAGTCTGCATAGGCGGTGGAGTATGTAATACCCCATTTCTACCCAGTAATTATATTAAAATCAGAGTTATAAAATTCTCGACATAAAACGGGATATCACATTTTCAACTTTAAAAATCAACCACATAATATTTATTCATTAAAGATACATAACGCTTCAGGGAAACATAAAACAACAAACTGGTCTTCAACTTTATTCAACTTAAGTAAACACAATGCAACGGATTCTTAAACAACTTAGTAGCATCTTTATTCAACATAAAACCACTTTAAATTAAACAACACAGTATTTTTCAACAATTCCATTAAAAATTCAGCATGTAGACAACTAAATAAAAACATGCGTCATCCCCCCGAGTGCTACATATCAGAGTGACAACCACCGACTCGAACTAAGGTAACCGGCTACTCCTCCTGACTACCTGCACGTTGCCAACATAGGGACAACATTCAAACAGAAGGGGTGAGTTACCGAAAATTATAAACGGAGTATGATAAATAATATATAGGCAGGAATCATACAATTAATCACCACTTCACATCAACAACCAACAAACAAAATCAAATCAACAACAACTTAAGAAAATGCGACTTTAATGAGACTCGACAATGTTATGCATGTGGTACCATCGGAGTAAAACTCCCAACTTAGTATTGTCAGTTTATCGAGGCATCAAGGCATAAGCCTTCAACTTTCAACTTTCAACATATGCCAATCCGGGCCAACGTGGTATGAGCAACGCTCCGACACAAAATGCAATGTATGTTCTATGGCATGCACAACTCATCAACATAACAACTCAACAACATCCACAACATGATCAACTTAAACAACATAATAACTTTTACGACATAAACAACGTAAGCAACTTTGGCTATTACGCCTTCAACTTAAAATTCGTCCGTGTATCGGAACGAAATAACAAAATCAGCTGTACCTGCGAATCCACTTTTTCGACATTACTTCAACAAAACAATTCCACAAAAGTCACCTACTAAATTATCCGACTTATCCCGACAATTTTCATTAAATTCCGGACAACTAAGTTTTCCGCCTAAACCGGCTAAACCGACTAAAACTGCACTATTTCACCTTTATTAATTGCTACTGATTATTTTATTAATTCAGTTAAACCACTGCTGCAACATATTACTACAATTCCAATTTTCTATCAAAGTTCTGCTTACTGCTATTGTTCCATTTTTCTGCCAAAATTCTGCTTATTGCTATGTTTCATTTTTCTGTCAAAAAAACTTGTTTTAACTTCTGTCAAACAACTTGAGAATAATTTTTTCTGCAAATCTTCATTTACTAGTGCTGATTACCAACTAATCTTTTTACTACCAGACCAATTAAAATTATCCTGCTACCCATACTTTTCTGCCAATTTAATTCAAGTTTTCATGTAGAACAAAAATTGTCACTCCCCTACTGCTATGGCCTGCGGCTGGTTTTAATAAGGTGGGTGAACCATTATTCTACTACTACTCTTATAATAATACATGGACTAGTGTTGGGTTTCTATTATATAATAATGTAACCACTTGGCCAATCTATATGCTACTACCAGCTATACCAATTATTATTGTTAGTATACTATCTAATTAAATTAAATATAACCAATTTAATACCAAAAGCTCTAATGCCATTATACTATGAAACATGTATATATTAATTAACCTATTATTAAAATAAACCATTTCTTGGGAATACACAGTGGCTTGCGCCACATTTAAAACCAATTCCTAAAGAAGGCAATGATAATGATAACAGTAAGAAAAGTAAGGCGCATCATCCCTTTCCATGGGTTAATGAGACAAAACAATTACTAAAACCAATTAATTAATTAATTAATCTACTTTCTATCAACTATATATATATATATATCCTTTTACATGGTTAATGCTACTGCTACTATATGAAACAAAGCCAATCCCTATTGGCCATACGTTTTCTTCTTTTGGAGCTATCATACAACATAGCCCTTCATTTATGAATCAACATATTAAGTTAATTAATTTCAAAGCCATGTCCCTAGAAACAAGCCACTTTTTCCAAACCATTTAAAAAGAGAAGCATGATAACAGTAACAGTGGAAGTTAAAGTGCATAATCCTTTCTAGATTTTCAACATCAGAAAGTACCCCAAATATTAAATGGGTCTCTAAACTATCACCAAAAACTCAATTTCCAAACATCAAAATTAATAATTTCAGAGATTAATTTTTAATTGAAATAACTTCTGCTTTCACAGGAAATTTTTAGGGTAATTCTAATACTAGTTCTACACAATAATCCCTCACCCAAATAACATTCATCATAACCCAGTTATAATAATCGAACTCACCCTTACCTTAGATTGAAGGCAGCTCGACAATCGATCGGGTTCCGGAAATTCGTCACCGGTAGCAGTTCTCTTTCGCTCCCAACTTCTCTCACGTACGGTTCCTCTTCCACTTCCACCTACTGATAACCTTAACTTCTTTCTTTTTATTTCTTTTGTTTCATTTGTTTCATTAAAAAAATAATATTATTCAATTATAATATCAATTGGGCCTAAAACATACACCCCTTAATTTACTAATTCCGACACGAAACCAAGCCCACTTAATCGAACACACTCCAACTACGATAATATTACTACTAATATTATTCCGCGACTATAATATTATTTCTAATATTATTTCTACGACTTACCAACCTAATATACCGACTTAACGACTTAATTCACCGCAAAACCAAAATCAACCGAATAATTCACAACAATTAAATAAATATCCAATTAAATAAATAATTAAATATTTTTGGGCGTTACAACTCTCCCCTACTTAGAATATTTTCGTCCTCGAAAATTTACCTGATTCAAACAGCTTGGGATAGGAGTCTCGCATCTTGCTCTCCAACTCCCACGTCATGCTTTCTCCAGTAGCTCCCAACCAGACAACTTTCACCAACGTGATCTCTTTCCCTCGCAAAGTCTTCATTTCGCGATCCGCGATTCGTACAGGCTTCGTCTCCACCGTGAGATTATCCCGTACTTGCACATCATCCATATTAACCACATGAGACGGATCTGAAATGTACTTCCGAAGCTGCGACACATGAAATACATCATGCAGATTCGAAAGATTTGGCGGTAACGCCATTCGGTAAGTAACTTTCCCAACTCTGTCCAAAATCTGATACGGCCCAATAAAATGAGGAGTGAGCTTCTTAGACTTCAAAGCTCTCCCAACACCAGTCACAGGCGTGACTCTCAAAAATACATGGTCACCAGCTTGAAATTCCAAATCCTTCTTCCGCTTGTCATGGTAACTTTTCTGTCTACTTTGAGAAGCTTTCATCTTCTCTCGAATCAACTTCACTTTCTCGGTAGTTTCTCGAACTAATTCCGGTCCAAGTACTACACTTTCACCGGATTCATGCCAACACAACGGAGTTCTACACCTCCGACCATACAGCGCTTCAAAAGGTGCCATTCCGATACTAGAATGGTGACTATTATTATAAGTGAACTCGATCAATGGAAGATAAGTATCCCACGAACCTCCCTGCTCAAGAACACAAGCTCTCAACAGATCCTCCAACGACTGAATAGTTCTCTCAGTTTGACCATCTGTTTGAGGATGATACGCCGAACTCAACCTCAGCTTAGAACCCAACGCCTCCTATAGGCTCTTCCAAAACTCCGACGTAAACCTCGGATCTCTATCCGACACAATACACAAAGGAACACCATGCAACTTCACAATTACTCGGATATAAATCTCTGCCAACTTCGCAATTGGATATGTGATGTTAATAGGTATAAAATGAGCCGACTTCGTAAGCCTATCAACAATCACCCAAATTGAATCATGTCCTCTTGCAGTCATAGGCAGCCCTGTCACAAAGTCCATAGAAATGCTATCCCATTTCCATTCTGGAATCTCTAACGGTTGCATCAACCCAGCAGGCTTCTGATGCTCAACTTTCGACTTCTGACAAGTCAGACATGCATACACAAATCGTGCCACATCTTCTTTCATTCCGGACCACCAAAATATCTTCTTCAAGTCTTGATACATTTTAGTAGCTCCCGGATGAATACTCAGATTACTTTTATGACCCTCTTCAAGAATTTTCTTTTTCATATCTGTATCATCTGGTATACAAATTCGATCATGCAGTCTCAACACACCTCGTGCATCAATCTTAAAGTCACTCTCATCCTATTGACCACAACTATTCATGATGTCCACTAGTTTCACATCCCGCTTCTGAGCCTCTCGAATACTGTCCAGAAAATCATTGTTAATTTTTAACATACCCAGCATAACACTCTGCGGTGTCACTTCGCAGACCAAACTCATATCTCGAAACTGCTCAATTAATTCCAATTCCTTAATCATCATTGCTGACATATGCAAGGTCTTTCGGCTTAAAGCATCAGCCACAACATTAGCTTTGCCCGGATGATAATTCAAACCGAAATCATAATCTTTCAGCAATTCCAACCACCTTCGCTGTCTCATATTTAACTCTTTCTGGTCAAACAAATACTTTAAGCTCTTATGATCACTATAAACTTCAAATCTAGAGCCATAGAGGTAATGCCTCCAAATCTTCAGCACAAAAACCACAGCAGCAAGTTCTAAATCATGCGTAGGATAATTCCTTTCATGAGTTCTCAACTGTCGAGACGCATAAGCAATTACTTTATTATTCTGCATAAGCACACCTCCTAAACCCATCAATGAAGCATCACAATAAACCACAAACGGTTCTTCTGGATTCGGTAATGTCAAAACCGGAGCCGACGTCAACCTCTTCTTCAATTCTGTAAAACTTTCTTCGCACTGAACATCCCACACAAAAGCTTTACTTTTACAAGTCAATCTAGTTAACGGAAGTGCCAACTTAGAAAACCCTTCAATAAATCTTCTATAATAACCAGCTAGTCCTAGAAAACTTCTAATCTCAGTAGCCGACCTTGGAGTTTCCCATTGCAACACAGCATCTACTTTAGAAGGATCCACGGCAATACCACTACCTGAAATCACATGACCCAGAAAACTAACTTCTTTCAACCAGAACTCGCACTTGGACAGCTTCGCATACAACTGCTTGTCTTTCAAAACTTCCAACACTGTTCTCAAATGTTCCTTATGCTCTTCTTCTGACTTAGAGTAAATCAGAATATCATCAATGAATACAACCACAAAACGATCCAGATAAGTATGAAAAATGCGGTTCATGTATTCCATGAATACTCCCGGCGCATTAGTAACACCGAAAGGCATCACTGAATACTCATAATGTCCATACCGTGTTCTGAACGCCGTCTTCTGAATATCCTCATCTTTCACTTTAATCTGATGATAGCCCGATCTCAAATCAATCTTACTAAACACACGAGCACCCACCAACTGATCCATCAAATCATCTATTCTCGGAAGTGGATACTTGTTCTTGATTGTTACTTTATTCAGCTGTCTATAATCAACACAAAGTCTCATACTCCCATCCTTCTTCTTTACTAATAACACTGGAGCTCCCCACGGTGATACACTTGGTCTTATAAACTTCTTCTCAAGTAACTCTTTCAACTGCTTCTTTAATTCAGATAACTCGGATGCCGACATTCTGTATGGTGCCATCGAAACAGGTCTAGTACCAGGTACAAGATCAATTGCAAATTCAACCTCTCTCTCTGGCGGCACATCAGGAATTTCATCAGGGAAAACTTCAGGAAATTCATTTACCACCTGCAATTCTTCAATCTTAGCTTTGCTCTCAACAGACAACGTTGCCATCAACGAAAACATCTGAGCTTCTTCTTTCATCAATTGCTGTAACTCTCTGAAAGACAACAATCCAACCCCTTCCTCTTCCGGAGAGGAAAACCTCACCGACTTGCGATAACAATTTATGTGAACATAGTTATACTCTAACCAGTTCATACCCAGGATTACATCCATTCCGGTCAGCGGCAAACAAACCAAATCAACATAAAAGTCTTTATCGAAGATCGATAAAGGACACCTTAAACACACAAGAGAAGTAGTCACCGATCCCTTAGCCGGAGTCTCGACGACCATTTCTCCATTCATAGCAGACAACTTAAGACCCAATCTTTGAACACAATCAGCAGAAACAAAACAATGTGTAGCACCAGTGTCAATAATAGTAATTAAAGGAGTACTATTAATGAAACATGTACCTCTGATAAGTCTGTCCTCATTAGCTGTCTGAGTTCCTGTTAACGCGAACACTCTTCCGGTCTGAGATTTCTTTGGCTTCGGACACTGATTACCAATATGTCCCTCTTCACCACAATTAAAACAAATCATCTCCTTGTGCCTGCAATCAGATATTGCATGCCCAATCTTACCACATCGAAAACACCTCTTCGCCTCAGCAGTACACACAGTACTCTTATGACCAGATTTTCCACACTTAAAACAAGTTATGCTAGCAGGAGCATCTCCCCTACTAGTCTTCTTGCCCTCGGTCGCTTTCTGTTTACCTTTTCCAGCCGGAGCATCATAAGGCTTACCACGGTTCTGTTGTTGCTTGCCTCTTCTATCACTAACAATCTTGTAGTGAGCATTATTGTCCTCTTCATAAATTCTGCAACTATCAACCAAATCAGAAAAGACACGAATCTTCTGATACCCAATAGCTTTCTTGATTTCAGAGCGCAACCCGCTCTCAAATTTGATGCATTTAGAAAACTCAACATCATCACCAGTATAGTACGGATAAAACTTAGCCAGCTCAACAAATTTCGCAGCATAGTCAGTAACCGACATAGTTCCTTGCTTCAGCTCAAGAAACTCAATCTGCTTCTTACCACGGACATCCTCGGGATAATACTTCCTCAGAAACTCTCTTCGGAACACATCCCAAGTGATAACTTCACCTGTAGTCTCCAACCTCTAACAAGTCTCTAGCCAACAGTCATCAGCTTCGACTGCTAGCATATGAGTCCCATAACGAACCTTCTGCGCTGGAGTGCAGTCCATCACACGGAAGATCCTCTCAATCTCTTTCAACCAGTCCAATGCTCCATCAGGATCATACTTGCCCTTGAAGGTAGGCGGATTCTCCCTCTGAAAAGTCGCCAGACTACGAGATCCATCATTCTCGCCAGCATTCGGTAAGTTCTGCACAGCCTGAGCCATTGCTTGCATTGCAGCAGCCATTGCAGCATCGTTCCTTCCAGCCATCTCAAATTATCACTACAACATAAACAAAAGTTAGAACCAAATAACAATACTCGGTTGTTAAACAACTACGACTCGACACTTGGCCGGACGGACCGACCTGCTCTGATACCACTAATGTAACACCCCATTTCTACCCGGTAATTATATTAAAATCAGAGTTATAAAATTCTCGACATAAAACGGGATATCACATTTTCAACTTTAAAAATCAACCACATAATATTTATTCATTAAAGATACATAACGCTTCAGGGAAACATAAAACAACAAACTGGTCTTCAACTTTATTCAACTTAAGTAAACACAACGCAACGGATTCTTAAACAACTTAGTAGCATCTTTATTCGACATAAAACCACTTTAAATTAAACAACACAGTATTTTTCAACAATTCCATTAAAAATTCAGCATGTAGACAACTAAATAAAAACATACGTCATCCCCCCGAGTGCTACGTATCAGAGCGACAACCACCGACTCGAACTAAGGTAACCGGCTACTCCTCCTGACTACCTGCACGTTGCCAACATAGGGACAACATTCAAACAGAAGGGGTGAGTTACCGAAAATTATAAACGGAGTATGATAAATAATATATAGGCAGTAATCATACAATTAATCACCACTTCACATCAACAACCAACAAACAAAATCAAATCAACAACAACTTAAGAAAATGCGACTTTAATGAGACTCGACAATGTTATGCATGTGGTACCATCAGAGTAAAACTCCCAACTTAATATTGCCAGTTTATCGAGGCATCAAGGCATAAGCCTTCAACTTTCAACTTTCAACATATGCCAATCCGGGCCAACGTGGTGTGAGCAACGCTCCGACCCAAAATGCAATGTATGTTCTATGGCATGCACAACTCATCAACATAACAACTCAACAACATCCACAACATGATCAACTTAAACAACATAATAACTTTTACGACATAAACAACGTAAGCAACTTTGGCTATTACGCCTTCAACTTAAAATTCGTTCGTGTATCGGAACGAAATAACAAAATCAGTTATACCTGCGAATCCACTTTTTCGACATTACTTCAACAAAACAATTCCACAAAAGTCACCTACTAAATTATCCGACTTATCCCGACAATTTTCGTTAAATTCCGGACAACTAAGTTTTCCGCCTAAACCGGCTAAACCGACTAAAACTGCACTATTTCACCTTTATTAATTGCTACTGATTATTTTATTAATTCAGTTAAACCACTGCTGCAACATATTACTACAATTCCAATTTTCTGTCAAAGTTCTGCTTACTACTATTGTTCCATTTTTCTGCCAAAATTCTGCTTATTGCTATGTTTCATTTTTCTGTCAAAAAAACTTGTTTTAACTTCTGTCAAACAACTTGAGAATAATTTTTTCTGCAAATCTTCATTTACTAGTGCTGATTACCAACTAATCTTTTTACTACCAGACCAATTAAAATTATCCTGCTACCCATACTTTTCTGCCAATTTAATTCAAGTTTTCATGTAGAACAAAAATTGTCACTCCCCTACTGCTATGGCCTGCGGCTGGTTTTAATAAGGTGGGTGAACCATTATTCTACTACTACTCTTATAATAATACATGGGCTAGTGTTGGGTTTCTATTATATAATAATGTAACCACTTGGCCAATCTATATGCTACTACCAGCTATACCAATTATTATTGTTAGTATACTATCTAATTAAATTAAATATAACCAATTTAATACCAAAAGCTCTAATGCCATTATACTATGAAACATGTATATATTAATTAACCTATTATTAAAATAAACCATTTCTTGGGAATACACAGTGGCTTGCGCCACATTTAAAACCAATTCCTAAAGAAGGCAATGATAATGATAACAGTAAGAAAAGTAAGGCGCATCATCCCTTTCCATGGGTTAATGAGACAAAACAATTACTAAAACCAATTAATTAATTAATTAATCTACTTTCTATCAACTATATATATATATATATATATATATATATATATATATATATATATATATATATATATATCCTTTTACATGGTTAATGCTACTGCTACTATATGAAACAAAGCCAATCCCTATTGGCCATACGTTTTCTTCTTTTGGAGCTATCATACAGCATAGCCCTTCATTTATGAATCAACATATTAAGTTAATTAATTTCAAAGCCATGTCCCTAAAAACAAGCCACTTTTTCCAAACCATTTAAAAAGAGAAGCATGATAACAGTAACAGTGGAAGTTAAAGTGCATAATCCTTTCCAGATTTTCAACATCAGAAAGTACCCCAAATATTAAATGGGTCTCTAAACTATCATCAAAAACTCAGTTTCCAAACATCAAAATTAATAATTTCAGAGATTAATTTTTAATTGAAATAACTTCTGCTTTCACAGGAAATTTTTAGGGTAATTCTAATACTAGTTCTACACAATAATCCCTCACCCAAATAACATTCATCATAACCCAGTTATAATAATCGAACCCACCCTTACCTTGGATTGAAGGCAGCTCGACAATCGATCGGGTTCCGGAAATTCGTCACCGGTAGCAGTTCTCTTTCGCTCTCAACTTCTCTCACGTACGGTTCCTCTTCCACTTCCACCTACTGATAACCTTAACTTCTTTCTTTTTATTTCTTTTGTTTCATTTGTTTCATTAAAAAAATAATATTATTCAATTATAATATCAATTGGGCCTAAAACATACACCCCTTAATTTACTAATTCCGACACGAAATCAAGCCCACTTAATCGAACACACTCCAACTACGATAATATTACTACTAATATTATTCCACGACTATAATAGTATTTCTAATATTATTTCTACGACTTACCAACCTAATATACCGACTTAACGACTTAATTCACCGCAACACCAAAATCAACCGAATAATTCACAACAATTAAATAAATATCCAATTAAATAAATAATTAAATATTTTTGGGCGTTACAGAGTACGGTGAACAGGCTGCGGAGTGGGGTGCACCTGACTCGAAAGTGGCATAGGAACAAACATAGAAGAATCAGGAACCTCTTCTACGATGAACCTTGTGTGGCGAGCCTTACCCTTATCCTTTTCCTCTCTTCGGGGTGGCATTTTCTGAATATTTCATAAAAACATAAAAGTAAATTAATTCAAGCAATTACAACAGTAGTATTATAACAATACATATTGCACAGTAGTATTATTACATAATAGTATAATTACACAACACTTATGATTTAACTTATTCATCATCATAATCATCACTGTCTTCATCAGATATGATATTGTTGTCTTCAGAGTCTCCTGCCTCTTCTTGCTCTTCTTCTACATGATTTGCTGACAACAAAATGGTTGAGTCAACTTGTTGACCCACAACTATAGTATCACCCAAACTTGTAATCTCCTCAATTTCAATTACCCCATTCACTGGTGAAATCTCATCATCTTGGTATGCAACATCATCTTCCATTACACCGTCAGATTCAATATAACCCATTGGATTGGACTTGATTACAACACACCATCCTCGTTTACTTGGTTGAATTGAAGGATAAGGAACATAGTAAACTTGCCTAACATTATGTGCCATTATGAAAGGGTCATACTCTTTGTACTTTCTATCCATTCGAACCTCAACAGTGTTATATTTTTTATCTATTTTAGTTCCTCTGGAAGATGGATCATACCAATCACAATAAAATAGGACAACTTTATTTTCCGAGTCCATATAATTATATACCAACTCATAAATATGTCTAATAACACCATAGAAGTCGTCTTCACCACCCTCTGTAACTCCTTTTACAACTACACCACTATTTATTGTTTTCTTTCCTTCTGTCCATGTATGAGTGTGAAATTTATATCTGTTTACAAAGTATGTGTGCCATTCGTTTGCACGCTGATGAGGGCCTTCAGATAAACTTCTCAAATGAATTATTTCAGGACTTGGTGCAACAATGCAATGTAATTGTTGCTTGAACCATGCAGGAAAATAGGCATGTGTGTATCCAGTCGATGGTTGTTCCCCCGTGTTTTGAAAATAATAGGTATTAAATGCCCTATTTCGAAAAAGAAAAAATCTATGTTAAAGAAGATGACAAGTATACTTATAAAAAAATACAAACTTAATTTAACATACTTACTCAAGATATGGTTTAACTTCAACGCAGTTAATCAACACATGAACATGAGCAGATTGCATTTCTTTTTCAGACAACCAATGCACACTTGTCTTTCCAGAAGGACGGCCGGGACGACCAAAAACCGATAAGGTGAATTGACTTCTTTCACTAAAGTTAACTTCATTCCTTATGATTCTCGGAGTAAACATCATATGATTGAAATAATGAGAGCAAAAATGTGATGTTTCTCGATGCAAATAATGCGCACATATTGATCCCTCAACTCTTGCCTTATTTTTCACTGATCGCTTTGAATCACCCATGAATCGTTCAAATGGATACATCCACCTATACTGAACGGGTCCACCAAGGTAAGCTTCGTAAGCAAGATGTACAGGGAGATGCTCCATAGAATCAAAGAAACCTGGCGGAAATATTTGCTCTAACTTGCAGAGAATGATGGGAATATTTTGGTCCAACTTAATAATGTCATCCACTTGTAAAGTTGGCGCACAAATGTCTTTAAAAAATTGACTAATCTCAGTTAGTGGATTAAGAACATGCTTAGGAAGTGAACTGAATGCAATTGGAAGCAATCGTTCCATGAATACATGACAATCATGACTTTTCATTCCATGCAACTTTCCAGTTTTTGCATCAACACATCTTGCTAAGTTAGAAGAATAACCGTCGGGCATCCTCAACTCATTTAACCATTTACAGACTGCTTTTGCTTCTTGTGGAGTAAGAGTGTAACAAGCCTTGGGTTTTAACAATTTTCCATTTGGTTGAGGTTTTAACTCCAACTCTTTTCGATTGCACAAAAGTTCCAAATCCTTTCTAGCCTTCTCATTATCTTTTGTCTTGCCTTGGATATCCATCACTGTGTTAAATACATTATCAAAAAAATTCTTCTCAATATGCATCACATCCAAATTATGTCGCAACAAATTATCCTTCCAATATGGGAGGTCCCAAAAAATACTTCTTTTTGTCCAATTGTGAGTGTCCCCATATCCTGGAATTCTGCATGCTTTACCATTATCTGTGAATTTTGGTAGGTCACAAACACTATTCCATACTTCAGTCGATGACAGGCGAGGGGGAGGAAGATCTGTTACTTTTATTCCTTTTCTAAAAGCATTCTTATTTTTTCTAAAAACATGGTTCATACGTAAGAATCTACGGTGACAATCAAACCATGAACTTTTACCACCCATTTGCAAAGTAAACGCTTTTGTGTGTCCCATGCAATGCGGGCATCCCATTTTGCCATGCGTACCCCAACCAGACAACATACCATATGCAGGAAAGTCATTAATTGTCCACATCAAAGCAGCTCGCATATTAAAGTTTTGTCTGCGAGACACATCATAAGTCCATTCTCCGATCCACAACCTCTTCAAATCATCAATTAAAGGTTGCAAATAAACATCTATTCCCGCTTTTGGACTCGACGGTCCGAGAATGAGGCATGTCAAAAACATGTAAGGTTTCGTCATGCACATCTCAGGAGGCATATTGTACGGGGTAACGATAACTGGCCAACAAGAATAGGCAATTGCTGAAGATTGGATATAAGGGGTAAAACCATCTGAGCATAATCCGAGCCGGACATTTCTGGGTTCTGATGCAAAATCTGAATGTACTCTATCAAAGTGTTTCCATGCCTCGCCATCAGATGGATGTCGCATTATGCCTGAACTATTGGAATTTGTATGATGCCATGACATTTGGCTTGCACTATAAGTTGACGCAAACATTCTTTGCAATCTGGGAATTATTGGCAGATAGAACATGGACTTCACTGCAACTCGTTTTTGTTTTCGATCAATGCCTTTACTGCGAACTAAATACCTCGGACTCTGACAAAACTTACATTCCTCCAATCCCCCATCATTTGTACCAAACTCGTTATCATAAAACAACATACAACCTCCAATGCAACAATCAATCTTTTTCACTTTTAGTCCCAACTTCGACACCATTCTCTTTGCATCGTAATAACTTGTAGGTAGAGCTGTCAAAATGGGCCGAAGCCCATGGGCCGGCCCGCCGAGCCCGAAAAAAGTTAGGGCTTGGGCCTTATTTTTGGAGCCCATATTATTCCGGGCCTTTTTGAGCCCGGCCCAAAAAAAAATGGGCCGGCCCGTATGGGCTATGGGTAGCCCGCCAGCCCGACAACTTTTTTTAAAAGAATTAATTTAACTATTTGGCCCATATATAAATTAATAAATATATATAATTGGACCTAAAAAATAAATTTGGCCCAAGAAACATTTGGATACAATGTGTTAGTGCTTCTTTGGTTCGGTCCACACACACTTCAGTGACTACCAGAACATTAATTTCTATTACATTATATTATATTACAGTATTCTAAAATGAATATATTACATTAAGATCATTAAAATGAGTATTAATTTCTATAACATTATATATTAAAATGAGTATTAATTTCTATTACATTATATATTACTTAAAAAATGAATTTTTTAATTTTTTTTTATAAAATGGGTCCGTTTAGGGTCGGGCCCGTTTAGGGCTGGGTAGCCCGCAGCCCAGACAGGGCTGGGCCTGGGTAGTAAAAAAGGAGCCCGTATTCAAAATGGGCTTTTTGAGCCCGGCCCGGAAAAGCCCGAGGCCCGCCAGGGCCGGCCCGTTTAGGGTCGGGCTACCCGTTTTGACAGCTCTACTTGTAGGCATGTTTTCTTTCATAGGAGTCGCATCCAACATCATTTTTGCAAAGAATTCCAAACACTGATCAGGAACATTCCAATTTGACTTTGCAGCCAATAGTCTCACACACATGGATAACATAGAGTCAAAAGATCCCTCAAACAGTGGTATATTTATTTCTTTCAGCAGTTGATAAAACTTTTGCGCTTCCTCGTTCGGGAGCTCATCTGCATCAAAATCTTGAGGTTCATCAGAAGTCACATTCACCCCTAATGCATCACCAACCATATCATCCATGAGATTAAATTGTTCATGGTCTGGCAAATGTGGTTGACTGCTTGATGCCTCTCTACCTATCTCAACTCTAACATGTGTTTGACTGCTTGAAGCCTCTCTCATCTCTGGCACTACTTCTCCATTAGAATACCACACCCAATAATTTGGCCTAAAACCATCTTTCTCCAAGTGACGTTTCACTTCATTTGGGTCACTAATTATATTTCTGCAACCACACTTTAAACACGGGCATCTTACCCCTCCTTCGCTTCGACAACATTCTTGAGCAAACGCATATGTAAGAAACGCAGCAACTCCTTCTTTAAAATGTGGTTTAAGCCCACATCTTTCTGGATACGTTCTATCATACATCCAACTACGATAGAACTGATAATATTCCATACTGCACGTGTAAAGTTGTTCATTTTTAAATTCAAATTTAAGAAAATTGGAATTTATCTATCGACAAACATATGACTATATTCATCTAACAAATATGATATTATATGTTTCTAAAAATTTACATCATTTAAATTATATATTTCTTATAAATATATTACTAAATTATATTAATATTTAAAAAAATATATACTCTATAAATAAAAATGTATACTTTCAAAATAAAAAGTCTACATATTACAAATTATATACTTTATACAAAACTGTTTATATTACTTAAATATATTACAAATTATAGATTTTTATGATTTAACTCATACTTATTAAATAAATGTGTATATTAATATATAATCTATTCTTTTACGAAAATAATATATATTCTGTTTTTTGAAAAATATTTTTTTATACAATACTATTTTCAATAATATGTTTAATATATAATCTATTTTTTAAACGATATTCATTATACAATACTATTTTTAATAATATGTTTAATATATAATATTCATTTTCAAAATCTAATTTCTAAACATTATTTAGTATACTTTTAAATATTTTCTTATAAATATATTACTAAATTATATTAGTATTTGAAAAAATATATACTTTATAAATAAAAATGTATACATTCTAAATAAAAAGTGTATATTTACAAATTATATACTTTATACAAAACTGTTTATATTACTTAAATATATTACAAATTATAGATTTTTATGATTTAACTCATACTTATTAAATAAATGTGTATATTAATATATAATCTATTCTTTTACGAAAATAATATATATTCTGTTTTTTGAAAAATATTTTTTTATACAATACTATTTTCAATAATATGTTTAATATATAATCTATTTTTTAAACGATATTCATTATACAATACTATTTTTAATAATATGTTTAATATATAATATTCATTTTCAAAATCTAATTTCTAAACATTATTTAGTATACTTTTAAATATTTTCTTATAAATATATTACTAAATTATATTAGTATTTGAAAAAATATATACTTTATAAATAAAAATGTATACATTCTAAATAAAAAGTGTATATTTACAAATTATATACTTTATACAAAACTGTTTATATTACTTAAATATATTACAAATTATAGATTTTTATGATTTAACTCATACTTATTAAATAAATGTGTATATTAATATATAATCTATTCTTTTACGAAAATAATATATATTCTGTTTTTTGAAAAATATTTTTTTATACAATACTATTTTCAATAATATGTTTAATATATAATCTATTTTTTAAACGATATTCATTATACAATACTATTTTTAATAATATGTTTAATATATAATATTCATTTTCAAAATCTAATTTCTAAACATTATTTAGTATACTTTTAAATATTTTCTTATAAATATATTACTAAATTATATTAGTATTTGAAAAAATATATACTTTATAAATAAAAATGTATACATTCTAAATAAAAAGTGTATATTTACAAATTATATACTTTATACAAAACTGTTTATATTACTTAAATATATTACAAATTATAGATTTTTATGATTTAACTCATACTTATTAAATAAATGTGTATATTAATATATAATCTATTCTTTTACGAAAATAATATATATTCTGTTTTTTGAAAAATATTTTTTTATACAATACTATTTTCAATAATATGTTTAATATATAATCTATTTTTTAAACGATATACATTATACGATACTATTTTTAATAATATGTTTAATATATAATATTCATTTTCAAAATCTAATTTCTAAACATTATTTAGTATACTTTTAAATATTTTCTTATAAATATATTACTAAATTATATTAGTATTTGAAAAAATATATACTTTATAAATAAAAATGTATACATTCTAAATAAAAAGTGTATATTTACAAATTATATACTTTATACAAAACTGTTTATATTACTTAAATATATTACAAATTATAGATTTTTATGATTTAACTCATACTTATTAAATAAATGTGTATATTAATATATAATCTATTCTTTTACAAAAATAATATATATTCTGTTTTTTGAAAAATATTTTTTTATACAATACTATTTTCAATAATATGTTTAATATATAATCTATTTTTTAAACGATATTCATTATACAATACTATTTTTAATAATATGTTTAATATATAATATTCATTTTCAAAATCTAATTTCTAAACATTATTTAGTATACTTTTAAATATTTTCTTATAAATATATTACTAAATTATATTAGTATTTGAAAAAATATATACTTTATAAATAAAAATGTATACATTCTAAATAAAAAATGTATATTTACAAATTATATACTTTATACAAAACTGTTTATATTACTTAAATATATTACAAATTATAGATTTTTATGATTTAACTCATACTTATTAAATAAATGTGTATATTAATATATAATCTATTCTTTTACGAAAATAATATATATTCTGCTTTTTGAAAAATATTTTTTTATACAATACTATTTTCAATAATATGTTTAATATATAATCTATTTTTTAAACGATATTCATTATACGATACTATTTTTAATAATATGTTTAATATATAATATTCATTTTCAAAATCTAATTTCTAAACATTATTTAGTATACTTTAAAATATTTTCTTATAAATATATTACTAAATTATATTAGTATTTGAAAAAATATATACTTTATAAATAAAAATGTATACATTCTAAATAAAAAGTGTATATTTACAAATTATATACTTTATACAAAACTGTTTATATTACTTAAATATATTACAAATTATAGATTTTTATGATTTAACTCATACTTATTAAATAAATGTGTATATTAATATATAATCTATTCTTTTACAAAAATAATATATATTCTGTTTTTTGAAAAATATTTTTTTATACAATACTATTTTCAATAATATGTTTAATATATAATCTATTTTTTAAACGATATTCATTATACAATACTATTTTTAATAATATGTTTAATATATAATATTCATTTTCAAAATCTAATTTTTAAACATTATTTAGTATACTTTCAAACATTTTCTTATAAATATATTACTAAATTATATTAGTATTTGAAAAAATATATACATATACTTTATAAATAAAAATGTATACATTCTAAATAAAAAGTGTATATATTACAAATTATATACTTTATACAAAACTGTATATATTACTTAAATATATTACAAATTCTAGATTTTTATGATTTAACTCATACTTATTAAATAAATGTGTATATTAATATATAATCTATTCTTTTACAAAAATAATATATATTCTGTTTTTTGAACAATATTTTTTTATACAATACTATTTTCAATAATATGTTTAATATATAATCTATTTTTTAAACGATATTTATTATGCAATACTATTTTTAATAATATGTTTAGTATATAATATCCATTTTCAAAATCTAATTTTTAAACATTATTTAGTTTTAAACATTATTTCATATATATAAGTGTTTTTTAAAATCTGTTTTATAAATATTTTAATAAATCTGTTTTATAATTTTTATTACAAATCTGTTTTATAATTTTTATTACAAATCTGTTTTTAAATTTTATTTTTAATATCTGTTTTATAATATAAACTAAATATAATATAATCTATTTTATAATATAATCTGTTTTTATAATTTTTTTAATAATATAAAATCTGTTTTAAAACAATATCTGTTTTTAATCTATTTTATATAAACTAATTTTTTTCAAACATTTTTTACAAATATTTTAAAATCTGTTTGTTTTTTACTTAAAATCTATTTTTAATAATATTAACAACATAAAATTAAAATCTGTTTTTATATTCTATTTTTAGTAATATAAACAATATTTATAAACATTTTTTACAATCTATTTTAAAACAACATTTTGGCCTTCGAATTAAAAAAACAACATTTTTTACACTTTTTTTTAATAAATATTTAAAAACTGTTTTAATATAAATCTGAAAATGATAAGAAATAAAAATAAAAATTTTAAATATATATTACTAAAAATAAATACAGAAATTTCGAAATAAAAAAAAAACAACATTTTATAATACCAGCAACACACCAAAATCAACATATTAATATCAATTACACCTAAAATATTTAGAAAAAATAAATAAATGTGTACCTTTAGAAGCTCCCTTAGATTTGTAAGCCCTTCTAGATGAAAGTTGAATGCTTCATTAATTGAATATATGCAATATAACAAACAAGTAAAAAAATTAATTAATAAAATACATGCAACAAAATTAATTAACCAATACTTAAAACTGTTAAAGAAAATGTATGAAATGGATGAAAAATATTAACCTGGTTGAAAGAAAATGAAGAAGATGAAGAAGGAAATGCTGGAAGAATGTGGAGAAGGTGAAAACGTGAAGAAGATGAAGGATGTTTTATTAAGTTGAAAATATATATTAAGTGAATCAGACTTTGGAAAGTGCGAAAAGCAGTTAATGATGTACTCTTTGCGAGGGGCTACCCCTAGCCACCCCAACGGTTCACTTTTGCGAGGGGATACCCCGTGGCAAATATTGATGTGTCAGTTGAAACCGTGCATGTGTGGCACGTGGACAATACTTGCGAGGAGCTCCCCCCACGCCACCTTTTGGATAAGATTTGCGAGGGGTTTCCCCCTAGCCATGTGTGGCGTGTTTCAGCCCCTCCCCTAGTCATGTGCCAGCTTTATCAGATTGATTTGACAATGGATTCTATTTAGTGAGGGGTTGCCCCTCGCAAAATCACAATCATCCTTTAGTGAGGAGTAGCCCCGTCGCAAATTGTGCACATACATCCTTTTTTTGGCGCTGAACCCTACTAAATACAAACTTCAAAATTCAAATTTTTCCCCATTATTTGCGAGGGGATAACCCCTAGTAATTGCTTTTGTTTTATTTGTTTTCTATTTTCTTCTTTGCGAGGGGTTTAACCCCAAGCAAGGTACATTTTTTAGTGAGGGGTTTTCCCCCTAGCTAATCCCCCTAGCTAAATATAGTTTTTCTTGTAGTGAGAAAAGCCATGATGGTTCTTCTCTCAATGATGTGAATATGGTGACCCAATGTTCAGAGTTAGACTTCCAGGATTCATAATCTACAATTATTTTGAATAATGATCTCCAGAACAATAAAGATAGTTTTTCAACACCTTCCTATAATCAACCAGAGCCTGAAACGCATTTAAAGTGGACCTTAAAACCTCAAGTTATGCATCACGATGTGGGTTTTCTGCTAAAAAATGAAGAAAACTGCACCTCTTCAAAATATAAACCTCGGCCGATGCAGATATCAAATTAGTTGGAGCAAGAAAGAATAAATTGTGTTGCTTATGAGTTTTCTGCTGAAGTCCATCTAGAGGAATCTGCAGATGGTTCTTCATCAAAGTCATCTGATCAGAAGATTAACCCAACAAAAGATTTCACTGATTCATTAAAAGCTCTACTTCTTAATCCTTTTCCCAAGGCAACCAAAATAAATCTCGAGGAAATGCCGCATATGCCCCCTCTACCACCTATGCAGTGGAGGTCCCAGCAGAGCTAGTTCTAAGACAAGGTTGGGAAAAGGTAACACTAAAAGATAGCATAAACTTTCAAAACTGCAATTTGGAAACCCAAACAACATAAATAATTGTCCAATACTCTGAGAAGGAATAAACTTTAAAAACTATAATATGGAAACCCAAACATCTAATATGAGTTTGTTTTACATTTACATAAAAGATCCAAACAATATTTGATAATTAACCCATCAATCATAAAAGAACCAAAGATACTATTTACATGACCATGCTAATATGAGAAGATTGTTGGGTTAATTGTTACTAAATGTGTTAGCTGTAACACCCCACTTTACCATTTTACAAAATAAGTAAATACTGCGAAAATAATCATAGTTTACGACAACAGTAGGATATCACATCATTAAACCAACAACAAAACTCCTTTTTCATTAATAAGCAGCGTAAATAATTGTTTTATTCGAAATACGACAATTTGCCAACAACACCAAAAATCCACATAATATTGTGGTCCACCAAAGTTTCAAATAAAGAATGATACGTAACAAAACAATAAAGAATAACAAATGACGAAAAACTCCCAAAATCCCGTGTTACATATCAGAGCGACTCCTAAGACTCGATCAAGCAACACGCACTCCATGCACACTCAAGTACCTAGATTATCTGTACTTCCGACGAAGCATAGAAGCAACAAACAACAAAGGGCTGAGAACTACATTCAATAAATAACGGTGTATAATACATGCTAAAGGTAGTACTCATACAATCATATATCAGAAAACACACCATCACGACATACTTGTCATTTTCATTCAGATTTCACCAAACACATAATAATGCAATGCGACTCAAAGACATCGACACAATGCATGTGGTACCAAAACACCATAGTTCATTTAATCGAACCCGGATAAATCACATACACCCCTACTTGGCAATGATTTATCTCCACCACACTCCACATTGGAGTTCGGATGAATCACATACACTCCTCCTGAGCAATGATTCATCACCACCGACACCATGAATGCATGACAGTAAATATGCATACAACACACATGTATGACCACAATCATACATCTTCACTATCCTCCTGATCATACGTGAGATACCTGCTCATCATCACACACATCACAACAAGAAATTCCTCACATAATATTCAATTAGTTAAACATCTAATTAATTCGCTAAAATTACTAAATTAATTATTTTCATCACCAATTCTACAATTCTCAGGTTCTGGCATCTATCCCCAACCTCTCAAACCAAAAGAAATCACTTCGTATGCGAAAACGGGAAAGAAATCGTGAAACAACAAAATTCTGCACTCTCGCTGGTCATACACGTATTGCCCTGGGCCGTACGCGTATTGCCCAGCTCGCTCGCCCATCCTGCTGCGTATCATAGGTGTAATGCTTCTTCTTCCGCCCTGTCATACGCGTATTGCCCAGCCTATTACGCGTATGGGAAGAGATGTTTCATTCCCAGAAATCTCACCTTCAGATCCCAATACGCGTAATGCCAAGCATCCATACGTGTACTGTTACACGTACGGGCAGAAGGTCATGCCAAAGCCTCCTTTTGGCCCTCCAATAGGCGTATTGCCTCCATCTTGGGCCAGCATTACGCGTAACACCCTCCCCGTTACGCGTAAGGCCATATCCATTATGCAAATTCGTTTCCTCCACACCAGTCTGAGTTCTGCTACGGGATCCTCACTCTTTCAATCCAATTCAGTCCTAAACTTGTTTCTACATCAGTTTTAGGTCATAATATTCATCTTAATTCTTTCACCTATCATTACTAATCAAAATTACGGGCCTTAGATCTAATTTCGTTCACTCAACCTGCACAAAAACCAGTTCTGTAACATACACATTCATACAGCAGCAACAACATCAGAGAATTCCACAGATCATCATAGTATAACACGAAATTCATAAAATCAGCAACCAATTCATACCAGATCAACAACAATGCACCACTATCAGATTCAAATTCACACACAGAACACATATACGAAATTCCTACGAGGATAAGGACTCCTCACTACCCTCTCATGATATAAACACCTAAATTGAAATTCATTCTCCCCCCTTACCTCGAATTCTTGATTAAAATCCTGCGAAAATTGATGATGCAAAACCCTAGTTCTTCCTTGCTCTTCCTCTCTCTAACCCTTCTCTTGTGAAAATCTGATTATGACTAACCCTACTCATTAATCCTTACTAATTTCTGCTTAATGACAAAACTATCCTTATTTTTCTCCAATAGCCCATTATCCATTTAATTAAATCAAATTTTTAATTTGATAAAAACAATAATATTACTCACATAATAATTATAATAATACTAGTAATAATAATAATATTAATATTAATAATAATACTACTATTACTACTCATACTCAAAATTACTCTCGACATCTCTAGTCTACCCGCCCCACTAAGGACTCCACGCCTACGTGCTCAACCCCACACCCTTAACAAGGCCAAACAACGGAAAAATAGCACGACGATCAAATCATTTAAATTGGGGTGTTACAACTCCCCCCCTTAAATTATTTTCGTCCTCGAAAATGTACTTGCTGGAAATAGCTCCGGATACGAATCTCACATCCTGCTTTCCAGCTCCCAGGTCACATTTCCTCCAGCAGCTCCTCCCCAAGCTACTCTCACCAAAGGAATCTCCTTCCCTCTAAGTTATTTCATCTTGCGATCCTCGATCCTTATCGGCATCGCCTCCACAGTAAGATTATCTCTAATCTACACCTCATCCCTCTGGATAACATGAGATGGATCAGATACATACTTCCGAAGTTGCGACACATGAAACACATCATGAAAGTTCGAAAGTTCAGGCGGCAACGCCACCCTATATGCAACTGCGCCCACTCTTTGTAAGATCTGATATTGTCCAATAAACTTAGGATCCATCTTCTTCGACTTCAATGCAGCCCCAACACCGGTCACTGGGTTGACTCTCATGAACACGTGGTCACCTTCACTGAATTCTAAGTCTTTCTTCTGATTATCATGATAACTTTTCTGCCTACTCTGAGACATTTTCATCTTCTCGCGGATCATCTGAATTGTCTCTGTAGTCTGTTGCACAATCTCAGGTCCAAGCACCACATTCTCACCGGTCTCATACCAACACAGAGGCGTCCTACACCTCCTACCATACAAAGCTTCGAAAGGTGCCATTCCAATACTAGAATGGTAACTATTATTATACGTGAACTCTATCAATGGTAAATGAGTATCCCACGCACCACCTTTCTCCAACACGCAGGCTCTCAACAAATCTTCCAACGACTGAATAGTCCTCTCTGACTGACCATCGGTCTGAGGATGATAAGCCGAGCTCAAATTCAATTTAGAACCTAAAGCTTCCTGCAGACTCTTCCAAAATTCTGAAGTAAACCTCGGATCCCTATCCGACACTATACTCGACGGAACACCATACAGCTTCACAATTATTCTGATATAAATCTCCGTCAGCTTTGAGAACGGAAAACTGATATTGATTGGTATAAAATGAGCGGATTTCGTAAGTCGATCCACCACTACCCAAATAGCATCAAAGCCTCTCGTCGTATTTGGCAAACCAGTAACAAAATCCATGGTAATATTGTCCCATTTCCATTCCGGAATTTTCAACGGTTGCATTAACCCCAAAGGTTTCTGGTGTTCCACCTTTGACTTCTGACAGATCAAACAAGCATAAACAAACTGAGCTATGTCCCTCTTCATACCGGACCACCAAAATAACTTCTTCAAGTCATGATACATTTTCGTAGCTCCCGGATGAATACTCAAGCTACTCCGATGACTTTCCTCTAAGATCGCCTTCCTCAATTCATCATTATCCAGTACACAAATTCTGCCCCGGAATTTCAATACACCAACATTATCCACTCTAAAATCATTATTAGGATCACCTCCTTCTGTATGCATCAAGTCCACTAGCTTCACATCAAGTCTCTGGTTTTCCTTAATCACATCCAAAAAGTCATTATTCACCTTAAGCATACCCAATTTGACACTCCCAGGTGTAGTTTCACAAACCATACTTAAGTCTCTAAACTGTTCAATCAACTCCATTTCTTTTACCATCAATGCTGACATATGAATGGTCTAACAACTGAGAGCATCTGCTACAACATTAGCTTTCCCCGGATGATAACTCAAATTAAAATCATAGTCTTTCAAGAACTCTAACCATCTCCTTTGCCTCATATTCAATTCCTTCTGATCGAACAAATACTTCAAACTTTTGTAATCACTGAATACTTCAAATCTCGACCCATACAGATAATGTCGCCAAATTTTCAATACAAAAACCACTGCAGCTAATTCAAGATCGTGAGTAGGATAGTTCCTCTCATGTACCCTCAATTGCCGCGAAGCATATGCCACTACCTTGCCATCCTGCATTAACACACCGCCTAATCCCATCTTAGACGCATCACAATACACCACAAAAGGTTCACTTGGACTTGGTAGAATTAACACTGGTGTCGTAGTCAATTTCTTCTTCCATTCCTCAAAACTTTCCCCACAAGCCGCATCCCAAACAAAAGCTTGATTCTTTCTAGTTAACCGCGTCAACGGTAATGTCAAATTAGAAAACCCTTCAATGAATCTTCGGTAATAACCTGCCAAACCCAAGAAACTTCTAATTTCAGTCGTTGTCTTCGGTGGCTCCCACTGAAGTATTTCATTTACTTTAGATGGATCCACCGCTATGCTATCACCAAAAATAACATGACCCAAGAAACTCACAGTCTTCAACCAGAATTCACATTTCAAGAACTTTGCAAATAATTTATTATCTTTCAACACCTGCAATACAATCCTCAAATGTTCTGCGTGATCCTCGTCATATTTAGAATAAATCAGTATGTTATCAATGAATACCACAATAAACTGATCCAGATAAGAATGAAAGATTCGATTCATATACTTCATAAACACACCTGGCGCATTAGACACTCTGAAAGGCATCACTGAATATTCGTAATGTCCATAGCGAGTTCTGAACGCAGTCTTCTGAATATCATCTTCCTTTACTCTAATCTGATGGTAACCCGACCTCAAATCAATTTTGCTGAAAACACAAACTCCCATAAGCTGATCCATTAAGTCATCAATCCTCGAAAGTGGATACTTATTTTTAATGGTCACTTTATTCAGCTGACGGTAATCAACACACAGACACATACTACCATCCTTCTTCTTCACCAACAACACTGGAGCTCCCCACGGCGACACACTCGGTCTAATAAACTTCTTATCAAGCAATTCTCTAATCTGAGATTTCAACTCTGCCAATTCTGATGCAGACATTCTGTACGGTGCCATAGATATAGGTCTGGTACCAGGAACAAGATCAATAACAAATTCAACTTCTCTCGTCGGAGGCAACTCTATAATATCATCTGGAAACACTTTAGGAAATTCACTCACCACCGGTAACTCATTAACTGAAGTCTTGCTTTCCACAGACAACGAGGCAAACACTACAAACATCTTAGCTTCATCCTCCAACAACGTCCTCAACTCTTTGCTAGACAAAGAATCCGCTAATGCTTCCTCTTCCGGAGTAAGAAACAATAACGTCTTCCTAAAGCAATCAATATAAATCCGGTTGAACTCCAACCAGTTCATCCCCAAAATAACATCGAGATTACCGAGTGGCAAGCAAATCAAGTCCACTCTGAAATCTCTACCAAACATAGTCAACGGACACTTCAAACACACTAAGAAAGTAAATACAGAACCAATACACGGTGTTTCAATCGTCATTCTCTGATCTAGAGTAGACGGTGCAATTCCTAATCTCTTCACACAATCAACAGAAATGAACAAGTGGGTTGCACCCGTATCAATGATAGCAATCAAAGGAATATCATTAATAAAACAAGTACCTTTGATAGAGCGCTCTTCATTGGCGGATTGGGTTCCCACCAAAGCAAACACCTTTCCACTGGCCTGAGATTTCTTTGGCTTCTCACAATGAGTGTTGATATGGCCCTTCTCTCCACAGTTATAACAGGTAGGCATAGTGGCCCTACAATCTGCTATGACATGACCAGGTCGCCCACACTTGAAACACTTCTTCACCTCATTCGAACAATTGTTAGCACGGTGACCCGGGCCACCACATCTGAAACACTTGAGAGTATCAGGAACCACTCCTCCCTCTTTTGGCTTCTTCCCCACAACAGCTTTCTGTCTTTCCTTGTCAGCTGGAGTGCTATAAGGAGTACCCCCAAACCTCTGCTTACCCTTCCGGTCACTCACAGCTTTGTAATGAGCAATCTGGGCCCTGTTATCATTATCATAAATTCTGCTTCTGCTAACCAGTTCTAGATAATTCCTTATCTTCTGACAAGCAATGCCCAGTTTGATCTCGGGACGCAACCCATTCTCAAACTTCAAGCATTTCGAATTCATAGCTTCTTCCGTATTGTAATGAGCACAATACTGCACCAACTCTTCAAACCGAGCAGCATATTCAGCAACAGTCATGCTACCCTGTTTCAGCTCCAGGAATTCAATCTCTTTTGCACTACGAATATCTTCCGGAAAGTACTTTTCTAGAAACTCAGCCTAAAACACTGTCCAAGTAATCTCAGTACCCGCAGCTTCTAACCTATGACGACTATTGTCCCACCAGGCTTCAGCCTCTCCCTCCAGCATATGAGTGCCAAACCGTACTTTCTGAGCATCACTGCATCCCATGGTCCTGAAGATTTTCTCAACAGCCTTCAGCCATTTCTGTGCAGCCTCCGGATCCAGAATACCTCCCTCATAAGTAGGCGGCTTATTGCTCTGAAACTATGCCAAGTCACGGAACTGGGCACCCCTTTTAGAAGAGTAATAGTGTGGGTTGTTTTTAATCGTATCCATAGGGATTGTTTGATATTTGATGCGTGCCTTTCAATAGTTGCGATATTCTAAGTTAACGGTTTCAAAAGTTTCTCAATTGTTTTTAACATTCACTTGTAGCAAAGATTAATTGGTGACAAAGATTTTGTAAAAGGTTTTATAAAAGCATGTTAAGGTTAGGTTTCGCTAATCCTTTCCACGTATAAATGATTAATCAAGCATATAAACTCGGTTTCCGACCAATATAACCGCGTATCCTCCCGACTAAGTTTATGTCTAAAGCGAAGTCGTGAGTACCGTTGTTTAAAGCGTTAGATGATGTCTCACGCTAACAATCTAAACAACGATCATTAAGATCAACATAATGCGAATAGGAAATCCCAAATCTATGTCTAGAGTTTGGTTTTTAAGAGATGAAATTGTTAGGTCAAGATTTGTGGAATCTATGTCTAGAGTAAAACAAATCAAACATAAAGCATTAAGAGAAAACAACTTCATCTATATTGATCAAAGACTTTGTTCATATACAATAGATCAAAAGCAATACATAAAAACAGAATCAACTACCTCTAACCTCAACATTGAGTGTTTAGCTACCACTTCTCATGGTAGATTGGATAACAAGTAAAGAGAGGAGATGAGTAAACATCCACGCCGAATAATCGAGAATGGATGCAAAATCAGCTTCTCCAAGTGAAAATACAAGCTCCAATGGTAAAAAGACTGAAAACTATGATTTTGGATCAAAATGAACAAAAGATCCCCAAAACATAAAGTGAAATTCTATTTATACATAGCAGAATTCTGCAGTATTCGCACTGCGAGCAATTCATTCGCACTGCGAATGAGGAAAAATGGCACTTTAAGTGCCTCTGAGACTTAAACCGCCCCAAGCAGAAATCGTGGGTTCGCACTGCGAACCCTTCATTCGCACTGCGAATCATTCGCTAGCTTCATTCGCACTGCGAATAAACTAGCGAGCTAGAATTCTCAAACCCAGAACTTACTGCCTCCCTTCGCCAGCACCTTCGCACTGCGAACCAACCAGTGAACCTTCGCTGGACCCTCGCCAGGAGTTCGCGGTGCGAACACATGGTAATCTCAAAGTTGGAACTCTCTGCCACCCTTCGTTGGCGCTTTCACTGGTTATTCGCACTGCGAATCTTCGCTGGGCCTTCGCCAGATTGGTCGCACTGCGAACACCCTATTACAGCTCTAAACTCAGTAGAAACTTGCATCCACTTCATGTGTCTCACACTTTTGCTCCTTTCATGCTTATACCTGCACATTAACACACAAATTACAAGCTCCACACATATATTCCATTGTAAGCATTACAACACAATTTACCGCTTAAATTCACAATTTACCGTTAGAAAGAAATGAAAAATGCCAAGTATTTCATACAAATATATAACATGTTTGACATCTAACAAACTCTCCCCAACTAACTCTTTGTTTATCCTCAACCAAAGTATGCCTCTCACGAGGATTTGCTCGAGCACGCAATTCATCCAAGACGTGAAAAATGGCTCAACTAAACAACGATCACAACAACGCAACAGTTACACAACTCAAGAACCTACAATGTAAAAGAACTTGACTCTTAAACAACTTCAAATAATGTTTCAAGAGACAACTAACTCATCACACACATGCCATTCTACACTCCTCTTCAAAAAAGGATTGAAGATAAACGTGCATACAAGCACGGGACAATTACACTCAAATGACAAATGATGCAATACTAATCAATTCATACCATATCTCAATGAACACAAAAGAAATCATGGAAGTACAAGATCACTAAGGACTTCTAGGTTGTAGCTTGGTCGGGTCAACAAAAAAGGGTCATTTCTAATGGTCATTGAAACGAAATTGCCGATGCAAAAGAGCATTCACTAATCAACATATTCACACATCTCAACTTCATTTCACCAATTTTTCATCACACCTTCACAAACTACCGCACAATTATTGAATCTCTTTTTTTTTTCGTCCAAGCAAGCATTTTCGTATTTGTAACAACATATTCACACTCTTTTCTTTACATGCTTGCTTGAAACAATGTTTTTTTCAAAATTTGGAGTAACACACCCTTCCTCTTTTTTTATTCTCCCCAACTCATTTTCAACTCAACCTAAAGTGAATGCTCCTTGCTTTTTAAGGCAAGGAAACCGAAGTATACAATTTTCAAAGGTTAAAGAAGAAAATGTTAGAAACTCACCAAATTCAATGATGAACCAAACTTGCAAATTATGTACATAAAACAAGTTGATTATTAAATTGAGTTCTAAACTGTTTAGGCTCAAAGGGGCTACCAAATGCTCTCTCCTCACGGGTGAATTACTATATGGATATAGTTGTGCTCAAATTCAAACAAGTGCCTTGATCACTTCTCATACTTCCACAAAATCACATGGTCACAAGATAAGGCATGAATTAAAAGTAAAGACAACATTCATCACAATCCTTAGCATATAGTAATACTTTGGAGGCTACTCACTTTAATGGTTTTTTATCCTAAAATGACACATGCATTCAAAGGAAGTTGTCACACGAAACAACATTTTCAGTCGCACCAAGACACAAAATCCTAAAACATACAAAATTCTCGAGCTAGGTAACAATGTACCTTGTCGCAACACAATGCTTACGGTACTATCATAGCCCTCACATCTTAGAGGAATCTACCTTTAAAATCAAGAGTCTCCAACCTACTTCCCAAATTCCATCATAAAAGAAGGAACATCAAAATAACACATATGCACAGTTTAAGAGTTGAACATTCGTCAACTGAAGAATTCAACTTTTAATAACACTTAACAACAAAAAACACACTTAAGTGTTGAGCATTCGTAAACTGAAGAACTCAACACTTAATACTATAATTAAAAACCAATAATTTATTAGTAAAGCGAAACAAAATTTTTTTACTGCAAACCATAATCATTACTAATAATAATCATAAAGTGCCTGGTGTATAAAACACCTACATAATCCAAAAAGTACCACACGAGTACGAGTACATCAATAATAGACTAGTAAAAGCTGGAAAAAAAACAAAATACAAGAAACTTCACTTTGATGACCAAAGGAAGTGTACAAGTCTAAGATCCAAAAAATCAGTCCTCATCGGACTCCGTCTCGAGTACATCCGTCCCTGGCTCATCCTCAGGCTCAGTCCCTAGTACATCCGTCCTCTGCCCATCATCATCATCATCAAAAATCACAATATCATCGCCATCTCCCCCCTCCTCAGCATCATTAGCAGCAGGCTCAACAACATCCTCTCCCCCTCCGAAAACAGGCCTGGCCTCAGGCCATCCAGCATGCGCGAGGAACTGCTCCCTCGACATCATAGTGTGCTGCGTAGAAGGGTCACGGATCTGCAATTGGAGAACCTACAAAGAATCATAAATATCAGTCATGGTACGCTGCTGGGCAGCCATCCAATCCCAATTATATTGGCAGATCTCCTGCTGATAAGGATAAAAGTTGTGAGGTCCAGAAGCAGCACCTTGGCTTGTACCGGCCTCAGCACTAGTACCAGCCGCAGAAGATTCAGCTCTAACACCCTTCGGTTTGTAAAATTTGTCGACATATC
Source organism: Lathyrus tuberosus (assembly GCA_022829125.1). NCBI lineage: Eukaryota > Viridiplantae > Streptophyta > Magnoliopsida > Fabales > Fabaceae > Lathyrus > Lathyrus tuberosus. The sequence goes on along the minus strand of JALAZF010000392.1, from coordinate 690,059 downwards.
GATCATCGATAGTCGACGTCACAGTAACATGACGACGCGAAGGCAAAGTCACTCCAGCTTCAGCACATAAGGTCATAATCAAACAAGGGAAAGCAAGAGGGGCATTCTTCCTCGAAGCATTCCCACCTAAACCACTCTCGACGATGGCCCTTATTTCATCAGCAATAATTCTCGCGACATCAATTTCCACATTAGTAAGGATACTGTGGACAAGGTGAGCTAAACAAATCGGAATGGTAGAGGAATGTGACTTTGGCATAATGTTGGTCACAACCAAAAGTAATACAAGTTGAGCCAAAGGCACCATATCCTCTCGATGATACCGAACAGCCACTCCTGAATGATTAAACTTCACATTTTTACCTGGGCGTAGGAGATCACGAGTCATTGTGGCAATATCACGATAATTACTCAGCGTCTCATGATACTTATCCTCTTGGCTAGCACGCAGTGGAAGGGGGTCTCCAAGAACTCGGTTAATAGTCTTTCTATCAAACCTTACCGTTTTTACGCCAACAACCGTAGTCAAATTAAACAGATCGTCCTCATCAGGAAGGGCGTTGGCGTAGAACTCTCGAACCATTTCCACATTATATGAATCAACAGGAGTTATCAGTATATCCCACTTTTTTGCAGTTAACAGGGCAGCAATGACACGATAACTTCCCTGCTCATTCAGAACAAACCTCTTCTCCGCAAGGATGGTCCTTGCTTCTAACACCTCATACCTCTGAGCTTGTCTAATTCCTCTGAACCGAGTCTCATCAAAGCGGACCGATGCTTGTCTTGATGTGGATGTTTTTCTTTTCCTGATCATGGTTTTAGGACCCATCTGCACAAATGACAAACAAATCCACACAAAAACACCAAGACAAATTATTAGAATTAAGGACAGACATGCATCAGAATGAACTATCAAAAAAACAAAAATCTGGGCTGCTCGCTAGATCACTCGCACTGCGAAGCCTGGCGAACGCTCGCCCCAGGTTCGCAGTGCGAACAAGCCAGCGAATGCACGAAAATTTTGAAAAAATTTTGCAGACCCAGATTTCACACATAACATGCTTCTACATGTCATCTACTCTCAAACATCATCAGAAAATTTAACATGCATTGAAAAACCTAACACAGAATTATAATCCAACTTTTCTACGAATTTCACATGCAGAATTCACCAACAAAGTTACAATTAATAAGAAAGAACAGAGAAAAGAAAATCAAACCTTGTTTGGAAATGGCAGTTGAGTAAAAACTTGAGAGAAATAGACAGAAAATTGCACGTGAGAGGGAAAGAGAATTTGAGAGGGTTTTCCTTTTTGGTTTAAGGTTGAAAGTGAGAGTGAGAGACTAGGGTTTGGTCCCCCCACCAAGTCAATCAGACTTCAACATGGGTCTTGGGCCTACGTGCAGGCCTACCCATAACAACCCTCTTTTTTACTGATGTGGCAGCAAAACCACCAAGGCTGGTTCGCTGACGTTCGCAGTGCGAATGGCCAGCGAATGCTCGCCCCAGATTCGCAGTGCGAATGAGCCAGCGAACAAGACAGTTTTTTCAAAATTACAGGTCTGTCTTGCTGCCACACTTCCAAATGTCCAAAATGTTAAAATGACTAAAAACAACAAATTAAAGCAAAAATACTTACAATGCTAGGGTGCCTCCCAACAAGCGCTTGTTTAACGTCGGCTAAGCTCGACGGTCCATCGCGACCTCACGGATCGCGGAAAGGCACAATTGCGGGATTCCGCTCGAAACCTCCTCCAAGATACACTTTCAATCTTTGGCCGTTAACTCTCCAATTTTCCTTTGACGTTGTGTCCTCAATTACGATTGCTCCATAGGGCTTGATTTCCACAATCCGAAACAGACCGGACCATTTAGATCTTAATTTTCCAGGAAACAATTTTAACCGAGAATTGAACAATAGGACCAACTATCCGACCTCAAACTGTTTGATGACAATTTTTCTATCATGGTAAGACTTTACACGCTCCTTATACAATTTATTGGAATCGTACGCCTGAAGGCGCAATTCATCCAACTCGTGTAATTACACTTTTCTTTTTTCGCCGCTAAGAGTTGGATCAAAATTCAAAAATTTTAAGGCCCAAAACGCCTTGTGCTCCAACTCTACCGGTAAGTGGCAATTCTTACCATAAACCATTTTAAACGGTGTGAGACCAATCGGAGCCTTGAAAGCGGTCCGATAAGCCCACAACGCATCATCCAGTTTGTTGGCCCAATCCTTTCTCGAGGCCGAAACAGTTTTCTCTAAAATACATTTTATCTCACGATTGGATACCTCCGCTTGACCATTAGCTTGAGGATGATATGGTGTAGCAACCTTGTGCTTCACACCATATTGCTCAAGAGCTTTGTCAAGCTGAGTGTTACAGAAGTGAGATCCTCCATCACTTATTAACACTCGAGGTGTACCAAAATGCGCAAAAATATTTCTTTTCAAAAACTTCACCACTATTTTTCCGTCGGCTTTAGCACATGCTATCGCCTCAACCCACTTGGAAACGTAATCCACAGCGACCAAAATATATTCATTAGAAAATGAAGATGGGAATGGACCGACAAAGTCGATCCCCCAACAGTCAAAAACTTCGATTTCTAACATATTTTGTAATGGCATTTCTCGCCGCCGTGAAATACCTCCACTTCTCTGGCATCTGTCACAACTAAGGGCATGCGCATGCGCATCTTTGAATAACGACGGCCAATAAAAGCCCGATTGAAGGACTTTAGTGGCCGTTCTTAACCCATTGAAGTGACCTCCGTAAGGAGAGTTATGACAATGCCACAGAATATTTGTGGCTTCCTCCACTGACACACACCTTCTGAGGAGGTTGTCGACACTAAGTTTAAATAAATAGGGTTCATCCCATACAAATGACTTGGCATCAGACAAAAATTTCCGTTTTTGGTGGTGCGTTAGACCGTCCGGTATCAATCTGGTGGCTTTGTGGTTAGCCATGTCGGCGAACCACGGTCTAACCTGCACTCTAAACATTTTTTCATCCGGGAACTCCTCTTTTACCTCAAATTCATTTTTCGTCACGTCAACGTTGACCAGGCGGGATAAGTGATCCGCCACCAAATTCTCGGAACCTCTTTTGTCACGAATTTCAAGATCAAATTCTTGTAACAAAAGGATCCACCGAATCAGCCTCTGTTTTGAATCAGGCTTGGTGAGCAGATACCTTATAGCCGAATGGTCCGTGTAAACGATGACTCGTGAACCAATCAAATAGGCACGAAATTTATCTAACGCATACACTATGGCAAGCAAATCTTTCTCAGTTGTTGCATAGTTAATCTGAGCCTCATTTAAAACTTTGCTCGCATAATGTATAGCGTGGAAAACTTTCATTTTCCTCTGACCCAAAACAGCCCCAACCGCATAATCACTTGCATCGCACATTAATTCAAAATCCAATTTCCAGTTAGGTGCAACGATTATCGCTGAGGTAGTTAAACTTTTTTTCAAAAAATTAAACGCGAAAAGACAAGACTCGTCAAAGTCAAAAACCTTACCTTGGACAAGCAAGTTGCTCAACGGCTTTGCGACCTTTGCGAAGTCCTTGATAAACCTTCGGTAAAACCCGGCGTGTCCAAGAAAACTCCTTATACCTTTGACATTCATCGGCGGTGGTAATTTCTCGATAACATCCACTTTGGCTTTATCAACTTCAAGGCCTTTCGAAGACACTTTGTGACCGAGCACAATTCCCTCGTTAACCATAAAGTTGCATTTTTCCCAATTAAGCACCAAATTAGTTTCCACACACCGTTCCAACACCGTATCCAAATTTTTCAAACACACATCAAACGATTGCCCAAAAACGGAGAAATCATCCATAAAGACCTCAATTGTATTTTCGATCAAATCCGAGAAGATAGCTTGCATACACCGTTGAAAAGTCGTCGGTGCATTACATAATCCAAACGGCATCCTCCTATAAGCGAAGATTCCGAAAGGACATGTGAAAGCAGTTTTTTCATGATCCTCCGGGTTCACAATAATTTGGTTGTAACCCGAATAACCATCCAAAAAACAGTAGAATTGTTGACTGGAAAGCCTCTCGAGCATTTGATCCATAAAAGGTAGAAGAAAATGATCTTTTCTCGTAGCTTTGTTCAACCTACGGTAGTCGATGCACATTCTCCACCCGGTTACGATTTTTGTTGGTATAAGCTCATTTTTCTCGTTTCGAACCACCGTTAATCCGCCTTTTTCGGTACCACATGCACCGGACTAACCCACGGGCTATCAGAAATAGGATAAATCATCCTGGCATCTAACATTTTCACTACTTCCTTCCTAACCACTTCTTTCATAATAGGATTTAAGCGGCGTTGAGGTTGAGCAACCGGTTTAAAGTCTTCCTCCATGAATATCCTATGCATGCAATACGAAGGGCTTATGCCTTTGAGATCGGACAAAGTCCATCCCATAGCATCCTGATTTTTTCTCAACACTTGAATTAAGTGGCTTTCCTCCACTTCAGATAAAACACTGCTTATGATCACCGGTTTATTACCACCGTCATCGAGAAAAGCATACTTCAAGGTTGACGGTAACACTTTCAGCTCAAGTTTGGAAGGCTCATCATTAACCACTTTTTTTAGAATTTCCTCTTCATAATCCCAAGGTTGCAATTCTTCCAAAGCTTCAAGCTCTAACAAACACTCTTCAAGAGCTTGCTCTTCTTCAACCGAGAATATTTCCAAGGAATCATCCAAAGCTCTTTGTAAAGGATCAATGACATGAATTTGCTTTGTAACTTCAAAACTCGCTTCCTCCGTTACATCGATTCAAAAACAATCACCTTTATCTTTCTTGTGCTTCATGGCATCATAAATATTGAAACACACCTCTTCATCTTGGACTCTCACTTTCATGAGACCATCGTCCATGTCAATTGCCATACGGGCAGTTTTCATGAAAGGCCTTCCAAGAATCAAAGGTGCATCCTCATCCTCCTCCATTTCAATGACAACAAAGTCGATCGGAAACAAAAATATGTCCACTTTGACCAACACGTCTTCCGCTACACCATGAGGATGGGTAGTGGATTTATCGGCGAGTTGTAACGTCATTTGCGTGGACCTCAATTCCATGTGGCCTAACCGTTTCACAATCGACAATGGTATCAAGTTGATGCTAGAACCCAAATCAATCAACCCATTGCCCACATACATGTTTCCTATCGTAACCGGCAATGTAACTCGTCCCGGATCACATTCTTTTCGCGGGAGAGTCCGTTGAATGATGGCACTACAGCTTGCATCCACCATAATCGTCTCCTGATCTGTATACCTTTTCTTCTTCGTGAGGATATCTTTCATGAATTTCGCATATTTAGGCATCTGCTCCAAAGCCTCGGAAAATGAAATATTTAATTGTAATTGCTTGAAGATATCCATAAACCGAGAATAGTGCCGCGCACTATCTTTCTTTGTAGGAGCATGCGGATATGGTAGATATTGAATCGGAATATTGTTCATCGGCTCTTTTCCCTTCTTGTTTCTCTTCACTCTTTCTTCACGCTCTATTTTTTTCTCTTCCTCATTTTTTTCTTTCTCATTTTTTTCTATCTCATTTTCAACTAACACACCCTTAACAGTTTTTTCTACTTCAATCTCTTCCCTATCTTTTTCTTTTTCAACTACAACCTCCTCCTTCACTCTCTTTTTTCCTACACCCATGTCAATCTCTCTTCCACTTCTTGTGAGAATTGCTTTACAATCCTTAGGATTCGGAAGCGTATTTGCCATAAAGGGCCTTTTTTGTTGGTCGGCCAATTATTTTGATAATTGCCCAACTTGCGTTTCAAGATTCCTTATGGCCGCATCAGTATTCTTTTGATTTGAGATTGCCATTTGCATAAATTGTGTGAGAGTGTCTTCCATCTTTGTATTTCCAACGGGAGCTTGCGGAGGTTGCGTGTAATTTTGGTATTGTTGACGGTTTGATGGTCCGGCTTCTTGCGGTCTCCATTGTTGTTGATAACCTTGGTTAGGCATTTGTTGGTAACCTTGGTTGGCTTGTTGATACGGAGGTCGGGGTTGGTATCCTTGATTTCCCGCATAGTTTGCTTCCTCCACAACGGGAGGACAATAACCGGTCGGATGGTGACCTCAACATAATTCACACACTAACACTTGCACATTTTTACTTGAAGATTCATGCATCTCTTTGAATTGTTGCGGCAGCTTAGACATTTTCTTAGTTAGCAACTCAACCTGTTGTGATAATAATTTGTTCTGCGTAAGGATAACATCGTTTGTTCCTAATTCCAACACTCCTGGAGTTTGTTGAGAAGGTCCACGGTTGTGACTTCCTTGATGATCGTTCAAGGCCATCTTGTCAATGATAGTTGTGGCTTCCGCTGCGGTTTTGCTTAACAAGGATCCACCGACGGTGGCATCCAACAAGGTTTTGTGTACAAGTTGCAGCCCATTTCTAAATATATGAATTTGTGACAATTCATCAAAACCATGGCCTTTGCACTTTCTTAACATTGATTTGAAGCTCTCCCAAGCTTCGTTGAGAGATTCATTTACTCCTTGTGTGAATACCGCGATGGCGGTCTTTGCTTCCATAAACCGAGTGTGAGGGAAAAATCTCTCCAAAAATTTCTCTTCCAATTGGTTCCAATCCGTCATTATGGCAGTTGACTGATCAAGATACCATTCCTTTGCCTTCCTAATGAGGGAATACGGGAATAATCTCTTGAACAGAGACTCCTCTTCTGCTTCCGGTGCACCAGTCGCTCCCGCTATTTCATAGAATTTTGTAAGATGGGTAAAAGGATCTTCATGATCCATACCCGTAAATGGACTTTGATATAACAGTTGGAGAATACCGGTCTTCATCTCAAAATGCCGATCGTTGTGTGCATGACGAGCGAACTGAGCATTGTGTCTCAAACTATTTGTACATGGCCTAGAAGCAGGTGGTGGTGGTGGTGGATCTGCCTCCATCGCCGGAAGTATCTGTGGCACTGGTGGTGGTGTAGAAGTACTTTCTTCTTGTTCTCGCTTCTGTCTCACTAGCTGCCTCCTTCGTCTAGTCCTGCTGTTGATTCTACGAGCGGTTCTCTCAATCTCAGGATCGAAAAGAAGTTGGTCCGCCGGTAGTTTCCCTCGCATAAACTAAGTCTGCACACTAAACAAAACAGATTAACAAGCTCAAGATAAAGTGGTAACAGCTTAAAATAACTCAACTATCGCAATGCTTGCAATATCAATACACAATCCCCGGCAACGGCGCCATTTTGTGAGAAGAGTAATAGTGTGGGTTGTTTTTAATCGTATCCACAGGGATTGTTTGATATTTGATGCGTGCCTTTCAATAGTTGCGATATTCTAAGTTAACGGTTTCAAAAGTTTCTCAATTGTTTTTAACATTCACTTGTAGCAAAGATTAATTGGTGACAAAGATTTTGTAAAAGGTTTTATAAAAGCATGTTAAGGTTAGGTTTCGCTAATCCTTTCCACGTATAAACGATTAATCAAGCATATGAACTCGGTTTCCGACCAATATAACCGCGTATCCTCCCGAATAAGTTTATGTCTAAAGCGAAGTCGTGAGTACCGTTGTTTAAACCGTTAGATAATGTCTCACGCTAACAATCTAAACAACGATCATTAAGATCAACACAATGCGAATAGCAAATCCCAAATCTATGTCTAGAGTTTGGTTTTTAAGAGATGAAATTGTTAGGTCAAGATTTGTGGAATCTATGTCTAGAGTAAAACAAATCAAACATAAAGCATTAAGAGAAAACAACTTCATCTATATTGATCAAAGACTTTGTTCATATACAATAGATCAAAAGCAATACATAAAAACATAATCAACTACCTCTAACCTCAACATTGAGTGTTTAGCTACCACTTATCATGGTAGATTGGATAACAAGTAAAGAGAGGAGATGAGTAAACATCCACGCCGAATAATCGAGAATGGATGCAAAATCAGCTTCTCTAAGTGAAAATACAAGCTCCAATGGTAAAAAGACTGAAAACTATAATTTTGGATCAAAATGAACAAAAGATCCCCAAAACATAAAGTGAAATTCTATTTATACATAGCAGAATTCTGCAGTATTCGCACTGCGAGCAATTCATTCGCACTGCGAATGAGGAAAAATGGCACTTTAAGTGCCTCTGAGACTTAAACCGCCCCAAGCAGAAATCGTATTCGCACTGCGAATCATTCGCTAGCTTCATTCGCACTGCGAATAAACTAGCGAGCCAAAATTCTCAAACCCAAAACTTACTGCCTCCCTTCGCCAGCACCTTCGCACTGCGAACCAACCAGCGAACCTTCGCTGGACCCTCGCCAGGAGTTCGCAGTGCGAACACATGGTAATCTCAAAGTTGGAACTCTCTGCCACCCTTCGCTGGCGCTTTTGCTGGTCATTCGCACTATGAAGCTTCGCTGGGCCTTCGCCAGATTGGTCGCACTGCGAACACCCTGTTGCAGCTCTAAACTCAGTGGAAACTTGCATCCACTTCATGCGTCTCACACTTTTGCTCCTTTCATGCTTATACCTGCACATTAACACACAAATTACAAGCTCCACACATATATTCCATTGTAAGCATTGCAACACAATTTACCGCTTAAATTCACAATTTACCGTTAGAAAGAAATGAAGAATGCCAAGTATTTCGTACAAATATATAACATGTTTGACATCTAACAATCCCCCAACTTGATTAGTGTTCTCAATCGCTTGCATAGCAGCAGCAAGAGCAGCATCATTCCTTCCTGCCATACTGTTCAACAATCAACATACGGTCAGAACACATAACTTACCCTATTCTAAGGACAGACTCTACTACAACACCTGGTCGGATGGACCGACCTGCTCTGATACCAATTGTAACGCCCCACTTTCCCATTTTACAAAATAAGTAAATACTGCGAAAATAATCAGAGTTTACGAAAACAGTAGGATGTCACATCATTAAACTAACAACAAAACTCCTTTTTCATTAATAAGCAGCAGAAATATTGTTTTATTCGAAATACGACAATTTACCAACAACACCAAAAATCCACATAATATCGTGGTCCACCAAAGTTTCAAATAAAGAATGATACGTAACAAAACAATAAAGAATAACAAATGACGAAAAACTCCCAAAATCCCGTGTTACGTATCAGAGCGACTCCTAAGACTCGATCAAGCAACAAAGGGGTGAGAACTACATTCAATAAATAACGGTGTATAATACATGCTAAAGGTAGTACTCACACAATCATATATCAGAAAACACACCATCACGACATACTTGTCATTTTCATTCAGATTTCACCAAACACATAATAATGCAATGCGACTCAAAGACATCGACACAATGCATGTGGTACCAAAACACCATAGTTCATTCAATCGAACCAGGATAAATCACATACACCCCTACTTGGCAATGATTTATCTCCACCACACTCCACATTGGAGTTCGGATGAATCACATACACTCCTCCTGAGCAATGATTCATCACCACCGACACCATGAATGCATGACAGTAAATATGCATACAACACACATGTATGACCACAATCATACATCTTCGCGATCCTCCTAATCACACGTGAGATACATGCTCACCATCACACACATCACAACAAGAAATTCCTCATATAACATTCAATTAGTTAAACATCTAATTAATTCGCTAAAATTACTAAATTAGTTATTTTCATCACCAATTCTACAATTCTCAGGTTCTGGCATCTATCCCCAACCTCTCAAACCAAAAGAAATCACTTCGTACGCGAAAACGGGAAAGAAATCGCGAAACGGAAAAATTCTGCACTCTCGCTGGTCATACGCGTATTGCCCTGGGCCGTACGCATATTGCCCAGCTCGCTCGCTCATCCTGTTGCGTATCATACGCGTAGTGCTTCTTCTCCCGCCCTGCCATACGCGTATTGCCCAGCCTATTACGCGTATGGGCAGAGATGTTCCATTCCCAGAAATCCCACCTTCAAATCCCAATACGCGTACTTCCCCTCTCATACACGCAATGCCAAGCTTCCATACGCGTACTGTTACGCGTACGGGCAGAAGGTCGTGCCAAAGCCTCCTTTTGGCCCTCCAATACGCGTATTGCCTCCATCTGGGGCCAACATTACGTGTAACACCCTCCCCGTTACGCGTAAGGCCAGATCTATTACGCAAATTCGTTTCCTCCGCACCAGTCTGAGTTCTGCTACGAGATCCTCACTGTATCACTCCAATTCAGTCCTAAACTTGTTTCTACATTAGTTTTAGGTCCTATTCTTCATCTTACTTCTTTCACCTATCATTACTAATCAAAATTACGGGTCTTAGATCTAATTTCGTTCACTCAACCCGCACAAAAACCAGTTCTGCAACATACATATTCATACAGCAGCAACAACATTAGGGAATTCCACAGATCATCATAGTATAACACGAAATTCATAAAATCAGCAACCAATTCATACCAGATCAACAACAATGCACCACTATCATATTCAAATTCACACACAGAACACATATATGAAATTCCTACGAGGATATGGACTCCTCACTATCCTCTCATGATATAAACACCTAAATTAAAATTCATTCTCCCCCCTTACCTCGAATTCTTGATTAAAATCCTGCGAAAATTGATGATGCAAAACCCTAGTTCTTCCTTGCTCTTCCTCTCTCTAGCCCTTCTCTTGTGAAAATTTGATTATGACTAACCCTACTCACTAATCCTTACTAATTTCTGCTTAATGACAAAACTATCCTTATTTTTCTCCAATAGCCCATTATCCATTTAATTAAATCAGATTTTTAATTTAATAAAAATAATAATATTACTCACATAATAATTATAATAATACTAGTAATAATATTATTAATAATAATAATAATATTAATAATAATAATACTACTATTACTACTCATACTCAAAATTACTCTCGACATCTCTAGTTTACCCGTCCCACTAAGGACTCCACGCCTACACACTCAACCCCACACCCTTAACAAAGCCAAACAACGGAAAAATAACACGACGATCAAATAATTTAAATTGGGGTGTTACATTAGCAACAGTCAATATTTGATTTCTTTACAAATGAATACCTTTTAGACCATTCTTTCAAAAACTCATTGTCCTTGTGGTGATCAAACTCATGAGCCATTCCAATCAAAAGGGTTTGCTTCGGATGCAACCTCTTAACAGTTTCAAGAGTCTGAAATTACCAATTAATAATATTTTACCTCCAGCGAGAATGTGTAATTATTAAGTTGCAAAATTGAAAACAAACCTGTGGAAAACAAAGGTGGACGTTATGTGATCCAGTCTGCGGTGACACAAATAAAGAGAAATTGTTAGATAACTGCACCTCATTAATTAGTTTGTTTAAATGGATGGTTAGAGAATCATATAGGATAGAATATAAACAATAAAGAGGAAAAAATGCTAGTTTTCTGTTTAAGAGCCAGAAGGTTAGGGTCATCTAGCATTATCCATTTAAAAGATTTCATAAATATAACATTTAGTAATAATTAACCTAACAATCTCATATTAGCAAGTTAATTATGTTTTGAAAACAGACTAAAATACCACAAGCATGGTCATCTAATAAACATAAGAGCATAAACATTTATAATGCACCTTCAGTCGTTCGTGGGCTTCTCCTACAACTTTTCCGTCTCTTTTATTTTGCCAAGCATGATCATCTTTACAAAAGAAACATAGTACTCTTCTGTTAAACAGAAATAGGGAACCACTTATTTAGGAGACCAGTTGATAACGTTAATATGCAGAAACAATTATAGTCATTCTTAAGATATAAACACAATCTTATGATACGGAATTGAACATGAAATGGAATAACAGAAAACTCCATTGTATGAGTCCATTCCTCATCAACCGGATAAAGAGAACATGGATGTTACAGATAAGGATTGTCACCCGTGACAATCAAACTGCAAGAAATAATGTGAAAATCTAGGCCATTGAATAATTTTTAAATATTTTTGTTGTATTCAATTAATAAAAAGGAAGGGATCAGATTACACTGGACATTAATGTCACTAGAGACAATCTGCACCCGAGATGTTACTTGTTGGCTATTGCAGTGGCTCTTGAGTGAACTGATAATTTTCATGATTATGTAAAATGTACATGACTTCTAGAGGCTTCAGCCATCTTCTTTGAGCTACTTACATTTCATCTCTCAACCTCCACTTGAAATCATTTTCCAAAAACAAAGACACAAAAACTGTGAAACCATCAACACATGTTCTTTTCTAAATTGTGAACCTGCCAAAAAATATCTAATCAACATAGACACATAATATCATACTAAAGGAAAATTCTTTTAGACGTTGTTGTGAAACTAAAACATTAGAAGAAAAAACACAGATCTATGAGTCGAAATAGAAAAACAAAATCTTTTAATTTTTTGTTACCCGAAACTTTCCATTTACAAAATAGTGGTCAACGACAAGATTGTTCGAAACAAAACTCGATTCGGTTCATTAGAAAGATCGTGAGATAAAGAGTACGAATATGGATTTGATTTTTCCATTGTAGGTGTTGATGGTCGTGAATAAGGTGGAGAAAGAACGACGGAGGTGCTAGGGTTTGGTGTAAAAGAGAGATGAAAAGAGAGAAGACGTGAGAGAGAAAGAAAATGTTTGCAAGAGAGAAAAAGAGACAAAAATAAGTAACAGAGGTGGGAAAAAAGTTATTCATTACGCAAACCAATTTTGTGACACGTGGATATCAAAGAGAAGGAGGAAGTGAATAAATTGTGTATTTTGTTAATTACTGAACAACCCTTTTGTAAGTATTTTTTTTTGCTTGAAGGGCAATTTAGGTAAACCATTCAATTGATTAGTATTAGATAGATAGTAGATTATACTATTTATACTATATTTAAACTTTCCAGATTTTGAATTGATTAACACAGTAAACAATGCATTAATTATCTCCAAAACCCTATGTATTCACATCTAAACGCACCACTTCCCCTATCTCTCCTCATATTATCTCTCTTTCACACGGTTTTTTACCTTTCTTTCCTCCATATTTCTCTTTTATTTCTCTTTTCTCTTTCTATTTAAACTCCTTCTCACAAACTCATATCAAAAGCTCTTATCTCTCCCTCCCCCTCTCTCTCTTCTTCTTCTTCTTCTCTGTTAATATAACAAAGCAAAAATAAGTATTTTTGATCTCTCTGAAAAAACGCAACAATAAACCTCATCCCTCACCCAACAAGGAATCAAAATCGTAAAGAGAAAGGAGATAGGTACGCGGTGGTGACTGCGAGTATCTTTTCTGGTGAAACGGTTCTGCGTGGAGATGGAGCAATCTCACGGTTGCGCGCTTTAGTTGTCATCGGAGGTTGTGGCTTCAAATGGTGGAGGCGGATTTAAAATAGATGGTTTCTCATTTTTCCGGCGACCGGTTTGTGATTAGCGGTTTGAGATTTTCTGCGAAGGTAAAAAATCATTAAGTTTGTTCTTTTTTACTTTGTCGTGTTCTTCAATTCTTTTCATATGATGACGTTCTGTTTTTTTTTCCTCAGTAGAAGTGAAATGCCAAGGTTGATTCAGAGATGAAGTTATTCTTTTATATGAAAAAGGAAGAGAAGTTTTGGTTTTCACTGTTTAAAAAAAGAAATTTGTTTCTTCCTCCTTAATGATTCCGTTATATGTTCTGCTTCAGATCGTGTTATTAATTGTGGTGTATGTTGGTTTATGCAGGTTGTGTTGAAATGGATGATGGCTGAAGATTCTTTTTTGGTTTGAGGTGGTTGAAGAAGATTGTATCAGAACAACATGTTACTGAATTTTTTTTTAGTTTTATTCTCCTAAAAACTTCTTCCTCTAAATTTCTCTCCTATTTCATTTCAAGGTTTTCTCAAGTCTACGATTCGATCGTTTTCTGCAACAGACTACATAAATAAGCATCGGCTTTTGAACCTGTGATGAAAGCAAAATCTAATCAGATCTTTGGTCTCCCTGTAAGTTAGATTGATAATTTTCTTATGAACATATTGATTTTTAATGTGGTGGTTTTTATTTTATGTTTTAGTTATTTTTTAGGGTGCATACACAGGAGTTTGGGAAATTGGTCCTTCCAACAGTGTATACATATTTAGAAGAAGCTGCTTTACTCCTGGACAAGTATACATATTTAAAGGATTTTTTTTTTCATGTGCTTAAAAAGAAAGTTCCAATTTCAATTTTCATATATTGGATATTAAATTACATTTTTATATTGATGATACCTTGAGTTTAATTTTGAATCTTAAGGAACCACAACCAATTATATGTGTAACTTTCAAAAATACTATAATTTGAGTCAAATGTTTGTAATGATTTGAGGATTATGATTGAAAAAAATTGTGTCACAGTGTTTGATAAGGATTAAACCCTATTAGGATGGCAATGGGCAGGGTTTGGGTAGGGTACTATTGTACCCATTCCCATATCTGCAGTTGAAAAAAATTCTCGTACCCGAGCCCATACCCGCTTGGGTATCAACATTGGCACCCGTCCCCGTACCATATGGGTATATAAGTGTCCGTACCAGTACCTGTTACCCGCATTTCTAATAAAAATAAATATATCAAGTATAAAATATCATAATATTTTAAGTATTTAAAAACATTAGAAAGTTTTTTTAAAAATTTATTGTTGAATTATGAAATAAATGATCATTTATATTAAATATGTAGTAGTTTAAAATTAATGTTTTCTTTTAAATTATATATATATATATATATATATATATATATATATATATATATATATTGTGTGGGTATGAGGCGAGGTGGGTACTAAGGTGTCCATACCCGCACTCATCCCCGCTCATTTAAGTGGAAAATTACCCGAGCCCGTGTCCGTACCGATTTTTGCGGGTTTTTACCCTACCCGTTGTGGGTAATTTTATGAATACCCACTGGGGATGGGTCAAATTGTCATCCCTAAACCATATAACTATTTACTTGAATATTGGAAGATCCTGGGAAGACAAATTAAAATTGAATCTTAATCTAATATTTCTAAAATTCATATTTATGAATGGTAGTAAAGTATGAATCATATAATAATGAAAAACAATTTAATTTAGGAAGTATTAGATTTATCTTAAAATAAAATAAAAAATTTAAATTGAAAATGATGTCATAAGAAGTTAGATAAATAAAATAGTTAATTTGAAAATACTTAATATTATAATACAAATGGAAAAGTGTGTTATTTTAGAATAAATTTATTTTATCATTTTTGAATATGAGTAAAGATTTTTCATATTGTGAATCAATCATATTCATTGAATTGTAAAAAATTTAATTTTTGATTATAAGTATCTTAAAAATCATATAAATTATGATTTATGATTTATTCTAAAATGATAAAATAGATTTATTCCAAAATGATAACCACATTATTCCTTTTCTTTATACATAAAGGAAATAGTAAAATATTTCCTCCAGTAGTTTTTATAAGAGATATTTTTTAAAATTAATTGAATAATTAATTCTTAATTGCTGATTTTTTATTTTATTGAATTATGCAATATAACTATTTAAATATATCTTAAAAATTGAAATATTATTCCTCATAATTGTTAGAATGGAATACGCGAGGACATTTTCTATTTACAACTTATTCTATATTACATCTACACTACACAATGCATTCATTAATTGTCACTAGACACTATGCACTCTCTCCCTCTCAAATATTAATCTATATACTATTAAAATACACTATAAAATTGATATATTTTTAAATAGAGTTCAAAATCATATAAAAACTATAAAAAATAAAAATAAAAACAAATAATAAGTAATGATTAACCTAAAATTAAATATAAAAAGTGAACAATTGAAATCGATAATATTTTCTATCAATTTTAAACAAATTTCATTTTAAAAATAAATTTCTTATTAATAAATATTAGAGATCATTATATATGTTTTAGAAATATTAATAAGAATAATATAGAGTAGATTTTATTTTATTATAAAAATTGTGATTTTCACGTATTTTTATGAAATATTAATAAAAGTCACGCATTTTTAAAAAATATTAATAAAAATCACGTGATTATTTGAATATAAACAAAAAAATTGGTGGTTGAATTAAATGGACTAAAATCTAAATAATAGTATTATTTGAATTGAAAAAATGACTTTATTCAGAGTCGTGGTTTTAGAATTTATTCATCTGAATTCAATTAGGTTTTGATAATTATTGGAATTGCAGTCTTAATCAACGGGTAGATGTGAACGTATATATGAGATACCGTTTGTAGACTAATAATTTTAATGTCCATCTTTTAAATCTTTTATCTTTCTTTTGCTACCGTTTTATATAATTAAAGTTAGAAAAAACAGTTGTACGATTTATTATAAATACATATCGATGCTTAAATGTTTGTGTATAATATTAGAAGATATTTAAAACTATGTTAATATTTATGCACTGCAAAATCGATTTCAGAGCTGACAAATAATCTTTACCATTTAAATTTTTTTATTAAAATTCGAGTTTCTTACTTGAAATAAAATATATTATGTAATTATTTAGATTTTTAGAAAAAGATTAATAAAACAAAACAAAATCAATAGAGATTTTGTAATTTTTTTTTAAACTTATAAAATTTCTAAAACAAAATTTTTCAAAAAAAATGATAAATGGTAGTCATGAAAAAATAATGATAAATATTGATCCTGAAAAAAATAATGATAAGTGGTAAAAATTTATTGATACAATCATTTTTATAAACGGAAATAAGTTACAATTATTTTTTGACTCTAAAGAAAAATAATATGTTATATTAAAAAAAAAGCTTCTAAATATTTTTTTGATTAATTATTCAAAAAGTTGTTTTTATTACTAATTAGTTAAAAAATCGAATAGTGTTACTTTGCTATAACATCTAAAGATTGTATAATAATTGTAAATTTATACCTAATTTTTGAATTTTTATAAGAAATTAATAAATATGTATTAAATTGAATATATAAAATAAATGTTAATTAATATTTAATATTGTAATTGATTTTTCGATATTCTTATATCTGATTTTTGATTTACCTACTGATATCTACACTAATAAATATTTAAAAAAATTATTTACCTACTTATAATTATTCGATATTTTTAGAACAAAAAGATTTTTATTATTATTATTTTTTTAATATAAAATTTAATACTTGATTTATTTTATTTGTTAATTTTATATTTTAATTAAAGCATGCCACATATCAGTAAAGAGTGGACTTGCAAAATTTTAAAAACCAACTCTCCCTTTTAATCAAACCAACCGTCCTTTTGCTCCCATTTTTTTTATCTTATTTTCTTTTTAATTGTTACTAGTGGGATACCCGTGTTAGTGTGTGAGGCACTTTTATTGAAGAGAGAAAGAGAAAGAATAAGGAAATAAGGATTTGTACTATTGAATTGTGTAAATAATGATATAAGTTAGGTCTATTTATATACAACCCTAATTAGGCTTGAGCCAACACAACTTGGATTATACCTAAATATTAAATCTAATCAAATCTAATCGTATCAAATCAAATCTAATCTAATATTTTAACACACCGCCATAATCCAAGTTGTCGAACCTACGCTAGTCATAGTCAATCTGAACTATTCTTAATTTCATTCTCAAATTCAGGAATCTGTAAATCTTTAACCCTTTGGTGAAAATATCAGCCAACTGTGCTTCACTTAAGCAGTGCCTAACTTTAAGTTCACCTCGATTGACCTTTTCCCTTAAGAAGTGAAATCTGGCTTCGATATGATTACTCCTTCCATGTAGAACTGGATTCTTCGCCAGATTTATAGCTGACTTGTTGTCGATTTGTAACACAAGAGGTTTCTTCACATCGACCTCCATTTCTTCAAGTACTGATCTGATCCAAATTGCATGACATGCAGCATAAGATCCGACTATATATTTAGCTTCACACGATGACAATGCCACCACAGGTTACTTCTTCGAACACCATGAGATTGGGGCACCAAATACTTGAAAGAAATAGCCAGTTGTAGTTCTTCGATCTTCCTTATCTCCACACCAATCAGCATCTGAAAAACAATCAACTATTGCTCCTTTGCCTTCAGAATCTTGTCGAAATAGAATTCCAAAATCTGTTGTTCCTTTTAAGTATCTCAGAATTCTTCTTGCAGCTTTCATGTGTGAAACTCTTGGTTCACCCATGAATCTACTCACTAATCCGACTGCGAAACCTATATCAGGTCGACTATTGCACACATATCTCAGAGATCCAACTATTTGTTTGAACAAAGTTACATTAACTTTGTCTTCCTCTCCATGCTTCTCCAACTTCAAGTATGGTTCGATAGGTGAGGATGCAGGATTCGAATCATCCATTCTTAATCTCTTGAGTATCTCTTTGACATAATTCCTTTGATGTAGCATCATACCTTGATTCGACATATGAAATTCCATGCCTAGGAAATAAGACAATTTTCCCAGATCTGACATTTCAAATTCCTTCTTCATCAGCTCTTTGAACTTCGACAAGCTCTTCAGGCTATTTCCAGTTACTAACAAGTCATCGACATATAAGTAGATGATTGTTACCTGAACATAGACACCATACTCAGACTTGCATTTGACAAATCCCAATTCGACTAAGTATGACATATAAGTAGATTATATACTTTACTCACTTCCTTCTGAATCACAAACCCAGGAGGTTGTGTGACATAGACCTCTTTGTCTAACGGACCATTCAGAAATGCTGACTTCACATCTAAGTGAAATGTTGACCAACCTTGGTTACATGCTAATGCTACCACTAGTCGAACAGTTTCCAGTCTTGCTACTGGAGCAAATACTTCAGAGTAGTCAGGTCCTTCTCTTTGAAGAAACCCTCGAGCTACTAATCTTGCTTTATGTCTTGCTATCGACCCATCAACATTGTGTTTTAACTTGAACACCTACTTTACTTCGATAGCTTTTGTATGTGCTGGCAATTTGACTAACTCCCATGTGTTGTTTCTTTCGATTGCCTGTAACTCTTCGACCATAGCTAACTTCCACTGTTGAATTTTTAAAGCTTCGTTATGGTTGATTGGTTCAGCACCTGCAAGTAAAGTAAAATGAACTAATTCTCCATCTGGTGTGACTTCATCATCACCAGTCACTTCATAATCATGAAATCTGTTGGAGGAACTCTGTTTCGCCGAGGTCTTTGGCTTGTTTCAGCCACAGCCTTTGTATCGGGAATGTCAGCAACTGCTTCTACTTCGACTTCGACTTAATTCTCAGTAATATCTTCAACTTCGACTTCATCAGTTTCATCGTCGAAATCAGAGCTCATCAATGACTTGTTAATTTAATTGCCAGAATTCCAATGCCAGACAGAATTTTCATCAATCACAATATCTCGACTCAACACAATTTTCTCATTAATTGGATTGAATATCCTGTATGCATCAGTCTTATGATATCCTACCAGAATCATAGGTTCACTCTTGTCATCAAGCTTCCTTCTTCTTGCATCAGGAACATGCTTGTAACACATAGAGCCAAACACCTTCAGATGACTCACTGATGGTCGTTTGCCACTCCACACTTCTTCAGGAACCTTGTTATTTAATTTCTTGGTATGGAACCTGTTCAGGATATAAACTGCAGTCGAAACAGCTTCACCCCATAAAGATTTTGGCAAATTCTTCTACTTGAGCATACATCTCACCATATTCACTATGGTTCTGTTTCTTCTTTTAGTAATTCCATTATGTTGAGGAGTATAAGGTGCAGTTACCTCATGATCAACACCATGTTCTGCACCGAATTTTTCAAACATCTTCGAAGTGTATTCGCCACCTCCATCTGTTCACAGAACTTTGATCCTCTTCTCACTTTAGTTTTCGACAAACATCTTGAATCTCTTAAAGATTTCAAATACTTCATCCTTTCTCTTGATCACATAGATCCACAGCTTTCGACTAAACTCATCGACAAACGAAACAAAATATCTGTTTCCACCAATGGTATGTTCTTCGAATGGACCACACACATCTGAATGTACAACTTTGAGTATGCAGGATGATCTCATTGGCATAGTCGAAACGAAAGAATTTCTGGATTGCTTTCCGACTAAACAACCTTCACAGAGTTTGTCAGGCATCTCAAGACTTGGAATACCAGATACCATATCTTGAGTAATCAGCTGGTTAAGTGATCAAAAGTTCAAATGTCCAAACCTCAAATGCCACAACCAACTATCCTTGTGGTTGACAACAGTTTTTAGACATTGTACTTCAGTCGAACTGATCATGGTCTTAAATGTCCAGTTCTTCGACAACAGAGATTTCAAGACCAAATTGTTCTAGGTGTCGAACAATTTCAATACTCCATCTTTCATGACAACTGAGAAGCCTTTTTCGACCAGTTGTCCAACACTTAACAGGTTGCATTTCATTCCAGGTACATAAAACACATCTCTGATCATAGCTTTCGCTCTATTACTCAGTTGAAAAACTATGTAGCCAGTACCTTCTGCTTACAATGAAATGTTATCAGCAAGTTTTATCTTGCTCTTCTTCGACTCATCAAAATCTGCCAACCACTCCTTTCAACCAGTCATGTGATTTGAGCAGCCCGAGTCGAGAAACCAGATCTTGGATTTGACATGGTTATCTGCTACTGCAGCCATAACCACCATACCACCTTCAGAATCATCTGAATCTTGGCGTGCAAGGTTCGCTCCTTCGTCCTTGCCTTTTTCCGATCCATTGTCTTTCCTGTACCAACAATGTTTTGCCAAATGACCCCTCTTTTCACAATTATAACACCGTATACCTTTCTTATCTTCTTTGTCCTTTTGATAGTTTCCTCCTCCTCTTTTCGAGGATTTAGAAGCTCTATCTTCGACCTGATTTTTGTGAGGGTTCGACCAAGACTTCTTTCCATGAGTCTTGTCGACTTTGCCTTTGAATTTGTTGGAACCACCATTCTTTTTCCATGATTGAGCCTGTAGTGCTTGTATCGAATCCTTAACTCCCTTTCTTTCGACAATCCTCATCTCATGCGCCTCCAACGAACCAACCAAATCTTCCACTTTTAGGGTTTCAAGATTGTTGGATTCTTGAATAGCTACGATAATGTGATCAAAGTGAGAGGTCAACGTTCTCATTACCTTCTCAACTATCATCTTATCAGTTATGGTTTCACCACAACCCTTCATGAGATGGACGAGTTTCTGAACCTTCGACACATATTCTGCGACTTTTGTCTTCTCCCATCGACAACAACTCATATTGTCGACGCAAAGTTTACAACTTGACAACCTTGACTTTCTCACCTCCTTCATAATACTTCACCAGAATGTCCCATGCCTCCTTCGCCGTTTCAGCATGAGAGATTCTGTCGAAGTTAGAAGCATCGATCGCCGTCTGAATGCAATAAGAAGCCTTGCAATCTTTCTTCTTGACTTCGTTGTGGGTTTTTTTTCTGTTCTTCGGTTGCATTTTCAGCTAACACAGGAACACCACCATTAACTACTTCTAGGGTCTCATGGAAGCCAAATAAGGATTGCATTTGTTTTTCCATCGGATCCAATTCTTGTCGTCAAGCATTGGAAGGGAACTCAGAATGCTCTTATCACCAGTCATCTTCACAGCGGTTGATTCAATTGCCCTGAAACCACGATCTCTGACGTGAAGTTCTTGAAAACTCGATCAAGAACAATAACCGGAAGCTCTGGATACCAATATGTTAGTGCGTGAGGCACTTTTAGTGAGGAGAGAAAGAGAAAGAATAAGGAAATAAGGATTTGTACTATTGAATTGTGTAAATAATGATACAAGCTAGGTCTATTTATATACAACCCTAATTGGGCTTGGGCCAACACAACTTGGATTATATCTAAATATTAAATCTAATCAAATCTAATCGTATTAAATCAAATCTAATCTAATATTTCAACAACCCGTGCGTCCGCACGGTGCGGCTGTGGACCGCGGAATTGTCACCAATTTATCATAGAAATTCAGATAAATTAGTGTTCTGGACTGGACCAATGGCCAGACATGGCCCAATCCACTTCTGCTCCCAGAACGGTTCAATTGCCTGAGTCCAATCCACAAAGGGGCAAAAGTGACCTTTCTGCCCCTCAAACAGGGCAAGGACTGCACAGCTCCTCCCCGGAAACGCTGCCCATTCCGCACGGCGTCTTCACTCCCCAAACAGCTAAGGGCATGTGCCCAAAACCATGCCTATGCCCGACATAACGGCTAGTTTTGGGCATCATACCCGACATAACGGCTAGTTTGGACAATTACCTATTCTTTGGGAAAACGGTTATTTCGGCCCGAAAATAAGACCGTTGGCCTCGCGCTGGGGGCACTATATAAACCCTCTCACTCGATAGGGTCAGGTATCCAATAATCACCCTTGAAACTCATACTTTGTACTTGCCCCTTTTCTCTGACCCTTTCTTACTTGAGCGTCGGAGTGCCTTGCAGGTACACCCCTTCCTCCTCTTCATACAACCAGCATCTCAAACGTACTTGGTGGCCCACTTCAACAGGATCTGATCCAACCTTCATGATTAGTGGCGCCGTCTGTGGGAAACTTGTTCTCCCCTTCTTTCTTTCCCCGAAAACCAAAGATCAAAGCAAATTTTCAAGATCATCATCATGGCCTCTCAAGATCACGCCAAAGGTGTTCTCCAATCTGTTGTCCTCCTCGTCAACAAAACTGACGTTGACGGTCTATCTTCTCTCCTCGGAGATCCCCGTTTTCTAAGAGACGGGGCCACAGCCTCTACCTCCCCTATTCCTGCTGATTGCGAAGACGACCTGCCCTCGCTGGCCATCCAGCCCGTTCTGCCTCCACCCAACGCCGACCCGACCGTGGTGGCCCTTCTGGAGGCGCTCAACAAGACCAACCTTCTGATCCTTCAGCAGAACGAAAGGATCGGGGCATTAGAGGAATCCGCCCGTCCAAGATCCCCACCCCCGAGGAAGAACCATCGACGATCCAAGAGCCCGCAACCTCGGCGAGAGGTCGACCGACGGCTACGCCAAGAACAAGAATCTCGTGCTGTTCGAAAATGCGACCAGGTTTCCCCACGGAACTAGCACTCTCTCGGCCACAAGAAGACCCGAAGAGACAAGCAGTCACCTCCGGCCAGGTCGAAGGGCCGGGCCCGTTCACCTTCCCTCCGAAGAGGTCATCGACACGAGCGAGTCATCCGGTCCCCGTCACCAACCAGTTCCAGCAACGATGATGAGCCTCACGGCCCATTATCCCAAGAGATCTTGGCAACACGCCTCCCTAAGGGCCTGGAGAAGCCCCCAGCACTGGGCACGTACGACGGCACGACTGACCCTGACGAGCACATCGAAAACATCGATGTGCTATTGGATTACCGTGGCATCCGGGGCGCCATCAAGTGCCGGCTATTTCCAACCACGCTCCGAAAAGGGGCAATGACATGGTACAAGCAGTTGCCCAAAGAGTCTATTACGTCGTGGAAGCAACTGAGGAGGATGTTCTCCCGGCATTTCACTGCGTCGCGGCGTCACCCCAAGACTGAAGCCTCCCTTGGGGCCATAATTCAAGGAAATGACGAATCTCTCCGGGCAAACATCGAGAGGTTCAACAAAGAAGCGCTACAGGTCCTTACATCGGACGAGATGAAAAAATTTCTGCTCGAGCAAGGTCTCCGCCCAGGCTCAGAATTCTCTAAAGTCGTCGGCCTCGCGCCTCCGAGGAATATGGATGCCCTCCTCCTCAAGGCACAATCGCGCATCTAGTATAAGGAGAAGGAAGCGGCCAACTCCGTCCGAGCTTCCCGCCACCAAGAGAACGCTCGGGCTTCCAGAGGCGAAGAAGCCTCGACGGGAAGTGCGAAGACCGCCCACGGGACTCCCGAGACAGCAGGGGACTATAGCGAGCGATTTTGGACGCGGTTCTTAAGCGCTGGTCGCTCTCTGCGGTTTGAGCTTTGACTACAGGTCGATTCATTTTTTATCCTATTGTGAGCTGAATAAGGAAGGGAAATAAATGTCTCCAATTAACCCTGCTTGCATACTGAGTTTAAACAACGGTCTGTTAGGTTACGGATGCTATCAATGTGGGGGGCCTTTGTACTGGTTATTTGTATTTTCGCCAATACTGTTTTCTTTCTTTTTTACCTGGGCAGAAGGTTTCTGGCGGGGAACAAGGATTAGGATGTTAGGACTGATGCTTTTGAAATACTGCTTTTGATTGATGGAGATATGGGATTTGGGTTTTTTGTTAATTGCGCTCGCTAAGATCTTTTCTTTCGATCTTATGCCGACGTATTCCCATTTACCGAAACAGGGAAATCAGAGCGTTCGTAGTTCCTCCTATTCTATGGGAGGAAATTGGTTTTTGGTGTCTTGTTCAAAGCCCAAGACGTGAAGCAAAAGGTGGTTTGTATCTTGTTCAAAGCCCAAGATGTGAAGCTGAAAGGTCTATTTGTGTCTTGTTCAAAGCCCAAGACGTGAAGCTGAAAGACCTCGGCTTTAGAGAGAATTTGTCATCTCTAAAGAGGGGAGAAGGAGAATTACTTTAACTGGGATACGCGGATCCGAGCAATGCCATAATTTCTGAAGAAAGGGTTTTAACCTGAAGGAGAAGACTTTAACTCAGTGTAGAGCAATGCCATTTTTCCTTAGGAATTTCTCATGCTAAAAGAGGGACAGTGGCGTGGATATAGATGATCCAGAGGCTTGCCGCTTACAGCGATTAGATGAAGGGGAAGGAGTTGTTGATGTTCGTATACTGTGAACGAGGCACAACTTTGATGCTAAAAGGTTAATTGGATCAACCAGTGGTTTTCTTATACAAAGCCTAAGAGGAGGCTAATTTCCGCTAGGAAAATCATTATACAAAGCCTAAGAGGAGGCAATTTTGTGTCCCGTACAAAGCCCGAGAGAGAGGCTAAAAGATTTTGACCCGACGATGGAGTCTTTTGGTATCTCGTATAAAGCCCGAGATGGAGGCTGTTGTTTGTTTGGCTCAATAAGAACCTTTTTGTATCTCGTACAAAGCCCGAGATGGAGGCGAAAGGGGGATTGACTCAACGAGGGAGTCTCTTATGTGTCCCGTACAAAGCCCGAGAGAGAGGCTAAACGTTGTTTGACTCCGTCGGGGAAAATCATTTGTACAAAGCCCGAGAGAAGGCTAAGGTTATTGTGTCAGTTAAGTGACAGGTCCAGTATACTGATTTTGAAAGAGAAAATCAGTTCTTATATGAGCATCACTGTACTCATGGGTAAGATCTGAGGAACGGGGTTGTTTCCTTTTCTTTGGGGAAACTGGAAATCCAAAGGGTATTGAGACTGTCTGAGTCTGCGGGTTTTCTTCCTATTTAACGAAGGGGTCACTTGAGAATGTCTTTTGAGACTCAAGGAAGTTAGACTGTCCGTGTCTAGAGTTTTATCTTTCGTACTATGCTTTGAGAAACAGTAGTAGACTCTATGAAAGGACTGTTCTATGAGGATGACTAGGTTCTGTTCCTATACCTCTAGGAGGTCGTCGGGACAATTTGTACGAAGCCCAAGAGGAGGCTGGAAACTTTTAAGAAGCCGACGGGTCCTTGTACGAAGCCCAAGAGGAGGCTATCATTCCCGGAGGAAGAGATCATTATACGAAGCCTAAGAGGAGGCTGTGAATACTTCTAAGAAGCCGTAGTGTCCTTGAATAATGTCCAAGAGGAGGCCGATGCTTTTAAGAAGCCCGTGGGTTTATCATCTCCTTTCCATTAGGAGAGATAACTCTTTTAAAGATAAAAACCACTGGTAAACGTGCGAGGTTTACTATCCAGCGACTTTTAGCTTTTAAAGAGGGTTCCTTAGTTAAGGTCCAAGATTATGACCGTAGTGGGTACCCAAACCCCGAGACATTCAAGGCAAGCTATCCACAAGGAATAGATCAAGTCAGGAAAGTTCGAGAATTTGGAAGAAACTCAAAGATGCCATTCACGGAGAATACATTCATCTTGGGGAGTAGAGCTTCTTGACGATTCCTAAGGAGGACAGTCGAAGAGAAGACTGTATCTGGTGCTTCTATTGGGGATCTAGGCGTCTATTTCTACGAATAAATGAAACGGTGTCACCTAGTTCTAGATGTAGTAGCCGGGGAAACTCGAAATATCTATACTATTATTACACAGTAGATATGAGTTTATGAAAGGAGACTTACAGTGAGCAGCCCCACAATACAGTTTATAATATGAAAGCAGTAAACGAAAGCGATAACCACTTACTCGGTTGGAGTGCTTCCATGCTGTTTGGTTAGTTGTTCAACAAAGAAAGATTAAAAACAACAGTATATTCAAAATCAAAGGAGAAAGTGCTTTGAAAAAGAAAGATTTGGGGCTTACAGCTCAAGGAGAGGCCTAGGGTTTTATCAGTGAGCGCACTGTTTGACTTTGTACAACGGGACTTATACAAGTGACTGGGGCCCAAAAAGGTTTTCTGTACAAAGGGATGGGTCTTACACTCTCTCAAGAGGCCCAAAAAGGTTTAAAGAAAAAAGAGTGGGGCTTATAACACGAGGGTAGGCCCAAATGATTTTTCGTTTAAAAATGGCGATCGTGCCGAGGTTTTCTTTTAACGCAGAGGGACTTATACAATAAGTGAGACCCAAAATGTTTTGGTTAAAAGGGGGATTGGGTCTTACACTCTAATAGAGGCCGAAAGTGTTTTGAATGGGTCTTATAGCTCAAGGAGAGGCCCAGATGATTTTTATTTTTAAACGGGCGACGATCGTGCCGTTTACTTGTACAGAGGGACTTATACAATGAGTGAGGCCCAAAAAGTTTTTGTACAAGGGGGGATGGGTCTTCCACTCTCTCAAGAGGCCCAAAGAGTTTTGAAAATAATTTATGAGGGTTGAATTAATCCAAAACCCTAATTTGTTTTCAAAATGTATTTAATTGAATAAAAATTCAATTAAAATGATCAAAAATTGTTTAACACATGGAAAACAAATTGTGATCTTGGATTAATGCTTCAAAAATTAAGTATTGACCTACAAAATAATTAGAAAGCATTAAAAGTTGCAAAATCAATGTAGAAAAAATATTTAAAATGCCAAAAACAATCAAAATATTAATTCTTTACAAAAATATCAATTATATGAAATAAATAATATTTTTGGGATTTTTTGTGAGAATAAAATATTTTAACATTTTTGTGAATTATTAAGAAAAGAATCAACTCAAAATCATTAAAACTCAGAGAGAAATTAATTTTTGAATCAATTAAACAAAATCACAAAATTCAAATATTTGAATATATGAAAAATGGCGCCAAGAACAGCTGAAGAACACGCGCGTGTTCTTGGTTTCTCAGATTTGCATTTTCTATCCAATCTCCATGAATACGTAATCATATCATGTAATCCACATATCATTATGCTCGTCTCAACCTCACGATCATGTCTATGTACTTTAATTTCATTTAAATTAAACATACAACAAGAAATCACGAAGAGACCTCAAGAACCCTAATTTCTGCATGAAGACTAGGATTTTTGATACACGATTCAAACAATGCAATTAATTGAGGGAAAATATTCCATGCATGATTATGAACATATGGCCAAATTATTGTGCGAGGAAATATGCATAGATTGAGAGATGACCAAGTATGTGCTTACCTCTAGGCCGTGACAGCAAGTTCAAAGTGATTTTTGATTTGGAGGTGTTACAGATGAGTTGTGATGATCTGAACAGCTTCCCTACACCCTATGGATTGTGTTTGGATGGTTGGACTTGATTGAAATTGGCTGGATCATTTTGTGGTACCTCAGCTGCACTTTGGTTAAAACCTTGAGCAACCAGCTGGTGATTTTGTGAAATTGATGTTTCAGAAGTAATCTAAGTGTTTGATCAGCTCATATGTGATGTATGTGAGGTGTGTGAGTGATTGGTTTGATTGGAATTGCTCTCAAACTCAAAACCCGATAATGACTTGCCTTAGAAGGCAAAATTGGAGTGAAAGAAGAGATTTTGAGGAAAGCATCTGTTAGATGGCTTTGGTGTACTCAAACTAACCACAATTGAGCTCTATTTATAGTAGAGCAAGTTTGTTTTGCAAGGAATAGTGCATGGCAGCTGGTAAGTAGGTTTGGCCAATGTTGGCAAATGAAATCCAAGTCTCCTCTAGCCATTGACTAGAGGTTAGGGCACAGAGCTTTGGTTCCCTTGGTCTTGGATAAGTCTTGACTGATTTCAGATGAGAATGGCTCAGTCCATGCCACCTTGATGGTTCCATTGAATGCCTCATTCCAAATTTGAAGTCTTGTCCCTATTTTGGCCATTCTAGGTTCAACATGCTATTTCTTGTTCCATGGACTTTGGAGGCTTGGCTCAGTGATTGTCCCCTTTAGATTCAATCCTCTGAGGTGTCCAAGTGGATAGGAGCAATTGAATTTGGCTGATTTTGGCAAATCGACCAAAGTTGCAAATTCTGCCTTGCCTTGACAGATTTCAGCAAGGCAACTTGGCAATGTTGTATCTCATGGTGTAGGTTGGATTTGGCAATGTTCTTGGCCATTTTGGAAAGCTCTTACATGATACAATAACTGTTTGAACAAGTTTGGTTTTGATCTCTTTTGATTCCAAGTGAAAAATCCCCCTACATTTGGCAAAAAGTGAGGCAGAATCTGACTTAGTGAAAATTTCACTAAGTGTTGGAAAAAGTGACATTTTCACTTTTCAGCCACTTTGATCACTCCATAACTCAAAATTCTTAATGAATTGGAATGACATGTAGTTGAAGTTTTTGTAGGTGATAATGAGGGCTACAAATCCATCTTTGGATGAGAAAAAATGGCCTTGTGGTTTAGGAGTTATGGTCCTCCAAAGTTGGTACCTTTGCCACTTTATTTTTAACTTAGAAAAATTTCTAAGTTTTATGGTTACCCCTTTTACAAGTTATCTCACTTTTCTTGATTTTTCTTGATGAATGATGATTCAAATCATACATTAACATCATTTTAGGGTTAAAAATCCATTTTGGTGAAAAATCTCAAAAAGTCAAAGTTGACTTTTGTGCACAGTTGACTTTTTATCAGATGAATTCCAAACTGTGCAATTCTTCAGGAAATCATGTCCTTGACCTAAATCAAACTTGATGGACATCTTCCATGGGTGTCATATGGTATATTCAATCATGTATTAGGGTTTGGGAGCATGTCCAGGTCAAAAGTCAAAGTTACAGTTGACTTTTCCCTTAAAACCCTAATTGTGGTGCAGATGAAATTGAGACTTGTTGCTCAAACTTCTTGGATTAATCCATTGTCCCAAATGGATCCATATGGTATATTAGAGACCCTCAAATCATCTCTTGAGGTCTTGGCTCATGGTTTGTCCCAAAAGTCAACTTAGGGGTGAATTAGGTCAAGAAACCCTAATTCCTGATTTTTTATGAATGCATCCCCTGAGGCAAAATTGACTTGATGCATGGGTTCATGAGGTTCCATGAAGTATATTAGGTTATGTTTTGGATCATTGCCTTGTGCCCAGATGAAAATTTCCATCTGGAGGCCCTGGTCGACCAAAACCCTAATTTGGTGACACTGTCGATCTTGAGACTTGATCCACCTAGAAGGGAGCAGCCTTGTGCTTAATCCTTGAAGTGGGAGTCCTTTTTGAGCCATTGTGGATATTTAAGAGATTATACAAGTTGAAGATCATGTCATTTCTTGATTGATCCTTTGTCTAAGCACTCAGAGAGGGCTTGAAACCCTAATTTTGATTGTAGTGGATGCTCACCCATCTTTGGGGAGACTAATGAAGCATAAAGGTACATCCATATTGTGATGATGATTTTCACAATGATGGGAAATCTAAGTGGTCAAAATTTGGGGTATTACAGATGCCCCTATTTAATCTTCTTGGACCCGAAGGTGTGAATGACGAAGGGATTCGGGCATTCGGGGTGCAAGAGGATTAAATATCGGAATACCCAAAATTTTGATGGTGGTTATGAATGGTAGCTTACGCATTCATCTTCTTTAGCTAAGCAATAATGCTTAGAAAAGGTAAACTTCCCCTCGATCCTGGTCTTCAGCCAAGGAACTGGTCTTAGTTTTCTTTTGAAATAAACCTCCCCTCGTTCTTGGTTTCCTACCAAGGAACTGGTCTTAGTTTCTGATTTAAACTTCCCCTCGATCCTGGTTTCTTACCAAGGAACTGGTCTTAGTTTCTGATTTGAACTTCCCCTCAATCCTGGTTTCTTACCAAGGAACTGGTCTCGGTTTCTTTTGGTCAATAAACTTTACTGACAAGGGACGCTATTCGTAGCGGCTTTCCTTCAAACTTCTCGCCGAATTTTCCTGGGGAGATGCCATTTGAGTGGAAAAAGTTTTGATGTCAGACTTGCTGGGGAACCCATTCGTCTGAATTGTAGAGGTACACAAACTTCTCTGTTTTGGAGACGCCATTTGTCGATTCTACTAGGGAAAGTGAGTCTCTTGAGAGACTGTTTTCGTTTGGGATCTTTCATCATACTTTTCTCGGGATCTTCCCGAAGAAACGCCATATGATGGGGCCCAATTTTGAGGTGCCAATGACCTTCTCATCAGTGGTTTTTCGGAGCAAAACTGGCGTGCTGCCGAATCTCTGATCACGAGGCTTTCTCTGTGGATTTTCCTTAATCCGGGAAATCAAGGATATCATCTTTAATGGCGAAGAGTGACATCTGTTGAAGGTTCTCTGATCTTTCAGAGGTTCAAGTTATCAAAGTGGCCAAGTTTCGACTCTGATCTAAAGATACACTGGTGGCGAGATTGTGCAGACGCAACACTTCCTGACGTGGAAAGAACTGACAAACTCGATTGAGAAAACTGTTTATCACTAGGGGACAAGACCGACTAGAGTGATAACGATGCAATATGAAATGTAAATGCAAATAAAAAATGCATGACGTACGTATGTATATGCTGACAAAACTGACGCGACATACAGACTAATGGATGAACACAATTGGATACTCGGCCATCGCGGGGCGAAGAAGTACCGTTGGTTCAAAATAGCAATTCCACCTTGCTTAGGAGAGATAGTCCCGTTGGGAGCTATGTTGATCGGGCTTAGGAGATGAGAACTCGGCCGAGGCGTGTCAGACGAAACAAGGTCTCTGACACAGTTGATCCCTTTATTCAGGAGTACTGGCTTAGAAGGAGTACTTTGATTCTGCACTTTGAAGTTCGCTTACTTCGGGAGAAGCGATCGATGTTCTTCTGATGTTCAACAGTCAAAAGAAATGCCATCTTTAATTTAAAAGCAGAAAAAGTTTAACAAGTAAATTTATTTTTGTTTTATTTCAAGAATCGCTGATTAAGTTTAAACAACGTCGTTCTGTAAAGCTAAAACAAGTAAAGAATTACAAACAAAAGCACAAGGGCTCAATTTTATTGATAAGATGGAGATCAGCCAAACGCGTGATTCCAAAGTGTATATACAAAGTTAGAAAATGGTAATTTACAGGGAAAAGGGCTACGTTGAAACATAACGACCACTATCCTTCTACCAACTTTGAATTCGGGACATCCTGAGCTTCTGTCGAAGATGACCTTGACTAGAGTTTTCCTGACGGATGATGATGCAACTGCTGCTGAGGGACTTGCCTCTGTTGAACATAGTTACTTGCCATTATCCCTAACTTTTGCCTGGATTGTACTATGAGATTTCCAATCCATCGGGATGATTCTTTTCATGTCTCTAACTTTTGCCTGGACCGCCCTTTCGGGTTTTCAATCCACCGAGACGTTTTTTTTTAGTTTTAGACGAAGTATTTCTTGACTACATCAACATTCGTGGGGTAGGCAAATTCCTCTCCGTCCATGTTTGCAAGTCTCAAGGCGCCACCTGAGAAAGCTTTCGTGACCACATAGGGGCCATCATAATTTGGGGTCTATTTGCCCCGAGAATCAGTGAGAAATGATTGTATCTTCTTGAGCACAAGGTCTCCTTTCCTGAAGACACGAGGTCAGACCTTTTTGTCAAACACCCTCTTCATTCTTTGCTGATACAACTGACCGTGGCATAGAGCTATGATTCACCTTTCTTCAATCAGATTGAGTTCGTCGTGTCGACTTTGACACCATTCAGCTTCTGTAAGCTTAACTTCCATCAATACCCGGATTGATGGGATCTCTACTTCTATGGGGAGCACTGCTTCCATGCCATACACTAGAGAGAAAGGGGTAGCCCCTGTTGAAGTGCGGACAGATGTTCGATAACCGTGAAGAACAAAGGGTAGCATTTCGTGCCAATCTTTATAGGTTACAACCATCTTTTGAACGATCTTCTTGATGTTCTTGTTAGCCGCTTCTACCGCTCCGTTCATCTTGGGTCGGTAGGGAGATGAGTTATGGTGTTCGATCTTGAACTCTGTGCACAACTCTTTCATCATCTTGTTGTTCAAGTTAGATCCATTGTCAGTAATGATCTCGCTCGGAACACCATAACGGCAGATGATATTGTTTTTGATAAATCGGACCACCACTTGTCGGGTTACATTGGCGAATGACGCTGCTTCGACCCACTTGGTGAAATAGTCAATGGCTACCAGGATGAACCGATGTCCGTTTGAAGCCTTGGGCTCAATCATACCAATCATATCGATTCCCCATATGGAAAATGGCCACGGGGAAGAAAGAACTTTGAGATGTGATGGCGGTACATGAATTTTGTCGGAGTATATCTGACACTTGTGACACCTCCTCATGTACTTGTAGCAGTCGGATTCCATGGTCAACCAATAATACCCGGCCCTGAGAATTTTTCTCGCCATTGTGTGTCCGTTGGCATGAGTGCCAAAGGATCCTTCATGAATTTCTTTCATGAGCATGTCTGCTTCTGGTCTGTCGACGCATCGGAGCAAGACCATGTCAAAATTTCTCTTATAAAGAGTGTCACCGCTCAGGAAGAAGTTTCCAGCCAATCTTCTGAGAGTTTTCCTGTCTTTTCTGAGTGCCCCAGATGGGTACTCTTGTTTCTGAAGGAAGCATTTGATATCGTGATACCAAGGTTTGTCATCTATGACTGCTTCGATCGTGAAGACGTAAGCGGGCCGTTCAAGGCGCATTATGTCGATCTTAGGTAGGTCATTCCATCGACCTACACTAATCATGGAAGAGAGAGTGGCTAAAGCATCAGCCATGTGATTCTCCTCACGAGGGATGTGATGAAAGTCGACTCTGTTGAAGAAGGGTAACAACCTCCTTGCATAGTCTTTGTAAGGAATCAATCCTGATTGGTATGTGTTCCAATCTCCTTTTATCTGGTTAATAACCAGGGCTGAATCGCCGTATACGTCCAAGTTTTTGATCCTTAAATCAATCGCTTCTTCGAGACCCATGATACATGCTTCGTATTCGGCCTCGTTGTTCGTACATTTGAACCTAAGTCTGGCAGTGAAAGGAATGTGGGAACCCTGAGGGGTAACAATGATTGCCCCAATTCCGCTTCCATAATGATTGACTGCTCCGTCAAAGATAAGTCCCCACTGGGAACCTGGTTCTGGCCCTTCACTGGGTAACTGTTCATCGCAATCTTTCATCTTTAGATACATGACATCTTCGTCTGGGAAGTCAAACCCGATTGATTCTTGATCGTCAATCGGTCGGTGAGCCAAATGATCGGCTAAAATACTTCCTTTAACGGCTTTCTGAGCATGGTACTCTATGTCATATTCTGATAGTAACATCTGCCAACGGGCAATCCTTCCCGTGAGAGCAGGATTTTCGAAAACGTACTTGATTGGATCCATTTCGGAGACCAACCAAGTAGTATGACGAATCATGTACTGGCGAAGACGTTTGGCTGCCCAAGCCAAAGCGCAACAAATTTTTTCAAGCATCGTGTACCGAGTTTCACAATCGGTGAACTTCTTGCTCAGATAGTAAATGGCAGACTCTTTCCTTTTGGTTTCGTCTTGTTGGCCAAGTACACACCCCATTGAGTCCTCTAGGACTGTGAGGTAAATGATCAGTGGTCTTCCTTCCACTGGAGGTGATAGGATCGGCGGATTCAACAGGTATTCCTTAATACTGTCGAAGGCGGTTTGGCAATCTTCTGACCAAACGCAATCCTGGTTCTGTTTCAGTAATTTGAAAATCGGCGCACAAGTGGCGGTCATAAGGAATATGAATCTGGAGATGTAGTTCAAACGTCCCAGGAATCCTCTGACTTGTTTTTCAGTTTTCGGAGAAGGCATTTCTTGAATGGCCTTGACCTTGTCAGGATCAACTTCAATTCCTTTCTGGCTGACGATGAACCCTAGTAATTTCCCCAAACGGACACCGAAGGTGCACTTGTTGGGATTCAAGCGGAGCTTGAATTTTCTTAGACGTTCGAACAATTTTGACAGATGTTCAACGTGCTCATCCTCTGTTCTTGATTTTGCAATCAAATCATCGACATATACCTCGATTTCTTTGTGTATCATGTCATGAAACAGAGTAGTCATGGCCCTTTGATAGGTTGCCCCGGCATTCTTCAAACCGAACGGCATTACATTGTAACAAAAGGTACCCCATGGGGTGATGAACGAAGTTTTCTCCGTGTCTTTCGGCGCCATTTTGATCTGGTTATAGCCCGAGAATCCATCCATGAAGGAAAATACTTTGAACTTTGCTGTGCTGTCAACCAACATGTCAATGTGTGGTAAAGGAAAGTCGTCCTTTGGACTTGCCTTGTTCAGATCTCTGTAATCGACACACATTCTAACCTTTCCGTCCTTTTTGGGAACGGGTACGATGTTGGCTAACCATTGAGGATATTCAGATGTAGCGAGGAAACCCGCGTCGATCTGTTTCTGTACCTCCTCCTTGATTTTGATGGCCATGTCCGGGTGAGTGCGTCTCAACCTTTGCTTTACTGGCGGACATTCTGATCTCAACGGTAAGTGATGTTCCACGATGCTGGTATCCAACCCTGGCATATCCTGATAGGACCAAGCGAATACATCGGGAAATTCTTTGAGAAGCTTTATCAAACCCTCTCTGGCAGTTGGACTGAGCAGTGCTCCAATCCTGATTTCTTTTCTCTCTTTTTCTGAACCCAAGTTTACCGTTTCCAACGGCTCTTTGTGAGGTTCAATGGACCTTTCCTCTTGTCTGAGTAGTCGGGAGATCTCTTCTGGAATTTGGTCGTCATTTTCTTCTTCAGCCTCGAATAACGGGAACTCAAAGTTGGGAGAAGGCATCGGATCGTATGTTTCAACGGGGTATAAAACAAGCAATCTGCATGACGTGATGATTCGTGTTTAGAAGAGATAGAGAAAATGTAAGTGTGTGCAGTGTTTTGATTTTACTGCTTGTTTTTATTATTGAATGTTTTTTAGGATTACCATTTTCTAAAAAAGCAAAAAGAGAAAACAACAATTAATGCGGAAATTACAGAACGACGTTATTTTATTAATGAACAAGTCGAATCTTGAAACTACAGCCCTATAAAACAAAACTCTGTCACTTCTGGCAAAGTGAAGAGGGAAATTTATAGAAAACGAGCCCTATCAAAATATCCGTTTCACCTGGGCAGGGTGAAAGGTTAAAGATGGCAATTACTTTGACTGACGAACGACCTTCGGAACCTCGACGGCAACCCATTGGCGGCGAACTCCTCGGTGAATCACAAAGTCTGGCACCTTCCTTGATTTGTCTTTAGAAATGACGCTGATTTCTGGTGGAGCAGGATCATTGGAATCTGTCTCCCAAGCAGAATTGTCGTAGGAGGATTCCTCTGTTGTATTTTGCATAGCATTTGTGCTCTCAGCTGTACCTCCCCATCCAGTTGGCTGGATATCTTCGAGCCTGATACGAGAGCTTTCGGGAGCAGTGTACTTGACCATATAGTCGTATTTTCTACTCGGTTGTCCCAAGGTGTCCCACATTTTTTTGGAACTGGAGGAATCATCCCTCTCGATGACATTGACCTCGGGAAAAGCATAGTTGATGAATTCAAGTCCTGCGAACGTTGCGAATTCATCTTCATGTTGAGTAGTTTCTGAATTACCTGAGTGTTGATCCCATGACATGGTGGGGACACAGGTATTCTGTTTAATGACGCTCAGCTGAGTTTCATTGTTCGGCTGACTTTCTTGCCCCAAGTTTCCTGGGTAAGGCTGCCACATTGGCAGGCCATCCATCGGGCCATAGTAATTGTGATCAAAGTTGTCTTTCATCGGAGTGTCTTTCTCTAATGAATTTGGCGGAGCACGGCATCCTTCCGGATCATAATCTCCGTAGATCATTTCAACATCTGATCTTGGTATAAATCTCGGACTTTCTGTAGGAAAGCAAAAAGGCATAGGCACCTCTTCCTGAGACATATAGTCGTCCTTGTTAAGGTAGGACTTCCATTCTTCATCTGTGTCAGAGGGATCTTCCTCATTGATAACATGAACTGTCTGAGACACTGGGTGAAGGAAACCTCCACTGTGGAAGAAGTTTTGAAGGGGATGAAGACTTTCATCGTTGGCGGCTGTCTGGGTACAGGTCGCAGAAAAACCAAGACCCTTCTTTGTTTTATTGTCAATAGGAATGACAAGCCGTCCCCATCTTGTCGTATCGGTACTCTCGACCGCTTTGATAGCATCTTTGTATGAAGAAATTGAAGTTCCTTCTTTGAACTGATTGTCCTTGCTCACCGATAGTGCTTGGAACTGAGTTCCAATAACCTCATCGGGTTCCACACAAGTAGATGATGATAGGTTACTCACAAGCAAGGCTTGTTCCCCACAAACCGTGACAAGTTGATCGTTCTTGACGAACTTTAGCTTTTGGTGGAGGGTTGAAGTAACCGCTCCAGCCTGATGTATCCAAGGTCTTCCTAATAAACAACTGTATGTTGCCCGGATGTCTATGACCTGGAAAGTGATTTGGAAAGTGTGAGGACCAATAGTTATGGGAAGATCAACTTCGCCGATAACTATTTTTCTGGATTCGTCGAATGCTTTGACGACGACCTCGCTGGTTCTCATCGGAGGGCCCTTGAATGATAATTGCATCAAAGTGTACTTCGGCATAACATTCAGGGCTGACCCTGTGTCTACCAGTACGTTGGCTAAAGCATCGCCCTGGCAGTTAACTGTGATATTGAGCGCCATGTTATGACGGCGACCCTCTTCAGGTAATTCCTCATCACTAAATCCCAAATTATTGCAGGAAGTGATGTTAGAGACAATGCTATCGAATTGTCTGATTGTTACATCCTATTCCATAAAGGCTAGCTCCAAGACTTTCAGTAGAGCCTCTCTGTGTGCTTCTGAACTGAGTAACAGTGATAATACTGAGATCTTTGAAGGAGTCTGTAACAGTTGATCAACAATGTTATATTCACTCCTTTGGATGAGCTTTAGCATCTTATCTTTGTCTTTTGAAAAGTCGGGATTACTAGATTAACCGACTGGTGGATCAGGAATTTCTGCCTGAAGTTCCTTTTCTTTGTTGGATTCTCCAACCCCTCGGTTGAAGATTCGACCGCTCCATGTTACACGACTGATGTCTGCAATATTCACGACGGAGGGTAATGGAATTTCCTTTCCATTCTCGATTATTGTTGCACCGTATTTGTAAGGGATTGTCTTAGCTGATTCATACGGTAGTGGCCCCGGTAGATAGATGACTATGGGAACCTTCTGATTTTTCTGACCATCATAAGTAACCTTGATCCGTTCCCGGTTGGGAACTCTAGATTCGTCAAGTAGAGGAATGATGGCAAAAACATCCCTGGTCCTGTGATGACCAGAGATCGTGACAACATCCTCAACTTGCTCGGCAAGGTAGTTCGGCGACCAAATGATGGGTCCTGAGCCTGGATATGGACGAATTTCTCCATGATCGACCTGACCCTGAAGAGCTGCTCTCATAAGGTAACACCCTTGGTTACTTTCCGAACAGACGCTACAACTGTCATAGTTGTGTGGTGGCACCTGGCCACGCCCACTTTGAATACAATGTAACCTCACTAGGTTATCTTCCATTGATCGGACATCCTGACTTTGACGACGAGTAGGATTCCTGTGATTGATACTAATCTGCTGAGTATCTTCGTCCATATAGATTGGCATCCACCAGCGATTTAACAAGTGCTAAAGTGCCTCCTGGACAAGGGTACAACCTTGATCGTTTTTGCAACCTGCTTTACAGTTTTGATAATCATGTGATATTAAGAATCCGAGTCGGACCTGCTCGGCATGTAACTCTACCAGGTTGGTATTCATCACGCGAATGTCAAAGATCTGAACCATGTTGATTTGATAGGAGTTCCTATCATGGTAGTCTTGGATCCATCCAAGATCCATCTGACGCTGGAGGGCCTCTTGTATGAAAGAGCATCCCTGTTTGTTTACCGAGCAAATCAGACAGGAACTGTAATCGTGCCGCGGCAGATTATGATACTAGCTTTGCCTTGAGTGCATCTCCACCAAGTTGACATTCACCGTACGGATGTCGTGGTTTTGAATGACGTTGGAATTCGTGTAAACCATGTTAACTCCACGAACTCGGTGCTCTTGGATCCATCCAAGATCCATTTGCTCCTGTAGAGCTGCTTGCACCACAGAACATCCCTGGTTGTCTTTAGAGCAGATATCATACTGGTGATAATTATGAGGTGGCACATGGCCATATCCACTCTGTCTACAATGCATCTTGACCAGATTGGTTTTCAACAAGAGTACATCATGAATTTGATAGACATTGTTAGTCTCTTTCTCAATCAGATTGACTGCAGCTTTCTCATGTTGAGGCAGCGGGTTCGTAAGAACATTAGGATTCGTATCTTTGAAAGATAAGAGCCCGCTCCTAACAAGCTTTTGCACGTCGGATTTGAAATTGAGACAAGTCTCAATGTTATGCCCTGAACCTCCTTGATGATAAGGGCATGTTTGATCCGCTTTAAACCAAAAAGGCATATTTTCCGGAACTGAAAGGGGAGACTTAGTCTGAATGTGCCCCTTAGCCAGCAGTAACGAAAACAGCTCTGCGTACGTTACGGGTATAGGATCAAATCCTGGTGGCCGTGTTGTACGGTTGTTGTTATATGGAGGACGAGCCTGCTGAAGAGGCTGTTGTGTCCTTTGTTGGTCAGGTTGGCTCTGCGCAACCTGAGGTTGATACATAGGAACAGGCGCGGGGCCGATAGCAGGAGTAACAGCTGCTACTAGCTGATAACGTCGCCTTTGCTTTTCGAGAGAGATATTCCCAATATCTTGCTCTTTTTTCTTAGGGAGAGCACTACCGTATTTTTTAGTACCGCTCGTTGATCCAGTGTCTTTTACCAAACGTCCTTCTCGGACGGCTTCCTCAAGACGTACACCCATGCCGACCATTTCGGTGAAATCACTGGGTGCACTGGCAATCATTCGGTCATAGTAAAATGAGCTTAAGGTCTTTAAGAAGATTTTTGTCATCTCTTTTTCCTCAAGAGGTGGACAAATTTGAGCGGAAATTTCACGCCACCTTTGAGCATACTCCTTAAAGGTTTCCTTGTCCTTTTGTGACATTGATCTGAGTTGATCTCTGTCGGGTGCCATGTCCAAATTGTACTTGTATTGTTGGACGAAGGCAATACCAAGATCTCTAAATGTACTGATCGTAGTACGGTTTAAACCCATGTACCATTTGAGTGCGGCACCGGTTAAACTATCCTGGAAGTAGTGAATCAGCAGGTCCTGATTCTCCGTCTGAGCTGACATCCGCCGAGCGTACATCACCAGATGGCTCTGAGGGCAAGAGTTACCCTTGTATTTTTCAAAGTCGGGCACTTGGAACTTGTGCGGGACTTTCACATTTGGGACCAATCAGAGGTCTGCGGCGTCCTTCCCAAATAGATCCTGACCGCGAATGGCTTGCATCTCTTTCTGCATTTCCAAGAACTGCTCATGGAATTCATCCATTCTGTCAAACATAGTTTCCTTCTTACTAGAAGGTGTTGGTGGAATCTGTCCTTCCGGGACAGTGTGCACCACAGGGGGTGGTACCGTAACTATGGCAGTAAGTCTTGGCGCCTCCCGAAGTTTGTAACCTTCAGGAGTCTTGAGTATGCCCCTGGCATCTTCGCTTTCCCGAAGTTTGTAACCTTCAGGCCCAGCGGCTTCTGTTGCGATTCCCTGATCTTCAGTGATCGGCGGAACATATCCTTCCGGGATATAGTTAACAGGCATGCCCCAAGGACGATCTTTCGGCATCTGATACCTAGGATCATTCTTCTCCACTATGGGCGTTGAGGTGATCTCTGAGATCACAGTTCTTTGTAGCTGAGCTTCTGCCATGGCTTGCATGTTGTTACGAAGCTTTCTCATATCCTCTCTCAAAGCGTCGATCTCTTCTTTCAACTCTCTGTTTTCTTCCTTAAGATCATCCATCTTTTTCTGACGATTGGCCCGAGTATTATACGAATGAGACAGTTTGACTCTAGAATCGAGACACAAACATGAGATTCGTAGGTAAGGAGAATACGCGATGTGAGAATGATGAATGCAATGATTATATTAATTATTATTTTTTTGTTTAATCAAAATAAACTTCGACAATTAGATTGCAAATATCAAACAGTGGGGAAACCCCTTTTTATTGAATTCCAAAGGATTACAGAAATGGAAATACAGTAGATTACAAAGTGCAGAAACAGAAACCTAAACTAATGGGTCCCGAGTCCTCTTCTTTGACCGGGGCGCTTGGGCCGTTGTTGGGTTGTCATTCCTTTGCCAGGTGAAAGGAGCGAGCAAATTCCTTTGGTCATCTTGATTCTCTACAGCATGCTGCTCCAAAATTTCAATCAGAGCATCTTTCTCTTTTAGTAGTTGCTGTATTTGGATACACTCTACGTCAAGGGTGCGGTACTTGTTCTTCCAAGATCTTCTTTCCTTTTGAACTTTGTTGAGAGTAACCTGAAGCTTTTCAGTTTCCGTCATGAAGTACATGACAGTTTCCCTCGGTGGAAGAATTCCGTAACGAGGATAAGGCATCTTTAGCTTGAGAGCTCTAGTTTGTACCCAATGGAGATAAGGCTCCACCGAGACACAGTCCGGTTTTCCCAGAGACTCTCGTCCTTTCTTATGAACATGTTTCCAAGCTTGCACTATTTCCATCTTTAGTGCTCTGTCACTTTCTCCTTCTTTGAAGAAAAGACCTTCCAGATGAACACCCAGTGGGATGTGTCTCATCGGGTATCCAAATTGACGAAGAACCAATATCGGATGATAGTTGATTCCTCCTTTAGTTCCTATGAGGGGTACGCTGGGGAAGTTTCCACAACGGTCAATGATTCTAATTCCCTCATAAATCCTATTACACCAATCTATATCAGAGTTGGTAAGAGACATGATCTTCTGCGACCAACGTAAGACACTCTTGCAATCCCAAAAAGCAGCAGACTTGGGCAAGTGAGAGATAAACCATTTGTAAAGCAAAGGTACACAGCATGTGATCTCCCCTCCGCTGTACAAATTTCCCAAGTGTACAGAATGATATGCATCTGCAAGCAAAGTCGGCACAGGGTTTCCAATGAGAAAAACCTTAATAGCGTTGATATCGACGAAGTTATTGATGTTGGGAAACAAAAATAACCCGTAGGTGAGCAAGACAAAGATGCTTTCAAAAGCAGTCTCGTTCCCTATACTAGCGAAGTATAGAGCCTTTTTTGTCAAGAACTGGGCTGGCAAACCTTGGATGCCACCCTTAGTGGTCATGTGAGTCCTGACCTCAGACTCGTCCAAATGAATTACTATTGCAATAGTCTGATTCTTTGGAATTTCTTCCAGTCCAGAAAATGGAGCTCGATCAGTGATATGTAAATCAGTCAGATTAGAATACTCCTCCAGCGTTGGTGATAGCTGGTAATCCGGGAATGTGAAATAGTGATAAACCGGATCGTAGAATTGAATGAGCGCGTCCATGATCCCCTTAATCACATGGACTCTTAACAGTGGTAGCAAACCACCGTGCTTGGCTCTGAAAGCCTCTGGGTTAACGATCATCCTTGCTAACCTTCTTAAATCCCCTAGTTTTGGAACCTTGAAGGTATACTGGTGAGTTCTCCTTCTACCGAAATCCATTAGCGTAATCCTCTTCTCTGATATTTGCAATCACAGCCTTA
Source organism: Lathyrus tuberosus (assembly GCA_022829125.1). Classification (NCBI taxonomy): domain Eukaryota; kingdom Viridiplantae; phylum Streptophyta; class Magnoliopsida; order Fabales; family Fabaceae; genus Lathyrus; species Lathyrus tuberosus. The sequence goes on along the minus strand of JALAZF010000392.1, from coordinate 647,909 downwards.
GTTTGAAAAATAGAGAGACTAGAAGAGAAAGTTTTTTGAGTGTTTTAATGTTTTATTAAATGAATGCATGAATGCAGCACACAAAAACATAGAAAAAACATGGGGTCAAAGGGTCGTTGTCATGAAGTCAAGGCTCTACCCATCCCCAAAGGTTTATACTAGGGTGATTTTTATACCTGTACTCATTATCATCAGCTCCTCCCAGGAAAGTAAAACAACAAGCGGATCGCCAGCGAGTTGTAGAGCAATCTTAGAGTAAGTGCCATTCACCGAGAATAGATCACCAGCCTCAAATGAGGGTAGTATCGCGTAACAACTATTTCCGATAGTTTCCGCACTACGAAAGGGTTTAGCTCCTCAGCTTCTCAGACTTAACAACCGGCCCATTGGCTAGAAGAGTGAATGGGTTGCGTTGGTCAGCCTCCACTGAGGTTGATGGTCGACCCCGTCGCCATCACTTATCTTAAGTGTATACTCATTCTCACCACATGCGGCATCACACGCATTCCCAGTAGCAGAAAAATAAACACGTATAGCAATTAGGAAAAGCAGTATATATATTTGTCCTAATCATCCTAGACTTATAAAGCTATAATTCCTAAGTTCCTGACAGAAATGGGTTCCCCGGCGGAAGTCCCAATCTGTGGTATTCACACAAGTGAAGAGAAAAAAGGTTTGTCCAAGGTTTCCACCTTAAACGTTTAAGAAAGAAGATTTAACCCCACGGTGGGCGCCACTTTTCTGTAGCGAGCGATTTTGGACGCGGTTCTTAAGCGCTGGTCGCACTCTGCGGTTTGAGCTTTGACTACAGGTCGATTCATTTTTTATCCTATTGTGAGCTGAATAAGGAAGGGAAATAGATGTCTCCAATTAACCCTGCTTGCATACTGAGTTTAAACAGCGGTCTGTTAGGTTACGAATGCTATCAATGTGGGGGGGCCTTTGTACTGGTTATTTGTATTTTCGCCAATACTGTTTTCTTTCTTTTTTACCTGGGCAGAAGGTTTCTAGCGGGGAACAAGGATTAGGATGTTAGGACTGATGCTTTTGAAATACTGCTTTTGATTGATGGAGATATGGGATTTGGGTTTTTTGTTGATTGCGCTCGCTAAGATCTTTTCTTTCGATCTTATGCCTACGTATTCCCGTTTACCGAAACAGGGAAATCAGAGTGTTCGTAGTTCCTCCTATTCTATGGGAGGAAATTGGTTTTTGGTGTCTTGTTCAAAGCCCAAGACGTGAAGCGAAAGGTGGTTTGTATCTTGTTCAAAGCCCAAGATGTGAAGCTGAAAGGTCTATTTGTGTCTTGTTCAAAGCCCAAGACGTGAAGCTGAAAGACCTCGGCTTTAGAGAGAATTTGTCATCTCTAAAGAGGGGAGAAGGAGAATTACTTTAACTGGGATACGCGGATCCGAGCAATGCCATAATTTCCGAAGAAAGGGTTTTAACCTGAAGGAGAAGACTTTAACTCAGTGTAGAGCAATGCCATCTTTCCTTAGGAATTTCTCATGCTAAAAGAGGGACAGTGGCGTGGATATAGATGATCCAGACGCTTGCCGCTTACAGCGATTAGATGAAGGGGAAGGAGTTGTTGATGTTCGTATACTGTGAACGAGGCACAGCTTTGATGCTAAAAGGTTAATTGAATCAACCAGTGGTTTTCTTATACAAAGCCTAAGAGGAGGCTAATTTCCGCTAGGAAAATCATTATACAAAGCCTAAGAGAAGGCAATTTTGTGTCCCGTACAAAGCCCGAGAGAGAGGCTAAAAGATTTTGACCCGACGATGGAGTCTTTTGGTATCTCGTATAAAGCCCGAGATGGAGGCTGTTGTTTGTTTGGCTCAATAAGAACCTTTTTGTATCTCGTACAAAGCCCGAGATGGAGGCGAAAAGGGGATTGACTCAACTAGGGAGTCTCTTATGTGTCCCGTACAAAGCCCGAGAGAGAGGCTAAACGTTGTTTGACTCCGCTGGGGAGAATCATTTGTACAAAGCCCGAGAGAAGGCTAAGGTTATTGTGTCAGTTAAGTGACAGGTCCAGTATACTGATTTTGAAAGAGAAAATCAGTTCTTATATGAGCATCACTGTACTCATGGGTTAGATCTGAGGATCGGGGTTGTTTCCTTTTCTTTGGGGAAACTGGAAATCCAAAGGGTATTGAGACTGTCCGAGTCTGCGGGTTTCCTTCCTATTTAACGAAGGGGTCACTTGAGAATGTCTTTTGAGACTCAAGGAAGTTAGACTGTCCGTGTCTAGAGTTTTATCTTTCGTACTATGCTTTGAGAAACAGTAGTAGACTCTATGAAAGGACTGTTCTATGAGGATGACTAGGTTCTGTTCCTATACCTCTAGGAGGTCGTCGGGACAATTTGTACGAAGCCCAAGAAGAGGCTGGAAACTTTTAAGAAGTCGACGGGTCCTTGTACGAAGCCCAAGAGGAGGCTATCATTCCCGGAGGAAGAGATCATTATACGAAGCCTAAGAGGAGACTGTGAATACTTCTAAGAAGTCGTAGTGTCCTTGAATAATGCCCAAGAGGAGGCCGATGCTTTTAAGAAGCCCGTGGGTCTATCATCTCCTTTCCATTAGGAGAGATAACTCTTTTAAAGATAAAAACCACTGGTAAACGTGCGAGGTTTACTATCCAGCGACTTTTAGCTTTTAAAGAGGGTTCCTTAGTTAAGGTCCAAGATTATGACCGTAGTGGGTACCCAAACCCCGAGACATTCAAGGCAAGCTATCCACAAGGAATAGATCAAGTCAGGAAAGTTCGAGAATTTGGAAGAAACTCAAAGATGTCATTCACGGAGAATACATTCATCTTGGGGAGTAGAGCTTCTTGACGATTCCTAAGGAGGACAGCCGAAGAGAAGACTGTATCTGGTGCTCCTATTGGGGATCTAGGCGTCTATTTCTACGAATAAATGAAACGACGTCACCTAGTTCTAGACGTAGTAGCCGGGGAAACTCGAAATATCTATACTATTATTACACAGTAGATATGAGTTTATGAAAGGAGACTTACAGTGAGCAGCCCCACAATACAGTTTATAATATGAAAGCAGTAAACGAAAGCGATAACCACTTACTCGGTTGGAGTGCTTCCATGTTGTTTGGTTAGTTGTTCAACAAAGAAAGATTGAAAACAACAGTATATTCAAAATCAAAGGAGAAAGTGCTTTGAAAAAGAAAGATTTGGGGCTTACAGCTCAAGGAGAGGCCCAAGGTTTTATCAGTGAGCGCACTGTTTGACTTTGTACAGCGGGACTTATACAAGTGACTGGGGCCCAAAAAGGTTTTCTGTACAAAGGGATGGGTCTTACACTCTCTCAAGAGGCCCAAAAAGGTTTAAAGAAAAAAGAGTGGGGCTTATAACACGAGGGTAGGCCCAAATGATTTTTCGTTTAAAAATGGCGATCGTGCCGAGGTTTTCTTTTAACGCAGAGGGACTTATACAATAAGTGAGGCCCAAAATGTTTTGGTTAAAAGGGAGATTGGGTCTTACACTCTAATAGAGGCCCAAAGTGTTTTGAATGGGTCTTATAGCTCAAGGAGAGGCCCAGATGATTTTTATTTTTAAACGGGCGACGATCGTGCCGTTTACTTGTACAGAGGGACTTATACAATGAGTGAGGCCCAAAAAGTTTTTGTACAAGGGGGGATGGGTCTTACACTCTCTCAAGAGGCCCAAAGAGTTTTGAAAATGATTTATGAGGGTTGAATTAATCCAAAACCCTAATTTGTTTTCAAAATGTATTTAATTGAATAAAAATTCAATTAAAATGATCAAAAATTGTTTAACACATGGAAAACAAATTGTGATCTTGGATTAATGCTTCAAAAATTAAGTATTGACCTACAAAATAATTAGAAAGCATTAAAATTTGCAAAATCAATGTAGAAAAAATATTTAAAATGCCAAAAACAATCAAAATATTAATTCTTTACAAAAATATCAATTATATGAAATAAATAATATTTTTGGGATTTTTTATGAGAATAAAATATTTTAACATTTTTGTGAATTATTAAAAAAAGAATCAACTCAAAATCATTAAAACTCAGAGAGAAATTAATTTTTGAATCAATTAAACAAAATCACAAAATTCAAATATTTGAATATATGAAAAATGGCGCCAAGAACAGCTGAAGAACACGCGCGTGTTCTTGGTTTCTCAAATTTGCATTTTCTATCCAATCTCCATGAATACGTAATCATATCATGTAATCCACATATCATTATGCTCGTCTCAACCTCACGATCATGTCTATGTACTTTAATTTCATTTAAATTAAACATACAACAAGAAATCACGAAGAGACCTCAAGAACCCTAATTTCTGCATGAAGGCAAGGATTTTTGATACACGATTCAAACAATGCAATTAATTGAGGGAAAACATTCCATGCATGATTATGAACATATGGCCAAATTATTGTGCGAGGAAATATGCATAGATTGAGAGATGACCAAGTATGTGCTTACCTCTAGGCCGTGACAGCAAGTTCAAAGTGATTTTTGATTTGGAGGTGTTACAGATGAGTTGTGATGATCTGAACAGCTTCCCTACACCCTATGGATTGTGTTTGGATGGTTGGACTTGATTGAAATTGGCTGGATCATTTTGTGGTACCTCAGCTGCACTTTGGTTAAAACCTTGAGCAACCAGCTGGTGATTTTGTGAAATTGATGTTTCAGAAGTAATCTAAGTGTTTGATCAACTCATATGTGATGTATGTGAGGTGTGTGAGTGATTGGTTTGATTGGAATTGCTCTCAAACTCAAAACCCGATAGTGACTTGCCTTAGAAGGCAAAATTGGAGTGAAAGAAGAGATTTTGAGGAAAGCATCTGTTAGATGGCTTTGGTGTACTCAAACTGACCACAATTGAGCTCTATTTATAGTAGAGCAAGTTTGTTTTGCAAGGAATAGTGCATGGCAGCTTGTAAGTAGGTTTGGCCAATGTTGGCAAATGAAATCCAAGTCTCCTCTAGCCATTGACTAGAGGTTAGGGCACAGAGCTTTGGTTCCCTTGGTCTTGGATAAGTCTTGACTGATTTCAGATGAGAATTGCTCAGTCCATGCCACCTTGATGGTTCCATTGAATGCCTCATTCTAAATTTGAAGTCTTGTCCCTATTTTGGCCATTCTAGGTTCAACATGCTATTTCTTGTTCCATGGACTTTGGAGGCTTGGCTCAGTGATTGTCCCCTTTAGATTCAATCCTCTGAGGTGTCCAAGTGAATAGGAGCAATTGAATTTGGCTGATTTTGGCAAATCGACCAAAGTTGCAAATTCTGCCTTGCCTTGACAGATTTCAGCAAGGCAACTTGGCAATGTTGTATCTCATGGTGTAGGTTGGATTTGGCAATGTTCTTGGCCATTTTGGAAAGCTCTTACATGATACAACAACTGTTTAAACAAGTTTGGTTTTGATCTCTTTTGATTCCAAGTGAAAAATCCCCCTACATTTGGCAAGAAGTGAGGCAGAATCTGACTTAGTGAAAATTTCACTAAGTGTTGGAAAAAGTGACATTTTCACTTTTCAGCCACTTTGATCACTCCATAACTCAAAATCCTTAATGAATTGAAATGACTTGTAGTTGAAGTTTTTGTAGGTGATAATGAGGGCTACAAATCCATCTTTGGATGAGAAAAAATGGCCTTGTGGTTTAGGAGTTATGGTCCTCCAAAGTTGGTACCTTTGCCACTTTATTTTTAACTTTGAAAAATTTCTAAGTTTTATGGTTACCCCTTTTACAAGTTATCTCACTTTTCTTGATTTTTCTTGATGAATGATGATTCAAATCATACATTAACATCATTTTAGGGTTAAAAATCCATTTTGGTGAAAAATCTCAAAAAGTCAAAGTTGACTTTTGTGCACAGTTGACTTTTTATCAGATGAATTCCAAACTGTGCAATTCTTCAGGAAATCATGTCCTTGACCTAAATCAAACTTGATGGACATCTTCCATGGGTGTCATAGGGTATATTCAATCATGTATTAGGGTTTGGGAGCATGTCCAGGTCAAAAGTCAAAGTTACAGTTGACTTTTCCCTTAAAACCCTAATTGTGGTGCAGATGAAATTGAGACTTGTTGCTCAAACTTCTTGGATTAATCCATTGTCCCAAATGGATCCATATGGTATATTAGAGACCCTCAAATCATCTCTTGAGGTCTTGGCTCATGGTTTGTCCCAAAAGTCAACTTAGGGGTGAATTAGGTCAAGAAACCCTAATTCCTGATTTTTTATGAATGCATCCCCTGAGGCAAAATTGACTTGATGCATGGGTTCATGAGGTTCCATGAAGTATATTAGGTTATGTTTTGGATCATTGCCTTGTGCCCAGATGAAAATTTCCATCTGGAGGCCCTGGTCGACCAAAACCCTAATTTGGTGACACTGTCGATCTTGAGACTTGATCCACCTAGAAGGGAGCAGCCTTGTGCTTAATCCTTGAAGTGGGAGTCCTTTTTGAGCCATTGTGGATATTTAAGAGATTAGACAAGTTGAAGATCATGTCATTTCTTGATTGATCCTTTGTCTAAGCACTCAGAGAGGGCTTGAAACCCTAATTTTGATTGTAGTGGATGCTCACCCATCTTTGGGGAGACTAATGAAGCATAAAGGTACATCCATATTGTGATGATGATTTTCACAATGATGGGAAATCTAAGTGGTCAAAATTTGGGGTATTACAGGGACCCTCCAGACGATTCCACGACTATACCCCCTGACCGTCTCCAGGGAGAAGATACTGTCCGAATGCGCGAATTCAGAATTCAAGCAAGCAGGGGTCCGCTTCCCCAAACAAATACTGGCCAAACCCAACACCGACAAATTGAAGTACTGCCGTTTCTATAAGAGTCACGGCCACACTATCGAAGACTGCATCCATTTGAAGGATGCTATCGAGATACTGATCAGGGATGGCCACCTGAAATAGTTCACTAAGAAGAAAGATGCTCCCCGGAAGGATGCCCAGGAGTCCAAAAAAGTAGAGGAAGAGGTGCCTTCCTCGGAAGAGGCCAACATTCAGGTCGCCATGTCCGTATCACGACCAGAGGACTTCTACATCCCAGATGAGCTCAGCGCTCCTGCCTACTTCGCGGCCCACAGTCCGTGGGAAACATTCCCCTCCGCCATGGTCATCTCCGACGGAGGTTTTAATAAAGTCACGGTGGGCTCTGTGAAAAGGAAATTCGAGCACCTAATCATCACGAGCTCCAGCAAGATAACCACGCTCGACCAAGCCTAGAAGGGCTTCATCCCCATCTCCTTCTACCGGGAAGAGCTCCTCAGAGGATCTCCAAACTCGAGCATACCCTTACTCGTCAGAGCTCGAATGGAGAACTTCGACGTTCGCATAATCCTCGTCGACCAAGACAGCTCAGTCGACATTATGTACTCCCAGCTGTTTTCGACACTTCAGCTGGACGAATCACACCTCACCCCCTATATGGGGTCTGATTTGCAAGGATTCAACGGATCAGTGACCAAACCTTGGTGGTACGTCGAACTGATCATAACCTTTGGATCGGCAGAGACGGCTAGGTCCGTCAAAGTGCAGTTTCTGGTAATAGATTGCCCGTCACTGTACCAATGTATCTTCGGAATACCAACATTGGCCGAGTTGGTAGTTGTGCCTTCAACCGTCCACCTCAAGATGAAGTATTACACCTCAAAGACATCGAAGCCGCACGACGATGTTTTGAAGCAGCCACGAAGGGACTCAATGCCATCACCTCCAAGCCAAAGGTATCGAGCAAGCCAGCCCTGCCCAACAGTTCTGAGGAAGCTAAGCCTCTGCCTCAGGTCGACTCCATTGACCTCGACAGCCGTTTCCCCGAAGAAGACCAGCAGAAGGACCAAGTAGCTTCAACCAGATCGTCTACCCTGTCCAGCAGTAGCTCCTATCCGATGCGCCCAATCCCGGATGGCAACTTTGAGCTCGTCTTGTTCGGCAACGACCCCCAGCAGGGAGTGAAGATTGGAGCGGACCTCTCCGACATCGCGAGGAAGCAACTCAAGGCCTACCTCCGTGAGAACGCCGACCTCTTCGCCTAGAGCTCCGCTGAAATGCCCGGCTTGGACCCGTCTGTCGCCTGCCATCAACTTACGATTGACCCGGCCGTCAAAGCAATAGGACAACGTAGGAGAAAGCAGTCTCCGGAGAAAACGGCGGCTGCAGAAAAAGCTGTAAAGGACCTCCTCAAGGCCAAATTCATCTCGGAGGCCAAGTACACCACTTGGCTGTCCAATGTTGTACTTGTGAAAAAATCTAATGGCAAATGGCGAATGTGCATTGACTACACCGATCTTAATAAGGCATGCCCGAAGGATGCCTACCCCCTCCCCAATATTGATAAACTTGTTCATAATTCTGCCGGTTTTAAACTTTTATCATTCATGGACGCCTATTCGGGCTATAATCAAATTCCAATGGCAATGAGCGATAAAAAATACACGGCCTTCATGACCGAATCGGGCAACTATGACTACAACGTAATGCCCTTTGGCCTGAAAAACACCAGCGCGACCTATCAAAGAATGATGAACAAGGTCTTTCGGGGAGAGATAGGCGACATGCTTGAAGTCTATATAGACGACATGATCGTAAAATCCCACGAGGAAACCAATCACACTGCCCATCTAAGGAAGGTCTTTGAACAGGCCAGAAAGTACAAAATGTGTTTCAACCCGGAGAAGTGCACGTTCGGTGTCCGGGAAGGCAAGTTCCTCGACTTCTACTTAACTGAACGAGGAATCGAAGCCAACCCCGATAAGTGTCGAACATTCTCCGAGTCTCCAAAGCCCAAGTCAAAGAAGTCCATCTAGTTTCTCAATGGGATGCTTGCGTCATTGTCCCGTTTCGTGGCCAAGTCTGCCCAACACGCCTTACCATTCTTCAAACTCCTCCGCAAGGAGGCAGCATTTGAATGGATCGAGGAATGTGACAAGGATCTTCTCCACCTAAAACGAGAACCACCCATTCTCTCTTGCCCAGACAACGGCGAAACTTTGTACCTCTATCTCGCTGTAGTAACCAAGGTGGTAAGCGCCGCTCTTATCCGCGAAACGCCTGACGGGCAGAAGCCCATATATTTTACGAGCAAAGCACTGTAGGGACTAGAGTTGAGATACTAGCAAATAGAAAAAGTGGCGCTGGCCCTCATCAATGCAGCTAGGAGACTGAGATACTACTTTCTAGCCCACACGATTGTGGTTCAAACAGATCAACCCGTAAAGCTGCTACTGGGACGACCAGACATGGCCGGCAGAATGCTCAAATGGTCGCTCGAGATGTCCAAATTCGACATCCAGTATGAGAGCAGAAAAGCCCTCAAGGCCCAAGCTTTGGCTGACTTCGTCGCAGAGATGACGTTCGCAGACTCCCCCACTTGCGAAGCATGCAAATGGACCATTTTGGTAGATGGGGCCTCCAGTTCGGCGGGAAGCGGGGCAGGCATCATACTGGAAAGTGGCGAGGGAATCATCGTTGAAGTATCACTCACCCTGTCCTTCCCCACCTCTAACAACCAGGCTGAGTACGAAGCCTTCATCGCTGGGTTACGCTTGGCCGAAGACCTTGGCGCGGAAGAAGTCGTTATTTGCACAGATTCACAACTCGTGGGCCTTCAAGTCCGAGGGGAATATCAAGCCAAAAATGACAACCTAACCAAATACTTAGCCCTGGTCAAGAAGAAGATGACAAAGTTCGCAGCGGTGGAAGTAAAACATGTTCCCCGCGAACACAATGTCCGGGCAGACGTTTTATCCAAACAAACAAGCACGAAGAAGAAAGGCAAAAATAAGTCCGTCATATAAGAAGTACTTCCTCGACCCAGCATTGAGAAAGCTTCCCCGATGCTCGACGTACAAATGATCGGCGACAGCAATTGCTGGATGACCCCCGTTTACAACTACCTCGCTAAAGACGAACTCCCGTCTGACCCTAAAAAAGCCAGCGTGGTCAGGCGAAGAGCCTGCTCCTACATCCTAGTCGAAAATAAACTCTATAGACGAGGATTCTCCATCCCGCTGCTCAAGTGTGTCGAGGAAGAGATGGTCCTCCATGTCTTGCGTGAAATCCATGAAGGAATCAACGCCCAACATCTCGGAGGAAGGTCCCTTGCCCGTAAGGCCCTCCGAGCAGGAAATTACTGGCCAACCATGCAACATGACACTAAAAAGCACGTGAAGAAATGTGATAAATGCCAACGGCATGGGGACATGCACCTAGCTCCACCTAACGAGCTCAAATCTATGTCCTCCCCGTGGCCATTCGCCTGGTGGGGCCTGGACATCATGGGACCATTCGTGGTAGGATCAAGTCAGAATAAATACTTAATAGTAGGCGTGGACTACTTCACAAAATGGATAGAAGCGGAGGCCCTGGCCAAGATAACTGCCCTTAACATACTGCATTTCTACAAATGAAACATCCTCGCACGTTTTGGCATCCCCCAAGTGATAGTCACAGACAATGGGACACAGTTCATGGACAGGAAGTCCCAAGACTTCGTCGCCCAGCTGGGCACGAAGCAACACTTTGCATTCGTCGAACATCCCCAGACAAACGGGCAAGCTGAAGCGGCGAACTGAGTCATCCTTCGGGGCCTCAAACGAAGGCTGGACGAAATAAAGAAAGCTTGGGTCGAGGAACTGCACAACATCTTATGGGCATACCGCACAACTCCACACTCTTCAACTGGGGAGACACCCTTTCGTCTGGCTTACGGGACCGGGGCTGTGATCCCCATCGAAGTTCACGTACCCTCTAGGCAGATAGAGTCGCCCTTAGACGAGGAGATGAACGACGAATCATTAAGAGAGGAACTCGACCTCGTCGAGGAAGTCTGATCTGAGGCAGCCCTCCGCGAAGCCTCGTTAAAACAAAAAATTACCATCAGGCATAACACCAAGGTGATATGACGAGAGTTCGACGTGGGAAGCCTTATCCTAAGAAGAAACCATAAAGACTCTCGCGAAGGAAAATTAGCCGCTAACTAGGAAGGACCCTATCGTGTCCACGCAAAAACGGAGAATGGGGCCTATTACCTAGAACAACTCAACGGGGAAGAACTTGCTCGACCATGGAACGCCGAAAAGCTGAAACAATACTACAACTAAGGCCTTAACTATCGGTCTGATCCGTCACAACGACGAGCATCACCTACCGACCATGATGCACGCTTAGGTACAAGCGTCGCATGCCAGTGAAGCAGAACCCCGCTCAGGAATGAGTCGGGTCTGCTCGACAGCAGTCCCTCAATTGAACACCGCCGTCATCAAAGTACCACGACAGGCAGAACACCCAGCTCGCGATGGGAGGTTCACGCCGCGAACTCAGGCATAAAATGCGACCTGAGCTCCACATCCTCGCCTAGATATTCCCCGACCGTTCATCCAGTACCCCTCACTGACGAACACATCTACAACGAGCAATCCCCAAAACTTGAAGCAAAACAAAGCAATCCCTATTGCGGGCATACATGCACAAACGAGCATAAGTACAACACATAATTAAGGGTAATAAATGGCCACAAGGACCACAATTGTGCTTGTTACATAAACAGGGGGCCACGCCCCCATTTAAAATAAGATTACAACAATTACACGGCACGCAGGCCGGACGAAATTACAACAAAAACAAAAATCTTCACTCATCCATCTGGTCGGTCTGCTCGGTGTTAGGCTGAGGCTCTTGGCTCTCCACGGGCTGATCCTCGGCATGCTCTTCGAGGAGGGCGTCCGGTCGGATTATCCGGTCATCTTTGACATGCGCCAGATAATGAGTACCCTCGGTGGAAAAGTCAAGTTCGGGGTTCACCATCCGCAGTTGAGACACGGCGTTCCTGAAGGATTCGTCCGCGATAACGATGTTGTCGTCCTCGGCCGCCAACATACGGGAAACTAGCTCAAACCTTGTCATAATCTCCTTCACGTCCTCGGGTTCATCTTCGCCCAGAGCATTAGCTGACCTCAGCTGCTCGACCAGTTCCTCTTCCGCTTTCTTCTCCGCGGCCAGCGTGGAGTTCTCCTTCTTCAACCTGGACACCTCCTCGTCCGCCTTCTTTCGGGCATCATCAGAACTCCTAGCTTCCTCCTTGGCCTTCCTCACCGTCTCCTCAAGGGATGCTATAGTGGCCTGAGCAGTTCTCAGTTCAGACTCAGTTGCAGAGTCCCCTTTAGCATAAACGGCCGCCATCTCCAACATTCTGACTAGCGCAGAAGCATTTTGGGCCACCAGCGCCCTCTTGCTCAGATGGTCCATACCCTCCAGCCGGAGAGACTCTGCCTGCGGCACGACCAAGGACGTTCCCTCGAAGAACCATCTATCATGAATGCACAGAAGGAGTTCGAACTTCCCCTTTTCCGGCGCCCGGGTGAGATCTACCCCTTCGGTGGCCCTGAACCGCTTGGGCCGTGGAGCCAGAGGCAATGGAGATCCCTGGGGGGCAAGAGTGGGAGAAGAGGTCCCCGCAGCAGGCTGAGGAGGAGTAGGAGCACGCTGGGAGAATCGGGTCTTAGGAGCAGCCGCCCCGGGCTTGTTCCTCGCAAGAGCATTCTTCACCATTCTTTCGTGGGCAAGAGGCATCTCACCTGCACAAACAAAATACGAACATGTTAGACAAGGAAGAAAACATAAGTGGGATAAGTTAAAACAACTAAAACTACCGAGCAGCTTGTGAACTTCCGCAGAGGTCTTGCACTCCAGGAGTGCCTTGGTATTAATAAAGCGATACTCCACCCTTTGGCTACCATCCTCCTCGAAGATGGGGCCACCCTTCTTTGTCTAGCATTCAGCAAGCCGGAAGGAATTAACGTACTTCGCCAGCATATCATAAGCAACGACATCCTGCCCGACTAAGTTGTGCGGCTAGAAAACGTACTCATTGGGCGCCTTTGTGAAATGGCCAGGTCCCTAGGGAAAAGGGAACTTGAACAGTCTCTCCACGACAAACTTCCCGGCCTCATTGCGCAGGTCGTTACCCTCCTCGCCAACCTCGATCTCCCAGATATAAGTGTTATCCTGGGCAGCTTCCGAGATGGGCTCTATGATGTAGTACCTCTCCTTGAACGTTCGTATCGATTCTGAAAAGGGCTTGAACAGCTTGCGGGGCTGTTACAACGAAACCCAACCGTACCTCCTCCCCGTCAGCTGCTGTTGAAGATGAAAGACGGTGAAAAACAAAGGATGAGTAGCCATTATCTTCAAAAAGTCGCACGTAAGCTAAAATTCCTGGATAAAGGCCAATGAGTTCGGATGCAACTGCGTCGGAGCCAAATTCAGGTGCATAAACACTTATTGCTGGAAATCAGCGACCGGCAGCCTCAGTCCCAACTCCTTGAATGCATACTCATACATGGTAAAACGCTCCCCAAAATTCATGCAGACCCGGTCATCCTCGGAGGGAAAGTGCACCTTCCACTCTTCCTCTGGTCCGACTACCATGAAAACGTCCCCCAGATATGACGCAAATGTGGAGACATGCTTGGCTGGCTCAGCCACCAGCCACTCCTCCGCAGAATCTTCAACAGCATCCTCCCCCATTTCCTCCTCCTCCCCAGTTTCGCTAGGGATACTCGAGGATTCCGAGCTGCTGCTTTCCGAGGAACTCGCTTCCTCCTTGGACGAATCTATTATGATCTCCCCGTCTGGCCCTGTCGCCATGTCAATCACCTGAAAAGCAGAGAAAAAAGTGAATTCGACGAAATATCAAATCCACCCTTCCACCTCTAGTCAAGTGAAAGGGAGCGCGAAGGGCTGAGGATGACGTCCTCGGCCTAAGCCCTAACATCAAAAGGAAAATCCAAGAGCCTCCCTGCGAGGAGACGCTCAGGAAAAACCACTCCCGGACGAGGAACTTCCCCGAGCCTATTCCTAGTTTCCATTTGAAGCTCCGCCTGAAACCGCAAAGCTTCACCAGAAACTGCAAATACTCAACCGAAAAATTCATCGTCACCCCAGAATATGAACGACCACGGTGGCTGCACATGCATCATCGTCGCGACGACGCAGGGAACCACCCTCCTCACCAGAATGTCCTAGGAACCCAGCGGCACATCAGCGGCGGAAAATGGCATAACCACCGTCCACCACCACCAACCACCGGAAACAGAGTAAATCGTCCTCTAAACCTAGCCCTAACCGCATGCAATCCACTAGTAATCATCAAAAAGGGATGAAAAAAGCACAAAATCAACAAACTTACTTGGACTAAGAAGACGAAAACTGGTTGCCCGGAGTTGATACGGTGGTCGGAACAGCTGACGGCGTGAATGGACAAGAACTCTGAAGAAGACGAAGAAAAACGAGAACGAAAAGTTCAAAATGAAACGAGTCTCCCCCTTTTATACTGAGGGGCACATGCGGAGGCACGCCCTCGTAGGTCATGATGGCTATTAAATAGCCATCATTGCCTAATCATTGCTGCACAAGGCTCGAAGTCACACATGGTGCCCTAACATTTCAATCCCTCATAACCGTTAGTCTCCCCGCACGAGGAGCAGTCCAGACACGGACATCAATATCACGAACACCAGGGAGCCACGGGCACCACTAGACAACTTTCTCTGTCACCGAACGACGACTTTACGCTAGCTCCCCGGAGCCGCGAGCTGTCCTTAAGTCATCACTCCCATGCTAGGGAGCAATGACTTGGGGGGCTCCTGTTCTGGACTGGACCAATGGCCAGACATGGTCCAATCCACTTCTGCTCCCAGAACGACCCAATTGCCTGAGTCCAATCCACAAAGGGGCAAAAGTGACCTTTCTGCTCCTCAAACCGGGCAAGGACTGCACAACTCCTCCCCGGAAACGCTGCCCGTTCCGCACGGCATCTTCACTCCCCGAACAGCTAAGGGCATGTGCCCGAAACCATGCCTATGCCCGACATAACGGCTAGTTTTGGGCACCCTGCCCGACATAACGGCTAGTTTGGGCACTTACCTATTATTTGGGAAAACGGTTATTTCGCCCTGAAAATAGGACCGTTGGCCACGCGCTGGGGGCACTATATAAACCCTCTCACTCGAGAGGGTCAGGTATCCAATAATCACCCTTGAAATTCATACTTTGTACTTGCCCCTTTTCTCTGACCTTTTCTTACTTGAGCGTCGAAGTGCCTTGCAGGTACACCCCCTCCTCCTCTTCATACGACCAGCATCTCAGACGTATTTGGTGGCCCACTTCAACAGGATCTGATCCAACCTTCACGATCAATTAGAAAATATCAAAAAATGATTGGAAAAAAGAAAAATAAACTGGAAGATAATTATACAAGTTTTTAAAAACAACTATTGTTAAGAAAAACTATTAAACACATAATTTGTAAAAAAACAATTGTGAAAATAGAAAAAAAAAGTTTTGTTAGGGTTAATAGAGTTATAATAAAAGGGTTTATAAAGTTTAATAAATGAGACAAATAAATATCCAAAATAAGAATTAGTTGAAAATCAGTAGAAAACTAATTTTACTATGGTTTAAAATATATAAAAATAAAATAAAAAGTCAGTAGTACAGCTGACATAAATTTTACATTTATTTTCTTTAAATGTACAAAAATAAATAAAAACCCGTGCGTTTGCATGAATTTTGGTATGATTACCCGTGCGTTTACACGATACTTGCGTGTAACCCGAGCGTTTGCACGAGTACTTATGTGGTACGTACGCTTTTGTTTTCAAAATGTACTAATATAATAAGAAAAATGAAATGGATAAAAGACAAAATTGCCTAACTAAATTGGATCAATTGTTTTATTTTTCCCGTTTCATATAATTTCAAATATATATAAATGTTTTTTTAATAGATCTAACAGGTTGTGTCCCGTGCTATTTTAAAAAACAAATCTTGTAGTCAAGAGCAAGAAGATAAAGTCAAAATTGTAGAAGTATAAAAATGACTCAAAAGGAGACATATCAAATTCAACTTTCAGGATATAAATGAGAAATCAATGTGTAAATTGTGTCAGTTGTAGTCAATCTTTTGATGAATAAATTGAAAGATCATTTTAATTGATGATATTTCCTAAACTTATTTCACAAGAAGTTGAAGTATTTTATTTCTAATAAGTAAAAAAATCTACATTCAAAAGTTTGAGCAAATTCAAGTTGTTCAAATTTTATTTATTCTTACTTTATCTAAATCTAATATTACTTGCACATAAATGGGTGAATGCTGCACAAGAGAGTACCGATGGATAGAAACACACTCGGAAACATTTGACAATGTCATATATGACATTGTTTCATAGACACATTTGACATTTCTATTGCACCATTTTCAAAACCTAAATTGTTGAAACATCAACAGTTTCTTTGAAAACAGATCCACAAAATACTATTTGGAGCAACATTTTTATTTAGTTCTGAAATTGTAAAATTGAGAAGACCACAAAAATTGTAGCCATTCATTCATAGCCTTCAAAACAATGCAAAAGATGAGCACAAGAACCTTGTCTCAACTCTCAAAAAATTGCCATATCCGCTAAAATCCACTTTAAATTCTCATTTTCAAATTCTAAATTCAAGTTAGTTATAAACCTCAACAAATCTAGGCAAGAAACCTTCATAGTTTATCAAAACATGATTTGTAGGTTGTTTTTATTTAGAAAATAAAACATGAAACAAATCTTAGTTACGATCAATCATTAAAAACTTTATAGTGCTTATCTTATTTAGCAAAGATTGTTATATTAACTTGAAACTGAAGCTAGAACAATAAATAGTGCTTATTTTATTTATTAAGAACTTGAGCTACTACAACAAAGAGTGTTTTGTTAACTTGAAACTGATGCTACTACATCAAAGAGTTCTTATTTTATTTATTAAGCACTTAAGCTACTACATCAAAGAGTGCCAATCAATATCCCAACTGAAATATCTTTGTTACTTTTGATTGAGTCAATATAACTTTCACCTATTTTATTTGCAGAATCAGGAGGTATAAAAGCAGGTTTTGTTGCAATGATAGTGATTTCTTTAACAGATGACTGAAAATTAGCAAATAACATATTTATGAACAAACAGAATAACATTTAGTATTTTCAAATCAGCTCAATTGTGAGAAGTGCCACAAAGCTTATAGGATCAAATTTAGTGAAGAATGTAATTCCAAGACTCTAGGGAAATTTAAAAGTTGATTGCAATAATGGAATATATATGATAATAGCTTATAAATGTGACTTATCAGTGGTTACAATACCATGAAAGTTGACAACTTTCAAACTAAATTTATGGATTACCACTTCTATTTGTGTACAAACCAAATTTGAATGTGAATAAATTTTTTGGTACCATAGAATATTGAAAATGTTACATACCTTAGATTGACTTTATCAAGGACAATCACATTAATACCCCTATATAAATATTGAACTGTCAATTAAAATGCATCCAAAATTCTTCTTGATAATACAAACTTCAAAGGTACCAGCTGAACATATAAAATCGTAAGAAATTAAAGTTATATCTAAACTATTTCTCATTCTTAAAATCACTAAATATATAAGCTGGAATTTTAAAAAGAAAATTAAAGAAAAATGAACCTCATTTGTATTATTTGCACGTGAACATGGAATACTGCTTTCTTAAACGGTGGCCTATATCCTGCAGATAATGCTAGCTGTGGAAAATTTCTAGCCATGTCAATTGATTCAAGTGCCTATGCCAATTTTGTATGTCAAAGCCCAAGAACATCCCTATCATAAAAATGGAAGTTACCCTGCACGTGTAAGTGAAAGTTGCTTGTGTTAGTTGAGATAACAATGAAGTAAGTAGTCCCGATTAGAGTTCTAACATACGGTTCACAACCTAATTAAACAACATTTTACTGCGGTACCCAGGTTAATTTGGCAACCTCTATGACAACCACAACTCAAAACCATCTCAACCATTGATAAATAAAGCAATAAAGGGTAAATTAAACTAACTAATAACTTGTCTGCTTAATTTCATAGAACTTGGATATCAACTCTTTTAAGTGAATTACATAAGTAGTGTACTTACAGATACATGAATTCCATTTGATGTGCAAAATGAATACAACTTTTACTGCTGCCATACAGGGTGCAAATCCATCTGATTAGCAGCAGGAGGCACTGTTTCTATGTCCAATGGAGCTTGAAGCTGCATGGTTGGACAGGTTGAAGTAAAATAAAAGTTATATCATATACTAAAACATATATTCACTTCCAAGTATGAATTAACATATTTTGAGTTAAACATATTAGAAATAGAAAGTAAACATATTTTGTGAATCATATTTAAAATATGTGATAGACATATTTTGTAAAACAAAAATCTTAGTATGCAAAAATTACAAATAATTGAAAACATATAGTTAACAACCTTGTGCAGCCTCAGCTTTTTATCTTCTTTTAGCGTTAAGATTGTGTTAGCGAGCCTGGATAGAGTGTCATTGCTTATACTTTTGGATTGAACGCCAGTCGAATCATTCGGGCTTGGATGAACCTTAGTTACAGTACTGAAGAAGTCCATACCAAGGACAACACAAAGATCATGCATAGTACTCACCAATTCAAAAATCTTTTGCAACCTGTGACTCTGACAAAAAAAGCAATGCAACAAAATTCTCGATGCTTAGTTAATCAAATCAAATGGGATTTTCATTCAGCAAACTAACTGATATAAACTTAGACATGGAAGTCAAATTACATTTTTCTTTTGAAGTTCATGAAGCTCAAATTGATATTCCTCAAACTTCTTGAGGGACAAGTCAGACTCATCAACTGCAGGTACATCATTATGGTTCAGGATCTTGATTATCTCTCTGAATATTCTTTGGATCTATGATTGTATATCTGAGAGATCCTTTTTTCTTTCTTCCTTTTGTTCCCATAACTGTTTAAGTATCGGTGTTATAGCTGCAAGTTGTTCCTTGATAGTTCTAGAAGTATTAGTTGGCTGCAAAATAATAAAAGATATGCATAGTAAATTAGTATATAACTTTATAATTTTAAGGCATTATAAAGCAATATATGCAGTAGTTATTGTGTTGTGTTTCTTTCATAAGAACATAGCTAGGTAGTTACTAACAATTCCAAAAGTCCATACAAAATTCAATTGGATTTTCATCAAATAGAAACTATGCACTAAAATATGAAAAAGCCAAAACACTTTTAAATAGTGATAGATATGAACGTACGAATTCAAATAACACAATTACCTCATTTTTCTACCATATGAATTCAGAAACCTAAAGTTTGGCCTACCCTGCTGAAAAATCAACGCAAAATATTGACAATGCTAAGTGAAAAAAGAAGAAGAAGAAATGTAATTTGCCCCAATCACTGACCCAGTTTATCTCAAATAAGTCTCCTTTAATTTTTACTCATAAAACAGAGGGACCCAGTTCAGCTCCATCTTCTTTCAGATCTAATCATTCCTGAAGCAAAAATAAAAAACACATGGGCAATTAGCATATAGACTGTTAGATATAAGAGATACTTAACATGATGAACATCAAGTCTGTTGTTTCAAACCTACAAGAAACCTTTGAAAGGAGTTGTCATACCCCAAATTTTGACCACCAAGATTTCCCATCATTGTGCAAATCATCATCACAATATGGATGAACCTTCATGCCTCATCAATCTCCTCAAAGATGATTGAGCATTCACTACAAACAAGAGTTAGGGTTTTGAGCCCTCTCAGAGCACTTAGACAAAGGATCAATCAAGAAATTATATGATCTTCAACTTGTCTAACCTCTCAAACACCCATAAAGGATCAAGAGGACTCCCACATCAGGAATCAAGCACAAGGTTACAACATTCCAAGTGGATCAAGCCTCAAGATCGCCAGTGTTACCAAATTTGGGTTTTGGTCGACCAAGGTCTCCAGATGGAAATTTCCCTCTAGGCATGAGCCAATGATTCAAATCACAACCCAAGATACTCCAAGGGGCCTCATGGACCCAATCAACAAGTCAATTTAACCTCAGGGGATGCCTTTACCCAAAAACCAGGAATTAGGGTTTCTTGACCTAATTCACCCCTAAGTTGACTTTTGGGACCAAACATGAGCCAAGACCTCAAGACATGATTTGAGGGTCTCCAATACACTACGTTGACCCATTTGCAACAATGGATTGATCCAAGAAGTTGGATCTACAAGTTTCAATTTCATCAGGACCACAATTAGGGTTTCGAGGAAAAAGTCAACTGTACCTTTGACTTTTGACCAAGACATGCTCCCAAACCTTGGGAAATGATTCAATACACCCTATAACACCTATGGAATATGTCCATTACGTTTGATTTAGGTCAAGGACTTGATTTCACAAAGAATCGTACACTTTGGATTTCATCCGATAAAAAGTCAACTGTGCACAAAATCAAGTTTGACTTTTTGGGAATTTTCATAATTATGGTTCGTTGACCCTAAAACAATGTTAATATGTGATTAGAATCATCATTCATCAAGAAAAATCAAAGAAAGTGAGTTAACTTGTAAAAGGGGTAACCATAAAAAACTTAGAATTTTTCTAAGTTATGGAACAGAGTGGCTAGGGTACCAACTTCCAAGGACCATAACTTGAGATCCAAGCAACCATTTTGGATGGTCCAAGACTGGATTTATAGCTCTCATGGCATACTTTAAAAGTGTCAACTACATCTCATTCCAATTCTCCATGGATTTTTAGTTATGGAGTGATCAAAATGGCAAAAAACATGAAAGTGACATTTTTCCAACACTTAGTGAAATTTTCTCTAAGTCAGAATCTGCCTTATTTTTTTCCCAAATGTAGAGGCATTTTTCATTGTAATTCAAGTTGGTTCAAAATCAAAGTTGGACATCATGTTGAAATAGGATATGTCAGCTTTCCAAAGTGACAAAGAACTCCCTCAAACTCCATCTGAGTTAGGAGTTATGGCAGCTACAACATGCCATGCTTCAAACTGTCTTGGCAAGGCAGATTTATGCATAAGGGCTCGATTTGATCAAATTGTGCAATAACAAGCATGGTTATCCATCTGCACACCTCAAGGGGGAACAAACAAGGGATAAGTACTGATCTATCAGCCTTCAAAGTCCCAAAATCTACAAGTAGCATGCCAAACCTAAAAAGCTAAAGATTCCTCAAGACTCCAATTTTGTTTTGGAACATTCAGTGGATGCTTAGAGGTGGGATGTATCAGAGCAAAAATGCACACTTCAGTCAAGCCTTATCCTTGAATCAATGAACCATAGGCCTGTGCTCTAATCTCAAGTCAATGGCTAGAGGAGGCTTGAGATTCCATTTGATCCACAATGGCCAAAGGCCTGCTGCAGTTGTCATTCCCTATTGATGCCAAAACAAACTTGACACATTATAAATAGACCTCATTTCTGATCAGTTTGAGTACACCCAAGGCCTATAACACTTGCCTTTCTCAAAATCACACTCTCACTTCCAAAAATGCCTTCTAATGCAAACTACTATCTGGTTTTGAATTAGAATATGTTTCCAACCAAACCAATCACACACACACCTCATAAACATCATATGTGAGCTGATCAAACACTAAACCAACAACTGGAACACCTAATTCATGAAATCATCATCCATTTACTCAAGGTTTCAACAAAGTTGCAGTTGAGGTGCCATAATCTGTTCCAGTCCATTTCAAATCAATCCAAGCTTTCAAACACACTCCATATGGTGTAGGGGAGCTGTTCAGATCATCACAACTCATTTGTAACACCTTTAACTCAAAAATCAATTTGCTCTTGCTGCCACGACCTTCAAGTAAGCCTAAACTTGGTCATATCATAATTTATGCATATTTCCTCCCACAAAACTTTTTTGCCAAATGTTCATAATCATGCATAGAATCACTACTACAAAACACCCAAACAACAACGCCAGGTTTACAACGGCATCCTATACACCGTTCTTATAGTGCGTACTGGATGCGCGCGCATTATTTTAATTAGAAATCTCAAGGGTATAATAACGGTTGTTATGAAAACCGTAGTGATACAATCTAGCTATCATGGGTTCGAACCTCATCGCCCTCAAATAGTTTATCCCTTTGACGTAAATGCTCCCTTTTTAAGTTTTATTAATATTTAACTAAAAAATAATAAGGATATCACGACGGCTTTTCTTAAAACCGTTGTTACAAACTGAAGCTTCTTTTTATGTATTTTAAACATCAAGTATATATCAATTTATCCATTGAAAAAATAAACAAGATGAAACAACCCTAACACCAACGCCGTCACCATTGTCGAGAAAAAGACAACAACAACAAAAAAGTGTTATACTTTAAGGTGTTGCAATGTCACATTTGAAGACAAAATCATCCAAAGGTGTTTCTACGTCTTCTTCCAGTGTAAAATCTCGATTTGGAAATTTTTGTGGTTGTGATGGTCGTATGGTTTCGTATCGATGCAAGAAGGGACAAAATAAAGGAAGGCTTTTTTGGAGATGTCCATTTTGGAGGAGCGATGAAACATGTAATTTGTTCATATGGGATGAAGGCGTGGGAGAAAGAGATGGAAATGACGATGAGAGCATTATGAAGTCAGAGTTGGAAGTTGTGGGCTATCTGAAGGTTATGTATGAGGATTTAAAGAAAAAGAACAAGAATTTGAAGAACAAATTGAAATCAGAGATATTTTCTGAAAATATCAAGATGTTATGTTTTCTTGTCTCCTTTATGTTTAATGTTTACTTTGTTATGAAATGTAATAGTTGAATTAGAGTTTGAATTACATTGTTGATGTTTAAACTGCAGATGCATTGTGAATTACATTGTTGATGTTTAACCTGCAGATGCATTGTGAATTACATTGTTAATGTTATGCATTAAGTGAGAAGTTAAGGCGCACCTTTTCTTTTTTATTTATTTTAAAATTCACAAATAAAAGGGTTATCACTACGGTTCTTCTGGTTAACCGTAGTGATATATTTATAATAAATAAATACCTATCTATACGGTTTTTATTTATTTTAAAATTCACAGATAAAAGGGTTATCACTACGGTTATTCTGGTTAACCGTAGTGATATATTTATAAAAAATAAATACCTATCTATACGGTTGTTATTGTTAACCGTTGTGAAATAGTTTACCCATATATAAGCGAAATAACTTTCACTTAATTGACAGTAACGCCGTTGCCTTCAAAGTGAAATCCTAGAACCCATTTTTTCTCTTCGTTTTCACCATTAGCCGTGAATCTTGTGCTTCATACATTAATGTATTCTTCTTCTTCCATATATTGTTAGATATTTCCCATTATCTCGTTTGTGGATTGTTATTTTTGTTGATTGTTCTCATTTTTTCAGATTCCTTTTCACTACCTTAACAAAGACCATGCTTTGGAAACTTCATAATGTTTGCGTAGCTATGGAAAAGAAACAATGAAAAGAATCAACACTGTAAGCAAACTTTATCTAGTTTTAGAAACAATGAAAAGAAATATAAGAAGTATGAAACTTTTGTGTAAGCTTCTTCCTCCTTATATTTCTTTTTCATTGCTTCCCAAACTAGTTCAACATCATAATTGATTCCTGTTCCGCGATTAGTTTCATTAAAAGGTGTGTTATTCCTGTTCCTCTCTTTACTCTTCACTAGATTATGGTTTTAGGGTTTGTTTTCAACTGAGGATGCTCATTTTTTAAGTTTGCTTTCTTTCCTTTCAGGTTAAGGGGGTGATACAGGGTGATGATACTGGTGGAAGCAAGCGTATTATATCAGTTTATAATATCTGGATCTGGTATAGAATGTTGTTTGAGTTTATTATATTCTATGTAGATTGTTTGTTTCACTAACCCTCACTTAAAATACATTCATTTAATTTGACATAGATACTTATAATCTACAAATTAAGTTGTATTTAAAAACCAACTTAAACAAACCAATGTTGTTTTCTGATTGCATGCCTCTCGTCATTCATCTCACGTTCTTTTATATATAGATTATGGTATAATGATATGGCTCCTTAGATGCATCGCCATCTTCCATTATAGTTAAATTAAAAATGAGGCAGATTATCCAATGTTTTGTTGATCTTATGGAAATTTAACTATAATCGAAGATAGCGATATATTGAAGGAGTCAGATCAATAAACCATAATATATGTAAAAGAGCGTGAAATGCATTATGAGACGAATGCAATCAGAAAACAACATTGGTTTGTTTAAGTTGGTTTTCAAGAACAGTTTAATTTGCAGATTATAGACATCTTCATCAAATTGAATCCATGTATATTTATTTAGTGAGGTGTTTGGAAAATAAGCAATCTACATTTAATATAATAAACTTAGGGTACTTACAACAATGGTTATCTATTGTAACCGATATCATAAGTAATTTATGTTTTATATAATTTTGCTGGTGATGGGTTTCGAACCGAGTACCTAAGTGTATGTATCACAACGGTTTATTATCATAACTGTTGTGATATATGGCTCGCGCCCTGCCTTTCAATAACGGTTTCCAGCCCATTGTAGAAACAGCTAACTTACAACGACAATCTACATAACAACGTCTTTACCCGCGTCATTATATGTCAATCCTAACCGTTGTTAAATGGGTTTTTCGTAGTAGTGAATGTTTCCCCTCTATTGATTACTTTGTATGAATCATGTATCAAATTTCTCAGCCTTCATGCAGAAATTAGGGTTCTTGAGGTTTTGTTTTGATTTCTCATTCCATGCTTAAAATAAATGAAATTAAAGACCATAGACATGATCGTGAGTTGAAAACGAGCAGATTGATATGTGGATTGTATGATTCCATCAAGTATTCAGTGAGATTGATGAGAAAACGTAAATCTGGGCAAAATAGGGCACGCGGGCAAGAACAAGATGTTCTTGGTGCCCTTTTTCAAATATTTGAATATTTGAATTTTTGTGATTTTATTTAATTGATTCAAAAATTAATTTCTCTCTGAATTTTAATAATTTTGAGTTGATTCTTTTTTTAATAATTCACAAAAATGTTAAAATCTTTTATTTTACAAAAATTTCCCAAAAATATTATTTATTTCATATACTTGATATTTTTGCAAAGAATTAATTTTTATTTGTTTTTTAGCATTTAAAATATTTTTTCCTTCTTGATTTTCCAAACTTAAATTATTTTTTGTCATTTTGTGGATAAAAACATAATTTTTGAGACATTGATCCAAAATCACAACTCATTTCTCACATGTTTTCAATGATTTTTATTAATTTTTAATCAAAATTAATCCCATTTTCAACAAAATTAGGGTTTTGATTGATTTCACCCTCATCAATCTTTTTCAAAACACTCATGAGCCTCTAATAGAGTGTAAGACTCAATCCCCTTTTAACCAAAATCTTTGGGCCTCAGATATTATATAAGTCCCTCGGCGTTAAAAGAACCTCGGCATGATCGCCATTTCAGAGCAAAAACAATCTTTGGGCCTACCCTCGTGTTGTAAGTCCCACTTTTCTTTTTCAAAACCTTTTTGGGCCTCTTGAGAGAGTGTAAGACCCAACCCCTTTGTAAATAAACAATTTTTGGGTCTCACACATTGTATAAGTCCCTCTGTACATTTTCAAAACAACGGTGCGATCATTGTTAAACTTTGGGCCTCTCTTTGAGTATAAGCCCCAACAATATTTTCAAAAACAACTTCCCTTTTAATTTAGATTCAAATATACTTGTTGTTATCAAAACTTTCTTTAATCTCTTTGAACAACTAACAATACAGCATGGAAGCTTGCTCACCTGTAAGTTTTAACAGCTTTCATTTACTCACTTTCATATATATAACTGTATTGTGGAAAGCTGCGTATGGTTAGTCTTCTTTCATACCCTTTTAAAATACTTGTCATATATCAACTGTATATATACTAGTATAGTTATTTAGAGTTTTCCCCGGCAACTAGGTCTAGAACTTGGTAAAGCCATGTTGGTCACTCTTTAAATACAGTCAAAACTAGATCCCCATAGGATTTCCCGATACAGTCTTGCCTTTTCTTAGGCTTAAACAATATGGAACAAAGAGAAAGGGAGTATTCTTTATGAACCTTTTCTCAGACTGTCACCCCTAGAAATCGTCAAAGAAATTCTACTCCCCAGAGTTGATCTATTCTCGGTGAATAGCATCTCTTGAGTTTCTTCAAACTTTAGAACTTTCACTAAATGATTTATTCTCGGTGAATAGCATTTCTTGAACTTTTCTTGGTTTGGGACCCACAGGCTTCCTAAAAGCATCCTCGCCTCCTCTTGGGCTTTGTACAAGGACCCTCCGGCTTCCTAGAAGTTCTCATGCCTTCTCTTGGGCTTAATACAAGGACCCTGAAGACCTCTTAAAGGTATAAGACAGAACTTAGTCATCCTTTGCTAGAGCTGTCTTTCCAGTGTCACACCACAGACCAAGTTAGGGTTGATTCTCATCCCTTAAAACACCTGCCTTCTCTTGGGCATCATACAAAAGATAAAACTTTTCCACACCAGTAAACTTGGACAGTCTAATCCCCTTGAGTCTCAAAGACATTCTCAAGTTCCCTACAAATATAGGAGAAACCCCGGTCACCCTGGATCAATCTCCAGCAGAGCTGAAACCCAGCCACTCTCCTAAAAATCCCAAATCAGAACCTCGGAGTATCTGATACCTCAACTCTTCTATAAAACCTTAGCAAGAGTTGATTTCCCCACTTGGACCTGCCTAGGGATCTCAATAATCCTCAGCACAAAGCTAGCCTCCTCTTAGGCTTTGTATAATGATCCTTCCTCAGCGAAGTTAGCCTCCTCTTGGGCTTTGTACGAATGATTCTCCCCAACGGAGCTAACCTTTTCAGACTCTCTTATTGAGTCAATCACTTTTCAGACTCTCTTGTTGAGTCAATCACTTTCCAGACTCTCTTGTTGAGTCGATCAACTTTTTCGACCCTCTTGTTGAGTCAATCACCTTTTAGCACTCTCTTGTTGAGTCAAAACCTTTTTTGCCTCAATCTTGGGCTTTGTACAAGACATAAATCTTCAAAACTTTCTTTTTAGCCTGGGACACACATCTTCCCCAGCGAAGTCACTTCCTCCCAGCCTTCTTTTAGGCTTTGAGAAGTGATTTCCCAAGCAGAGTAAACTCATTTCAGCCCCCGTCTTGGGCTTTGTACAAGACGGATAATACTCTCCAGCAGAGTTAAATCCTTTTAGCCTCCGTCTCGGGCTTTGTACAAGACACATAAAAATATCCTCACCCGAGTCAGTTAATTTCCCATTTCAGCCTCAATCTTGGGCTTTGTACAAGACACATACAAACCTCCCCGATGGAGTCAAAATCCCTTTTTTAGCCTCAATCTTGGGCGTTGTACAAGACAGATAGAACATTTCCCCTGGAAAAGTCAAACTTATAGCCTTCTCTTAGGCTTTGTATAATGATATCTCCAAAGAGTCAGTCTCTTTTTAGCCTCAATCTTGGGCTTTGTACAAGACAGATAAAACACTCTCTTGTTAAGTCGGTCATTTCCAGCCTTCTCTTAGGCTTGTATAAGGATTTCCCTAGTGGAGTCAATCAACCTCTTAGCTTCAACCTTGGGCTTCGATCAAGGCACACAAAAATCAACAATTCACTCAGAGAAAGTTCAATCCCTCTTTAGAGATGACAAATTCTCTCTCAGTCAGACCCTTTAGCTTCAATCTTGGGCTTTGAACAAGACACCAAAACTTTTTTTCCTCCCATAGAATAGGGGGAACTACTATTGCTCTGATTTCCCTATTTCGTTTAAATGGGAATACGTAGGCATAAGATTGCAAAATCTTAGCGAGCATACTAAACAAAAACTTTAGGTCCAGTACCTTCACACATCCATCAAAACTTAGGTCCAGTACCTTACCAAAAACATCGAGAATAACCCGAACATCATAAAAAACTCACTCTCTCACTCATATTTCCCAAGAAAATTTCCCAACCCATTAACGGATAAACACCATCAAGTACAAAAGCGAAACCTAAAGCTAACATCATGTGGATAACCACATATAGGATGGGTAATTGACAACTCCCCATTGTATAACTTGACCCCGGACCCCCCAATCTCTTTTAAGCGTTTGTCCAGTTAAACATTCGCGTGCAAGGTTAGTTTTAGATAGCTTCCCTTTCCCTTCCAGCTTCATGGGATAAATAAGAAATCAAAAAGTAGAATCCACTCCTCCTCATTACGGTGAGGAAAACCCAGCGATAAGATGGTCGCGTCACCAACAAAAATCGCTCGCTACAGTAAAATGGCGGCTCTGCTGGGGAGTCCTTAGAATGATCCTTGGGGAATCGTCCCCATTTTTCACAGTAAAATGGCGACTCTGCTGGGGAGTCATTGTCTATATAGGACTAGGATTATAGCTCTTAAGAGGTCTAGGATGTTAGTTTTAGGAATAAATATATATATCGCTTTTCCTAATTGATATCCGTGTTTATTTTTCTGCTAATGGGACTGCGGGTGATGTCGCATCTAGAAAGTTTGAGTGACACCTAAGATAAGTGATGGCATTAGACGGGTAGTCTTACAAGGAGTGACTCCCAAATAAGAGGTCCCGGTAGACCATCGAATCAGTGGAGAGACCCTTTGCGGATTCAATGCTTATACGACTTCGGTTGTTGAAAGCAGATTGTTCTATTGTGGTATTCCATGAAACTGAGGATTTAGTAGGCTAAGACCATGTTACTATTTTGTAGTGCGGAAGCTATCGGAAATAGTTGTCACGCGATACTACCCTCATTTGAGATTACTCTAAGATACATCAGCTCGCTCGGGTGAACCAGCCTGTTGTGGTTATCCCAAGAGGGGTCAATGATTTTGAGGACAGGTACAAAAAATCACCAGTACAACCTTTGGGGATGGGTAGAGCCATGACTTTATGACACCGAACCTTTGACCCCATGTTTTTTCTATGTTTTTGTGTGTTACATTCATGCATTCATTTCATTAAAAAACTTTAAACAAAGAAAAATTTTCTCTTCTAATCTCTCTTTCTCAAATTAAACTAAAACAATGATTGCAAATATCAGAGAAAAAGATTGCGTTATGGATTTCGGTAGAAGGAAGACTCACAAATACACCTTCAAGGTTCTAAAACTAGAGGATTTGAGAGGTCTGGCAAGGATGATCACCAACCCTGATGCTTTTAGAGCTAAGTACGGAGGACTGTTGTCTCTGGTAAGGGTCCATGTAATTGAGGGAATCCTGTCTACTCTGATTCAGTTCTACGATCCGGTCTATCACTGTTTCACATTCCCGGATTATCAACTGGCACCAACACTGGAGGAGTACTCTCACCTGACCGATTTACCCATCACTGATCAAGCTCCCTTTTCTGGACTGGAAGAAATTCCAAAGGATCAGACCATTGCAAGAGCAATCTATTTGGATGAGTCAGAAGTCAGGACTCACATGACCACTAAGGGTGAATCCAAGGTTTACCATCCAAGTTTCTGATAAAGAAGGCTCTGTACTTTGCTAGTATAGGGAACGTGACTGCTTTCGATAGTGTCTTTGTTCTGCTCACCTACGGGTTATTTCTGTTTCCAAGCATTGATGACTTCGTGGATATCAACGCGATTAAGATTTTACTAATTGGAAACCCTGTACCTGTAATACCCTAATTTTTACCCCTAAGATCCCACGTGTCTTTTTGCATTTCATACCATAATCAAGATCACACTCTGGTCCCCTCTTTTGTAGGATTGTGCCTTGCAGGGATCTTTGAGTTTGTATGTCTGTGTTTGTTAGTTGTTTATTGCTTATTTTGTTTATATTTACTAACCAGGAATTAAAATCCAAAAATATTTTGTTTCATTTCACTAACATTTTCAGGGGAAGAACAGGTTAAAAATACCAGAAATAACAGTCCTTCAGCTCGATTGAATTTTAACTGATAAAGTCAAAATTGATCTGCAAACAATTCAAAAATTCATCTGATCAAGAGTCTCCAAGATTTAATTGATTATTATTCAAGAGATTCCAAGGTTCATGTGTTTATTGTCATGCCTTCTTTGACAAGCAAGAAAGATCGAGTCGAAGTCAAGACAACACATCAAAAAGCCAAATTTCCCAAATTTTCACTGTGTTAATCGATTAACCGTGCGAATTTTGAAAAAAAATGGTAGCAAACTTAAATTTCAGCAATTGGCACCAATTTTCATCATTTTGGAATATTCCATCTCATTTTTATTCCCTACATCATGATAATTAATTACTACCATGTACCTTCACTAATCACCACTCTTTTAATTTCCCTCCAAATTTGAATTCCAATCCTAATTTTGATCATCTAAACCTAATTCCTAACCACCAAATTCCCAAGCCTAAATTCTATAAATAGAGGCTTCATTTCACTCATTTCACAAGCTTTTGATAGCCAACAAACCTCTTGCAAATTCTCTTCCCAAACACAAAATTCACCAAAGCTCACTTTTCTTCTTTTGAAAGTTAACAAGAATTCACATTGAATCTTGTTCAACTTTGAGCTAAACCTTCATCCATTCTTGTTTTTGTTCATCAATTGTAGTAGATCAAGGCTTTGGTGTGTAGATCTTGAAGCAATTTGAAGGAATTTTCTGATTTGGAGTGGTAATTCATCTTCCACC
Source organism: Lathyrus tuberosus (assembly GCA_022829125.1). Taxonomy (NCBI): domain Eukaryota; kingdom Viridiplantae; phylum Streptophyta; class Magnoliopsida; order Fabales; family Fabaceae; genus Lathyrus; species Lathyrus tuberosus. The sequence continues at coordinate 617,321 of JALAZF010000392.1, read as the reverse complement.
ATTGTTAAAGCTTCATATTCATCATTCAAGATGTAGATCATTGGTGCTTCTTGTTGTTGATCTTTTGGATCATATATTATTGTTTGATTGCAGGTTTCTTTGTCTATTTTTACTTTAAAATTCGTGCAACTTCAATTCATGATCATAAGGTGTTTGAAAAATGTTTTGAAAGAAGATCATGCTGAATTCTGCACATTGTTTTTTGCTTCTGATACAGTGTTAACCAATTAACCAAACACAGTGTAAACTGCTTAACCGATTAACACTCTGTTTTACGCAGAAATTCAAAATCTGCAATGGTTAACCGATTAACCAATGTGTTAACCGATTAACCAGTGTCCAGAATGCTATTTTGGCTCTGTTTTGGGACTGTTTTTGTTCTTTTGCCATTTTCTTCCCTCTTCCTTTGTTCTTAGCCTTAGATCACATATTTTTGTGGTTTAATTTGGCCTTCTCTTCATCTATTTCTCTTTTCTTTTGATCGATGAAAGTCTTATAGATCTTGGAATTCCGTTGTTGAATTTCGATCAAGACTAGATCATTACCTTCTTTTCTTTTCGTGCGGTATTGCTTTCGGATGACGATCTACATATCGTTCATCTAGCATGCATTAGCACAAAGAGCTATTGACCGGCCTCATTGTAGGGTAATTAATCCGTAAATTACTCGTCGATTGCTTAACATAGCGCAACATTTGTCCCTCTTTATCCAATTCGGAACTTGAACTTTCGTGGTCCGTACCTTGATTGGCCGTGTCAACCCAATGTTGGTTAAACTTTTGTATTAGGTCCATAATCTTTGAAACTTGGCATTGTAGAGGCTTTGGTTCTACCAATCTTCTGTCAAGTTCATTAACTTTGGCCTAAGTGCATTGTTTAATCGCTATAGTTCATAACGCGAAACGGAATAATCGGTGAAGGCTTATGGCACTAGAGCCTCGTGCTACTAACTACTAACTTCTAACTTCTTTACTTTTCCTTCTCCCTCCCTATCTCTCTTTATTTTCTGCTTTATGCCATTTATCATATCATGTTTATGTTTATGTCATTTTTCTTTTGTCCACTTGGACCATTTTATCTTGTGCTTTGTTTTTCTTTTGTCCATTTTGGACTTAAAACATTAATAAAGGATTAAACCACTAAAAGACTTGTGCTCTTAATGTTGGACTATGGCCACTATCCCTTGCTTTGGAGGACCTATACTCTTGATTATGGACTTATGGACTTAGAATTACGATCCTAACCTATGCTTGGGAGTTTGTGATGGAAAACCTTGGATTTTGGATACTTGGAGTTCTCTTTTGAAGACTTATTTTGAATCAAGACCAAATCAAAAAGGGAAAAATACTTATGCTATGAAGCTTGTCCATGTGGTTAGATCTTTCTTATCCTTATCTTTTATTTTATGCACTAGGATAGTCACTTCTTCTCCACCCCATCTTCAATTTTCAAAACTTCCTCTCTTTTTCAAAACCTTCTTGTTTTCAAACTTAAAACCGCTTTCATAATGAAACCTTGACTTTGGTCAAGTGATTTTTTAAGCTTTGTTTTCTTTAATAAATGTCAATCAATATTAACCATATTTTGACCATTTCATAAAAACATAAAAAATATAAAAACTCATCAATCTCTTTTTTGTGCCTTATGCACTTTTTCTTTTAAACTTTTTTCATAAGTTTAGACATGATTCATTCCTTTAAGCGGAATTATTCGCTTGGAAATGACGACTTGTCTTTACATTTAAAATCAATCATAACAAACAAATTTTTGTTATTTGTACCACGAACTACGGGGTTTTGATCCTACATTGCACATCGTGGGTATGTAGACATGAGGCGATAAGTCTCTCCAAACACAAAAATATTAAAAAATAATTCTCCTCTCATCTCCTCAATCTCTTTTCAAGCAAACCATTTTCAGACCAAAAAGCATGAATACATCAAAGGACTCCGATAGAGTACTATAGATGTATTGGGTGCGTAAAAATTTCCCTTTACATAACCAACCACCCTTACCCATTTCTCTTTGTCTTTTTTAGCTTTTGCTTTTTTAGACTTCTTAGGTTTTATTCGCTTTTTTTTTTCCTTTTCCTTTGTGGAATAAATAAAAGCGCGGTGGCGACTCTGTTTTCCTTGAGTTAAGTTAATCAATAGCTTACACTCACGATTTTTACCACTACAGAAAAGTGGAGACTCTGCTGGGGATCATCTCCCTTGAGGGGTTCAGCCTACTTTGATTTATTTACTGCTTTTTGTCTGATTTGCTTGTTACTTGTTTGTTCTGTTTGGGAGTTCCTCTGTGTGTGAGATAGGCCCTATACCCGGATCAGAGTGCACTTTGAGATAGGGAATAGTATAGTCAAGGGAACTTTGAAGGAGTCAAATCCTGAAAAAGAAGAACTTGAGAATCTATCCACTCGGTGGTTGCCTCTTTGGAATTACTGATGCCGATCGAGCGATCGAGAAGGCATTACTTTTTCCATAGAAGCCTATAACACTGAGGACCGTAGTAACCCTTAACTCATCTTAGCCTTTTAGGATCATGGTGAGGAAGCTATGAAGATGAAAATCTGACTTAGCTGTCACGCGATGCCACACTCAGGTTAGATTTTCTTGAGGATAACTACCAACCTTCTAGCAAATCGGTGTGCTGGTGTGTCTGATAGTGGATTGTGGACCTTGGGCACTTTGTTAGAACCACTGTTTTCTGCAGGTACAATGAAGACAAAACCTTAGTATATACCTTTGTGGGATTGGTTCTTCACCCTTGGCTCCATGCTCGTGACTCGGAACCTTGAACCCATGTGCTTTGTGTGATCTTGTTTGTGGTTGCTGCATACATGTACTCATGTATTCATGAACATTCTGTTTCAGTCAATTTTCATGGATCTTAGAGATTTTCCTTTTGTAGACATCACAGATAATATTCAATAAAATGAGATGTTTATCAGTATTTCAAAAAGTGTTATTACGATGTTTGCAATTGCTTTATATTTTAAAGATCCTTGAAAGTTGAATGAAACATTTGCATTTTGCATTAGCATTCGTATCATTCTGCATTGTTTCTTGCCTTTTCCAGGTGTTTTAATGTTTCCCTTTGGTCTTCATTCAGCCAAGCTGTCGCAGCAGTATAATACTCGGGCTAATCAGAGAAAGAAGAGGATTTAGCTGATTTTCTGGCATTCGTACCAGGTTTGAGGTAGTTACTAAAGGAACATGGAGAGAACAAAAGATGATGATCTCATGTCAGGCTTTACAGTGATGACCAATCCGACGTATGATTCTCCTCTGGACGACGATGTTCCATAAGTGGATGTTCCTAATCGATCCCAACCTTTGCAAAATGATCTGGTTGGTCAAGTTGTTGAAAAAGATTCTCGATTTTCGAGGTATATGCCAAATCCTCAGAATTTCCACCCTGTGACAGAGATGATTGATCTTAAAGTTGTGGAAATAAAAGAAGGACTTCGTGATCTCAGTGAGGAATTGAAAATGTTGACAAGACCCAATGCATCTAGTTTTAAGGCTCATGACTTGTGCCTGGTTCCGGATGTGGTTATTCCTTCGAAGTTCAAAATGTCTGTCTTTGAATTATACAAGGGTATTAGTTGTCTAAGGCACCATTTGACGATGTTTTGTCGAAAGATGACCGCTCATGTCGACAACGATAAGTTGATAATTCACTGCTTTCAAGAAAGTTTATATGGGGGATCCTTGATGTGGTATATGAAGCTAGAAAGGAACCATATTCAGTCTTGGGAAGACCTAGTTGACTCTTTTGTGAAACAATATGACTACAATTTGGACATGGCTCCAGATAGTGATGAATTGATGAGTATGAGTCAGAAGGACAGCGAATCCTTCAGAGAGTATGCACAAAGGTGGAAAGAGTTAGCAGCTCAAGTTCATCCACCACTCTTAGAGAAGGAATTGTCCAAAATGTTTCTAAGAACACTCTCAGACTCTTATTATGTCAGGATGGTAGACGTGGTGCCTCTAGATTTCTCCAAAATTGTGGAAGTCGGAGTAAACATTGAGAACGCATTCAAAAATGGAAGAATCCAAGATGGTTTGGATGACCATGCAAGTGAAGAGAAATCTGTATATGATTCCCGAGTGGAAGAAAATGTTGAGGTTGATGCGATTCAAGATTCTCCTCAGTGCCAGAATCAACGTAGACCTCTGAATAATTCAGAAAGAGAGACTCGTCATTTTGATTCAATTCTGATGACTTACAGTCAATTGTGGTCTTATTTTGCCCAAAACTCGGTGATGACACCTAGAAAAACCAGAGCCATGAAGTCTCGCCCTCCTTGGTACAACCCAAATACCAGTTGTGAATTTCATGATGGCGTAATGGGGCATCCAATTGAGGAGTGCAAGGTTTTCCATGAAAAGGTTCAAGAGATGATCGACGATGATGTGTTGACCTTTAAGGAAGGAAGCGCATTTGTGAATGGAACGCCTTTATGTTGATATCAGTAGAGTGACCCCTGGTGGTTGTATGTTTGCTTCTGTGTCTCCCAAGAAAGTTGATAACGTTCTTTCAAGCTCAAGCTGACACAGTTTCCTCAAATATTTAATTCATTTACTGCATTTTCATTTGTAATCTTTTATGGTTGTTATTGCTTTGTTTGCATGTAGATCTTATTTGTTTTGAATATTAATCTTAATGCAATGAGTATGTTTATCTTGAAGTGATCCATTCGCATTGGCTCGTAATTTATTTTCTGCACTTGCAATACCAACCTCTTGTTTAAACTCTTGGAGGGAGGATGATTAAGTGAAAATGCAAAATTTCTGGTTGTGTGCTTTTGAATAAGACCCTGCTGATGATGTAAGGCATTGTTTCAAATTCCCAAACACCGGAGTTATAAGGAAGATAATCCCTTGTTAACCCCTTTGAGTCTTAAAGTAGGAGTTTCTTTTCTAAATGAAAAAACCCTTACATTTAACCTGGGGCAGGGTAGTCTTCAGTTAATTTGACCAAGTGTCCAAATTTCAAAAGGAGTGTGCGTCTAAGGAAACCACAATGGTTATTCCTCATCCATGAAGGAAAGATGAAGTCATAACCCTTTCAAATAAGCTAATGTCACATGATTTGTTCAAAAAAAAAGAGAAGAAAGAAAAAAAAAAGCCCACTAAGTCGAAAGCTTGAAAATAAGTGACTTAGGCAAAATTTGGGGCATCCCGCTGGACATAAGAAATTAAAAAAAAATCAGTCCAGGCAAAAGTTAGGGAAAAATAAAAAGAATGAAAATGTGAAAAGCAAGAGTAAAAGAAAAATTCTCATCAAAAGAACAAATCTTTGTGTGACTACCAAGTTAAAGGACAAAAAGGGTGACTGTTATCCCCGAATAACCTCATTGGTTCTTATACCATCAGTTTAATCCTTTTGGAGATAATGAGCATTTGTGTCAATTAGCTGAATATAGGACTGAAGAATATCACGGAGATTGGGTGGGTACAAATAAATTTTGAGCCTAAAAATCCTTTTTTCTGAAAACCGGGAACCATACCAAGTTATAACCCTCAAAAGACCTAATTGAAGTAGGGTTTATTTTGAGAGCATACTCCAAACGATATAGCGTTCCTAACTCCCATGAGTTGTGCTAAAAGACCTTTGTTGGTATTGCATATGCATTAAAAAAAAAAAATGTCATATCTAAACTAGTGGTTCATTCATAAGGTTTTGCGACATCTTTTCAGTAAAAACTTCAAGATTAACATGTTTGTTGCATTAGCATTATCATTCCCAGAATTAACATTTTCTGCTTGCATACATTTGTTTGACATCATGGAAGCTTACATTTGAGCATCAGTGATGAGTCTAATCTCTTAAGACCTGAAACTCTGATGAGTAATTGGAAAATCATTTCAAGGATGATCTTATCCAGGGGCATGTTGCCTGAAGGCTTTGTTGAGTATGAGCAAACTTGTTTTCCCAGTTGATGCTTTCACATGGGGTAAAGCTGGAAGACTCTATTAATTGAAGAGCATGTCGAGTTCAGTAAATTTGGGGCAGTTATGTTGAGATTCGACGAATCTCTCAGAGTTTGAAGACACTGTGATAGATTATCTTAAGTCGTTATGGTACAAAGTTTGCTTTTGGTGTAAAATCCTTTGTAGACCATGCAGTCTGGGGCAAAAGTTAAATGGTGAATTTAACACACATAAGCAGATTTGTTCTTGTGAATGTAATCAAGTTGTTAATCAAATGATGGATTCCCTCAAGATTGTTATGAGGTGTTGGACTCTTGAAATCTATTATTCCCCAATTGAGCGCCAGTTTGGGTGTTTCCCGTCCAAGTACTATTTTAGGTATTCCTCCGGCTAAGTCTTGATTCAGATTTCCCCAACTGAGTATGATTATATTCTCCAGCCAGGTTATGATCAAGCATTTGTGAAGCTTTGGGGAGATGTTTCCCCTTGATGTGGAATTCTCGCACATAGTTTTACCTCTCGTTGTGATTGCTTTGATCACTCCCCAAGCAAAGAGTAATGTTGACTCCTTATTCCCCCAATTGGTTGATATCCCCTTTAGGGTTGGCTTTGTGTGTACTCCTTAAGAGGATCTCTTTTGGTATCTCTATCTTGTTGAGATTAGCCAAGTATTCAGTTGAGCTATGGTGTTTATTCATCTTCTATTATCCGTGTGTCTGTTTTGTCAGCATATTCATACTCATATGCATTCTTTTGTTGTGCATAGCATGTTGTTGTTGCATTGTGCATTTTGCATCTATTTTAGTGCTTCTCGGATCTCTGGTGTGGTTTCCTCCGCAGAGAGTGTGCGTGTTTTCCTCTCTCCATTAAAGTGTTACCCTATACAGAAAGCGTTTATCCCTTCTAATTCCCCACTGAGTTTATTCCTCGTGGAAAGTTTTGCTTCAATTTTCCTTTCCAGTTCATTATCTGGATGGGACCAATCCCCAGTTGAGTTACTTCCTCCTCGGGATGAGTCTTGTTTGACCGTTTCTCTCCAGTTTGTTCCTGGATTGAACTTTGGTCACCGGCGGTGACTATTTTGAAACTCTCTAGGCTGTGCAACCTAGATGATTGGGAGTGCATTTATTTTGCACCTTCGAAGATTTTGTATTACTCAGCAGATGATCTGTTTGTGATTACCATCAGAAGATGAAGATTTTGTTTCTCCAGCAGGGTTGTGACAACACTCTTTTGGAATTTATTACGTGACAACAAGTGGTAGTCTCTTTATTTGAGGAGCTTGTGGGTCCCCAATTATCAAACATTATCTTTTCCATCAAATGGTATCTCTCAGGTTGTGCCTGTCAGAGAAGTTTGTTGTGAATTTTCAACTGATGGTTGTCTCTTTATTTGAGAAGTCTCTTGCGTGATCTAACTTGCCAATATCTCCTGTGAAGATCCCTGGTAGAGTTATTGATTCTTAGTTCCTGGTAAATCTCGGCAGAAGATTTCCAGTTGACCTCGGCAGAAGGTATTTTCTTTCCAAGAATCTCGGCAGTAGATTTCTTGGATATTTTCAAAAGATTTCCAGCAAACCTCGGCAGAAGGTGGCTTTATTTCATATTTCTTTGGTTGATCTCGGCAGTAGATTCTCCAATGAGTTTTAAAATAGAATTTGCAACAAGCCTCGGCAGAAGGTATTTTCTTTCCAAGAATCTCGGCAGTAGATTTCTCGGATAATTTAAAAAAAAAAATTATTACAACAACCTCGACAGAAGGTATTTTTCTTTTTAGGATCTCGGCAGTAGAATCCTTAAAAGATTTTTCAATAAAGCCTTGGTAGCAGGCATGTTTTCGATTATTCCTCGGCAGTAGGAATTACATATAAAATCTCGGCAGAAGGTGTTTCATTTGAAGGTTCTCTGGTTGATCTTGGCAATAGATTCCCCAGTAAATTTTTTATGGTCGACACATTTCCCAAAAAAAAAAATCTTGGTAGAAAGTATTCCCAAATGAATAGTGAGTCTCTTCGGTTAGATGGCACAGTTCGTTGTTGATATTTTTCTACTCCGATGAATGGTAAGTCTCTTCGGTTTGATGGGACAGTTCGTTGTTGAGATTTTGTGACTCCGATAAATGGTAAGTCTCTTCGGTTTGATGGGATAGTTCGTTGTTGAGATTTTGTGACTCAAATGAATGGTAGGTCTCTTCGGTTTGATGGGACAATTCGTTGTTGAGATTTTGTGACTCCAATGAATGGTAAGTCTCTTCGGTTGGACGAGACAGTTGTTGTTGAGATTCTTCTACTCCGATGAATGGTAAGTCTCTTCGGTTGGATGGGACAGTTCGTTGTTGAGATTTTTCTACTCCGATGAATGGTAAGTCTCTTTGGTTTGATGGGACAGTTCGTTGTTGAGATTTTGTGACTCCAATGAATGATAAGTCTCTTCGGTTAGATGGGACAGTTCGTTGTTGAGATTTTGTGACTCCGATAAATGGTAAGTCTCTTCAGTTAGACGGGACAGTTCGTTGTTGAGATTTATTACTCCGATTAATGGTAAGTCTCTTCGGTTAGACGGGACAGTTCGTTGTTGAGATTTGTTACTCCGATGAATGGTAAGTCTCTTCGGTTTGACGAGACAGTTCGTTGTCTAGATTTTGTGACTCCGATGAATGGTAAGTCTCTTCGGTTAGACGGGACAATTTTTTGTTGAGGTTTTCTACTCCGATGGATGGTTAGTCTCTTTGATATGCTAGAGATAGTTCATTGTTGAGGTATTGATTTTCCCCAGTGGAGCCTTTCTGGGTTAAGTCTTCCTTGTTGAGTTATATCCTTGTTGTGTTGTGGTTTATTTCCATATATGATTATCCCCAGTTTGAATCTTTTCCTCGGCTGTGTCCCAATAGTTTTGCGGTGTGTTCCCCGGTTAGTTGGTGGTCTCCTATGATGTGTTTCCTCGGTGGAGTTTCATTCTCCCGTTCTTCTTTTTGTTTATCTCCTGTGGCATATTCTCCCCACATAGGTCTTGTGTATGCATGCCATTTGCATAATCATATCATTTTATGGTCTCTTAGGGCCAAAAATTGGGTTTATTGTTATATTTAAGTCTTTTCTATCTCGTCGAAACAAAGATGTCAATTTTCTTATCTCCGGATAAAAGAAACTTAAATAGGGGCAGCTGTAATACCCTAATTTTTACCCCTAAGATCCCACATGTCTTTTTCCATTTCATACCACAAACAAGATCACACTCTAGTTCCCTTTTTTGTAGGATTGTGCCTTGCAGGGATCTTTGAGTTTGTGTGTGTGTTTGTTAGTTGTTTATTGCTTATTTTGTTTATATTTACTAACCAGGAATTAAAATCCAAAAATATTTTGTTTCATTTCACTAACTTTTTCAGGGGAAGAACATGTTAAAAATACCAAAAACAACAGCCCTTCAGCTCGATTGAATTTTAACTGATAAAGTCAAAATTGATCTGCAAACAATTCAAAAATTCATCTGATCAAGAGTCTCCAAGATTTAATTGATTATTATTCAAGAGATTCCAAGGTTCATGTGTTTATTGCCATGCCTTCTTTGACAAGCAAGAAAGATCGAGCCGGAGTCAAGACAACACATAAAAAAGCCAAATTTCCTAAATTTTCACTGTGTTAATCGATTAACACATTGGTTAATCGGTTAACGCGTGCGAAATTTGAAAAAAATGGTAGCAAACTCAAATTTCAGCAATTGGCACCAATTTTCATCATTTTGGAATATTCCATCTCATTTTTATTCCCTACATCATCATAATTAATTACTACCATGTACCTTCACTAATCACCACTCTTTTAATTTCCCTCCAAATTTGAATTCCAATCCTAATTTTGATCATCCAAACCACCAAATTCCCAAGCCTAAATTCTATAAATAAAGGCTTCATTTCACTCATTTCACAAGCTTTTGATAGCCAAAAAATCTCTTGCAAATTCTCTCCCCAAACCACAAATTCACCAAAGCTCACATTTCTTCTTTTGAAAGTTAACAAGAATTCACATTGAATCTTGTTCAACTTTGAGCTAAAACTTTATCCATTCTTGTTTTTGTTCATCAATTATAGTAGATCAAGGGTTTAGAGTGTAGATCTTGAAGCAATTTGAAGGAATTTTCTGATTTGGAGTGGTAATTCATCTTCCACCATTGTTAAAGCTTCATATTCATCATTCAAGATGTAGATCGTTGGTGCTTCTTGTTGTTGATCTTTTGGATCATATATTGTTGTTTGATTGCAGGTTTCTTTGTCTATTTTTACTTTAAAATTCGTGCAAATTCAATTCATGATCATAAGGTGTTTGAAAAATGTTTTGAAAGAGGATCATGCTGAATTCTGCACATTGTTTTTTGCTTCTGATACAGTGTTAACCAATTAACCAAACGCAGTGTAAACTGGTTAACCGATTAACACCCTGTTTTAAAATCTGCACTGGTTAACCGATTAACCAGTGTCCAGAATGCTATTTTGGCTCTGTTTTGGGACTGTTTTGGGACTTTTGCCATTTTCTTCCCTCTTCCTTTGTTCTTAGCCTCAGATCACATATTTTTGTGGTTTAATTTGGCCTTCTCTTCATCTATTTCTCTTTTCTTTTGATCGATGAAAGTCTTATAGATCTTGGAATTCCGTTGTTGAATTTCGATCAAGACTAGATCGTTACCTTCTTTTCTTTTCGTTCGGTATTGCTTTCGGATGACGATCTACATATTGTTCATCTAGCATGCATTAGCACAAAGAGCTATTGACCAGCCTCATTGTAGGGTAATTACTCCGTAAATTACTCGGCGATTGCTTAACATAGCCCAACATTTGTCCCTCTTTATCTAATTCGGAACTTGAACTTTCGTGGTCCGGACCTTGATTGGTTGCGTCAACCCAATGTTGGTTAAACTTTTGTATTAGGTCCATAATCTTTGAAACTTGGCGTTGTAGAGGCTTTGGTTCTACCAATCTTCTGTCAAGTTCATTAACTTTGGCCTAAGTGCATTGTTTAATCGCTATAGTTCATAATGCGAAACGGAATAATCGGTGAAGACTTATGGCACTAGAGACTCGTGCTACTAACTACTAACTTCTAACTTCTTTACTTTTCCTTTTCGCTCCCTATCTCTCTTTATTTTTATGCTTTATGCCATTTATCATATCATGTTTATGTTTATGTCATTTTTCTTTTGTCCACTTAGACCATTTTATCTTGTGCTTTGTTTTTCTTTTGTCCATTTTGGACTTAAAACATTAATAATGGATTAAACCACTAAAAGACTTGTGCTCTTAATATTGGACTATGGCCACTATCCCTTGCTTTGGAGGACCTATACTCTTGATTATGGACTTATGGACTTAGAATTACGATCCTAACCTATGCTTGGGAGTTTGTGATGGAAAACCTTGGATTTTGGATACTTGGAGTCCTCTTTTGAAGACTTATTTTGAATCAAGACCAAATCAAAAAGGGAAAAATACTTATGCTATGGAGCTTGTCCATGTGGTTAGATCTTTCTTATCCTTAGCTTTTATTTTATGCACTAGGATAGTCACTTCTTCTCCACCCCTTCTTCAATTTTCAAAACTTCCTCTCTTTTTCAAAACTTTCTTATTTTCAAACTTAAAACCGCTTTCATAATGAAACCTTGACTTTGGTCAAGTGATTTTTTAAGCTTTGTTTTCTTTAATAAATGTCAATCAATATTAACCATATTTTGACCATTTCATAAAAACATAAAAACTATAAAAACTCATCAATCTCTTTTTTGTGCCTTATGCACTTTTTCTTTTAAACTTTTTTCATAAGTTTAGACATGATTCATTCCTTTAAGCGGAATTATTCGCTTGGAAATGACGACTTGTCTTTACATTTAAAATCAATCATAACAAACAAATTTTTGTTATTTGTACCACGAGCTACGGAGTTTTGATCCTACATTGCACATCGTGGGTACGTAGGCATGAGGCGATAAGTCTCTCCAAACACAAAAATATTAAAAAATAATTCTCCTCTCATCTCCTCAATCTCTTTTCAAGCAAACCATTTTCAGACCAAAAAGCATGAATACATCAAACGGCTCCTATAGAGTACTATAGATGTATTGGGTGCGTAAAACCTTCCCTTTACGTAACCAACCCCCCTTACCCATTTCTCTTTGTCTTTTTTAGCTTTTGCTTTTTTAGACTTCTTAGGTTTTATTCGCTCTTTTTTTTCCTTTTCCTTTGTGGAATAAATAAAAGCGTGGTGGCGACTCTGTTTTCTTTGAGTTAAGTTAATCAATAGCTTACACTCACGATTTTTACCGCTACAGAAAAGTCTCTTCGGTTTGATGGGACGGTTCGTTGGTTATGGGCTTAAAACCAACGATTCCCCTTTACATGGGAGTAACAATCCCATGTAAAGGGAGGCCGGTCAATAGCTTGAAAGAAAGAACTGAGCAAAGGAAAATGGTACTGAAAAGCCTCAAAAGTAGAAAACCCCAGCAGAGTCGCCACTTTTCTGTAGCGGGGAAATTTGTGAGTGTAAGCTATTAATTAACTTAACTCAAAAATAAACAAGAGTCGCCACCGCACTTTTATTTTTATCCAAAAAGGAAAGGAAAAAAGAGCGAACAGAACCTAAAGAGTTCTAAAAGAACAAAGAGATAAAGGGTAAGGGGGTTGGTTATGTAAAGGGAAGGTTTTACGCACCCAATACATTTATAGTACTCTATAGGAGCCCTTTGATGTATTCATGCTTTTTGGTCTGAAAAAGTTTGCTTGAAAGAGATTGAGGAGATGAAAGGAGAATTATTTTTTAATATTTTTGTGTTTGGAGAGACTTATCGCCTCAGGCCTACGTACCCACGGAGTGCAATGTAGGATCAAAACCTCGTAGTTCATGGTACAAAGAATGAAAATTATTAGTTGTGGTTCATTTTATCTTGAAAAAGACAATCTGTCATTCTCAAGAGAGAATACTCAACTAATTACCCAAAGGTATGGGAAAGAGGCATTTGCATCACATTAAGATGGAGGGTTTGCTTGGATTAACATCAACAAGACTAATCACTTCAACACCTAAGTGGAAAACGACCATACTTTCAACAAAATACCATGGTTAGGAGCTTTACATCTCATCAAAAAAATGACTCATGTCTAATTCTTTTTGAAAAGTTTAAAAGAAAAAGGTGCACAAAGCACAAAAAAATTTGAATGAGTTTTGTATTTTTTAAGTCTTTTTGAAATGGTCAAAATATGATTAAGATGGATTGACATTTATTAAAGAAAAGAAAGTTTAAAAATCATTTTACCAAAGTCAAGGTTTTATTATGAAAGCGGTTTAAGTTTGAAAACAAGAAGATTTTGAAAAAGGGAGGAGATTTTGAAAATTTAAGAATGGGGAGGAGAAGAAGTGACTATCCTAGAGCATAAAGTAAAAGCTAAGGATAAGAATAGCCTAACCACACAAGTAAGCTCCATAGTCTTCAAACCATAATTCCAAAGCAAAGGGAGAAGTTCCTAATTCTAAGTCCAAGGATCCAAGAATAGCATTGAAGTCCAAGGTCTTCGAACCATAATTCCAAAGCAAAGGGAGAAGTTCCTAATTCTAAGTCCAAGGATCCAAGAATGACATTGAACGTCCAAGGTCTAAGTACAAAACTCCATGTCCATTGCATAGGATAGTAACCATAGTCCAAGATTAGAAGCACAAGTTTTTTAGAGGTTTTGGCCTTTATTAATGTTTTTAGTCCAAGTGGACAAAGAGAAAAAGGCATAAGCATAAACATGTGTCCAACGGACAAAGGAAAAATTGCGGAAGCATAAACATGTGTCCAACGGACAAAGGAAACATTGCGGAAAACATAAACATGTGTCCAACGGAAAAAGGAAAAACCGCGGAAAGCATAAACATGTGTCCAACAGACAAAGGAAAAATTGCGGAAAGCATAAACATGGTATGAAATGAAGCGTAAAAAAAAGAGATAGGGAGCGAGAAGGAAACATAAACAAAATTAGTACAAAAAAAATGTTAGTAAGTTAGTGATTAGTTGTTAGTATTAGTGATCAATAACAATTGAATAATTGCACTTAGGTCAAGGTTGATGAAACTCATTAAAGGATTAATAAGACCAAAGCCTCCTAACAACAAGTTTCATGAGTGTTGAACCATAAGACAAATAATCAACCATTCTTGATAGTTTTTCGATACGGGACAAATATTGCGCTATATTAAGCAATCGCCGAGTAATTTACGGAGTAATTACCCTACAATGAGGTCGGTTAATAGCTCTTTGTACTAATGTATGCTAGATGAACGATATATAGATCGTCATCTGAAAGCAATACCGCACGAAAAGAAAAGTGGTAACGATCTAGTCTTGATTGAAATTCAACAAAGGAATTCCAAGATCTTTTAGACTTTCATCGATCAAAAGAAAAGAGAAATAGATGAAGAGAAAAGCCTAACTAAACCACACAATTATGTGATATAAGGCTAAGAACAAAAGAAAAGGGAAGAAAAAGGCAAAACAAACAAAACAGCCCCAAAACATAGCCAAAATGGCATTCTGGACACTGGTTAATCGGTTAACATATTGGTTAATTGGTTAACCAGTGCAGATTTTAAATTTTCTGCGCAAAACAGAGTGTTAATCGATTAACCAGATTACACTGTATCTGGTTAATCGGTTAACACTGCACCAGAAGCAAAAAAATGTGCAAAATTCAGCATGATCTTCTTTCAAAACATTTTCCAAACACCTTATGATCATGAATTAAATTTGCACAAATTTTAAAATAAAAATAGACAAAGAAACCTGCAATCAAACAACAATATATGATCCAAAGGATCAACAACAAGCAACACCAAGGATCTACATCTTGAATGATGAATATGAAGCTTTAACAATGGTGGAAGATGAATTACCACTCCAAATCAGAAAATTCCTTTGAATTGCAGCAAGATCTACACTCTAAAGCCTTGATCTACTGTGATTGATGAACAAAAACAAGAATGGATGAAGGTTTAGCTCAAAGTTGAACAAGATTCAATGTGAATTCTTGTTAACTTTCAAAAGAAGAAATGTGAGCTTTGGTGAATTTGTGGTTTGGGGAGAGAATTTGCAAGAGATTTTTTTGCTATCAAAAGCTTGTGAAATGAGTGAAATGAAGCCTCTATTTATAGAATTTAGGCTTGGGAATTTGGTGGTTTGGAATTAGGTTTGGATGATCAAAATTAGGATTGGAATTCAAATTTGGAGGGAAATTAAAAGAGTGGTGATTAGTGAAGGTACATGGTAGTAATTAATTATGATGATGTAGGGAATAAAAATGAGATGGAATATTCCAAAATGATGAAAATTGGTGCCAATTGCTGAAATTTGAGTTTGCTACCATTTTTTTCAAAATTCGCAAGCGTTAACCAATTAACCAATGTGTTAATCGATTAAAACAGTGAAAATTTGGGAAATTTGGCATTTTGATGTGTTGTCTTGACTCCGGCTCAATCTTTCTTGCTTGTCAAAGAAGGCATGGCAATAAACAGATGAACCTTGGAATCTCTTGAATAATAATCAATTAAATCTTGGAGACTCTTGATCAGATGAATTTTTGAATTGTTTGCAAATCAATTTTGACTTTATCAGTTAAAATTCAATCGAGCTGAAGGACTGTTGTTTTTGGTATTTTTAACCTGTTCTTCCCTTGAAAATGTTAGTGAAATGAAACAAAATATTTTTGGATTTTAATTCCTGGTTAGTAAATATAAACAAAATAAGCAATAAACAACTAACAAACACACACACAAACTCAAAGATCCCTGCAAGGCACAATCCTACATAAGAGGGAACCAAAGTGTGAACTTGTTTGTGGTATGAAATGCAAAAAGACATGTGGGATCTTAAGGGTAAAAATTAGGGTATTACAGCTGCCCCTATTTAAGTTTCTTCTATCCGGAGATAAGAAGATTGACATATTTGTCTCGACGAGATAGAAGAGACTTAAATATAACAATAAACCCAATTTTTGGCCCTAAGAGACCACAAAATGATATGATTATGCAAATGGTATGCAGACACAAGACCTCTATAGGAAGAATATGCCAGAGGAGATAAACAAAAAGAAGAACGGGAGAATGAAACTCCACCGAGGAAACACATCACAGGAGACCACCAACCAGTCGGGGAACACACCGCACAACTATTGGGACTCAGCCGAGGAAAAGATTCAAACTGGGGATAATCATATATGGAAATAAACCACAACACAACAAGGATATAACTCAACAGGGAAGACTTAACACAACAAGGCTCCACTGGGGAAAATCAATACCTCAACAATGAACTATCTCTAGCATATCAAAGAGACTAACCATCCATCGGAGTAGAAAACCTCAACAACGAACTGTCCCGTCTAACCAAAGAGACTTACCATCCATCGGAGTCACAAAATCTCGACAACGATCTGTCCCGTCAAACCAAAGAGACTTACCATTCATCGGAGTAACAAATCTCAACAACGAACTGTCCCATCTAACCGAAGAGACTTACCATTCATCGGAGTCACAAAATCTCAACAACGAACTGTCTTATCTAACCGAAGAGACTTACCATTCATTGGAGTCACAAAATCTCAACAACGAACTGTCCCATCAAACCGAAGAGACTTACCATTCATCGAAGTAGAAAAATCTCAACAACGAACTGTCCCGTCCAACCGAAGTGACTTACCATTCATCGGAGTAGAAGAATCTCAACAACGAACTGTCCCGTCCAACCGAAGAGACTTACCATTCATTGAAGTCACAAAATCTCAACAACGAACTGTCCCGTCTAACTGAAGTGACTTACCATTCATCAGAGTAGAAGAATCTCAACAACGAACTGTCCCGTCCAATCGAAGAGACTTACCATTCATTGAAGTCACAAAATCTCAACAACGAACTGTCCCATCAAACCTAAGAGACTTACCATTCATTGGAGTCACAAAATCTCAACAACGAACTGTCCCATCAAACCGAAGAGACTTACCATTCATCGGAGTAGAAAAATCTCAACAACGAACTGTCCCGTCTAACTGAATAGACTTACCATTCATCGGAGTAGAAGAATCTCAACAAGATTTGTCCCGTCCAACCGAAGAGACTTACCATTCATTGGAGTCACAAAATCTCAACAACGAACTGTCCCATCAAACCGAAGAGACTTACCATTCATTGGAGCCACAAAATCTCAACAACGAACTGTCCCATCAAACCGAAGAGACTTACCATTCATTGGAGTCACAAAAGGTATTAACTGCATCGCCTCAGGCTTCTCAAATAAAGGAATGCCACGAAACAGTATTGAACCTTCCAAAAGGGGAACCATACGCAGATTTCAGCTGAAGGGCGCAGAATCCTCAATGGTGCAAAATAAATGCACTCTCAATCTAGGTTTCACAGCCTAGAGATCCAAACAAATATTGCAGGGGACCAAAGTTCAATCCAGGAACAAGCTGGGGAGAAACGGTCAAACAAGACTCATCCCGAGGAGGAAATATCTCAACTGGGGACTAATTCCATCCAGATAATGAACTGGAGAGGAAATTGAATCAAAATCTTCCACGAGAAATAAAATCAGTGAGGAATTAACAAAGATAAGCATTTTCTGCTTACGGGTCAACACTCTAAATGGAGAGAGGACACACACGCTCTACGGGGATAACACCACCAGAGAGTAATTTTTTAAACTTCAATGATTTTTGAAATATTAACCATGTGCACATTCAAACCTATTTTCCTTGTTTATCTCTTGCAGTTCTTAATGTGAAGATTAAAAAATGGTACACTATTTTTTAAAACGATGCTTATCATTCTGACGAATTTTTCACATCTTAATCCCATAATTGTTGACCCTTAAAACACGGGTATTCCTTCGAAACCGACGGTCAATAATAACTATTGAAGATCAGAAAATAACTATTGAAGTCCAATAACTGGGGAGATCCTCAAAAAGGTAACTTTCTTGACAATGGAAGAGGTAATGTGGTCAATAATAAAGATTCAAAAATAAACCCTTTATTTTTGAATTATAAATCAAATTGGGAAAAATGTTAGTAAGTTAGTGATTAGTTGGTAAGAAAGCCATTTGGGCTCTCACGAGCAGCGGAATGCTTGAGTTGGGAGCACCACCGATGAGCTCCTTGCGGTAGAAAGTGATGGGGACCGACTCTCCCCGGACTTTGTCAAGCGTAGTACTCTTGTTTGAGCTCATGCTGAGAAGATGCTCAAACTTCCTTTTAACGAAGCCCACAGTAACCTTATTGAAGCCCCCTCCGGAGATGACCATGGCGAAGGGGAAGGTTTCCCATGGGGTGTATGCAACGAAGTAGGGGGGAGCGTTGAGTCCCTCAGGGATGTAGAAGTCCTCAGGCCGCGATACGCTCATGGCGACCTGAAGGTTCGTCTCTTCCGAGGAAGGCACCTCTTCCTCGACCTTCTTGGGCTCCTGGGCGTCCTGCCGTGGAGCTTCCCTTTTCTTGGTAAACTATTTCAGGTGCCCTTCCCTGATCAGTATTTCAATGACATCCTTCAGGTGGATGCAGTCATCGGTTGTATGACCGTGGATTTTGTGGAAACGACAATATTTTGACTTGTCAGTATTCGGCTTGGCCAAAATCAGTTTAGGGAATCGGACCCCTGCTTGTTTGAACTCTGCGTTGGCACATTCAGAGAGGATTTTCTCCCTGGAGACGGTTAGGGGGGGTCCTTTGTTGTCCCGAGACCCTCGAGGGTGGTCCTCGCGTATTCTGTCTCCCCGACAAGATGTCGAGGGATCATCATGCTTGGAGGTGCGGGAACTCTCTTGGTGTCGTGAATCTCGGGCGGAGCTGGAAGCTTCTTTCTCCTCGTACTGGATATATCCTTGGGCCTTGAGGAGGAAGGCGTCCAGGGTCCGCGGAGTTTTAATGCCAACTGCTTTGGCGAATTCTGTACAGGGACGAAGTCCTCGCTTGAGCAAGAACTTCTTCATGTCATCGGTCATTGAGACCTGTACTGCTTCTTTATTGAACCTCTCGATGTAGGCTCGGAGAGGCTTGTCTTTCCCTTGAATTATGGCCTCAAGGGAGGCTTCGGTCTTCGGGTGGTGGCGGGATGCCGTGAAGTGTCTGGAGAACATTCTCCCCAATTGTCTCCACGAGGTGATGGATTCGTCGAGGAGTTTCTTATACCAGGTCATCGCTCCCTTTCTGAGCATGGTAGGGAACAGTCTACACTTGATGGCGCCCCGGACGCCACGATAGTCGAGCAAAGCATCGATGTTCTCGATGTGCTCGTCAGGATCCGTTGTACCGTCGTAGGTGCCTAAAGACGGTGGTTTCTCCAGTCCCTTGGGGAGGCGCATGGCCATGATTTCCGGAGATAACGGACTGCGAGGCTTGTCGTCGGTGCTGCTACTGGACCTTGATGGGGAGCGGGTGCTTCGCTCAAGAATAGGACGATGATTTCTGCGAGGAGATGGGGTTCGTGCCCGACCCTTGGATCTGGGCGGAGGAGAACGCTGGTCTCTCTTGGTCCGCTTGGTTCCCGAGGAGTACTGGCTCCGTGGGGAGATGTGGTCACGCTTCCTGATGGCATGGGACTCTGGCTCAGGTGTTGCCCGACGGTCTCTTTCACGTCGGGGAGGTGGACTTCGGGATCTTCGGCGTTATTTCCTCGGCGGAGGGGATCTTGACCGGTTGGACTCCTCTAGGGCTCCAATCCTCGCGTTTTGTTGGAGGATTAGGAGGTTGGTTTTGTTGAAAGCTTCAAAAAGGGCCTCCACGGCCGGGTCGGCGTTGGGCGGAACAGGAACAACCTGGTGGTCCAGGGAGGGCTGGTCCTCAACATGATCAGCGCGAGCAAGGGAGGGAGACGCGGTGGCTCCATCTCTCAGATGATGGGCATCGCCTCCAAGGAAGGACGCAACTCCGTCAGTATCAGTCTTGCTGACGGGGAGAAAAGCAGAGTTACGAGCATCGTGGACATGATATTGGCTTGCCATGATCGGAATCTTGGAAAGAGGGCTGTTTTGGTCTTGAATCTACGATGGAGGAAATACGGGGATAACAGAAGTTCCCACAGACGGCGCCACTGATCGTGGCGGCTGATCAGAACCTAAAGTGGACCAAAGATGATGTCTGCGATGCGGAGTGTGAGAGATGAGGAGAGAGGGTGTACCTGCAAGGCATTCCGATGCTAAAGTGAGAATCGGGAGAGAGAGAGAGAGAAAGCAAGTACAAAGTATATGTTTCGTAGGATGATTTTGAATACCTGACCCTCTCAAATGAGAGGGTTTTTATAGTGCCCCATCGCGTGGCCAACAATCCCTATTTTCGGGGCGAGATAACCGTTTCCCAAAGAATAGGTAACTGCCAGAAACTAGCCGTTGGGACGGGCAGAGGTGCCAGAAACTAGCCATTGCCACGGGCAGAGGCGCAGTTGCGGGCACGGTTGTCGTGACTGTTTCTAGAAGGCGGAACCGTGCGTGACGGGCAAGAACTACTGAGGAGGAGCAGATGACCCTTGGGGTCATCCGACCATCTTTGCCCGGTAGAGGGGCAGAAAGGTAAATGCTGCCCCAATTTGGCAGAACTTAGGCAATTGAGCCGTTTTGGGAGTAGAAGTGGATTGAACCATACCTAGTCATTGGGTTAGTCCGGAACAATTTCTTTAGTTTTCTCTTTTTTAATGAAATTTTTTTTCCTTCTTTTTGTAATCCCTTAGTTGTATTGCTTTTTCTTTAATGTTATCAAGTTTTATTAAAAAACAAATTACAAACTTTAAATTAACATATTTACTAAACTATAATCTTATAATTTCTCACTTAAAAACTTCCTGCCAAAATTATTTTTATTTATTTATTAATTTAATTAATTTAATATTTAACTATTAATAATTAACTTTAAATAAGTTTCCTTCTACTCATTCTTTATTCCATTAAATCATATCACCACGCACCACTAAGACATTTTTTTTTTCATAGTTCTCAATTATTCAATAATAAATAATAATTAAGTAAAAGTGGTCAAATATCTCTCTCACATAACTCACAATTTTATGTTTGACCATTAAATTATTTAAAATAGTATTTTTTTAAAATTTATTTTTTAGTTAATCCAAATATGAGAATGTTTGTTATTATAGAAGTGCTTGAACAAGGTTTTGATATATAGAAGTGGTAGCGGTAATATTGATGACGTGAGAATATTTTGATTCGGTAGATTTAGGATTGTCATTTGGCTATAATGGAAGGAAATACTCATTAGTAGGGGTGGTAAAACGGGTCGGGTCCGCCGAGTCGGCTCGTTTAACCTGCCATTTTTAGCGGATTGAGCTGAGGTTTTTGGCTCGGTACTTTAAGTTGGCCTGCCCCGCCTAACCCGCTTGAAAAAGCGGTCTGAGACGGGGCGGGAAGGATTTTTTTCCGCGGGTTTTTTGTTAAAACTTTTTATTTTTTTACTTAGAATTAAAACAAGTTTAATTATAAAAATAACACTTTTCTCTTAGGATTATGTTGATTGATTTGTATTATAAATTTTTATACAAACAGATTGAATTATAATTGTAACGTTCTTTCTATAACTTTATAAAACATGTGTTGATTGGAAAAACTTGAAATAAAAAAACAATTGTATGGCATACTGAATTATTAAGTTGTCAAACATTAGCTCACATGTTTTCTTTAGAAATAAGTGTTGATTTTAAGAAAATGAAGGATTTGATAAGTGTATACGTGTGAAAAATTTAGGATTTAACTATTAAGGAATCAGTGAATATAAGAGTCTATATGATGTAAACAGTGAGAAAGTCAGGTGTTGATATTTTATGCACTACTATTTTATGCATTGTGATGTTTTATGCAGTGTAATTGTTATCACTGTTTGTCTTTTGTAAATTCTTAATTGGGTTCTTTTAGTAGTTAGTTTTTAAATAAGATTAGGATGATATGTATGGTTTATTTATTTATTTTGATACGTTTTTTATTGTGTTTGAGTTTATTTCATTATTTTTTTTTTGTTGTAATTGGTCTTTATTTATTTTATTTTTTGAACTGTTCGGGCTTAAGACATGTTGAAGTCTATAATGCGTTGTTAAAAAAATCTTTTGTCGACCTCGTTGATAATAAATAAAGTTTTTGTACATTATGTAGTACATTAAATTGTAAAATAAAAAATAAAAAATTAGTGGGCCGGTCCACCAACCCGCCAACTCGTTAATAAACGAGACGAGTTTGACTTTTGAGCTCAGACGCCTAAATTGGCCCGTCCAACAGCCTCGCTTTTGGACGGCCTTAAACGGTTAGGCCCGCCCATTTTGCCATCCCTACTTATTAGATTAGAGTTTTTGACAAATATATCATTTTATTAATTTACAACTACATTAACATTGCAAATCTCTTACGATTTCTCACTTTAGCCCTTTATCAGTAGTTTTTAAGATACAAATGATAATTTTATTCAAACATACAATTTTTACTATATTTATTTTATCTATACCAATGCATATATGGACACTATTTTTCCTTCTTCTTCTTATTTATTTATTTATTATTTTACACTCTTTCATTTTTCTAATTATCTTAAAATATATATTTTATTTTTCATAATTAAATTGTTTTAATTGTTACTTTATTTACACATAAAATGCAACTAATTTATAAAGCTTTTATTAACATTATATTTTAAATTATTTTTATAACATAAATAATTATTAATATATCCGTGAATCGCACGGGTAGATGTCTAGTAATTTCAAGCATTTTTATAATAACAAACATACTTATATTTGGATTAACTAAAAATAAATTAAAAAAAAACTATTTTAAATAATTTAATAGTCAAACATAAAATTGTGAGTTATGTGAGAGATATTTGACCACTTTTAATTAATTATTATTTATTATTGAATAATTGAGAACTATGAAAAAAAATTGTATTAGTGGTGCGTGGTGATATGATTTAATGGAATAAAGAATTAGTGGAAGGAAAATTATTTAAAGTTAATTATTAATGGTTAAATATTAAATTAATTGAATTGATAAATAAATAAAGTTATTTATTAATGGTTAAATATTAAATTAATTGAATTAATAAATAAATAAAAATAATTTTGATAGCAACTTAAAAGATTATAATTTAGTATGATATGATGATTAGGTAAAAATGTATTTGACTATAAATTTTGAATTGACTAATTATTATTTTCTCAAAATAAAATATATTATTCTATTTTATATAGAGAAAGATAAATAAAATGAGATGATAATTATAAAAAAGATTAAAAATTAATTTAATTTTTATGCACGACAATGTAGTTACTTAGTGATTATTAATTGTTGGTGTAATTTATTTTGACTTAATTCATAATTTATAAAAAATAATGAAAATTTTTAAATTATTTTAATATATAAATATAAATTATATTTATATTATTACAAACAAATTATCTTAGAAGTTAGAACCAAACGTAAAAATGAATATAAGTAGCGGTTTCACGTCATACTGAGTCAATTGAGAGTGCAAAGCAACGAAGAGACACTGAGAAATGGGTAGGTGCCGAACAGCAGCACGCTCCGCAGACGACGACCCTAACCAGAGGTTTCATCAACTCTTTCTCCATCACTTTCTCATTTTTTGTATTTTTTTTTGTATTTAGGAGTAGGAATCTTGTATACCATGAACCGATTTTCTGTTTGTTTGATGTTATTGTTATGTTTATGCCTTTTTTTTTGAAGAGGAGTAGTAGTAGGTCTAGATTCTCTGATACGATCAGGAAAGGCGAATGTATTTCCCTAGGTATTTGATTATGTATTTTGCAATTTAGTTGCTAATGATTACTTTGGTGAAGCTTCAATCTTAAATTGAGGTTTTGAAGAAAGGATAATGTTTCGCTTGACTGCCCTATGAAGCACTGACACCCCGAATAAGACTTCGACACTAACACGACAATGCCGATAATAATTTGAAAAAATGAATAAATTGAACGTAATCACAGGCCTCAAGTGAGACTATGATTGAAAAGGCTGAATGGAACAAATGAAACACACTCGAAGGTTGTGGTTTGGGCATTTTTCTTTTGTTCCCATCAATCTCCCTAACTCGTGACTTTAATCGTGACTCTACTCGAGTTGATCTGAATTTACTTGAGTATACGAAAAACCGAGTCTATGTGCCAGTTGACTTGTTCTTGCTACCTAAACATTGTGTTTACTCGTGAATTTGACAACGATGGGAACTATATGTGATTTACTCTAATTTAATTTCTCTTATTTTATACCTTTTTTCTTTTAGATAAGAATGTTTTCTTAACATGAGAGGTTACCTGCCTTACTTTCCCTTTTGGTCTCTTCCATCAAAACTTACACTTAGCCGAGCTTTTAGATATCTTAATTCTATCTTCTTCTCTTATCATGCTGAAAATAGTGTTTATACTATATACAAACCATTTGTTTTATTTGGTGGCATCGGTTAATTTGTCTTACATTCTAAGTTAGTTTTATTTTATTTGTTTTTTATTTCTAACCGTTCAAATGGTGGACTCATGAGTAGGAAGCCTTGTTTATTTTGGAACCTGTTCTTCTCTCTCATTATGTTTTTTTAATACAAAAGAGAATAGTCCTACTAGGTGGTTTGGTTTGATAAAAATGAGAAGTTATCCGGTCTTTCATTCTCTTTGAACTCCACTATCCAATTGTACGCATAGCGGAACTTTAAGATATCTTGATTTCTAAATACAGTGTTGTCAAATATCGGTGGCGGGTTTAGGCTCTCTGCCGTGGCCAAATATGTGAAGGATGACGGCGCCATATGTATCAAGCTTTAATGCGGACTTATGGCTTTATCAGAAGAAGCAAATTTGTTGATCATTTGTTCAACTCATAGAAAGTTTCAGTTAGCAACATTTGTGTTGAAAGGATTATACATATGATATGTCACTTTAGGTTATTTTACACTTACACATGATGAGAAAAGTCGTTGTAAATAGATGTAAGAGTGTAACAACTTTAGAAAATTATATATATTGACCATTTTCATAAATACACAGTAAAGTATAATGAGCTTGAGAATGATGCACATAAAGCGACGCTTATTTTAAGACCTCACTTTTGCTAACATGACACCTAATATGGGACGGAGAGAGTAGGGGATTTGAGGAGGGAGTTTAGCAACTGGATTAGTTGGTTTTGAATGGATCGGTAATTATGACTTATGAAGATCTGGGTGTATTATGGATAGGATTTGAGTGGAATGGCTACTTTTTTTAATCTATATTTGATTATATCATAGTTGGATTTGAGTGGAGTTATGAAAGTACCAATGTGTACTTGTTGTTCTAGGATTTTTATTTTTAGTGGATTTTTGTTTTGAAGCACGCACTTGTATGCAATTGAAATTCTGCTATAATGCTTAATGCCACATATGTTGTAATGTTGTTTCTTTCTTTGCTTTCTGCTTTTAGATCCAAGAGAAAAAAGGCTGCTTTAAATGCAGAGAATTTAGAAACTTCATCTGCAGGTGATTTTTCATTAACAGATTATTGTTTTCCATCAAAAAGTCCTTTAACATCTTCTGTAATACCATTTTCTAATTGTGGTAGGCATGGGAATAACTGATGGCAAGGTATCACTATATCACTGTAATTACTGCAACAAAGATATTTCTGGGAAGATTCGCATCAAATGCGTTGTGTGTCAAGATTTTGATCTATGCATAGAGTGCTTCTCTGTTGGTGCTGAGTTGACACCTCATAAAAGCAATCATCCATATCGGGTTATGGTATGAAACCTTCTTTGAGTTATTTCTGTTTTATAATTATAGTATTGCTATCATAATATAGTAACTTTGAAGATTGGTCCATAGCTAGGGTTGAGGGATACCAATTTGTTTTTGGCCAAACTGTTAAAAAAAGTTTTGATTTAAATGTTCTATCATTAACTTTTACCTTTGGTTGAAACTTGTAGACTATTTTCACCCGCTCTGCTCCGCTCTTTGGTAAACAAGAGAAGAAAATATGTTTTTATAAATGGTCCGAATTAAAAAAAACCCTAAACTTGTAAGCTTGGTGCTAAACTTGCAAGTCACGAGTTTATGCAAGTCCCACCAGTTAACTCACGATTTCATCCGAATCAGTGAAAATTATTTTCCACAACCGAATCGACTAATATTGAGCAATTGGAATCGTAGGATTGCATAAATCCAGGAGTTAACTCGCAATTTTGATAACCATCTTACGTAGGAAGAAACTGATTTGGTTGTTGTTGTATAAAATTTTTATACTTTTTGTTTAAATATCTTAATATGATATTGGATGTCAGTACTGTGGACGGGATGAAATATTTTTTGCTTTCCTTTGTTTACATCTTTCCTTTCCTTATAATAAAGTTTTGTTTCCCAAAATAAAAATGAATGATACGAAGGATTAGATTAAATACTAGAGGCTGTACTAACTGTATTGGTATAAAATCCTATGATGGCGATAATTTGTTGCATGAAAACCAGATTATTAGTAACTCGGAGAGAAATTTGTACGTGCTTTAGTAGTCTATAAATATTGTGCAGTATCACATTAGGATGATATAGCAATTCTTTTCCCTCAAAATTTTTTCCACTGAATATGTTGGAATAAGCTGTTGCTGACTTGTTACATTTGCATGTGCTTTAATCAGCTATACTTATATATCATTTCTCTCATGAAGGGTGGTTTTCTGAAATCTGTTCCGAGCATAGCGCAAAATTTCGTTCCTTACCATATAATGAGATAAAATCTGAATAAAAGTTCTCAAATCTTTCTTGATTTGTGTGCTTTTGTCGTACATGTAATGTTAAAATCTGAAAGCAATAGAATTTCGTTATGAATGAAGTTTCAAGCATAGTTTCCAACATGGATTACATTAGTGTATTAATTTAAGTTTCAAAATATATTTCTCATTACAGGATAATCTATCTTTTCCACTTATATGTTCTGATTGGAGTGCAGATGAAGAGATGTTACTTCTTGAGGTATGTGGTTTAAATATGGGGAACTCTTCTATACTATCTTCTTTCTTCTTACCTTCTATATACTAAATGTTGTCTGCAATTCTACTTTAGTTCTTACTATCAAAAAAACTGTGTATCATAACAAACTTGTTTCGTTTTAGGCCATTGACATGTATGGATTTGGGAACTGGAATGAAGTTGCAGACAATGTTGGAACGAAAAGCAAATCGCAGTGTATTGATCACTATAATGCTGAATATCTGAATTCGCCATGTTTTCCTCTACCTGTAAGGCCATTTGATAACTCTGTTATTGATAGCATACATGCAACCTGTGCTTGAATTCATGGTGTAATTGTTTGTATGTACACATAGGATTTGTCTCATGTTATGGGAAAGAACAAAGATGAACTCCTTGCCATGGCAAAGGGACATCAAGTCAAGAAAGGTTGGTTTCTTAATGATCTAAATCACAATTTGTGGAAGTTTTTCGTGCTTGACTTAATTACGTAGTTTTATTCAATGAACCTAATGCATGCTATGTAACCAAGTGGTTGTGTTGAGAAGGAAGAGAAACAATAGCTATGCATATGTGAAGATGCCGATTTAGTATAATGCATATCCAACAACTTGTGTCACTGTAATCCATATTGCACAAAATGAATTTGTTTACTTACAACAATAGTTACAGAAAATATATATATGCCATGAAGCACAGACATAGACACGGAAACACTGCCTATTAAAAGTATTAGTCACCGATACATATATATTTATTTATATATTATAATTAAATAAAACATGGACATTTCATTTAAAAGATCTAAACTGAGAATTAAAAATATATATGCATTTAAATTGAGCAGTTTGTTTCATTACAAAAATATTCTTAAATAAAATACAATAGTTGTTAGTCTTCATTCATCCATCAACTATACCGAAAAGCTAAAAAAGATGCAGTCAAATTTTATGTCTTTAATCCCTTCATTGATCATCCATTCTTCGACACATCTTTAACAACAACACCCCCCTCTTTTATAAGTGTCTGAGAGGTGTTCAAAGAGCGTCTAAGGTGTGTCGAAGCAAAACATATAAATCTTTTTTGGGACATTTGTCTCATACATGTTGTACAGGGCACCCACGCGTGTGGGACACCAGGTTATGCTTAATTCCATAGGTGTCCATGGAGGATATAGGATTTGCATGTCGAAAGATAGAGAGTGGTTATTAACTAATGTTGTTTCAATGGCAGAACCTTGGATCCAGTTTTGGGAAAGTTTGGTTATTAAAAGGAGAAACTTAGATGTTGATATGTAACATGTTCATTTGCTGATAAAGAATGCAATGTGTATTTTCCACACGTTGCTATATATTGCTGATGTGGAAGGCTATCTAGAATACATTATTTTTATTTGGCATGAACAACAGTGTTTTTAGCACTTTTAGAACAGAATAAGTTTAATACTTCAATATTCTTTGCCTATGCAGTCATTTTTATGTTATCATTCTCTTAGGTTAATACTGAAAAAATATCTCTCGTGGATTGATGGTGTTTTTAAAATCTGAGTAAAATTTTCTAACTCGTGCTTGTTTTACTCCACAATTTAAGTGTTGGGGTGCATGCATACTGTACTCCACAGTTTGTTGGTTGCATTTTGCGATGTCAAAATTTCATGGATGTTATTTTCATAATACAAATTTTTGTTCCATGTTATGTTTTTCATGCAGAATTTTCTCCAAGTGCAGAGCTGACTTTGAAAGAAGAGCCTCTCTTTTCTGATGGAATAAAGTATGCCTCACCATTTTACTTGATTATTTAAAATTGTTTCTTTATGACTGCTAATCCTTTGGTGCAACATCTCAGCTCTGAAGAATCTAAGAAGGCAGCAACGACTGATCAAACGACGTTTAGGCCAACCTCAGGTACAATCTATAGCTTGAGAAAAGTCTTCCTTTACCATTTTGCAGTGACATTTTATGTTCATGGGTATAATTTATATGGGTGATATATATTCATTCAGCAAGTGGTAAAGCTCTTTCAAATTCAATCAAGAAGGCTTCCAATATGAGTCAGAATAATGATGGAGTTAAGGTGGAAGTTAAAGTGGAAGGTATGTTTTGAGTATTGAATGAAAGTTACCGCTCCTTCTATTGATGTAAAAATTCGCCAGTTTGGGAATTTTGAAAATTTGAACAACTAAATCTCTGTTTTATCTCTCAAAAATTTCAGAACATTAATTTTGTTCTTGAAATATTATTACATTAATTTTGTCCGTGGGGGATAATATTTTGACCACAGTAGGGCAAACGGACATCTATCAATGACAAAAAGTCATCATTAGAGAACCAGTTTGACGCCACTGATCTTTCATTGATCAAATTAGTGTTTGGAAAATCTTTAACATACCTGATAAGAGGTTTACTAATATTGCTTATTGCTTATGGAGTTTATTCCTGAACAAGCTATGGGATATCAAAATATTATAGACACAGTTTGGGCTTGAAAACTTAACATTGTTCATATTCATATTTGAGATCCTTTGCAATACCGATCCTACAATCTTTAGAGATTTCCTTAACTATAGAGATGCAATAAATACGGAAAATATTTCCTCTCGTATCCACTATACAACATACAACAGGAATATGTGTATGGTTTTAAACAAGTACAATGCAATACAAAGTAGTGCAAAAGACATAATTACCCTCACACATTAAACATTAGTAATAATACACTTTTATACACTCTCCTCAAGCTGCATCCAATATGTTAATCATACCCAATTTGTTAAAAAGGTAATCATCCCTACTCATGTTAAATTTGTTTTTTAGGATCTTAGCTATTTATTTGCTCTCCATTAACATGTCCCATGAACACAAGTCCCTGCCTGATCTTTTATTAAACAAAATAGCAGTTGATTTCATTTTGTTTTGCATTTTTCATGAATTACTGGGTTTGAAACAATGGCCTGACCCTACAACACTGTATCCATATTTGAATTTGAGTCGGGCCTTTT
The DNA here is from genome assembly GCA_022829125.1 of Lathyrus tuberosus. Taxonomy (NCBI): domain Eukaryota; kingdom Viridiplantae; phylum Streptophyta; class Magnoliopsida; order Fabales; family Fabaceae; genus Lathyrus; species Lathyrus tuberosus. Next base: position 587,382 of record JALAZF010000392.1, on the reverse strand, counting down.
TAGAAATTGGGTTGAGTCTAACTCAACCTTACAAAACAGACTTGTAAAGTGAGGATTGCCCCCACTTATAAACATACTCCCTCCGGTCACAATTATAAGCCAAAATAACTACTTTCACACGTATTAAGAAAGTTAGTTAAGTGTAATTAATTTTCTTGATTTCATGTACAATCAAAGTAAAATTTACGATAATATCCTTAGTTTATTTGATAAATCAACTTTCAACATTAAATGCTTTGGAATTAAATTAAGGGTATAATAGTAATACAAGCATTAATTAGTCTAAAATTTAATGACTTTTGCTTATAATAGTGACCAAAATTTAAGGTGTTTTTTTTGCTTATAATAGTGACCGGAGGGAGTATGTCCAGGTCATCACTCATTCAATGTGAGATTCTTAACATCTCTCTGTCACGCTCAAGACTGAACATCTAGAGCGTGGCTTGATGGGGGAAACTTGGTAGCATGTGGCCCAATGGGTCTTAGATAGACTCTGATACCATCCTAAAACTTGAGTTGGGCCTAACTCAATCTTACAAAACGGACTTATAAAGCAACGGGTTGCCACTTTTGAATGTTTCATACTTTCAAATATATAGTTTGTATTGCCATATCATATGTTTGATTAACTGGAAAATTAGAGAACATGCATTTCATGTACTAATACGCTCAATTGCAATTTTTTTGTTAGTAGAATCTCAAGCAGGTCGGAGCATTGGTGAAAAGAAACCTAAATTATCTGGGGAATATAGGCCTTCTATGAAAGCGTTGAGTGGATACAATTCTAAGAGAGGTGAATTTGATATTGAATACGACAATGATGCCGAGCAAATTTTGGCAGAAATGGAGTTTAAAGACACTGACACTGAAGCTGAACGTGAAACAAAACTGCAAGTACTGCGTATCTACTCAAAAAGGTATGGGTAATTTACTTTATTGACAAAAAAAAATTTATTGTTCTTCCCAATAAAAGAAAACAAAATTAACCATCTAGAAACGATCCTGGAAGAAATTATGTAAATTTCAAGATTGTTTGCATGTGAATTAGTTTCTTTAGCTATTCCCTGGATTACCTGAATTTTTTGAGTTAACATGATAGCTGTGTCTCTGTAGCATGTCTTAGAATTGTAAACAACACACTTATCCTTGTATTGCCAAAATCCTGTGTACTATTTCTTTTAGGATATACTTGGATTCAATTTTTATTCTGTTTTCCTCCATATCTGATATGTAAGTGAAAACATATTGGCAGGTTAGATGAACGCAAGCGTAGAAAAAATTTTATACTTGAAAGGAATTTACTTTGTCCTGATCCTTTTGAGAAATCGCTTTCACCTGAAGAGCTTAAAATATGTCAAAAGTACAAGGTCTTCATGCGGTTTCACTCAAAAGAAGAACACAAGGAGTTGCTAAAAACTATTATTGAAGAACACCGCCTTGTCAAAAGAATACAAGACTTGCAGGTATTACATTCTACTACTTTACTGCTGACAACATGCTTTATCCATATATATTGTAGTTATTTGTTCCTTCTTTTCACCAACTCCCAGTTCAACAGATTTTGCACACCACCTCAAAACTGAAAAGTAGTAGGCTGCATTTGACGGGGATTTTGTCCAATTCAAAACAACAGATGCTTTCTGCACATGACCCATATTTGGAACGGCTTTTTGAGTTTTTGCCCTGATCAAATTATACCAATTATAGTTACATGCATACCAATTATAGTTACATGACTCACATCTGTCAAAGTGAGTTGTTGATATAATGGATTTCCATTTGAAATATCTTTGCAGGAAGCTCGAATTTCTGGCTGTGTAACTGCTGCGGATGCTTATCAATTTCTTGAACAAAAGAGGACAAAAGAAGCTGAACAAGGTGGTCAGATTGGAACAAGTGGTAAGACTTTACAGAGGCCAAATTTTCCCAAAGTAGAGCTTGGTAGTAGCCCACGCGATACCAAGGATACACCGACGGCCTTACAAGCTATCACAACGACCCTTGAAGAATGGGATATCAGTGATTTTGAAGGGGCTGATTTACTATCTGAATCTGTGAGAAATTTTTTTCCCCTGTTCTTTTAGCACTTGATTTGCCTTTTTATGTTGCTCTTTCTTTATGACATTGGTTAACTTGCAGGAGATAAAGCTTTGTAATGAAATCAGATTGCTGCCGCCACACTTCCTCCGCATAAAGCAGACCATGCAATTAGGAATTTCAAAGGGCAGTATAACCAAGAAATCTGATGCATATCCACTGTTCAAGTTCTCTCCAAGCAAGATTGATAGGATTTATGATATGCTTATGGAAAAAGAAGCCGGCCAAACATAATGCTATCCTCTGTATTTTGTACTGGAAATAAGGACTTTGTTTTACAATTTTATTCATCAGCGGATTCTTTACTTACTCGTACAGAAATTTTCTTTAGTCATACAGAAATCATAAGAAAGCAAATATAGTTAATGCACAGCTACCAGAAAATAAGTATGAGAGAAGTTGTTTTAGGAGGAAGGATTTTCAATTTGTTTTGACTCTTCTTTCCCATTATAGACTTGATAAAGAGGAAAGATTTATTTTATTTTCAGCACCCTGGATCCATAAAATGGAGGCAATTTATATGTTTTTTTAGATACTATGTAAAATTTCAAAAATGTCCTTAATTTTTCTTGGACGCACTTTAATACATACATTACATTTGTTTTTGAGTTAAACTTCAATTTTATAAATACATTTATTTTGAAAATATATCTCCGAAAAAATTCCATAAATATACTTTCGGAAACAACATTTTTACCTTTTCAAAAGTGCTACTTGCTCTCCCTACCTAAATATTACTATAAACATTAATAATAATAATAATAATAATAATAATAATAATAATAATTACTTGAATTTTTTTTTCTATTTGTTATAGTTAAAGATTTTTTATTGTTTATTGAGTTTAATATATTATTAATTATAAATTAATTACAAATATTTTAAGTTGTTTCTCATAGAGAAAGAAAGAAATAAAAATAAAAAATAATTAAATTTACTTATTGTATTGTATTAATATGTATAAAAAGAAAAAAAATATGTACAAATAAAAAGAAGGAATAATTAATAGACACAAATAATTTCTTCCAAAAAAAAAATTATAAATATACATTTGTTAAATATTTTTTCATAAATATTGTCATTTTAATTATATTATTTAATTGATAATCCATGTATTATTTAAGAAATAATTTTTTTTACATGATTGAAATATTTTAGTTAATAAATTAATTCAATAATTTTTTTATTATATTTTATTAATTCATATCTTGTTTTTATATTTTGTGGGATATCAATTGAATTATTATTATTATTATTATTATTATGAGATTAATTGAAATACACTGTCAGTGTAAAACTACTTTACACTGACATCCAATTAAAATGAAACATTTTGACACCTGAGAAGAGAAAAACATGGAAGAATTAGTTATTAAAATAGTTTAGTTATAATTTATTTATTTTTACACATAATTCCATAATTATGTGTCAAAATAATTCATTTTAATTGGATGTCAGTGTAAAGTAGTTTTACACTGACAGTGTATTCCAATTAATCTCTATTATTATTATTTAGGTAGGGAGAGCAAATTACACTTTTGGAAAGGTGAAAATGTTAGTTTGCGAAAATATATTTTCGAAAATTTTTTTGAAGATATATTTCCAAAATAAATGTATTCATAAAATTGAGATCTGACTAATAATAATAATAATAATAATAATAATAATTATTATTATTTTTTGAGGATGTTACGACGGCCGGGGGGGGGGGGGGGGTGTACCTGCAAGGTACTCCGACGCTCAAGTCAGGTAAGGTCAGAGAAAAACAAGTACAAAAAATAGGTGAGTTTAGAATATGAAGTAACCTGAACCTCTCAAGTGAGAGGGTATTTATAGAGAGCCCCCAGCGCGGGGCCAACGGTTACCTACACAGGGCTGGATCGTCAGACCCAATTCAGGTAACTGCCAGAGCTTACGTGGCGTAAGGAAGATCAGCACGTGGTCTTCGCCCTGGGGTAACGATCCCGAGATCTCCGGAAGTAGGGCAGACCGATTCTTTCGGAGGTGGGAGGCTACAAGAGAACGTGTCCTCGCGGGGGGGAGCCCATGTGTGTCGGGGAGAGACGTCGAGCCCTGCAAGGCTTGACGCCTATGTTAGACGGTCTCTGCGGCACGTGCCCGACGCTGCTGAAGGCTGGTACGTGCTCGACGCAGGTATTGCATAAGGGCCTTGTTGGGCCGTCCCAGGTCGCGTGGGCTGGGCCTGTCCGTCAGAAGGGCAGGCTCCGGCCCAGTCCAGAACAGGAGCCCCCAAGTCGTTGCTCCGAGGTGTCGGAGTAATGACTTAAGGGTCTGCGATCGTGTCGGGGACGTATTGGGCACGACCGCGGACCGAGATGCTTCTAGTTTCGTGAGAACCTCTTCGGCTCTGCCGGGCTTACACTACGAGCGAGAAATGTCGAATGGGGCAGAAAACTTGACGTCTGCTTGAGCTTGATAGGCCGCTCCTGGGCGACTCCGCGGGGATACGAGAAGTTGTAGAGTCGGGCACCAGACATTGTGAAAGGATGCGTGTGGGACAATGAAAAGGCGTACGTGGGGAAGTGTGTGCCACGTGTCACGCGCCATCATTACCTAGGGCGGCTAGGCTAGGGTAGCATAATCGAGTGCCTAGGAACTCCTCGAGTCCCGTAAGGGGCTTTATTAATAGTGGCCAGCCCGCCTCATTTGCACTTTTCGCTCTCCCTTGCTCAGATTCCCTCTCTTTTCTTTCTCTGTCTTCACCGCCACTCACCGCCGCGCCGAAACTTCGTAACAGCCGTTTTTCAAGTAAGTTTCTTGCTCCTTTCTCTCTTTAAGGTGTTTTGTATGGTGTTCCTCTGGTGAACGGTCGAAGTTCTCGGTGAAACCATGAAATTTCCGTGAAAACGGCGGAATTTCTCTATGCTTTTGTTGAATACTGCGGGGAGATGAGATGAGAACCACGGGGACAAGAAGAATGTCCCGAGGACACGAGATGGATACTCGAGGTTCTCATGGGACAAATTCTCCCGGGGTGACGCCCCGGTGACCTGAGGATGGTCTCGGGGACGCTCCCTCTTCGCCCTTTCACTTGATCAGCAGTGGAGGGGTGAATTTGATACGGACCATCGAATTCATCGTTTCCTTCTGCTTTTCAGGTAAATGGAAGCCTTGGCCGTGGCCGTGGGATCCCTAGACGTTGACGACCAACCCGACTCCCCGATGGCGCCGATCAACTGTGTCGAGGAACGGCCGACCGAGGAGTGGGTCAGCGATGAGCCTCTAAATATGATTTCCCAGTTCGTTGATGGGGACGAGGACGACATCTTCTGCACTGTCGAGCATCGCCTGGTGGGCTCCGCGAAGACATGGAAAGTGTTCTGGCCTCAAGCGCACCACCGTATTTGCTCGACGTACCGAGGGATGCGGTTTCCCCTGTACGAATTTATGTTCGACGAGGTGGAGTGGCGCCTGCCCTTCACTTATTTTCAACAATTGGTGTTCATTTGGCTGCGGCTGGCGCCCTCGCAGCTCCATCCCAACTCCCTTGCCTTTATCCGCACTTTTGAGCTCGTCTGCAAATATCTTAAGATCGGGGCGACTGTGCCCCTCTTCTTCCGCATTTTCCACCTGCAGCGCCAGGCAACTGATGGTAGACACGGCTGGGTGTCATTCAAACAGATGAGCAGGCCGTTCCAAACCTATATGGACTCTGTTCGTAACTTTAAATACTGATATTACACCGTGAGGCCGGTTTCGCTCGAGGCCGTGAATTCGGTGTATTGTTGGGTCTTCCGTGAAGTTGCCGGGCAGCAGGAAGAAGCCCTTGAACTAAGATTCCCCTTATTCTGGACGGAGGAGCATTTCAAGAGGGGCATAGACAGTTATATCATCAGTCCTGGCCGACTTTGCGAAGAAGACCATCTGGCGTACGAGGCGATAGTCAACTTCGTCGCCGGATTTAACAAAGCCAAGCTCGTGACGCCGGATGGGAAATTTGTCCGGGGCGATGATGGGCAAGTCCTGACGAAACCCCGGTTGATCAATACGAGGCCCTCCTCGAGACGTTTTCGGATGAGGAAGCCATGGAGCTGTTAGGTAGTGGAATCTTCCTCGACTTACTCTTTCTACCCATTCGGAGATCGATTTACTGACATGTTTCTTTCTCTTTTGCAGGTAAGATGTCGAGTGCGGAGGAGCGCATCAAGAAACTGGCGGCTGCCCGAGCATCGAAGAAAAGTGGGAAAAGTCGTGTCGAGCAAATCCGTACGTAGCACCCCGACCTCGCTCCAGCACCCCGGGGTTCCTCCAGCTCTCCCCAAGGCAGTCAGTCTCCTGACAGTCAGGGGTCACCGAAGAGGCAGCGACTCGTCGAGCAGGTGGACGTCGATCTCACCGAGAACGAGAGCCCTCCCGCTGTGAAGTTTGTGCTCCTGCCTTGTCACTCAAGGCCGAATTTCTTCACAGGGAACAACTCCCTGTGTGTTGGTGCGCCCGAAGTTCAGACCATCTTGGGTGCTGACAGGGTTTCTTGGTGAAGGGCGCTGGTGGAGGATGTGTCCGCGGTGATGCGGGTCTGCGCTACTGCCTTGGTCCTGAACGATGAGACGTGCCCAGCGGCCGAGCTGAACAGGCTACAGGAAAACTTCAAGTATATAAGTGCTGAGATGGAGAAAGCGAGGAAGGAGTTGGCCGAGTGCAAAGAGCAGAATAAGGCACAGGCCGTGCTTCAAGAGCAGCTGGAGGAGAGGCTGAAGAATGCTGAGGAGGAGAGGAAAGGTTTCTTGGCGAGGATAGCCGAGGTGGAGGAAGCTGTTCGCCAAGCCGAGGAGGAAACTGAGGAAGACAAGTTGTTGACCTCCCGGGCATCTCTGATAGCGAAGCTCAGGCAGGCCGAGGAGGATATCCTCGCGGCAACGAACGTGGGCTTTAACAACGCCGGGCAGCAGCTTCGGATTGTGAACCCCAATCTCGTCACCGAAGGGACTGGTCCCGACTATGAGGTGATCGATGGTCAGATCGTGCAGCCGATGCAGGAGGACGAAGTCGACGGAGGGGTTACTGAGCACGAGCGGGCAGAGGAGGACGTAGTTGACTAGGTGTTTACCTGCTCGTTATTCTTGGCCTGCGAGCCACTTTCTTTTGTAATGAATTTTGCCCGGCCTGCGTGCCAGGGGCTTTTGTGACATGTTTGTAATATCTGCACAATGGGTTTTGCCCGATTTTAATACCTTTCTTGTTGTGCTTATTTGCGTGTGTGATGTTTGTGTATTTGAAATACTTTACTTGTTTTTGTCTAAGTAATTTGATGATTTCGGGAGTTTGCTCGACTTTGGTGATCCTCGACTGCGTGGAGAGCTGGTCGAGTGGTCGGAGGTGTATTCCGACCTTCAACGAGGCTAAGAGCTCGGTCGAGGTCTTAACCCGTGGCGTGAACTTCCCATCGCGAGCTGGGTGTTCTTCCTAACTGGTACGACGACGACGGAGCTCGTTCGAGGGGTCCTCGTCGGATCAAAGTTCTTGCGTACACACAACGCGGACCCTGATCGTCGTGTTTCGCATAGAGGTGTCGCGCCTGTACTCTAGCGCGCCCCCGTAATCGCGACATTGGTTTGTCGCGGGCAGTGTCTAACTGTAGTATTGCTTAAGTTTCTCAGCACTCCATGGTCGAGCAAGTTCTTCCCCGTGTAGATTTTCGAGGTAGTAGGCTCCTGTCCTCGTTTTTGTACGGACGCAGTATAGGCCCTCCCAGTTCGCGGCGAGCTTGCCCTCTCGCGAGTCTTTCTGGTTCCTTCGTAGGACGAGGGTGCCAACCTGAAAATCTCGTTTAATAACTTTGTCGTTATAACGTAGAGTTATTTTTTGCTTAAGTGAGGCCTCCTGGAGGGATGCGTCCGTCCTTATCTCCTCGACGAAGTCGAGCTCTTCTCTCAGGGCTTCGTTGTTCGCGTCCTCATCGAGGGGGGCCTCCGTCTTTCTCGAGGGTTCCCTGATTTCCACGGGGATCACCGCTTCAGTTCTGTAGGTCAGGCGAAAGAGGGTCTCCCTGGTAGTGGAATGCGGGGTTGTTCGTTAGGCCCAGAGGACGCTGTGTAGTTCCTCGACCCATCGTTGCTTGGCGTCGCCTAATCGGCGTTTCAATCCCTGGAGGATTACTCTGTTCGCCGCTTCGGCCCGCCCGTATGTTTGAGGATGCTCGACCGACGTGAAGTGTTGCTTCGTGCCCAGTTTGGTGACGAAGTCCTGGAAGTTCCTGTCGGTGATCTGTGTCTCGTTGTCGGTGACAATCGCTTGGGGCACGCCGAATCGGGCGAGGATGTTCCTCTTGTAGAAATGGAGTATGTTAAAGGCCGTGATTTTGGCCAAGGCTTCTGCCTCGATCCATTTCGTGAAATAATCCACGCCGACGATGAGGTACTTGTTTTGGTATGAGCCCAGGACGAAGGGACCGAGGATATCCATTCCCCACCACGCAAATGACCATGGGGACGACAATGTCTTGAGCTCGTTTGGAGGGGCAAGGTGCATGTCCCCGTGTCGTTGGCATCGATCGAATTTCCTGACGTGCTCCTTGGCGTCCTGCTGCATGGTGGGCCAGTAATACCCCGCTCGGAGGGCCTTGCGGGCTAAGGATCGCCCGCCGAGGTGCTGTGCATTGATTCCCTCGTGGATTTCCTGGAGTATACCGGGGACCCTACTCTCCTCGATGCACCTGAGGAGGGGGATAGAAAACCCGCGGCGGTATAGTTTGTCCTCGACTATTGTGTATGAGCACGCTCGCCGCTTAACCATCCTCACTTTCTTGGGATCCTCGGGCAGTTTGGTCATCGTGAGGTACTCGTATACTGGGGTCATCCAGCAGTTACTGTCCCCAATGGCATTCACGTCCGTCACTGGAACGGGTTTGTCGATGCTCGGGCGGGAAAGCACTTCTTGTATGATGAATTTGTTTCCTCCTTTCTTCTTTGTGCTCGCCAATTTGAACAAAACATCTGCTCGGGTATTGTGCTCGCGTGGGATGTGGGTTACTTTCGCGGAGGCGAAGTTTTTCATATTTTCTTTCACCAAGGTCAGGTATTCGATGAGGCTGTCGTTCTTGGCTTGGTACTCTCCTCAGACTTGTGAGGCTACGAGCTGGGAGTCGATGAAGAATTTGACCTCTTTGGCGCCAAGGTCCTCGGGCAATCGTAGCTCGGCGAGGAAAGCCTCAAACTCTGCCTGGTTGTTCGATGTCGGGAAGGATAACTCGAGGGAGACCTCGATCAGGATGCCTTCCTCCTTCTTGAGGATAATGCCCGCCCCACTGCCTTTCGTGCTGGATGCCCCGTCGACGTAGATTGTCCATTTTTGGGATCCGTTGGTCGAAGGTTCTGGGACGGTCATTTATGCCACAAAGTCGGCCAGTACCTGAGCCTTCAGGGCTTTCCTTCCCTCGTACAGGATGTTGAACTCGGCAAGTTCGAGCGACCATCTGAGCATCCTTCCCGCCATGTCTGGTCGACCGAGGAGTTGCCTTATTGGCTGCTCGGTTCGTACAAGGACCGTGTGGGCTAGGAAGTAATGGCGCAACCTCCTGGCCGCGGTGACGAGGGCCAAGACGAATTTCTCGATCTGCTGATACCTGAGCTCGAGGCCTTGGAGGGCCTTGCTCGTGAAGTAAATCAGCTTCTGCCCGTCTGGGGTTTCCCGGATGAGGACAGCGCTGACCGCTTCACTTGTGGTTGCGAGATATAAGAATAATGTCTCCCCGTTCTCAGGCCGTGAGAGGACCGGGGGTTGCGACAGGACTTGTTTGAGATGGAGGAGCGCCTGCTCGCACTCCTCGCTCCATTCAAATGTCACTTTTTGTTGAAGAAGTTTGAAAAACGGGAGTGTGTACTGTGCAGATTTGGCGACGAAGCGGGAGAGGGCGGTCAGCATTCCGTTCAGTGATTGTATTGACTTCTTCGAGTTTGGGGTTGGAATCTTGGAGAAAGCCCTACATTTGTCGGGGTTAGCCTCGATACCTCGCTCCGTGAGGTAGAAACCGAGGAACTTGCCGGCCCGAATACCGAAGGTGCATTTGTCAGGATTGAACCTCATACGGCATCTCCTCGCCGTGTCGAATACCTTCTTGAGATGAGCGGTGTGGTCAACTTCTTCTGCAGTTTTGACGATCATGTCGTCCATATAGACCTCGAGCATGTCGCTGATCTCTCCTCGGAAGACTTTGTTCATTATCCGTTGGTAGGTCGCGCCAGCGTTCTTCAGGCCAAAGGGCATTACGTTGTAGTAGTAATTGCCCGACTCGGTCATGAAGGCTGTATGCTGCTTGTCGGCCTTATCCATGGGGATTTGGTTGTACCCCGCGTAGGCGTCCATGAAGGACAATAGCTTGTAACCTGCAGAATTGTCGACCAGCTGGTCGATGTTAGGCAAAGGATAAGAGTCTTTCGGGCACTCCCGGTTAAGATCGGTATAGTTAACACACATCCTCCATTTTCCATTATTATTTTTGACAAGTACAACGTTGGACAGCCAGGTTGTGTACTTGGCCTCCGAAATAAAATTTGTCTCTAGGAGGTCTTTTACAGCTTTTTCAGTAGCCTCCGCTTTTTCGGGGGACTGCTTACGCCTACGTTGAGCTATGGCCCTAGCAGTCGAATTTACGGTGAGCTGATGACAGGCCACCTCGGGGTCAAGGCCAGGCATCTCGGAGGCGCTCCATGCAAACAGATCAGCATTCTCTCGGAGACATGCCTTCATCTGCTTCTTCGCCAGGTCGGGGAGTCCAGCTCCAATCTTTATGCTTCGGTCTGGGTCATCTCCGAGGGCAACGAGCTTGAAGTCTCCGTCTGGGATGAGGCGCACTGGGTGGAGGGGCTTCCCGTTGTGTTCCGCCTGGAGGTCGAGGTCAGCTTCTCTGCTTTCTTCCTGCTCGCCAAGGAACCTGCTGTCGAGGTCGACCGCGTTGATGCGCAGGAGTGGCTTTTGCATAGCGTCCGGGGATGACTTCGCTTCGTCTTGGGCTTGGTGCTGATGGAACTCATGCCTTTGATTGCAGCGTCGAAGCACCTCCTGGCCGCGTCTATATCCCCGTGCATCATAACTACCCAGCCCCTGGCTGTGTAGTACTTCATCTTGAGATGGACCGTTGATGGCACTGCCGTAAGTTCGGCCATGGTGGTCCTCCCGAGGATGCAGTTGTAGAGGGACGAACATTCGACCACCAGGAAGCGGGTCTTGACTTGTCGGGAAGTGTCTTCGGCCCCGAATGTGACCATCAGTTCAACGTAGCCCCACGGTCTGGTGGTGGTGCCGTTGAACCCCTGCAGATCTGAACCCACGTAAGCGGTCAGATGTATCTCGTTGAGCTGGAGAGTCCCGAACAGGTGAGCGTACATGATGTCGACCGAACTTCCCTGGTCAATAAGGATCCTGCGAACTTCGAAATTCGCCATCTGTGCCCTGACCAAGAGGGGGATAGTGGCGTTGGACGCTCCGCCTGGGAGTTCTTCAAGGTAGAAGGTGATGGGGTTTGATCTCCCTTGCACCTTCTCAAAGTGGTGGTCTTTGCCGATGTTACGGACTCCAGTTCGTCAAACTTCCGCTTGATCGACCCTACTGACACCTTCTCGTAACCACCTCCGAATATAACCATCGTTTTGGGGAAACCTTCCCACGTGCTGCAAGCAGAGACGGGGTCTTTGTGGGGGAAGTTTGGCCACATACTGCGAACTGCGTCTTGGCCCTCGATTCCCTCGAGGACAAAGAAGTCTTCAGGCCGAGTGACGCTGAGGGCGACCTACAGCAGAGTCTCGTCGGGAGGAGGCGTCGTCTCCTCGACGCTTTGGGCTTCCCGGGCACAGGGACGAGGGGCGTCGTTCTTCTGGGTGTACTTCTTTAGGTGCCCTTCCTTGATCAGGATCACAATTGCATCTTTGAGATGAATGCAATCCTCTGTGACGTGTCCGTGTCTCCGGTGGAACCTACAGTACTTGGACTTGTCCGTGTTTGATTTAGAGGGTGTTGGCTTGGGAAAGCGGACACCTCCTTTCTGAAATTCCGAGTTGGTGCACTCGGAGAGAATTCGCGCGCGGGGAGCATTTAGCGGTGTGTATTCTGTGAACCAGCCTGCATGACCTCTCGGTTCGCGAGAGTCCCGGGGGCGGCCTTCCTTCCTCCTTTCTCCCCCACGTCGGGGAGGAGAGTCTTCATCTCTGTGGCCACGGGGGCCATCTCGTCGCCGCGAGTCGAGGGCTATTTGAGCGGCCTGCGTCTCCTCAAACTCAATGTATGATTGAGCTCGGAAGAGCAGGTCTTACAAGCTGCGAGGCTTATGGATGCCCACAACCTTAGCGAAGTCGGTACCAGTGCATAGTCCCCGAGCGATCAGGAACTTCTTCATGTCGTCGGTCACATGGACCTCGATAGCTTCTTTGTTGAATCTCTCGATGTAGTCTTTGAGGGATTCATTCCGTCCTTGGAAGATGGTCTCTAGGGATGCCACCGTCTTCAGATGTCGACGAGAGGCGGCGAAATGCCTGGAGAATTGCGTTTTCAGCTGTCTCCAGGACGTGATGGATTTCGGAGCGAGCCTCTTGTACCAAGTCATGGCTCCTTTCCGGAGGGTAGTCGGGAAGAGCCTGCACTTGATAGCTCCCCTGATGTTTTTATAGTCGAGCAGGGCTTCATAGTTCTCGATATGATCGTCAGGATCGGTCGTGCCATCATAGGTCCCAAGTTGTGGGGACTTCTCCATGCCCGCGGGGATAGGTGTGTCCATAATTTCTCTGGACAGAGGTGTCCTCTAGTCGTCTTTATAGCTTCTGGCCGGCGATCTTGACGGGGAGTGGTGGCCCCGACCAGGTCCATGCCGCCGAGGAGAGTGGCCCCGATCGGGTCCGTGCCGCCGCGGAGAGCTTCTGGGACGGTTCTTCGGCCTTTCGCCTTCAGCTGTGCTCCTCTTCTTGGTCGGGAACGTCGATGCTCGCCCTGCGGAGGGGAGCGAGGGCGCTTCTGGGCGACTACTTGCTGGGGTCATTCCAGGCGCGGCAGGCGGCCCTCGCACTGCGGGGAGGGGTTGCGAGAGCTGGCCGGGCGATTCCTTCGCGGGGAAGGGGAATGGTCGGGACACGGTGGGCGACGATGCCTCCGCGGGGAAGAGCGTCGTGGTCGCCCTCTCTCGAGCGCTTCGATCCTGAGATTCTGCTGGGCAATCAATTGGTTGGTCTGATTGACCAATGCAAAGAGAGCCACCGTGCCCGGGTCAGCGTTTGGTGGTGGAGCGATTGGCCGGTAGACGACGGTCGGGTTGTCATGTTCAGCGGCGTCGTACGCCACGTCATCAGGAAAAGGGGAGGCGGTCTGCCCGTCCCTCGCGTCGCCTTCTTCGATGTGGACGGCAGCGGTGTCCTCACGGTGGTTTCCGTTGTCGAGCTGCGTGAAGGCGGTGTCTGGAGCGTGGTTTCCATGTTGGGTGCTGGTGCTGGCCATGGTAGTTATGAACGGAGAGATTGCTTTGGTTTAACGATGAAGGAAAAACGAGGAAGCAGTAGTTTCCCACAGACGGCGCCACTGATCGTACCTGGATCAGACAGTTTGACAGTGGCCGGCGACGTCGTATGGACTTCAGCTCCGGTGAGGATGATACGACGGGGGGGAGGGGGGGGGGGTGGGGGGTGTACCTGCAAGGTACTCCGACGCTCAAGTCAGGTAAGGTCAGAGAAAAACAAGTACAGAAAGTAGGTGAGTTTAGACTATGAAGTAACCTAAACCTCTCAAGTGAGAGGGTATTTATAGAGAGCCCCCAGCACGGGGCCAACGGTTACCTGCACAGGGTTGGATCGTCAGGCCCAATTCAGGTAACTGTCAGGGCTTACGTGGTGTAAGGAAGACCAGCACGTGGTCTTCGCCCTGGGGTAACGGTCCCGAGATCTCCGGAAGTAGGGCATACCGATTCTTTCGGAGGTGGGAGGTTACAAGAGAACGTGTCCTCGCGAGGAGGAGCCCATGTGTGTCGGGGAGAGACGTCGAGCCCTGCAAGGCTTGACGCCTCTGTTCGACGGTCTCTGCGGCACGTGCCCGACGCTGCTGAAGGCTCGTACGTGCTCGACGCAGGTATTGCATAAGGGCCTTGTTGGGCCGTCCTAGGTCGCATGGGTTGGGCCTGCCCGTCAGAAGAGCAGACTCCGGCCCAGTCCAGAACATTATTATTATTATTATTATTATTATTTTTATTTTTATTATTATTTAGGTAGGGAGAGCAAATAACACTCTTGGAAAGGTGAAAATGATAGTTTACGAAAATATATTTTCGAAATTTTTTTGAAGATATATTTCCAGAATACATGTATTCATAAAATTGAGATCTTACTAAAAAACAAATGAACTGTGTGTATTAAGGTGCGTTCAGAGATATATTTTTGAAAATTGAGAATATTTTTAAAATTTTGTATGATGCCTAAGAAACATATATAAAATGCAATAAGAAATGCTCTTTTGTAATGTATCAGAGTTGTTTATACTATTAATCCTATTGTCAATTGTTATGTTATATTGATATTTTTTTTTGTAAATCAAAGTTTCTTCGCTCAGAAGTTTCTATTACTTGTGTCACATGATGTTGATTATGTTGATTTTAAATTTATATTTCAAAAAATATTTTGAGATTTCACTCAAAATTAGGACCAACTGTTTCGTTATTTAGTAATTTCGTGTAACACTTCGAATAATATACATTTAGAATCATATTATTCAAAGTGGTAATACTTGGTACTCAGTACAACAATAGTGTTAATATGACATTTAATAAATGTACAATACAAGGTCCAAAACATAGTAAGCGTATGCATACAAAATGCTAAATAGCGAAACACAAATCCTTCAAGTCAATTTGTCTTTTTCTTTGTCTTGTAAATATTATAATACATAGGGTGAGCTACAACTATCTCAGTGAGGTTCTAATTATATCATAAGTCCACTCAGGGTGTTTTCATACTCTATTTTGTTCACAAAATTCTTTTCCCAACCTTGCACATCCTATGATCATGCAAGCACGGGAATTTGAGATCCAATTGATATCTTATGGTGCATGAATACCATTATTCGGGTTCATACGGCCCTTGACTACCTTGGGAGATAAGGACTAATTGAGATATTTTTTCTTGACCATAACTTTTCACACAAGTTTGGACACAAGTCACAGATTCTCTACTAAACGAGGAACGTCTCTCCCCTGCCATGTTAAACACGTACTAATAATAAACAATTCACACGACACATGCATCAAGTTTCTAATTTGATCATGGAAATCAAATAAACTTTTAACACACAAGTGAAAGATCAAGCACAACATTCATGATTCTTATCCCATTTCCCTTCATGCATTTAACTTAAAGGTTCTAATACCAATTTAATCCTTAGAATCCCACCTCAAAACCTGATTTGATGATGGTGAGTTGAAAATAAAGATGAATTCTTAATACTTCACACACTCTTGCTTTGTCTCTACTTCAAGACTTTTACACATTGAACATTTAAGTGCTTGATCAATTAAAATCTCCTCCTTCTTCCCTTAAGCCCAGCTCGCCTTTTCTTGTATTTATACTCTCTTTCAATTTTGATTTTGTTTAAGTGAGAAAAATGAGGATTTTCTCCATAATTTTGGCTTAAATATACAAGAGTGAACGTTACTCGTTTTCCCTTGCCAGTAAGGTTAATTACTAAACATGGCATTCGTTGCACTTAAGCTAGTATCCATATTTCTTTACTACTAATTGACCATTCATTAGTTGTTAAGCATGAAATAGAGAAATGAGGTACTACATCCTCCTGTCTTAAAATAAAATTAGTCATCGAATTTAAAGATTACATGAATAGGTGAGGATAATTTGCTCACATCTATGACTCTAGCTCCCAAGTAAGCTTGCCGCGATGTGATTCTTCTCATCACACCTTACCAAAGGTATCTCTTTATTCCTTAACAGTTTGATGGCATAGTCCACGACGCGGTTAGGTTGAGGTTGAAAGGAGAGATCATCTGCAACTTCTACCGTACCCGAGAGGATAGGTTGAAAAGAATCTGATACATACTTCCGGAGTTGAGATACGAGGAACACATCATGAAGCCCAGATAATGAAGGTGGCAATGCCAACTGAAGGTGCTGCATGTTCAGCTCTTTCTGATCAAACAAATATTTCAAAATCTTGTGATCATTAAACATTTCAAAGTGTACTCCGTATAGGTAGTGTCACCACACTTTGAGTGCAAAAACGATTGCAGCCAATTCAAGGTCATGCACCGGGTAATTTTCCTCATGGGTTTTCAAATGATAAGATGCATAAGCTACCACTTGTCTAATTTTCATTGAACACATCCCAACCCTTTCTTAAAAGAATCATAGAAGACTTCATATTTATGATAAGAATCAAGAATCACTAGAACTAGAACGGTTGTCAACTTTTATTTTAACTTCTAAAAACTCCAGTCACACTTTGAATCCCAACAAAATAGAACTTCCTTGCGAGTGAGTCTGGTCAAGGGTAATGCCAATTGAGAAAATCTCATGATGAACCTTTGATAATACCCAGCTAACTCTAAGAAACTCCTAACTTCAGATGCATTCTTAGATTTTTACCAATTTATCACCGCTTCTACCTTCGAAGGGCCTAGAGCTACACCTCCTTGAAAAATCACATGTCCAAGGAATTTGACTTTCGACATCCAAAATTCACACTTACTGAATTTTGCAAAAAAGTTTTTTCTCGCAAAACAGATAACATAATCCTTAGATGCTCGACGTTCTCTTATGGAGTACGAGAGTAAATCAAGGTATCATCTATGAAGATCACAACAAAATGATCTAAATACAGTTGGAACACTCGATTCATGTAATCCATAAAGATAAATGGAGTATTTGTCACTCAAAAAGGCATTACTAAGAACTCGTAGAGCCCATACCAGATCTTGATTGCGTTCTTCAGTGTATCAAAACTCTTCACTTGAATCTGATGGTACCCTGACCGTACATCAATCTTTGAGAAAACACTGGCTCCTTTCAATTAATCTAGGAGGTCATCAATCCTAGGCAGAGGATACTTATTCTTGATAGTGACTTTATTCAATTGATGGTTAATGCATAGTCACATACCACCATCTTTGTTTTTCACTAACAAGACATGAACACCCCAAAGAGATACACTTAGGAGAATAAAATGTTTTTTTTAATAACTCTTCTAATTGGTTCTTTAACTCCATTAACACAAATGGAGACATACAGTACGATGTGATGGAAATTGGAGTAGCTTTTAGAACTAGATTTATGGAAAATTCCAATTCTCTTTTAGGAGGTAAATAAGTTACATCCTCTGAGAATGCATCAGGGAATTCACATACTACCCGAATTAACGAGGTATCCTTTTTCTCATTCAAATCCAAGGTGAGAATCAAGAGAAAATATTTATCTTTCTCAAACAGACAACTGATCATATTTATTGTACCTTCCAAAAGCGTGGACATCACGTCATTTGAGGTAGCCTCTTCGGCGAGTAAGAATATAACCTTCTCCTTATAGCCAATGTATACAGAATTGGTGGAGAGCCAATCCATTTCTAATGCCACATCAATCCTCTTGAAAGGAAATCATATCAAATCAATCAAGAAAAACACGATCATTCACAGACATCGAGCAATTCTCACACACTCATTGAGTTTCTACATTGCTATGCGTCAGAATGGGGACTACCATCAGAGACGGTAGGAGGATTGCTTCTAATCCATGTCTTTACATACACTTGGTGGAAATGAAGGAGTGTGATGCTCCACAATAAAAAAGGACAAACAAAGGTTGGCAATACATATATCACGTACCAACTATCAAGTCCCTGTTGCCCTTGGCTTTCTTAGCGTCAAAGGTATAAACTCTGCCGGTTCCAACTAATAATTTTCCTGAAGACTCTTGAGATTTTTTTCGAGGACAATCTCTCACCATGTGGCTCACCTCTCTTGGAAATGATAACATCTAAACTCTCCAGAATGACATCTCCCAAAATGAGGCCTTTTACACATTGACATTGCGATGGTTGCACTAGTCTCACATCTTGAGCTTGTTTTCCTTTAGAAAGAGATCCTTTAGGCTTCAACTGATGGCTAGCCTTACCATGATTCTTCTGACTCTACCTTGCCTGATCCCTTTCTGCATGAATTTTCTTTAAACTATTTTCAGCAACGTAGCATTGTTGCAACAACTCTATAAAGGTGTCGAACCATTATTGAGTGATTCTATGCTCAAACTCCCATACGATCCCAAACTTAAATTGGTTGATCTTCCACATATCATCAGGAGCATATAAGGCTTGACTAGAATAAGCTACCATGTCTTCGAACTCTTATGCGAACTCAAGCTGGTGCTAAAACTATAATTTATTTTGAGCCCTTAAACTATTAGGAAAGTATTTATCCAGAAATACAACACTGAAATGTTCCCAATCCTTTGGAACACCCTGAGTGGTCATACGAGCCAAAACACTAGTCCACCATCTTGTTGTAGAACCTCTTAGCATATGAAGAGAAAATGTTACTTTCTCCTCCTCACTATATGGATGCACATGGAAGATTCACTCCATGCTAGTGAGCCAGTCATTTTCCAAGAGAGGATTGAGATTGCCTTCAAATTCATAGGGATTCATCCGGTAGAAATCCTAGAAACTTCGATTTTCCACACTCCGGGGTAGACCGAGGTTGCGCACCACCTTGCATTTGCTGCATTATCTGTATTATAAACTCCTGTTGTTATTGTTGTTGTTGTTGCATCTGAAGCTGATGCTGCTGATGTTGGAGCATCATCTGAGCCCATATGCTCCCATAATTTCCAAATCCATGGTCTGATTCCACATTTTGGGCACGAGTGCCTGTAGGCCTTCTACATCCTCGTGGTCGCTCAACCATGATCTTGCTTGTCACACATATATACATTAATTTGATGAGGCATGATACTACATATTATGACAGTAATGATCATGCCAATAATACACACATATGAGGAAGAATAAATGACTAATGATGTCTCATGGGTGGGTCGAGAATCGGGCTGCTCTGATACCAACTAAAATACACTGAAAAATATGCATATGAAATCATACCATTAAAAGCATAATACATGGTACTAAATACAATAGTATCTAGATGGCATCTGATATATGTACAATACAAGGTAAAAAATAAAGTACATATATGCATACTAGATGTCAATAAAAAAGACTAAACAGAGAAACACAACATAAACACAAGAAATGGGTAATAAGGTATTCAAATCCTTCAGGCCATATTTCATTTTCCTTTGTTTTATCCCGAGCTAACTGAAATTTTAAACATGGGGTGAGATATAACTATTTTAGTGGAGTTCTAAATACACCATAAGTCTACTCGGTCACGGTGTTTTCATACTCTATTTTGTTCATGAAATCCTTTTCCAAACCTTGCATATCCTATGGTCAAGCAAGTCCAATAATTTTTTGTATCTAATTGATCTCATACGGTGTATTAATATCATTATTTGGGTTCATGCAACCCATGACCACATCGGGAGATAACTACTAATTGGGACATCTTTCTCCGACCAATACTTCTCACACAAGTTTGGACACATGTCACATATTCCCTGCTAAATGAGGAACGTCTCTCCCCAACCACCGCTTTTCATATAAGCCTAATCACGAGTAACAAACTCCCTTCCCTATATGGAACGTCTATCCCAAGCCACCGCTCCTCATATTAGCTTGGTCACATGGCACTGACTTCCACACTAATCTTTCCACTATGGCTAAATTTATGGTACTACCTACCTCCATAAGTTGACCACTCTACCGTTATGGGTAACAAGTTCTCATACATCAATAAAGATCCTTGATATTCTCCACACATCCATAGGCTTGGTTTTCTTCAAAAAATATCATTCACGATACACATAAAATGAAAATAAGACTACATATCTGAATAACTCAACACCAGGTGATCTCTAATAACCTAGGGTTTTCCTCACTTTAGGTTTTTCTTTTTTCTTTAGTTGACTAGGAACTTATCACCGTTCTCAATTATACACAATAATATGTTATTTTCATTTCTTTAACATAGAAACATAACATTCATACATAGCAATACATTGACAATCCAAGTTTACCACTTAAATTCATACAAGATAAGGTAAGCAAATGAAATGATCAAAGGTGTAGAGGGTGTAACCGATACACAAAACATGTAACCGGATACATACCTTAATGTCATACTCCAAATTTGTCCTACCTGTGTATAACTTTCATTTGTACATCCACCCACTAACCATTACTCAAAAAAATCTAAAAATATGTCTCTTTCCTTTTGCCTAAGTCTGTGTTTCATTTGAGGATATCAATTTAAGTATGTGTGCGATGAAGGTTGGAGTTCATCTAGTTGTGACCTAATCTTGGTCAGACAAAGTTTGTTTCAAGATCAAGGCCAGGGTGTGATTGGTTCAAGTGGTTGTGTCTGGAGTCTCAATGCAGGTTGTCTGTGTTTGAATCCATTTATCAGGCCGTGTTCAGATGGTGCATGTTGGAGAATCATATATAAGTTGTTCTTTTCAATCAATAATGCAAGTGGCAAGTTTTAGAGGATTGATGTAGAGATTGACTCGTGGTTGATTTTATCTAGTTTCTATCCAATTCAAATTCCGTTTCTATTTCTATTCAATTCCACTTCAATTTTGGTTTCCAAGTTTTAATTCATTTCAATAACCAATCCATTCATTCCAATTCATCAAAATTCATTTCATTATCCATTTACTATCCATTTCCAAATATCCATTTTTCATTCAAATCCAATTACCTTGTTTTATCTTTTCATCATTCATTATCCATTAATATCCAATTATCCACATCCAATCCATTACAAGATCCATGTGATAATTCAATTTTAAGTTCAATCCATTTTTTAACCTCATTTTATTTCATATTCAAAACCAAACCCATATCAATTTATGACCATTCTTTGATGTATTTCAAGTTCCAAATTCATTGTAATTCATTGAAATTATCATTCAAGAAAGTCAAGTCCAAATAAAAGAGGGTGGCAATAGTACATTTCAAGCCCAATCAAATTTTCATTACAACAATTCATCCCATTTACATTAAATCATTACACACAAAAAATAACAAAAACAAAAATGGAAAAGGAAAAATGTAGCTCATGGAAGTTGTCAAGCCATTAGACCCCACCAACATACCACAGCAATATCATAAACAACCTCACCACCAAACCGTACCATTTCCATGCATCGCATCATTCCACGCAAACCAGCAAGTCACGCCAAACCGACCTATGCCTCCAGCCACAAATAAACTGTATAATAAAGCCAGCCACTCTTCAAATAAGACGTTGTAACCGTAATTCCACATTGTTACATCAACAACGACATTTCAAAACAAAGCCACGCGAAGAAAACAACATAACTTGCTACAAATTTGTACCTTACTGCAAACGAAAACAACATCTCACTGCTCCAACCAACAACATCTGCCACAAGCAACAACGACGTTTCAACAACGACAAAAAGCAGCAGTGAAAACAACATCACACAACCATATCAGACAAAGAGAGTGTACCATAAAACTTAGAAAACAAGTTTGTTGGTAGGAAAAAAAGGGGATGCAGAGAGAAATAAGAGGAGAACAACATATCTCAAACCTTGGGAACACCCTCCATCAACCTCTCCTTCTTCCCTCCGTCTGCTCGCTATTCACCCTCACCAAACCGTATTCAACCGAACCAACCTTCATCACAAACTCTAAAAACACCTTCAACTGCCATAAAAAAAAACCTTCACCACCAAACACTTTGCTCTGCCATCGAAAATCCTCACTCTCCCACCGTGAAATTTCCACCACTCTTCAATCATCCTTGCCCACAAACTCATTCTGTTTCAACCATTGATTTCCACCATCACCTTTTCACCGCCGTGAACAACAACAAATGCTTCAACTCTGAAAAACCGCAACAATACTTACGTATTCACCACCGACACCGCGCCACCACAAAATCAGAGTCAATGACGAGTGTGTGGATGAACCCGAACAAGAGGGAGCAAATCGCGGCTGAGATCGAAACGGCGAGAGAGAACGCATCGTGAGAGACTCAGAAAAATTAAGGGAGGCGAACCGCAAACGGAAATGATGCGAGAGTGAGTGTACGTATTGGATTAGAGATCAGTTTCCTCATGTTGCTTGAACATTGGTGTGTTCGTTTCCAGTAAACCGTGCGATGAGAGTTTTTCTGTTTCTTTTGGAACTATGTTGCGGCTGAGATAGGGTTTCATGACCCTTTCCCCTTTTGACTTAAACCGGACCGGGTTTGGACCTAAAGTGGTCCGACTTGGATTTCTTTGCTTTCTGGGCTTAACCCTTTCTCTTAAAAAACATTCCAAGCCCATGTTTATTTGCTGTTTTGTTTTAAGTTTCTTTATTTATTCAATTATTTTGGTTTTAATTGCTATTTTAAAAAATATATGTAAATAATTTTTTTTAATGTTTTGTAATTATTTTGTTAAAAACTGTTTATATAATTTATTAATTATTTTACTACAAATTTGGTTATTTATTTTTATAAAACTTATTATTTTTTATTTAATTCTTGATTAACATTTTGTAAATTATACTTCATTAGATATTTTGTTAATTATCTTTAAACATTATTTTCTTTTCTTGTTATATATTGGTTACCATTTTGTTTAGATTTATTTATGGATTTATCTTTTCATTTCATCTTGATTTTCATTTTCGACTTTATTTCAATTTTATTTTGGCCAATGATATCAAAAACATCACGATTTGTTGATTTATTTCAAATAGATCTATAATCTTGGTTAATATGAGGCCTATTTATTTTTCTTTTCGATTTATTTGTTTTTACCATTCATTTTGGGTCAATGAAAACCAAACATCAAAGATTTATCGATTTTCGATTTAAAATCTTCATAAAGGTGAGACCTTTTTTCTTTTTTCTCGATTTTATTTCATTTTCTTATGATTTTCATTTCACATTTTCTTTTATTTTCACTTTTGGTCATTGAAAGTAAAAAATCATAGCTTATTGATTTCTCGACTAAGTCTTGATTAAGACGAGACCAACTTTATTATATCTTGTTCATTTTTATCTTTATTATATTTGTTCATATTATTCATACTTATTCATCTAACCATTTTCTTTGTTCATAATTTAATCAAAAAACATTAACAAATATCGAAACCCTAAAACAATAATTTGATGGACTGTTGGTTACTATACTTCGCTTGGAGATTTGGTTCAAGACTTAGTTTAGGACACCTTGCACACACACGGCTTTCTCTTGGGCTACCTTTCAATGATACCCTTTATTTCATGTCATCCCTTGTAATTTACATGTACCCCGCTCCCTATTCCGATGTACGCATTTAGTTTTCTTTTGATTGTGGTTTGTTTACTAGGAGCACCCCTAGGGACTAGCATAGACAACCCATTTTCAAACTAATCCTCGATTCGTCGTCGAGCCATTTTCAAACAAACCCATTTTCAACCAAACCTCGATTCGTCGTCGAGCCGTTTTCAAATCAACCTCTAACCAAATCCTTTTTCAAACCAAACTCTTTTCATAACAAATAAACCCTTGATCCAACGTCAAACGGATTTTTATAATCAAACTTCAAAAACAACTAACAAATATCGCAACTCTTTTAAGGTGAAAATTTGGGGTTCAAGTCTTTGATCTTCCTTCGATTGTTTGGGTGCGAGTTCTCTTACTCGTGTGTGAGCAATTGACGCCTCTTCTTTTAACGAATCAAATCCTTTTCAAAATAACCAAGCGCATACAATAAACCCTTGATCCCACGTCAAGCGGACTTTCATAATCAAACCTCAAAACGACTAACAACTATCGAAACTCTTTCAAGGTGAAAAATGGGGGTTTAAGTCTTTGATCTTCCTTCGATTATTTAGGTGCGAGTTCTCTTACTCGTGTGTGAGCAATTGACGCCTCTTTTAAAAATCAACCACCTCCCTTGTTTCGTGGGCGTACCACGAACTACGACTGCTCTGATTCTTTATTCTCATCCGAGTAAAGATACGTAGGCACAAGATTGCGATGATCTTGGCGAGCACACTACCATCTTTTTCCGTCAAACCCCATAGTCGAACTACAATTGCTCTGATTCCTCATTCTCGTCCGAATGAGCATACGTAGGCCCAAGGTCGCGATGATCTTGCCGAGCACCCTATCCTTAAACCACCATTTCCCCCTTAGCACCTTTTCCTTTTATCTTATCGTTTCGCATTTATTTTAGAGAAGAAAACAAACAAGCTTAGCTAACGAGCATCGCGATTCGAATCAAGAGGTTCCCGTTGAGTACAACGGACGTGAGGGGGTGCGCGTACCTTCCCCTCACGTAACCGACTCCCAAACCCAGAATGTGGTTGCGACGACCATGTTCTTATCCTCCCTTAAAGGTTTTCTCGATATTTTCCTTTCCCTCTTTTGGGATAAATAAAGTTTGGTGGCGACTCTGTCGAACCGTTCCGCGCCTTTCGTGCGAAGGGTCGTGTCTTTGATCAAGTGATTTTTTCGAGGTGCGACAGATGGCGACTCTGCTGGGGATAATTTTCTCCATGCAAGAGAGAGTCAATCTTATCTTGATTCGAATCGCGAGCTCTTTAGCTTTGTTTGTTTATTTTCTTCTCGTTTATTCGTTTGCTTACTTACTTGCTTTCCTATTTCCTTATTTGTGTTACCTTTTGTGACATTGTTGGGTTGTTCTGACATTGGGAACTTTGTGAGGCGGCTCTACACCCGAGTCGAGAAAAACCTTAGGATTAGGATGGTGGTTGTGTAGTGTAGGGTTGCATGTCTCTTCCGCGTGAGTTAAAGCGAAAACCCCGCTTAGAGTAGATTCCCTTGGAGATATTATTGTTGTGGTGAAACTTTGCCATGGCGGTAATATTTTTGAGGTGAGTTGTTGATCCCAAGGACCATTAACCCATTTATCCATGGTGGTTGGTAGTGTTAACTCCTTGTGGGTTAATGCGAACGCCCCAATCAGATGAGATCCCTTTAACGTATTACTTCCTGACAGTAATATTCTCGACCTCGATCTAGGATTCTGAGAACCTGCTTAGAACCTGTGTGTCGATGGTTGTGTAGTGGACGCCTCCGAGGAATCTTTCTCGTGGGGAAGAAATGAAGACCTCACCTAGACGAGATTATTTCGAGGATATTATAATCAGATGTCTCTTCGTCTTGGTTATAATGTGTCGAAATATATCCATAACTCTAGGCACCTACCTGTCTTAGAAACCTACCCGTGGGCTTTCTTGATCCTAGTTGTGGTTCTTGACCCGTTCCTCCAGCCAACCTCAAAACTGTTTGAAGCTGTTTGATCCTACCATCCTGGATCTTGTATCTTGCATTGCATCTCATGTCATTGCATTGCATCACATCTGTTATGCATCTTGCATTGCATTTTCAACCTCAGAATCTCACTCCACCTTCCTTCCTTCTCCAGTAAATCAAGCTGATTCCTTGACACCAGTATGCAACTCGAGCCAATACTAGACGAATGATGGAGCAGATTCAACAAGAGCAAGCCGCCTTCAGAGAAGAGTTGGACTCTATCAAAGGAAAGATCGATCAGATTCTCGAAACTATCATGATGGACAGAAAGGAGGAAGAATTGCGCGAAGCTGCTGCTGCCAACAACACTGTGCCTGTTCAAGTATCTACCTCAAGGCTCTCTATTCCTGTTCCCAACCCCATCACTTATGGGATACCAATGGACTTCGCTCCTGCCACATCTCAACCACTTCCAACATCTGGAGTTACTGTTAGTGCCATTCCGCAAGCCAAACCTATTGTCGCTCAGATTCCTATTCCTCATGCTGAAGAAAATCTCCTAGATCAGTATAATGAGGTACAGAACTACCATGCTGCTATCCCAATTGTCAATCCTACTGCTGCTTAGGATTCTAAAGCTATCAAGATGTATTGTGATCTAGCTGAGAAACTCCGAGTCATGGAGGGACGCAACTCAACTTCTTTGAATGCTCTGGATATGTGCTTGGTGCCAGATGTTGTTATTCCTCCCAAATTTAAAGTGCAAGAATTCCCAAAGTACAAAGGTCTCAGTTGTCCTCACATCCATCTGAAGACGTACTGCCGCAAGATGGCTGCCTATGCCAAAGACGAAAAGCTGATGATCCATTGCTTCCAAGACAGCTTGTCTGGGGCATCTCTTGAGTGGTATATGCAGCTGGAGCGTAGCAATATGCGCACTTGGGATGAGCTAGCTGATGCATTTATCAAGAAATACAAATACAACACTGACCTTGCTCCAAACCGTACTCAACTTTAGAGTATGGCTCAAAGGACAACGAATCCTTTAAGGAGTACGCGCAACGCTGGAGAGAGCTAGCTGCAAGGGTGCATCCACCTCTTGTTGATCGTGAACTGATTGACATCTTTATGGGTACTTTGCAAGGCCAATACTATGAGAAGCTGATTGGTAGTGTTTCTGTTGGATTCTCTGATTTGGTAATCGTCGGTGAGAGAATCGAAAAAGGTCTAAAGAGTGGAAGGATCCAAGGAGGATCTAGCAGTCAGTCTCAAGCCAAGAAGCCCTTCAATAGATACAAGAAAAAAGAGGGTGAAACAAATGTTGTCTCTGCTCAGAAAGGGCAAGCTCAACAACAAGCTCCTGCTCTAATGCCTTATCAAATCCCTTACTTCCAGTATCCATATGTTGCTGCTGTGCAATACGCTCCAATGCCTTATCAGCCAACAGTTCAAGCTGTTCAAGCTCCAATGCCTCAACAACAGGCTCCTCAGCAACAATCACACAATTAACAAGGGTATCAGTATCCTCCTCAATATCAACAACAGAGAGCTGCTCAACAACGTCAGCCTAATTAACAAAGGACAAGGAGGCCTGATAGAGACTTTGATCGTCTGCCAACATCATATGCTCAGATCTTTGCTCAATTGATGGAGAAGAGGGCAATCGCTCTGAGGGACCTAGCTTCTCCAACTGTCATTCCCCCAGATTATGATGTTAATGCTCATTGCGAGTTTCATTAGGGTGCTCCAGGGCACACGATTGAGGACTGCAGAGCTTTCAAACACAATGTTCAAGACATGATCGACTCAAAGTTTCTCACGTTCAATGGGAGGGCTCCAAACGTCATCAAATACCCTATGCCGCCGCCAAACTAGTGCCAGCATCAAGTCAAGTCAAGTCAAGTCAAGTCAAGTCAAGTTTATTCCCCGAAGAAGGCAGTCATGTTGCCATCCCATCATTTGCATTCTTGTTATTTTGCTTTTGTTTGTTTAAGTACTGTATGCTATAAACATTGTCGTTTGTATTTGGTTTTCTTAATGTAGTGACTATGCATGTTTTGAATCAGTTATGTCGTATTAACTCATTTTTTTTCCATTTACTGCAAAACACTGACACATTTATCCACTTCACTCTCTATATCAAACTGTTGTTAGCAATGATTGGAGGGAGGATGATGAAAGCGAAATACCCATAATTCCAAAATGTATGCTTTCGAATAAAATCTCTTCGATGATGTACAGGCATTGTTTCAACCCCCAAACACTGGAGAGACAAGGAGTTAATCCCTAGTAAACCATTTCGAGCCTAGAAGTAGCAGTTTCCTTCGGATATACAAAACCTTACACTCAACCTGGGGCAGGGTAGTGTTCAGTTAATCCAATTACGCACTCAAATCACTAAGTAAAATTCCACAAGACATGACGGTTGTTCATCAAAAACCCATGACTTGGCAGTCACAATCCTCCAATAAAAAAAACCAAAAAAAAAATCAAAAGCCTACTAAGTCGAGCACCTCAAAGGAGACTTAGGCAAAAATCAAGGAAATCCCGATGGACTCGAAAAGCAAAGTTAGTCCATGCAAAAGATAGGGGTCAAAAAACAAAAAGGCCCTCGAATCCTCAACAAAAACAAAATAAGATTTAGTGACCACCATCTCAAAGGGTCACTAACATCCATCAAAAACAAAATAAGGTGACTGCCATTTCGAGCATACCTTAAATCATTACGCTTACACCGTTAACCCTTTTGGAAGACAAACACATGTGAATTAACTGAACGTAGGACTGGAGATCATCATGTTGGGGTGGGTACAAATCAAGTTTTGAGCCTTATACCCTTTGTTTCAAATAACCATGAACCAGACCACGTTATAACTCTCAAAAGACCTAATTGAGGCGGGGTTTATTCTGAAAGCATACTATCGCAAGGTTATGTAAACTGACTCCCCATATTTGCTAATCTTCAGCATTGGTGTCATTCTCCTTGCTATATCTTTCACACCATCAAAATCAGCACACGTTTGGGCTAACGATCCATTCGTCTCACTATCACGACACTCCAATAAACGACTATTTTTCAAAACTTGCATGAGTATTACATTAAGATTACCATTTGTGAACGTGCAATTTTAACGGCAAATCAGTGCTAGACATCAAAGCAATTCCAACAAGGGGCAATCAAAGAGGAATTTGAATTTTCAGTGGTGCCAACCCGAAGCAAGACTCCCTTAAAACCCTCAGGCTGGGGCAAGTCTTTCAGCAGCTCAATCAGGGGCAAGCCACCTCAAACCACATCAAAGTTTATCTTCCAAAGATCAAGTCGTTTCAGAACTGGTTAATCAGGGGAAGACCATTACTATGTTCAGGCTGGGGCAAGACCCATTGCAGTAGGCAAATCCTTTCTGTACCTTCAACTTGGACAAGCAGACCTTGCTAGACACTGACAATCACCGAGTTCAGAGCAAGCACAATCTTCATGAGTCGATCACGTCGCTACGCTCAGTTTCAAGTTGTCCTGACCCAAGCATAAGAGTTATGGTCTTCTCAGAATGACTTAATCAATCATGTGATCAGATTCGAGGCATCAAGAGCATCTTCGTCTGCTTCGATCATGGCGTCTTCAAAGAACTGAGTGTCGAGGAAATCAAACACTCCCCCACCCGAAGTCCAATCCGCATTGGCAACTACCAAAAGTCCACCACGCTGGCACCTTTAAAACATATCCAATCACCCGTCTACATCATATACATCATACACATCATGTTCGACATTATAAACATCATATGCATCATATGCATACCCCAAAAAACCAAATCATACTTCCCCAGCACTTGCATCTCCGCGCGTCAGCATTTGCGTTGCACATCATTACAAAATAAAGCATTCGTATATGCATAGATCAAGATCCAGGATCTATCTCGAGATTTCAGGATGATCTTCAGCCTAGCCAGGGGTATCTTCAGTCAATCCGTGGGCGTTCCTCACTAAGTTGAATCTCAAGAGTGCAAGATGATCATCAGCCCATCCAGGGGCATCTTCTGTAAATCCGTGGGCGTTCCTCACGAAGTTGTTCAACCTTTTGTTGACCAAGCTCAAGACAAGATTTCAAAGCAATCTTCAGCCCAGTCAGAGGCATCTCCTTCAAGTCCTTGGGCGTTCCCCAGTGAGTTGGTCCTTTTAACCTTTTGTTGACAAGGATGGTGTTCCTTAGTGACTTCTTTGCTTCAACCTTTTGTTGATGTCTCCAAATAAGCCTCACTCATCATATCCCCAGCAAACTTGACCTTTTGTCAATTGCCTTACAATCATCCTTTTGGTGATAGCCGAACCCTGTCAACTCAATTCAACCTGTATCCTTTTGGTGTTGGTCAATCCTCAAAATTAGAAACTTACTATCATCCTTTTGGTGGTAGTCTTTCATGTTTTCAACTTAACCTGCATCCTTTTGGTGCCGGTCCTCGCAAGTAGGAAGTTTCTATCATCCTTTTGGTGGTAATAGCTTGTATTGATCCGTCATCCTTTTGGCGTCGTCGATCCGTGAACCTTTGGTCTGTGTATCATCCTTTTGGTGAATGACAACTTTGTTAATGTTTTGCTTGCTATTATCCTTTTGGTAATAGCAGGTTTTGACCTCATTTTCATCCTTTTGGTGGAAGGGTCTGTGTGTGTGTGCCCTATTATCCTTTTGGTAATAGCAGGCTTTGACCTCATTTCTATCCTTTTGGTGGAAGGGTCTGTGTGTGTGTGCCCTATTATCCTTTTGGTAATAGTAGGCTTTGACCTCATTTTCATCCTTTTGGTGGAAGGGTCTGTGTGTGTGTGTGCCCTATTATCCTTTTGGTAATAGCAGGCTTTGACCTCGTTTTTCATCCTTTTGGTGGAAGGGTCTGTGTGTGTGTGTACCATATTATCCTTTTGGTAATAGCAGGCTTTGACCTCATTTTTAGCCTTTTGGTGGAAGGGTCTGTGTGCGTGTGTGCCCTATTATCCTTTTGGTAATAGCAGGCTTTGACCTCATTTTCAGCCTTTTAGTGGAAGGGTCTGTGTGTATGTGTGCCCTATTATCCTTTTGGTAATAACAGGCTTTGACCTCATTTTCATCTTTTTGGTGGAATGGTCTGTGTGTGTGTGCCCTATTATCCTTTTGGTAATAGCAGGCTTTGACCTCGTTTTCCATCCTTTTGGTGGAAGGTTCTGTGTGCGTGTGTGCCCTATTATCCTTTTGGTAATAGCAGGCTTCGACCTCATTTTCATCCTTTTGGTGGAAGGGTCTGTGTGTGTGCCCTATTATCCTTTTGGTAATAGCATACTTTGACCTCATTTTCAGCCTTTTGGTGGAAGGGTCTGTGTGCGTGTGTGCCCTATTATCCTTTTGGTAATAGCAGGCTTTGACCTCATTTTCAGCCTTTTGGTGGAAGGGTCTGTGTGTATGTGTGCCCTATTATCCTTTTGGTAATAGCAGGCTTTGACCTCATTTTCATCCTTTTGGTGGAAGGGTCTGTCTGTGTGTGTGCCCTATTATCCTTTTGGTAATAGCAGACTTTGACCTCGTTTTCCATCCTTTTGGTGGAAGGGTCTGTGTGTGTGTGTGTCCTATTATCCTTTTGGTAATAGCAGGCTTCAACCTCATTTTCATCCTTTTGGTGGAAGGGTCTGTGTGTGTGCCCTATTATCCTTTTGGTAATAGCAGGCTTCGACCTCATTTTCATCCTTTTGGTGGGAGGGTCTGTGTGCGTGTGTTACTATCATCCTTTTGGTGATAGGTCTGTCATCCTTTTGGTGTTAGATTCTATTGTTATCATCCTTTTGGTGGTAACGACATTTGCAAGTTATTCAGTGTTTACTCGAGGGGTGACATTGATCCATCATTTCACTTCCCGAGCATTTTCTTTCTTTTCGGACAAATTTGTGATCTTCTTCATATCTAATTGTCTTCTACCTCGAAAGAATGAACGCCGTAGCAGTTCATCTTACTGGGTTCAAGCCAATTAGATAGGGGCATCTGTCATACACCAAATTTATCCTACCTGTGTATAACTTTCATTTGTACATCCACCCACTAACCATTACTCAAAAAAATCCAAAAATATGTCTATTTCCTTTTGCCTAAGTCTGTGTTTCATTTGAGGATATCAATTTAAGTATGTGTGCGATGAAGGTTGGAGTTCATCTAGTTGTGACCTAATCTTGGTCAGACAAAGTTTGTTTCAAGATCAAGGCCAGGGTGTGATTGGTTTAAGTGGTTGTGTCCGGAGTCTCAATGCAGGTTGTCTGTGTGTGAATCCATTTATCAGGCCGTGTTCAGATGGTGCATGTTGGAGAATCATATATAAGTTGTTCTTTTCAATCAATAATGCAAGTGACAAGTTTTAGAGGATTGATGTAGAGATTGACTCCTGGTTGATTTTATCTAGTTTCTATCCAATTCAAATTCCGTTTCTATTTCTATTCAATTCCACTTCAATTTTGGTTTCCAAGTTTTAATTCATTTCAATAACCAATACATTCATTCCAATTCATCAAAATTCATTTCATTATTCATTTACTATCCATTTCCAAATATCCATTTTTCATTCAAATCCAATTACCTTGTTTTATCTTTTCATCATTCATTATCCATTAATATCCAATTATCCACATCCAATCCATTTCAAGATCCATGTGATAATTCAATTTTAAGTTCAATCCATTTTTTAACCTCATTTTATTTCATATTCAAAATCAAACCCATATCAAGTTATGACCATTCTTTGATGTATTTCAAGTTCCAAATTCATTGTAATTCATTGAAATTATCATTCAAGAAAGTCAAGTCCAAATAAAAGAGGGTGGCAATAGTACATTTCAAGCCCAATCAAATTTTCATTACAACAATTCATCCCATTTACATTAAATCATTACACACAAAAAATAACAAAAACAAAAATGGAAAAGGAAAAATGTAGCTCATGGAAGTTGTCAAGCCATTAGACCCCACCAACATACCGCAACAACATCATAAACAACCTCACCACCAAACCGTACCATTTCCATGCATCGAATCATTCCACGCAAACCAGCAAGTCACGCCAAACCGACCTATACCTCCAGCCAGAAATAAACTGTACAATAAAGCCAACCACTCTTCAAATAAGACGTTGTAACCGTAATTCCACATTGCTACATCAACAGCGACATTTCAAAACAAAGCCACGCGAAGAAAACAACATAACTTGCTACAAATTTGTACCTTACTACAAACGAAAACAACATCTCACTGCTCCAACCAACAACATCTGCCACAAGCAACAACGACGTTTCAACAACGACAAAAAGCAGCAGTGAAAACAACACCACACAACCATATCAGACAAAGAGAGTGTACCATAAAACTTAGAAAACAAGTTTGTTGGTAGGAAAAAAAAAGGGGATGCAGAGAGAAATAAGAGGAGAACAACATATCTCAAACCTTGGGAACACCTTCCATCAACCTCTCATTCTTCCCTCCATCTGCTCGCTATTCACCCTCACCAAACTGTATTTAACCGAACTAACCTTCATCACAAACTCTAAAAACACCTTCAACAGCCATAAAAAAAAACCTTCACCACCAAACACTTTGCTCTGCCATCGAAAATCCTCACTCTCCCACCGTGAAATTTCCACCACTCTTCAATCATCCTTGCCCAGAAACTCATTCTGTTTCAACCATTGATTTCCACCATCACCTTTTCACCGACGTGAACAACAACAAATGCTTCAACTCTAAAAAACCGCAACAATACTTACGTATTCACCACCGACACCGCGCCACCACAAAATCAGAATCAATGGCGAGTGTGTGGATGAACCCAAACAAGAGGGAGCAAATCGCGGCTGAGATCGAAACGGCGAGAGAGAACGCATCGTGAGAGACTCAGAAAAATTAAGGAAGGCGAACTGCAAACGAAAATAATGCGAGAGTGAGTGTACGTATTGGATTAGAGATCAATTTCCTCATGTTGCTTGAACATTGGTGTGTTCATTTCCAGTAAACCGTGCGATGAGAGTTTTTCTGTTTCTTTTGGAACTATGTTGCGGCTGAGATAGGGTTTCATGACCCTTTCCTATTTTGACTTAAACCGGACCGGGTTTGGACCTAAAGTGGTCCGACTCAGATTTCTTTGCTTTCTGGGCTTAACCCTT
Source organism: Lathyrus tuberosus (assembly GCA_022829125.1). Classification (NCBI taxonomy): domain Eukaryota; kingdom Viridiplantae; phylum Streptophyta; class Magnoliopsida; order Fabales; family Fabaceae; genus Lathyrus; species Lathyrus tuberosus. The sequence goes on along the minus strand of JALAZF010000392.1, from coordinate 553,792 downwards.
TCTCTTAAAAAACATTCCAAGCCCATGTTTATTTGCTGTTTTATTTTAAGTTTCTTTATTTATTCAATTATTTTGGTTTTAATTGCTATTTTAAAAAATATTTGTAAATAATTTTTTTAATGTTTTGTAATTATTTTGTTAAAAACTGTTTATATAATTTATTAATTATTTTACTACAAATTTGGTTATTTATTTTTATAAAACTTATTATTTTTTTATTTAATTCTTGATTAACATTTTGTAAATTATACTTCATTAGATATTTTGTTAATTATCTTTAAACATTATTTTCTTTTCTTGTTATATATTGGTTATCATTTTGTTTAGATTTATTTATGGATTTATCTTTTCATTTCATCTTGATTTTTCTTTTTCGACTTTATTTCAATTTTATTTTGGCCAATGATATAAAAAACATCACGATTTGTTGATTTATTTCAAATAGATCTATAATCTTGGTTAATATGAGGCCTATTTATTTTTCTTTTCGATTTATTTGTTTTTACCATTCATTTTGGGTCAATGAAAACCAAACATCAAAGTTTTATCGATTTCCGATTTAAAATCTTGATAAAGGTGAGACCTTTTTTCTTTTTTCTCGATTTTATTTCATTTTCTTATGATTTTCATTTCACATTTTCTTTTATTTTCACTTTTGGTCAATGAAAGTCAAAAATCATAGCTTATCGATTTCTCGACTAAGTCTTGATTAAGACGAGACCAACTTTATTATATCTTGTTCATTTTTATCTTTATTATATTGTTCATATTATTTATTTTGTCCATATCATATTATTCATACTTATTCATCTAACCATTTTCTTTGTTCATACTTTAATCAAAAAACATTAACAAATATCGAAACCCTAAAACAATAATTTGATGGACTGTTGGTTACTATACTTCGCTTGGAGATTTGGTTCAAGGCTTAGTTTAGGACACCTTGCACACACACGGCTTTCTCTTGGGCTACCTTACAATGAGACCCTTTGTTTCATGTCATCCCTTGTAATTTACATGTACCCCGCTCCCTATTCCGATGTACGCATTTAGTTTTCTTTTGATTGTGGTTTGTTTACTAGGAGCACCCCTAGGGACTAGCATAGACAACCCATTTTCAAACTAATCCTCAATTCGTCGTCGAGCTATTTTCAAACAAACCCATTTTCAACCAAACCCTCGATTCGTCGTCGAGCCGTTTTCAAATCAACCTCTAACCAAATCCTTTTTCAAACCAAACTCTTTTCATAACAAATAAACCCTTGATCCAACGTCAAGCAGATTTTCATAATCAAACTTCAAAAACAACTAACAACTATCGCAACTCTTTTAAGGTGAAAATTGGGGGTTCAAGTCTTTGATCTTCCTTCGATTGTTTGGGTGCAAGTTCTCTTACTCGTGTGTGAGCAATTGACGCCTCTTCTTTTAACGAATCAAATCCTTTTCAAAATAACCAAGTGCATACAATAAACCCTTGATCCCACGTCAAGCGGACTTTCATAATCAAACCTCAAAACGATTAACAACTATCGAAACTCTTTCAAGGTGAAAAATGGAGGTTCAAGTCTTTGATCTTCCTTCGATTGTTTAGGTGCGAGTTCTCTTACTCGTGTGTGAGCAATTGACGCCTCTTTTAAAAATCAACCAACTCCCTTGTTTCGTGGGCGTACCACGAACTACGACTGCTCTGATTCTTTATTCTCGTCCGAGTAAAGATACGTAGGCACAAGATTGTGATGATCTTGGCGAGCACACTACCATCTTTTTCCGTCAAACCCCGTAGTCGAACTATGATTGCTCTGATTCCTCATTCTCGTCCGAATGAGCATACGTAGGCCCGAGGTCGCGATGATCTTGCCGAACACCCTATCCTTAAACTACCATTTCCCCCTTAGCACCTTTTCCTTTTATCTTATCGTTTCACATTTATTTTAGAGAAGAAAACAAACAAGCTTAGCTAACAAGCATCGTGATTCGAATCAAGAGGTTCCCGTTGAGTACAACGGACATGAGTGGGTGTGCATACCTTCCCCTCACGTAACCGACTCCCGAACCCAGAATGTGGTTGCGACGACCATGTTCTTATCCTCCCTTAATGGTTTTCTTGATATTTTCCTTTTCCTCTTTTGGGATAAATAAAGTTCGGTGGCGACTCTGTCGAACCGTTCCGCGCCTTTCGCGCGAAGGGTCGTGTCTTCGATCTAGCGATTTTTTCGAGGTGCGACACTTAACAAAATGGTATTTTTCCATATTCCAGGAATGGTAACCAATTACAAGCCAAAATAGAATGACGTTTTTCAAAAATTCAGAGGTGATAATTATATACACAAAATCTGTAACTGATTACAGACCCAAACACAATGATATTTTCTCCAAATTCGGAGGTGGTAACCGGATACACAAAACACGTTAACGGTTACAACATTCAAAAATGCCAGAAATAGTTAAAATTTTGACATGTAATCTGATCTTACCTGGATCAGACAGTTGTTCAGTTGCCAGCAACGTCGTATGGACTTCAGCTCCGGTGATGATGATACGGCGGGGGAGGGGGGAGGTGTACCTGCAAGGTACTCCGACGCTCAAGTAAGAAAGGGAGTAAGCAAGTACAGAAAAACAGGTGAGATTTAGAATATGTTGTGTGTAACCTGACCCTCTCAAGTGAGAGGGTATTTATAGAGATCCCCCAGCGCGGGGCCAACAGTTACTTGCATTGGGCTGGATTGCCAGGCCCAATCCAAGTAACTTCCAGGGCTTACGTTGCATAGTGAAGACCAGCACGTGGTCTTCGCCCTGGTGTAACGGTCCCTAAATCTCCAGAAGTAGGGCAGACCGATTCCTTCGGGAGTGGGAAGTTATAAGAGAATGTGTCCTCGCGGGGAAGAGCACGTGGGTGTTGGGGAGAGATGTGCCTGTAGGGCACATGCTCCTGTCCAACAGCCTTTACCTCGCGTGCCCGACGTCCAAGAGGACTGGGACGTGCCCGACACGGATGTGGCTTTGGCCTTGTTGTCTTTCGCTGGCCATTGGGCTTGGACCTGCCCGACAGCGAGGCAAGCGCTGGCCCAGTCCGGAACAGGAGCCCCCAAGTCGTTGCTCTGCGGTGTCAGAGTAATGACTTAGGGATCAACACCATGTCGAGGAAGTATCCCGTCGAGGAAGGGATTTTGAACGAGGAGCGGTTGGTCAAGCGGGCAGAAATAAGTCAACTCGCTCGTGCTAGTCTGGTCGAGTCTGGGCGACGTTGCGGGGATACGGGAAGCTTGAAACGAGGAGAATAGAAGGACGCGTGTTGGGGAACGAAGCGACATGCGTGGGAGAGCATGTGCCACGTGTCGCATCTCATCATTGCCTAGGGCGGCTACGCTAGGGTAGCGTAATCGATTGCCTAGGAGCCCTCGAGACTCGTGAGACCCTTATAAATAGGGCCCATCTCGTTTCATTTCCGTTTTCGCTCCCCCTTTGCTTAAACTTTCCCCTCTTTCGTTCTCTCTTCAACCACCATTCGCCGCCGCCGATAGCCACACCGAAACCCTACCGGAAGTACATTTGAAGTAAGTTTCTCTCTTTTTTCCTCTTTTGCTTGCATTTTTAGGGTGAATCTATGGTGAACTGATGAAGTTCCCATGGAAATCACGAAATATCCGGAGAAAACGGCGAAATTTCCTAATTTACTCGTTGAATCTTGCGGGGAGAGACGATGAAATCCCCGAGGACATGAAGAATGTCTCGGGGTCGTGAGATGAACATCTCTCAGTTCTTTTGTTGAGTATCCCGGGGATAGCTGACGAAATCCCCGGGGACACGAAGAATGTCATGGGGACGTGGGTCGAATATCTCGGGGTCCCGCCCAACGCCGCTCCCCACAGACCTGAGGACGGTCGCGGGTTCACGCTTCCCGACGTTCCTTCCTCGCCCTTTCACTTGATCAGCAGTGGAGGTGTGGATTTGATATGGGTCATCGAATTCACCATTTCCTTCTGCTTTTCAGGTAAATGGACGTATCACAAGTGGCCGAAGGATCTTTAGATACTTACGACGAGCCCGACTCACCTATGGCGGAGACGACCAACGCTGGGGAGAGGTCACCTGACGACTGGGCCTGCGAGGAGGCTGTAAACATGAACTCCCAGTTTATCGATTTGGACGAGGCCGGCATATTTTGCACCGTCGAGCACCGTCTAGTGGGTTCATCGAAGACGTGGAACGTGTTCAGGCCTTTGCCACATCATCGAATATGCTCGACATATAGCGGGATGCGGTTTCCCATATACGAGTTCATGTTCGACAAGGCGGGATGGCGTTTGCCCTTCACGGATTTTCACCAGTCAGTGTTTGTCTGACTGCGTTTGGCCCCTTCTCAACTCCACCCCAACTCTCTCACTTTCATCAGGGCTTTCGAGCTCGTGTACAAATACCTGAAGATCGGGGCGACTGTGCCCCTATTTTTCGCATTTTTCATCTTCAACGGCAGGCCGTCAACGGCAAGCATGGCTGGGTGTCCTTCAAGCAGGTGAGCAGCCTGTTTCACACTTATATGGACTCTGTACGAGATTTCAAGTACCAGTACTACCTCGTGAGGCCGGTCACAGTTGAGGCCATAAATTCAGTGTACCATCGGGTCGTCGAAGAAGTAGATGGGCGGCGAGAGGAGGCTCCTGTGCCCAGGATCCCGTTGTTCTGGACTGAAGAACACTTCAAGAGAGGAACAGACAACTATATTGTCAGCCCTGGTAAACTCTGTGAAGGGCATCGCTTGGCTCACGAGGCCATAGTCAAGTTCGTTGGTGGGTTTAACAAAGCCATGTTCGTGACGCCGAACGGGGACTTTCTTCTGGGCGACGACGGGGAGGTCTTAACGAAGCATCGATTGATCAACACTAGGGCTCTCCTCGAGACGTTTTTTGACGAGGAGGCTCTCGAGCTGTTAGGTGGGGTGGCCTCCCCGACCTGCCTTTCCCTTTGTCCTACTTTTCGAATTACTGTCCTCTTTGTTTTCTGTGCAGGTAAGATGTCGAGTGCCGAGGAGCGTCTCAAGAAACTGAAAAACACCTGTGCTTTGAAAAAGGGTCGGGTCGAACAACTCCGAGCATAGTATCCTGCCACGATTTCAGTGCCCACGGATTCTTTGACCTCTCCCCAAGGGAGTCAGTCTCCTAATAGCCAAGGGTCTCCGAAACGGCAACGCACAGACGGGCAGGTGGACGTCGACCTGACGGTTGAGAACAGTCCTCCCACTGAGAAGTTCATACTTCCTCCTTGTCACTTGAGGCCCCACTTCTTCTCGGGTGTCAACTCTCCAGGTATCCCTGCTGCCGAAGTCCAGGCCGTCCTGGGTGCTCCTCAAGCTTCGAGGAGGAAAGCCCTGCTTGAGGACTTGTCCACCGTTATGTGAGTTTGTTTGACGGCTTTAATCTTGAACGACGAGACTTGTCCAGCAGAAGAGCTGACCAGGCTACAAGAGAGGTTCCAGTCCGTTGTTGTCGAGGTGATAAAAGTGGGCAAGGAGCTGGCTGAGTGCAAAGAACTGAACCGAGTACAGGCCGAGCATCAGAAGCAACATGCTGAAAACCTGCAACAGATTGAGGAGAAGTGGAGAAAAGCCGTGGAGGGAAGGAAAAGCCTCTTGGAGAAGGTCGCTGAATTGGAAGATACTGCTCGCCCCGCCGAGGAAGAAACCGGGGAAGATAGATTGCTGACGTCGCGAGCAGCGTTGATTGCTACACTCCGAGAGACTGAGCAGGACATCCTTGTGGCCGCTGAAATAGGCTTCAAGAATGTTGTGCAGCAGCTTCAGATCCTTAACCCTGGCCTCATTACAGAGGGAGCCCACTCCAACTACGACGTGGTTGATGGTCGAATCGTGCGGCCGGTGGTAGAGGAAGAGGTTGACCGGGACGCGACCGGGCGTGAGCAGCCAGAGGGGACGGCCACAGAATAAGTTCTGTTTTCTTGTTTTGCTTAGCCTGCGAGCCATTTCATTTTATTTCTTTTGTTTGCCCGGCCTGCGTTCCAAGGCTTTTGGAATACTTGTAATATTTGTACAATGAGCTTTTTGCCCGGATTTATATTTTGATCGATGCGTTTATATGTGTGTGATGTTTACTTGTTTTGTTTGCGTGTGATGTTATTGTATTTGCTATACTTTGTTTATTTTTGTCTAAGTATATAGATTTTGGGGCTCACTCGACTTCGAAAATCCTCGACTGCGTGGAGAGCTGGTCGAGTGGCCGGAAGTGTATTCCGACCTTCAACGAGGCTAAGAGCTCGGTCGAGGTCTTAGCTTCGTGGCGTGAACTTTCCATCATGAGCTGGGTGTTCTGCCTGATTGGTACAACGACGGCGAACCTCGATCGAGGTATCCTCGTTGGATCAAAAGTCCTCCCGCACACACAACGCGGCCTTTGATCATCGTGTTCTGTATAGGGGTGTCGCGCTTGTACCCTAGTGCGTCCCCGTAACCGTGATGCTAGTATGTCACGGGCAGTGTTTAACTATAGTACAGTTTGAGTTTCTCAGCGTTCCATGGTCGAGCAAGTTCTTCCACGTGCAGATTTTCGAGGAAGTAGGCTCCTGTCCCCGTTTTCGCGCGGACGCAGTACGGGCCCTCCCAATTCGCGGCGAGTTTGCCTTCCCGCGAATCTTTCTGGTTCCTTCGTAGGATGAGGGTGCCTACTTGAAAATCACGTTTGATAACTTTGTCGTTATAACGTAAAGTTATTTTCTGTTTAAGTGAAGTTTCTCGGAGAGAAGCGCCCGAACGCGTCTCCTCAACAAAATCGAGCTCTTCCTTCAGGGCTTCGTTGTTCGCGTCTCCATCGAGGAGAGCTTCCGTCCTCCTCGAGGGTTCCCTGATCTCCACAGGGATCACCACTTTCATTTCGTAGGTTAGACGAAAAGGGGTCTCCCCGGTCGTGAAATGCGGGGTTGTTCGGTAGGCCCAGAGGACGCTGTGTAGCTCCTCGACCCACCGTTGTTTGGCGTTGCCTAATCGACGTTTCAGTCCTCGGAGGATTACTCTGTTCGCCGCTTTGGCTTTCCCGTTCTTTTGAGGGTGCTCGACCGACGTGAAGTGCTGCTTCGTGCCCAGTTTGGTGACGAAGTCTTGGAAGTTCCTGTCGGTGAACTGTGTTCCGTTGTCGGTGACAATAGCTTGGGGCACGCCGGATCGGGTGAGGATGTTCCTCTTGTAGAAACGTAGTATGTTGAAGGCCGTGATTTTGGCCAACGCTTCCGCCTCGATCCACTTCGTAAAATAATTCACCCCGACAATGAGGTATTTGTTTTGATACGATCCCACGATGAAAGGTCCGAGGATATCCATCCCCCACCACGCAAACGGCCACGGGGAGGACAGTGTTTTAAGCTCGTTAGGAGGAGCGAGGTGCATGTCCCCGTGTCGCTGGCATCTATCGCACTTCTTGACGTGTTCCTTGGCGTCTTGTTGCATGGTGGGCCAGTAATACCCTTCCCAAAGTGCTTTACGGGCTAACGATCGTCCACCAAGGTGCTGTGCATTGATTCCCTCATGGATTTCCTGGAGTATGCCGGGGACCTTGTTTTCCTCGACACACTTGAGGAGGGGAATAGAAAACCCTCACTGGTACAGTTTATCCTCGACTATCGCGTACGAGCACGCCCGCCGCTTCACCATCCCCGCTTCCTTGGGATCTTCGGGAAGTTTACCCGTCGTGAGATATTCGTATACCGGGGTCATCCAACAATTACTGTCCCCGATGGCATTCACATCTGCCGCCGGAACGGGTTTGTCGATGCTCGGGCAGGAAAGCACTTCTTGTATGACAGATTTGTTTCCGCCTTTCTTCTTTGTGCTTGCCAACTTGGACAAGACGTCCGCTTGGGTATTGTGCTCGCGAGGGATGTGGGTTACCTCCGCGGAGGTGAATTTTTTCATCTTTTCTTTCACCAAGGTCAAGTATTCGATGAGGCTGTCGTTCTTGGCCTGGTATTCTCCTCGGAATTGCGAGGCCACGAGCTGGGAGTTGGTGAAGATTTTGACCTCCTTGGCACCGAGGTCCTCGGCCAACCGAAGCCCGACGAGGAAAGCCTCGTACTTCGCTTGGTTTGTCGACGCCGGGAAGGATAATTCGAGGGATACCTCGATCAGGATACCTTCCTCGTTTTCGAGGATAATCCCCACCCCGCTCCCCTTCGTGCTGGATGCTCCGTCGACATAGATCGTCCACTTTTGGGATCCGTTGGTCGAAGGTTCCGGGACGGTCATCTCCGCCACAAAGTCGGCCAATACCTGAGCCTTCAGGGCTTTCCTTCCCTCGTATTGGATGTCGAATTCGGCGAGTTCGAGCGATCATCTAAGCATCCTCCCTGCCATATTTGGTCGTCCAAGGAGTTGCCTTATAGGCTGTTCGGTCCTCACGACGACAGTGTGGGCTAGGAAGTAATGGCGCAGCCTCCTGGCTGCGGTGACGAGGGCCAGGGCAACTTTCTCTATCTGGTGATACCTGAGCTCGAGGCCCTGGAGGGCTTTACTCGTGAAGTAAATTGGTTTCTGCCCGTCTGGGGTTTCCCGGATGAGGACGGCGCTGACCGCTTCACTCGTGATTGCGAGATACAAGAACAGTGTCTCCCCTTGATCAGGCCGTGAGAGGACCGGGGGTCGCGATTGGATTTGTTTTAGGTGGAGGAGCGTCTGCTTGCATTCTTCGCTCCATTCGAACGTCGCTTTTTGTCGAAGAAGTTTGAAAAATGGGAGCGCGTATTGTGCAGACTTGGCGACGAAGCGGGAGAGGGCGGTGAGCATCCCGTTCAATGATTGTATTGACATCTTCAAGTCCGGAGTAGGGATCTCGGAGAAAGCCCTACACTTGTCGGGGTTGGCCTCGATTCCTCGCTCTGTGAGGTAGAAGTCGAGGAACTTACCTGCCCGAACGTCGAAGGTGCATTTGTCGGGATTGAACCTCATGCGGCATCTCCTCGCTGTGTCGAACACCTTCTTGAGGTGCGCGACATGGTCGACTTCCTCCGCGGATTTGACGATCATGTCGTCCATATAGACCTCGAGCATGTCGCTGATTTCAGCTCGGAAAACCTTGTTCATCATCCGTTGGTAGGTCGCATCGGCGTTCTTCAGGCCGAAGGGCATTTCGTTATAATAGTAATTGCCCGACTCGGTCATGAAGGTCGTGTGCTGTTTGTCGACCTTATCCATGAGAATTTGGTTGTATCCCGAGTAGGCGTCCATGAAGGATAATAGTTTGTAACCTGCAGAATTGTCGACCAGCTGGTCGATGTTAGGCAAAGGATAGCAGTCTTTCGGGCATGCCCGGTTAAGATCAGTATAGTCAACACACATCCTCCATTTTCCATTATTCTTTTTGACGAGTACAACGTTGGACAGCCAGGTTGTGTACCTGGGCTCCGAAATAAAATTTGCCTCTAGGAGGTCTTTTACAGCTTTTTCAGTAGCCTCCGCTTTTTTGGGAGACTGCTTACGCCTACGTTGAGCTATGGCTCTAGCGGCCAAATCTACTGCGAGCTGATGGCAAGCCACCTCGGGGTCAAGGCCAGGCATCTCGGAGGCGCTCCATGCGAACAGATCAGCGTTCTCCCGGAGACATGCCTTCAGCTGCTCCTTCGCCGGGTCGGGGATCCCGGTGCCAATCTTCACATTACGGTCTGGATCGTCCCCGAGGGCCACGAGCTCAAAGTCTCCGTCTGGGATGGGGCGCGTTGGGTGGAGAGGCCGCCCGTTGTTTTCTGCCTGGAGGTCGAGGTCCGCTGCTCTGCCTTCTTCGTATTCGTCCAGGAACCTGCTGTCGAGGTCGAACGCGTTGACGCGCGGGAGAGGCCTCTTTACGGTGTCCGCGGATGGCTTTGCTCTGGTCTTGGGCTTGGTGCCGATGGAACTCATGCCTTTGATCGCAGCGTCGAAGCACCTCCTGGATGCGTCTATGTCCCCGTGCATTGTAACTACACGTCCCCTGGCCGTGTAGTACTTCATCTTGAGGTGGACCGTTGATGGCACTGCTGTGAGTTCGGCCAGGGTGGTCCTCCCGAGGATGCAGTTGTAGAGGGATGGGCATTCAACCACCAGTAAGCGGGTCTTCACTTGGCGGGTGGTGTCTTCGGTCCCGAATATGACCATCAGTTCAACGTAGCCCCATGGTCTGGTGGTGGTGCCGTTGAACCCCTGTAGATCTGAACCGACGTACGGGGTCAGATGTCTCTCGTCGAGCTGGAGAGTCCTGAACAGATGGGCATACATGATGTCGACCGAACTTCCCTGGTCGACGAGGATCCTTCGAACGTCAAAATTCGTCATCTGTGCCCTGACCAAGAGGGGGATGGTGGCGTTGGGCGCTCCGCCTGGGAGCTCTTCAAGGTAGAAGGTGATAGGGTTTGATTTCCCTTGCACCTTCTCGAGAGTAGTGGTCTTCGCCGATGTTGCGGACTCCAGTTCGTCAAATTTCCGCTTGATTGACCCGACGGACACCTTCTCGTAACCACCCCCGGAGATGACCATAGTTTTGGGGAAACCTTCCCATGTGCTGCGGGCAGTGACGGGGTCTTCATGGGGGAAGTTTGCCCACATGCTGCGAACTGCTTCTTGGCCCTCGATGCCTTCGGGGACAAAGAAGTCTTCGGGTCGAGTGACACTGAGGGAGACCTGAAGCCGACTCTCGTCGGGAGGAGGTGTCGTCTCCTCGACGTTTTGGGTTTCCCGGGAACTGGGATGAGGAGTGTCATTCTTCTGGGCGTATTTCTTTAAGTTCCCTTCCTTGATCAGGATCTCAATTGCATCTTTGAGATGGATGCAGTCCTCCGTGACATGTCCATGGCTCCGGTGGAACCTGCAATACTTGGACCTGTCCGTGTTTGATTTGGGGGTCATTGGCTTCGGAAAGCGGACGCCTCCTTTAAGAAATTCCAAGTTGGAGCACTCGTAGAGGATTCGTGCGCAGGGAGCGTTGAACGGGGTGTATTCCGTGAACCGGCCATCTGGTCCACGCGGTTCACGAGGATCCCGGGGGCGATTTTCTTTCTTTCTTTCTCCTCCTCGTCGGGGAGGGGAGTCTTCTTCTTTGTGGCTGCGGGGGCCTTCCTTTCGCCTCGACGCGAGGGCGATCTGCGCTGCCTCTGACTCCTCGAGCTCGATGTACGACTGAGCTCGTCGGAGGAGGTCCTTCAGACGGCGAGGTCTGCGGAGGCCCACAGACTTGGCAAAATCGGATCCAAAATGTAGTCTGTGGATGATTAAATACTTCTTCATGTCGTCGGTTGTATGAACCTCAACAGCTTCCCTGTTGAATCTCTCAATGTAGTTCCCGAGAGATTCGTTCTTCCCCTGGAAGATGCTCTCTAGTACAGCCTCCGTCTTCGGGTGTCGACGAGACGCTGTGAAGTGTTTGGTGAAGCGTTGTCTTAGTTGCTTCTAGGATGTGATCGACCCGGGTGCCAGACCCTTGTACCAAGTCATGGCGCCCTTCCGCAAGGTGGTGGGGAAAAGCCTGCACTTAATGGCTCCCCTGACGTTTCTGAAGTCGAGCATGGCTTCAAAACTTTCGACGTGATCGTCGGGATCGGCCAGGCCGTCGTAGCTCCCCAGTGGCGGAGGTTTCTCCATGCCCGCATGAATTGGGGCGTCCATGATCTCTCATGATAGGGGGGTCCTCTGGTCGTCGTCGCTTCCGGCCAGGGACCTCGAAGGGGATCCGTGATGTCGACCAGGTTCTTGTCGTCGGTGATCTTGGTCTTCTTGGTAGTTGAGGAGGGCCTGGGTTCCTTCCGAGGCAGGGAACGACAACGCTTCTGGGAGATCGCCGGCTGGGGTCGTCCGAGGCGCGGCCTACGGCCCTCGCGATCGGCGAGAGGGTTCAAGATTCTTTGGAAGGAGTCTTTCGCGGGGAAGGAGAACGACGAGGTGAAGGTGGGCGACAATGTCTTCGCGGGGAAGATCGTCGTGCCCGCCCTCGCTCGAGTGCTTCAATTCTAAGATTCTGGTGTATGATCAGCTGGTTGGTATGATTGACCAAGGCAAATAGGGCCACGGTGCTCGAATCTGCATTAGGCGGATGAGCAACTGGCTGAAAGAAGGCCTGCTGGTCGTCCTGGCGGGCGGAGTCGTAACCCGTGTCTTGGGAGTCTGGGGAGGCGGTCTGCCCGTCTCTTACGTCGCCTTCTTCGACGTTGAGGGCATCAACGTCCTCACGGTGGTTTTCGTTCTCGAGTTGCGCGAGGATGATGTCCAGAGCTTTGTTCGCAGACGGGTTATTGGCCATGCTGGTGATGAACGAAAAGATTGCTTTGGTTTATCGTTGAAGGAAAAATGGGGAAGCAATGGTCCCACAGACGGCGCCACTGATCTTACCTGGATCAGACAGTTGTTCAGTGGCCAGCAACGTCGTATGGACTTCAGCTCCGATGATGATGATACGGTCGGGGGGGGGGGGGGGGGCGGTGTACCTGCAAGGTACTCCGACGCTCAAGTAAGAAATAGAGTAAGCAAGTACAGAAAAACAGGTGAGAGTTAGAATATGTTGTGTGTAACCTGACCCTCTCAAGTGAGAGGGTATTTATAGAGAGCCCCCAGCGCAGGGCCAACGGTTACTTGCATTGGACTGGATTGCCAGGCCCAATCCAAGTAACTTCCAGGGCTTACGTGGCGTAGTGAAGAGCAGCACGTGGTCTTCGCCCTGGTGTAACGGTCCCTAAATCTCCGGAAGTAGGGCAGACCGATCCTTCGGAAGTGGGAAGTTACAAGAGAACGTGTCCTCGCGGAGAGGAGCACGTGGGTGTCGGGGAGAGGTGTGCCCGTAGGGCACATGCTCCTGTCCAACAGCCTTTACCTCACGCGCCCGACGTCCAAGAGGACTGGGACGTGCCCGACACGGATGTGGCTTTGGCCTTGTTGGGCTCCCGCTGGCCATTGGACTTGGACCTGCCCGACAGCGAGGTAGGCGCTGGCCCAATCCGGAACCGGTTACAGGTCTGTAATTTCTAAAAAATTCCATGTCTTGTCTTATTTTCTCGAATCCAAACACAAGTTAAACACATGCTAACATATATTAAAAGTTAATAAAAAATGCATACGACACATGCATCAAGTTTATAGTATGATCATGAAAATCAAACAAACTTTTAACATGTAAGTGACAGTCAAGCCCAACATTCACGATTCCTATTCCATTTCCCCTCATGCATTTGACCTAAAAACTCTAATTCCAAATCAATTATAAGAACCCCACCTCATTACCTTATCTGATGATGGTAAGTTGAGGATGAATCAAAATCTCTTCATTCTCACCTTAAGCCCAACTCTCCCTCTCTTGTCAACAACCTCTCTCTTAATTTTGATTTTGACGAAGTGAGAAGGAGAAATGAGAAAATAAGGACTTTTTCCATATTTTTAGCTAAAATATGCAAGGGTGAAAGTTACCCATTTTCCCTTGCCACTAAGGTTAATTATTAAACATACCATTGATTGCAACTAAGCTCATATCCATATTTATTTACTACTAATTAAACACTCATTAAGTGTTAGGCGTGATTTTGAGATATTGGGGTATTACATTTAGATATTTACTTTTAGAAATTTTAACATAATAAGAATTTAATATATTATTTTTACAAGATAATTTTTAAAAATGGTTTTTTTAGAAGTTATTCAAAATATTTTTAAAATTTTATTATTATAAAAAGTTGTAACACAAAGATGAAATACTTAGTTTGTTTATAAGAAACTATTTAAATTAATTAGTCATTTGAAGTTTTTAATAAATAAATTATGTTTTAAATCAACTTAGTAACAAACCATCTATTTATAATATGTTAAATCATAAGCATGTATTCTCATTAAAAAATTTGCTTTATCTATGTCACATTCTTCTATGTGTCACATTCTAAATCTCATATTCACTTTTTAAAATGTCAAAACACCTCCTAAATATTTGAACTCACACTAATTTGTAGGTTATAGGTTCAAATCTTGACAAAGACGTAAAATATATGAACATTACAACTATATATTAATTTTGACAAATATTATTTTTAAAAATTTTATGGAACAATATTTATATTTGTCTTACAATAAATTTTTAATTAAAAAATGAGAGAAAATAAACTTTAGTATATATTTTTAATATAATGTCTCTACAATAATTTTAGCTTATGCCTATTTAAAAAAAATGGTATAATATTATTTCATCATACCATTTACAATCAAGAGTATTATTATGAGAAGTTGATGGATGATTTTTTTTTCTTTAATTGGAGATCATGAATTCAAACTTTAATGTTGGAATTAACAAAAAAGCTTTGAGAATTTCGAATCAATGTTGATGAACAAGATTCAATCAATCGATCGAAATCTCTTGTTCTTCACTCTTCACTCGAGTGAATCAATCACACATTGATTGTAAGAATGATTCTGCGCAACAATTGTTAATGAAGAAAAAAGAAAAATTGAATAATAAGGAAGATTAGGGTTTTACGAAATTGGGGAAGAAGATGATTTCTGCAGAGTAACTCTCTGCTCTTAAATTGAGAAAATATTATTCAACTGTGCAACTGCACTTTTTGTTGTGTGTTACAATTCATAATAGGGTTACTCTCTATTTATAATTGAGCTAGCTTGCTCCCTAAGCAAAAGCCCAAAATACCTATTTTAGTCTAAGTCGAAATCATGTGTCAAGCAACCTGCTTCGACACTTCGACATCTACTACAACTCGACACACTACAAGTTTCGACACATCCTTGTTTCTGTCGAGCAACCTACTTCGACACAAAGAATTACATTCTCAACACACCACCTAATTCATTGTGTCTAAGCTATCTATATTCATCATAGATCTTAATTTCTTGAACACTTCGACTTGCACTCCTTTCATCATGATATCTGCAATCTGATTCTCAATTCTGCATTGTTTCAAGTTCATCTTCCCTTCTGCTACCTGCTCTCGAAGATAGTGGAACCTCATTTAGATGTGCATACTTCGTCCATGTACTATCGGATTCTTTGCCAGATTGATAGCTGACATGTTGTCGATCTTCATGGTAATTGCTCCATGACTCTTTATTGTAATCTCTTCGACCAGGTTCACCATTCACACTGCTTGACCTGCACAGAGAGAAACAGATATGTATTCTGCTTCACACAATGATAATGCCACTACTGGCTCCTTTCTCGAACTCCAAGCAACTGGTGCACCACCTAGCATAAACACATAAGCAGTTCTGGATTTTCGATCCTTAACATCACTACACCAGTTTGAGTCAGTGTAACCCACCAGCTTGCATTATTTTCCTTCATCAATCGCAGAAAACAAAATGACATAGTCGAGAGTTCCTTTCAGATACCTCAGTATCTTTTTCCTTGCTGCTAGGTGTGATACCTTTGGCTTTTGCATGAATATACTCACCATACATACATTGTATGCTAGATCAAGCCTTGTGTGACAATGGTATTGAGGTGATCCAATGAGTCTTCTGTATTACGTTGGTTCGATATCATCTTCATCTGTGTCTTTCGACAGTTGCATTCTAGGCTCAGCTGGAGTCGAAGTTGGGTTGCAATCTTGCACCTAAAATCTCTTAAGTATTTCACCTGCATATCTTCTTTGATGCATCATCAAACCTCTAATGCTCTATTAGAATTCGATGCCAAGGAAGTATGAGAGATTTCCTAATTCTGACATTTCAAACTCCTCACTTAGGTCATGTTTGAAATCTTCGATATCTTTCTTGTAACTTACTGTTATCAATAGGTCATCAGCATAGAGACATAGTATAAGCAATTAACTATTTCTTCTCCTTACATATACCCCATGCTCAGCTGTGCACTTCACAAATTCTTTCTCCCTTAAAAAGCTATCTATCTTCTTATTCCAAGCTCTTGGAGCTTGCTTAAGTCCATACATGGATTTATGTAGCTTGTACACCTTTCTTTCTTCGCTTTGTTTCACAAACCCAGTTTTTTGTGCAACATAAACTTCTTCATCTAAGGGGGCATTTAGAAATGCACATTTCATATCCATTTGACACATTTCACAACAACCAACCTGGTTGTTTCAGTTCTAGCTGCTGGTGCAAAGACTTCGGCGAAATCAATTCCTTTTGCTACAAGTCTTGCCTTGTGTCTAGTTACTTCTTATTTGAGATTCAGCTTCACCTTGTATACCCACTTCACATTGATTGCCTTCTTGCCTTGAGGAAATTTGACAAGTGACCTAGTGTTGTTAACTTCTATGGACTCTAGTTCTTCATTCATTACTTTCACCCACTTTGAACCTTTCAATGCCTCAGCTGCATTGACTGGTTTGACATTTGCATAGAAAGCATATTGTACCATCTCACCTTCTTCATTGACCACATCATTTGATGTAATTACACATTCTTGCAACCTTGCAACCATGTATCTTGTTCGTTGAGGTTTTCTTGGGTCTGCTTCACCTCTGACTTCTTCTTGTCAAATTTCCCTTTCGACTTCACTAGATGGTTCTTCACATAAGATTCTCACTGAATCCTTTTTAACATTTTTTAGTCCAATCCCATTCCTTAAGCTCATCTATGATCACATCCCTTCTGATCACAACTTGATTATTCTCTGGGTCGAACAACTTGTATCCTCCAGTCGAATGATATCCTATTAGGATCATTTGACTCGACTTCTCATCAAGATTTCTTCTCAACTGATCTGGCACATGTCTATGTGTTATAGATCCAAACACCTTCAAATGACTTAGGATAGGCTTGATACCAGACTAACATTCTTCTGGCGTGATTTCTTCTAGCTTCTTCGTCGAACATCTATTCAAGATGTATGTCGCAGTTGACACAACTTCTCCCTAAAATTCGTTGGGTATATGCTTGCCTTTCAACATACTTCTCACCATATTCATGATGGTTTTATTCTTCCTTTCTGTATTTCCATTTTGGCATGGAGTATAGGGTGGTACCATCTCATACACAATCCCTTCTTTATCACACAACGCATCAAAATTTTTTGACACATACTCTCCACCACCATCAGTCCTCAGAATCTTGAGCTTTCGACCACTTTGTCTTTCGACCATAGATTTAAACTTGGCAAATACCTCGATCACTTCATTTTTCTTCTTGATAAAGTAAGTCCACAGTTTTTGACTTAAATCATCTGTGAATGTGACAAAGTATCTATTACCTCCAATTGAATCCACCTGGATAGGTCCATACATATCATAGTATATGACTTCAAGATCCGCCTTCGACTTGCTTCCTGCATCCTTGCTGAAACTGTTCTTGTGTTGTATCGCCTGAATACATTCTTCACACACTTCACTTGGAACATATATTTCTGGTAATCCCGAAACCATATTTCTTCTCTTCAAATCTTCGATGTCTTTGAAATTGAGATGACCAAGTCTATAATACCATATTCATTCATCTCTGCTGGCTGCAGTTGCAAGGCAGTTATGCTCCATCACATTAAGTTCAATCTTGAAGGTTCTATTCTGAGACATTGGTGCCTTCAAGATTATCCTACCACCTAAGTCGAGAACTCTCATCATCTTATCTTCAATTGACACGTTGTAATTCTTTTTGACCAACTGCCCTATACTGAGCAAATTTCTCTTCATGCCTGGTATGTGCAACACATTGGAAAGTACTAACCTTTTTCCATCTTTCCTCATAATCAAAACATCACCAATATCTTCAGCTGCTAGAATATTGCCATTTGCAAATTTCACCATGTTTTTCATTGTAGGCTTTATGTTGACAAACCAATCTTTTCTTCCAGACATGTGTGATGAACATCCTGAGTCCAAGTACCACTGGTCCTTGAATCTCTCTTCATCTCTTGTTGTACCCATCTGCAACATCTCTTCTTCTTCATGTTTTGCCAGCTTTTCCTTAATTCTTCAGTTTTTTGATTTCCTCATGACAATTACTAGAATAGTGATCATACTTCTGACAATTGTAACATTGAATATGACTTTTGTAAGTTTTCGACCACCACCTCTTCCTCTGCCTGCAGCACAACCTCTTTGGTTGCCTTGTTTCCAGGGTTTTCTATGATTTGACCAGTTTTCTTCTTGCTGATCTTGACCAATCAAATTGTTGTAGTATCCTTTGCCTTTATTACCATTCCAACTTCCTTTTCCTTTCTTTTCTTTTGTTGATTGCGCCTGCAAAGCTACATCACTCTTTAACTTTCCTGCAGCTCTTTCAGCCATTCTTTGTTCATGAGATTTAAGCGTCCATTGAAGCTCTTCCTTTGTCAATGTTAACAAGTCTTTCGACTCTTCTATGGCTACTACCACGTGGTTGAACTTCGGAGCCAATGACCTCAAGATCTTTGCGACAATTGATCTTGATGTCAATGTTTCTTCACATACCTTGATTTGATTCACCAGTTTTGTAACCCTAGCGAAGAAATCAGTTATGCTTTCATTGTCCTCCATCTGAAGTAATTCATAGGTTCTTTTGTGAGTTTGTAACCTCACCTCTTTCACCTTTTCTACGCCTCCAAACGATTTCTCCAGAATTTCCCATGCTTCTTTCTCTGATTCTACATCACTAACATTTTCAAAATTATCTGGATCAATGTATTAATTAATTATGAAGAGGGCTTTATAATCTTTCTTCTTCAATTCTTTGTGTGCAGCCTTTTCTCCATTCGTCGCATTTTCTGCAAGCGGTGTTACTCTTTCTTTCACAAGATCCCAAATATCTTGATAATAGAAAACCACCTTCACCTGCTTGCACCAATTCTCATAATTATTGTTCTTGAGAATCAGAAGACTCGCCGGAAAATGCCCGTTTGGATGATTCATCGCCATCGCGTTTTGCTTCCACAAATCACAACTGGAGCTCTAGATGCCAGATGTTGGAATTAACCCAAAACTTTGAGAATTTCGAATCAATCTTGATGAACAAGATTCAACTAACCGATCTAAATCCCTTGTTCTTCACTCTTCACTCGAGTGAATCAATCACACCTTGATTGCAAGAATGATTCTGCGCAGCAGTTGTTAATGAAGAAGAAAGAAAAATTGAATAAGAAGGAAGATTAGGGTTTTACGAAATTGGGGAAGAAGAAGATGATTTTTGCAGAGTAACTCTCTGCTCTCAAACTGAGAAAATATTATTCAACTGTGCAACTGCACTTTCTGTTGTGTGTTACAATTCATAATAGGGTTACTCCATATTTATAATTGAGTTAGCTTGCTCCCTAAGCTAAAGCCCAAAAATACAAAGCCCAAAATACCTATTTTGGTCTAAGTCGAAATCATGTGTCAAGCAACCTGCTTCGACACTTCGATATCTAATACAACTCGACGACACACACTACAAGTTTCAACATATTCTTGTTTCTGTCGAACAACCTGCTTCGACACAAAAAATACTTTCTCAACAAAAAAAATACATTAAACCAATGATAATTACTAACTTTGATAAACATTATTTACATAAATCTTATAGAATTTTATTTAAATTTATTTTGAAATAATTTTTAATAATGAAAATGATAGAAATGAAACTATGACATATCTTTTCAATATAGCCTCTAAAATAATTTTAGTTTCTTTTTAATTTTAAATTTACATGGTATAATATTTTTTCATCATATCATTTACAACAAAGAAAATTATCATGTGAAGCAGATTGTTGGTATTAACTAATTTTAAAATTACATTACAAAAAATTAAATATAATATTATACATATATTAATTTCTTACATATTGATGAAACAATCTATTTATAATACTCGCAATAACAATTTAGCTCCACTTGTGTTACATCACACATATTTTTATGTGGCACCTCTCAAAACTTATATTCACCTCTCAAAATGCCAATTCTATTTATAATATATTAAAGAAGGAGTGTGCATTCACGCGTTAATAATTCAACTCTATTTGTGTCACATCATTCATATTTTTGTGTTGTATATTTTAAAACTCATATTCACTTCTCAAAATTCCAAAACAACATAACAATTATTTATATTTGTATTGCAATAAATTTTTAATTATAAAAATGAGGGAAAATTAATTTTAGTATATATTTTCAACATAATGTCTCTAAAATGATTTTACCTTATATCTATTTTAAAAAATTAAATGATATAATATTGTTTCATCATACCATTTACAATAAAGAGTATTATTATGAAAAGTTCATGGTTGATTTTTTTTATTGAAAACCATGTGTTTGTTCAAAATTTAATTCAAAGATGGATTTTCGTATGTGTTTTTAGGATTTGTCCGCATATGCATTTTGAAGTAACAATTTTTTTTAAATCATTAGTTTTTCGGGATGCATCTCAGAACGCGTTTAATTTATATATAACGCGTAGACAAACTCTCTCTCTTCTCCATCTTCATTTTACATACTTTTGAGATACCCCCATTGAAGCTCGTAAGCAACATTCTTCCAGTCAATATTTCAAGGAACAACAGTGTCTCTACTTCAATAAATAGAATATGGTCCCCAGTATACCATACACAAATAATTTATCTCTTCTCCCAATCTGAAGAATACTCAAGACATTAGAAGTACTGGTTGAGAAAGAACCACATAAGTCATCGGATAATCGTTGTTTTTCTCTTAACCTTCAGAATTATCGTTAACATGAACTTTCTTAATGAATCAAGGTATTCCTAAAGTCAATTTATATGTCATTTAATTTATAGGTCAATTTATAGGTCATTTGATTATCTTTGTAGAACAAATATCGTTTTACTTCTTTGAATCAGACTGCACTAGGTTCAGAGTCTGATGACATCACATGTCACTTTTTCAGAGTCAGAAATTGTTTATAGTAGCTGCACACTTAACAAAACCATTAGGGTACAAAGTTGTTCTTTAATGTTAGTTCTTGGATTGGCTAGAATTTTGGTAAAACAAAGTTGTTCAATGTTGATGTCACATGGGTGATGTCTTAACATTGAGTTTTAACATTGGTTAATGTTATATTTTTAAGTTGTTGAAGTTTTGAAGTCTGATGTCACATGCGATGTCATGACATCAGATATGCAGATCATTAAAACATCAGGTTTGAGATGTTTTTAGTGTTAAGCGTATTAGCTAGATTTTGGGAGAGCTGTTAGAGTTATTGGACGCGAATATCTTGGAGGAGATATTTTCTGTTGCAAACAGATTTGATGCAGATTTATAGGAGTGTTTAAAGGCTGAAGATTTAAGA
Source organism: Lathyrus tuberosus (assembly GCA_022829125.1). Taxonomy (NCBI): domain Eukaryota; kingdom Viridiplantae; phylum Streptophyta; class Magnoliopsida; order Fabales; family Fabaceae; genus Lathyrus; species Lathyrus tuberosus. The sequence goes on along the minus strand of JALAZF010000392.1, from coordinate 532,624 downwards.
AGATTTTGGAGAGAAAATCTGTTTTAAAAAGATTCAGTTTTAAATAACAAATCAGGTCAGATATTGTAGCAGGTCCAAGACCAAATCAAATAGCTATATAAAGCGCATCAATCCTTTGGAGAAAGTAACGAAGAAAGAGAACTAAAGACTGAGAGTCGTTTGTGTCTTCGTGTATGTGTTGTAAACCATTCTAGTGTGAATTGGTTTGAGTTGTTCTTGATCAAAGCTGTGAAGTAGAATCAAGCCGTGTTTTTCAAAGTGTGTGATCTTTGAATTATATCACTGAAGTGATTTAGGGATTGAGTAGTGTTCTCATACCTAAGTGGTCTCTTAGGTAGAAGGTTCATTAAGTAGAGATTAAGTTTAGGAGATGTCAACTGGGTTGTTGAGTCTGTAAATTAATTCTACTGATAGTGAAATTCATCCCTGGCTTGGTAGCCCCCAGAGTAAGTTGTTTAACTGAACTGGGTGAACAATTCTTTGTGTACTCTTCTGTTGTTTTACATTGTCCATTGCAGAGTGTGTTGTTGTGACATCACACGTAATATCACATATCTGGTACCAGAATTTCAATTGGTATCAGAGCAGGCATCGTGCTCTGCATCTGGGTGAGATCTAGGGCTGATACTTTCTGGTAAGATGGACAAGGAAGTTGATGGATTTGTGAATAAACCCCCTATTCTGGATGGCTCTAATTATGATTATTGGAAGCCAAGGATGATTACCTTTTTGAAATCCTTGGACAGCAGGGCTTGGAAGGCTATCTTAAAAGAATGGAAAGCACCTGTTGTTATTGAGAAAGATGATGCTGGGAAAGAAAAAGAAGGCAGCTCAAAACTGAAACCTGAAGAAGAATGGACCAAGGAAGAAGATGAGCTTGCTCTTGGTAATTCTAAAGCCCTAAATGCCATTTTCAATGGAGTTGATAAGAACATCTTCAGGTTGATCAACACTTGTGAAGTTGCTAAGGAAGCATGGGATATATTGAAGACAACACATGAAGGAACATCTAAAGTCAAGATGTATAGACTTCAACTTCTGACATCAAAGTTTGAAAGTCTAAAAATGAAGGAAGATGAAACTATTCATGATTTTCATATGAGTATTCTTAAGCTGTCTAATACCTCTAGTGCTCTTGGAGAAAAGATAACTGAAGAAAAGCTGGTGAGGAAAATCCTTAGATCCCTTCTCAAGAGGTATAAGATGTAGGTGACTGCAATTGAAGAAGCTCAAGACATCAGCAAAATGATGGTTGATGAGCTTATTGGATCTCTTCAAACATTTGAGCTAGGGTTAAGTGAAGAGGAACCTGAAAAGAAGTCCAAGAGTATAGCTTTGGTTTCCAGTTCTGAAGAAGCCAAGAAAGGGAAAGAGGATGATTCTCAGGAGGAGCTGTCTCAGGCTATTGCTTTGCTGGGAAAACAGTTCAACAAAGTTATGAAGAGAATAAATAGGAGTTATAATCCCAATGTCAAGAACATTACTTCTGACATCAACAGATTAGGAGAACAAGGGAAGAAGTCTAAAGATGAAGAAAAATCCAGTAATGACAAAGGGACACAATGCTATGAGTGTGAAGGGTATGGACATGTCAAGAAGGAATGTCCTACTTTTCTAAAGAAGCAAAAAGGGTTATCAGCTTCTTGGTCTGACAGTGAGAGTGAATCTGAAGAAAATTCTGCTAAACTTGTTAGAGCTATGGTTGGGGTTTATGAGTCAGATGATGATTCTTGTGATGATGAGGTTACTTATGATGAACTTGCTGTCATTTATAAAGATCTGTTCATAAAAAGTGAACAAGTGTGTCTTAAAGGAGAAAAGCTGAAGAAAACCATAGTACAGTTAAATGCTGAAAAGACTGAACTTGAATCTGAAGTCAGTATGCTTAACTATAAATTGGACTCTATGACCAAAACTATCAGAATGTTGAACAATGGTACTGATGCTCTAGATAACATTCTTAGTATTGGGAAGATGGCTGCAGACAAATGTGGTTTGGGATTCACCAATGATACAGGTTCTAATGATGTTATCACCTCCAAACCAGTGATGTTAAAACATCATGACAGAACTACATCTAAGAAGAAATACAGGCACTGGAGATGTCACCATTGTGGATGTTTTGGACACATTAAGGCTTATTGTTATAAGCTACATGGATATCCACAGAAGGCTCATCAGGTTGTTCCCAGACAGAACTGTCACAGAGAAAGACAGGTTACCAAGCCTGAGAAGCAATGGGTCCCTAAAGTTAAGGTTACCAGCTTGATAGCTCACACTTCTTTAAGGGCTTCTACCAAAGAAGATTGGTACTTTGACAGTGGGTGTTCAAGGCACATGACTGGAGTTAATAATCTGTTGGTAGATGTGAAGCTTCATTCTTCAGGCCATGTTACATTTGGTGATGGGGTCAAAGGAGAGATCAAGGGGATTGGTAAACTGAACTGTGCTGGTGCTCCCAGACTGGATGATGTTCTTCTTGTTAAAGGACTGACAGCAAATTTGATTAGCATTAGTCAACTTTATGATCAAGGATTCAAAGTAGACTTTACAAAGTCTGAATGTATTGTCAAAGATGATAAAGGAGAAGTCATTATGAAAGGAGTCAGGTCTAAGGACAATTGTTATCTTTGGGTACCACAAGACTCAAATTCTTCCACTTGTGTTTTTGCTAAAGAAGATGATGTCAAAATCTGGCATCAGAAGTTGGGACATCTTCACCTAAAGGGAATGAAGAGAATCATCTCCTCAAAAGCAGTCAGAGGAATTCCCAAACTTAATATTGAGGAAGGAAAGGTTTGTGGAGACTGTCAAAAAGGGAAGCAGACAAAGATGTCTCATCTGAAGCTTCAACATGACACCACCTCCAAGGTCTTGGAACTACTTCATATGGACTTGATGGGACCTATGCAGGTTGAAAGTCTGGGTGGAAAGAAATATGCGTATGTAGTTGTGGATGACTATTCAAGGTACACCTGGGTGAGCTTCATCAAAGACAAATCAGAGGTGTTTGATGTTTTTAAAGATCTTTGTCAAAGACTCCAAAGAGAAAAGGAGAGTAATGTTATCAGGATAAGGAGTGACCATGGAAGAGAGTTTGAGAATAGCAAGTTTGAAGAATTTTGCTCTGCTGAAGGTATAAGTCATGAGTTTTCATCTCCTATTACTCCTCAGCAAAATGGAGTAGTTGAGAGGAAGAACAGAACTATCCAAGAGTATGCTAGAGCTATGATCCATGCCAAGAAACTTCCCTATCATTTCTGGGCTGAAGCCATGAATACTGCCAGCTACATTCACAACAGGGTTACCCTGAGAAGAGGCACTTCATCCACTCTGTATGAACTATGGAAGGGAAGAAAACCTAATGTTAAATACTTTCATGTTTTTGGAAGTAGATGTTATATTCTGGCTGATAGAGAACAGAGAAGAAAATTGGATTCCAAAAGTGATGAAAGAATATTTTTGGGATACTCTACTAATAGCAGAGCATATAGGGTTTTCAACTCTAGAACCAAGGTGATGATGGAGTCCATCAATGTGGTGATTGATGACAATGATAAGCAGGAAGATGATGATGTTGGAACATCAGTTGGTGAAGTTGCACCAGAAGCTGAAGTCAGAAGTCCAACTCCTAGTGTTGCTGCTGCTGAGCCTGAATCTGAGCAACCTCATAAAGATCCTTTTATCAGAGTGCAGAAGGACCACCCAAAGGAGCTTATTATAGGTGATCCAAATTCTGGAGTAAGGACTAGGTCAAGAGAAGTTGTAGCAAGTTCATGTTTTGTCTCCAAAATTGAGCCAAAGAATGTCAAGGAAGCATTGACTGATGAGTTTTGGATAAATGTAATGCATGAAGAGATGGAGCAATTCAAGAGGAATGAAGTATGGGATCTTGTACCAAGGCCTGATGGAGTTAATGTGATTGTCACCAAGTGGATTTACAAGAATAAATTTGATGAACAAGGAGTGGTTACTAGAAACAAGGCCAGATTAGTTGCTCAGGGATACACTCAGGTTGAAGGAATTGATTATGATGAAACCTTTGCTCCTGTGGCAAGACTGGAATCTATCAGATTGCTCTTAGGGGTGGCTTGTAATTTCAAATTCAAGCTTTTTCAGATGGATGTTAAGAGTGCCTTCTTGAATGGTTACTTAAATGAAGAGGTGTATGTTGATCAACCAAAAGGATTTATTGATCCAACATTTCCTGACCATGTGTACAAACTAAGGAAAGCTCTATATGGTTTGAAGCAAGCACCAAGAGCTTGGTATGAAAGGCTTACTGAATTCCTGGTTGTGAATGGCTACAGAAAAGGAGGCATTGACAAGACTTTGTTTGTTAAAGAGAAAGGAGGAAAACTGATGATAGCTCAAATCTATGTTGATGACATAGTATTTGGTGGGATGTCAGATGCAATGGTGAAACATTTTATGGAACAGATGCAGTCTGAGTTTGAAATGAGTCTTGTTGGTGAGCTAAACTACTTTCTTGGTCTACAAGTTAGACAAATAGAGGACTCCATATTCATTTCTCAGAGCAAGTATGCAAAGAACATAGTGAAGAAGTTTGGTCTAGAGAATGCTAATCACAAGAGGACACCCGCTCCTACTCATTTAAAGTTGTCCAAGGATGAACATGGTGTTAGTGTGGATCAAAGTGTATACAGAAGCAAAGTGTATACAGAAGCATGATTGGAAGCCTATTGTATCTCACAGCTAGCATACCTGATATTTCTTTTGCTGTTGGAGTTTGTACCAGATATCATGCTGAGCCTAAAGTTAATCACTTGAATCAAGTGAAGAGGATTCTAAAATATGTGAATGGGACTAGTGACTATGGAATACTTTACAGTCATGGATCAGGCACTGAGTTATGTGGTTTTTGTGATGCTGATTGGGCAGGGAGTGCTGATGATAGAAAAAGTACTTCAGGAGGGTGCTTCTTCTTAGGGAATAATCTGATTTCTTGGTTTAGTAAGAAGCAGAACTGTGTGTCTCTTTCTACTTCTGAAGCTGAGTACATAGCAGCAGGGAGTAGTTGCTCTCAACTGGTGTGGATGAAGCAAATGCTGAGTGAATACGATGTCAAGCAAGATGTCATGACATTGTACTGTGATAATTTGAGTGCTATCAATATCTCTAAGAATCCTATTCAACATAGCAGAACTAAGCATATTGATATAAGGCATCATTTTATAAGAGATTTGGTTGAAGACAAAGTAGTTGCTTTGGAACATGTTGCTACAGATAAACAATTAGTTGACATTTTTACTAAAGCCTTAGATGCAAACCAATTTGAAAGTTTGAGAAGTAAATTGGGAATTTGCATTTATGAAGATTAAATGTGCTAGAGAGTGTATTAAGCAGTTGTATTCTTTATTAGATATTGATTTTATTCAACTGCTGAAGGCATACATGTTTGAAGTACATCAATAGTTACAGATTATCCCAACCCCCTGCATCTAGAAAAGATTTCCAGTCTTCATCCCAATCATCATCAGAAGCATGTTGTTGCACAGGAAGTTTCTTGCTGGGTTTCATGGTTGTCTCTGAGGTTCTGCCTGTCTTTGTGGTTCCTGAAGTAGTTTCAGCTGCAGTCATTGGTTTGCTCCTCTTCTTAGGTGGATCTGAAGTCTTGTCCTTCTGCTTGAGGTTCTTTGCTGCATCTTTGGTGTTTGACTGGCGTATTCTTGGTTGCTGTGTGGTGCTGCTAGAAGGAAGAAAGGCTTGTTTTTATAATGCAAACAAGGAGCATTGTTTGTATCGCCTGACCAGTCAAGGTGTTGGAACTTGTTTTTTTGGGGAAAGCTTGGTGTTTGACTGTGTCATTTATTATGTCAGGACATTGTGTTTGGTGATTGTCCAATTGTGGCTAAAAAGGGGGAGAGTTAGCCTAGCCTTTATGTGTAGAGTGTGACCTATCTCAGTTCTGGTGTGTAGCAGGTTTTGAGGGGGAGTTTGCCCTTTGTTGATAGGTGGTGTGCAGCATTTTGAAGTGGGAGCTGTTTGTTTTAAAATTTAAAATTTTTATCCACTGCTGAAGTCTCTGATGTTGCAGAGATTGTTTTAGGCAAAATTAGCCAAAGGGGGAGATTGTTAGTTCTTGGATTGGCTAGAATTTTGGTAAAACAAAGTTGTTCAATGTTGACGTCACATGGGTGATGTCTTAACATTGAGTCTTAACATTGGTTAATGTTATATTTTTAAGTTGTTGAAGTTTTGAAGTCTGATGTCACATGCGATGTCATGACATCAGATATGCAGATCATTAAAACATCAGGTTTGAGATGTTTTTAGGGTTAAGCGTATTAGCTGGATTTTGGGAGAGCTGTTAGAGTTATTGGACGCAAATATCTTGGAGGAGATATTTTCTGTTGCAAACAGATTTGATGCAGATTTGTAGGAGTGTTTAAAGGCTAAAGATTTAAGAAGATTTTGGAGAGAAAATCTGTTTTAAAAAGATTCAGTTTTAAATAACAAATCAGGTCAGATATTGTAGCAGGTCCAAGACCAAATCAAATAGCTATATAAAGCGCATCAATCCTTTGGAGAAAGTAACGAAGAAAGAGATCTAAAGACTGAGAGTCATTTGTGTCTTCGTGTATGTGTTGTAAACCATTCTAGTGTGAATTGGTTTGAGTTTTTCTTGATCAAAGCTGTGAAGCAGAATCAAGTTGTGTTTTTCAAAGTGTGTGATCTTTGAATTATATCACTGAAGTGATTTAGGGATTGAGTAGTGTTCTCATACCTAAGTGGTCTCTTAGGTAGAAGGTTCATTAAGTAGAGATTAAGTTTAGGAGATGTCAACTGGGTTGTTGAGTCTGTAAATTAATTCTACTGATAGTGAAATTCATCCCTGGCTTGGTAGCCCCCAGAGTAAGTTGTTTAACTGAACTGGGTGAACAATTCTTTGTGTACTCTTCTGTTGTTTTACATTGTCCATTGCAGAGTGTGTTGTTGTGACATCACACGTAACATCACATATCTGGTACCAGAATTTCATTTAAGAACCAGTGTATTATTATCATCAAAACATAAGGTCAGATGCATAACCAAATCTTATTCTTACAATCTCCCATTTTTTATGATGACAAAATCATGTATTTTGATGAACAATTTTTACTTGGTTTAATCACATAGAAACTTATTAGAGTAAGTTAGTAAGTTCGTAAGCTCCTCTTGAGTTTTATACTATAAAAATTTTGAAGTCTCACATCGCTTAGTTTTGTGAAGGAATAGGAATTGCAAGGCTATATATAGGATTCAAGTTCTTCATTCTAAGATGTACCCGTCAAAAGCACTTTATGTTTGTATTTGAATTTTTATATTTTCTCTTATATTCTTGTTTTAAAGTGTTGTAAGGGGTAGTTACTTTGGAGAGTGCAGGTGTATTAGGGTATCGGGGTGGTTGAGGGTAGTCTATGTGTTGTAACAAGTTTCACATAGTGTTATTTTCTGAATGTCATTTGATAATGGTCGTGATTTTTTCTCCGGTTTTAGAATTTACACGTTAATCTCTTGTGTTGTTATTGTGTTTCTCTTTTTTTTTTTTCTATGTGCTTTGTTTTTACCTAACACAAGTTACCAAACATTCATTGTCTGTTTCTTAACCTTCAGAATTATCGTCAATATGAACTTTCTTAACAAATCTAAATATTCCTAAAATCAACTTGTAGGTCCTTTAATTTTATAAATTGAATTCCATACTAAATTATATGTTATATTTTATTGAGCATATAAATTCGATTGACCGTTATTAATTTAAATTCTAACATTATATACCAAGAGCAAAACATGTCAAAATTAACATAAATATTATAGTTATAATTATAAATGATATATATTTTTACATAAAAAATTAGTATGTTGTCATTCCCAATAAAAATGTAATCACCCTATTTTATCAAATTTATTGGAATTAATGTTGGATAAAAAATTTAATTGACATAGTTAATATATATATATATATATGACAAATAATAAAATTGATCTCTAAAAACTGAGTAACTATTCTTTTTTTTTTTTTTGAGAGAGAGAGAGAGAGAGAGAGAGAGAGAGAGAGAGAGAGAGAGGGAAGAATAGTCGCTATGGTTGTCATCGAGGGTGGCGACAGCGCGGTGCGTTGACGCGCGAGAGGCGAAGGTTTGATGGTGAAAATCTTAAAGGGAGATAAATATGTTAAAACATATTGAGGAATGAGATGTGAATTTTATATTGGCATCGACACACTCAAATCAAATAAGTGTATTGAATTCACTTTCACAAACGATAATGAATTATATTTAATCATAAAAATTTGATAATAAATAATATGGTCGTATGATGATTTTTTAAATATTTAATTATAAATAGTATTAAAATTTATAAAATTTAAAAATTATAATAAATAATCATTGAGAACAAAACTTGAATTGATAATCTATTATCAATTTCAAAAGATTATATAAAAAAATATTTGTAATTGGAGATATAAAATGAAATTAATGCATTAAATTTTGTAAAATTATAAAATGAAATTACAACAAGTTAAGAACAAAGTTTGACTTCCAGCAAGAGTTGGACTAGGGATCATTTTGTTCAAAATAAGATGACTTAACCACTCGGCTACTCCATGTGAAATGTTAAAAGATTAGCAAACATTGTACATATTGTTAAGTATTAACAAGTGTGTGTAGTGTGGATAATAGTCCCACATTGGATAGGAATGTGGCGACTTGAGCATTTATAAGTGGGAGAACCCATACACCTATCACCTTAAAGTTTTAGGTGAGTATATGGTGTGTCTCTCACAAAGGTGTTGCTCTAGAAAAAGAAATCCCACAATGTTCAATGCTCCCTAGTAGAAATCTTCCCCTAACAGTGGTATCAGAGCTTGGTTCGAGGAAGGGACCGACTCACTTGTACCGAAAGTACTCCCCACAGGTGATGGTTAGGAGGTGTCCCGTTGAAGAGTGTCAACGGCGGTACAAGGGTGTTGAGTAAGAAACACACAACAGAAAGTGCACTTGCACAGTTGAAACTTCTGCTTAAGGGGGAGCATTGTGGATAAACTCACACTTAAGGGGGAGTGTTAAGTATTAACAAGTGTGAGTAGTGTGGATAATAGTCCCATATTGGTGTGGTGATTGAGCATTTATAAGTGGGAGAACCCATACATCTATCACCTTAAGGTTTTAGGTGGTATGTGGTGTGTCTCTCACAAAGGTGTTGCTCTAGAAAAAGAAATTCCACAATGTTCAATGCTCCCTAGTAGAAATCTTCCCCTAACACATATTACTTATTATTTATTATAACTTTTTAACTCTTCTCCAAATTTTGACACCCCGATTTTTTAAGGCCCTGGATCATGGGTCTGCTTGCTCTGGCCTAAGGCCGACCTTATATATATATATATATATATATATATATATATATAATTTCTTATCCCAACCTAATGAGGTGGAAAAAAACCCATGAAAAACCGAAAATACCTTTCGGATTTTCGAATATTCGGACGCACCATGCACCACTTTATGACGCACCAACTGAGTGTCACCGCAGATTAAAACGAAAAATTATTTCAGAGATGCATCTCTGATTATTGTCAACAAATATATTGATATTTCAGCTGCCTAATGGATATTCCGGAGATGCATCTCCGGAGGTGTGGGGCGGAGTTTTGAAGTATCAGTCACCTTCGCATGTTTGATATATTCGGAGATGCATTTTTGGAATAAGTTGATAGAATACTCACCTGCATGAACACATACATCAGTGGAATGGACGACCCATTCAACAACAAAAGCCAAAACTTTGCCAAACCAATTTGTGGAAATGATGCAAGAGTTCACCATATTGAGCAACATTGAAAGAGAATCAAATGCACAAAAGTTAAAAGGGGTACCACCCATACTTATAAATCTAGCAGGCGACAAATCTTTCGATTCATTTTAGGTTTAGTTTTTCGTCATCAATTAAGTGTATGTAATTATGTATTAATAATAATGAAATGTAATATATACAATTTCAAAAAATTTTATACATTTTGATGTTCGCCAAAAAATTTGTTCATTTGTCAAACAAAACACACAAGTTTTGTTTTCTACCTGGTTCAGGAGAGGTTCTAAAGATGTATATCCTGAATAAGATAATAGAGTGGTACCGAAAATGTATCTCTGAAACCAACACTGATACACGATAGAATTTTTTAGGTCCACATTTGTCTATAACTTCTATAAATTTAATCTCTTGTTTTTTTATTTCATACAAACAAAAAATGTCGCAAATTTCACAAATAAACATCGTTTGGTATGTCGCAAATGTCTCTTTCTCCAGCGCGACACCTAAGCAAAAATTTAAGATTAATGAGTACACCTTTGTTGTAGATTTTCAATATGAAGTGCATAATCTCCTACATTACGAAGATAATCGAAAAATTGTGAAACTCGAGTATCAACAACTTTGAGCTCAAGTCGGATACAGATGTAAGAGCTATATGGAATACATTTTTCCGTTTCGAAACAAAAGTTTCGATCGAGTTGAAAACGACGATTTCAAGACTGGTCGAAGATATTGTGAAGATGTTGAAGCGTCCACCTGAATATTTAAATGTAATGGCTGATTTTATGTTAACATCACCTATGTAATGCTGATTTTATGTCATGAATGGTAATTTCATTTTGTCAAAATATAACTTTCTAATTTTCTGCTTCTGTTTCAGTTTCATTATGTTACAAAGATGCATCTACAGAAGAATTCCGAAGATGCATCTCCAGGTAAAAAAAAGAGCACATTCCTAAGGCATCACTCAGAATTGGCCTAGGTTGTGTGTGTTTGGGGTGCGTCTGAAGATGCATCACTAGAATCTAGGGGCATTTTAGTATTTTTACATGGTGTCTTAGTAATATATAGGGTGCATTAAGAAATGATATATATATATATATATATATATATATATATATATATATATATATGTTCCGAACTGGACCAATGGCTAGGCATGGCCCAATCCACTTCTGCTTCTAGAACGGCCCAATTGCCTAAGTCCAGCTGGTGCGGGGCAGCATTTACCTTTCTGCCCCTCTACCGGGCACTAATGGACAGATGAATCTCAAGGTCATTTGATCCTCCCCAACATTCCTGCCCGTTATGTACGACTCCATTATCCAAGAACTGTTATGATACCTGTGCCCAGAACTACGCCTTTGCCTGTGGCAACGACTATTTTTGGGAACCTCTGCCCGTCATAACGGCTAGTTTTTGGCAGTTACCTATTCTTCAGGAAACGGTTATTCTGCCTCGAAAATAGGGACCGTTGGCCACGCGCTGGGGGAATTATAAAAACCCTTTCATTTGAGAGGGTTAGGTATCAAAAAATCATCCTAAGAAACTCATACTTTTGTACTTGCATTTCTCTCTCCCGATTCTTACTTTAGCATTGGAGTGCCTTGCAGGTACACCCCCTCCTTATCTCATGCACTCAGCATCGCAGACGTTCCTCTTGGCCCATTACAGGATCTGATCAGCCTTCATGATCATGGGCGCCGTTTGTGGGAAACTGTTATCCCCATCTTAACATCCACCTCAGATTCAAAGACTAGAACAAACTTTATGTCCAAGATTACGATCATGGCTTCCCAAGATCATGTCCAAGATGCACGCAATCCTTCTTTTCTCCCTATCAACAAAACTGATGCTAACGGATCTACATCCTTCCTCGGAGGAGACGCGCGTCGTCCGAGAGATAGAGTTACTGCATCTCCCTCCCCCACTCGTACTGACCGTACTGACGACAATCCACGTTGGCCCTCCAGCCCGTTCCAGCTCCACCCAACGTCGTTCCGGTCGTGGTGGCCCTCCTTGAAGCAATCAATAAAACCAACCTCTTGATCCTCCAACAAAGCGATAGGATTAGGGCGTTGGAAGAGTCTGCCCGTCCGAGATCCCCTCAGCCGAGGAAGGATCGACGATGACCCAAGAGTCCATAACCCCGGCGGGAAGCTGATCGTCGGGTGCGCCAAGAATCAGAGTTCCATGCCGCTCGAAAGCATGATCACGTTTCCCTGCGAAACCAACATTCCCTGAGAAACAAGAGAACCTAGAGATATTAGCGTCACCCCCGGTCAGACCAAAGGACCGGGCACGAACACCATTACCCCGTAGAAGTCGTCGTCACGTCTCTGAGCGAAGCATCCGATCCCCTTCCTGGACCAGTTCTAGCAGCGACGATGAGCCCCACGGCCCAGGATCTCTTGAGACACCGAATTTTATTTATCCCTAAAAGGGAAAGGGAAATATCGATAAAACCTTTAGGGAAATAACATGGTCATCGCAACCACATTCTGGGTTCGGGAGTCGGTTACGCGAGGGGAAGGTGTTAGCACCCCCTCACGTCTGTTGTACTCAACGGGAACCTCTTAACTCGATTCGAGAGAAAGTTAGCTAAGGATTGTTTGTTTTCTTCTAAGATGAGTAATGAAATAAAGTTTAGATACTAAAGGGGAAATGGGTGGTTTTTTATTAGGGTGCTCGCCAAGGATTGGGGCCCTTGTGCCTACGTATCTTCACTTTAAAGAATTAAAGAATCAGAGCGTCCGTAGTCCAGCCTACGGTTTGTTGGTGTTTTTTATGGACGATGCTAACATTCGCGTTCTAGTAGTTAGGTGTTTTGCAGCTCGCTCGTGGAGTCTTAGGCGTTACCTGTTTGCGGTAGAATGGACGTAACATGTCCCTTTTAAGAAAAAGTTTTGATCGCGCGAAGGCGAGAAGCTGATTTAATGTGTTGATATCTTATCCGGATGACGATTACTTGAAGCTTAAGAAAGGCTCCTCGGGCCCAAGTAATCGGAAGAGTGAATCGAATACTCGACTCTCTCTCTTTTTCAACCTTAGTTATGAAAGGATTTTGATATAGTTAAAGTATTTTAAGGGATGACGATTACTTGAAGCTTAAGAAAGGCTCCTCGGGCCCAAGTAATCGGAAGAGTGAATCGAAGACTCGACTCTCTCTCTTTTTCATCTAAGTGATTGGAGAAAATAGATTTGATTCAAATTGTTTAGGAAAAATAGTTTGATGTGAGACGGATTATAATCTTTTAGAGAAGACGATTATTCGGGCGTGAAGAAGACTCCTCACACTTAAACAATCGAAGAGAGAACTCGAAGATACCAGTCCAACTCTCTTTTCATCTTTTATTGAAAGAAAGTGTTTCATAATTATTAAGTGTTTTAGTTAGATTTGAAGAATACTCGAAGGATCGAGGTTTTAGTTTGCGTTCGAGACGATTAAGGGTTTGAACTAAATAGGGTGAATGACCTAAAGTGCTAGGATAAGGTCGATGGTGACGCACGAAGCAGTTGACTTACAAGGGTGAAAAATGGCTCGATGTTGAATCGAGAATTTATTTTGAAAATAGTTTGAATGTGCAAATGAGATACTAGTCAAATATTGTCATGGTATAAACATATCACGCGAGAAAATCACATACTAGAAATAATAATCGAGAATTACACAACTAAACCAAACTTAAACAATACATAAAATTATTAACTAAATTAAATATGAATATTTAATAAAATTAATTAATAATAAATTAATTAATATTAAATAAATATATTTAATCTAATTAACAATATATATTTTTAAATATTTTTTATGAGCTAAAATAATATAAAAGAAAATAGATTAAAAAAACACAAATAACAACAAAAAAAGGTAAGATAAATGGGCTATTAAAAAAAAAGAAAATTGGGATGTAAACAAATAAAAAAAGCTCAGGCCCATCAGTTAAAAGGGCCCAATACTGAAAGGATATGGTGTGGCGCAAGCTAACGTGGTTGGCTATGCAGGAATGATCGTGACCATCAGATCAGAGGATCTGATTTGGTCAAACGATCCTAAGGTCGTAATGTGCTAGAACATGGTGTACTATAAGCAGGACTGCATAAGAAACTGATACAGGGCGGTGACACATGTCCAAAAATGGTAACATATGTCACCGCTAGCCATCGCCATCCAGCCACAATGAAACACGCAGGCAGAGAAGAAATAAAACATTTAAAGACCAAAAAACAAGCTACTCAGATGAAATGACTCATGTACTTTCACTCAGCCCCTCACTCGTCCTATTTAACATCTCTCTCCCTATCTCTACACAAAACATTGCCGGAACACACAAAAAGATTGCCGGAGAAGATGAATCGCGGCAGAAGCCGTCGTCTTCTCCGGCGAGAGTCTCTCCCCTCGTCACAAAATCAAAACAAACCCCCACTAAAAATATATACTGAACTCGAATCCCTTATTAATTTCTCCAAAAACCTTACGAAGAAGCCAAATTGAAGCACCCCTTAAAAAAACCTAACCCCAAAACTGCGTTAAAATGGTCAGCACGAGTAAGAAGAAAAACAACGCACGGATAGTCAAGGTTTTCAGACCGAAAGGCAACGAAAAATAGCTTAAAAATCAAGGCATGGAAGAAAACTCACCCTTGAAGACTGCAAGCTCAGGTGCGAATTTCTCTTTTCGTTTCCCCTCCCTCTTCTTCTCGTTCTTCTGCTGTTGTGGTTTTACTAGTGTGTATTCAAAACTTAGGGTTTTTTCTGTGTGTAGAAACTTCAGATTCTTTTCCCTCTAAAATGAAGTTCTACTTATCCACAACATTAGGGTTAGCAGACATGTTTTGTAGAGTTCTGAAATCCTCTGTATTGCTATAGTTTAGGCCTTGTCTGCTACACTTTGTCTCTATTCCCGTTTTTATGTTAAGTCTGATGTACCATGGTTGCTTGCTGCTGCTCTTACTTTGCCATTTTTGTGAATCTGAACATGTGGTCTCTTTTTGCTTTGTGTGGCTGTTCTGACATTGAAAATTACCTTAAACATGATAAAACTTGATGATATTACTTGCTGCTACCAAAATGTCTCTTTATGCAGAAATTGGATGTGTGATCCTTGCTCTTGATGCACATTATTGATCTTTGTTTGGACTGGACTTTAGAATTATTTGTATGTCACGTGAATTGAAACTTGGGCATGATGAATCAACATGAGTTGGTTTTGGTTTTATGCTTTGGAATTGTTTTGGTACGACTTGAAAATGTGACATGAATTGGTTTGGTTTCATTGGCTTTTGAAATGTTTTGGTATGACTTGAAATGAAATTGTAGCATGATTTGATACCTAGAATTGAACTTAGAGTGTTGTATTTGAATTGTGGAAATTGTTTTGGGTTTTTGTTTAACACATGTGGCAACATGAAAATGACGTGAATTATGAGTTTGATCCATGAATTGAGATGAATTTGTGAATGAAGAATTGCACTTGTTCTCATGATTTGGCACGGTTTTGTTATGATTTGAATTTGTCTCCTTTTGTTGTAGGGACTTGAGGAAGCTTGACGTGGAATTTGGGTGGTGGCTCAAAAGCACACAAAGCATGAAATTTGGATCCTTGTTTGGTAGTATAGATTTGGGATTGGCAAAGTCTTGTAAAAATTATGTCAAAGAACTTGTAGTTTCTTAGTTATCCAATTTGTACAATGTGTTCTTGTAACCTTTGAATTTTAATCAATGGAAGTTTACAAAACAAAGTTCTTATTTATCCTTGAAAGCTTGTGACATCATTGATGAATGTATGACTTTTATGCACTTGCACTTGTAATTTGGTGTGAAACTTTATAACTTGCCACAGATTGGTAATATGTAATTTGAATATGATATTTGAATTGGTAACTTGGAATGGCATTGGTGTCTAGCATGAAAATGCAACCTTGGAATGGAATTTTGGACTATTTTATTTGTTATGGAAACAAATATATTAGAATGACACATGAATCTTTGAGATGAAATCAAATATGGACTATTGAATAAGTAACCTGGACATCCCATGTAACGACCAAAAATCCATAAATGATTAAATAACCAAAAAATCCAAATTCTCATGATTGGTTAATATATATTCATGACCCTTGGTTGATGACCAAAATCTAGGACACCGTCCTCCTGACTCAGATATACCAAGCCTAAGAATTAGGGTTCTAAAGCTTTAGATCCCATCAGAAGTGACCATTTCCAGAACACCATAAGGAGAATCCTATCTAAACTTGGGTTATGAACACCCACCTTGAATTGAAGTTTCGCCATTTTAATTGGCCAAGAAGTGATTAGATATGATCAAAACATTCATGCCTTAATACTAAAGGTCCTCCCTTGAGAGATGACGCAACAACAAAAGTAATTAGGTCACTTTGGTCCTGAGGATCTTGTAGTGGATCAAAAACCTTAATTTAATCACTTGGTGGTTTCTAAATAGCACTTGTCTTCACAATGGCTCATGACGTATGCCCATCTTGTTCAGGTTTAACTAAGATCTGGTCAAACTTCCTCCTGGTTGTGGATGGAGAACCAACTAAACCAGATCCAAACATTTTTCTTGAAACAATCACCCTCACTTGCAACTCTTCTGTACCAATCCATGCTTGATATGCTTCATGGTATGGTAAATGTATGATATGTATGGCTAGGGTGAAAATGAGGGTATGACAACAGCTCCGCCCGGGCCTCACGCCATCAGGAGAATGCCCGGGCCTCCAAAGGCGATGAACCCTCGACATCCCGTCGAGGGGAGAGAAGGCGCGAAGATCGTCCCTGGGAATCCCGAGACAACAAGGGGCCCTCCGTCCGGTTCAACTATTACACTCCCCTGACTGTCTCCAGGGAAAAGATTCTCTCCGAATGTGCTAACTCGGAGTTTAAACAGGCGGAAGTTCGGTTCCCCAAGCAGGTACCGGCCAAGCCCAACGCCGATAAATCAAAATACTACCGTTTTCGTAAGAGTCACGACCACACCACTGAAGATTGCATCCACTTGAAGGATGCCATAGAAATATTGATCAGGGACGACCACCTGAACCAGTTTACGAAGAAGAAGGATGTTCCCCGGCAAGATGCCCAGGAGTCAAAGAAAGTAGAGGAAGAGGTTCCTTCCTGGGAAGAAACCAACCTCCAAGTCGCCAAGAGTATATCACGACCGGAGGATTTCTGCATTCCAAATGAGCTCAGTGCTCCCGCGTATTTCGCAACCCACAGGTCATGGGAAACTTTCCCCTCCGCAATGGTTATCTCCGGAGGGGGACTTCAATAAAGTCACCATGGGCTCCTTGAAGAGAAAGTTCAAGCACCTGATCAGCACGAGCTCTAGCAAGGTGACAACGCTCGACAAAGCCTGGAAGGGATCAGTCGCCATCTCCTTCTACCGGGAAGAACTCCTCAGAGGGGCCCCAAACTTAAGTATTCCACTGCTCGTTAGAGCCCATATGGAAAATTTTGATGTTCACAGGATCTTAGTCGACCAAGGCAGCTCGGTCGACATTATGTACTCACAGCTATTCTTAAATCTCCAGTTGGATGAATCGCACCTCACTCCCTACGTGGGTTCTGTCCTACATGGATTCAATGGGTCGGTCACGAAACCCTAGGGATACGTCGAGTTGATCGTGACCTTTGGATCTACAGAGACAATCAGATCTATTAAGGTTTAATTCCTGGTGATTGACTGCCCGTCTCTCTCCCAATGCATATTCGGGCGACCAACTTTGGCTGAGCTGGTGGTCGTGCCATCAACCGTCTATCTCAAAATGAAGTACTACACTTCCAAAGGTATGGTCGCTACATTACACGGGGAGATTGAAGTTGCGCGGCGGTGCTTCGAAGTGGCCACCAAGGTACTCAACACCATCGCTGCCAAGCCAAAGACGTCCAGCAAGCCAGCCTTGCCCATCAACTCAGAGGAAGCTAAGCCACTGCCCCGCGTCGACTCCATCGACCTCGACAACCGCTTCTCCGAGGATGGCCAGAAGGAGGACCAGGCTTGCTCGAGCAGCTCATCCTCCTCAACCAGCACCAGCAATAGCTCCCATCCGACGCGCCCGATCCCGGATGGCGACTTTGAGCTTGTCCTGCTCGGCGACATTCCTCAGCGAGGAGTAAAGATAGGGACTAGCCTCCCCGATATCGCGAGGAAACAACTCAAAGCTTGCCTTCGAGAGAACGCAGACTTGTTCGCCTGGAGTACCGCGGATATGCCCGGCTTAGATCCCGCAGTCGCCTGCCATCAGCTCACGAATGACCCCGCCATCAAAGCAGTAGCACAACGTAGGAGAAAGCAGTCTCCAAAAAAAACGGAGGCTGCAGAACAAGCTGTAAAAGACCTCCTCGAGGCAAACTTTATCTCGGAAGCCAAGTACACCACTTGGCTGTCCAATGTTGTACTCGTGAAAAAATCTAATGGAAAATGGCGCATATGTGTTGATTATACTGATCGCAATAAGGCATGCCCAAAAGATGCCTACCCCCTCCCCAATATTGATAAACTTGTTGATAACTCTGCCGGTTTTAAACTATTATCATTCATGGATGCCTATTCGGGCTACAACCAAATACCAATGGTGATAAGTGATAAAAAATACACGGCCTTCATGACCGAATCGGGCAATTATTACTACAAATTAATGCCCTTCGGCCTGAAGAACGCCGGCGCGACCTACCAGAGAATGATGAACAAGGTCTTCCGAGGAGAGATAGGCGACATGCTCGAAATCTACATGGACGATATGATTGTGAAATCCCACGAGGAGACCGATCACACGACCCATTTAAGAAAGGTCTTCGAACAAGCCAGGAAATACCAGACACGTTTCAACCCAGAGAAGTGCACGTTCGGAGTACGGGTGGGCAAGTTCCTCGGCTTCTATTTGACAGAGCGAGAAATCGAGGCCAACCCCGACAAGTGCAGGGCAATCTAAAAATTTCCAACGCCCAACTTGAAGAAGTCCATCCAATCCCTCAACGCGATGCTCGCTTCTTTGTCTCGTTTCGTGGCCAAGTCTGCCCAACATGCCCTGCCCTTCTTCAAACTCCTCCGCAAGGAAGCAGCGTTTGAATGGACAGAGGAATACGACCACACTCTCCTCCATCTTAAACAGGCACTTTCAGAGCCACTAGTCCTCTCTCGGCTAGATAACGGTGAAACCCTGTACATCTATCTTGCCGTAGCAACCGAGGCCGTCAGCGCCGCCCTCATCCGTGAAACGCTCGACGAGCAAAGGCTTATATACTTCACAAGCAAAGCATTGCAGGGACCAGAGCTAAGATACCAGTAGATAGAGACGGTAGTGCTGACCCTCATTAATGCTGCACGAAGACTGCTGGGGCGACCAGATATGGCCGGAAGAATGCTCAAATGGTCATTAGAGCTATCCAAGTTTGACATCCAGTATGAAAGCAAAAAAGCCCTCAAAGCCCAGGCTTTGGCTGATTTTGTCGCAGAGATGACATTCCCAGATTCCCTCATCCGCAGGGCACGCAAGTGGACCATCTTCGTGGACAGAGCATCCAGCTTGGCAGGGATCCAGGTAGGTATCATCTTGGAGAACGACGAGGGAATCATCATTGAGGTATCGCTCACGTTATCCTTCCCCACGTCTAATAACCAAGATAAGTACGAGGCTTTCCTCACCGGTTTGCGCCTGGCCGAAGACCTAGGGGCAGAAGAAGTCGTCATCTGCACAAATTCACAACTCGTGGCCCTTCAGGTTCAAGGAGAATACTAGGCCAAAAACGACAACCTATCCGAATACTTAGCCCTGGTCAAAGAAAAAATGACGAAGTTCGCTACAGTAGAAGTAAAACATGTTCCCGCAAACATAACGTCAGAGCAGACGTGTTATCTAAACTGGCGAGCACGAAGAAAAAGGGCGGAAACAAGTCTGTCATCCAGGAGGTGCTTCCTCGACCCAGTATCGAGAAGACATCTCCGACCCTCGACGTGCAGGTCATCGGCGACAACAACTGTTGGATAATCCCCTTTTACAACTACCTCGCTAGGGACGAACTTTCGTCCGACCCCAAAGAAGCCAGCACAGTCAGGCGCAGGGCCTGCTCCTACTTCCTGGTCGAAGATAAACTCTACAGGCGAGGGTTCTCCATCCCATTACTCAAATGTGTCGAGGAAGAGATGGTCGCCCACGTCCTACGTGAGATCCACGAAGGAATCAACGCCCAACATCTCGGGGGGAGATCCCTTGCCCGGAAAGCCCTTCGAGCAGGGCACTACTGGCCAACCATGCAGCAGGATGCAAAAGAGCATGTAAAGAAATGCGACAAATGCCAACGACACAGGGACATGCACCTAGCTCCACCTAACAAGCTCAAAGCTATGTCCTCCCCATGGCCATTCACCTGGTAGGGCCTGGACATCCTAGGGCCATTTATAGTAGGATCAAACCAGAGCAGGTACTTAATAGTAGGCATTGATTACTTCACAAAGTGGATAGAAGCGAAAGCTCTAGCTAAAATAACAGCCCTTAACACACTTCGTTTCTATAGGCGAAACATCCTCGCACGCTTTGGCATTCCCCAAGCGATAGTCACAGACAATGGGATACAGTTCACAGATTGGAAGTTCCAGGATTTCGTCGCTCAACTGGGCACGAAACAACACTTCGCATCCGTCGAACACCCCCAGAACTGGCAAGCCAAAGCAGCAAATCGGGTAATCCTACGAGGCCTCAAGCGAAGGCTAGACGAAACGAAGAAAGCTTGGGTCGAGGAGCTGCACAACGTCCTATGGGCGTACCGTACAACTCCCCACTCTTCAACCAGGGAAAATCCTTTTCGCCTGGCCTACGGGACTGAGGCAGTAATCCCCATCAAATATGACACGCATGCCAGATACATTACAATAAAACAAAAGAAGATATCACTCTTCCATCTGCTCAGGCTGCTCAGGGTTAGGCTCGGGCTGCTGGGTCTCCTCGTTTAAAAGTCGGGCATGCTCATCACCGATGTTGAAGAAGTCTGGAGCAGCTATCTTGCCATTCTCAACATGGCCCAGGAAGTTAGTACCCTCCGTGGATATCTGGACCTTTGGATTCACCAGCCTGAGCTGGACCACGGCGTTGTTGAACGACTCTTCCCCAATGGCAATAACATCGTCCTCTGCCCGCAAAAGACGAGCAACCAGATCGGCCCTAGTCTTCAACGTCCTAACTCCCTCAGGCTCATCTTCAATCGGGGCCGATGCAGACCTTATCTGATCTACCATATCCTCAACAACCTTCTTTTCGGCGACCAGAGTCTCATTCTCCCCTTTCAACCTAATAGCCTCCTCGTCATACTTCTTCCTCGCGTCATTGGCAGCCTTGGCCTCCTCCTTGGCATTCTTCACTCTTTCCTCTATAGCAGATATTGTCGCCTGGGCCTTCTAAAGCTCAGATTCGGAGGAGGAGTCTCCCTCGACGTATACCGCCGCTATCTCCAAGACCCGGACCAACGCGGAGGCATCTTGCGCCAGCAGCGCCCTCTTACTCGGACGATCCATACCCTCCAGCTTGAGGGACTCTGCCCGAGGAACCACTAGGGATGTCCCTTCAAAAAATTTCCTGCCGTGGAGGCAAGGGGGAAGTTCAAACTTACCCTTCTCAGCCGCCCGACTGAGATCCACCAGTTCGTTCGCTCTGGTCCGCTTAAATCTTAATGCCCCGGACACTGGAGATCCCTGAGCGGGCGAAGGAATGGGCGAGGAGTTCCCCGCAGCTGGTTGAGGAGGAGGCACCCGCTGAGTAAACCGAAACTTCGAGGTGGCCGCGGTTGCTTTCCCCATCGCCAGGGCATTATTCACTATCCTCCCGTGGGCAGAAGGCATCTCACCTGCAAAAACATTACAAACACATTAGACACCGAAGAAGTTACAATTCGAACAAGCTAAAAAAGTAAACTACCAAGCAACTTAAGAGCGTCAGCATGAGTCTTGCACTCCAGGAGCGCCTTTGTATTGATTTAGCGATACTTTACTCTTTACCCGCCATCATCCTCAAAGATCGGCCCCCCCTTTTTCATTCAGCACTCTGCGAGTCTAAAACTGTTAACATAGTTGACCAACGCCTCGTAACAAGTTGTGTCTTGCTCGTCTAGCATGTCCAGCTGAGCAAGGTAATGGTCAATTCCCCGGGTAAAATGGCTCCCACTCCAACAAAAAGGGAACTTGAAAACCCTCTCCGCCAGCAGCTTCCCATCCTCGTCATACATATCCTTGCCATCCTCGTCCATGGTCACCGGCCAAGCATAAGTGGTGTCCTGAGCCTTCTCCGACACAGGTTCGATAATGTAGAACCTCTCCTTAAAGGTATGGATAGACTCTGAGAAGGGCTTGAACAATTTTCTCGCTTGCTTCAGCGAAACCCAGCCATACCTTTTCCCCGAAACTTGCTGTTGGAGGTTGAAGATGGTGAAGAACAAGGGCAAGGTAGCTCCTATCTTCAGAAACTCGCAGGTCAGCTTGAAGGCGCAGATAAACGCCAACGAATTAGGATGCAATTGCGACGGGGCCAAATCCAGATGGACGAAGATAGACTGCTGAAAGTCAATGAAGGGCAACCTTAACCCTATATCCTTGAAAGCATATTCATACATTGAGAATCTCTCCCCATAGTCTATGCTTATACGGTCGTCTTGACTAGGGAAGTGTACCTTCCACTCCCCTTCTGGCCCTACGTCCGTGAAGACATCCCCGGTATAAAACGCGAAAGTGGACGCATGCTCGGCAGGCTCCGCAACCGTCCATTCCTCCGCGGAAGCATGCTCGGGATCCTCCTCAACTTCACTGGGGGCAGTTGAAACCTCAGTATCACTACTCTCCGAGGAGCTCTCCTCGGACGAGTCTATAAGAATTGCTCGGGCTCATGCGCCATCTCGATCACCTGAAAAGCAGAGGACAAAAGTGAATTTGACTGTAAAATCAAATCCACCCTTCCACCGCTAGTCAAGTGAAAGGGCGCGCAAAGGGCCAAGGATAGTGTCCCCGACCTAAACCCTAAATTAAATAACACAAGAGTCTCTCGCGAGGAGATACCCAGAGACAACCCCTCCTACGCATACGAGGAGTATCCCCGACCTACTACCCAGTTTCCGTTTGAAGCTCCACCTAAAAACTCATATGTTCATCAGAAAGTTTATCAGAGCAACGAAAAACTGGGTAGCTTCACCAGTTACGCCTGTGCCGTCATCGCAACAGCGCCGAAACGGCCTAAGTCTACAGTCTCTAAGAAGCTCCGGCGACCGCAACAGCAGCAGAAGGTGGCCAAGCCAACATCTACCACCAACAGACGCCGGAAAACACTACAGTCCTACCTAAGTTCAACCTAGCCGCATGCGTTCTAACAAAAGCGAAACGAAAAAGCTAGAAATGAAGCTGGAGACAAGTGACTTACGTGGTCGAATATAATGTAGAGGGCCGAAGAACTTGCTCGAAAGCTTTGTGCGGCGGCGGACGCGGCGGTTAACGACGGTGGCGGAATGAAAGCTCTGAGAGAAGAAACAAGGAAGAAGAGAGAAGCGAAAAATGCAAATGAGCAACTCTTCCCTCTATATATAGGCAGTCTGAAAGCACGTACACGAGCACGTGCGGCTAGGTGCATCATCATGACCCTAGCCTAGCCATCATGACGCATTTAATGCTGCATAAGGCTCGAGACACACGTGGTGTCACGTCTCTTAAGAGTACCTCATCCGTTGACCTCCCCGCATGTCGGGCAGCACGAACAACGTTACGTATCCTGCGGGCACTAGAACCCCCGGGCATCCAAGGAAAATTCCGTCTCGTCGACAGACGACGACCTCTTCAGAGTTCCCCGAGGTTGCGGGCTATCCTTAAGTCATCACTCTCAGGCTCGGGAGCAACGACTTGGGGGGCTCCTGTTTCGGACTGGACCAATGGTTAGGCTTGACCCAATCCACTTCTGCTTCCAAAACTGCCCAATTGCCTAAGTCCAGCTAGTGCGGGGCAACATTTACCTTTCCGCCCCTCTATCGGGCACTAATGGACAGATGAATCTCAAGGTCATTTGCTCCTCCCTAACATTCCTGTCCGTTACGCACGGCTCCATCATCCAAGAACGGTCATGACGCCTGTGCCCGGAACTACGCCTTTGCCCGTGGCAACAGCTAGTTTTGGGCACCTCTGCCCGCCATAACGACTAGTTTTTGGCAGTTACCTATTCTTCAGGAAACGAGTATTCTGCCCCGAAAATAGGGACCGTTGGCCACGCGATGAGGGCATTATAAAAACCCTCTCATTTGAGAGGGTCAGGTATCAAAAAATCATCCTAAGAAACTCATACTTTTGTACTTGCATTTCTCTCTCCTGATTCTTACTTTAGCATCAGAGTGCCTTGCAGGTATACCCCCCTTATCTCACGCGTCCAGCATCGCAGACGTTCCTTTTGCCCCATTACAGGATCTGATCAGCCTTCACGATCAATATATATATATATTATCATAACTATTTTAAAATCATATAGAACGAGTAATTTTGATTTGATGGTATAGTTTTTTATTTTTTATTTTTTAAATACGGATAGTATATGAAAGTTAATCTTAATTAGTATCCTATTTTAAATAGCATGTTTATTTAATTTTTTTTTAATTACAAAAACAATCCATAGCATCAAAGAAAGTATGAATATAATTTATTAATTTTGCTTCAAATAACCTATATAAATAAATATAAAATATTTGATAGTTGAATATTGTGATCTGTATCTCTAAAAAATATAGTAGGGCTTTAATTGGGACAGGGTTCATTTAGGGTCGGTGGTGCGTGGCTTCTGACCCAATGCAATATGTAAAGTACACTTCAAGCTCATTTATGATAATATTGTTATCCCAATGCCAGAGCAAAAAGAAACATATTACATTTACAAATAAGATAATGGCATATATATTATATAGTCCTTATTAAGAAAGAATACGTCCTAACGTCATGCATGAGCTGTGCATTTGGAAAAAAAAATTATCTCGAAATGAATTATTCATGTTAATTTTTAATATAATATCAAATAATTTAATTTATATTATTTTCAATTCAATATCTTTAATTTTACATATTATAAAAATGAATTCAGTAATAAGTGGAATTATTTCTTTTTTATTTATATAATATCTTTTAATTTGTGAGAATTTGTGATTTTTTTCCCTCAAAATAATCATGTTTTTTCTTAAATAACCATGTTTTCACAATATTTTTCAAAATACTCATGTTCTAAACAATTTTTTTTTTCAACGTAGATCACAAGTCAATTGAATTGGTGTCTACATTGGATAGATTAGAAGGCAAGCCAATTTAATCGGCGCCTCCAATATACCAAGCAATCCAATCGGCGTTTTATGTATTGGTGTTCAGAGAATGCACTAATTCATCTGACACTTATTTATTGCATTTTTTTTATTTTAAATAAAAAAATTGAATAAATACTAATAATATTTAATTTAAATCGGATTATATACAAGAATATTTTTTACACTAATGATAACGACCCTCTTAATTATACATGTCACCGGTTTCACACCCCTTAGGTATTTTTCTCGTACAAATCTCTATTGATTCACCTCAGGTGTTTGATACAAGGTCCCTGGATCTTCATCATCACCTAATTCCTTAAGAAGTTTTTGTAATCCTACGCAGTCTTGTGTTTGTTAAATATGTAATTCATTGTTTTAGAAAGATTAGATTTGATTTAGAAAGATCAGATTTGATTTAGAAAGATTAGATTAGATATTTTTGGGCTTTTATAGTTTGGGCTTTAACTTGAGATGCAAGTTAACCTAAATCTATAAATAGGGAGGAACCCTTATCATTGTAATCATCAAGTTTGATAATTCACAGTTTCTAGTTGCAAGTGAATATTGAAAGTTTCCACAGTTTGTAGGCAGAAAGAATTCTGCACTTTTTTATCTTCTTCTCCAACGCTACTATTTATCTTTTCTCTTTCTTTCTTTCTTTCTCAATTTTCTTTTCGTTGCCATTGCGTGCGATTGTTAACAATCTTGAGATTAAGATTGAATAAGAATTCTCAAAAGGTTTTGGGTTAATTCCAACATCTGGTATCAGAGCTCCGGTTGCGATTCAAGGAAGGAAAATCGTGATGGCGATGAATAATCCGAATGAGCACTTTTCGACGAGCCATCCGATTCTCAAGAAAGATAATTATGAGAATTGGTGCAAGCAGATTAAGGTGGTTTTATGTTATCAAGATCTTTGGGATCTTGTGAAGGAAGGAGTAGCACCGCTTGTAGAGAACGCGGGGGATCAAGAAAAGGCTGCACACAAAGAATTGAAGAAGAAAGATTATAAAGCTCTCTTTATAATCCATCAGTGTGTCGATCCTAATAACTTTAAAAAGGTTAGTGATGTAGAGTCAGCAAAGGAAGCGTGGGAGATTCTTGAAAAGTCGTTTGGAGGCGCAGAGAAGGTGAAAGAGGTGAGGTTACAAACTCACAAGAGAACCTATGAATTGCTTTAAATGGAAGACAATGAAAGTATAACAGATTTCTTCACTAGAGTTACAAAGCTGGTGAATCAAATCAAGGTATGTGGAGAGGTGTTGACATCAAGATCAGTTGTTGCAAAAATCTTGAGGTTATTGGCTCCAAAGTTCGACCACGTGGTAGTAGCCATAGAAGAGTCGAAAGACTTGTCAGTATTGAAGAAGGAAGAGCTTCAAGGGTCGCTTGAGTCTCATGAATAAAGGAAGGCTGAAAGAGCTGCAGGAAAGTCGAAGAGTGATATGGCTTTGCAGGCACAGTCAGAAAAGGAAAGGAAAGGCAAAGGAAGCTGGAATGGCAACAAAGGTAGAGGAGGCTACAACAACTCGACTGGTTGAAATCAGCATGAAGGAAACTAGTTGAATCAAAGAAAACCCTGGTATCCTTTAGATGTCATAACATCTTGCGCTTGCATGTAGGGATCAATCATTTGTGCATTGTTAACTAATACCATTATCTTGCTAGTTTGTTCTTTTATGTGAAAACCAGGTTTGCACAGGGAAGAGAACCAAAGGTAATAAACCAGACTTTCATGTTATTCAGTTGTCTCCTAAGACATTCTTCGGCTCCATACAGTCATCACAAATCTTCACCAGCTTGGGTGAGATTCTTATGAGAAGTCATTTGTTCAAGAAAGATAACTGAGACTCCAAAGTGCAACCATCCGATCTTGGAAGCTAATTATGAAGTCCTCCGACCATATGCCATGATCTTAATGAGATTCGTTCAAGAGAAATCAGGGAAATATCATCTGGTCAAGAGTTGTGAAACTAGGGTCTTAACCTGAAGATTCATTGAAAAGCCTTGTTGTGACCAGGCAGTAGTTTAGAAGGTTCATCAACCATTTGAGCTCACCTACTCTCAAAAGATCCCACTCAACAAAAATCAAGTGTGTTTAGTTCCTGTTACAAGTGCCTTGAACCACAGGATTCGCCGTGACTCAAAACTAGGGTTTTATCAGCATCCGTTAACCAGTGCCTTTGATTTTAATTGAGACCGGCTTCCAAGTTTCGGAATACGATTTCTCCTGATACTGGGCATCCTTAGAGGCCATCCATGAACCTTGGAGGAGAATGAAGAAACAAGATCCTCAAAGATCACCCATTGGAATTCCTGAAGAAATTAAGGTTTTGACCGAAGAAATCGAGCCTCCGATTCTGACGATTTTGGACCAAAAAAGAAGCATCCGAGCCATGTCTCGTTTTAATGTGATCGACCTTTGACTGAGGACACATGGAATTGGCACTTGTATTTTTGTATTTATTTATTTATTTATTTTATTAAAAGAAAAAGAAATGAAAAGAAAAAAAAAAGAAAAAAAAAAGAAAGAGAAGGTGGCGCCTGCCACCATTCTCTGTGTGGCGCCTGCCACACTCCACCAAAGAAAGGGTGTGGCGCCCACCACACTTTGTGTGGCACCTCTTTTTTTTTTTTTTTCATTTCCTTCACTATACTTCAGTTTTGTTTTTCCGGTTAAATAATGATTTTCTTTTCAACGAAGCAATGCAAGTGGACGTAAAATTCATCATGAGAAAGAAACAGAACTTTTCAGTAAAGTTGGTTCACGTCTCTTCAGCATAACCTAGTTCTGAACCTACTTCTGATAACAACGACTTTTGCAACCAAACAGCTTGCACTTGCACGATCTTTTGAAAAATAAATCCTCGACCATATCGTCAAGCTTCTCATTTTTCCTATAAATAGGACACCACACTTCATCAAATCTTCACACCAGCTTCACCAAAAAATAGTGATTTCTCTCATTTCTTTCTCTCCATTATTCTGATAAAATATTTTTGCAAGTGTTTTTCGGTTTCGAAGTTTTTGATGTTCAACCTTGCTGTGATATTTTGAAGAAGAAGTTCATTCGTTTCTTTTAAGAACGTATTGAAGAGGCAGTAGACCGTCTCCACTAGGTAACGCTCCATCCTTAGTTTTTATTTTTCTTTACTGCATGTTGAAAATATCATGACCGGTTGTTCATACCATGTTCATCTTTTTTCGATTAAAGTCTGATTAAATGTTACGGTATTATGTGTGTTTTTATTTTCATGTTTATGAAAAGTTTTTATGAAATGAAAGGAAAATATGAAAGAAAAATGTGGTGGTATTCTGGTTTTTTTAATGTTGTTTTAAAAAGAAAAAAAATAAAATACAAGGGATGAGTGTGGCACCTGCTACACTAGGGTGTGACGCCTGCCACAACCCTTTTTTCCCTTCATGTGGCACCTGCCACAAAGGAGTGTGGCGCCTTCCACCTCCCACTCTCCCATGCTATGGCGCCTGCCACAATGTTGTGGCACCTGCCACACATTGTGGCACCTTTAAGTGGTGACCGCCACCTCACTTTTTTTCCATTTTTTTATGTGTTATTTTATTTATTTTCAATGGCCATTTTTGTTACATTTTATTTCTAAAAAAACAATAACAAGAAAACAAGAAAATATTTGTTATTTTGTTTCTAAAAATTTCAAAAACAAAAACACGCTTTACTGTAAATTCGGTCTTTAGTTTTTTTATGGAGAACCATTAACTGCCTCCTGAAAACTTGAAGTTTTTTGAATGATATGTGGCATGTGAAATGTTTGATCGTGATTTGTTTCCGAATTCTGAATAATATCATCTTATTAAAATGTCGTCTGTACGTTTTGGCCTCTGTTGTCTCGTGCATAGCTTAGCTTGCTTCTGATTTTAAACCTTGGTGATGTTATCTCTGCCGTACTCTTGTATTTATCCATGTTTGCCATGTCCATACTTGGAATTTTATTTTTGTTAACATTTACTGTCTTTGAATCTTTGAACTCATATTGTTCATTTAATTCCAATCTTATCTCAACTCTTGTTCTCAAGTTGCTTCCCCTTCCTTCCAAAGGAAAGTCTCTCTATTAACCTCAAAGTCATAGAAAGCTCATTAATCAACCCTTGACCTCATAGTCATATGTACCCATATTCTCCTTGACCTCATAGTCACAGGATTACCAGCTTTGACCTCATAGTCATAGCCACCTACCAGCCTTGACCTCATAGTCATGGCCACCTCCTCTGTGACCTCAAAGTCATAGAGTACTTTCACCTTGGCCTCATAAGAGACTTTCTCTTTTCTTGGTCTCATAAGAGCCATTGAATCATAACTTAGAAATAGGATAGAGTTTCTAAACTCTATGTGGGCTCATCACATTGAGTATCCACCTTTCCCCACCATAACTTAGACCTAGAGAGTTTCCTTAAACTCTAAAATGAGCTCACACCCATTTCCCCTTGGAACTTTGGCCATAGTCAATGGTTCCTCAAAATTCACCCTTAGTTAGGTGAACTACGGTTGCTCTGATTCTTTAGTCAGATACGTAGGCACAAGATTCGACGTCTTGGCGAGCAAACTTAGCGTATATACCCTTAGGTCTTTACCTTTAGCATTTAGGTCTTTACCTTCACCTTTAGCACAAATTACTTTAGCAAGCAAACATAACATAATACAATCTAAACAAGAGGTTCCTGTAGAGTACTACAGATACTTAGGGTGCTAATATCTTCCCTTTGTATAACCAACCCCCGAACCTTAGACCTCCCCCCTTTAGGTTTTCTCGATCTTGAACCTTTCCTTTGGATAAATCAAAGTCGGTGGTGAATTTCAAAGTTTTGTGATGCAAGTTAATTAATAGCTTGTTATCTGATTCTCACCGCAACAGAAAATGGCGACTTCACTGGGGACTTTTTGAGGGTTAAGCCCACCTTGTTTTGTTTATATTATTTATGATTGCTTGCTATATTTGTACATATTTGTATATATCTGTATATCTGCTTTGTTTGGGATCTTCTGTTTGGCAGGGTGCTACTATTGAGTGGTGAGATAAGTCCTAACCCGGACTTGAGAGTACATTTGATTAGGATCGTGGACATAGTCAAGGAGACTTTGAGGGAGTAATCCCAAAGGAGTTGACTTGAAGTTCCACACTCAGTTGAGGCCCTCTTGGAGGCGGTATATGTTGAACGAGCAATCGTGATTGCGTTACCACTTTCGTCCTTGGTGCCAGGGATACTGATGACCTTTAGTTACCCTTTTACCCCACTTGGCCTATTTAGGATGTAGTACGATGACTATGAGGGAGTAATCCTAAATAGTTGCTACGCGATACTACACTCAGACGAGACCCTCTTGAGAATTCTATTGATTACCAAGTAATTGGGAAGTCGATAAAATCCGAAAGATGAGTTGTCGACTCTAGGGACTTTCTAGAACCCTGTTCTACGGTTGATAAAACCATAGCACACCTTTTGGGATGGGTAGACCATGGCTTCATGCTCGTGATCTTCAAACCTAGGCCCTCATTCTATTTGCCTATATATGTGTGATTAGTTGTATATGTGTGTTTGTGCATACATCCATTCATTCATGATAGCCATTTGGTTTCAAAGAACTCAGATGTTCTTTCCTTTGCATAAACCAATAAAGATCATGGTTGTTAAAGCAAAACTCTTCAGCTTTCAAAAAGGGATATTTGCAACTTGCCTTTGAGTTCCTTGAAACCACTTGGCTTGCATTTGCATTTCATGCGCATTCACATCTCATTTGCATTTCTCAGTCTTGAGTCTCTTCTTCTATGTCTGAAGGATACCTAGCACCATATTCAAGACAATGACAACAATGAATGAAATTCTGAAAAACCAAGAAGATCTGAAAGAAGAGGTCAGAATCCTCAAATGCCAGATAAGTTGGGTTCTGGAAACTTTGTAAGATGAAAAAAGAGGGGCACCCTCACCTTATCGCAGCCAAGAAAGTCATCACACTCTATCCGTCCGTTGTTACCCTAAGTCTAGGGCAGACTCATGTGAACGCTCTTCGTTTCCAGCGTTTGGTTATCCCTCAGAATCCCTCCGTCCTTTGAATACCAATTTGGCGTATCAACATTCATTGGCCGTCCTTTTTCAAGGTCGTCAGACTCGGAACAAGAGGCGGAAACAGAACAAGAAGCAGAATCGGAATAAAAGGAACAAAGTTCACGACGAACGGATTCCCGTGCCGCTTAGTAAGTTGTACCCATTACTAATCCAGAATGCTTTGATAACTCCTCTCACTAATGTGCAGGCGTCGTATGCATGGTACAATCTTGATACAAATGTAACATGTGAATTCCATAAAGGGGTTAGAGGACACGATTTGGATACTTGTTCTAAATTAGAAGCCTCCGTACAAAAATTGATCCACAACAAGAGTCTGATCTTTGAAGAAGACCATCAAAATGTCAAATGTGGATATGGTACCAAGACAAGGGGGCACCTCATAGAGGAGTGCAAGAGTTTCAAGCTCATGTTGCAAGATATGATAGAATCACTAGCACCCCAAGGAAGAAGACCATATATTGATGTCTCGATTTCTGAGCCAAATTCTGAGCTAGATGGCAACAAAGGAAAAGGACCTGTGAGGCCTCTCAAGGTTCTATATCACAAAGAACAGATGATCAACGATGGAAGTGTTCCCCCGTCTGGGCCCGAAAACTGAAATCTTCTGAAATCAATTCGCCAAAGCTGGCTGTATTTTGTTCATTTCAGTATTTTCAAATGTATTTCCTTTGCACTTTGAATTTGTATTTTCTTATAAGCCTTGTTGTACTTTCAAATTGGAAAGATTAATGAAATGTTTATGCATCTTTTGATTAAGTCCATTCGTTTCACTCATTTACTTTTGCGTGCATAAAAACAAAAATATACTACTTATCAAATTGTTGTTAAACAAAGATTGGGGAGGATGATGAAAATATTATCCATAATTGCTCTGGTATGCTTTCAATTAAACCTTGTCGAGGATGTAGGGCATTGTTTCAATTCCCAAACACTGGAGAAATAAGGAAGATAATCCCTCATTAACCCCTTCGAGCCTAGAAGTAGGAGTTTTCTTTCCTTACACAAAAAACCCAAAAATCTTAACCTTGGGGTAGGGTAGTTCTCAGTTAACTTGGTTGTGCATTCTAATGCAAGTGCTTCATACAAGACACTATAGCGAGCGATTTTGGACGCGGTTCTTAAGCGCTGTCGCTCTCTGGGGTTAGTTTACTACAGGTCGATTCATTTTTTATCCTATTAAAGTTGGTGAAGGAAGGGAAATAGATGTCTCCAATTAACCCTGCTTGCATACTGAGTTTAAACAGCGGTCTGTTAGGTTACAGATGCGATCAATGTGGTGGGGCCTTTCTTGTGCTATTTTGACAAAATGACAGGTTTCTGACGGGGAACAAGGATTAGGATGTTAGAACTGATGCTTTTTGATAGATATATGAGAGTATGGGATTTAGGGTTTTTTGTTTAGTGTGCTCGCTAAGATCTTTTCTTTCGATCTTATGCCTACGTATTCCCGTTTACCGAAATAGGGAAATCAGAGCGTTCCTAGTTCCTCCTATTCTATGGGAGGAAATGGTTGTTTTGGTGTCTTGTTCAACGCCCAAGACGTGAAGCGAAAGGTAGTTTGTATCTTGTTCAAAGCCCAAGATGTGAAGCTAAAAGGGTTTGTCTTTAGAGAGAATTTGTCATCTCTAAAGAGAGTCTGTTTGTCACAACTGTTGGGTGACTGGTTATAAAGGAGGATTACTTTAACCGGGATGTGTGAATCCGGCAATGCCATAATTTCCTTTATATGGATTTTTTAACCTGAAGGAGAAAACTTTAACTCAGTGTAGAGCAATGCTATCTTTCCTTAGGAACTTCTCATGCTAAAAGAGGGACAGTGGCATGGATGTAGATGGTCCAGAGGCTTGCCGCTTACAACAATTAGATGAAGGGGAAGGAGTTGTTGATGTTTGTGTACTGTGAACGAGGCACAACTTTGAGGCTAAAAGGTTGATTGGACCAACCAGTGGTTTTCTTATACAAAGCCTAAGAGGAGGCTATTATGTGTCTCGTACAAAGCCCGAGAGAGAGGCTAAAAGGTTTTTGACTCGACGATAGAGTCTTTTGGTATCTCGTATAAAGCCCGAGATGGAGGCTATTTGACTCAACAAGAGAGTTTTTTGTATCTCGTACAAAGCCCGAGATGGAGGCTAAAATTTGTTTGGTTCAATAAGAACCTTTTTGTATCTCGTATAAAGCCCGAGATGGAGGCGAAAGGGGTGATTGACTCAACGAGGGAGTCTCTTATGTGTCTCGTACAAAGCCCGAGAGAGAGGCTAAATGCTGTTTGACTCTGCTGGGGAAAATCATTGTACAAAGCCCAAGAGGAGGCTATTGTAACTGTTTCAGTTGAGTGACAGGTCCAGTATACTGATTTTGAAAGAGAAAATAAATTCTTATATGAGCAACAATGTACTCAAGGATTTGATTCGAGGATATGGGTTATTCCTATTCTTTAAGGAAGTGGGAAATCCGAAGGGTATTGAGATTGTCCGAGTCTACGGGTTTTCTTCCTATTTAACGAAGGGGTCACTTGAGAATGTCTTGAAGACTCAAGGAGATTAGCCTGTCCAAGTCTAGAGTTTCATCTTTTGTACTATGCTTTGAGAAACAGTAGTAGACTCTTTGAAAGGACTGTTCTATGCAGATGATTAAATTCTGTTCCTATACCTCTAGGAGGTCGTCGGGACAATTTGTACTAAGCCCAAGAGGAGGCTGGAAGCTTTTAAGAAGCCGATCGGTCCTTGTATGAAGCCCAAGAGGAGGCTATCATTCCCGGAGGAAGAAATCATTATACGAAGCCTAAGAGGAGGCTGTGAATACTTCTAAGAAGCCGAGAGGGTCCTTGTACTAAGCCCAAGAGGAGGCGGGGTTGCTTTTAGGAAGCCTATGGGTCCTTGTACGATGCCTAAGACTAGGCCGATGCTTTTAAGAAGCCCGTGGGTCCCCAAACCCCGAGAAATTCAAGACAGGCTATTCACAGGGAATAGATCAAGCCAGGAAAGTCCGAGAATTTGGAAGAAACTCAAAGATGCCATTCACGGAGAATACATTCATCTCTGGGAGTAGAATTTCTTGACAATTCCTAATGAGGACAGCCGAAGAGAAGACTGTATCTGGTGATCCTATTGGGGATCTAGGTGTCTATTTCTACGCATAAACGAAACGGCGTCACATAGTTCTAGAGTAGTTGCCGGGGAAACTCTAAATATCTATACTATTATTACACAGTTGATATGAGTTTATGAAAGAAGACTTACAACAAAACAGCCCCACAATACAGTTATACGTATATGAAAGCGGTAAATGAAAGAAATAATCACTTACTCGGTTGTAGAGCTTCCATGCTGTTTGGTTAGTTGTTCAACAAAGAAAGATTGAACACAACAATATATTTCAAAATCAATGGAGAAAGCGCTTTGAAAAAGAAAGATTTGGGGCTTACAGCTCAAGGAGAGGCCCAAGGTTTATCAGTGATTGCACTGTTTGAATTTGTACAGAGGGACTTATACAAGTGACTGAGGCCAAAAAAGGTTTCTGTATAAAGGGATGAGTCTTACACTCTCTCAAGAGGCCCAAAACGTTTTCTAAGAGTGAGAGTGGGGCTTATAACACGAGGGTAGGCCCAGTTTGTTTTTCCGTTTGAAATGGCGATCGCGCCGAGATTTTCTTTTAACGCGAAGGGGCTTATACAATATCTGAGGCCCAAAATGTTTTGGTTAAAAGGGGATTGGGTCTTACACTCTTATTAGAGGCCCAATAGTTTTGAATGGGTCTTATAGCTCAAGGAGAGGCAAAAAAAAAAGGCGACGATCGCGCCGTTTATTTTGTAACTGTACCGGGACTTATACAATGCATTGAGGCCCAAAAAGGTTTTAGTTAACAAAGGATTGGGTCTTACACTCTATTAGAGGCCCAAAAGTTTTAAAATGATTTGTGAGGGTTGAATTAATCCAAAACCCTAATTTGTTTTCAAAATGTGTTTTAATTGAATAAAAATTCAATTAAAATGATCAAAATTGTTTAACATATGGAAAACAAATTGTGATCTTGGATTAATGCTTCAAAAATTAAGTATTGACCTACAAAATAATTAGAAGGCATTAAAAGTTGCAAAAATCAAGGTGGAAAAAATATTTTAAATGTTAAAAATAATTAAAACATTAATTCTTTGCAAAAATATCAATTATACAAAATAAACAATATTTTTGGGATTTTTTGGGAAAATAAAATATTTTAACGTGTTTGTGAATTATTAAAAAAAGAATCAACTCAAAATCATTAAAACTCAGAGAGAAATTAATTTTTGAATCAATTAAATAAAATCACAAAATTCAAATATTTGAATTTTCAAAAAATGGCGCCAAGAACAGCTGAAGAACACGCGCGTGTTCTGAGTTTGGCTGATTTGCATTTTCTCTCCAATCTCACTGAATACTTGATTATATCATGCAATCCACATACCAATCAACTCGTTTCAACCTCACGATCATGTCTATGACAATTAATTTCATTTAAATTAAGCATAAAACTAGAAATCACGAAAAATCCTCAAGAACCCTAATTTCTGCATGAAGGCTAGGATTTTTGATACACGATTCAAACAATGCAATTAATTGAGGGGAAACATTCCATGCATGATTATGAACATATAGCCAAATTATTGTGCAGCAAAAATTGCATGGATCATAGAGTTAGAAGAGTTCATGCTTACCACTTGCAACTGGTGATCGTGATTTGTGTTGGAGGTGTTACAACTAGGTTCCAATGATCTGGATAGCTTCCCTAGGTGCCATGGAGTGTGTATGAATGCTTGGAATGGATTGAAATGATCTGGAACTTGAGATGGTACCCCAACTGCAAATCTGTCAAGAACTTGAGCAATTGGCTGGTGATTTTGTGAAATCTGTGTTCCAGATGTTATGTGAGTGTTTGGATCACTTCTATATAATGTATATGAGGTGTGTGTGTGATTGGTTTGATTGGAAAAGCTCTCAAACTCAAAACCCGATAGTGACTTGCCTTAGAAGGCAAAATTGGAGTGAAAGAAGAGATTTTGAGGAAAGCATCTGTTTGATGGCTTTGGTGTACTCAAACTGATCACAATTGGGCTCTATTTATAGTAGAGCAAGTTTGTTTTGCAAGGAATAGTGAATGGCAACTGCTGAGTAGGTTTGGCCAATGTTGGCAAATGAAAATCCAAGTCTCCTCTAGCCATTGACTAGAGGTTAGGGCACAGGCTGCTGGTTCCCTTGATCTTGGATAAGTCTTGACTGAATTCAGTTGAGAATGGCTCAGTCCATGCCACCTTGATGCTTCCATTGAATGCTCCAATCCAAAATTGGAGTCTTGTCCCTATTTTGGCAATTATAGGTTCAACATGCTATTTCTTGTTCCAAAGACTTTGGAGGCTTGGCTCAGTGATTGTCCCATTTAGATTCAATCCTCATATGTGCCCAAGTGGATAGGAGCATTTGGATTTGGCTGATTTTGGCAAATCGACCAAAAGTGTAAAAATCTGCCTTGCCTTGGCAGATTTCAGCAAGACAACTTGCCAATGTCATATCTCATGACTCAAATTGAATTTGGTAATGTTCTTGGCCATTTTGGAAAGCCCTTACATGATACAACAACTGTTTGAACATGTTTGGTTTTGATCTCTTTTTAATCCAAGTGAAAAATCCCCCTACATTTGGCAAAAAGTAGGTAAAATCTGACTTAGTGAAATTTTCACTAAGTGTTGGAACAAAGTGACTTTTCTTGATTTTGATCACTCCATAACTCAAAATCCATAAGGAATTTGGACATAGGTCAGTATGAAGCTTTTGTAGAGGGTAATGAGATCTACAAATCAAGCTTTGAATGGGGAACAATGGCCTTGTGGTTTAGGAGTTATGGTCCTCCAAAGTTGGCACATTAGTGTCACTTTTTCCATAACTTAGAAATTTTTCTAAGTTTTTATGGTTACCCCTTTTACAAGTTATCCCACTTTCTTTGATTTTTCTTGATGAATGATGATTCAAACCATACATTAACATCATTTTAGGGTTAAAAATCCATTTTGGTGAAAAATCTCAAAAAGTCAAAGTTGACTTTTTATCAGATGAATTCCAAACTGTGCAATTCTTCATGAAATCATGTCCTTGACCTAAATAAAACTTGATGGACATGTTCCATGGGTGTCATAGGGTATATTGATTCATTTCCTAGGGCTTGGGAGCATGTCCAGGTCAAAAGTCAAAGTTACAGTTGACTTTTCCCGCGAAACCCTAATTGTGGTGCAGATGAAATTGAGACTTGTTGCTCAAACTTATTGGATTAATCCATTGTTCCAAATGGATCAATATAGTTCATTAAAGACCCTTAAACCCTATCTTGAGGTCTTGGCTCATGATTTGCCCTAAAAGTCAACTTAGGGGTGAATTAGGTCAAGAAACCCTAATTCCTGATTTTTGATGAATGCATCCCCTGAGGCAAAATTGACTTGATGATTGGGTCCATGAGGTCCCATGAAGTATATTAGGTTATGTTTTGGATCATTGGCTTGTGACCAGATGAAAAATTTCCATCTGGAGGCCCTGGTCGACCAAAACCCTAATTTGGTGACACTGTCGATCTTGAGACTTGATTCACCTAGAAGGGAGCAGCCTTGTGCTTGATCCTTGAAGTGGGAGTCCTTTTGATCCATTGTGGATGTTTGAGAGGTTAGACAAGTTGAAGATCATATCATTCCATGATTGATCCTTTGTCTAAGGCTCTGAGAGGGCTTGAAACCCTAATTTTGATTGTAGTGGATGCTCACCTATCTTTGGGGAGACTGATGAAGTATGATGGTTCCTCCATATTGTGATGATGATTTGCACAATGATGGGACATCTTAGTGGTCAAAATTTGGGGTATGGCAGATGCCCCCTATTTAATCTTCTTGGACCCGAAGGTGCGAATGACGAAGGTATTCGGGCATTCGGGGTGCAAGAGGATTAAATATCGGAATACCCGAAATTTTGATGGTGGTTATGAATGGTAGCTTACGCATTCATCTTTTTTAGCTAAGCGATGATGCTTAGAAAAGGTAAACTTCCCCTCGATCCTGGTCTTCAGCCAAGGAGCTGGTCTCAGTTTCCTTTTGGGATAAACCTCCCTTCGATCCTGGTTTCCTACCAAGGAACTGGTCTTAGTTTCTCTTGTTAACTTCCCCTTGATCCTGGTTTCCTACCAAGGAACTGGTCTTAGTTTCTGAAGTAAACTTCCCCTCGATCCTGGTTTCTTACCAAGGAACTGGTCTCAGTTTCTTTTGTCAATAAACTTTATTGACAAGGGACGCTATGCGTAGCGGCTTTCCTCAAACTTCTCGCCGAATTTTTCTGGGGAGATGCCATTTGACGGAAAAACTATGATGTCAGACTCGCTGGGAGGACCCAGTCATCTGAGTTGTAGAGGTGTATAAACTTCTCTGTTGGAGATGCCATTTGTTGACTCTACTTGGGGAATGCGAGTCCCTTGAGAGACTGCTTTCGCTTGGGGGTCTTACATCATACTTTTCTCTGGATCTTCCCGGAGAAATGCCATATGATGGGATCCAATTTTGAGGTGCCGATGACCTTTTCATCAGTTGTTTTTTTTTTTGGAGAAAAACTGCTGTACCACCGAATCTCTGATTAAGAGGCTTTCTCTGTGGATTTTCCTTAACCCGGGGAATCAAGGATATCATCTTCAATGGTGAAGAGTGATGTTGACTGAAGGCTCTCTGATGTTTCAGAGGTTCAAGTTATCAAAGATAGTCCCTGTTGGGAGCTATGTTGGTCGGGCTTAGGAGATAAGAACTCGGCCGAGGCGTGTCAGACAAAACAAGGTCTCTGACACAGTTGATCCCTTCATTCAGGCGTACTGGGTTAGAAGGAGTACTTTGATTCTGCACTTTGAGGTTCGATTACTTCTGGAGAAGCGACCGATGTTCTTCTAATGTTCAACGGTCAAAAGAAATTGCCGTCTTTATTAAAAAGCAGAAAAAGTTTTAACAAGTAAATTCATTTTTGTTTTATTTCAAGAATCGTTAATCATGTTAAAATGTCGTTCTGTAAAGGTAAAACAAATAAGAATTACAAACAAAAGCACAAGGGCTCAAATTTTATTGATAAGATGGAGATCAGCCAAACGCGT
This sequence comes from Lathyrus tuberosus, assembly GCA_022829125.1. Classification (NCBI taxonomy): domain Eukaryota; kingdom Viridiplantae; phylum Streptophyta; class Magnoliopsida; order Fabales; family Fabaceae; genus Lathyrus; species Lathyrus tuberosus. The sequence continues at coordinate 493,234 of JALAZF010000392.1, read as the reverse complement.
GATTCCAAAGAGTATTTACAAAGTTAGAAAATGGTAATTTACAGGGAAAAGGGCTACATTGAAACATAACGACCGCTATCCTTCTACCAACTTTGAATTCAGGGCATCCTGAGCTTCTGTCGAAGATGACCTTGACTGGAGTTTTCTGACGGATGATGTAACTGCTGCTGCTAAGGGACTTACCTCTGTTGAACATAATTACTTGCCATTATCCCTAATTTTTGCCTGGATTGTACTTTGATGTTTCCAATCCATCGGGATGATTTTTTTTTATGTCTCTAACTTTTGCCTAGACCGCCCTTTCGGGTTTTTAATCCACCGAGACGTTTTTTTTTTAGTTTAGGCGAAGTATTTCTTGACTACATCAACATTCGTGGGGTAGGCAAATTCCTCTCCGTCCATGGTTGCGAGTCTCAAGGCGCCGCCTGGGAAAGCTCTCGTGACCACGTAGGGGCCATCATAATTCGGAGTCCACTTGCCCCGGGAGTCAGTGAGAAATGATTGTATCTTCTTGAGCACAAGGTCTCCTTTCCTGAAGATGCGGGGTCGAACCTTTTTGTCGAACGCCTTCTTCATTCTCTGTTGATACAATTGACCATGGCATAGTGCCGTTATTCTCTTTTCTTCGATCAGATTCAGTTCGTCGTGTTGGCTTTGACACCATTCATCTTCTGAAAGCTTAGCTTCCATCAATACCCGGATTGATGGGATCTTTACTTCTATGGGGAGAACTGCCTCCATGCCATATGCTAGAGAGAAAGGGGTTGCCCCTGTTGAAGTGCGAACAGATGTTCGATAACCATGAAGAGCAAAGGGTAGCATTTCGTGCCAATCTTTGTAGATTACAACCATCTTCTGAACAATCCTCTTGATGTTCTTGTTAGCCGCTTCTACCGCTCCGTTCATCTTGGGTCGGTAGGGAGATGAGTTATGGTGTTCGATCTTGAGCTCAACGCACAACTCTTTCATCATCTTGTTGTTCAAATTAGATCCATTATCAGTAATGATCTGACCTGGAACACCGTAATGGCAGATGATATTGTTTTTGATAAATTGGACCACCACTTGTCGGGTTACATTGGCGAATGACGCTGCTTCGACCCACTTGGTGAAGTAGTCAATGGCTACTAGGATGAACCGATGTCCGTTTGAAGCCTTAGGTTCGATCAAGCCAATCATGTCGATTCCCCATATGGAAAAAGGCCACGGGGAAGAGAGAACTTTGAGATACGATGGCGGTACATGAATTTTGTCGGAGTGTATCTGACACTTGTGACACCTTCTCATGTACTTGTAGCAGTCGGATTCCATTGTCAACCAATAGTACCCTGCTCTTAGAATTTTTCTCGCCATTGTATGTCTGTTGGCATGAGTGCCAAAGGACCCTTCATGAATTTCTTTCATCAGCATTTCTGCTTCTGGTCTGTCTATGCATCAGAGCAAGACCGTGTCAAAATTTCTCTTATAGAGAGTGTCACCGCTCAGGAAGAAGTTTCCAGCCAATCTTCTGAGGGTCTTTTTGTCTTTCCTGGATGCCCCAGGTGGGTACTCTTGTTTCTGAAGGAAGCATTTGATATCGTGATACCAAGGTTTGTCGTCTATGACTACTCCAATCATGAAGATGTAAGCGGGCCTTTCAAGGCGCATTATGTCGATCTTAGGTATGTCATTCCATTGACCTACACTAATTATGGAAGAGATAGTAGCTAATGCATCAGCCATGTGATTCTCATCACGGGGGATGTGATGAAACTTGACTCTGTTGAAGAAGGGTAACAACCTTTTCGCATAATATTTGTAAGGAATCAGTCCTGATTGGTATGTGTTCCAATCTCCTTTTATCTGATTGATAACCAGGGCTAAGTCTCCATATACGTCCAAGTTCTTGATCCTTAAATCAATCACTTCTTTGAGACCCATGATACATGCTTCGTATTCGGCCTCGTTGTTGGTACACTTGAATGTCAGTCGAGCAGTGAAAGGAATGTGGGTACCCTGAGGGGTAACAATGATTGCCCCAATTCCGTTTCCGTAATGATTGACTGCTCCGTCAAAGATAAGTCCCCACTGGGAACCTGGTTCTGGCCCTTCATTGGGTAGCGGTTCATCGCAATCTTTCATCTTTAGATACATGACATCTTCGTCTGGGAAGTCAAACCCGACTGATTCCTGATCGTCAATCGGTTGATGAGCCAAATGATCGGCTAAAATACTTCCTTTAACGGCTTTTTGAGTGTGGTACTCTATGTCATATTCTGATAATAGCATCTGCCAACGGGCAATCCTTCCCGTAAGAGCAGGTTTTTCGAAAACGTACTTGATTGGATCCATTTCGGAGACCAACCAAGTAGTATGATGAATCATGTACTGGTGAAGACGTTTGGCTGCCCTAGCCAAAGCACAACAAGTTTTCTCGAGCATCGTGTACCGAGTTTCGCAGTCGGTAAATTTCTTGCTCAAATAGTAAATGGCAGACTCTTTCCTTTTAGTTTCATCTTGTTGGCCAAGTACACATCCCATTGAGTCTTCCAAGACTGTGAGGTAAATGATCAGTGTGGTATTCCTTCCACTGGAGGTGATAGAATCAGCGGATTCAACAGGTATTCCTTAATACTGTCGAAGGCGGTTTGGCAATCTTCTAACCAAACGCAATCCTGGTTCTTCTTGAGTAATTTAAAAATCGGCGCATATGTGGCGGTCATGAGGAATATGAATCTGGAGATGTAGTTCAAACGTCCCAAGAATCCTCTGACTTGTTTTTCAGTTTTCGGAGACGCAATTTCTCGAATGGCCTTGACCTTGTCAGGATCAACCTCAATTCCTTTCTGGCTGACGATGAACCCTAAAAGTTTCCCTGAACGGACACCGAAGGTGCACTTGTTGGGATTCAAGCGGAGTTTGTACTTTCTCAAACACTCAAATAGTTTTGACAGGTGGGTCACATGCTCCTCTTCTGTCTTAGATTTTGCAATCATATCATCGACATATACCTCGATTTCTTTGTGTATCATGTCATGAAAAAGAGTAGTCATGGCCCTTTGATAGGTTACCCCAACGTTCTTCAAACCGAGCGACATTACCTTGTAACAAAAGGTACCCCATGGGGTAATGAACGAAGTTTTCTCCATGTCTTTCGGCGGCATTTTGATCTGGTTATAGCCCGAGAATCCATCCATGAAGGAGAAAATTTTGAACTTTGCTATGCTGTCTACCAGCATGTCAATGTGTGGTAAAGGAAAGTCGTCCTTTGGACTTGCCTTGTTTAGATCCCTGTAATCAACACACATTCTGACCTTTCCGTCCTTTTTGGGAACGGGTACGATGTTGGCTAACCATTGAGGATATTCAGATGTAGCGAGGAAACCCGCGTCAATCTGTTTCTGTACCTCCTCTTTGATTTTGATGGCCATGTTCGGGTGAGTCCGTCTCAACCTCTGCTTTACTGGCGGACATTCCGATCTTAACGGTAAGTGATGTTCCACGATGCTGGTATCCAACCCTGGCATATCCTGATAGGACCAAGCGAATACATCGGGAAATTCTCTGAGAAGCTTTATCAAACCCTCTCTGGCAGTTGGACCGAGTAGTGCCCCAATCCTGATTTCTTTTCTCTCTTTTTCTGAACCCAAGTTTACCGTTTCCAACGGTTCTTTGTGAGGTTCAATGGACCTTTCCTCTTGTCTGAGTAGTCGGGAGATCTCTTCTGGATTTTCGTTGTCAGCTTCTTCTTCAGCCCCAAATACCGGGAACTCAAAGTTGGGAGAAGGCATCGGATCGTATGTTTCAACTAGGTTTAAAATAAGCAATCTGCATGACATGATGATTCGTGTTTAGAAGAAATAGAGAAAATGCAAGTGTGTGCAGTGTATTTTTCTTTTACTGCTTGTTTTTATTATTGAATTGTTTTTAGGATTACCATTTTCTGAGAAAAATCAAAAAGAGAAAACAGCAATAAATGTGGAAATTACAGAACGACGTTATTTTATTAATGAACAAGTCGATCCTTGAAACTACAACCCTATAAAACAAAACTCTGTCGCTTTGGGCGAAGCGAAGAGGGAAAATTTATAGAAAGCGAGCCCTATCAAAACATCTGTTTCACCTGGGCAGGGTGAAAGGTTAAAGATGGCAATTACTTTGACTGGTGAACGACCTTCGGAACATCGATAGCAACCCATTGGCGGCAAACTCCTTGGTGAATCACAAAGTCGGGTACCTTCCTTGATTTGTCTTCAGAAATAACGCTGATTTCTGGTGGAGCAGGATCATTGGAATCTGTCTCCCAGGCAGAGTTGTCGTAGGAGGATTCCTCAGTTGTATTTTGCATATTATTTATGCTCTCAGCTGTATCTCCCCATCCAGTAGACTGGATGTCTTCGAGCCTGATACGAGAGCTTTCGGGAGCAGTGTACTTGATCATAAAGTTGTATCTTCCACTTGGTTCTCCCAGAGTGTCCCATATTTCTCTGGAACTGGACGGGTCATCCCTCTCGATGACGTTAACCTCAGGAAAAGCATAGTTGATGAATTCAAGTCCTGCAAACGTTGCAAATTCATCGTCATGTTGAGTAGTTTCTGAATGACCTGAGTGTTGATCCCATGACATGGTGGGGACACAGGTATTCTGTTCAATGATGGTCAGCTGATTTTTATTGATCGGCTGACTCTCTTGCCCCAAGTTTCCTGGATAAGGTTGCCACATTGGCAGACCATCCATTGGGCCATAGTAGTTGTAGTCAAAGTTGTCTTTCATCAGAGTGTCTTCCTCTAATGAATTTGGTGGAGCACGACATCCTTCCGGATCACAATCTCCATATATCATTTCGATATCTGACCGTGGTATAAATCTCGGACTCTGTGCGGGATAGCAAAATGGTATAGGCACCTCTTCCTGAGACATATAACCATCCTCATTAAGGTAGGAATTCCATTCTTCATCTGTGTCAGAGGGATCTTCCTCATTGATAGCATGTACTGCTTGAGACACTGGGTGAAGAAAACCTCCACTGTGGAAGAAGTTTTGAAGGGGATGAAGACTTTCATCGTTAGCAGCTGTCCGGGTACAGGTTGCAGAAAAACCAAGACCCTTCTTTGTTTTATTGTCAATAGGAATGACAAGCTGTCCCCATCCGGTTGTATCGGTACTCTCGACTGCTTTGATAGCATCGTTGTATGAGGAAATCGAGGTTCCTCCTTGGGATTGATTGTCCTTGCTTACCGACAGTGCTTGGAACTGAGTTCCAATAACCTCCTCGGGTTCTACACAAGTAAATGATGACAAGTTGCTTACAAGCAAGGCTTGTTCCCCATAAACTGTGATGAGTTGGCCGTTCTGGACAAACTTTAGCTTTTGGTGGAGGGTTGAAGTAACCGCTCCAGCCTGATGTATCCAAGGTCTTCCTAATAAACAACTGTACGTTGCCCGGATGTCCATGACCTGGAAAGTGACTTGGAAAGTGTGAGGACCAATAGTTATGGGAAGATCAACTTCGCTGATAACCGTTTTTCTGGATCCGTCGAATGCTTTGACGACAACCTCGCTGATTCTCATCGGAGGGCCTTTGAATGATAATTGCATCAAAGTGGACTTCGACATAACATTCAGGGCTGACCCTGTGTCTACCAGTATGCTGGCTAAAGCATCGTCCTGGCAGTTAATTGTATTGTTGAGCGCCATGTTATGACGACGACCCTCTTCGGGTAATTCCTCATCACTAAATCCCAAATTGTTGCAGGAAGTGATGTTAGAGACAATGCTATCGAACTGTCTAATTGTTACATCCTGTTCCACAAAGGCTTGCTCTAAGACTTTCTGTAGAGCCTCCCTGTACGCTTCTGAACTAAGTAACAGTGATAATACCGAGATCTTTGAAGGAGTTTGTAACAGTTGATCAACAATGTTGTATTCACTCCTTTGGATGAGCTTTAGCATCTCATCATCATTTTTCGAAAGGTCGGGATTACTGGAATGACCGACTGGTAGATCAGGAGTTTCCGTCTGAAGTTCCTTTTCTTTGTTAGGTTCCCCAACCCATCGGTTGAAGATTCTACCACTCCGTGTTACTCGACTGATGTCTGCAATGTTTACGACGGAGGGTAACGGAATTTACTTTCCATTCTCAATTGTTGTTGCACCGTATTTGTAAGGGATAACCTTAGTTGATTCATACGGTGTTGGTCCCGGCAGATAGATGACTATGGGAACCTTCTGATTTTTCTGACCATCATAAGTAATCTCGATCCGTTCCCGGTTGGGAACTTTAGATTCGTCAAGAGATGGATAATGGTAAAAACATCCCTGGTCCTATGATGACCAGAGATTGTGACAACATCCTCAACTTGATCGGCAAGGTAGTTCGGCGTCCAGTTGACGGGTCCAGAACCCGGATGTGGACGAATTTCTCCACGATCCACCTGACCCTGAAGAGCTGCTCTCACAAGGTAACACCCTTGGTTACTTTCCGAACAGACACTACAACGGTCGTAATTGTGTGGTGGCACCTGGCCACGCCCACTTTGAATACAATGTAACCTCACTAGGTTAGTTTCTATTGATCGGACGTCCTGACTCTGACGCCGAGTAGGATTCCTGTTACTGATACTAATTTACTGAGTATCTTTATCCATATAAATTGGCATCCACCAGTGATTTAACAAGTGCTGAAGTGCCTCCTGGACAAGGGTACAACCTCGATCGTTTTCGCAACCCGCTTTACAGCTTTGATAGTCATGTGATATCAGGAATCTGAGTCGGACCTGTTCAGCATGTAACTCTACCAAGTAGGTATTCATCAAGCAAATGTCGAAGATCTGAACCATATTGATCTGATAGGGATTCCTATCATGGTAGTCTTGGATCCATCCAAGATCCATCTGACGCTGGAGGGTCTCTTGTATGAAAGAGCATCCCTGTTTGTTTATCGAGCAAGTCAGAGAAGAACTGTAATCGTATTGTGGCAGATTATGATACTGGCTTTGCCTTAAATGCATTGCCACCAGGTTGACATTCATCGCACGGATGTCATGGTTCTAAATGACGTTGGAATTCGTATAGACCATATTAACTCCACGAACTCGGTGCTTTTGGATCCATCCGAGATCCATCTGTTCCTGTAGAACTGCTTGCACCACAGAACATCTCTGATTGTCTTTAGAGCAGATATCACACTGGTGATGGTTATGAGGTGGCACATGGCCATATCCACTCTGTCTACATTGCATCTTGACCAGATTGGTCTTCAACAAGAGTACATCATGAATTTGATAGACATTGTTAGTCTCTCCTTCTATTAGGTTGACTGTAGCCTTCTCATGTTGAGGCAGCGGGTTTGTGAGAACGTTGGGATTCGTATCTTTGAAAGATAAGAGTCCACTCCTAACAAGATTTTGCACGTCAGATTTGAAATTGAGACAATTCTCTATGTTATGCCCTGGTCCTCCTTGGTGGTAAGGGCATGTCTGATCCACCTTAAACCAAAAAGGCGGATTTTCCGGTACTGTAAGAGGAGACTTAGTCTGAATGTGCCCCTTAGCCAGTAGTAACGGAAATAGTTCTGCGTACAACATGGGTATAGGATCAAACCCTGATGGTCGTGTTGTACGGTTGTTGTTGTATGGAGGACGAGCCTACTGAAGAGGCTGTTGTCTCCTTTGCTGATTAGGTTGGCTCTGCGCAACCTGAGGTTGATACGTAGGAATAGGCGCAGGGCTAATAGCAGGAGTCACAGCTGCTACTGGTTGGTACCGTCGCCTTTGCTTTTTGAGAGAGATATTCCCAATATCTTGCTCTTTTTTCTTAGGGAGAGCACTACCGTATCGTTTTGTACTACTCGATGATCCAGTGTCTTTTGCCAAACGTCCTTCTCGGACGGCTTCCTCAAGACGAACTCCCATACCCACCATCTCGGTGAAATCACTGGGTGCACTGGTAACCATTCTATCATAGTAAAATGAGCTTAAGGTTTTTAAGAAGATCTTTGTCATCTCTTTTTCCCCAAGAGGTGGACAAATTTGAGCGGCGATTTCACGCCATCTCTGAGCGTACTCCTTAAAGGTTTCCTTGTCCTTTTGTGACATTGATCTGAGTTGATCTCTGTCCGGTGCCATGTCCAAATTGTATTTGTATTGTTGGACGAAGGCAGTACCAAGATCTCTGAATGTGCTAATCGTAGTACGGTTTAAACCCATGTACCATTTGAGTGCGGCACCGGTTAAACTATCCTGAAAGTAGTGAATCAGTAGGTCCTGATTCTCCGTCTGAGCTGACATTCGCCGAGCGTACATCACCAAGTGACTTTGAGGGCAAGAGTTACCCTTGTACTTTTCAAAGTCGGGCACTTGGAACTTGTGCGGAACTTTCACATTGGGGACCAGACAAAGGTCTGCGGCGTCCTTTCCAAATAGATCCTGATCGCGAATGGCTTGCAGTTCCTTCTGCATATCCAAGAACTGTTCCTGGAACTCATCCATTCGGTCAAACATAGTTTCCTTTTTACCAGAAGGTATCTGTGGAATCTGTCCTTCCGGTACAGTGTGCACCACAGGGGGTGGTACCGTGACTACGGCAGTGAGTCTTGGCGTTTCCCGAAGTTTGTAAACTTCAGGAGTCTTCAATATGCCCCTGGCATCTTTGCTTTCTCGAAGTTTGTAACCTTCAGGCCCAGCGGCTTCTGTTATGATTCCCTGATCTTCAGTGATCGGCAGAACATATCCTTCCGGGATATAGTTAACAGGCATGCCCCAAGGACGATCTTTCGGCATTTGATACCTAGGATCATACTTCTCCACTATGAGCGTTAAGGTGATCTCTGAGATCACAGTCCTTTGTAGCTGAGCTTCCGCCATGGCTTGCATGTCGTTATGAAGCTTTCTCATATCCTCTCTCAGAGCGTCGATCTCTTCTTTCAACTCTCTTTTCTCTTCCTCAAGATCATCCATCTTTTTCTGACGATTGACCTGAGTATTCTACGAATGAGACAGTTTGACTCTAGAACCGAGACACAAACGTGAGATTCGTAGGTAAGAAGAATACGTGATGTGAGAATGATGAATGCAATGATTATATTAATTGTTTTTTTGGTTTAATCAAAATAAACTTCGACAATTAGATTCCAAATATCAAACAGTGGGGAAGCCCCTTTTTATTGAAATTCAAAGGATTGCAGAAATGGAAATACAATAGATTACAAGGTGCAGAAACAGAAACCTAAGCTAATGGGTCCCGAGTCCTCTCTGAAGAGAAATAGGGTGCGGACTCTTTCCTTTTCTTTGACCGGGGCTCTTGGGCCGTTGTCGGGTTATCATTCCTTTGCTAAGTGAAAGGAGCGAGCAAATTCCTTTGGTCATCTTGATTCTCTACAGCATGTTGCTCCAAAATTTCAATCAGAGCGTCCTTATCTTTCAGTAATTGCTGTATTTTGATGCACTCTACGTTGAGGGTGCGGTACTTGTTCTTCCAAGACCTTCTCTCCTTTTGAACTTTGTTGAGAGTAACCTGAAGCTTTTCAGTTTCCGTCATGAAGTACATGACAGATTCCTTCGGCGGAAGAATTCCATAATGAGGATAAGGAATTTTTAGCTTGAGAGCTCTAGTTTGTACCAAATGGAGATAAGCCTCCACCGAGACACAGTCTGGTTTTCCCAGAGACTCTCGTCCTTTCTTATGAACATGCTTCCAAGCGTGCACTATTTCCATCTTTAGTGTTCTGTCATTTTCTCCTTCCTTGAAGAAAAGACCTTCCAGATGAACACCCCGTGGGACGTGTCTCATCGGGTATCCAAATTGACGACGAACGAGAACTGGATGGTAATTGATTCTTCCCTTAGTTCCTATAAGGGGTACGTTGGGGAAGTTTCCACAACGATCAATGATTCTGATTCCATCATAGATCCTATTACACCAATCTATATCAGAGTTGGTAAGAGACATGATCTTCTACGACCAACGTAAGGCACTCTTGCAATCCCAAAAAGTAGCAGACTTGGGCAAGTGGGAGATAAACCATTTGTAAAGAAAAGGTACACAGCATGTGATCTCCCCTCCGCTGTACAAATTTCCCAAGTGTACAGAATGATACGTATCTGCGAGCAAAGTCGACACAGGGTTCCCAATGAGAAAAACCTTAATGGCATTGATATCTACAAAGTTATTGATGTTGGGAAACAAAAATAACCCGTAGGTGAGCAAGACAAAGATGTTTTCAAAAGCAGTCACGTTTCCTATACTGGCAAAATACAGGGCCTTCTTTGTCAAGAACTGGGCTGGCAAACCTTGGATGCCACCCTTAGTGGTTATGTGAGTCCTGACCTCAGACTCGTCCAAATGAATTGCTCTTGTAATGGTCTGATTCTTTGGTGTTTCTTCCAGTCCAGAAAAAGGAGCTCGATCAGTAATGTGTAGATCAGTCAGGTGAGAATACTCCTCCAGCGTTGGTGCGAGCTGGTAATCCGGGAATGTAAAGCAGTGATAAACCGGATCGTAGAATTGGACGAGCGCGTCCATGATTCCCTCAATCACATGGACTTTTAGCAGAGATAGCAAACCTCCGTACTTGGCTTTGAAAGCCTCTTGGTTTGTGATCATCCTTGCTAACCTTCTCAAATCCTCTAGCTTTGGAACCTTGAAGGTATACCTATGAGTTCTCCTTCTACCGAAATCCATTAGCGCAATCCTTTTCTCTGATATTTGAAATCACAGTCTTAGTTTAATTTGAAAAACAGAGAGACTAGAAGAGAAATTTTTTGAATGTTTTAATATTTTTTTTAAATGAATGCATGAATGCAGCACACAAAAACATAGAAAAACATGGGGTCAAAGGGTCGTTGTCATGAAGTCAAGGCTCTACCCATCCCCAAAGGTTTATACTAGGGTGATTTTTGTACCTGTACTCATTATCATCAGCTCCTCCCAGGAAAGCAAAACAACAAGCGGATCGCCAGCGAGTTGTAGAGCAATCTTAGAGTAACTGCCATTCACCGAGAATAGATCACCAGCCTCAAATGAGGGTAGTATCGCGTGACAACTATTTCCGATAGTTTCCGCACTACAAAAGGGTTGGCTCCTCAGCTTCTCAGACATCACAATCGGCCCATTGCCTATGAGAGGGAATGGGTTGCATTGGTCAGCCTCCACTGAGGTTGATGGTCGACCTCGTCGCCATCACTTATCTTAAGTGTATACTCAACCTTTCCATATGCGGCATCACACGCATTCCCATTAGCAGAAAAATAAACACGTATAGCAATTAGGAAAAGCAGTATATATATTTGTCCTAATCATCCTAGACCTTTAAAGCTATGAATCCTAAGTTCCTGACAGAAAATGGGTTCCCCGGCGGAAGCCCCAACCTGTGGTTTCATACAAGAAAAAAGGTTAGAAGAGCCCCACGGTGGGCGCCACTTTTCTGTAGCGAGCAATTTTTGACGCGGTTCTTAAGCGCTGTCGCTCTCTGGGGTTAGTTTACTACAGGTCGATTCATTTTTTATCCTATTAAAACTGGTGAAGGAAGGGAAATAGATGTCTCCAATTAACCCTGCTTGCATACTGAGTTTAAACAGCGGTCTGTTAGGTTACGGATGCGATCAATGTGGTGGGGCCTTTCTTGTGCTATTTTGACAGAATGACAGGTTTCTGGCGGGGAACAAGGATTAGGATGTTAGGACTGATGCTTTTTGATAGATATGTGAGAGTATGGGATTTAGGGTTTTTTGTTTAGTGTGCTCGCTAAGATCTTTTCTTTCGATCTTATGCCTACGTATTCCCGTTTACCAAAACAGGGAAATCAGAGCGTTCGTAGTTCCTCCTATTCTATGGGAGGAAATGGCTGTTTTGGTGTCTTGTTCAAAGCCCAAGACGTGAAGCGAAAGGTAGTTTGTATCTTGTTCAAAGCCCAAGATGTGAAGCTAAAAGGGTTTGTCTTTAGAGAGAATTTGTCATCTCTAAAGAGGGCCTGTTTGTCACAACTGTTGGGTGACTGGTTATAAAGGAGGATTACTTTAACCGGGATGTGTGAATCCGGCAATGCCATAATTTCCTTTATATGGGTTTTTTAACCTGAAGGAGAAGACTTTAACTCAGTGTAGAGTAATGCTATCTTTCCTTCGGAACTTCTCATTCTAAAAGAGGGACAGTGGCATGGATGTAGATGGTCCAGAGGCTTGCCGCTTACAGCAATTAGATGAAGGGGAAGGAGTTGTTGATGTTTGTGTACTGTGAACGAGGCACAACTTTGAGGCTAAAAGGTTGATTGGACCAACCAGTGGTTTTCTTATACAAAGCCTAAGAGGAGGCTATTATGTGTCTCGTACAAAGCCTGAGAGAGAGGCTAAAAGGTTTTTGACTCGACGATAGAGTCTTTTGGTATCTCGTATAAAGCCCGAGATGGAGGCCATTTGACTCAACAAGAGAGTTTTTTGTATCTCGTACAAAGCCCGAGATGGAGGCTAAAATTTGTTTGGTTCAATAAGAACCTTTTTGTATCTCGTATAAAGCCCGAGATGGAGGCGAAAGGGGTGATTGACTCAACGAGGGAGTCTCTTATGTGTCTCGTACAAAGCCCGAGAGAGAGGCTAAACGTTGTTTGACTCCGCTGGGGAGAATCATTGTACAAAGCCCAAGAGGAGGCTATTGTAACTGTTTCAGTTGAGTGACAGGTCCAGTATACTGATTTTGAAAGAGAAAATCAGTTCTTATATGAGCAACAATGTACTCAAGGATTTGATTCGAGGATCCGGGTTATTCCTGTTCTTTAAGAAAGTGGGAAATCCGAAGGGTATTGAGACTGTCCGAGTCTACGGGTTTTCTTCCTATTTAACGAAGGGGTCACTTGAGAATGTCTTGAAGACTCAAGGAGATTAGACTGTCCAAGTCTAGAGTTTCATCTTTTGTACTATGCTTTGAGAAACAATAGTAGACTCTTTGAAAGGACTGTCCTATGAAGATGATTAAGTTCTGTTCCTATACCTCTAGGAGGTCGTCGGGATAATTTGTACTAAGCCCAAGAGGAGGCTGGAAGCTTTTAAGAAGCCTATCGGTCCTTGTATGAAGCCCAAGAGGAGGCTATCATTCCCGGAGGAAGAAATCATTATACGAAGCCTAAGAGGAGGCTGTGAATACTTCTAAGAAGCCGAGAGGGTCCTTGTAATAAGCCCAAGAGGAGGCGGGGTTGCTTTTAGGAAGCCTGTGGGTCCTTGTACGATGCCCAAGAGGAGGCCGATGCTTTTAAGAAGCCCGTGGGTCCCCAAACCCCGAGAAATTCAAGACAGGCTATTCACAGGGAATAGATCAAGCCAGGAAAGTCTGAGAATTTGGAAGAAACTCAAAGATGCCATTCACGGAGAATACATTCATCTCTGGGAGTAGAATTTCTTGACAATTCCTAATGAGGACAGCCGAAGAGAAGACTGTATCTGATGATCATATTGGGGATCTTGGTGTCTATTTCTACGCATAAACGAAACGGCGTCACCTAGTTCTAGACGTAGTTGCCGGGGAAACTCTAAATATCTATACTATTATTACACAGTTGATATGAGTTTATGAAAGAAGACTTACAGCGAAACAGCCCCACAATACAGTTATATGTATATGAAAGCGGTAAATGAAAGCAATAACCACTTACTCGGTTGTAGAGCTTCCATGCTGTTTGGTTAGTTGTTCAACAAAGAAAGATTGAACACAAAAATATATTTCAAAATCAAAGGAGAAAGCGCTTTGAAAAAGAAAGATTTGGGGCTTACAGCTCAAGGAGAGGCCCAAGGTTTATCAATGATTGCACTGTTTGAATTTGTACAGAGGGACTTATACAAGTGACTGATGCCAAAAAAGGTTTCTGTACAAAGGGATGGGTCTTACACTCTCTCAAGAGGCCCAAAAAATTTTCTAAGAGTGAGAGTGGGGCTTATAACACGAGGGTAGGCCCAGTTTGTTTTTCCGTTTGAAATGGCGATCGCTCCGAGATTTTCTTTTAACGCGAAGGGTCTTATACAATATCTGAGGCCCAAAATGTTTTGGTTAAAATAGGGATTGGGTCTTACACTCTTATTAGAGGCCCAAAAGTTTTGAATGGGTCTTATAGCTCAAGGAGAGGCCCAAAAAAAAGGCAACGATCGCGCCGTTTACTTTGTAACTGTACTGGGACTTATACAATGCATTGAGGCCCAAAAAGGTTTTAGTTAACAAAGTGTAAGTTCCTGGATTGGATGGAATTTTGGTAAAACAACAAGGTGTTCAATGCTGATGTCATGGTGTTGATGTTGCAGCATTGAGTCTTAGTACTGGGCTGTACTAAGTTGTGAAGGTTAACTTTGTTTGATGTCATGGGCTTGATGTCATAACATTGCACTTAACACTGGGCTGTGTTAAGGTTGCTAGTTGCTGAAGTGGATGTCTGATGTCACATAGGTGATGTTGTAACATCAGACCTGCAGAACTGAAGCTAATGACAGCATGGGCTTGTTGTTATTAGGGTCGCGTATTAGCTGGAATTGTGGAGAGTGTTGACTCGTTGGATGAGAATATCTTGGGCTAGATATTTTCTGTTACATGGGAGATTTGATTGCAGGTTTGTCGGAGAATTAAAAGGTGGAAGATTTAAAAAGATTTTGGGGATAAAATCTGTTTTAAAAGATTCAGTTTTTAATTAACAAATCTGATCAAATATTGTGACAAATCCAATCCAAATTCAAGGAGCTATATAAAGCGCACAAGACCAAGGAAGAATATACAGAAAACAGATTGAAGATCAAGAGCTGGAGGCTTAGAGTCTAGGGTTTGTTTAGAGTACTTGTAATCACACTATTCTAGGTTGGAATAGGTGTTGAATTTTCTGTCCTCTCTAGAAGCTGTGAAGCAATAGAGAGTTGTTGATTGATCGAAGCTAGGAAGCAAGATCAAGGGATCTCAAAGAGGTTGTTCTTTGAGTGTTTTAGGGGATTGAGTAGTGTTCTCATATCTAAGTGGTTTCTTAGGTAGAAAGTCACTAGTAGAGTATAAGTTTAGGAGATTGTCAACTGGTGTGTTGAGTCTGTAAATTATATCTACAAGTAGTGAATTTCATCCCTGGCTTGGTAGCCCCCAGACGTAGGTAGTTAGACCGAACTGGGTGAACAATTCCTTGTGTTTTCCTGTTGCTTATTCTGTCCATTATTGCAGAGTGTGTTGTTGTGACATCGCACCTTAACATCACACGTCTGGTACCAGAATTTCAGTTGGTATCAGAGCAGGCATCCTGTCTGTCTCTAGGTGAGATCTAGGGAAGTTACTTTCTGGTGAAAGATGGACAAAGAGGTTGGAGGATTCGTCAACAGACCCCCTATCTTGGATGGCTCAAACTATGAGTATTGGAAGCCTAGAATGACTACCTTTTTAAAGTCATTAGACAACAGAGCTTGGAAGGCTGTCATTAAAGAGTGGGAAGCTCCTGTTGTGTGTGAAAAAGATGATGCTGGCAAGGATAAAGAAGGCACCTCTAAGCGAAAGCCTGAAGAAGAATGGTCCAAGGAAGAAGATGAGCTTGCCCTTGGGAATTCAAAAGCCCTAAATGCTATCTTCAATGGGGTTGACAAGAACATATTCAGGCTGATCAACTCATGTGAAACTGCTAAGGCTGCTTGGGATATTTTGAAGGCTACTCATGAAGGTACATCTAGAGTGAAGATGTCAAGACTTCAGCTTTTAACATCTAAGTTTGAAAGCTTGAAGATGAAGGAAGAGGAAACTATTCATGACTTCCACATGAGTGTTCTTGAGCTGTCAAATGCATCCAGTGCTCTTGGTGAGAAGATGACAGAAGAGAAGCTGGTAAGAAAGATTCTTAGGTCCCTCCCTAAGAAGTATAAGATGAAGGTAACAGCCATTGAAGAATCTCAAGACATCAGCAAGATGAGAGTTGATGAGCTTATTGAATCTCTTCAAACATTTGAACTTGGGCTGAATGAGGAAGAACCAGAAAAGAAGCCCAAGAGTATAGCCTTAGTCTCCACTCCTGCAGTAGCTAAAGATGATGAGTCCCAAGAGGATCTGCCTCAGGCTATAGTTATGTTGGGAAGGCAATTCAACAAAGTGTTCAAGAAGATGAGCTATAACTACAGGCCTAATATCAAGAACATCTCCTCTGACATCAGTAAGTCAAAAGAGAAAGATGAAGAGAAGACTGTCCAAGATAAAGGTGTTCAGTGCTTTGAATGTGAAGGGTATGGACATGTCAAGAAAGAGTGTCCCACATTCTTGAAGAAGCAGAATAAAGGCTTGACAATTTCCTGGTCTGACTCTGACAGTGAAAGTGAAAGTGAGTCAGCAAAGCATGTTGCAGCTTTGACAGGAATTGTTGAATCTGATGATGATAGTGATGGAGAAGTCACTTATGATGAGCTAGCTTCAACCTACAGAGAGCTGTGTTTTAAGAGTGCTGAAGTCTGTCAAGAAAACAAGTGCCACAAGCAATAGATTGCTCAGCTTGAGAATGAAAAAGCTGATCTGGAAAATGAAGTGGTGCTAGTAAGAGCTCATCTTGATCAAATGACCAAGTCTGTTAGGATGCTGAACAGTGGTACAGACACTCTTGACAAGATTCTTCAGACGGAAAGGATAGCTGGAGACAGGACTGGATTAGGATTTGTGGTTGAGGGAAAAGTATCTACTGAAGCAAGCACTTCAGGAACCAAAGTGGAGATGTCTCAACCATTGTCTCAACATCAGCCAAAGGTGCAGGATCCTACTCCTAAGAAAGCTGATGTTTCACAACCTAAGAGGATTGAGAAGAAGACTGGTCCTTATCAGAAGAGAAAGCAGCTACAAAGAGCTAGTCAGTATATGCCCCCACAATACCATAAGAGCATGCAAACTGCTAGGTTCAAACAGGGCATGTCACATCAGATGTCTCAACATCAGGTCAACGGGTATAGTCATGGCTTTAGATTTAACAATGATGTGCCTTATGTCTACGGAAGAAGAAAGCCTCACCATCATGGGAGACAGCCTAGAAGACAGCATCGTCAGTTCAGGAGACAGTCTACCTATGGTAAAAGACATCAGCTCGATAGAAGACAAGCTAACTCTGGAAGGAGAAGACAACATTATGAGTGGCAGCCACAGCTTTATCATCAAGATGGGAGAAGGTTTAACCACTTCAGAGATGATAGAATCAGATGTTTCTATTGTGGAAGGTATGGACACATGCAGTACTCTTGTTACAAGTTGCATGGATACCCTCAGCCTCAAAACAGAGGGAGAAAGCACAAGCCCAAAGTTGTTAAACAATGGGTACCTAAGGAGAAGGGGAAGTGCTTATTGGCTCAGTTGTCTGACAAAGAAGCAGAAGAAGAAACTTGGTACTTTGACAGTGGATGTTCAAAGCACATGACTGGATCCAAGGAGTATTTGGTGGAGATCATGTCTGGGCATGCTAACAAGGTTGTCTTTGGTAATGGAGAAGAAGGAGTTGTAGAGGGAGTTGGAAGAGTGAAAAATCTTGATGGACTCACTCTTGATAGTGTGATGCTTGTCCAAGGGTTGGATGCTAATCTAATCAGCATAAGTCAGCTATGTGATGAAGGTTACTTAGTCAGCTACACCAAAGACAAATGTGTTGTAACGAATGAGAAGGGTGAGGCTGTAATGACTGGTGCAAGGTCCAAAGACAATTGTTATCAGTGGATTCCTCAAACTGAAAGCCAGTCTGGTGATGATAAAGAAGATATCAAGTGTAGACATCAGAATGATGAAGGTTCCCTCAAGTTGATGAAGGTCAGAAGAAAAGATGATCTGAAATTAGTCAAGGGAAAATGTTTCACACCAGTCCTCACCATTGATGGAAGGATTAAAGGTTCTCAGGAGCTGAATAGAGCAACATCTCTCGAGAGGAAAGATGCTGATGTCTTGACATCTGAACAAATCATCAGTGGTCTGACTGTGAGTAAGTCTAAAAGGCTAGAGATTGAAGAACTCACTGAAGTTATGGGAGATACCAGTGGTAACTATAAAAAATTCTATCATCAAGATCTGAAGAAGATCGATGTCTCAGAAGAAAACCTCCCCTGGATGAATAGCTCTGTGTCGAAAGATACAGATGTCAGAGCAGATGCTGAAACATCTCAAGACAAGAAGAGTATTTCTAGCCTCAAGAAGGATGATGAGCAAAGTGCAAAAATGATTCAGAATAGACTAGAGTCTAAGACTGATCCCAATATGAAAATTGACATGCAGAGGACCTCTGATATTGGCTCTATCAGATCCTGGATTAAAATGTCAAGAATAAATACACATCCTCTAGGATGGAATCATGCTGGTCAAAAGATACAAACTGATCTTGGAAGACTAAGAAGAAGAAAGAGGGGCAAAATCAGATTAGTTCTCAGATCTAAGAAGAAGAACAGTCGTAGATCAGTGTTATGTGGAAAGAACTCATGCTATCAACTCTTGTGGAAGAAACGACTGTTGGGCAATCACCATGTCAAGAAAGATGTTACAACATTGCAGAATGTTACTCATCAATGGGATGATGAGCAGGTTGATAGAAAAGATCTGGTTAAATACTCAGATTATTTGGTAAATAAAGAGAATTTAGATGATGAGTTCATGTATGCTAACCAATTTGAGAGCTTAAAATTGGGGAGCGTATTACTTCAAAATTAATTGAAAGATGTTTTATGGTGCAGTTGGCCTATAAGATAATGGTTATTCAACTGCAGATAGTATGGTACATAAAATAGTCTGTTCAATTTTTTAGTGTAGTCTCTCTAAGAAACTCATCTTGGTGCTCTGGTTCTGTTTAATGCAGTACAAATTTCAGCAGTTTAGAATAGTACTGTAAAGTGTTTGGCATGGCAACTGAAAAATCTAAAAATAGGATTTTTATTCAATAGTTGAAAATACAAGATTAGACTACATCCTCATGCCAATCTCCTGCATCCAGAAAAGCCTTCCAATCTGCATCCCATTCATCTTCTGAAGGCTGTTGTTGAGCATAATGGTTCTTACCAGGCTTCATAGTGGTCACTGAAGTCCTGCCAGTTTTTGTTGCTCCTGTAGAAGGACCTGATATCGTCTGAGATTTGATCTTCTTCTTCATAGGGTCTGGTTGTGTATCCTCATGCTTGAGGTTCTTGGTTGGTTCTTTGGAGCTTGATTGACTCATGCTTTATTGGTGTGTTGTGCTGAGCATAGGAGAAAGAGTGGTTTTATAATGGTTTGTTCAAATGCTTGGGTTGTATCGCCTGACCAGTCAAGGGGTTAGAAGTTGTTTTTGACTATGTCAGAACATAGTACTTGGAGACTACATAGGTCTTGTTGCTACTGACAGTGGGACCAGTATTATGTCACCTTGTAGGGCATTTGATTTGGGATAGTTGTCTAATTATGGCTAAAAAGGGGGAGAGTTAAAAATTTCCATGAGGAGAAGAGTAGTTGCTGCTAAAAGAATAAAAATAAAAGGTGTTTAGTTGAAAAGTAATGATGCAGCTGTGGAGGGGGAGTATAGACAGCATAGTTGTGGAGCTGCTAGTAAAGAATTCATAGCAATTGCAGAGTGCAGCAAAGCAGACATCAAGGGGGAGATATGCTGCACATTGTGAGCTACTGAACAGCTGTGATGCTGGTTCAAGTTTTTGAGGGGGAGCACCAATTGGCTGTTGTCAAAAATGAAGATGGTGCTGCAGCAGATCAAGTAATGAAGACTATATGAAGATTGTCAAACTGCTGCAAGTTGAAGTTTCAAAATATTGAAGATATTCCGCTGCTGAAGTCTCTGAAGATGCAGAGATTGTTTTAGCCAAAATTAGCCAAAGGGGGAGATTGTAAGTTCCTGGATTGGCTGGAATTTTGGTAAAACAACAAGGTGTTCAATGCTGATGTCATGGTGTTGATGTTGCAACATTGAGTCTTAGTACTGGGCTGTACTAAGTTGTGAAGGTTAACTTTGTTTGATGTCATGGGCTTGATGTCATAACATTGCACTTAACACTGGGCTGTGTTAAGGTTGCTAGTTGCTGAAGTGGATGTCTGATGTCACATAGGTGATGTTGTAACATCAGACCTGCAGAACTGAAGCTAATGACAGCATGGGCTTGTTGTTATTAGGGTCGCGTATTAGCTGGAATTGTGGAGAGTGTTGACTCGTTGGATGAGAATATCTTGGGCTAGATATTTTCTGTTACATGGGAGATTTGATTGCAGGTTTGTTGGAGAATTAAAAGGTGGAAGATTTAAAAAGATTTTGGGGATAAAATCTGTTTTAAAAGATTCAGTTTTTAATTAACAAATCTGATCAAATATTGTGACAAATCCAATCCAAATTCAAGGAGCTATATAAAACGCACAAGACCAAGGAAGAATATACAGAAAACAGATTAAAGATCAAGAGCTGGAGGCTTAGAGTCTAGGGTTTGTTTAGAGTACTTGTAATCACACTATTCTAGGTTGGAATAGGTGTTGAATTTTTTGTCCTCTCTAGAAGTTGTGAAGCAATAGAGAGTTGTTGATTGATCGAAGCTAGGAAGCAAGATCAAGGGATCTCAAAGAGGTTGTTCTTTGAGTGTTTTGGGGGATTGAGTAGTGTTCTCATATCTAAGTGGTTTCTTAGGTAGAAAGTCACTAGTAGAGTATAAGTTTAGGAGATTGTCAACTGGTGTGTTGAGTCTGTAAATTATATCTACAAGTAGTGAATTTCATCCCTGGCTTGGTAGCCCCCAGACGTAGGTAGTTAGACCGAACTGGGTGAACAATTCCTTGTGTTTTCCTGTTGCTTATTCTGTCCATTATTGCAGAGTGTGTTGTTGTGACATCGCACCTTAACATCACACGTCTGGTACCAGAATTTCACAAAGGATTGGGTCTTACACTCTATTAGAGACCCAAAAGTTTTAAAATGATTTGTGAGGGTTGAATTAATCCAAAACCCTAATTTGTTTTCAAAATGTGTTTTAATAGAATAAAAATTCAATTAAAATGATCAAAATTGTTTAACATATGTGTAGCACCCCAAAATTTACTCTCCTTACTTTAGTACTAACTGGCTTATGTTTCACTTCATTTTTGCATTATCATATGTGCATATCATTGGTTCTTAGCATGGGGTCAAGGTGCCTGGGGCAGTTCAAGAGGACAATATGTTCTTCAAAGGGTCAAGCAAGAGTCCTTATTTTGTCCAAAAGAGCTCAAGTGGATCACTCTCTCCTAACCAGTGCAGAAAATTAGGGTTTTGAGATTCTTGGGTTTATTGCTCCAATGGGAAAGCTTCTTAGGTTTTTATCATCACCAAATGGCATATCTTATCTTTGTTGGAGAGGATACACATCATATTCAGAGGAATTTGGATTTGGAGACTGTGCTATTTCCTCCTAGACTGAGGGTACCAAAATTAGGGTTTGCTATAAAGTCAGTTTATTTCTGATTTTTTGGGCAAGACTTAATTCCATGGTATTCCTTGGGTCCCTAAGTATCTAGGAATGGAAGATTGTCCATCAGTTTGGTTCATGAGAAGTTTAATTGGCCAATGGATTGGGAATCAGGAGAATTAGGGGAAAAGTCAACAGTGAGAGGGGAAGTCAACTGTGAAATTTTGAGGTTCTCTTCAAGGTTTTCAAGGTCTCACATCCTCATATGGTATTCAAGAGTCAAGTCTCATACCATTTATCAAGAATCAAGGGTTGGTACAAAAGTTACTAAATATGGAAATGACCTATAATTTGAAAGTTTTCATTTTGGCAAGTTTTTACACTACATTCAACTTGACTTTTCATCATCAAAGAAGCTTCAAGTAAATTTTCCCCAGACATGAAAGTTGAAGATCTTTTTCTCCCCTTTCCAGCAAGTACTAGATGGTCTCCATATCATTTGTGAAACTCAAGTTATGATCAAAAGAGGGCAAGGTGGTTTTTAGGGTTTCCTTATGGTTCCATTTTCACAACTTTTTCATTTTGGGGCATATGGACCTATAATTGGTTCCATTGCTTCAAGACACATTCTAACATCAAAGTACATTCCATAAGGACCATTTTTGGCCTTTGAACCAAGTGGATCCATGGCTTATTCATCACTTATTTCCCATTATGCAAAATTGCAAGATCATTGAAAATTCATAAACCAAGACATCTCAAGGCCCAAATTCCATATAGGTGTGATTAGAAATTGAAATGTGAATGATCCATCACCAAAGGCTTGGGTGTGATGCATGGAGGAGGGTGTATTTCACATTATGCAAATTTCTAAAATCACCCAAAACTCATTAAGTGAGGAATTAACAAGGCCCAAATACTAATCAGTGGAATAACCTAATATATTTAAGCTTACTCATGCACTGGTTAGAGGGAGGCACGTTATTTTGTGGAGATTTTCAAGTGTGAACCCTAAAGCTTCATTCCTTCGAATCTCATCAGCCACAAGGGTTTCTCAAAAACTTCCTTCACAATCTTCATCCTTGGCATCCATAGAGCACAAACCACCCATCGTTTAAAGCTAACAACAAGGATACGGATTGCTTGATCTCAGGTTAGTGATAATTTGCATGCTCTCTAAACTCAAATTTTTGACATGCATAATGATCTGTGGTTGTCACTGATGATGCCTATATATTTTGTTTTGAGTTTGGATGTATAATTTGGTTGTTTCGTGAGTTTGAAAGTTTTGTACTTAACTTTGTTTCATTCGAATCTCCTTATTGATGCATTGTTTGTGATTTTTGATGGAATATTATCGATCCTGGTGAAATTCTGGCCAAGAAGGTATATTCGTTTGCGTGTTTTGGTAACTTTTTGGTTGCAGGTGGCCGGAAGGGACGACCGGAGCTAGGGCTCCGGCGTCTGGTTTGGGTTCCGGCGAGGCTAGGGTTCCCAAGGTAGAAGATGAAATCCCACCGTCCATTGCCTTAATCGTGTGGTCCACGTTGTGCCACGTCCCTTAAAAATTTGTTTTATTTTATTATTTGTGTGTGTGACGTTCCATGATTATTATTATGCACCTTTAATCCTGATCACTCATCTTAATTAAAATTGGTTTTGTTGACTTAATCTGAGGCGTAGTATGAATCGTGTGGCCATTATATTGACAAGGCATTAATGATATCATGTGCTTGTCACGTGGTTTTTTTATTTTATTCTGAGTAATTTGGTGTGGGTGCGTGTATCATTATTATGGTGTGTTTTGGATCTGAGCCCTTTATCGTAATTACTTGTGTATTGGTTGACTTATTATCAAGCGTCAGATTGATCCAAAGGTGAGTGTGGAGTCAACTGGTTGACTGGGTTGCATTGTGTTTCTTGTTTTTATTTTTTATTTTTCCCTGATGGGCTTTGTGGTGTGGGCTTGTTATCCACACCCCCCTTGTTTGATCCATTTCATTTCCAACATGTTTAAACTTCTATTCATACCCCCCCATGTTTATTTCAATTCATTTTATTTTATTTAATTATTGCATTTCATTTTAATTTTTTTAAAATAGTTAAGTGCATCCAAAAAATTCATGAATCATTTTTATCATTTTATAAAATTTTATAAAATTTTATTTTATTATTTTATATTATTTTTAGCATATGAAGTAATTATTTGTTTATTTTCTTTTGAATTTATTCCATATATGCATGCTCTAACTTGTTTATTTTATTTCTCATAGTCTATGAAACCTTTTGAGTCCATTCTTTTTGCATTGCTTCATCAACATATAGAAGTTCATTAAAACATTTCTCTCTCATTTTTAAAGTCATTTCATTTTGCATTTTAGTCCCTTTATTTTGCATATTGAACCTTGTTTTTGTCTGATCTTTGCTTGATTGTTTGAGTGACTTGTCTTTCGAATTTTTGCATGATCTTTTGGCATGTTGTTTGCCACTGGTTGAGGTGTGTTAAGTTTTAATTAGGTAATTTTAGAAGGTGTTTTACTAATTGTTTGATTGCTCTTTGTTTGAGGTCTTCTTGTATGCACATCTTTGATCATGTCTGATTATTTGTTTGAGAAGACACTTGTGCCATCAAATGGGATTGTTTCTTTGACTTCATAATTCATGGTTGAATCATTATAGGTCATTGGTGTGAGGTTGTTGCATATTATGTGCCCATGTTCAATGTTTGATTTACATGCCTCTTTTTGACTTATTTTCTCACTTCTTCTCATCTGTGTCTCTTCATGATTTATGTTTGGTTTATGTATGCCATGCCATATCATTCATTTGCATTTCATTTGATGTATGTTTCTGACCTTGAAGCTTTGCATTCATTCATGTCATATGTCATTCATGTTTCATCTTGCATACTTGAACATGTTTCACTTATATGCTCCCTTCTTCTTCTATTGATGTTTGATGCTTGGATATCTGTTTGCATGTCTCATGTGACATTTGAATAGCATATTTAGGCACATGTTTAGGTCATCCACATTCTGACTTGGATGAGTTCATTTGGTTTATAACCTTTTCTCTTTGGTTTGTGACTTGCTTGGGTTCATTTGTCTTATTGTTACTTATGTCTGTTTTGTACTAACCTTTTATGCAGGGGTAGAGGTAAGTTATTTGAGGGTGTGGATAGTTATCCATGTCCACTCTCATTCTTTCTTCCTCTCATCTTTTCCTTTCTTTAGGCTTAGGTTGTTGTCAAACCTCCCCTTAGGGCCACCTTTGCATGATAACATTAGGATAGATTTTCCCCGTAGTGTTTTCCTTTTCTTTTGAGTCCCTCTTCTTATATCTTAACATTTCTAAGATACTTAATAAGGTCAAATTGCCTTGCACACAAGCCTTAAACATAGGAAATGAAGATTGAGGGGTCCCCCTTCTCTCTTCTAGAGTGTTGAGCATAAGTCCTATTAGGGACGACCATGCGACGCATTCGTTCCCGTGTCATAGACTTTGGTTCAAGTTCAGTTATGAACTAACTCAAGTCACTTCTGTCCTAAAAAAATACAAACAAACCTCAAACCTTTTTATCCTGCGGGATTGTCAAACTAAAGGCTATTTTCAAAAAGGGCACGTTACTTTCCGTCTGAGTCGCAAACAGGCATCGACCCTAACTGCCGGACGCGAACTTAACGTCGCTCATAAAAAACACAAAAAGAACTTGGTCCGAACTACGTTGACTCTGAATTCCCCATTGCACAAAGGGGGTACGTAGGCCTAGGACGACGACGTCCTACCGAGTCTGTCTTAGTTTTTCCCTTCCCCCGTTTTAGTACAGCCATAGATGTTAGGATAACTCACCCTTAGAATAGACAACAAGCGTGGATCCTATCGAGTACGATGGACGCGTGGGGGTGCTAACACCTTCCCCTCACGTAACCGACTCCCGAGCCCAGGTTATGGTTGTGATGACCATTCCTTTCCCTCTTCCTCAGGTTTATGCGGTGTTCTTTTTCCCTCTCTTGGGATAAATATACACGGGTGGCGACTCTGTTTTCCGCGCCACTTTCGTGTTTGTACCTGGATGAAAATCCTGGGAGCGACAACTGACGACTCTGCTGGGGACTCTGGTTGACCTATGCTGGTCCATCCCCTTTAGCGAGTCTGTCCTAACGCTTGTTTGTTTTTGTTCTCTTTGGGTGTTTTTGTTTTTGTTTTGCTTTATTTGTTGTATTTTATTTTTACCGCATTTACTGCATTACATATTATTATCATCTACTGCACTGTTCTTCTGCTTGGCGGGTTGGGGTTTCCGTGAGATAAGCCCAATACCCAGGCTTGAGCGTACACGTAGGATTAACGTTGAAAGTAGTGTGACTTGTGTGGCATTCGGCCAGACGTAGTATACATGAAAACTCCACATCTAGACGAGGTTTTCTTTGGTAATGTTCTATCCTGCGCATTGGTGCAGATGATTGAATGTAACTGGGAAAACTGTCGACTCTGGCAGCCATTCCCGAGGACTCATTAACGACACTCCTCCCGAGACGTGATAATGGCAGACCAGAAATGGCAAACCCATTACACATGTCGATCCGAGGACCCAATGCTGGGAACTTGCTATAGGGTTTCCTTTTGGAAAAGAATCAGTGGAAGCACTCCTCGATTGGCGATAGTACTGTACCCCGAGGGATGAATGTACTATTACTTCTCGACCTCAGTGCAGAAACTGAGGACTTGCCATAGTATGTTTTCTTTTGAGGGGAATCAGTTGAGGCCTCCTCGATTGGTGATGATGCCAAACCAGAAATGGTGAACGTATCATCATTTCTTGACCTGAGAGCCCGTGATATTGAGGATCCTCGGCTTTCTAGTACCCACATGTGAGAGGGCAGGGTGTTTACAGGTTTGCAGGTAACCTTGACCTTTAACATACCCGGTTTTCTGGTCAGTAGATTTATCAGTGTGGTACTATGGTTGTTTTGGTATTCTGGGTATTTGGGCAGATCCTTGAGATTATACAGTTGTTCAGTGCAGCAGTTGTCCAGTCTGTGTGGCATCCTTGATCCCATGTGTGCATTTGCATCATCATTTTGCATCCTAACATGTTTATTCATTTGCAGGGCTGCATCCTAACTTTGATTCTGGGTTTTGAAGACTATTAAGGATGAGTACTGAGAAGAAAAAGAACATCATAGTGTACAAGTTCCCATCACTTATTCTGGATCTTGTTCACAAGATTGTGTCTATGGCATAACCTGGGGTATTGGCAGACTTTAGAGGAGAGTATGGAAGAATTCTGAATTTTGCTCGCAACATCACTGAATACGAGTATAGGACTTTGCACACTCTGGTGGAATTCTACGACCTCAATCGCACCCACAAAACGAATACAACCTCAATTGTACCCATAAAGGAAGACTAACCTCGATCACTCTACCCACAAAGAAAGGACGAATACGACCTCAATCGCACCCACGAAACGAATACAACCTCAATTGCACCCACAAAGGAAATACGAATACGATCTCAATCGTACCCACAAAACGAATACAACCTCAATTGTACCCTCAAAGGAAGACTGACCTCAATCACTCTACCCACAAAGAAAATATGAATACGACCTCAATCGCACCCACAAAACGAATACAACCTCAATTGCACCCGCAAAGGAAGACTGACCTTGATCACTCTACCCACAAAGAAAAGGACGAATACGACCTCAATCATACCCACAAAACGAATACAACCTCAATTGTACCCGCAAAGGAAGACTGACCTCAATCACTCTACCCACAAAGAAAACATGAATACGACCTCAATCGCACCCACAAAACGAATACAACCTCAACTGCACCCGCAAAGGAAGACTGACCTCGATCACTCTACCCACAAAGAAAAGGACGAATATGACCTCAATCGTACCCACAAAATGAATACAACCTCAATTGCACCCGCAAAGGATAACCAACATAAAGTGGACTTCGCCGGGGATAACGTAAAACAAAACTTCTGGTTTAAACCACCCCTACTGGGAAAATAAAATATGTCAAGCGAGAACCGAATACCAGGCGAGAACTGGGTTTCACCAAGTAATTCAGACGAGAACTGACTACCAGACGAGAACTGGATTTACAAAGAGATGTCAGACGAGAACTGACCACTAGACGAGAACTGGGTTTACACCAAATAAGTTAGACGAGAACTGACTACCAGACGGGAACTGGGTTTACACCAAATGAGTCAGTCAAGAACTGACTACCAGACGAGAACTAGATTTACAGAATAAGTCAGACGAGAACTGGCTACCAGACGAGAACTGGATTTCCCAAAGAGAAAGGCCAAATAAAGGCAAACTTCTAACGGACTCACGATCCACAGATAAGATGACTCCGCCGGGGAAAGGAGAAGTCTAAATAAAAGACTCTGCCGGGGAGCACCAGTATGAGGAACGCATCCTTCCAAAATCTCCTGAGTTATGCCATCTCTGCTGGGAAAGAGAACTGGAAAGGAAAGCATCAAACCTAGCTTATGCTTCGAATGCAAATGTTTGAATTTTGCCGTAATGCTCCACACAAAGTGGGAATGCTACGCATTTTGAGGATGCAATGCCAATGCTTATGAAATGCAAAAGAGGTCCCTCCAGCAAAATAAATGCTGGAGAGAAAAGACCAATTCAGCTGGGGATGACAAAAATAAATTGTCCTCTGAATCCAGGAACTCTGCTGAGAAGGGTCATACTGATCGATCTTCGGATCAACAACTTCTGCTGGGATGAAATCCCGAAAGAACTACCGGGGGCCACACCTGTCTTTCACTGAAGGTAACATCCAAAACCTGAGGTTTCTCCTCTGCTGGGGGAGTTAAGAATAAACGCCAATGACAGAACCAGAAGTCAGTTGCTGAGGATTGCCAATAACAAGATGGTCTTAGGAACTGCTGGGGGATGCCGGCCCATAATACCGTCCTGCTTGGGGAAAATAGTCCATAATACCATCCCGCTTGGGGATACTGCTGAACTTAGCCTGCTGATGGGGAGAATGCCTCTACTCCCACCTTGCTGGGGACTAGAATATGATATTGTAGGTGAAAGCACGCTTTCTGACTGGATGGGGGAAGTGAAAACCCTGATTCTGTGAGGAAATAACGTCTTGATCCAGAGAAAATACTTCCCAAGTCTCCTGCTGGGGAAGGTCTGCTCTGCTGAGGAAAGGTGCAATCTCAATGTTGGGGAGAGCCAACTGCTGGGGAAGTATAATCCTGTTGCCCTGCAACCTGACTTGTCTTTATGGTCATAAACGGATCTTTGAACTTTTCACTTGCCCCAGACCACCAAGTCTAATGGAAGAAATCATCTCAAGAGGATTTTATAGAAGATCGGGCGCTCGCACTGCCCCAGGGTCTTCAAACTCTCGGAGAGATTAATCATATCTCGACATAACTGCCCCAGTCTTCATAATCCATGAAGTACATTACCTCGAAAGGGATTGTAATGACTTGAAAATACTCTGCCTTAGTATCTTGAACCTTGAGGAGGTGCTTTCAATTAACCATTTTTAGGAGTGGACAATCCCCCACGCTCTAGAGGTGGCCTGCCCTGATCTGAATTTCGGAGAGTTTTCTTGACGTGACTGCCCCAGACTGGCTACATCTTAACACGACTTATTGGGGAGAGCCCACTCTACACTGAGTCTCTTGGCAGCATGCCCTTTGATATGATTGTCCTTCAAAATTTTCAAGCATCCCAACTTGGCAGGATCAAGCTTCTTGACTGACGTTCACTGTGTAAACTGCGTTGATGCTTAGGCACATGTATGCAAACAGAACAAGTTATTTATGAGAATGATAATTCTAATGCAACAAATATGTTAACCTTGAAGTTTTATTGAAAATGCGTCGCCAAGCCTTGTGAACGAATCACTAGCTGGGATGCGACCTTGATTTTTGAAATGGAAAAACAATGCGCACATGCAATACCAACAAAAATCTTATTAGCACAACTCATAGGAGTCATGAACGCTTTCTTGCTGGAGTGCGCTTTCGGAAAAACCCTGTTTCAATTAGGACTTCTAAGGGTTGTAACGTGGTCTGGTTCACGGTTTCAGAAAAAGGATTTATGGCTCAAAATTTATCGGTGCCCACCCACTCTTCGTGATGTTCTCCCATCCTATGTTCAGTCAATCTGACACAAACGCTCATTTCTCAAAAGGTTTACGATCTTTAAGGAACCCATACCACTAACGGTTTGACGCCTAAGGATGTTTTGGAATGACAGTCACCCCTTTTTATCTTTTGTGTCTGTAATCACACGAATTTGTTCTTATCGGGGATTTTCCTTTGTAACGCCTTTCGCTTTTCTTTCTTTTGCCTTTTTTTGATCCCTAATTTTTGCTTGGACTGACTCTTTTAAGTTTTTTCGATTTTGAAGTCCAGCGGGATGCCCTAACTTTTGCCTAAGTCGCTTGTTTTCAAGTTTCGACTTAGCGGGCTTTCTCTTTTTTTTTATTCCTCTTTTTGAACAAAGCGTGTGACACTTGTTTGAAAAGGGCTGTGATTGTTTCACTCTTCGGTTGGTGAGGAGTAACCGTTGTGGTTTCGCATCTCTTGACCTCTTGACGGTGGGATAGAAGTTAATGGATCCTCAGATGTACACTCTCCTTGAAATTTGAACGCTTGGTCGAACTAACTGACGCCTACCCTGCCCCTGGGTTAAGTACGAAGGAAACTCCTACTTCAAGGCTCGAAGGGGTTAACGAGGGTCTACCTCCCTTATATCTCTAGTGTTTAGGGGTTTGAAACAATGCCTGTACATCCTCAACAGGGGTTCTATCCTTGAACATACAACCAGAGATTTTGCGTTTTCGCCTCATCATCCTCCCTCAAGAGTTTCACACAAGAAAATTGGCATTGCAGTGCATATAAACATTTAAGAGTGAACACGAATGGATTACTTCAAGAAAAACATACTCATTGCATTAATATCATCATAAAAAAACAAACAAGTCTTACATGCATACGATGCTTTAACAAGAAATGAAAAACTACAAATGAAAATGCAGTAAAGAAGCTGAAGATTGCCATTTCTAAGGAAGCTTAATTCTGTCTGGACGTACTTGCAGACTGAGTGTTCATTTGAGAAAGGAGGCCTCCATTGATGTACATATCATCTTCAGTGAATACAATGATCTCTGAGTCTACCAGGTCTTGCACCTTGTGCTGGAATACATTACACTTATCAATCGTATGCCCAAATGTTCCCGAGTGGAACTCATACCTAGCAGTCATGTCATAATCCGGAGGAATAGGGTACGGTACCAGCGTGGTACTCCTCGTTTGAATCAGAGAGTTCTTGAGCAGACGAGCAAACAACTGACTATAAGGGATAGAAATAGGATCAAATATCCTCTTGGGCCTTCTTGGTCTCGGTTGCCCCTGTTGCTGATAATTCTGCTGTCGGTGCTGATTTAGGCGCCTCACCTGCGCTTGCACTTTCCTTTCCACATTTGGCTGAGGCACAAACAAAGGTTGCTGACGTAGAGCTTCTGCAGCAAAAGGTTGTGGAGAGAGTCCATGACATGAGGTGGATCCTACAAAGAGGGGAAGAGTCTCCACTTCTTTTGCAACAATTGGGGTAAAATCACCTTGTATATTCACGCCGCCCGACGTGAACTCAATTGCCCCTGCATCAATCAAATCCTGGACTCGGTGCTGAAAGGCCCTACATTTCTCCACAGTATGCCCTGGTGCCCCAAAATGGAAATCACAATGGGCTCTTGCATCATAGCCTGGTGGAGAATTACCAGTGGGAGGAGCCAAAGTCCTTTTCTGTACCAGTTGCAACTGAAGAAGATGCTGTAATAGTTGAGAATATGGCATAGGGAGCGGATGAAAAACTCTTTCAGACTTCTTCTGTCTTTGTGTACACTTTTTGCCCTTGGGCTTCTCTTGGGAGCCAAGACCTAGCTGCTGTTGGGAAAGTTCTGGAACTTCCGCTTGTGGAAGAAATTCACGAGGTAATCCATGATTTAAATCAGATTCCAAAGAGATGGGAGGAGTAAGGATCTCTGTTGTGGAAGCGGGTACAGGACTGTCTTCCTTCTTCAACACCCTATTCAAAATTTCCATGGCCAAACCCATCTGAGTCTTCATCTGATTGACCTCCTCCCTCAGCATCTTCTGGTCTTGCATGAGAGTTTGCATATTCCCCATAAGCTGCCCCATCTGGCCTAGCATTTCCCTCAACTCAGCTTGAACTTGCTCCATGATCAACTCTTGAATGGCCTGAGGAGTTAAGTCTGCAATTCTGAAGAAAACCAGATCAAAATAAGAATAACCAGCCTTGAACACCTGTTATGCGCAATGACTATGCAAATGCAAATGAACATGTTTGAATATCCGCAGGGCGATCCACCCCTTGATTCCAGTTTAACAACAAGATAGAACGAAACTTCTGCCCATATATTAAGAAAACCAGAGGAAAGCCAAATGTCAACAATCACAAATCCAAGATAACAAGTCTGAACACAATAATCATAGATCCCAACCAACAAGCCTGGCGGTGGTCCGAATAATGCAAGAAAATAGAAAACTACGACATGTCATCAAAGTCTACAAGTGTCAATTCGCCTCATCCATTATGCTTTTTGCTCCAGTCTTGAATTTCCTTGAACAACTTTTTGGTGTCGGGATGTTTCGGTCTCTGAATTAGCTCTTGAATGAGAACGTCTCTCCTATGCATGATCCCTTCCAAGTATCGGCAATGTAACTCCCAAGCGTCTTCTCCAGAAACACCATTCATGCTAGGTCCCTCATTCCTAAGTCTCTTCACTTCAGCTTGGATCTTCAGTTCCTCTATGGAGGCTATGGCTTCATTGAGTCGACCCTCGACTACTTGTCTCTGGAATATCCCTGATAGGATCTCAACGTCTTTCTTCTTGAGCTGCGACTTTAATTGATCAATCTGAGCTAGATAACCGTCTTCCTTTTGCTTATTCTCGGCCATTGCAGTTTCTCGGTGAGCATTGAACCTGTGAATTTTTAACAAAGCCTTGTCCAATTCCTCCTTCTTAGACTCGAGAACCTTACTGATACCATCTAGAGCTTGTTTCATCCTTTGTCTGGATGTGACCATGTCAGCTAGCTCTTTTTCTGCCTTAGCAAGAAGCTCTGTCTTCGACTTGGCGGTATGAACAGCTTCACCCCGCTCATGTTTCAACTGATAAATCTCCCTTAGTAGCTCACTGTTTTTTTCTCGCAGCTTTTCCTTTTCAGCCCACAACTTGTTAAACTTCTCTATCTCAACTGTGGTAGGAGGCTCAATCAGCAAGGGGTAAGATGGTGGTTCTACCGGGAAGGGAAGAATCTCCTCTTCTGTTCTCTTCTTAATCCATTCTTTATAGGAAGGGAAAACCCGGTTGTTACATTTCCCAAATGAAGTTTTTCCCTTCTTGGTCACCTGCTTCCAAGCATTCACAATCTTCCTTATCATCTCTTGATCCCCAGTACCATTGAAGAATAAGGACTCTCTGATATCTCGTTCTTCAGGTGGACTTCTCAAAGGATAACCAAACTGCCTGATAACAAGGGAAGGATTATAGTTAATTCCACCTCTTCTCCTTATCAAGGGTACATTAGGGAATTCTCCGCACTTGCAAATAATCTCCATTCCTAGCAAGTCATGATTGAACCAAACAATGTTGTCAGCAGTCAAGCCCATTAACCTCTTTGACCACTTCAGGGAATCTTTCGTATCGACGAAGGCGCCAGCTTCGGGGAGATGGCTCAGAAACCAAGTAGATAAGAGCTGTGGACAACAACTCACGGTTTTCCCCGCCTATTTTCATTCTTGTAGTGGACTGAGTGATACACATCACCTAGCAAGGTAGGTATAGGATTATTTGAAATAAAGATTCTGACAGCATGCATATCCACCAGATCAGGAACATTGGGAAACAGGACAATCCCATAGATGCACATAGCCAGAATAGCTTGGAAAGCAGTCCAATTCTTCTCTTTAACATGTATGCAAGCTTGATCAAACAAGAACTTCAATAAGAAACCCTTAGCTCCTTGTTTTTCCTCAATATTACTGCTCAGAACGGATTCACCAATATGAAGAGCAATAGCCATTTCTTTTATCCCGGGGTGTTCTTCAGAAAATAATACTACGTCATGCCTGATGGGGATTCCCAAAATAAATGAGAACTCCTCCAACGTTGGGGTCAAGATGTAGTCTGGGAAAGTGAAGCAACGCAAAGACGGATCGTAAAACTGAAGAAGTGTATGAATGGCATCCTTCTCGTACTTGGAGATATTGTAGACAAACTTCAGAAGTCTCCCATACCCTCCACTGAACTCTGTACGAACTCCGGGACCAGCCATACTAATCAGCTTGTGAATCAATGTCAAGGTTGGATCTGGGAACGAATAGGCAACAGTCTTCTTTCTCTGGACATCCATGCCAAGGTAATCTCAGAAAACCGGAATCAAGAGTAAAATGCAAGCCCTGAAAAATGTCAAACATGTCAGAATGCAAGAAAAATGACATGCTCATGCAAACATGGGATCAAGGCAACACTGCTGGATGTGCTGTGCTGTTAACTGAACGAGAACCACAACCCAGAAAACCAGAATTCCAAAATACCGAACCACTGAGATAACCAGGAACCCAGATAATCAAACATTGATGAGAAATCCAAAAAAACCGGGTAGGTTGAAGGTTTCGGTTACCTGCAAACCTGCAAACACCCATCCCCTCTCACGTATGGGTACTAGGATGTTCAGTATCCCGGGCTCTCAGGTCGAGAAATGATGATACGTTCACCATTTCTGGTTTGGCATCATCATCAATCGAGGAGGCCTAAATTGATTCTCCAAAATGGAAGGTCCTCAGCTTCTGGCACTGAGGTCGAGAAACAATAGTACATTCATCCCTCGGGGTACAATACTATCGTCAATCGAGGAGTGCCTCCGCTGATTCTCTTCAAAAGATAGGGGCCATCCTATGCAAGTTCCAAAGTGGGCCCTCGGGTGCGAATGGGTTTGCCACAGGATGTGGTCTGCCACTGTCACCACTAAAGAGGGATGTTTCCACTAAGGTCCTCGATGATCGGTCACCAGAGTCGACAACTCTCTAGATCGACATCCTAACATGCGCAAGACACACACGCTAGAATAGGTCCCAAGATAGCCTCGTCTGGTTGTGAATTTCGTGAACACACAAACGTACCAAGCGGGCACGTAGGTCCCACTACTCTCCACTCTAGTCCCAGGGTGTACTCAAGCCTGGGTATTGGGCTTATCCCTCAGAACAACCCAACCTGCAAAACAGAAACAGCCAGCACAACACAGCAATATCCAGTATGACAGTAATAAAAATGAAATACAATGCAGAAAATGCGGTAAAAATAAAATACAACAAATAAAGCAAAACAAACACAAAACACCCAAAGAGAACAAAGACAAGCAAGCGCTAGGATTGACTCGCTTAGGGATGGACCAGCATAGGTCAACCAGGTCTCCCCAGCAGAGTCGCCAGCGGTCGCTCCCAGGATTTTCATCTAGGTACAAACGCGAGAGTGGCACAGAAAAACAGAGTCGTCAACCGTGTAAATTTATCCCAAGAGAGGGAAAGGGAACACCGCATAAACCTGAGGAAGAGGGAAAGGAATGGTCATCGCAACCATAGCCTGGGTTCGGGAGTCGGTTACGCGAGGGGAAGGTGCTAGCACCCCACGCATCCATCGTACTCGATGGGATCCACGCTTGTTGTCTATTCTAAGGGTGAGTTATCCTATCATCTATGGCTGTACTAAGACGGGGAGGGAAAAACTAAGACAGACTCGGTAGGACGTCGACGTCCTAGGCCTACGTACCCCCTTTGTGTAATGGGGAATTCAGAGTCAACGTAGTTCGAACCAAGTTCTTTTTGTATTTTTTATGAGCGGCGTTAAGTTCGCGTCTGGCAGTTAGGTTCGATGCCTGTTTGCGACTCAGACGGAAAATAACGTGCCCTTTTTGAAAATAGCCTTTAGTTTGACAATCCCGAAGGACAAAAAGGTTTGAAGTTTGTTTGTATTTTTTTAAGACAGAAGTGACTTGAGCTAGTTCATAACTTGCATTGCACCAAAGTCTAGGGCACAGGGACGAATACTTAACGAATCGTCCCAAGACAGGACGCTCGCTAAGCACTCTAGAAAGATGAGAGGAAGCCCCTCATTTCTCATTCCCCACGCTTAAGGCTCGTGCGCAATACACTTTATCTTTATTAAGTGTTTTCAAGAAGTTTTGAGATGAGAAGAGAGAAGACACAAAGGAAACTCTAAAGGGAAACTAAGAGTCCTAATGTTATCATGCATGGGTGACCTACGGTTAGTGAGGTTTGACGACAACCTAAGCCTAAAGAAAAGAAAAGATGAGAGTCAAAAAGAGTGAGAGTGGACATGGATAACTATCCACTTCCTCAAATAACTTACCTCAACCCCTGCGTAAATAGGCATAAGTAAAAGAAATAAGACAAATGAAATCCAAGCAATGACATATAATGGCAGTCAAGTGACCTATAACAATTCCAAACATAGTTGATGAAATCAAGGAAGCAACCCCAAATGATGGCACAAGTGTCTTTTCAAACAAATAACCAGACATGATTAAGGATGTGCACACAAGAAGACCTTAAACAAAGAGCAGTCAAACAATTAGTAAAACATCTTATAAAATCACGAAATTAATTATCAACATATCTCAACCAGAAGAAAACAACATGTTAAAAATTCATGCCAAAATTCCCAAGATAGGTCACTCAAACAATTATGCAAATTCAGATGAGAAATATGGTTCAATATGCAAAAGGAAAGGACTAAAATGCAATATGAAATGATTTTAAAAATGAGAGAAAAATATTTTAATGCAATTCAAAATGTTGGTGAAACAATACAAAAGGAATGAGTTCAAAAGGTTTTGTATGCTATGAGAACAAAATAAACGAGTCATGGTATGCATGTGTGAAATAAATTCAAAAGCAAATTATTAAAATAATTAATTCAGATGATAAAAATAAAATAAAAATAAAAAATAAAATTTGGTAAAATTTTATAAAATGATAAATATGATGCATGAATTTTTTGGTAATTTTTTAATACAATTAACTATTTAAAAAAAAATTAAAATGAAATGCAAACAATTAAATAAAAATAAAAATATGAAATATGCAAGGGGGTGTGTTCAGCAGCCTAGATACGTTGGAAAATGTTAATGGGCTAAAACGTGGGGGTGCAATTAACAAGGCCCAATCCTAAAATCCATCAGAAAAAAAAAAAAAGAACACATGGATATAGTCAACTTGCAGGCTCAATACTCACCATTGGATTAATCTCACGCGTGGCAATAAGTCAATCAAAACAAAAAGTAAGCGTGATGAAGGGCTCAGATCCAAGACACACCATAATAATGATACGCGCATCCACACCAAATTACTCAGAAATAAAATAAAAACAAAAAGAATCACACGTGAAGGTCACACGAGAATTTAATGTGTTGGCGTGGTAACATCCACCAGATCATATCAACGCATGGCATTGGTCAACAAAAATCAAAGGCAAGTGAGATGAGAGGCAATGATTTGGAGGCACACGGTAAGTAACATGAGGTAATAAACATGCAATTAAATAAAATAAAAATAAGAATTAGGACACATGGCAGCATATGGACCGTGGGATCGCCAAAATGGAGGGCTGTGATTGCGTCTCCTACCTCCAGCCTCTCCCTTCGCCGGAACCCTCACCAGCCGCCGGAGTTAGGGTTCCGGCCGCCCTCTCCGGCCACCTGCAACAAATATTTTTCCAGAAAATGCAAAGGGGTACACCATTCTGACCAGAATTTCGTCAGGATCTCAAATATCGTATCAAAATTCACAAACAACCAACGCACAATGAAAAATGATTGAAACAATGTTTGCATTCAAAACTTTAAACTCACGAACCAACCAATCTACACGTCCATTCTCAAAAATAAATACATCAGAATGATCAGTGGGCATCACACATCAATATGCATATAAAAAAAAGAGTTTTAGGATCATGAAAAAAACCACCAACCTGAGATCACGCCTCCTATATCCTTGCTTTTAGCTTCAAGTGATGGTTGGTTTGTGCTCTGTGGATCCCCAGAAAGAAGATTGTCGAAGAACTTTGTGAAAAACCCTTGTGGATTGTGAGCTATGAAGAAATCAAGAATTAGGGTTGAAAATTTGGTTCTCCTCCAAATCACGTGTTATCCCTTTAACCCTAGCATGAGTTAGCTTAAATACATTAGGTCAGTCCACTGATGATCACTTGGGCCTTGGTAATTCTTTGTTTAATGAGTTTTTGATGATTTTTAGAAAATTGCACCATGTGAGATACACCCTCTTCCATGCATGTATATCCAAATATTTCATGATGGATCACTTATTCAACAATTGCTAATCACACCTGAATTTGATTTGGGCCTTAAGATGTCTTGGTTCATGAGATTTCAATAATTTGGCAATTTTGCACAATGAAAGATAAGTAATGAATAAGTCATGGAATTTCTTGATTCAAAGGCCCACAATGATCCCTAAGGAATGGTCTTTTATGTTAGAATGTGACATGAAGCAATGGAATCAATTATAGGTCACTATGTCCCAAAATGCAAATGGAACCATGAGAAAACCCTAAAAAACCACTTTGCCTTCTTTTGATCATAACTTGAGTTTCACAAATGATATGGAGACCCACTAGTACTTGTTGGAAAGAGGAGAAAAAGATCTTAAACTTTCATGCTTGAGGAAAATTCATTTGAAGCTTATTTAATGATGAAAAGTCAAGTTGAATGTAGTGTAAGAACTTGCCCAAAAAGGAAACTTTCAAATTATAGGTCATTTCCATATTTAGTAACTTTTGTGCCAACCCTTGATTCTTGATAAATGATGTGAAACTTGACCCTTGAAGACCATATGAGGATGTGAGACCTTGAAAACCTTGAAGAGAACCTCAAAATTTTACAGTTGACTTCCCCTCTCACTGTTGACTTTTCCCAATTCTCCTGATTCCCAATCTATTGGCCAATTGAACTTCTCATGAACCAAACTGATGGACAATCTTCCATTCCTAGACACCTAGGGACCCAAGGAATACCATGGAATCAAGTCTTTCCCAAGAAATCAGAAATAAACTGACTTTATGGCAAACCCTAGTTTTGGTACCCTCAGTCTAGGAGGAATAGCACAGTCTCCAAATCAAACTTTCTCTGAATATGATGTGTATCCTCTCCAACAAAGATAAGATATGCCATTTGGTGATGATAAAAACCCAAGAAACTTGCCCATTGGAGCAATAAACCCAAGAATCTCAAAACCCTAGTTTCTGCACTGGTTAGGAGAGAGTGATCCACTTGAACTCTCTTGCTTGACCCTTTGAAGAACATCTTCTCCTCTTGAACTTGCCTCAGGCACCTTGACCCCATGCTAAGAACCAATGATATGCACACATGATAATGCAAAATGAGATGAAACATAAGCCAGTTAGTACTAAAGTAAGGAGAGCAAATTTTGGGGTGCAACACACACCACCTTGCTGATTTAGAAGATGGATACGATTAAGTACGTGTTTGAGAAGCAAGCACTTTCTGGAAGGATAGCCTGTTGGCAGATGGTTTTGACAGAATACGATATTCAGTATGTTTCCTAGAAGGCCATTAAGGGAAGTGTTCTGTCAGAATATCTTGCTGAACAGCCGGTCGAGGATTATCAGCCAATGAAGTTTGAGTTTCCGGACGAGCATGTTATGTTTTTGAAAATGAAAGATTGTGAAGAGCCTCTGCCTGACGAAGGACTTGAGATTGGGTCTCAGTGGAAGATGATTTTTGATGGGGCTGTCAACTCATATGGTAATGGAATTAGGGCAATCATTACAACCCCAAAGGGTTCTCATATACCTTTCACTGCCCGATTAGCATTCGTGTGTACCAACAACGAGGCGGAGTATGAAGCATGCATCATGGGGTTAGAAGAAGCGATTGATTTGAGAATTAAAAACCTCGATGTCTATGGTGATTCCGCGTTGGTAGTTAATCAGATTATAGGAGAATGGGAGACTCGTCAGGCAAATTTGGTACCTTATAACAACTATGCCAGAAGGTTGTTACCTTTCTTTGACAGGGTGGATTTTCATCATGTGCCCCGAGCTGAGAATCAGATGGCTGATGCGTTGGCAACATTGGCATCCATGTATAAGGTGAACCGTTGGAATGAAACTCCGTCGATTAGAATCATGCGTCTGGATAGACCAGCTTTTGTGTTTGCGATTGAAGATGTGTCTGATGGCAAACCATGGTATCATGATATTAAGGTTTTTCTGAAGAGACAGGAGTATCCAGAGGGTGCCTCCTCCAAGGATAAGAAGCCTCTGAGAAGGTTGGCAGGAAACTTCTTTCTTAACAAGGATGATGTGTTATATAAGAGGAACTTCGATATGGTCTTGCTACGTTGTGTTGATGAACACGAGGCAGGTTTGTTGATGGAGGAAGTTCACGAGGGTTCTTTCGGTACTCATTCCAGTGGGCACACCATGGCTAGAAAGTTGTTGAGGGCAGGATATTACTGGATGACTATGGAGTTTGATTGTTTCAAGTACGCCCGAAAGTGCCATAAATGCCAAATTTATGCAGATAAGATGCATGTACCGCCTACGCCTCTAAACGTGTTATCATCTCCTTGGCCTTTTGCAATGTGGGGCATAGATATAATTGGAAAGATTGAGCCCACTGCCTCCAATGGGCATCGTTTCATTTTGGTTGCCATTGACTATTTCACAAAGTGGGTGGAGGCAGCCTCGTACGCCAACGTCACCAAGCAAGTGGTAGTCTGGTTTATAAAGAAGGACATCATCTGTCGTTATGGGGTCCCGGAGAGAATCATTACTGATAATGGCTCAAATTTGAACAATAAGATGATGAAGGAACTATGTCAGAGTTTCAAGATCGAGCATCACAATTCTTCTCCATATCGTCCGAAGATGAATGGTGCTGTTGAGGCAGCGAATAAGAATATCAAGAAGATTGTGCAGAAAATGGTGGTAACATATAAGGACTGGCATGAGATGCTACCTTATGCCCTACAGGTTACCGTACTTCAGTGCGTACATCAACTGCGACAACCCCTTTCTCATTGGTATATGGTATGGAAGCAGTTTTACCCTTAGAGGTCAAGATTCCGTCTTTGAGAATTCTGGCAGATGTGAAGCTTGATGAAGTTGAGTGGGTGCGTTCCAGGTTGGATCAGTTGAACCTTATTGAAGAAAAGAGGTTGGCAGCCATCGCACATGGTCGGTTGTATCAGAGCAGGATGAAGAACGCCTTTGACCAGAAAGTGCATCCTCGGAGTTTTCAGACAGGTGAATTGGTTTTGAAAAGGATCCTTCCTCGTCAGACAGATCACAGGGGCAAATGGACTCCAAACTACGAGGGGCCATATGTGGTAAGAAAGGTTTTCTCTGGTGGAGCCTTACTACTTTCAACTATGGATGGCGAAGATTTCACGTCCCCTGTGAACGCAGACGTAGTAAAAAAATACTTCGCATAAAAGAGACCCGCTGAACATAAAAAGAAAGTCCAGGAAAAAAAGGGGCATCCCGGCGAACCATAAAAAGGAAAAGGTTCGGGCAAAAATTAGGGATAAAATGTAAAAAAGAAACGTGTAAACCCGCAAAGTTGAAAACCGGAAAAGGCAACTTTGGCAAAAATGGGTATCCCGATGGATTGAAAACCCGAAAAGGGCGATCCAAGCAAAAGTTAGGGATTTATAAGCGAAAGGCTATGATCTGCGTTCGATCTGTGAGCACTTTCAATACCTGGAAATTCTGAAAGAAAGGAATCAGTACAGTTAGTCTCTTCAAAGGTCAAGATATTTATGGATAAGCAAGACATATGGGTCATAGCTGAGTCGAATCATGGTGGATATCTGTTCCCGCATTGCCGACATATGTATTTTCCTTTTGCTTTTGCGCAATTACCTCTTTTTAGGAATTGCTTCCAATTGTAAATGGCTATTTACAGGCCCCTTTTCTCAATAAAATTTTCATTTCACTCAGAGAGCTTTCCATTGTTTGTTTTACTTTTATTGTTTTGTTTGCAAAAACGTATGATATTTTTGATAAACATTGCATATAAAACTTCGAGCTTTGCGGAGCATAACGAAAAGCAGTAGAAATTACTTAGGCATTAATGGTGATAGTCATGTTGTGGCATATTCTATTTGTTGTTATTTGACTTGCAGGGCAATAGCGTTGTACTCCCCCAGTAGGTTTGCTCTCCCCAGCATTGAAATTGCACCTTTCCTCAGCAGAGCAGACTTTCCCCAGTAGGAGACTCGGGGAATTTGTTTTCTGGATCAGGACGTTGTCTCCCCACAGAATCAGGGTGTCCACTTTCCCCAGCCAGTCAGGAAGTGCACTTTCACCGACAACGTTATGTTCTAATCCCCAGCAAGGTGGGAGTAAAGTCATTCTCCCCATCAGCAGGCTAAGTTCAGATGTATCCCCAAGCAGGATGGTATTATGGGCTGGCATCCCCCAGCAGGTCCTAAGCCCATCTGTTATTGGCAATCCTCAGTAACAGACTTCCGGTTCCGTTATTGGCATTCATTCTCAACTCCCCCAGCAGAGGAGGAATCTCAGGTTTTGGATGTTACCTTCAGTATAGGTCATGTGTAATCCCCGGTG
Source organism: Lathyrus tuberosus (assembly GCA_022829125.1). Lineage (NCBI taxonomy): Eukaryota > Viridiplantae > Streptophyta > Magnoliopsida > Fabales > Fabaceae > Lathyrus > Lathyrus tuberosus. The sequence goes on along the minus strand of JALAZF010000392.1, from coordinate 451,178 downwards.
GTGTGGATGTTCTTTTGGAATTTCATCCCAAGCAGAAGTTGCTGATCCAAAGAGTCGGTCAGTGTGATCCTTCTTAGCAGAGTTCATGGATTCAGAGGATAATTTATTTTTGTCATCCCCAGCTGAATTGGTCTCTTCTCTCCAGCATTTATTTTACTGGAGGGGCCCTTTTGCATATCATAAGCATTCGCATTGCATCCTTAAATGCGTAGCATTTCCACTTCGTGTGGAGCATTACGGCAAAATTCAAACATAGGCATCCGAAGCATAAGCCAGGTTTGAGTCTTCCTTCGTCGGGAGAAAAGCAGATTTCAGAGAATATCATTCGACTTTACTCCACAGGTGTTGGGTTTAGTCATTCAAAGCAATATTTGGCATTCCCTTGTAGATTTGTTTGCCAGGAGCGTTAATCCATGATTTCATTTTTACCCCTTCGTCCAGGTGGTCCTTTAGTTTATTCCCTCGAGGGTTTTTACCGTCAGACACCCGTCCGAGTTCTTTCAGTACCCGTCCGTGTTTGAACCTTTCATTTCAATGCCCGTCCGTATTGGCATTTGGCACCCGCCCGTGTTCCTTTCAGCACCTGTCCGTGTTTGAACCTTTTAAGCCAATGCCCGTCCGTATTGACTTTTGACACCCGTCCGTGTCCTTTCAGCACTCGTCCGTGTTTGAACCTTTGATTTCGATACCCGTCTGTATTGACCTTTGGATGACACACGTCTGTGTTGCCTTCCATTCCCCAGCGAGATCAATCCCCAGTAAATTTACCTTTTTTACACCCATCCGTGTACCTTTTCGATACCCGTCCGTATTAAATCTTTTTACACCCGTCCGTGTACCTTTTCGATACCCGTCCGTATTAAATCTTTTTACACCCATCCGTGTACCTTTTCGATATCCGTCCGTATTGAATCTTTTTACACCCGTCCGTGTATCTTTCCAGTACCCGTCCGTATTGAACCCTTTTACACCCGTCCGTGTATCTTTTTGGTACTCGTCCGTATTGAACCTTTTTACACCCGTCCGTGTATCTTTTCGATACCCGTCCGTATTGAACCTTTTTACACCCGTCCGTGTATCTTTTCGGTACCCTGTTCGTATCTGATATCTTTGACTCCTTGACACCCGCCCGTGTTTATCCCCAGCATAGTTAACACTCGTTTGTGTTTATTTCATGACATTCCAATACATTATTCGTATTGGTTTCCAACGCTCGTACGTGTTATGACAAGTGCAACATTTATTGCTTATTCCCCAGTGGAGTCGTCCCTCCTTTGAGGATTGCAAATTTCAGGTTTCTTTTGGTATTCAATCCCCGTGAATCCTTTGAACGCATGACATCCGTTGCTATCATAACTTCAGGATCAAGTTGATTGAATAGGGGCAGCTGTAGCACCCCAAAATTTGCTCTCCTTACTTTAGTACTAACTGGGTTATGTTTCACTTCATTTTTGCATTATCATGTGTGCATATCATTGGTTCTTAGCATGGGGTCAAGGTGCCTGGGGCAGTTCAAGAGGAGAAGATGTTCTTCAAAGGATCAAGCAAGAGTCCTTATATTGTCCAAGAGAGCTCAAGTGGATCACTCTCTCCTAACCAGTGCAGAAAATTAGGGTTTTGAGATTCTTGGGTTTATTGATCCAATGGGAAAGTTTCTTGGGTTTTTATCATCACCAAATGGCATATCTTATCTTTGTTGGAGAGGATACACATCATATTCAGAGGAATTTGGATTTGGAGACTGTGTTATTTCCTCCTAGACTGAGGGTACCAAAATTAAGGTTTGCTATAAAGTCAGTTTATTTCTGATTTTTTGGGCAAGACTTGATTCCATGGTATTCCTTGGGTCCCTAAGTATCTAGGAATGGAAGATTGTCCATCAGTTTGGTTCATGAGAAGTTCAATTGGCCAATGGATTGGGAATTAGGAGAATTGGGGAAAAGTCAACAGTGAGAGGGGAAGTCAACTGTGAAATTTTGAGGTTATCATCAAGGTTTTCAAGGTCTCACATCCTCATATGGTCTTCAAGAGTCAAGTCTCATACCATTTATCAAGAATCAAGGGTTGGTACAAAAGTTACTAAATATGGAAATGACCTATAATTTGAAAGTTTCCATTTTTGGCAAGTTTTTACACTACATTCAACTTGAATTTTTATCATCAAAGAAGCTTCAAGTGAATTTTCCCCAGACATTAAAGTTGAATATCTTTTTCTCCCCTTTCCAGCAAGTACTAGATGGTCTCCATATCATTTGTGAAACTCAAGTTATGATCAAAAGAGGGCAAGGTGGTTTTTAGGGTTTCCTTATGGTTCCATTTTCACAACTTTTGCATTTTAGGGCATATGGACCTATAATTGGTTCCATTTCTTCAAGGCACATTCTAACATCAAAGTACATTCCATAAGGACCATTTTTGGCCTTTGAACCAAGTGGATCCATGGCTTATTCATCACTTATTTCCCATTATGCAAAATTGTAAGATCATTGAAAATTCATAAACCAAGACATCTCAAGGCCCAAATTCCATACAGGTGTGATTAGCAATTGAAATGTGAATGATCCATCACCAAAGGCTTGGGTGTGATGCATGGAGGAGGGTGTATTTCACATTATGCAAATTTCCAAAATCACCCAAAATTCATTAAGTGAGGAATTAACAAGGCCCAAATGCTAATCAGTGGAATAACCTAATATATTTAAGCTTACTCATGCACTGGTTAGAGGGAGGCACATTATTTTGTGGAGATTTTCAAGTGTGAACCCTAAAGCTTCATTCCTTCAAATCTCATCAGCCACAAGGGTTTCTCAAAAACTTCCTTCACAATCTTCATCCTTGGCATCCATAGAGCACAAACCACCCATCGTTTGAAGCTAAAAGAAAGGATACGGATTGCTTGATCTCAGGTTAGTGATAATTTGCATGCTCTCTAAACTTAAATTTTTGACATGCATAATGATCTGTGGTTGTCACTGATGATGCCTATATATTTTGTTTTGAGTTTGGACGTATAATTTGGTTGTTTCGCGAGTTTGAAAGTTTTGGACTCAACTTTGTTTCATTCGAATCTCCTTATTGATGCATTGTTTATGATTTTTTATGGCATATTATCGATCCTGGTGAAATTCTGGCCAAGAAGGTATATTCTTTTGCGTGTTCTGGTAACTTTTTGGTTGCAGGTGGCCGGAAGGGACGACCGGAGCTAGGGTTCCCAAGATAGAAGATGAAATCCCACCGTCCATTGCCTTAATCGTGTGGTCCATGTTGTGCCACGTCCCTTAAAAATTTGTTTTATTTTATTATTTGTGTGTGTGACGTTCCATGACTATTATTATGCACCTTTAATCCTGATCACTCATCTTAATTAAAATTGGTTTTGTTGACTTAATCTGAGGCGTAGGATGAATCGTGTGGCCATTATATTGACAACGCATTAATGATATCATGTGCTTGTCACGTGGTTTTTTTATTTTATTCTGAGTAATTTGGTGTGGGTGCGTGTATCATTATTATGGTGTGTCTTGGATCTGAGCCCTTTATCATAATTACTTGTGTATTGGTTGACTTATTATCAAGCGTCAGATTGATCCAAAGGTGAGTGTGGAGTCAACTGATTGACTGGGTTGCATTGTGTTTCTTGTTTTTATTTTTTATTTTTCGCTGATGGGCTTTGTGGTGTGGGCTTGTTATCCACACCCCCTTGCTTGATCCATTTCATTTCCAACATGTTTAAGCTGCTATTCATACCCCCCCATGTTTATTTCAATTCATTTTATTTTATTTAATTATTGCATTTCATTTTAATTATTTTTAAATAGTTAAGTGCATCCAAAAAATTCCAAAAAATTCATGAATCATGTTTAGCATTTTATAAAATTTTACCAAATTTTATTTTATTATTTTATTTTATTTTTAGCATCTGAAGTAATTATTTATTTATTTTCTTTTGAATTTATTCCATATATGCATGCTCTAACTTGTTTATTTTATTTCTCATAGTCTATGAAACCTTTTGAGTCCATTCTTTTTTCATTGCTTCATCAACATATTGAAGTTCATTAAAAAATTTCTCTCTCATTTTTAAAGTCATGTCATATTGCATTTTAGTCCCTTTATTTTACATATTGAACCTTGTTTTTGTCTGATCTTTGCTTGATTGTTTGAGTGACTTGTCTTTTGAATTTTTGCATGATCTTTTGGCATGTTGTTTGCCATTGGTTGAGGTGTGTTAAGTCTTAATTAGGTAATTTTAGAAGGTGTTTTGCTAATTGTTTGATTGCTCTTTGTTTGAGGTCTTCTTGTATGCACATCTTTGATCATGTCTGATTATTTGTTTGAGAAGGCACTTGTGCCATCATTTGGGATTGTTTCTTTGACTTCATAATTCATGGTTGAATCATTATAGGTCATTGGTGTGAGGTTGTTGCATATTGTGTGCCCATGTTCAATGTTTGATTTACATGCCTCTTTTTGACTTATTTTCTCACTTCTTCTCATCTGTGTCTCTTCATGATTTATGTTTGGTTTATGTATGCCATGCCATATCATTCATTTGCATTTAATTTGATGTATGTTTCTGACCTTGAAGCTTTGCATTCATTCATGTCATATGTCATTCATGTTTCATCTTGCATACTTGAACATGTTTCACTTATATGCTCGCTTCTTCTTCTATTGATGTTTGATGCTTGGATATCTGTTTGCATTTCTCATGTGACATTTGCATAGCATGTTTAGGCACATGTTTAGGTCATCCACATTCTGACTTGGATGAGTTCATTTGGTTTATAACCTTTTCTCTTTGGTTTGTGACTTGCTTGGGTTCATTTGTCTTATTGTCACTTATGTCTGTTTTGTACTAACCTTTTATGCAGGGGTAGAGGTAAGTTATTTGAGGGTGTGGATAGTTATCGATGTCCACTCTCATTCTTTCTTCCTCTCATCTTTTCCTTTCTTTAGGCTTAGATTATTGTCAAACCTCCCCTTAGGGCCACCTTTGCATGATAACATTAGGATAGATTTTCCCCGTAGTGTTTTCCTTTTCTTTTGAGTCCCTCTTCTCATCTCTTAACATTCCTAAGATACTTAATAAGGTCAACTTGCCTTGCACACAAGCCTTAAACATAGGAAATGAAGATTGAGGGGTCCCCCTTCTCTCTTCTAGAGTGTTGAGCATACGTCCTATTGGGGACGACCATGCGACGCATTCGTTCCTGTGTCATAGACTTTGGTTCAAGTTGAGTTATGAACTAACTCAAGTCACTTCTGTCCTAAATAATACAAACAAACCTCAAACCTTTTTATCCTGCGGGATTGTCAAACTAAAAGCTATTTTCAAAAAGGGCACGTTACTTTCCGTCTGAGTTGCAAACAGGCATCGACCCTAACTGCCGGACGCGAACTTAACGTCGCTCATAAAAAACACAAAAAGAACTTGGTCCGAACTACGTTGACTCTGAATTCCCCATTGCAAAAAGGGGGTATGTAGGCCTAGGACGACGACGTCCTACCGAGTCTGTCTTAGTTTTTCCCTTCCCCCGTTTTAGTACAGCCATAGATGTTAGGATAACTCACCCTTAGAATAGACAACAAGCGTGGATCCCATCGAGTACGATGGACGCGTGGGGGTGCTAACACCTTCCCCTCGCGTAACCGACTCCCGAACCCAGGCTATGGTTGCGATGACCATTCCTTTCCCTCTTCCTCAGGTTTATGCGGTGTTCCCTTTCCCTTTCTTGGGATAAATATACACGGCTGACGACTCTATTTTCCGCGCCACTTTCGCGTTTGTACCTGGATGAAAATCCTGGGAGCGACATTATGGAAAACAAATTGTGATCTTGGATTAATGTTTCAAAAATTAAGTATTGACCTACAAAATAATTAGAAGGTATTAAAAGTTGCAAAAATCAAGGTGGAAAAAATATTTTAAATGTTAAAAATAGTTAAAACATTAATTCTTTGCAAAAATATCAATTATACAAAATAAATAATATTTTTGGGATTTTTTGGGAAAATAAAATATTTTAACATTTTTGTGAATTATTAAAAAAAGAATCAACTCAAAATCATTAAAACTCAGAGAGAAATTAATTTTTGAATCAATTAAATAAAATCACAAAATTCAAATATTTGAATTTTCAAAAAATGGCGCCAAGAACAGCTGAAGAACACGCGCGTGTTCTGGGTTTGGATGATTTGCATTTTCTCTCCAATCTCACTGAATACTTGATTATATCATGCAATCCACATACCAATAAACTCGTTTCAACCTCACGATCATGTCTATGACAATTAATTTCATTTAAATTAAGCATAAAACAAGAAATCACGAAAAATCCTCAAGAACCCTAATTTCTGCATGAAGGCTAGGATTTTTTATACACGATTCAAACAATGCAATTAATTAGGGGGAAACATTCCATGCATGATTATGAACATATGGCCAAATTATTGTGCAGCAAAAATTGCATGGATCATAGAGTTAGAAGAGCTCATGCTTACCACTTGCAGCTGGTGATCGTGATTTGTGTTGGAGGTGTTACAGCTAGGTTCCAATGATCTGGATAGCTTACCTAGGTACCATGGAGTGTGTATGAATGCTTGGAATGGATTGAAATGATCTGGAACTTGAGATGGTACCCCAACTGCAAATCTGTCAAGAACTTGAGCAATTGGCTGGTGATTTTTTGAAATCTGTGTTCCAGATGTTATGTGAGTGTTTGGATCACTTCTATATGATGTATATGAGGTGTGTGTGTGATTGGTTTGATTGGAAAAGCTCTCAAACTCAAAACCCGATAGTGACTTGCCTTAGAAGGCAAAATTGGAGTGAAAGAAGAGATTTTGAGGAAAGCATCTGTTTGATGGCTTTGGTGTACTCAAACTGATCACAATTGAGCTCTATTTATAGTAGAGCAATTTTTTTTTGCAAGGAATAGTGAATGGCAACTGCTGAGTAGGTTTGGCCAATGTTGGCAAAAGAAAATCCAAGTCTCCTCTAGCCATTGACTAGAGGTTAGGGCACAGGCTGCTGGTTCCCTTGGTCTTGGATAAGTCTTGACTGAATTCAGTTGAGAATGGCTCAGTCCATGTCACCTTGATGCTTCCATTGAATGCTCCAATCCAAAATTGGAGTCTTGTCCCTATTTTGGCAATTCTAGGTTCAACATGCTATTTCTTGTTCCAAAGACTTTGGAGGCTTGGCTCAGTGATTGTCCCCTTTAGATTCAATCCTCAGATGTGTCCAAGTGGATAGGAGCATTTGGATTTGGCTGATTTTGGCAAATCGACCAAAAGTGTAAAAATCTGCCTTGCCTTGGCAGATTTCAGCAAGACAACTTGCCAATGTCATATCTCATGACTCAAATTGAATTTGGTAATGTTCTTGGCCATTTTGGAAAGCCCTTACATGATACAACAACTGTTTGGACATGTTTGGTTTTGATCTCTTTTGAATCCAAGTGAAAAATCCCCCTACATTTGGCAAAAAGTAAGGTAAAATCTGACTTAGTGAAATTTTCACTAAGTGTTGGAACAAAATGACTTTTCTTGATTTTGATCACTCCATTACTCAAAATCCATGAGGAATTTGGACATAGGTCAGTATGAAGCTTTTGTAGAGGGCAATGAGATCTACAAATCAAGCTTTGAATGGGGAACAATGGCTTTGTGTTTTAGGAGTTATGGTCCTCCAAAGTTGGCACATTAGTGTCACTTTTTCCATAACTTAGAAATTTTTCTAAGTTTTTATGGTTACCCCTTTTACAAGCTATCCCACTTTCTTTGATTTTTCTTGATGAATGATGATTCAAATCATACATTAACATCATTTTAGGGTTAAAAATCCATTTTGGTGAAAAATCTCAAAAAGTCAAAGTTGACTTTTGTGCACAGTTGACTTTTTATCAGATGAATTCCAAACTGTGCAATTCTTCATGAAATCATGTCCTTGACCTAAATCAAACTTGATGGACATGTTCCATGGGTGCCATAGGGTATATTGATTCATGTCCTAGGGCTTGGGAGCATGTCCAGGTCAAAAGTCAAAGTTATAGTTGACTTTTCCCGCGAAACCCTTATTGTGGTGCAGATGAAATTGAGACTTGTTGCTCAAACTTCTTGGATTAATCCATTGTTCCAAATGGATCAATATAGTTCATTAGAGACCCTCAAATCCTCTCTTGAGGTCTTGGCTCATGATTTGCCCTAAAAGTCAACTTAGGGGTGAATTAGGTCAAGAAACCCTAATTCTTGATTTTTTATGAATGCATCCCCTGAGGCAAAATTGACTTGATGACTGGGTCCATGAGGTCCCATGAAGTATATTAGGTTATGTTTTGGATCATTGACTTATGGCCAGATGAAAAATTTCCATCTGGAGGCCCTGGTCGACCAAAACCCTAATTTGGTGACACTGTCGATCTTGAGACTTGATCCACCTAGAAGGGAGCAGCCTTGTGCTTGATCCTTGAAGTGGGAGTCCTTTTGATCCATTGTGGATGTTTGAGAGGCTAGACAAGTTGAAGATCATGTCATTCCTTGATTGATCCTTTGTCTAAGGCTCTGAGAGGGCTTGAAACCCTAATTTGATTGTAGTGGATGCTCACCCATCTTTGGGGAGACTGATGAAGTATGATGGTTCCTCCATATTGTGATGATGATTTGCACAATGATGGGACATCTTAGTGGTCAAAATTTGGGGTATGACAGACACTAGTCAGCTCTCTTAAATCAAATGACAACGAAGGAAAAGAGATCTCATAACCGCGAAGACGAGGTCTCAAAACCTCAGCACAGAAAAGAAGAGGTCTCATAACCTTAGCAAAGACAAAGAAGAGGTCTCAATACCTCAACAAAGAAAAGAAGATGTCTCAATAACTCAATAAAGAAAATAAGAGGTCTCATAACCTCAATGAAGACAGAAGAGGTCTCAATACCTCAACAAAGAAAAAAAGAGGTCTCATAACCTCAATGAAGACAGAAGAGGTCTCATAACCTCAACAAAGACATAAGAGGTCTCATAACCTCAATGAAGACAAGATGAGGTCTCAAAACCTCAGTAAAGACAAAGGGAGGTCTCAAAACCTCAGCAATAAAAGATAATCAAATTCTGCAAAGGAGTAATGACTACAAAGGTGTCTGAATCATCATCAACTATCATCAATTCATTCCTAGCCCATAGGAACTTGAATGTATAGCTTGAGTTAACTGAGCGTAGGATTGGAGTTCATCACGAAGATGGGGTGGGGACAAATAAACTTTGAGCCTTTATCCTTTGTTTCATAAACCACGAACCAGGCCACGTTACAACCCTTAAAAGACCTAATTGAGGTACAGTTGTTTTGAAAGCATATTACAGCAAGGTTGATTAACCTGACTCCTAATGATCTTTGATATTTGCGTGTGTTGATCACCTTATTTGTAAATAATTAGATCCACTTTGTTTTGACTTAATCATTCCACCGTGTGTGTTTCATCAATAAACTTGATTTCAGAAGTTTGCATTAATGTTGCATTGAAATTGCCAACTTTTAATGAACAATACTTGTTTGCAAAACAATTCAATATCAAAAGAAATCCCAACAAATGCAGCCAACTAGGGAATTTGATTTGATAAAGGAAGCTCAGTCAGGGGCAACTAGGTGGAAGGATCTGCCAATCCGCCATTCCAAGAATTGTTCAGTCAGGGGCAGAACTCTCCAAAAGTTCAGGATATTGGGGCAAGCATTCTTGAGGTCATCTTATGACAAGTTTGGACTTCAATGACCTACCAACAGGGGCAAGTTTGTTCCCCAGTTATTTCTACCGCAGTCTGAGTACTTTGTATTGCAAATGCAGTCGAACTGGGGAAGTTATGGCGAGGTTCATTTCTCTTCAAAAGTTTGAAGATATTGGTATGCCAATTCTTCTATAAAATCCTTTTAATGACCTTTTCTCACATATCAGTTAATCAGGAGCAGATAGCTCAAAATTTGACAAATCTCTTAAAGGTCAACTAGTCTGGGGCATCTCCTCCATAGATCAAGCATCCCAAGAGCTACTAAATCATGGGAAGAAACTCTTCAAAGTTCAGGATATTGGGGCAAGCCTTCTTAAGATCATCTTATGACAAGTTTGTACTCCAGCGACCCAAGCTGACAAGGGCAAGTTGTTTCCTAGCCGTTTCTACTACAGTCTAAAGGACTTTGTATTGCGAATACAGTTGAGTTGGGGCAGTTATGTCGAGGTGCATTTCTCTTCAAAAGTTTGAAGATATTGAAGCATCTGTAAAACCTGTTTGACGACTTACCCTCACATCCCAGTTAATCAGAAGCAGTCAAGTCGAGATTTGGTAAATCTCTAAAAGTCAACGAGATCTCCTTCACAGATCAACCAAGCTGACAGGGGCAAACTTGTTCCCCAGTTGTCAACAACCACTCCAAAGAACAAGTTCAAGGACATTGTTGTGTAAATACAGTTAATTTGGGGTAACTATGCCAAGATTCATGAATCTCTCCAAGAGTTTGAAGATATTGAAGCCTCTTGTATGCCAATTCTTCTGTAAAATCCTCTTGGTAGTTTCTTCTGATAGATCATGTACTCTGTTACTTCAGCTAATCTTGGCAATTCTCCATGGATTTCCCTCCAGTGAAGAAATCAAGCTCATGATGGCAATCCTAGTGAAGTCATGACGCTATACCCTAAGTGGATTACTTTTTTCCCCAGAGAAGTTTATAATCTTGAAGTAGAACCACTGATTCTGCAAGTTCATCCCCAGTAACGGTCCAATCTGATGAGTTTGGCTGGGTATCCTTGTCGAGATGTTTATTTCATCTCCAGTTCCGCCTCTTGTCTGTTTTGTCAGCATAAGCATAAGCATGGCATAAGCATTCGTGCATAGCATTTTAGCTCTATGCTACCTCTTCGTCTGGTGTTTACCTGCTTTGTTCACTTTGGCGTTATATCCCCAAGTGACTGGGTTTGTCTTTTCTCTTCAATAGAATTGTCAGCCCTAGGCATAAAGTGCCCATCCTTCTGAATTCCCCACAGAGTTTTATCCTCGTGGATGATGGTTGGTTCGGTTGTCTTTTACACATTTGGATAAGATAAATCCCCATTTGAGCTCATTCCTCAATGGCTAGTGGTCGCGACTTCGTGTAATGGTCGGATTACTGCTGCAAGTATACAGCTTATCGCGTAGTCTTAAAAAGGTTGTCGAACCCACAGGGACTAATAATCAACCTAGAGTGATCGATTATTACGGTGTAAAGCTAAGGCTAGGTTTGGCAGTAAAAGGAATTTGGTTATTGACGGGAATTGAAAAACAATAGTAAAGATGAGACCAGAGAATGATTTCCGTGCTCTTTGGGACTCCGTAAGATCCAAGTGTTAACAAAGGTCTTGAGATTGGTCTGAAGGATATACCAGTTTAAAGGCTCGACTTCACGCTCTCGCGGTCTTAACCAAGCCACGCCTAATGACCCCAAGATTTTGCTCTCGCTCGCTCGGTAGTTAAGAGGTACTTTTTGAAAACTAATATAGACTAAATGAGTCCCTAAAGCGCTCTCGCTGCATATAGGCTCAATGTCCGATGTCTACTATCCGGCGATTACCTCATGCTCTCGCTCTATTAGACACGCCTTGGTGTGTTCCTCACTCTCGTGACAAAACACTATTAAACAACCCCTCGCTCTCACGACAAGGCTGCCTAAATTTAGTTTAGACACCAAAACCAGAATTTTAAAATGAAAGTTAAACACCGAAGGTTCTATAGAGTCCCGTCGGAATGACGGTCCTCAGTCTACGGACACAGTGCAAATCTACTCAGACATAATTGAATCTAACACTAATGCATTAACATTTCTGAATTTTAAAACATACATAATGGCTTCTTCTTAATTAAGATCAGAATTAGGGTTTTTTGGGAAATCTAAATTATGTTGCATACAAATACAAGTAAACAAAATGCAGTAAAATAGATAAATCGTAAATAACCTGAAATGCGAAGTAATTAAACGGAAAATGGAACTTGTATTAAATAATTGATCCAAGTGTACATCAGCAGCAAAAGAAACAGAAAGTACAATAGATGTATCAATCTCTCGATGTGAGCGATTTATACTATGGAAAATGATATAAGTTGTTAGGAATTTAGGTAGCGCTTCCGCAAGGTTCTTGGATGCAAATGCATACCTCTGGTACTCTATATATAGGAAAATCTGGCTCCAAAGCAGTTGAATTCGAATTTTGAAACTTAACTTGCAAACTGCCAGAACTGCATAAAGAAAACTGCTCCCGCGTATAATGGCGGTCGCCTTAGGGCAAACGGCGGTCGCCTTTCCTTTAAGTGTTTGAATTTCCCTCCTTTCTGACATGGCGAGCGCCATTCAGTTGAACTGGGGGGAATGGCGAACGCCTTTCATCTGGAAGAGGCAGAACCATGCAATTTCTCCACCTTTCTTCTCTTTGAGCTCAAATCTTGGTCTTTTCTTCTCTGGAGCTGATATAGGACCTGTAAATGGAAAAGAAACGAAAACATAAGCAAACAATACACAAAATGATAATGACTCGATAAAAATACGATAAAACATGCACGAATTTAATCGAATAAAATGATATGGAATCGAATCATCAAACTCCCCCTCACTAAGGCTTTTGCTTGTCCTCAAGCAAACTTCTAATGCAATAAAATAGTAAGCATTATGTTTCGACTCTTAGGCGCGACGAAAAACGATCTAAACACAAGGTTGCTAGGCTACAGTGAGACGGATAGGTACTGAATAGTGAAAACAAGGATACCGTAATGACACGACTCCACAAAAGCGGACGAATATTCCCTTCCTATGCAATACCAATTCGAATCATGAAATTATACCTAGACCTATATCCTTCATCTTATTTCACCTCTTTTTCATTCGAGCGCAATCACATTAAGCCCGTTATCCTTTGTACTTACATGGTAAGCGAAACTGTTACTGTTTACGATCTCTTATTCAACAAGATTTTTTTTCTTTTTCGCGTTTTATGCTTTCTTTTGCTTACGAATTTCAAGAGTCTGAAACTTTAGGCTAAATGGTCGGGTGAGGACCACCTAACTTAGCGGGAAGATGTCTTTCATTCGCATTTTTCTACAAAAATCATATAAATCACATTTTGAGATCACACATATTTGCATCGGCTCATTACTTAGTTCGTACATAAGGATGGTGCTGACTGCTAGAATAAACTAATCAAGAGGTTACTTCTAAGAAACTAGGCATAAGGTCACGGCATAATGTCCATTTAAATCAATATCACATATTTAGGGAATCTAAGGTGTAGGAACGGTACCGATATTTTCAAAACTCTCCCAAGTCCGCCTACCTAGCCTAAATCAAAGAATGAAACAACCTATACTATACGCGTCATGCCTTTGAGTCTAAACAAAATTTTTTGAAATTTGGGGTCAAATAAGGGAGTTATTAGACACAGGAAAAACGTAAAGTTAAAACGACTCAAACGTGCATATGACTCGATAATGAAGAACAAACTAAACTAAAAAGCAAGAGATAAATAAAAGCAATAAACAACTCCTCCCCCACACTTAAATTAGACAATGTCCTCAATGTCTTAATCTGCTGCCTGAGCTCTGAAAGAACTTCATCCAATGACGAGCGAATACCTGCAAAATCAGCAAAAGGTGCCGTGTGTGCTTGGATACTAGACCCAGGAATGTCAGTGGCATGGCTATGAGCACGGGGCTGCTCAGGATGTTGTCCCATAATCTCACGGTAGTGCCTTTCATCGCTCCCTGCCTCTACATCACGGGCTCCTAAATTAAACAGCCAATTGGTGCTTCGACGCACGTTAATACGCTCAGTATTTGGCAAAGAAAAACCTCGAAACTCGTGTGTCCCGACCATAAAGTGATACTTGTTACTATGCAAACTCTTGATAAGCCGCGCATTACGACAAAAGTCAATGTCGGCATAGAGACAAGGTATGCTCTCTTCGTTCTCTAAATCGGCCTCTAAGTCTAAACAGATGGCAATGGCAGTAATGATACCGCCTATACAGATGGAACTGCCGACTCTGTTTGCTACACTAATGAAGTGGGCAAGAAGGAACGATGTTGGATTTACACGGGTCTGGGAAAGTGCACAGTGGATAAAGAACAAATCCTTAGAATTCAGGTTTCCCGGGTTTTCACGACCGAAGATGGTGGGGGTGAGGGTGTGGTGAAAATAGCGAATATCAGGGTTGTGGATGGTCGTGGCTTTCAAGCCCTCCCATTTGGTGGCTCTTGCGTTGGTTATTTGATGCCAAAATTGGAAGGCTCATTCCTCCCAATCACTGTCCAAGGGTGCTTGAGTTGCAAGACCCTCACTGGTAGGAAAACCAAAGTATTCGGCTATCTGCTCATGAGTGTGCGAATAATCAACGTTAAACATCCTGAAGTGAATGGTTCTGGTAGTGCGGCTAAGGTCATGGACGTATCGGACTGAACTAAGAAACTCATATGTAAGTCTAACGGAAGAAGGATTAAATATAGAGCTAAATCGGGTCATACCTAAGTTCCTGAGCATCCACGAGACGCTATCATAAAGACCCAAGGTGCGAAGAGTTTCGGGCTCTGGATACCTCGTGGCGCAGACTGGCCTTTTGGATACTCGGTGGAAGTTGGAATGCATGGTGGCTCCAATTTCTCCATCGGGGAACTCAATGCCCATGTAATCTATTTCTTGGTTAGCAACCATGGTTGTTTCTTAGGAGGATGGTGTTTGTGGAAATTTTCTGAAATGTGCAGAGAAATGGATAGTGGGTATGAGAAAGGTGAATGGTAATGTGTGGTTAGGGGTGTTTAAATAAGGATTAAGTGGGTGAAGATGGATGGGTGGAATTAATGTGAGATGATGAAGGGTTTACTAGGTACTTAGGGGGTCTAGGGACATGCAAGAGTACATTGAATGGGAAATGGAGGAGGCAAGGGCGCGTTTCACAAAGAAAACCGCGTGTTCTACCCGTTTGATGAACGACGAGCGCCTTTAGGCACATGGCGAGCGCCATTTGCTTTTAGGCACGCATTTTGGCTTTTGGCTTGGCAGAAAGTAAATTTGCCACTAATTTCTTTTTTTTTTTCCTTGACAAACCTAGATTTGCTAAACAATACCAACAAGTTAAGTAAGGATTAAGAGCACTAAAACAAAAACTTAAAGAAAAAGAAATTGCATTAAACGAAACTGAAATGTACTACATTTACACGTCGGCATCCCGACGGTACACAGTGGAATGGAAATTACAATTCAAATGATACAAGAAGGGGAAACACTATACGTGTAAACAAACTAACCTAAGAAAAACATGGAAAAAAGGTGCGGAAATGGATCATCCATGATGTTGTCTAAGAGAGTAGACAATTTGGAACATATGGTCCAACTCTTCGTGAACAACATCCATTAGGCCAATGAAGTCGACTCGGAGAGAGGAAATCTCGTCTCGGAAGGAATCTAATTCATCCTGGAGAGCATTAATAGCAGCAGCTACATTAAAAGGTGGCATATCAGGATTGACCTCAGAACCTTGAGTGGCCTCGGCAGACATAATGGTATCTCGATTTTCGTAAGCCTGAGGAGAGTCGGGTGGAGTTAGAAACTCGTTGACGACCTCCAAATCATAGAGCCAATTGTCCTTATTGTGCACACTTGTCTTTTCATGGTTGGGTAAGGTGAAAGCATGGACTACAACATTATCGATAAGTAACTCGAATTCTACCAGACCAAGATTAGCAATAATGCCTCTGTTGAAACAGAAACTAATGTCCATCGGGCGGAAACCACCGAATGCAAAGGATCAGTTCAGATGGTACCTCATCCCAATTGCATCAGCAATCATAGTCACCAGCCCACCTATTAAGATTGGTTCGAAGGAATCACGGGCAATATGACTGAGATTAGCAAGTAAGTACGGGGCTGCATTGACAGGCTTTCCCTGGGATGCGCAGAGCATGATATATAGCTCATCCCTCGACACAGACGTAATGTTCTCTTCTTTTCCAAAGAAGGTGTGAGCCAGAACCTTATGGAAATATATCCATCCAGGGTTGTGAATGCTTTCGGAGAACATAATATTAGGGTCGAAATTACCGCTTGCTGTTATGGTACCCCAGAAATGTTCAAGATCATAGCTAGTGAAGGCATCAACAGGGGTTTTGGTCACAGCATCGGGTTCATTAGGAAAACCCAATAATTCAGCGAATTCATGGTGGGTGAATCTGTACTTGTTTCCAAATAACCTGAAGGTGGCCAATCCACGGCCAAATTCGAAACCACGGGTGGCATCATAATAGAGGGAGCTTAGGAACTCCAAGGTCAAGCTACGGTAAGTGCTAAATCTCTTCTCTAAAGCAAAGTGGGACCATCATATCTGGCTCAGAAGGAAAACAACACTGTCTCAGATGCTAAGGGTTTGCATGGCCGAGTCATCAGGATAGATGGACAGACCAAAATCTCTTTGAGACAGCCTCAAATCGACGCCTCTGGACATCATTCCTGAAAACAACGACACGGTTTTTAAATGTCTGCATGGTTTCTGGTCAAAGGTTTCCTAGAGAACGGTCTCCTGAAAATTGAAAAACATTACAATATTAGGGGAATAATACTATTAGCTACGCGTTAGTAAGATAAAAATATTAATAATAATCGTAATAATAATAATGATAGCAGAAATAATGAGATGCAACAAACAGTGATGCATATTGCATAGACTTTATACTAAACATGTATGCAGTGTCCTAAAACTAACAAAGTAAAATAGAGGGTAAAATAAAAACTAAAGATCGTGGTTTAGCTCCCACGGAGCACTTTGTTTAATGTCGGAAGCTCGACATTAGAATTGAAAGGGCATCATTTGTCGGGAAGAGCGGGAAGCTCTTCAAACTTGTAATAATTGATGAATTCCTTATTTTCTACTAAGTGGTAGTGCTTGAGTCTCTGGCCGTTCACAAAGAATGTCTCATTCAACTTTCCTCTAATTTCAACTGCTCCACTTGGTAGGACTTTTGTAACTTCGAAAGGACCAGACCATCTAGAGGGTAATTTTCTGGGAAAGATTTTAAGCCTAGGGTTAAAGAGAGGAACTATATCTCCTTCGTTAAACTCCTTCTTTGTTATTCTTTTATCATGCAACTTCTTGGTTCTTTCTTTGTATATTCGGGCATTTTCATAGGCATCTAGTCTTAGTTCTTCTAATTCATGGATATCGAGAATCCTTTTCTCGCCTGCTGCCTTGTAATTCATATTCAGGGTTTTAATGGCCTAATGAGCTTTATGCTCAAGTTCCACAGGCAGATGGCACGACTTTCCATAAACTAGTTTGTATGGTGTGGTTCCTATGGGAGATTTGTAGGCTGTTCTGTAAGCCCACGGAGCTTCATGAAGTTTAATAGACCAATCCTTCCTAGAGGTTGCAACGTTTTTTTCTAAAATTTGCTTAATCTCCCTATTCGACACTTCTACTTGTCCACTAGTTTGAGGGTGATAGGCTGTAGCTACTCGGTGTCGTACTCCGTATTTAAGTAATAGCCTCCCGAAAATATTCGAAATGAAATGGGAACCGCCATCACTAATGACAATTCTTGGTACACCGAACCTGAGAAAGATTATGTTCTTGAAAAGCTTTACCACCACTCGTGCATCATTTGTAGGTGAAGCTACCGCCTCAATCCATTTTGATATGTAATCTACCGCGACGAGTATGTACTTGTTTCCAAAAGAAGATGGAAAAGGTCCCATGAAATCAATGCCCCATACATCAAAGACTTCGACTTCCAAAATTCCCCTTTGCGGCATCTCATCGCGTCTAGAAACATTTCCAGTGCGTTGGCACCGGTCACAGTTCATAATGGCAATGTGAACGTCCTTCCAAAGGTTTGGCCAAAAGAGGCCAGATTGTAATATCTTTGCGCATGTTTTTGATGTACTGGCATGTCCTCCGTATGGTGCAACATGGCATTGGGATATGACATCCTCTACTTCCGATTCAGGGACACATCGACAAAATATTCCATCGGCGCCTCTCTTGAATAATAGGGGTTCATCCCAGTAATAATGTTTAAGATCATGGAAAAACTTCTTCCTCTGTTGGTATGTCAGATCTGGTGGAAGCACTTTGGCTGCTAGGTAGTTGACAAAGTCAGCATACCATGGCAATGTGGTTTTTGTATAGATTGCTTCTACTACTTCATTTGTCTCTACATCGTTAAATAACAAGGAACATTCTACGGTTTTGCTTTCCCTTTCCAACTGGGGTACTAGTCTGTCGTAAGGAAAATCATCGTTTATAGGCACTCCCTCGGGCTTTAGATCATCAATCCTAGAGAGATGATCTACTACCACATTCTCTGTACCTTTCTTATCCTTTATTTCCAAATCGAATTCTTGCAAAAGCAAAATCCATCTCAAGAGTCTTGGTTTGGTATCCTTTTTAGCCAACAGGTACCTAATAGCGGCATGATCGGTATAGATAATAATTTTTGCCCCTACCTGATAGGAACGAAATTTGTCTAAGGCAAACACAACAGCTAGGAGTTCCTTCTCTGTGGTCGCATAGTTCATCTGTGCGTTGTCCAAGGTTCTACTTGCGTAGTAAATAGTATCAAGCCTTTTATCCTTTCTTTGTCCTAAGACAGCGCCTATAGTGTAGTCGCTAGCGTCGCACATTATTTCAAATGGTAAACTCCAATCAGGTGGTTGCATAATTGGTGCGGTAATAAGAGCATTCTTCAGATGTTCAAATGCTTTCAAGCATTCTTCATCGAATATAAATTCAGCTTCTTTCATCAGTAGTCCAGTCAATGGTTTTGTAATCTTAGAGAAGTATTTAATTAATCGTCGGTAAAAATCGGCATGTCCTAAAAAGCTTCGTACTTCTCTAACTGTTTTCGGTGGTTGAAGGTTTTCTATGAATTCTATCTTTGCTTTGTCTACTTCAATACCTCTATCGGATACTACATGTCCAAGAACTATACCTTGTCGCACCATGAAATGGCACTTCTCCCAATTTAGCACAAGGTTCACTTTGAGGTATCGTTCAAGTACCAACTCAAGGTTTGACAGACAGTGTTCGAAACTTCCCCCACATACAGAGAAATCGTCCATAAAGACTTCCATTATGTCGTCTATGAAATCAGCAAAGATCGACATCATGCACCTCTGAAATGTTGCGGGAGCATTACACAGTCCAAATGGCATTCGACGATAGGCACATGTACCATAGGGGCAAGTGAATGTTGTCTTCTCTTGGTCATCAGGGTGAATAGGTATTTGGAAAAATCCCGAGTATCCATCTAAGTAACAAAAATATGAATGTTTGGCTAGCCGTTCAAGCATTTGGTCTATGAAGGTTAAAGGAAAATGATCCTTTCGAGTAGCCTTATTCAGCTTTCTATAGTCTATGCACATCCTCCATCCAGTTTGAGTTCGTTTGGCCACGGACTCGCCTTTCTCATTGATTACAACGGTGACACCACCCTTTTATGGTACGACATGCACTGGGCTGACCCATTTGCTGTCAGATATTGGATATATGATTCCTGCTTCCAATAGTTTTTGCACTTCTCTCTTCACTACATCGCTTAGGACAGGGTTCAACCGTCTTTGATGCTCTCTGGATGTCTTACAGTCTTCCTCCATCATGATGCGATGCATACATATAGAGGGACTTATCCCTTTTAGATCAGAGATGTTATATCCGAGAGATGTGGGATACTTCCTTAAGACTTCCAATAATTTCTCGGTTTCTATTTGTCCTAAATCAGCATTAACTATTATGGGTTTTTCAAGTTCAGTATCTAGGAATTCATATCTTAGATCTTTGGGTAATGTTTTGAGTTTTAAAGATGGTTTCTTTGGGCACGACATTGGACCAGGTGTGAGTGCTAGGCATTCTCTTAGACTGTTATCTTCATACGGCTCACGCCAATTATTGTCTTCGAATATTAGAGAGGCTGGAATCTTTAGTACTTCCGTGTACCTCGTCGGTTCCTTCTCCATTTCTCTGACGCATTCGTCGATAACGTCTAGAAAACAGCATGAATCGTCTAAAGCAGGGGCTTTTAGAAATTGGACTAAAATAAATTCGACTTTTTCTTCCCCTACTTCAAAAGTTAACTTTCCTTTCTTCACATCTATTATAGCTCTAGTTGTTGCTAAGAACGGTCTACCTAAGATAATTGGTATATTAGAATCTTCCTTAATGTCCATTATCACGAAATCTGTTGGAATATAAAACTGACCTATGCGAACCGGCACGTTTTCTAGCACACCTACTGGATATTTCACAGAACGGTCTGCTAGTTGTAGCGACATCTTCGTTGGCCTCAAGTCTCCTAATTCAAGTTTCTTACATGTGGATAGGGGCATTAGGCTAACACTGGCTCCTAAGTCACATAACACTTTGTCTATGACAGTCTTTCCTATTACACAAGGTATGGAAAAACTATCCGGATCTTTTAGTTTAGGAGGCATGTTATTTTGAAGTATGGCGCTACACTTAGCAGTGAGCATAACGGTTTCGTTATCTTCTAACTTTTTCTTGTTTGATAGGATCTCTTTAAGGAACTTGGCATATGAGGGCATTTTTGTAATAGCTTCTGTGAAAGGTATCGTTATATTCAGTTGCTTTAGAAGCTCTACGAATTTCTTAAACTGTCCTTCATTTTTGGATTTAGCTAGTCTTTGGGGATAAGGCACAGGTGGTTTATATGGTGGCGGAGGAACATAAGATGTTTCTTCCTCTGCGGCCTTTCCGCTTTCATCTTCCTTCTCCGTGTTAGGTTCTTTTATTTTCTCATATCCCTTTGGTGAATTTTGGTGCATTGCTGAATTTTGGAATCTCGGGTCAACAGGTCCATCATACTCTGTTCTGCTTCGCAAAGTTATAGCGTTAGCATGACCTTTTGGGTTTGGTTGTGGTTGGCCAGGAAATGTTCCAGCGGGGGCTGCGTTAGTTGATTGTTGTTGGGCTACCTGAGAAATTTGAGTTTCTAACATCTTGTTATGGGTAGCCATAGCATCAAGCTTGCTTGACAATTGTTTCATCAATTCGCTCGTGTGAGCGTTTTGATTCGCGAAATCCCTGTTTTGCTGAGCCTGAGCATTCATAAAGTTTTCCATCATGATTTCCAGATTTGATTTTTTTGGTAGAGGTGGAGCGGGTTGCGCTCCTTTCTGAAATCCGGGTGGAATAGCAGGTGCTGGGTTAGGTGGATTCAAAGCATTGTTATTCTTATACGAAAAATTCGGGTGATTTCTCCAGCCAGGATTGTAAGTGTTTGAATACGGGTTCCCTTGAGCGTAGTTCACTTGGTCGGTAGGAGTACTAGCCAACACTTGACATTCAGCGTTTGTATGTCCAAGGTTTCTGCATATTTCACAATTTGGTGTAAGCGCAGCTACGGTAGCTGCTGGAGGTGTTATTGCTAAACTTTTGATCTTTTGAGCAAGCGCGTCCACTTTAGCATTGACTCGGTCTATACCGTTAGCCTCGTGCATTCCTCCTTTCGGAGTAGGTTTCTCTATACAAGCGCGTTCACCTCCCCATTGGAAATGGTTTTGAGCCATAGTCTCTATGTTCATAAGCTTCTGCATACGGTTTATCCATTAGAGCACCGCCTGCGGCAGCGCACAGATTCATTTTGGTATTGTACAGCAGCCCGCCGTAAAAGGTATGTATTATCATCCATTCTTCAAGTCCATGGTGTGGCCATAACCTCAACATGTCCTTGTATCTCTCCCAAGCATCGAATAAAGATTCGTTATCCTTTTGCTTAAATCCGTTAATTTGGGCTCTCAGCATAGCAGTCTTGCTTGGTGGGAAATATCTGGCTAAGAAGACTTTCTTCAACTCGTCCCATGTCGTCACTGAGTGAGATGGAAGAGACTGGAGCCAATCCCTTGCTCTATCTCTCAATGAGAACGGAAAAAGTCTCAGTCTGATTGCTTCTTGACTAACCTCATTGGCTTTTACGGTGTCTGCATATTGCACAAATATTGATAAATGAAGGTTCGGGTCATCCGTAGCATTACCTGAGAATTGGTTTTGTTGAACTACGGATATTAGCGAAGGTTTCAGCTCGAAATCATTACGGTTAATGGCTGGGGAAGCAATGCTATTATGTGGTTCATCCTGTGACGGAATAGCAAAGTACTTTAGAGGACGGTTTTGTGGGCCATCTACCATGTTTTATTCTGGTTCTGATTCGACTTCCGAATCTGAGTAGGGAATAAGAGGATCTGGGATGTTATATCTAAGAAGGAATTCGTTAATTCGGCGTCTCAGAAGTATGTAACGTTCGATTTTGTTGACTGGTTGCTCTAACTCTTCGCCTTGTGAGTGAGTGTTTGGCATACAATTGATGAATCGAAAAGGAAATGAAATAAAAAGTTGCCTTAGTCTATACTGTGCAACGAAAGTATCACAATAAAGACTAAATTGAGTCCCCGGCAGCGGCGCCAAAAACTTGGTCGCGACTTCGTGTAATGGTCGGATTACTGCTGCAAGTATACAACTTATCGCGTAGTCTTAAAAAGGTTGTCGAACCCACAGGGACTAATAATAAACCTAGAGTGATTGATTATTGCGGTGTAAAGCTAAGGCTAGATTTGGCGGTAAAAGGAATTTGGTTATTGACGGGAATTGAAAAACAATAGTAAAGATGAGACCGGAGAATGATTTCCGTGCTCTTTGGGACTCCGTAAGATCCAAGTGTTAACAAAGGTCTTGAGACTAGTCTAAAGGATATACCAGTTTAAAGGCTCGACTTCACGCTCTCGTGGTCTTAACCAAGCCAGGCCTAATGACCCCAAGATTTTGCTCTCGCTCGCTCGGTAGTTAAGAGGTGCTTTTTGAAAACTAATATAGACTAAATGAGTCCCTAAAGCACTCTCGCTGCATTTAGGCTCAATGTCCGATGTCTATTATCCGGCGATTACCTCACACTCTCGCTCTATTGGACATGCCCTTGTGTGTTCCTCACTCTCGTGACGAAACACTGTTAAACAACCCCTCGCTCTCACGACAAGGCTGCCTAAATTCAGTTTAGACACCAAAACAAGAATTTTAAAACGAAAGTTAAACACCGAAGGTTCTATAGAGTCTAGTCGGAACGACAGTCCTCATTCTACGGACTCAATGTAAATCTACTCAGACGTAATTGAATCTAACACTAATGCATTAACATTTCTGAATTTTAAAACATACATAATGGTTTCTTCTTAATTAAGATCAGAATTAGGGTTTTTTGCGAAATCTAAATTATGTTGCATACAAATACAAGTAAACAAAATGCAGTAAAATAGATAAATCGTAAATAACCTGAAATGCGAAGTAATTAAACGGAAAATGGAACTTGTATTAAATAATTGATCCAAGTGTACATCAGCAGCAAAAGAAACGGAAAGTACAACAGATGTATCAATCTCTCGATGTGAGCGATTGATACTATGGCAAATGATATAAGTGGTTAAGAATTTCGGTAGTGCTTCCGCAAGGTTCTTGGATGCAAATGCAGACCTCTAGTACTCTATATATAGGAAAATCTGGCTCTAAAGCAGTTGAATTCGAATTTTGAAACTTAACTTGCAAACTGCCAGAACTGCATAAAGAAAACTGCTCCCGCGCATAATGGCGGTCTCCTTAGGGCAAACGGCGGTCGCCTTTCCTTTAAGTGTTTGAATTTCCCTCCTTTCTGACATGGCGAGTGCCATTCAGTTGAACTGGGGGGAATGGCGAACACCTTTCATCTGGAAGAGGCAGAACCATGCAACTTCTCCACTTTTCTTCTCATTGAGCTCAAATCTTGGTCTTTTCTTCTCTGGAGCTGATATAGGACCTGTAAATGGAAAAGAAACGAAAACATAAGCAAACAATACACGAAATGACAATGACTCGATAAAAATATGATAAAACGTGCACGAATTTAATCGAATAAAACGATACGGAATCGAGTCATCATCTAGAGTCTTGTTTGACCGTTTCTTTCTAGCTCGTTCCTAGATTGAACTTTGGTCCCTGGCAGGTTAGGTTGTTGAACCTAGTTTGAACGTGCATTTATTTTGCACTTTGCCTCACAGGAAGAATCTTTTACAGATCCTCGTTGAAGACAAAATCCTTTCTCCAACAGTATTGTAATATCAACATCTCTTTGGAATTTATAACCAACAACAAGTAGCAATCTCGTGGAGAAACTTGTCTTCATATGGTGATCAGTGGCTTATCTATCTCTGGTGTTGTCCAACCCTTTTGTAACCATAGTTGGTATTACCCAGGAAGTCAAATCTTCATGCAACCCCGATATTGACCTATCTGATACTTAATCTCCTCATATGGATACCTAAAGTCTAGTAATTGCTGGCATTATTTATTTCAGGTTAAATGTGAACACGTTGATTGAAACCAGGTCAAATATGAACCCAAACCTAAGGTCAAATGTGAACCCGTTGTTTGAAACTCAGGTCAAATGTGAACCTAAACCTCAGGTCAAATGTGAACCCGTTGTTTGAAATCAAGGTCAAATGTGAACCTAAACCTCAGGTCAAATGTGAACCCGTTGTTTGAAACCAGGTCAAATATGAACCTAAACCTCAGGTCAAATGTGAACCGTTGTTTGAAACTAGGTCAAATATGAACCTAAACTCAGGTCAAATGTGAACCTAAACTCAGGTCAAATGTGAACCTAAACCTCAGGTTAAATGTGAACCCGTTGTTTGAAACCCATGTCAAATGTGAACCTAAACCTCAGGTCAAATGTGAACCCATTGTTTGAAACCTAGGTCAAATGTGAACCTAAACCTCAGGTCAAATGTGAACCCGTTGTTTTAAACCCAAGTCAAATGTGAACCTAAACCCAGGTCAAATGTGAACCTAAACCTCAGGTCAAATATGGACCCGTTGTTTGAAACCCAGGTCAAATATGAACCTAAACCTCAGGTCAAATGTGAACCCGTTGTTTTAAACCTAGGTCAAATGTGAACCTAAACCCAGGTCAAATGTGAACCTAAACCTCAGGTCAAATGTGAACCCGTTGTTTGAAACCCATGTCAAATGTGAACCTAAACCTCAAGTCAAATGTGAACCCGTTGTTTTAAACCCAAGTCAAATGTGAAACTAAACCCAGGTCAAATGTGAACCTAAACCTCAGGTCAAATGTGAACCCGTTGTTTGAAACCAGGTCAAATATGAACCTAAACCTCAGGTCAAATGTAAACCCGTTGTTTGAAACCAGGTCAAATATGAACCTAACCTCAGGTCAAATGTGAACCCGTTGTTTGAAACCAGGTCATATATGAACCTAAACTCAGGTCAAATGTGAACCCGTTGTTTGAAACTAGGTCAAATATGAACCTAAACTCAGGTCAAATGTGAACCCGTTGTTTGAAACCAGGTCAAATATAAACCTAAACTCAGGTCAAATATGAACCCGTTGTTTGAACCCAAGGCAAATATGAACCTAAACTCAGGTCAAATATGAACCCTTTGTTTGAACCCATGTCAAATGTGAACCTAAACTCAGGTCAATTGTGATCCCGTTGTTTGAACCCAAGACCCATGTCAGATATGAACCTAAAACCCAGGTCAGATATGAACCCAGAACCCATGTGAACTTGAACCCAAAGTCCAGCTCATATTAGCATTCGAAGTCCAGCTCATACTTGTACCCAAAGTTTATATCTATCTTTTATAGTTTTTCTTGAAGATCCCGTTTGAACTCTTCAGTATAAGAAATCCCCAAAAAATCTTTTATGGATGTCCATCCTTTTATTTCAAATTGATCCCCAGTGGAGATCATGCATTCTTTCTGATTTCATGCCCAGTAAGATTGTGTTTTTTCCCCCAGTGTCGTCCGATCACATATGAACCTGTCATCCATCTCCCTGGATCTTTCCCCAGTGGAGAACACCTCTCCGGCTTCTATCCCCAGTGAGGATCTGTAGGGTTTCCCCCTCAGTTTTATTCTTCCATCCCCAATGTTACCTCGGAGTCTCCCCAATGTTTCTCTTTTGTTGGTCAGCCTGTTTCCCCAGTGAGTCTTCCTTGTGGATACTAAACTTTATCCATCCCCAGTAATGCTCATCTGTGGTGGTTTGCTCTTTATTTCGGGTGTCTTGTTTGTCTGCATCTTTGCACTATCATAGCATCATAATCATCATACTAGAAGTTCATGGCATGTCAGTATATGCATGTCCGTTTTTTGTCCTTAGCATCTGCATTCCATCTAAGGGCAAAAATTTTCGGTTTGCTATATTTAAATATCTTTCACCTGGATGTCCCGAGGACCTTCTTTCCCCGTGCCATCCGATAAAGCTATTTAAATAGGGGCAACTGTTGTACCCCAAATTTTACCCCTTAGATGTCATAACATCTTGCGCTTGCATGTAGGGATCAATCATCTGTGCATTGTTAACTAATACCATTATCTTGCTAGTTTGTTCTTTTATGTGAAAGCCAGGTTTGCACAGGGAAGAGAACCAAAGGCAATAAACCAGACTTTCATGTTATTCAATTGTCTCCTGAGACATTCTTCGGCTCCATACAGTCATCACAAATGTTCACTAGTTTGGGTGAGATTCTTATGAGAAGCCATTTGTTCAAGAAAGATAACTGAGACTCCAAAGTGCAACCATCCGATCTTGGAAGCTAATTATGAAGTCCTCCGGCCATATGCCATGATCTTAATGAGATTCGTTCAAGAGAAATCAGGGAAATATCATCTGGTCAAGAGTTGTGAAACTAGGGTCTTAACCTGAAGATTCATTGAAAAGCCTTGTTGTGACCAGGCAGTAGTTTAGAAGGTTCATCAACCATTTGAGCTCACATACTCTCAAAAGATCCCACTCAACAAAAATCAAGTGTGTTTGGTTCCTGTTACAAGTGCCTTGAACCACAGGATTCGCCGTGACTCAAAACTAGGGTTTTATCAGCATCCGTCAACCAGTGCCTTTGATTTTAATTGAGACCAGTTTCCAAGTTCCGGAATACGATTTCACCTGATACTGGGCATCCTTAGAGGCCATCCATGAACCTTGGAGGCGAATGAAGAAACAAGATCCTCAAAGATCACCCATTGGAATTCCTTGGAGGCGCCATAGCATACCGTCAAGCTTCTCATTTTTCTTATAAATAGGACACCACACTTCATCAAATCTTCACACCAGCTTCACCAAAAAATAGTGATTGCTCTCATTTCTTTCTCTCTATTATTCTGATAAAATATTTTTGCAAGTGTTTTTCGGTTTCAAAGTTTTCGCTGTTCAACCTTGCTGTGATATTTTGAAGAATAAGTTCATTCGTTTCTTTTAAGAACGTATTGAAGAGGTAGTGGACCGTCTCCACTAGGTAACGCTCCATCCTTAGTTTTTATTTTTCTTTACTGCATGTTGAAAATATCATGACTGATTATTCATACCATGTTCATCTTTTTTTGATTAAAGTCTGATTAAATGTTACGGTATTATGTGTGTTTTTATTTTCATGTTTATGAAAAGTTTTTATGAAATGAAAGGAAAATATGAAAGGAAATTTTGAAAGAAAAATGTAGTGGTATTTTGGTTTTTTAATGTTGTTCTAAAAAGAAAAAAAATAAAATACAAGGGATGAGTGTGGCATCTGCCACACTAGGGTGTGGCGCCTGCCACAACCCTTTTTTCCCTTCATGTGGCACCTGCCACAAAGGAGTGTGGCGCCTGCCACCTCCCATTCTCCCATGCTATGGCGCCTGCCACAATGTTGTGGCACCTTTAAGTGGTGACCGCCACCTCACTTTTTTTCCATTTTTTTATATGTTATTTTATTTATTTTCAATGGCCATTTTTGTTACATTTTATTTCTAAAAAAACAATAACAAGAAAACAAGAAAATATTTGTTATTTTGTTTCTAAAAATTTCAAAAACAAAAACACGCTTTACTATAAATTCGGTCTTTAGTTTTTTTATGGAGAACCATTAACCGCCTCCTGAAAATTTTAAGTTTTTTGAATGATATGTGGTATGTGAAATGTTTGACCGTGATCTGTTTCCGAATTCTAAATAATATCATCTTATTAAAACGTCGTCTGTACGTTTTGGCCTCTGTTGTCTCGTGCATAGCTTAGCTTGTTTCTGATTTTAAACCTTGCTGATGTTATCTCTGCTGTACTCTTGTATTTATCCATGTTTGCCATGTCCATACTTGGAACTTTATTTTTGTTAACGTTTACTGTCTTTGAATCTTTGAACTCATATTGTTCATTTAATTCCAATCTTATCTCAACTCTTGTTCTCAAGTTGCTTCCCCTTCCTTCCAAAGGAAAGTCTCTCTATTGACCTCAAAGTCATAGAAAGCTCACTAATCAACCCTTGACCTCATAGTCATAGGTACCTACATTCTCCTTGACCTCATAGTCACAGGATTACCAGCTTTGACCTCATAGTCATAGCCACCTACCAGCCTTGACCTCATAGTCATGGCCACCTCCTCTGTGACCTCAAAGTCATAGAGTACTTTCACCTTGGCCTCATAAGAGCCTTTCTCTTTTCTTGGCCTCATAAGAGCTATTGAATCATAACTTAGAAATAGGACAGAGTTTCTAAACTCTATGTGGGCTCATCACATTGAGTATCCACCTTTCCCCACCATAACTTAGACCTAGAGAGTTTCCTTAAACTCTAAAATGAGCTCACACCCATTTCCCCTTGGAACTTTGGCCATAGTCAATGGTTCCTCAAATTCACCCTTAATTAGGTGAACTATGGTTGCTCTGATTCTTTAGTCAGATACGTAGGCACAAGATGCGACGTCTTGGTGAGCAAACTTAGTGTATATACCCTTAGGTCTTTACCTTTAGCATTTAGGTCTTTACCTTCACCTTTAGCCTAGATTCCTTTAGCAAGCAAACATAACATAACACAAACTAAACAAGAGGTTCTTGTAGAGTACTACAGATACTTAGGGTGCTAATACCTTCCCTTTGTATAACCAACCCCCGAACCTTAGACCTCCCCCCTTTAGGTTTTCTCGATCTTGAACCTTTCCTTTGGATAAATCAAAGTCGGTGGTGAATTTCAAAGTTTTGTGATGCAAGTTAATTAATAGCTTGTTATCCGATTCTCACCGCAACACAAGGTAACTAAATAGGTGGTGCTGCAGGTAGAGGAAGAGGTGGTGGTTGAAAGCCGTACAAAAGTCACATTCAATGTTTCAATGATCAAAAGTATGGTCACTATTTTAGTGATTGTCCAGAAAAGAAGAAGAATCAAGAAAATGATGCAAAGCTGGCGAAACATGAAGAAAAAGAGATGTTGCTAATGGTCACAACAAGAGACGAAGAGAGATTCTAGGACCAGTGGTATTTAGACTCAGGAATCTCATCACACATGATTGGAAGGAAAGATTAGTTTGACAACATGAAGCCCTCGTCGAAGAACACTGTGAAGTTTAAAAATGACAACAATCTAGCAGCTGAAGGTGTTGGTGATGTTCTGATTATGAGGAAAGATGGCAAGAGGTCAACAATTTCCAATGTGTTGTACATACCAGACATGAAGAGTAATTTACTCAGTATAGGGTAGTTGGTCAAAAAGAACTACAAGGTGTCGATCGAAGACAAGATGATGAGAGTTCTCGGCGCAGGTGGAAGGTTGATCTTGAAGGCTCCAATATCTCATAATAGGACCTTCAAGATTAAACTCAATGTGATGGAGCACAAGTGCCTAGCAACTGCAGCCAGCAGAGATGAGTGGTTATGGCATTTTTGACTAGGCCATCTTAACTTAAATGACATCAGAGAGCTAAAGAGAAGAAATATGGCTTCAGGATTACCTGAAATTGACATTCCAAGTGAAGTCTGTGAAGAGTGTGTTCAGTCGAAACATCACAAGAATAGCTTTAGCAAGGATGCAGGAAGGAAGTCGAAGGAAATTCTGGAAGTCATATACTCTGATGTATGTGGTCCAATCCAGGTTGATTCGATTGCAGGTAACACATACTTCGTCGCGTTTATAGATGATTACAGTCAAAAGCTGTGGACTTACCTCATCAAGAAGAAAAGTGATGTGATCGAGGTATTTTCTAGATTCAAATTTATGGTCAAAAGACAGAGTGGTCGAAAGTTGAAAATTCTGAGGACTGATGGTGGTGGAGAGTATGTGTCGAAAGAGTTCGATGCATTATGTGAGAAAGAAGGGATTGTGCATGAGGTGGTGCCACCCTACACTCCATAGCAAAATGGAATTGCAGAAAGGGAGAACAGAACCATCATGAACATGGTGAGAAGTATGTTGAATGGAAAGCATCTACCCAAAGAATTATGGGGAGAAACGGTTTCGACAGCAACATATATTTTGAATAGATGTCCGACGAAGAAGCTTGAAGGAATCACACCAGAAGAATTTTGGTCTAGTGTCAAGCCTAGCCTTAGTCACTTGAAGGTGTTTGGATCTATAACATATAGACATGTATCAGATCAGTTGAGAAGGAAGCTTGATGACAAGTCAAATCAGATGATCTTGATAGGATATCATTCGACTAGAGGTTACAAGTTGTTCGACCCAGTGAATAAGCAAGTAGTGATCAACAGGGACGTGATCATAGATGAGCTTAAAGAATGGGATTGGAATGAGAATTTCATGAAGGATTCAGTGAGAATCTCTTGTGAAGAACCGACCACTAAAGTCGAAATAGAAGTTCGACAGGAATAAGTCATAGATGAAGCAGGTCCAAGCAAAACTTGACGAACAAGACACATGTCTGCAAGGTTGCAAGAATGTGTAATTACATAAGATGATGTGGTTGATGAAGAGGGTGAGCTGATACATTATGCTTTCTATGCAGATGTCAAACCAGTCAATGCAGCCGAGGCATTGAAAGATTCGAAGTGGGTGAAAGCAATGAATGAAGAGTTAGAGTCCATCGAAGTCAACAACACCTGGTCACTTGTCGAATTGCCTCAAGGCAAGAAGATAATTGATGTGAAGTAGGTTTACAAGGTGAAGGTGAATCCTAGAGGAGAAGTAACTCGACACAAGGCGAAACTTGTGGCGAAAGGATTTCTTCAAAAGTAAGGAATCGACTTCGACGAAGTGTTTGCATCTATTGCTAGGAACGAAACAATCAGGTTGGTTGTTGGTCTAACAAATATGAACAATTGGCACATATGTCAGATGGACTTGAAATGTGCATTCCTTAATGGCCCCTTAGACGAAGAAGTTTATGTCACACAACCAGCTGGGTATGTGAAACGAGGCGAAGAAAAAAAGGTGTACAGGCTGCATAAAACCCTGTATGGACTTAAGCTAGCTCCAAGAGCTTGGAATAAGAAAATCAACAGCTTCTTTAGGGAGAAGGAATTTGTGAAGTGTATGACTAAGCATGAAGTGTATGTAAGAAGAAGCAATAGTAAAGTGCTTATACTATGTCTCTATGTCGATGACCTGTTGATAACATGAAGTTGCAAGAAGGAGATCGAAGAATTCAAACATGACCTAAGTGAGGAGTTTGAAATGTCAGACTTGGGAAATCTCTCATATTTCCTTGGCATCGAATTCTATAAGACTAGTAGAGGTTTGATGATTCACCAAAGAAGATATGCAGGTGAAATACTCAAGAGAATTGAGATGCAAGATTGCAATCCAATTTCGACTCCAGCTGAGACCAGACTACAACTGTCGAAGGATTCAGATGAAGATGACGTCGACCCAACCCAATATAGAAGACTTATTGGGTCACTTCGATACCTTTGTTACACAAGGCCTGTATTAGCATACAGTGTGGGTATGGTAAGTAGATTCATGCAAAAGCCAAAGGTATCACACTTAGCAGTGACGAAGAGGATACTGAGGTATCTGAAAGGAACTCTCGATTATGGCATTTTATTTCCTGCAGTTGATGAAGGAAAAGAATGCAAGTTAGTGGGATACACCGACTCTAGTTGATGTAGTGATGTTGAGGATTAAAAATCCACAGCTGGCTATGTGTTTATGTTAGGTGGTGCACCAGTTGCTTGGAGTTCGAGAAAGGAGCCAGTAGTGGCATTGTCATCATGCGAAGTAGAGTACATAGCTGTTTCTCTTTGTGCATGTCAAGCAACATGGATGGTGAACCTGGTTGAAGAGATTACAGGGAAGAGTCATGGAGCAATTACCATGAAGATAAACAGCATGTCACCTATCAACTTGGCGAAGAATCCAATAGCACATGGTCGAAGTAAGCACATTGAAATGAGGTTCCATTATCTTCGAGAGCAAGTAGCAGAAGGGAAGATGAACTTGGAACACTGCAGAACTGAGAATCAGATTGCAGATATCATGACGAAGGGAGTGCAGATCGAACTTTTCAGAAGACTAAGAGCCATGATGAATATAGATAGTTTAGACTTTAGACACAATGAATTAGGGGGTGTGTTAAATATGTAACTCATTATTTTAGAAAGATTAGATGTGATTTAGAAAGAACAGATTTGATTTAAAAAGATTAGATTAGATATTTTTGGGCTTTTATAGTTTGGGCTTTAGCTTGAGATGCAAGTTAACCTAAATCTATAAATAGGGAGGAACCCTTATCATTGTAATCATCAAGTTTGATAATTCACAGTTTGCAGTTGCAAGTGAATATTGAAAGTTTCCACAGTTTGTGGGCAGAAAGAATTCTGCAGTTTTTCATCTTCTTCTCCAACGCTACTATTTCTCATTTCTCTTTCTTTCTTTTTTTCTCAATTTTTCTTTTCGTTGCCATTGCGTGCGATTGTTAACAATCTTGAGATCAAGATTGAATAGGAATTCTCAAAAGGTTTTGGGTTAATTCCAACAGCATTTGCATTAATACGTTGTCATAGTTGAGTTCGTTGTCCATGTCGTTGTAGTTAGGTTGTGTTGTTTAGGTTGATGGGGTTATTGGTGAGAAACCTAGTCAATTGAATGACGACATTGGTGTGAATGCATCATTGGAGAAAGGAAGAAACGATTGTTGTGGTGTTTGACATCCATATGTTTGTTGGATGTTTTGGTGTTGTGATATTTGTATGTTTTGGATATGGTAGGAAGTGTTGGTGTCATATGTTTCTTTTGGTGTTTTGGATATGGTAGGAGGATGTGTTGGAGACACATGTTTGTTGGATGTTTTGATAATAATCATGTTGTTGTTGGTATGAGGTATACTCTTGGTTTTGCGGTTGGGTGTGTGGCTTGTATTGGTTGTTGGTTTAAGTGTTTATGAGTTGGTAATTTTATTGGGTAGGGCATTGTGTGTAAGTGGTTTGGTAATTTTGTTAGGGGTTAAATTTTGAAGCCTGTTGTGTGTAAGTGGTTTGGCGTTGGTCATATAAATACCTATCTTAGGAGAAAAATACAATTGTAACCAATCTATATCAATACATATAATTATTACTTGGTTTAGTCTCAGTTGGCATGACAATGTCGGTTGAGACCCGTTGATGTCAGAGTTTCCATTGATGACACTCAACTTTAGCAAAGCCTTTCCAATCATCAAAGTTTCATTGTTTTGAGACTTTACACTGATTTCATTGTCCACTGCTTACCCTTGATTTGTCAGACTTTCAAGTCTTCATTCAGTGTATCAAGGGTAAGCAGACAAACAAGAGGAATTTACATGCTGAAAGAGCTAAGGATGTCTTAGAACTAATTCATACCCATATATGTGGTCCTTTCCCTACAGGTTCTTGGAATAGACAACGATATTTTATTACGTTCATAGATGATTACTCGAGGTATGGCTACCTGTATTTGATTCATGAGAAATCTCAATCTTTGGATGTGTTCAAGTCATTCAAAGCTAGAGTCGAACTTCAACTTGGAAAGAAAATAAAAGCTGTCAAATCCGACCGTGGTGGTGAATACGATGATAGGTATGATGGATCAGGGGAACCACGTCTAGGTCCCTTTGCGCTTTTCCTCGATGAGTGTGGAATTGTTCCGCAATACAAAATGTCAGGAAAACCCAGAATGAATTGAGTTGCAGAACGATGAAACCGAACTCTTAAGGATATGGTAAAAAGTATCATTAGTCATTCTTCTCTTCCAGAGTCATTTTGGGGAGAAGCATTAAAGACCACATTTTATATTCTTAATAGAGTACCTAGTAAAGTACTCCATCCGTTCGTTTTTAAGTGTCACTTTTTGAATAATTTTTTGTTTCTTTTTTATTGTCACTTATAAAGTTCAAGGTAGTATTAAATGTACTTTTGTCAAAATTATCCCTAAATAATTATTACAGAGAGAGAAAAATTAAAATGAATGTAATAAATGATTAAGGGTATTATAGGTAAAAGGAAAATTATTGGATGAAAAGTAATAATATTGATTAGCTTTCTTGGTATGAGTGAAAAATAAAAAAGTTACACTTAAAAAGGAACTGAGGGAGTAGTAGCTAAGACCCCTTTATGAGCTCTGGACTGGGAAAAAGCCCAACATTAGATACTTGCACATTTGGGGACGTCTAGCTGAAGCGAGGCCTTATAAGCCTCATGAAGGTAAGTTGGATGGAAAGACACTTAGCTGTTATTTTATTGGATACGCCGAACGCTCTTACGGGTACAAGTTTTACAATCCTATCACTAGAACAGTTTTTGAAACGGGAAATGCAAGATTCCTTGAGGATGTAGAGTTTTTAGAGGAAGGAAGCATAAGGAGTGTTGTGTTTGATGAAGAAACTATTTCTGACAATGATCAAGTCTTTGTACCTATCTTTGTTCCAGAAACAGATCCTGAAATAAATAATGATTTTATTCCTAACGTCCACTACTACGGAAAACCCCTTTCACAACGGTTTGAAAAGGGGTACCATCACGCCTGACATACCGTTGTTAAGTAGAGTGTCGTTGTAAGTTCGATATTTCTACAACGGTCTGGAAACCGTTATTGAAAGGCAGGATGCGCGCCACATAACATAACGGTTATGCTAATAAACCATTGTGATATATACACTTAGGTACTGGGTTCAAAACCTATCAGCGGAAAATTATGTAAAACATAAATTATCTTTGATCTCGGTTACAATAGATAACCGTTGTTGAAAGTACCCATATTATCTTTGATCTCGGTTACAATAAATAACCGTTGTTGAAAGTACCCAGAGTTTATCATATTAAATGTAGATTGTTTGTTTTCCATACACCTCACTAAAGAAATACAAGGATTCAATTTGATGAAGAAGTCTATAATCTGAAAATTAAACTATTCTTGAAAACCAACTTAAACAAACCATTGTTGTTTTCTGATTGCATTAGTCTCATCGTGCATTTCACGCTCTTTTACATATATATTGTGGTTTATTGGTCTGACTTCTTCGATATATCGCTATCTTCGATCATAGTTAAATTTCCATAAGAACAAGACATTGGATAATCTGCCTCATCATCATCACTTATCATCATAATTTTTATAATCGTAATTTTTAAGATTATAAGTGTTGATGGTGATGCAGATTAACCAATAAATTGTTGTTAATGAAACTTAACTATAATGGAAGAAAGAGATGCATCTAAGGAGCCAGATCATTATACCATAATCTATATATAAAAGAACGTGAGATGAACGATGAAAGGCATGCAATTCGGAAACATTGATTCATATAAGTTGGTTCTCAAATACAACTTAATTTGCAGATTATAAGTATCTATGTCAAATTAAATGAATGTATCTTAAGTGAGGGTTAGTGAAACAAACAATCTACATAGAATATAATAAACTCAAACAACATCATATACCAGAACCAGATATTATAAACTCATACAATACGCTTGCTACCACCAGCATCATCACCATGTATCATCCCCTTAACCTGTAAGGAAACACAACAAACTTCAACAATGAGCATCCTCAGTTGAAACCAAACCCTAAAACCATAATCCAGTGAAGAGTAAAGAGAGATCGAAAGAGATATATTATAAATTTCCAGGACGTACCTTTTAATGAAACTAATCACGGAATAAGAATCAATTATGATATTCATCTAGTTTGGGAAGCAATGAAAAAGAAATACAAGGAGAGAGAAGCTTACACTAAAGCTTCATACTTCTTATATTTCTTTTCATTGTTTCTAAAACTAGATGAAGTTTGCCGCTATAGCGAGCGATTTTGGACGTGGTTCTTAAGCACTGTCGCTCTGGGGGGTACTACAGGTCGATTCATTTTTTATCCTATTGAAGCAGATGAAGGAAGGGAAATAGATGTCTCCAACTAACCCTGCTTTACACGATGTGGGGGGGCCTCTCTTAGGTTATTTTGATCGAGTTTAGACTTTTGGTGGGGAATACGGACTCAGATGTTTTGATTGATATGTGAGGATTTGTGAACAGAGGTTTTCAATGTGGTTTGCTCGCTAAGATAGTTCTTTCAATCTTATGCCTACGTATTCCCGTTTACCGAAACAGGGAAATCAGAGCAATAGTAGTTCCTCTTATTCTATGGGAGGAAATGGTGTTTTGGTGTCTTGTTCAAAGCCCAAGACATGAAGCTAAAGGTGGTTTGTATCTTGTTTAAAGCCCAAGATGTGAAGCTGAAGGGTCTATTTGTATCTTGTTCGAAGCCCAAGATGTGAAGCTAAAGGGTTTTGACTTTAGAGAGAATTTGTCATCTCTAAAGAGGGGTATTTGGTCAGTTTGTCACAACTGTTGCGTGACTAGTTATAAAGGAGAATTACTTTAACTGGGATATGTGAATCTAGTAATGCCATAATTTCATTTATATGGGATCTTTTAACTTGAAGGAGAATACTTTAACTCAGTGTAGAGCAATGTCATCTTTCCTTAGGAATTTCTCATGCTAAAAGAGGGACAGTGGCGTGGATGTAAATAATCCAGAGGCTTGCCGCTTACAACAATTAGATGAAGGAAAAGGAGTTGTTGATGTTTGTATACTGTGAACGAGGCACAGATTTGATGCTAAAAGGTTGATTGACTCAACCGGGGTTTCCTTATACAAAGCCTAAGAGGAGGCTATTGGCCCAACAAGAGGGTGTTTTTATGTGTCTCGTACGAAGCCCGAGAGAGAGAGAGAGGCTAAAAGGGTTGACTCAACAAGAGAGTGCTTTTATATGTGTCTTGTACGAAGCCCAAGACGGAGGCTAAAAAGGTTTGTCTCAACAAGAGAGTCTTTTATACTCAACAAGAGAGTATTTTGGTATCTCGTACGAAGCCCGAGATGGAGGATGAAAAGGTTTGACTCAACAAGAGAGTATTTTATACTCAACAAGAGAGTGTTTTGGTATCTCGTATGAAGTCTGAGATGGAGGCTGAAAAGGTTAGCTCCGCTGGGGAGTATCATTGTTCAAAGCCCAAGAGAAGGCTAGGGTTATAGTTTCAGTTGAGTGATTGGCCCAGTATGTTGGTTAAAAGAGAAAATCAGTTCTTATATGAGTAATGTTGTACTCATGGATTTGATCTGAGGATCAGGGAGATTTCCCGTTCTTTATGGAGACGGGGAATCCAAAGGGTATTGAGACTGTCCGAGTCTACGGGTTTTATCTTTTGCACTATGCTTAAGAAACAGTAGTAGTAAGATCTAGACTCTTTGAAAGACTGTTCTATTAAGATGACTAATCTCTGTTCCTATACCTCTAGGCGGTCGTCGGGACAATTTGTACGACGCCCAAGAGGAGGCGAGAAAAACTTTTAAGAAGCCAAGGAACAATTTGTACTAAGCCCAATAGGAGGTTATCTTCCCGGAGAAAGAATCATTATACAAAGCCTAAGAGGAGGCCGTGAAAACTTCTAAGAAGCCGACGAGTCCTTGTACAATGCCCAAGAGGAGTCGGGGATGCTTTTAGGAAGCCTGTGGGTCCTTGCGCTAAGCCCAAGAGGAGGCTGATGAACAGTTCCAGAAGGGGTTTCACTTGGAACATTGGCCTTCTGTATACGAATTGTTCAAGGGGGAGATTTCTTAGATCTAGTTATCTAAATTTGTTGTAAAAGAAAATTCTCAGGGTTGAGGTATATCCAGGTGAATGTCGGAGGTAAAGTTTGCCTAGTTCTAGACGTAGTTACCGGGGAAACTCTAAATATCTATACTATTATTACACAGTCGATATGAGTTTATGAAAGAAAATTTACAGTGAAACAGCCCCACAGTACAATTATATACATATGAAAGCGGTAAATGAAAGCGGGTAAACACTTACTCGGTTGTAGAGCTTCCATGTTGTTTTGTTAGTTGTCCAACAAAGAAAACTTTGATAACACTATTATATGCAAAATCAAAGGAGAAAGTGTTTTTGGAAAGGAAAATTGGGGCTTACAGCTCAAGGAGATGCCCAGGGTTTTATCAGTGATCGCACTGTGTTTTGAAATTGTACAGGGAATTATACAAGTGACTGAGGCCCAAGAAAGGTTTTCTGTACAAGAGGATGGGTCTTACACTCTCTCAAGAGGCCCAAAATGATTGAAGAAAAGGAATGGGGCTTATAACACGAGGGTAGGCCCAGATGATTTATTTTTTTTGAACTGGCGATCGCGCCGAGCTTTTCTTTTAACGCAGAGGAACTTATACAATATCTGAGGCCCAAAATTATTTTGGTTAAAAGGGGATTGGGTCTTACACTCTATTAGAGGCCCAAAATGATTTTTGAATGAGCCTTATAGCTCGAGGAGAGGCCCAAAGGTTTATTTTACACGGGCGACGATCGCGCCAAACTTTTGAAATACAACGGGACTTATACAATGAGTGAGGCCCAAAATAGACTTGTGTTTACAAAGGATTGGGTCTTACACTCTATTAGAGGCCCAAGAGTGTTTGAAAATGATTTGTGAGGGTGAAAATCAAAGAACCCTAATTGTTTTCCTTTAAAAGTAAATATTTAAAAGAAAATCAAATAAAAATGATAAAAATACCAAATAGGTTTGAATAAACCACTTGTGATTTTTGTTTAAGGTTTGAAAAAATGAGGTTTTAATCACAAGAGATATAAAACTCATTTGGTTTTGATTTTCAAAGTAAATATTCATTTTTTAAATGTTTAAAACAATTAAAAAGGAATTTATTAACAAAAATACTAATTATATAAAATAAATAACATAATTTTAATTTTTTTGTGGAATAAAATATTTCAACATTTTTGTGATTTTTTGCAAAAAGAACCAATCAAAAATAATTAAAATTGAAGGAGTTATTAATTTTCCAATTAATTAACAAAAACATGAAAATATTGGAAAAATAGCAAAAAAACACAAAATTGCATGGGTGGGGTTTGAACCCACGACCTCAAGGTTATAGGGCACGCGCCTTACCACTGGGGTGGTGATACATCCGTTGATTGAAACAAACCAACAAATACATAAGGCTTGCCTTGTTTTCTAGGCATGACCAAGGCAAGGCAAGGCAAGTTTTGCCAAGAAACGGGAAGGTCCATAACTTTCTCATTTCTCCATGGTTGGGGACAAAATTTATATGCATCTGGCCTAGAATTTCACAAGGAATCCAATGGTGGTGGTATTTTTTTTCAGATCATGCTCCCTCCTCAAAATCCGATAGTGGTTTTGAAATAGGCCTATAATTGCATTTTCTATGCTACACTTTGATACAGGCATGAATTACATGATAAATTGGTTCAAATACAACATATATAACATGTATGAGATGTGAATGATCAGTGGACTTCAAAGCAATGCATATTTTGGAAGATTCAAGTCATGATGCTTACCTCTCTTTTGAGCTTTTGGAGTTTTTGTGCAATCTGCCAAGTTCCTTGTTCCAGAAATGGTTTGATGCTTTGGACACTCTCAAATGATCCCTTAGAAGCTTTGAGGATGAGTGGAATCAGTTGAAACCTGCAAAAACACAAACTGGCCCTTTCTTGCAAAAGGGGTCAAAATGGCCAAAATAACAACTCTCTCAAATGGTGTTCCAGATGTTGGGAGCCATTTGGGATAGTTCAAGGATGATATTTGGAGTGTGTTTGAAGTCTTATCTGGTTTGGAAAGTGACTGAATCAAGACATGGCTTGAAAAATGCAAAAAAAGCCTATTTTGAGGTTTTGAGAGGTGACTTTGTGATTTAAGGATTACAGGTCACTTGTGTGAGTTTGGGCAGCTTAGATATGATATATGTGATGTGTTAGGATCATGAGCTATGATGGAAATGCTCTCTAACTCAAAAACTCAGAGTTACCTTGTTAAAGAAGGTATTTTTGCCTAAAGAAAGGGATTTTGAGGAAAGCATCTGTTTGATGGCTTTGGTGTACTCAAACTGAGCATAAATGAGCTCTATTTATAGTAGAGCAAGTTTGTTTTGGGATCAATAGTGAATGACAACCACAGCAGATGTTTGGCCAATGTTGGCAAATGAGAATCTAAGTCTCCTCTAGCCATTGACTAGAGGTTAGAGCACAGAGCTGTGGTTCCCTAGTTGTTGGATCATTCTTGACTGAATTCAGTTGCAAATGTGTCAGTCCATGCCACCTCTAAGCATCCATTAAATGCTCCAATCCAAAATTGAAGTCTTGTCCCTCTTTTAGGGATTTCTAGGTTTGGCATGCTATTTTTGGTTCCAAAGACTTGGGAGGCTTGGGATCAGAGTTGGTTCCACCTTGGTCCCCGCTTGAGGTGTTCAGATGGATAGAGTTGCTTCCCCTTTGCAAAATTTGAGCAAATCGAGGAAAACTCCAAAATCTGCTTTGCCTTGGCAGTTTTCAGCAAGGCATGTTGCCATGGTCATATCTCATGGCTCAAGTTGAGTTTGGTGATGTTCTTGGCCATTTTGGAAAGCACTCATATGATACAATAACTGTTTGATCATAATTGGTTTTGATACTTTTTGGATCCAAGTGAAAAATGCCCCTACATTTGGAAAAAAGTGAAGGCAGATTCTGACTTAGTGAAAATTTCACTAAGTGTTGGAAAAAGTGGCATTTCATGTTTTCAGCCACTTTGATCATTCCATAACTCAAAATCCATGATGAATTGGAATGAGGTGTAGTTGAAGCTTTTGTAGAGGGACATGAGGGCTACAAATCCAGCTTTGAATGGGGAGAAATGGCCTTGTGGTTTAGGAGTTATGATCCTCCAAAGTTGGTACCCTTGCCACTTTATTCCATAACTTAGAAAATTTTCTAAGTTTTTATGGTTACCCCTTTTACAAGTTATCCCACTTTTCTTGATTTTTCTTGATGAATGATGATTCCAATCACACATTAACATCATTTTAGGGTTAAAAACCCATTTTTGTGAAAAATCTCAAAAAGTCAAAGTTGACTTTTGTGCACAGTTGACTTTTTATCAGATGAATTCCAAACTGTGCGATCCTTTATGAAATCAAGTCCTTGACCTAAATCAAACTTGATGGATTGATTTCATAGGTATTATAGGGTGTATTGAATCATGTCCTAGGGTTTGGGAGCATGTCCTGGTCAAAAGTCAAAGCTTCTTGGATTAATCCATTGTTGCAAATGGATCAATGTAGTGTGTTAGAGACCCTCAAATCCTCCCTTGAGGTCTTGGCTCATGATTTGTCCCAAAAGTCAACTTAGGGGTGAATTAGGTTAAGAAACCCTAATTCCTGATTTTTGATGTATGCATCCCCTGAGGCTAAATTGACTTAGTGATTGGGTTTATGATGTCCCTTGGAGCATCATAGGTTATGCCTTGAAGCATTAGCTCATGCCCAGAGGAGAATTTCCATCTGGAGGTCCTGGTCGACCAAAACCCTAATTTGGTAACACTGGCGATCTTGAGTCTTAATCCATTTAGAAGGGAGCAGCCTTGTGCTTGATTCTTGCTGTGGGAGTCCTTTTAATCCATTGTAGAGGTTTGAGAGGTTAGACAAGTTGAAGATCATGCCATTTCTTGATTGGTCCATTGTCTAAGGCTCAAAGAGGGCTTGAAACCCTAACCTTTGATAGTGGTGAATGTTCAACAATTCCTTGAGGAGATTGATGAGGCATAAAGGTACATCCATATTGTGATGATGATTTGCCCAATGATGGGAAATCTTAGTGGTCAAAATTTGGGGTATGACAGATGCCCCTATTTAATCTTCTTGGACCCGAAGGTGTGAATGGCGAAGGTATTCGGGCATTCGGGGTGCAGGAGGATTAAATATCGGAATACCCGAAATTTTGATGGTGGTTATGAATGGCAGTTCGCGCATCCTTCCTCTTTTGCTAAGCAATGATGCTTAGAAAAGGTAAAAACTTCCCCTCGATCCTGGTCTTCAGCCAAGGAGCTGGTCTTAATTTCTGAAATAAACTTCCCCTCGATCCTGGTTTCCTACCATGGAACTGGTCTTAGTTTCTGATATAAACCTCCCCTCGATCCTGGTTTCTTACCAAGGAACTGGTCTTAGTTTCTGATATAAACCTCCCCTCGATCCTGGTGTCCTACCAAGGAACTGGTCTTAGTTTCTTTTGTCAATAAACTTTCTTGACAAGGGACGCTATGCGTAGCGGTTTTCCTTAAACTTCTCGCCGAATTTTCTTGGGGAGATGCCATTTGATGGGAAAACTTTTGATGTCAGACTTGCTGGGGAACCCAATCGTATGAGTTGTAGAGGTGTGCAAACTTCTCTATTGGAGACGCCATTTGTCGGCTCTACAGGGGAAAACAGGTCTCTTGAGAGACTGTTGTCGCTTGGGGTCTTACATCATACTTTTCTCAGGATCTTCTCGGAGAAATGCCATATGATGTGATCTAATTTTGAGGTGCTGATGACCTTTTCACCAGCGGTTTTTTTCGGAGAACAACTGCTGTATTGTCGAATCGCTGCTTAAGAGGCTTTCTCTGGGGATTTTCTTTAATCTGGGAAAGTGAGGATATCATCTTCAATGGCGAAGAGTGATGCTTGTCGAACGTTTTCTGGTCTCTCAGAGGTTCAAGTTATCAAAGTGGTCAAGGACCAACTTCATCCTAGAAATACACTGGAGGAGAGATATTGTTCAGACGCAACGTTTCCTGACGAGGAAAGGACTGGCAACTCGATTGAGAGGACTGTCTATCACTAGGGGACAAGACCGACTAGAGAGATAGTGATGCAATATGAATATAAATGTAAATCAATAATGCATGATGCATGTATGTATATGCTGACAAAACTGACGCGACATACAGACTAATAGATGAACACGTCTGGATACTCGGCCATCGCGGGGCGAAGAGGTACCACTGGTCCAGAAGTAGCAATTCGGCCTTGCTTAGGAGAAGTGGTCCCTGCGGGGAACACTCGTTGGTCGGGCTTAGGAGGTAAGAACTCTGTCGGGGGTGTCAGATGAATCATGGTCTCTGACACAACTGATCCTTCATTCAGGTGCACTGGTTTTAGAAGGAGTACTTTGATTCTGTACTTTGAAGCTCGATTACTTCTGACGAAGCGATCGATGTTCTTTCGATGTTCAACAGTCAAAAGAAATTGCCATCTTCATTTTAAAAGCAGAAAATTTTGACAAGTAAATTCATTTTTTTGTTTTATTTCAAGAATCGTTGATCATGCTAAAACGTCGTTCTATAAAGCTAAAACAAATAAGAATTGCAAACAAAAGCACAAGGGCCCAAATTTTATTGATAGGGTGAAAACCAGCCAAACGCGTGATTCCGTAGAGTATTTACAAAGCTAGAAAATGGTAATTTACAGGGAAAAAGGGTTACATTGAAACATAACGACCACCATCCTTCTTCCAACTTTGAATTCTGGACATCCTGAGCTTCTGTCGAAGATGACCTTGACGGGAGTTTCCTGATGGATGGAATGACTGCTGATGAGGGACTCGTCTCTGTTGGACATAGTTACTTGCCAGTATCCCTAATTTTTGCCTGGATTGTACTGTGATGTTTCCAATCCACCGGGATGATTTTTTATTATGTCTCTAATTTTTGCCTGGAGCGCCCTTTCGGGTTTTCAATCCACCGAGACTTTTTTTTAGGCGAAGTATTTCTTGACTACGTCAACATTTGTGGGGTAGGCAAATTTCTCTCCGTCCATCAAGGCACCGTCTGAGAAAGCTTTCTTGACCACATAGGGGCCGTCATAATTCGGAGTCCATTTTCCCCGAGAGTCAGTGAGAAATAATTGTATCTTTTTGAGCACAAGGTCTCCTTTTCTGAAGACGCGAGGTCGGACCTTTTTGTCGAACGCCTTCTTCATTATTTGCTGATACAACTGACCCTGGCATAGCAACGACATTCGCTACTCTTCGATCAGATTCAGTTCATCGTGCCGACTTTGACACCATTCAGCTTCTGTAAGCTTAGCTTCCATCAATACCCGGATTGATGGGATTTCTACTTCTATGGGGAGTACTGCCTCCATGCCAT
Source organism: Lathyrus tuberosus (assembly GCA_022829125.1). NCBI lineage: Eukaryota > Viridiplantae > Streptophyta > Magnoliopsida > Fabales > Fabaceae > Lathyrus > Lathyrus tuberosus. Next base: position 406,938 of record JALAZF010000392.1, on the reverse strand, counting down.
ATACTAGAGAAAAAGGGGTTGCCCCTGTTGAAGTGCGGACAGATGTACGATAACCGTGAAGAGCAAAGGGTAGCATCTCATGCCAATCTTTGTAGTTTACAACAATCTTCTGAACAATCTTCTTGATGTTCTTGTTAGCCGCATCTACCGCTCCGTTCATCTTGGGTCGGTAGGGAGATGAGTTATGGTGTTCGATCTTGAACTCTGTACACAACTCCTTCATCATCTTATTGTTCAAGTTAGATCCATTATCAGTAATGATCTGGCTCGGAACACCATAATGGTAGATGATATTGTTTTTGATAAATCAGACTACCACTTATCGGGTTACATTGACATATGACGCTGCTTCGACCCACTTGGTGAAGTAGTCAATGGCGACCAGAATGAACCGATGTCCGTTCGAAGCCTTGGGTTCAACCATGCCAACCATGTCGATTCCCCATATAGAAAAAGGCCATGGGGAAGAGAGAACTTTGAGATGGGTAGGCGGTACATGGATTTTGTCTGAGTATATCTGACACTTGTGACACCTCCTCATGTACTTGTAGCAATCAGATTCCATGGTCAACCAGTAGTACCCTGCTCTCAGAATTTTTCTCGCCATTGTGTGTTCGTTGGCATGAGTGCCAAAGGACCCTTCGTGAATTTCTTTTATCAGCATGTCTGCCTCTGGTCTGTCTACGCATCGGAGCAAGACCATGTCAAAATTCCTCTTATAGAGTGTATCACCGCTCAGGAAGAAACTGCCTGCTAGCCTTCTGAGGGTTTTTCTATCTTTCCTGGATGCCCCAGGTGGGTACTCTTGTTTCTGAAGGACGCATTTGATATCGTGATACCAAGGTTTGTCGTCTATGACTGCTTCAATCGTGATAATGTAAGTGGGCCGTTCAAGGCGCATGATTTCAATATTAGGTAAGTTGTTCCATTGACCTACACTAATCATGGAAGAGAGAGTGGCTAATGCATCAGCCATGTGATTCTTCTCCCGAGGGATGTGATGAAACTCGACTCTGTTGAAGAAGGGTAACAACCTTCTTGCGTAATCTTTGTACGGAATCAATCCTGATTGGTATGTGATCCAATCTCCTTTGATCTGATTGATAACCAGGATTGAGTCGCCATATACATCCAAATTTTTGATCCTCAAATCAATCGCTTCCTCGAGACCCATAATACAAGCTTCGTATTCGGCCTCATTATTTGTACACTTGAACGTAAGTCTGGCGGTGAAAGGAATGTGGGTACCCTGAGGTGTTATGATGATTTCCCCAATTCCGTTTCCGTAATAATTGACAGCTCCGTAAAAAATAAGTCCCCATTGGGAATCTGGTTCTGGCCCTTCACTGGGTAGCGGTTCATCGCAGACATCTTCGTCTGGGAAGTCAAACCCGATTGATTCTTGATCGTTAATCGGTTGATGAGCCAAATGATCGGCTAAAACACTTCCTTTAACGACTTTCTGAGCGTGGTACTCTATGTCATATTCTGATAACAACATCTACCAACGGGCAATCCTTCCCGTGAGAGCAGGCTTTTCAAAGACATACTTGATTGGATCCATTTCAGAGATCAACCAAGTAGTGTGACAAATCATGTACTGGCGAAGACGTTTGGCTGCCCAAGCCAAAGCGCATCAAGTTTTCTCAAGCATAGTGTACCGAGTCTCGCAGTCGGTGATATTCTTCCTCAAATAGTAGATGGTAGACTCTTTCCTTTTGGTTTCGTCTTGTTGGCCAAGTACACAACCTATTGAGTCTTCCAAGACTGTGAGGTAGATGATCAGTGGTCTTCCTTCCACTGGAGGTGATAGAATTGGCGGGTTCGAGATGTATTCCTTAATACTGTTGAAGGCGGTTTGACAGTCTTCTGTTTAAATGCAGTCCTGATTCTTTTTGAGTAATTTGAAAATCGGCGTACATATCGCGGTCATGAGGAATATAAATCTAGAGATGTAGTTCAGACGTCCCAGGAATCCCCTGACTTGTTTTTCAGTCTTTGGAGAAGGCATTTCTTGAATGGCCTTGACCTTGTCAGGATCAACCTCGATTCCTTTCTGGCTGATGATGAATCCTAAAAGTTTCCCTGAACGGACACCGAAGGTGCACTTATTGGGATTCAAGCGGAGTTTATACTCTCTCAACCGCTCGAATAGTTTTGACAGGTGGGTCATATGCTCCTCTTCTGTCTTAGATTTGGCAATCATATCATCGACATATACCTCGATCTCCTTGCGTATCATGTCATGAAACAGAGTAGTCATGGCCCTTTGATAGGTTGCCCCGACGTTCTTCAAACCAAACAACATTACCTTGTAACAGAAGGTACCCCAGGGGGTAATGAACGAAGTTTTCTCCATGTCTTTCGGCGCCATTTTGATTTGGTTATAGCCCAAGAATCCATCCATGAAGGAGAAGACCTTGAACTTTGTTGTACTGTCTACCAGCATGTCAATGTGTGGTAAGGGAAAGTCATCCTTTGGACTAGCCTTGTTCAGATCCCTGTAGTCGACACACATTCTGACCTTTCCGTCCTTTTTCAGAACTGGCACTATGTTGGCTAACCATTGAGGATACTCCGATGTGGCGAGGAAACCCGCGTCAATCTGTTTTTGTACCTCCTCTTTGATTTTGACAGCCATGTCTGGATGAGTCCGTCTCAACCTTTGTTTTACCGGCGGACATTCTGATCTCAACGGTAGATGATGTTCCACGATGCTGGTATCCAACCCTGGTATATCTTGATAGGACCAAGAGAATACATCGGGGAACTCCTTGAGAAGCTTTGTCAAACTCTCTTTGGCAGTCGGACTGAGCAGTGCCCCAATCCTGATTTCTTTTCTCTCTTTTTCTAAACCCACGTTTACCGTTTCCATCGGCTCTTTGTGAGGTTCGATGAACCTTTCCTCTTGTTTGAGTAGTCGGGAGATCTCCTCTGGAATTTCGTTGTCATTTTCTCCTTCAGCCTCAAATACCGGGAACTCAAAGTTGGGAGAAGGCATCGAATCGTATGTTTCAATGGGGTTTAAAATAAGCAATCTGCATAACGTGATGATTTGTGTTTAGAAGAGATAGAGGGAAAATGCAAAAGTGTGTGCAGTGTATTTCTTTTACTGCTTGTTTTTATTATTGAGTTGTTTTTTAGGATTACCATTTTCTAAAAAAAAAACAGAAAGAGAAAACAGCAATAACTGCGGAAATTACAGAACGACGTTATTTTATTAACGAACAAGTCGATTCTTGAAACTACAGCCCTATAAAACAAAACTCTATCGCTTTGGCCAAAACGAAGAGGGAAATTTACAGAAAGTGAGCCCTACCAAAACAATCGTTTCACCTGGGCAGGGTGAAAGGTTAAAGACGGCAATTACTTTGACTTATGAACAATCTTCGGAACATCGACAGCAACCCATTGGCGGCGAACTCCTCGGTGAATCACAAAGTCTGGTACCTTCCTTGATTTGTCTTCAGAAATGACGTTGATTTCTGGCGGAGCAGGATCATTGGAATCTGTCTCCTAAGCAGAGTTGTCGTAGGAGGATTCCTCAGTTGTATTTCGCAAAGTATTTGTACTCTCAGCTGTATCTCCCCATCCAGTTGGATGGATGTCTTCGAGCCTGATACGAGAGCTTTTAGGAGCGGTGTACTTGACCATGAAGTCAAATTTTCCACTTGGTTGTCCTAAGGTATCCCACACTTATTTGGAACTGGAGGAGTCATCTCTCTCGATGACGTTGACCTCGGGAAAAGCGTAGTTGATGAATTCTAAGCCGGCAAACTTTGCGAATTCATCGTCGTGCGGGATATCTTTTGAATGACCTGAGTGTTGATCCCATGACATGGTGGGGACGCAGGTATTTTGTTCAATGACTCTCAGCTGATTTTCATTGTTCGGCTGATTTTCTTGCCCCAAGTCTCCTGGTTACGGCTGCCAGATAGGCAGACCATCCATTAGGCCGTAATAGTCGTGGTCAAAGTTGTCTTTCATCAGAGTGTCTTCCTCTAATGAGTTTGGCGGAGCACGACATCCTTCAGGATCATAATCTCTGTATATCATTTCGACATTTGACCTTGGTATAAATCTCGGACTCTGTGCGAGATAGCAAAATGGCATAGGCACCTCCTCCTGAGACATATAACCGTCCTCGTTAAGATAGGACTTCCATTCCTTATCCGTATCGGAGGAATCTCCCTCGTTGATGGTATGGACTGCTTGAGGTACTGGGTGAAGGAAACCTTCACTGTGGAAGAAGTTCTGAATGGGATGAAAACTTTTATTGTTCGCAGCCGTCTGATTATAGGTTGAGGAAAAGCCAAGACCTTTCTTTGTTTTATTATCAGTAGGAATGACAATGTGTCCCCATCCTGTTGTATTGGTATTATCGACCGCTTTGATAGCATCTTTGTATGAGGAAATCGAGGTTCCTTTCTCTGATTGATTCTCATTGCTCACCGTAAGCACTTGGAACTGAGTTCCAACAACCTCCTCGGATTCTATTACAAGTAGATGATGATAAGTTGCTTACGAGCTAAGCCTGTTCTCCACAGACTGGAACAAGTTGGCCCTTCCGGACGAATTTTAACTTTTGGTGGAGGGTCAAAGTGACCGCCCCAGCCTGATGTATCCAAGGTCTTCCTAATAAACAACTGTATGTTGCCCGGATGTCCATGACCTGGAAATTGTGAGGACCAATAGTTATGGGAAGGTCGACTTCGCCGATAACCGTTTTTCTAGATCCGTCAAATGCTTTGACGACGACCTCGCTGGTTTTCATCGGAGGTCTTTTGAATGATAATCGCATCAAAGTGGACTTCGGCATAACATTCAGGGATGACCCTGTGTCTACCAGTACGCTGGCTAAAGCATCATCCTGGCAGTTGACTGTAATGTTGAGCGCCATGTTATGACGGCGACCTTCTTCAGGCAACTCCTCATCACTAAATCCCAAGTTATGGCAGGAAGTGATGTTAGAGACAATGTTATTGAACTGTCTGATTGTTACATCTTGTTCTACAAAGGCTTGCTCCAAGACTTTCTGTAGAGCCTCCCTGTGCGCTTCTGAACTAAGTAACAATGATAATATCGAGATCTTTGAAGGAGTTTGTAACAGCTGATCAACAATGTTGTATTCACTCCTTTGGATGAGCTTTAGCATCTCATCATCGTTTTTTGAAAGGTCGGGATTACTGGATTGACCGACTGGTGGATTGGGAACTTCTGTCAGAGTTTCCTTTTCTTTGTTAGGTTCTCCAACTCCTCTGTTGAAGATTCTACCACTCCGTGTTACTCGACTGATGTCTGCAATATTCACGATGGAGGGTAACGAAATTTCCTTTCTATTCTCGACTATTGTTGCACTGTATTTGTAAGGGATAGCCTTAGTTGATTCATACGGTAGCAGTCACGGTAGATAAATGACTATGGGACCCTTCTGATTTTTCTGACCATCGTAAGTAATTTCGATCTGTTCCCGGTTGGGAACTCTCGATTCGTCAAGTAGAGGGATAATGGTACAAACATCCCTAGTCCTCTGATGATCAGAGATTACGACGACGTCCTCGATTTGATCAGCGAGATAGTTGACTGATCTAGAACTTGAGCATGGTTGAATCTCTTTACGGTCCCACTGACTTTGAAGGGCTGCTCGCACGAAGTAGCATCCCTGATTATCCACTGAGCAAACTCTACACCGCTCATAGTTGTGTAGTGGCACCTGGCCACATCCGCTTTGAATACAATGTAACCTTACTAGATCTGTTTCCATCGATCGAACATCCTGACTTTGATATCTAGTAGGATTCCTGTTAGTGATACTAATTTGCTGGGTGTCTTCATCCATATAGATCAAAATCCACCAATGGTTCAACAAGTGCTGAACTGTTTCCTGGACAAGGGCACAACCTTGATCGTTTTCGCAACCCACTTTACAGCCTTGATAATCATGTGATACCAGGAACCCGAGCCAGACCTGTTTAGCATGCAACTCCACCAGGTTGGTATTCATCAAGCGAATATCGAAGATTTGAATCATGTTGATTTGATAATGATTCCTATCATGGTAGTCTTGAATCCATCCAAGATCCATCTGACGCTGGAGGGCCTCTTGTACAAAAGAGCATCCCTGTTTGTTTACCGAGCAAGTCAGGCAGGAATTGTAATCATGACACGGCAGATTATGATACTGGATTTGCCTTGAGTGCATTGCCACCAAGTTGACATTCATCGTACGGATGTCGTGGTTTTGTATGATGTTGGAATTCGTATAGGTCATGTTGACTCCATGAACTCGATGCTCTTGGATCCATCTGTTCCTGTAGAGCTGATTGCACCACAGAACATCCTTGATTGTTTTTAGAGCAGATATCACACTGGTGATAATCATGAGGTGGCATATGGCCATATCCACTCTGTCTACAATGCATCTTGACCAAGTTGGCCCTCAGTAAGAGTACATTGCCAATTTGATAGGTGTTGTTAGACTCTCCCTCTATCAAATTGACTGTAGACTTCTCGTGTTGAGGCTGCGGGTTTGTGAGAACATTCGGATTCGTATCTTTGAAAGATAAGACCCCGCTCCTGACAAGCTTTTGCACGTCGGATTTGAAACTGAGACAATTTTCTATGTTATGCCCTGGTTCTCCTTGATGGTAAGAACAAGTCTGATCCACCTTAAACCAAAAAGGCAGTTTTTCTGGTACTGTAAGAGGAGACTTAGTCTGGACATGCCCCTTGGCCAGTAGTAACGAAAATAGTTCTGCGTACGATACGTGTATAGGATTAAATCCTGGTGGCCGCGTTGTACGGTTGTTGTTGTATTGAGGAAGAGCCTGCCGAAGAGGCTGTTGTGTCCTTTGCTGATATTGCTGCGAATACGGTTGGCTTTGAGCAACCTGAGGTTGATATGTAGAAATAGGCGCGGGGTTGATAGCAGGAGTTACAGCTGCTACTGGTTGGTACCGTCGCCTTTGCTTTCCGAGAGAGATATTCCCAATATCCTGCTCTTTTTTCTTATGAGAGTACTACCGTATCGTTTTGTACTACTTGATGATCCAGCGTCTTTAACTAAACGTCCTTCTCGGACGGCTTCCTCAAGACGAACTCCCATGCCCACCATCTCGGCGCACTAGCGACCATTCGGTCGTAGTAAAATGAGCTTAAGGTTTTTAAGAAGATCTTTGTCATCTATTTTTCCTCAAAAGGTGGACAAATTTGAGCGGCAATTTCACGCCATCTCTGAGCGTATTCCTTAAAGGTTTCCTTGTCCTTTTGCGACATTGATCTGAGTTGATCTCTGTCTGGTGCCATGTCCAAATTGAATTTATATTGTTGGACGAAGGCAGTGCCAAGATCTCTGAACGTGCTAATTGTAGTGCGGTTTAAACCCATGTACCATTTTAATGCGGCACCGGTTAAACTATCCTGAAAGTAGTGAATCAGTAGGTCCTGATTCTCTATCTGAGCTGACATTCGCCGAGCGTACATCACCAAATGGCTTTGAGGGCAAGAGTTACCCTTGTACTTTTCAAAATCGGGTACTTGGAACTTGTGCGGGACTTTCACATTGGGGACCAAGCAAAGGTCTGCAACGTCCTTTCCAAATAAATCCTGACTGCGAATAGCTTGCAGTTCCTTCTGCATTTCTCAGAACTTCTCCTGGAATTCATCCATTCTATCAAACATACTTTCCTTTCTACCAGAAGGTATTTATGGAATCTATCCTTCCGGGACAGTGTGCACCACAGGGGGTGGTACCGTTACTACGACCGTGAATCTTAGCGTTTCCCAAAGTTTGTAACCTTCAGGAGTCCTCAATATGCCTCTGGCATCCTCGCTTTCCCGAAGTTTGTAACTTTTAGGCCCAGCGGCTTCTGCTATGATTCCCCGATCTTCAGTGATCGGCGGAACATATCCTTCCGGGATATAGTAAACAGGCATGCCCCAGGGACGATCTTTCGGCATTTGATACCTAGGATCATACTTCTCCACTATGGGCGTTGAGGTGATCTTGGAGATCACAGTTCTTTGTAGCTGAACTTCTGCCATGGCTTGCATTTCATTACGAAGCTTTCTCATATCCTCTCTCAGAGTGTCGATCTCTTCTTTCAACTCTCTGTTCTCTTCCTCGAGATCATCCATCTTTTTCTGACGATTGGCCCGAGTATTGTACGAATGAGACAGTTTGACTCTAGAACCGAGACACAAATGTGAGATTCATAGGTAAGAAGAATACGTGACGTGAGAATGATGAATGCAATGATTATATTAATTGTTTTTTTATTCAAAGTAAACTTCGACAATTAGATTGCAAATATCAAACAGTGGGGGGAAACCCCCGTTTTATTGAATTCAAAGGATTGCGGAAATGGAAATACAGTAAATTACAAGGTGTGGAAAAAGAAACCTAAGCTAATGGGTCCCGAGTCCTCTCTGAGGAGAACTCGGGTGCTGATTCTGGTACTTTCTTTTCTTTGACTGGGGCTCTTGGGCCTTGTCGGGTTATCATTCCTTTTCCAAGTGAAAGGAGCGAGCAAATTCCTTTGGTCATCCTGATTTTCTACAGCATGCTGCTCCAAAATCTCTATTAGAGCATCCATATCTTTCAGCAGTTGTTGTATTTTGGTACACTCCACATTGAGAATGCGGTACTTGTTCTTCCAAGACCTCCTCTCCTGTTGAACTTTGTTGAGAGTAACCTGAAGTTTTTCCGCTTCAGCCATGAAGTACATGACAGATTCCCTTGGCGGAAGAACTCTGTGATGAGGATAAGGCATCTTTAGCTTGAGAGCTCTAGTTTGTACCCAGTGGAGATAAGGCTCCACCGAGACACAGTCCGATTTTCATAGAGACTCCCATCCTTTCTTATGAACGTGTTTCCAAGCGTGCACTATTTCCATCTTTAGTGCCCTGCCATTTTCTCCTTCCTTGAAGAAAAGACCTTCCAGATGAGCATTACGCGGGACATGCCTCATCGGGTATCCAAATTGACGACGAATTAAGACTGGATGATAATTGATTCCTCCCTTAGTTCCTATAAGGGGTACATTTGAGAAATTTCCACAACGGTCAATGATTCTGATCCCGTCATAAATCCTATTGCACCAATCTACGTCAGAGTTGGTAAGAGACATGATTTTTTGCGACCAACGCAAGACACTCTTATGATCCCAAAAAGCAGCAGACTTAGGTAAATGGGAGATAAACCCTTTATATAGCAGGGGCACACAGCACGTGATCATTCCTCCGCTGTATAAATTCCTTAAGTGTACAGAATGATACGCATCTGCGAGCAAAGTTGGTACAGGGTTTCCAATGAGAAAACCTTAATGGTGTTGATATCTACAAAGTTATCGATGTTGGGAAACAAAAATAACCCGTAGGTGAGTAAAACAAAGACGCTTTCAAAAGCAGTCATGTTCCCTATACTAGCAAAGTACAGAGCTTTCTGTACCAGAAACTTGGCTGGTAAACCTGGTATGCCACCCTTAGTGGTCATGTGAGTCTTGACTTCTGACTCATCCAAACAGATTGCTCTTGCAATAATTAGATCCTTCGGAATTTCTTCCAGTCCAGAAAAGGGAGCTTGATCGGTAATATGTAAATCAGTCAGGTGAGAATACTCCTCCAGCGTTGGGGCGAGCTGGTAATCCGGGAATGTAAAACAGTGATAGACCGGATCGTAAAACTGAATGAGTGCATCCATGATTCTTTCAATCACATGGACCCTTAACATAGGTAGCAGACCTCCGTACTTAGCTCTGAAAGCCTCATGGTTTGTGATCATCCTTGCCAAACCTCTCAAATCCTCTAACTTTGGAACCTTGAAGGTGTACTTATGAGTTTTCCTTCTACCGAAATCCATTAGCGCAATCTCCTTTTTCTGCTATTTGCAATCATTGTTTTAGTTTAATTTGAAAAAGAGAGACTAGAAGAGAAAATTTTCTTTGTTTAATGTTTTTTAAATGAATGCATGAATGCAGCACACAAAAACATAGAAAAAACATGGGGTCAAAGGGTCGGTGTCATGAAGTCAAGGCTCTACCCATCCCAAAGGTTTATACTAGTGATTTTTGTACCTGTCTCTCAAAATCATTGATTCTTGTCGAGATAACATCAGCGGGTCGGGAACCGTGCTAGGTGATGTTATTTCGAAGAACCTCAGAAGAGGGTAGTATCGCGTGACAACTATTTCCGATAGATTTCGCACTACTGAAAGAGGTTTTTCCTAGGTGTATACTCAATCTTTCCACATGCGGCATCACACGCATTCCCATTAGCAGAAGAATAAACACAGATATCAATTAGGAAAAGCAGTATATATATTTTTCCTAATGTCCTAGACTTTTTAAGAGCTATGAATCCTATGTTCCTGGTAGAAAATGGCTCCCCGGCGGGGTCATCATTCTGTGGCACTTTCCCAACTTAAAGGTTTTGACCTAAGATCCTAGTGAAGTCAACAAAAAGTCTTATCCCCAGTGAAGTCCCCACTCTTTGGTTTCTATCCCAGAGATAAAAAAGGTCCCAACGGTGGGTGCCATTTTTCTGTAGCGAGCGATTTTGGACGTGGTTCTTAAGCACTGTCGCTCTGGGGGGTACTATAGGTCGATTCATTTTTTATCCTATTAAAGCTGATGAAGGAAGGGAAATAGATGTCTCCAACTAACCCTGCTTTGGAAACTGAGGTTAAACAGTCAAAACTGTTGGTTTACAGATGCGATAGATGTGGGGGGGCCTCTCTTAGGTTATTTTGATCGAGTTTAGACTTTTGGTTGGGAATACGGACTCGGATGTTTTGATTAATATGTGAGAATTTGTGAACAGAGGTTTTCGATGTGGTTTGCTCGCTAAGATTTTTCTTTCAATCTTATGCCTACGTATTCGCGTTTACCGAAACAGGGAAATCAGAGCGATCGTAGTTCCTCCTATTCTATGGGAGGAAATGGTGTTTTGGTGTCTTGTTCAAAGCCCAAGACATGAAGCTAAAGGTGGTTTGTATCTTGTTCAAAGCCCAAGATGTGAAGCTGAAGGGTCTAATTGTATCTTGTTCGAAGCCCAAGATGTGAAGCTAAAGGGTTTTGACTTTAGAGAGAATTTGTCATCTCTAAAGAGGGGTATTTGGTCTGTTTGTCACAACTGTTGCGTGACTGGTTATAAAGGAGAATTACTTTAACTGGGATATGTGAATCCAGTAATGCCATAATTTCCTTTATAGGGGATCTTTTAACTTAAAGGAGAAGACTTTAACTTAGTGTAGAGCAATGTCATCTTTCCTTAGGAATTTCTCATGCTAAAAGACGGACAGTGGCGTGGATGTAAATAATCCAGAGGCTTGCCGCTTACAGCAATTAGATGAAGGAAAAGGAGTTGTTGATGTTTGTATACTATGAACGAGGCACACATTTGATGCTAAAAGGTTGATTTACTCAACCGGGGTTTCCTTATACAAAGCCTAAGAGGAGGCTATTGGCCCAACAAGAGGGTGTTTTTATGTGTCTCGTACGAAGCCCGAGAGAGAGAGAGGCTAAAAGGGTTGACTCAACAAGAGATTGCTTTTATATGTGTCTTGTATGAAGCCCAAGACGGAGGCTAAAAAGGTTTGTCCCAACAAGAGAGTCTTTTATACTCAACAAGAGAGTGTTTTGGTATCTCGTACGAAGCCCGAGATGGAGGCTGAAAAGGTTTGACTCAACAAGAGAGTCTTTTATACTCAACAAGAGATTGTTTTGGTATCTCGTACGAAGCCCGAGATGGAGGATGAAAAGGTTTGACTCAACAAGAGAGTCTTTTATACTCAACAAGAGAGTGTTTTTGTATCTCGTACGAAGCCTAAGATGGAGGCTGAAAAGGTTAGCTCCGCTGGGGAGTATCATTGTTCAAAGCCCAAGAGAAGGCTAGGGTTATAGTTTCAGTTGAGTGATAGGCCCAATATGTTGGTTAAAAGAGAAAATCAGTTCTTATATGAGTAATGTTGTACTCATGGATTTGATCTAAGGATCAGGGAGATTTCCTGTTCTTTAAGGAGACGGGGAATCCAAAGGGTATTGAGACTGTCCGAGTCTATGGGTTTTATCTTTTGCACTATCCTTAAGAAACAATAGTAGTAAGATCTAGACTCTTTGAAAGACTGTTCTATTAAGATGACTAATCTCTGTTCCTATACCTCTAGGCGGTCGTCGGGACAATTTGTACGACGCCCAAGAGGAGGCGAGAAAAACTTTTAAGAAGCCGAGGAACAATTTGTACTAAGCCCAAGAGGAGGCTATCTTCCCGGAGAAAGAATCATTATACAAAGCCTAAGAGGAGGCTGTGAAAACTTCTAAGAAGCCTACGGGTCCTTGTACAATGCCCAAGAGGAGGCGGGGATGCTTTTAGGAAGCCTGTGGGTCCTTGCGCTAAGCCCAAGAGGAGGATGATGAACAGTTCCAGAAGGGGTTTCACTTGGAACATTGGCCTTCTGTATACGAACTGTTCAAGGGGGGAGATTTCTTAGATCTAGTTATCTAAATTTGTTGTAAAAGAAAATTCTCAGGGTTGAGGTATATCCGGGTGAATGTCGGAGGTAAAGAGACGAGGTTTTGCCTAGTTCTAGACGTAGTTGCCGGGGAAACTCTAAATATCTATACTATTATTACACAGTCGATATAAGTTTATGAAAGAAAACTTACAGTGAAACAACCCCACAGTACAGTTATATACATATGAAAGTGGGTAAACACTTACTCGATTGTAGAGCTTCCATGCTGTTTTGTTAGTTGTCCAACAAAGAAAACTTTGATAACAATATTATATGCAAAATCAAAGGAGAAAGTGTTTTTGGAAAGGAAAATTGGGGCTTATAGCTCAAGGAGAGGCCCAGGGTTTTATCAGTGATCGCACTGTGTTTTGAAATTGTACAGGGACTTATACAAGTGACTGAGGCCCAAGAAAGGTTTTCTGTACAAGGGGATGGGTCATACACTCTCACAAGAGGCCCAAAATGATTGAAGAAAAGGAATGAGGCTTATAACACGAGGGTAGGCCCAGATGATTTGTTTTTTTGGAACTGGCGATCGCGCCGAGCTTTTCTTTTAACGCAGAGGGACTTATACAATATCTGAGGTCCAAAATTGTTTTGGTTAAAAGGGGATTGGGTCTTACACTCTATTAGAGGCCCAAAATGATTTTTGAATGTGTCTTATAGCTCGAGGAGAGGCCCAAAGGTTTATTTTACACGGGCGACGATCGCGCCAAACTTTTGAAATACAACGGGACTTATACAATGAGTGAGGCCCAAAATAGACTTGTTTTTATGAAGAATTTGGTCTTACACTCTATTAGAGGCCCAAGAGTGTTTGAAATTGATTTGTGAGGGTGAAAATCAAAGAACCCTAATTTGTTTTCCTTTAAAAGTAAATATTTAAAAGAAAATCAAATAAAAATGATAAAAATACCAAATAGGTTTGAATAAACCACTTGTGATTTTTGTTTAAGGTTTGAAAAAATGAGGTTTTAATCACAAGAGATATTAAAACTCATTTGTTTTTGATTTTCAAAGTAAATATTCATTTTTAAAATGTTTAAAACAATTAAAAAGGAATTTATTCACAAAAATCCTAATTATATTAAATAAATAACATAATTTTAATTTTTTTGTGGAATAAAATATTTCAACATTTTTGTGATTTTTTGCAAAAAGAACCAATAAAAAATAATTAAAATTGAAGAAGTTGTTAATTTTCCAATTAATTAACAAAAACATGAAAATATTGGAAAAATAGCAAAAAAACACAAAATGGCATGGGTGAGGTTTGAACCCACGACCTCAAGGTTATAGGGCGCGCGCCTTACCACTGGGGTGGTGATACATCCGTTGATTGAAACAAACCAACAAATACACAAGGCTTGCCTTGTTTTCTAGGCCTGGCCAAGGCAAGGCAAGGCAAGGCAAGTTTTGCCAAGAAACGGGAAGGTCCATAACTTTCTCATTTCTCCATGGTTGGGGACAAAATTTATATGCATCTGGCCTAGAATTTCATAAGGAATCCAATGGTGGTGGTATTTTTTCAGATCATGCTCCCTCCTCAAAATCCGATAGTGGTTTTGAAATAGGCCTATAATTTCATTTTCTATGCTACACTTTGATACAGGCATGAATTACATGATAATTTGGTTCAAACACAACATATATAACATGTATGAGATGTGCATGATCAGTGGACTTCAAAGCAATGCATATTTTGGAAGATTCAAGTCATGATGCTTACCTCTCTTTTGAGCTTTTGGAGTTTTTGTGCAATCTGCCAAGTTTCTTGTTCCAGAAATGGTTTGATGCTTTGGACACTCTCAAATGATCTCTTAGAAGCTTTTAGGATGAGTGGAATCAGCTGAAACCTGCAAAAACACAAACCGGCCATTTCTTGCAAAAGGGGTCAAAATGGCCAAAATAGCAACTCTCTCAAATGGTGTTCCAGATGTTGGGAGCCATTTGGGACAGTTCAAGGATGATATTTGGAGTGTGTTTGAGGTCTTATCTGGTTTAGAAAGTGACTGAATCAAGACATGGCTTGAAAAATGCAAAAAAAAACCTATTTTGAGGTTTTGAGAGGTGACTTTGTGATTTAAGGATTACAGGTCACTTGTGTGAGTTTGGACAGCTTAGATATGATATATGTGATGTGTTAGGATCATGAGTTGTGATGGAAATGCTCTCTAACTCAAAAACTCAGAGTTACCTTGCTAAAGAAGGTATTTTTGCCTAAAGAAAGGGATTTTGAGGAAAACATCTGTTTGATGGCTTTGGTGTACTCAAACTGAGCACAAATGAGCTCTATTTATAGTAGAGCAAGTTTGTTTTGGGATCAATAGTGAATGGCAACCACAACAGAGGTTTGGACAATGTTGGCAAATGAGAATCCAAGTCTCCTCTAGCCATTGACTAGAGGTTAGAGCACAGAGCTGTGGTTCCCTAGTTGTTGGATCATTCTTGACTGAATTCAGTTGCAAATGTGTCAGTCCATGCCACCTCTAAGCATTCATTAAATGCTCCAATCCAAAATTGAAGTCATGTCCCTCTTTTAGGGATTTCTAGGTTTAGCATGCTATTTTTTGTTCCAAATACTTGGGAGGCTTGGGATCAAAGTTGGTTCCTCCTTGGTCCCCCCTTGAGGTGTTTAGATGGATAGAGTTGCTTCCCCTTTGCAAAATTTGAGCAAATCGAGCAAAACTCCAAAATCTGCCTTGCCTTGGCAGTTTTCAGCAAGACATGTTGCCATGGTCATATCTCATGGCTCAAGTTGAGTTTGGTGATGTTCTTGGCCATTTTGGAAAGCCCTCATATGATACAATAACTGTTTGATCATAATTGGTTTTGATACTTTTTGGATCCAAGTGAAAAATGCCCCTACATTTAAAAAAAGTGAAGACAGATTCTGACTTAGTGAAAATTTCACTAAGTGTTGGAAAAAGTGGCATTTCATGTTTTCAGCCACTTTGATCATTCCATAACTCAAAATCCATGATGAATTGGAATGAGGTGTAGTTGAAGCTTTTGTAGAGGGCCATGAGGGCCACAAATCCAGCTTTGAATGGGGAGAAATGGCCTTGTGGTTTAGGAGTTATGATCCTCCAAAGTTGGTACCCTTGCCACTTTATTCCATAACTTAGAAAATTTTCTAAGTTTTTATGGTTACCCCTTTTACAAGTTATCCCAATTTTCTTGATTTTTCTTGATGAATGATGATTCCAATCACACATTAACATCATTTTAGGGTTAAAAACCCATTTTTGTGAAAAATCTCAAAAAGTCAAAGTTGACTTTTATGCACAGTTGACTTTTTATCAGATGAATTCTAAACTGTGCGATCCTTTATGAAATCAAGTCCCTGACCTAAATCATACTTGATGGATTGATTTCATAGGTGTTATAGGGTGTATTGAATCATGTCCTAGGGTTTGGGAGCATGTCCTGGTCAAAAGTCAAAGCTACAGTTGACTTTTCTCGCGAAACCCTAATTGTGGTTCAGATGAAATTGAAACTTGTTGCTCAAGCTTCTTGGATTAATCCATTGTTGCAAATGGATCAATGTAGTGTGTTAGAGACCCTAAAATCCTCCCTTGAGGTCTTGGCTCTTGATTTATCGCAAAAGTTAACTTAGGGGTGAATTAGGTCAAGAAACCCTAATTCCTGATTTTTTATGTATGCACCCCCTGAGGCTAAATTGACTTGGTGATTGGGTTTATGATGTCCCTTTGAGCATCATAGGTTATGCCTTGAAGCATTAGCTCATGCCCAGAGGAGACTTTCCATCTGGAGGCCCTGGTCGACCAAAACCCTAATTTGGTGACACTGGCGATCTTGAGGCTTAATCCACTTAGAAGGGAGCAGCCTTGTGCTTGATACTTGCCGTGGGAGTCCTTTTGATCCACTGTAGAGGTTTGAGAGGTTAAACAAGTTGAATATCATGTCATTTCTTGATTGATCCATTGTCTAAGGCTCAAAGAGGGCTTGAAACCCTAACCTTTGATAGTGGTGAATGTTCAACAATTCCTTGAGGAGATTGATGAGGCATAAAGGTACATCCATATTGTGATGATGATTTGCCCAATGATGGGAAATCTTAGTGGTCAAAATTTGGGGTATGACAGCTGCCACTTTTGTTTCTTCATTTACTAACATCTTGTTTGTGAAGCTATGAAGAAGTACAAGGTGGATGAAGTTTCCATCATAGCTTCATGGTTCTTGTACTTTTTTCCATAGCTACACAAACACTATGCACCATAGCCAAAGTATGGTCTTTGTTAAGGTAGTGAAGACGAATCTAAAAAAATGAGAACAATCAACAAAAACAACACGCAACAAACGAGATAATGGGAAATATGTAACAATAGATGGAAGAAGAAGAATACCTTAACGTATTAAGCACAAGATTCACGGCTAATGGTGAATACGAAGAGAAAAAATGGGTTCTAGGGTTTCGCTGTGAAGGCAACGATGCTACTGTCAATAAGTGAAAGTTAATTCGCTTATATATGGGTAAACTATTTCACAACGGATAACAATACCAACCGTATAGATAAGTATTTATTTGTTATAAATATATCACTATGGTTAACCAGAAGAACCGTAGTGATATCCCTTTTATTTGTGACTTTTAAAATAAATAAAAAAGAAAAGGTGCGCCTTAACGTTAAAGGAATAAAATATTTTATGGCGCTGAGGTTCGAACCGATGAAAGTTTGATTATATCACAACGGTTGGTTCTGTAACTGCTGTTATATACAAATAATTTTTAATCAAAAAACAAAATAAATATGGTAGCGCCTTAGTTAAGATATGTCACCACGGTGTAGGGAAAAACCGTGGTGACCATGGCGTTGTTGAATGCGTGTTTTGTAGTAGTGATCCCTCAAGAACAAGACAATATTGAGTTTCTTCCTCAATCACCACCTATAGTTCAAACTCAACAACCTCAAGAGCCACCATTAAGAAGATCCACTAGAGAAAGGAAGAGTGCAATTTCAGATGATTATGTTGCATTTCTTCAGGAACGTGAGGATGACATTGGTTTGACTGAGGAAGATCCTATCAACTTTAGTCAAGCTATGCAGAGTCCAAACTCTCTTAAGTGGGTTGATGCCATGAAGGATGAGATAAAGTCGATGACTGACAATGATGCTTGGGATCTCGTTAAATTACCTGAAGGAATGAAACCCATTGGTTATAAATGAATATTTAAAATCAAAAGGGATTCAAAGGGTAACATTGAGAGATATAAAGATCCTCTTGTCGCAAAAGGCTTTACTCAAAAGGAAGGAATTGATTATAAAGAGACTTTCTCTCCAGTTTCTTCGAAGGACTCTCTTAGGATCATGATGGTATTGGTAGCTCATTTTGTTTTAGAGTTGCATCAGATGGATGTAAAGACTGCATTTCTAAATGGAAACATTGAAGAGATAATATATATGGTGCAACTAGAAAACTTTGTGTCAGGAGACCCAAAGTCTATGGTTTGCAAACTCAAGAAATCCATATATGGCCTTAAACAGGCTTCCCGTCAATGGTACTACAAATTTCATCAAGTAATATCCTCATTTGGTTTTGAGGCTAATCTGGTTGATAACTATGTATACCAAAAGTTCAGCGGGAGTAAATTCATTTTCTTGATACTATATGTAGATGATATCCTTTTGACAAGCAATAATATATGCTTATTACACGAAACCAAGAGATTTCTCTAAATTTGAGATGAAAGATCTTGGGGATGCCTCCTTTGTCTTAGGAATTCAAATACTTAGAGACCATTCTCGAAGTATTTTAGGATTGTCACAAAGGAGCTATATTGATACAGTTCTAGATAGATTCTCCATGAAAGATAGTAAACCAAGAGACACACTTGTTGCTAAAGGAGACAAGTTCTTTCTCAAACAGTGCTCCACTACGGATCTTGAAAAGGAAGAGATGCATAAAATTCCATATGCTTCGTATGTGGGAAGTCTTATATATGCTCAAGTTTGCACCTGTCCCGACTTATCATTCATTGTAGGAGTTCTTGGCAGACATCTTAGCAACCTTGGTATGTAGCACTGGATAACAGTAAAGCGTGTAATGCGCTACCTGAAGAGAACAAGAGACTTCGTGCTCACTTATCAAAATTCAGATAACTTGGAGATCATTGGGTACTCTGACTCATATATTTCCGGATGCCCAGATAGCAGACGTTCCACATCTGGTTACATCTTTCTCTTGGCTGGAGGAGCCGTCTCCTGGAAGTATTCCAAATAGACTTTAAAGGCTCCCTCCACCAAGGCAGCAGAGTTTATGACTTGCTTTAAGGCATCAAATCATGCAATTTGGCTGCATAACTTTGTTACAAGACTACACATTGTTGGGAGCATTGAAAGGCCATTGAAGGTTTATTGTGACGATAATGCAGTTGTGCTCTACTCTAACAACAATATGAGTTCTAGAAAATCAAAATTTATTGATATCAAGTATCTTGTTGTGAAAGAAAGAGTTCCGGAGAAACAAATTTTGATAGAACATATATGAACAAACTTAATACTAGCTGATATATTAACCAAAGGTTTAACACCTAAGGCTTTTCATGGGCATGTTGCTCATATGAGTCTTGGATTTGAGATTGCCTTAGATTAGTGGGAGTTTTTTTCTTAATTTTTCTATGTTCTATGTTTTGGTTTTATTTTGGTACAAACTTTATGTTATGTTTAATTTTCTGCAGAAATAAAACTTATGAGGTATTATTGTTATAACAATATCAAGTTTTTTTTTGTGTGCAAATATTGTAATTTTGAATTGCACCTAAGGAACTTCAGTTTGATTTCACTAAAGACTCCAGTAGGACCAGTTGGAAATATGCATGATTTAGAGATCACATTGCATGAAATTTTCATGTCACTCACCCATATCGATCTATGTCATCAAGTACGTTGATGTGGTGGTCGTCGGGGTTTTGTCACGTTATACGTTAGTGCCAACAACCTCGGTGATCCCATTATTGATGTATGAGGTAGACCGGATTATAAAGTTGAAATCTAAAGAAAAATAGAATTTGGATACGCGCCTAAAGAATTATGATATAATCATTAAGATATATTAGCCAAGTGTGAGATTGTTGAAATATTTTAATAATATAGTAATATATTAATATTCTAATAACTATGTGGCCAAATATATTTATTAATTATGTTAGCTATTTTATCAAATAAAGTGTCTTAAATAATTATGTGATCAAATAATGTTAAAAGGCTATTTAGATTTTATTTGGGAATTATTTAATTAATTAATTAATTAAATAATTGGGTATAGACTCAAATATGAGTGGATGTCAGGATGATCCATTTGGGAATAATGGAAACCCTAATTGGCCATCACACTATATATAGGCTATGGTCCCCAATATACCGTACACAAGCAAATTATCTCTTCTCCCCATCTGAAGAGAATTCGAGGCATAAGGAGTACCGGTTGAGTAAGAACAAAAAAAGCCATCAACTCCTGGATTTAGGATTACCGTCAAAAGGGATTTTTTTCTCAATGGATCCCGGTATTCCTAAAATCAATTTCTCGATCCTATAATTTTATACATGTTTGTATGACTATTTTTGATTCGTTGCATAAAGTTTATGTCATAGTATGTTAAGCATGTATATTGAATTGATTTAATTCTAACATCCGGTACCTTTGAAATTAGTTGAGTACCATACTCTTAACCAATCAAACACTGTGATTCAATGCCACATCTTTATTATTCTATTTTCTTTTTAAATATATTTTTTTGATAATTTGTACTAAAGGTAACAGTACCCAACATAGATTTATGCACTGCTTTAAAACCCAGACTGTTATGACCGGTGGAACATGTTAGACCATGAACCAAGGGGTAGAGCAGTCCAGAAAGATCATAAGATTATTGTTGCAATTGATTAGATGAAAATCGGTTTGACTCGGTCGGTTCTTTAGTCAGACCAGTGAATCGGTGAATTTCTTGATCAAGACAGGTTGATCTTTTTACATTTATTTATTTTAACTTAATTATAATTTTGATCCTCCAATTTTTATTTTTCTTAAATTTTGATGTCCTTGTTTTAAAATTCGATCTTATTAATATATTTTTTTAAAATCAATGTTTAATTTATTATAATAATGTTACAAAAGAAAAATGAAATTATATTTATAAATTAACAAAAGCTTTAAAAAAAATTAGAAAAATGAAATTATATTTTCACATTATTTTCAGTATAAATTTTATTATTTGTAAAAAAATTATGTTACATAAGAAAGTTGAAATTAAATTTTTATATTATTTTAAATATAAATTTCATTATTATTTTGAAGTAAAAGTCACATAATTTTTATAAATTTTTTTATTCATAAATTTTTGTTTTTAATTATTTATATAAAGCATAAATTTATTTATGTTCTATATTAATTTATTAGTTTATGATAGGATTATATCATACCATTATTTTTTCAATTTTTGTTAACTTATAAACATCAATGAAGTTATGTTTGAAAGTTGAAATTTTACTTAAAATTGTTATTTAATTTATTTGGATAAATAAATTCATAGAATTTTTTTCATAAATTTTATAGTTATGAAATTTATGTCAAAAAATTTATTTCATGAATAAATTTTTTTAATTTATATAAACTGAATTAAAAATTATACGGTCCAACAAATAACCCATTGGTCCAACCATTGACCTAATAATCCAATAACTTGACCGAATCAATGACCAATCTGAATTTTAAAATACTACATTTATGCATGGATATCAAAGAATTTATCTAAAAAATTATATTTTTAATCACGCACCTTATAAAAATTATTTCATGAAAAATATAATCCAAATTTAATGAAGGGTAATTTAGGAACAATGATATTAAATATAGTCAAAGAAGTTTCTAAAGGTCATACAAAGCCTAAAATATATCTTGATTGATTAAATTGTGCTTAAATAAAATTTTATAAATTTTTTATCACTTAAAATATATTAGTGGTTAGCATTTTCGTATATTTTAAATCACTAAATATAACTCCTTTTTTTATATTTAAGATTGCAAAAATAATTTTGGTCTTAAATTAGTCTATCATTCTTAAAGAAACATAGTGATGACCTATAAGTGGGACTATGTAAGAATTTACTTCTTCTAACATTCTCTATTTTAGATCACACCCCCTTAATTTTCTATTTAAAAACTCCTTTATTCTCTCACATCTTTTTCATTAAGGATCTAGTTTTAACTATTCTCTTGTACGTATAGAAATAATTTATTATCTAAAAGCATTAAGTGAAATGATAAAAGATATATTTTAATTTAATCAAAGATGTTGGGTTCGAGTCTAACTATAAATACGTATAATGTTAATTTTTTTTTTTTTTTTGCCGTCTATACTTTCCCATCTTGAGAAATTAAATTTTGTAGTTGTATGTAGATGATATTTAATTTCTAAAAAAAATGGATAGTTCATTTTCTAAATGTAGGTAATTTTAAATTTCATTACTAATTTGAAGGTATCATTAACATTAACAAAAAGGGAATTTTTTAATGCATCTTAAATACTCCTTAGTTACTACACAAAATTATTTTGAAGATGCATTTTCGAACGCACATTTTTCTGAATAAACATTGAAATATTTCAGAGATGCATTTCCGAAACAATTTAAAATATTCATTGCATCTCACTCAGAAGGCATTTACATTTAAATTGTATCAGAGATGTATCTCACTGAATATTCAGGAGATACATCTACAAAATGTATCAGAACAAGTATTTCATATTATAAGTTATTTATCTGTGTTCAGATGAAGTATACCACACAAACGAAAAAAAATAGATGTACATAATTTTAGATGGACCAATAATACTGTACAAAAATAAAATACCAATAAATGTTAAAATACAATCGAGATCAATAAAGTAGTAAAACCGTCAAAATAAAGTACAAATCATATTACTACAACTATATACTAAGAGACTACTATGAATGTCTGACAACCTTTCCTCTACCTCCTCTGCCTCATCTACCTCCCCGACCATCAATCCCCCATGTCCTCTGGCGATGTATCCAATACAACAATGTCCCATGTGTCTCCGTCATGATGGCATCTAGGACTCTTCTGACATCAGACCCATCAGGGAAGATACCTGACTGAGTGTCTGCATGCGCAATCTCCACTATGCGACGACACCTAGGAAAGACATCATCAGTATGATCTAGCTGAGCCTGCTCCTCCTCTAGTATCTCCTGATGAGCTGGTCTAGGCGGATCTCCAAAAGCAGCATGCACCATGTATGGATGTGACACCATGAAGAACCATATGATATACCCTTCGACGTAGCTCCAATCGCTCTCAACTATGGTAGTTCGTGCCTCCTCTGGTACTAGATGAATCTCATAATCATCAAACATATCATCTATCTATCTACGTGTCAGGGCAGGAGGAACAGATATAGCAGGTTGTCTGGAAATGGTCCAAGTGTAGTCGAACTGCCGCATGACGCGCTCCGGCAGTTGAGGAACAGTGAGACGCGATCCGCAGGCCAACCATCCAGAGTATAACACTACGTCAGTTGGTGAATCCTGTCTCCTACAGGAAGAAGAAGATGGAGTGGCCTGAGGAGAAGCGCGAGCCCTAGAAGTAGACGACTCTGTCTGACCAGAGGGACTTGGAGCCTCCGGAACCTGCTGACTCTTCTCCCGCCGAACATATACATGCTGAGAAACCCTGTCATGCCACAGTCTATCATGTCTTTCAGTCATTATGCCTGTAAATTAAAAAAGAATACCGCAGAAAATTTCGGAGATGCATCTCCGGAATCACCATTAAACTAAGACGAAAAATTCTAGAGATCCATCTCCGGAATTTCCTGCATAAAATTAAACGCTGAACAATTCCTGAGATGCATCTCCGGAATTTTCTGCAACTCAGAAGTTACGTCAATTGTGTAATGTACCACATACAAGCTCAACAAAATTTGTTCTGATCACCATTTTCAGCCAACAAAGAAAAAACATACTATGTCTAAACTATCTTAGATGCGATTTTTATTCATTTCTAACTCTAATAATTGATTTCTACTCATTTACACCAAAACTCAAACATTTATCGAAAACTCAAAAAACTTACTTGAAATTGATGTTTTTGATGAAGTTGGATGATGTTACAAATAAAGATTGATGTTCTCTTAAGTTCCCTTGAGCCTTGTTTGATGAAATTTGTCTTGGTGTAGAGAAGTATTTTGAAGAGGTTGAGTTGAGTTTTGAGAAAATTGTGGAATGAGGAAGGAGAATAGTCTGACGCGACTTATGCTCCAAAATATTTCGGAGATGTATCTCCAGAATATTTTAACATTAACTTACATTTAGGTGCGTCCGGAGATGCATCTCTGAAAACAGACACCATCTGTGAAAATTCGCGTGGTGTAGTTGAAACATCTACGGCGCATTAAAAAATTCTCTAACAAAAACTTTCGTTGGTACCTATTTTCAATAATTTTAAAATTTTATTAAATAATTATATATAAAATATGAATCTTGCTAACGAGTATCCCCGGGCATTCTTTAAGAACTCCATATTAAAAAATTATTTTTTAAAAAAGTCAAATAATTCAATTTTCAATGTACCGATTACACAAACTTTTATAAATATTTATTATTTAAGGTTCTTAAAGAGTGTCCCCAGGACACTACTACCTCTGTCCCAAATTATAAGTCACTTTGTAAAAAGGTCGCAAATTATAAGTCACTTTAGAATCTCAATACAACATTAATGATTTTTTCTTAAAATACCTTCTATCATTTATTACTATGTTTTCTTTCTATTATTTTAATTTCGCTTTTCAATGTAATTAATGTACGACATTTTTGTAAAGTTATAGATCATTTCACTTTTCCATACAACAATTATTACATTTTTTAATTTGTGCGAAATACCCAAAACGTCTTATAATTTGAGACGGAAAGAGTATTTAGCATTTCCCCTAAAATATATAATTATAAGCTATATGTATTGTACGTATCACACAAAATATTTTTTTCTCCTCCATTTCAACCACTCAATTAAAACTTAACGATTTACACCAACTTCTATATCTTATATTATATACCATTGGTCCAAAATATTTAAATCACTAAACTTGTAGTATGATACAATCTCTAATTTTCATCTATATTATAAAAATGTTTCGCTTTTTGATAAAATTACATTTCATATCGTATTAAATTATAATTTTACAATGATTTTATCAATTTTTTCCTTCAAAATTTTCAAAGTTAAAATTTCAACTCCTATCATTATTAATTCATTTTTCATTTTCATTTTTAATTTTCTATCAACCTTCTCCACTCCTAATATTAAATAAATCTCTAAAAAAAATATAATTAGAATAATATTAGGTAGTTACCTAAGTAAACATATTATAGGAAATGGAGATCGTGTTTTAAATTGTCAAAAGAATATGCACCTTCAATGTAAAAAAAATTTATATGATCATCCAATAATAAATTATTAATTTATCAAATTATCCAAGTCTTTGTAAATTATCAGTATGATGTAGTGAAATATACGTTATTCATTAAATGACAATGTAAAATAATTTTACATGAATAGAGCATCTCTTATTTGCGCATATATTTATTATTCAAATTTCATATTACCAATATTTTAATAATGAATATACATTTGTTTTCATAGCTTAAGTGGATCAAAAGATACGAGGATTGCAATTCTTCACATTTTCATAATACATGTTATTGATCTAAACCATATTTAATTTTTTAATTTTACATTAGTGTGGTTTAGTATTATGCTTTTATTGTAGCTTTGTATTCTTTTTCTTTCTCATTGAATTATTTTCTTTATTTTTTCCTATTATGTAATTTGAATAATTAGAGCAAACAAAACAATGTGATTTAATACATATTACTTTCTTCTTTCATTTTGAAGGTCAATTATAGTTTTAAGTTTGTGATTTAATATATATTGTCTTCTTTCATTTCAACGAGGTTTCAAGTTTGAGATCTTAACCAACATTTTGTTAGTAAAGATCATTGTTTGTATTATTTACCATAATATCACATATTAAATTTGTAGCATTACAACAAATTCTCCTACTTTAAAATTGGTTGTTATAATGTATAATATTCATTTTCCAACTATATTGATCCAACTTTTCGTTATTAAATTTTCCCAGTTGATTTAATTAATTAATTAATTAATTAAATATTTTGATAAAATTTTTAATCCATTACTTCATTTCTTTGCTAACCTAACAAATTCTATTACTTCAATTTTTCCGATTAATTAAATTAATTAATTAATTTGTTAATCTAAAAAGACAACACATTCCCACGATAAATTTAATTAACCAATGCATTCATTGATTGTTTTAGATCTATCAAACTCTCAATTTCAATAAAGCATATAGTCTCCGTCTATAAATGCAATACATTCTTGAGTTTTCTGGGAATTTCATATTCCTAGGTTGGTTTGAAGTTTTAACAAATTATTCCTAGGTGTTTTTTATTCTTTGAAATATAACTTACTCTTAGAATTATAAAAATTTATTCTGTCAAAAGGCGGGAAAACTACATTCTTAAGCGAATAAAAAGTAATTAATTATAACTTTTCAATTGTTGAAAATTATGGACAATCAATATTCATGAGAGTATTTCAATACGATAAGAAGTATGAAATTGAGTTAAAGACAATAAATACATTCGAAATATGCAACCCTTTATGAAGTGGTGTATAATGTAACCATAGGTGAAACACTGGAACACTTGATAAAAATGTTGATATAGGTGAAACAATGCAACGTTTGAAAAGTACTGTTGTAGGCGAAACATTGCAATATTTAACAAAAGTGTTGCTGAAAGTGTGTGTTTCATCAAGGGTCGCAACCTTATGAAACAACACTAGTTTGACATATGAATAGAGCATTCTGGATTCAGAAAAAAAAAACATTAAAAAATCGTACATCCTCTTCCTATAATTTCAAACACTCTTTCCTACATTCGGATGTTCACTAGTCTTATGCAGATTTAATTAGAAGGATGAATTATCCTGAGTATTATTGCTTTCCAACTCTAAGATTATAAGAGTGTTTGAAAAACTTTTAAGGAAAGTGACATCATTCACGATTCTAGCCTCGTTCCAATTAATTTAAATTAATTTTTCTAACAATCATAAAAGTATTTCAAATAATGGCAACTGAGACTTATGTTTCAAGCATCAAAGTGATGAATTAAGATAGGATATTCATCCTCCTGATTGTAATGAAGATCTTATATTTGTGATTAATATTAAAGGTTGTTATTTTAAAAAAATTTATGCCAATTCTCTATGATGGTGAAAGGTACACAATTAATTCATATAATATTTTAAAATTTAATTTATGATTTCCTGTGATTAATTTGTGGATGCAATGAGAAATAAACATCCATGTTTATTTATTCATAATCATGGTAAGAGGTACATGTTTAACATGTGATATTAAGATTATTCTTTTATGCAAATAATTTTTGTTGGTTATTAGTTATTTTCTATGTAAGTTGATATTGATATTAATATATTGAGATGTTGTTAATATGTTTAATGCATTAAAAATAAGATAAATATAAGTGGACGATAAATAGATCATATATTTATGAGAAATCAATTTGCATGTACCATTAAAAATAAATTAACCCTTGAGTTTAATTGTCATTTTGACATTTGTTTGTGTCTCATTCTAAAAGAAAATTATAAAAAACTACTATGAATGTGAATTTATGGTTCATGTATTGAAAACATAAAATTGTATAAAAATAAGACAAATTCTTAGGTAACCATGATAAATAGGTGAATATCGGTACCTTTAATGAAAATTGAATTAAAATGATAATTTATTTTTAAACAAAAAATACATATAAAATGACATAGCATTGAATGCAATTATTTCATTGGATAGGGATACCGGTACCCAATTAAATCTTAGGGTACCAGAGTGTTCACCTAAAAATAATAATAATTTGAAAGACATGTTTCAATTGAATAACTAATTAAATTTAAAATTATTTATCTCATCTTATTTGTGCATGCTAATATGAAAAAGTTGCTTCTTGATCATCTTGATATTAAAAGTAATTTATACATTTTATTAATTATTAAAAGTTGACAAATATTTATAAAAAAAACTATAGAAAATATGAATGATTTTGGTTCATTGTTTATTTTCTAATGTGATTCTTATATGAATATAAGATAGAACATTGTTAAACACGAAGTTAAGAAATATAATTCATTATGCATATGTTAGTTATGTAATAAATATTTATTTTAATAGAATATAAATAAATGAGTGTTAGTTAATATGATATATATGACTTTTATGTTTAAATCTCCTTATACAATAAAAGTTATGATCATGGTTGTCGATTGCTATAAATACTTAATGCATTGAATATATTTTAGATATATTCAAGTAAAAGTGTAACTTTAAGGTAAAATGATTATTATTAAATATTTTATTGACAATGGAAGAATGACAAAAAATTTGTTGTGACAAAGTTCTTATGTCATATAATGAATATAATTTTTTTGAAGAAAACACTTGATATTTCTCCATATGAGGTATGGAAAGGCAGAGCGCAAAATATTAGTTATTTTAGAGTGTGTGAGTATGTAGCTTATTATAAGAACATGGATCATAAAAGAAACAAGTTGGGTTACCTTGGGATCAAATATGTTTTTGTAGGCTATACACCTAACATTAAAGCATATAGACTTTTGAATTTGGAGTCTAATGTAATTATTGAATCCTATATGTGGAATTTTGATAACCATACCACAGAGGATAACGAATTTGATATTTCCACAAATTACGAACCTCGTGAGGAAGGTTCTCCACATATTGTTGATTATTTTGACACATATTCACTAGTAACAAGCACAACGAAATTAGAGTTTTGTTTGCATTAGCTTCCTTGCATAATCTTATAGTTCATAAAATGGATGTCAAAACAATAGATATCTCGATGAGGAGATTTACATGGAGCAATAAGAAGGTTATGTGCTTCTTGGTAATGAACAAAAGTGTGCAAGTTTGACAAATCCTTGTATGGATTAAAACAAGCACTGAAACAATGACATCAAAATTTTTACTCTATCATTGTAAGATTTACCAATTAAGGGGAGACACATAAATTAGGGGGAGCTTTTTCAATCATTATCAAACAAGAATTCAAAGAGTTTGTCATCGTCAAAAGGGGGAGATTGTGAAGAATACATCTAATATCTAGTTCAGTTTTGATGAAGACAAAGATTATCAAAGAACAAAATGTTCAAAAGTGTCATGCACATCAATAATGAAGTTGATCAAGAAGGTTTAGCATAAAAATTAAAGCGAAGACTTGAGACAAGTCAACAAAAATAAAGTGCGCATTGCAATTTATACTATACTACTTTAAGTTGCTTATAATTTTGTCTCTCACTTCATCTAAAAACTTTCTTGCATCATCATGCATGATTATCTAAAAACCTTCTTCATCTAATTCATGTTACAAGTATTTGTACACAAAGTTGTGTGAGAACATTGTGATATTCCTTTGTCTCTATGTTGATTACATGTTGATCATCAGCAATGAAATGAATGGAATTTTAGAAACAAAGAGGGTTCTAACTTCCACATTCAAGATGAATGATCTTGGACTAGTTGACACACTTTTGGGGATCAAAGTAAAGTGAAATAGTGAGGGTTATGAACTTAGTAAAACACATTATATGTTGAGAGAGTACTTGACAAGTTCAAACACTTACATTTCAAGAAAGAGAGTACTCTATTTGATCCTAGTGTCAAACTTCAAAAGAATGATGAAAAAGTTGTGGCTCAATTGAAATATGCAAGTGCGTGCAATGTACTAGACCCGACATAACATTTACAATTAGTAAAATGAGTAGATTTTACTGGCAATCCAAATGGTGGGCATTAGAAGGCCATCATTAGGATTTTCAACTATCTTATGAAAACCAAAAATCTTGGTCTCCATAATGGTAGATTTCCTTCCTGCCATATTAGAAGGATATACCGATGCGAGTTGGATATTAAGTGTTGAATATCATAAATATGCATTTAGGTGGATATTTACACTAGCCGGGGGTGCAATTTCTTGGAAGAGAAAGAAACAAATGTGGATCACTCTCTCAACCATAGAATTAGAGTTTGAGGCTTTTACTTCCGCTGGTGAAGAAGATGAATGATTGAGGGACCTTCTGCTGGAAGTTCCATTTTCTAAAGATAATGTTTCAAAGGTGTTGATACATTGCGGTAGTCAAGCCACTTTATCTATAGTATACAAAAAGTGTATAACAGAAAGTCTAGGCAAGTAGAACCTAAACATTATTTCATGAGAAAATTGATTAAGGATGTAATCATTTCATTCACATATATACGATCGAGCTATAATTTGCGTGATCCATTTACTAAGCAACTGGCCAGAGACTTAGTAAAGACAACCTCGAGAGATATGGGGTTGAAACTCCTTGAATAAGAGTTCCAACATCGGTTATGTTAACATAATATTAACCTCAAGATTCAATGGGTAACAACAAATCGTTGATTTAGATGTTTGCCGAACACTTGATGATAATGTTGACTAGTTTAAATTGAGGGTTGATTTTTTCTAAACTCTTAATGAAGTTCAATATCGAGAATAAGTATCTCATGGAAAAGAATACAATATGAACTTCACCTATGTGAATTTCGAGATGGTGTCGTCTCAAAGTGAGAGTTGGAGTTTCTTTCACTAAAAATTCATGAAACAGGAAAGAACATGGCCATAAATAAGTGTTAGGCGAGATATGTAGGGGAAGAACCCTTAAAGAATGTGTGTAAGGTAACGTCGGTCTAATCATCTGGATTAATGGTTTAAAAGCATTTTTACCTAACATTCCAATTCAACTTTGAGTTGTCCTCACTAAGGTTAAATTTTAAATCGAATAATACCTAACTATATTAACATTCTTTATACCTCCTTTTCTGAAATTAGACTTGTCATTATTAGAACAAGTGGGGGATTATTGGAAATTATGGACAATCAATGCCCATAGGAGTGTTCTAATATGACAAGAAGTGTGAAATTGAGTTAAAGACAATAAATGTATTCAGAATATGCAACATTTCATGAAGTGGTGCATAATGTAACCATAGGATAAACAATGCAACATTTGAAAAGTGCTTATGTAGACGAAACATTGCAACATTTAGCAAAAGTGTTGCTGAAAGTGTGTGTTTAATCAAGGGTTGCAACCTTATGAAACAACACAAGTTTGACCTAAAAATGTAGTGTTCCGGATTTAGAAAAAAACACATTAAAAAATCGTGCATCCTCTTTACATAATTCCAGACACTCTTCCCTACATTCGAATCTTCACCAGTCTTGTGCAAAAAATGAGAGAGAGAGAGAGAGAGAGAGAGAGAGAGAGAGAATAAGGTAACAAAATTTTCTTCATTTCTCAATTTCTCAAATCTGTTATATTTATAACTAACTTTAGGTTTATATACACTAAACCCAAATGAAACTCAAATGAAAATGCAAACTAAAATGAAAACCAAATGAATCTGAAACTATACAAATTGAATTTGAATTACATTGAACACCATCCCTTAATTCATATTCAATAATAAAATTCAACAACACCAATTCTATTCCTCAAATTAATGAAGTGTTCAGTTTTGATTGCCTTGGTCAGCACATCTGCAAGTTAATTCTGGGTGTTGCAGTGAACAACCTCAAGCACTCCATTCTGAACTTTATTGCACATATATGATACTTAGTATCAATGTACTTGCCTCTTCCATGCAACACTAGATTCTTGACAAGACTTATGGATGATTTGTTGTCTATCATCAACCTGATTAGTTTTCCCACCTTGAACTTCAGTTCCTGCAACAAATTCATAAGCCAAACAACCTGGTATGCTGACAAAGCACCAGCTTTGTACTCTGCCTCAAAGGTTGACAGTGAAACCGCTGGTTGTTTCTTGGAGCAACATGAAATAGGAGCTCTTAGATACATAAACATATATCATGTAGTGTTTCTTTTATCTACTCTGTCCCTGCACCAGTCTGAGTATAAATAGCATATCCGCTCAGCATCATCTGACACTCTAGATGGAAACAAAATACCATGTCTCAGAGTCTCTTTTACATACCTTAGTATCCTGACTGCAACTTGGTAATGTAACCACTTTAGCTTACTCATAAACCTACTTACCATTCTAACTGCATAACATATGTTAGACTTTGTGTTACACAAATATCTCATAGATCCAACCATATGTTTGAAGGTTGTAGCATCTACATCCTCACCATTAACATCATAATCCAGCTTATGGTTTGTCTCAGAAGGTGTGACTGATGACTTACAATTCATCAACTCAAATCTCTTCAACAACTCAGGCTCATACCTCAATTGGTGCACAATGATTCCCTTTTCAGAGTGTAGAATCTCTATCCCTTGAAAATATACAATGTTTCCATGGCCACTCATATCAAATTCATTCATCAACAACTTTTTAAACTTGTTAATCTTAAAAGTACAACTTCCTGTCATTAGTATGCCATATATATAAAGATACACAAGAATCACATTGCCTTTAGAGGTATGCTGCACATACACACCATACTCAATTTCACATTTTTTTGAATCCATGATGCTTGAAAAATGAATCAATTTCAAGATTCCAAACCCTTGGAGCTTTTTTCCGGCCTGTACAAGGCTTTATGCAACTTGTACACCATCCCTTCTTTATTCTCTATCACAAATCCAAGAGGTTGCAACACATAAACTTCTTCTTGAAATGACCCATTTAGAAAAGATAATTTTACATATAATGTATCATAGGTAAATTCCTATTTGCAGATATAGGGATAACTAATCTTATGGTTTCATGTCTAGCTATAGGTGCAAACACTTCAAAGTAGTCTAAACCAGACTTTTGTAGGAATGCTCTAGCTACTAGCCTTGCTTTATGCTTGGCAACTGAACCATCTGGCTTCAGGTTTATCTTGAAAACCCATCTCATACTGATGGCTTTCTTGTTCTATGGTAGAACAATCAATTCCCATGTCTTGTTACTTTCGATTACCTCAAGTTCTTCCTTCATATTGTTCACCCACACTTTCTTCTTGAGTGCCTCATTAATGCTGACAGGTTCAGAGTTCTCCATCATGGCACACTGTATGACTTCCCCTTCAAATCCAATCTTAGTATCATGCAGCAACTCAAAGTATGCAAGTCTCCTTGGTATATGTCGAATTCTATGTGACCTCTAAAACTATGCAAGTTCACCATTAGAGGCAGGGCCACCTTTAGAAGGTCCACCTTCAGAGGCTGGATTACCTTTAGAGTCAGACTCTCCTTCAGAGTCAGAATCTCGTTGAGAGTAAGACTCACCTTCAGAGTCAAAGTCATCTTTAAAGTCAGACTCAGCTTCAGAGTCAAAGTCATCTTTAGAGTCAGACTCACATTCAGAGTCAGACTCACCTTCACCATCCGTTCTGATGATCTTCAACCTTTGTCCACTTTGATTTTCAGCCTTCACTTTAAACTTCTTAAACTCATAAAACACCTCATATTTAAACTTTATGAGTGCTACCCATGGCATTCTTGTGAACTCGCCCACAAATGATACAAAATACTTGTTTCCTCCAAGTGAAGGTACCTCAAATGGACGACATACATCCGAATGCACCACACCCAAATCATAGGTTGCTCTTGGAGGAATTTTTTATGAGAATGCCAATTTTGGTTGTAATATTCACTTTGAATATCCTATTTCTTCCAAGTTCAGAATGTATAATCAACTTTTGATTACAATCATACAAATTCAAGGGATTCTACTTCATGGTTACTGAAAAGCCTTTTTCAAGCAGCTGACATACACTCATAAGATTTCTATTCAATTTCACTCTAACAATTCCCATTCCTTTAACATTCAGATGCTTATCATTAGCACATATGATCTAGTTAAAATCAACCAACCATTTCTTGTTTAAAGTTTGGTGATTTGAGCAGCCAGTGTCCATATACCACCAGTCTACCATTGTTTCATCGGCATTCTCAAATGCCATCAATAGCACAGGTTCATCTTCAGAATCTTCTCTGGCTATGTTAGCTTCTTCATCCTTGCTAACCTTGTTTAACCAGCAATTAACAACAAAATGCCCAAACTTGTTGCAATTCTAGTTCTGAACCTTTCTCTTATCATACTTCTCCTTTCCATTCTAAACATTTTTATGTTTCTTCTCATCTAGACTGGAGAGTTCTGACTTTTAAGCACCACCTCCATTATTTTCCTTGTTCTCTAGCCATCCCTGCTTCTGGTTCTTCTTGACAAAAGAAGCTTTCAGAGCCTATTTTGTTTTTCTTTCAGAGTTTCTTTCAGTTAGACACAATTCTTGTGCCTCTAAACTACTATGTAGCTCTTCAATTATCATGGTGCTATTTTCTTTCGAATGTTTTATTTATACAACTATGTGATCAAACTGAAGAGTAAGTGATCTTATTACCTTTTTCATTGATTACTTGTTCAACGAGGGTTTCTCCATAAGACACTACTACAAATAATGCTTATAATGTCGCACACGAAAGAGATGTAACCTCGCCTACCCAGTCGACGTAACGAACGGTGACATGAAAAGTTTCCACTTAACACCTTGGTTAATTAAAAGTCGAGGGGTAAAGTTATATGATCATGGATTCGAACCCCAACATCTGCATTTTTATTATTTACACAAACAGCGCCTCAAACCTCTCGATTTATTTAAAAACCGAGGGGTTAGATAGTTTAAAAAAAAATTCATTACATTGTTTACACAGAATATTAATAAATTAATTTGTTTACAAACTACATTGTTTACATAGAATATTACATTGGGTACACAGAATATTAAAGTAAAAATGTTGTTCTTTATCGTCATCGCTGTCGGTGAAGAACAAATACGGGATATCTTGGAGAAGAGAAAATGTTGGGGATACTCGTTTCATTGATCTTAAGGAAGATAAAATGTTGAATGCAATATATTCTCTATGGCTTTTGCATTCATTTGTTTCTGATATTAAACAAAGGTTAGTTAAATAAAATAAATATACAATGACATGTTTATTTAAGAATACAAACCTTAAACCCAGATAATTTCTGCACTTACAATCCATCGTTAATGGCAAAATTTAAAGTGGAGGATGTAGATAGTTTCAATCGCTTCATGACGTTTCTTTATCAATTTTAGATGTCACAAGGTCTTTATAATGGAAATATTTTAGGAACTACGCGTATCACTAATGTTAGTTTCTTGAGTGTTGATAATCTTGAAATGAAAGACAAAGATTTGTTTAAGAACACTAAGTTATCCCATCGGTTTCTATAAAAACCGAGGTGAACATGTTTTTCTTAATTACATTGTTGACACAATATATTGAATAAAAATAATACAGCAAAACCAAAATTTCAATGTAAGAATTTATCTGGTCCAAATATTGCATGCATCCAATTTCTAAAGAGTTATATGGTCCCAACATTGCATCCAACTTCTATTAAATTTTTTTCTGCACTTGCAATCCATCATAGAGAACCTTTATAAGCTTCTAAATATAACAACAACATCAACCCCATTTTGTGAGATGGATCCCAAAAGAATGATGTGATTTTTACTTATAACAAGTTTGGAACGACTACATATAAGTTAGGATTATGATAAAATCTATCTAACGAGTGCTTTTATAGTCAAATGTTACGTATCTTATACCTCGTTTATTAGGGAAACTGACAAGATATATCCTTTAGTTTACAAAAAATTATAATAAATAAAAATAGTTTCCTAATTGTTTTTCCCCTCTAAGTTTTTGAAAAACCGAGGTAACGTGTGATTTCTATTTCTAAAAAAAATCATGGCGTGCATTGGAATCATATCCACTAGAGTCACAATGATAATCCATATTCAAAAATATAACGTATCTTTTGGATTTTCAAGGCATTTTAGCTTCTCTGATTGTTTCACTTCCTATTCTCATCTTCACTTTATTTAAACTTTATTCCTTGTTTCAATGTCTCATTTCCAACTCTTCGTTTCTTCAAACCTAGTTTCAAAGTTTTTTCTTTTCTTCAAAAATGTCTTCAACAATCTTAGATGAAAATATTGTATTCGTAATCAATGATTTTTTTTTTTATTTTGATGATTTGAAAGACAAAGGTTTTGATCTAAGGAAAACTATTTGCAAACAAAAGTTTAACGGTTACTTTGACATTCTTAATGGACCCATCTACATTATTGTCATAAAAGAGTTCTGGTTAAATACCTCCGTTGGGCCATCTGGTCATAATGCCGAGTCAATCCTGTCCTATGTCAATGAATTTCTTGTCACAATTACTCATTCACTTATTGCTCAAACAATATAATGTGAAGCGAAAGGTGTTTGTGTTGAACATTATAGATTCAACAATGTCTATAAAGATTTCCTTCGCCTAATTTATGCAACCAACGATAATCTCAGAAGTCCTGCTAGTCTACGACTAATTGGAAAATTTTTGCATCAACTTCTAGCGTCAAATCTCCTTCCAAGAGAGAAAGATCTGGAAACGCTTACTTGGAATGACAAGCATCTCTTGTTATTCCTTACCAAGAACATCATAGTTAATCTTCCTCTTAACATTTTTAATTACTTAAAGGAAATGATAATCATCTCTAGGAATAAAATGACTTTCCTCATACCATATGGAAGAGTTCTTTCTAAACTTTTTACTAAGCTAGAGATAGTTAATAGTGATACTATTGAAGTCAAGTGAAGTCAGCAATTTGAATATGTGGAATAGTTATTTGTTGTCTCGTTTTTAATTATTGAAATATTTCCTTTCATATTATTACCTATTCGTTTTTATTGATAACCCAAAATTTTGAGAATTACTAATTACAAAGAAAAAATGAAAAAAAAAACTAAAAAAAAAGGAAGATTGGAAGGCACCAAGTGAGAAATCACTGTAAAAAACCTTAAATGCTGTTACTGGGATTCGAAGTGTGTTCCCTAATAGCAATGTTACCTCGGTTTTTAAAAAACACTGAGGTATTGTGTTTAATCATTTTTTCAAGAAGAGCTGGCGCTCATTTATTGCTATATTACATCGATTTTATATAAAAACGAGGGAAAAAGTTATTTAAAAAAAATCAAACTTGTCACTCCCAAGACCTATAAACTCGGTGTTTGGCATGTTCGAGGTGAAACGTTTGTCATAAAAAGTATTATTTGTAGTAGTGAGACTTCATCTCATTCGTGACCACAATCACCCTGGAGATATAATAAGAAACTTTCTCATGAATCTTTATGCTGATATTCTCATATTGCCTACGTAAGGACTGCAACTTTACTTTCTTCACTGACGAGTCACTACCATAGTATCGCATAAGTGTATCCCACGTCGCCTTCACCGTCGTTGAGTCAACATTATTATCAAACACCTTCGTATCCATACTCTGATGGATATAAAACAATGTCTTCTGATCCTTCTTCCACGTTTCACGTTGCGCATTTCCTTGCGCTTATGTAACATTTTCTACAACTCGCGTGTAAACATCATTGACGAGATCAAGAACATCTTAACCGCCAAACAACACACGCATCTGATTCGGCCACCGATTCTAATTCTTTTCGTCGAATACTAAAAACTTTGTATTCAAGCTATCGTTTCAGTCGTTCATCTTCGTTCTTATGCAAATCATTCAGTTCTCACTAACATTCGTGTTTCCCAATCCTTGAGAATCAATATCTTTGATTCTCTTCGATTTTGATATTCAATTCAATGTGAATTAGAAAAACGAAATCAATCACACACCTTACACTCATGTTTCTCTGTGAATCAAAACTGGAGCTCTGGATACCTTTTGTTGGAGTTAACAACTAAACGCCATTGTTGCACAAGAAGAAGATGATGCTAATGAAAGAATTGCAAAGAGAGAGAGAGAGCATAATTTTCTTTATTTGAAACAAAACAACTTTAATTTGAATTATATTTAACACATGAATTTGAATTATATTTAACACATATGATGCCGCTTCATGACACCTCTTAGCAAGTATATCTCTTTCATAGTCTATAAATATAAGTGATATAACTCATACACATGTCTTAAATTTTAGATAAATATATTGTCACTTATATATATATATATATATATATATATATATATATATATATATATATATATATATATATATATATATATATATATATGTGTGTGTGTGTGTGTGTGTGTGTGTGTGTGTGTGTGTGTGTGTGTGTATGTGTGTGTGCGTGTGTGTGTGTGTGTGTGTGAGAGAGAGATATTGGATCGAACTCTAGTTTTAGCATGCCGTCGAAGTCCGCTCACATGTTGTTGTCGAAGACCTACATGATGTAGTCGAATTGTGTTCTAGTATGTAGGAGATCGAATTGGGCCTTATGTTATGGATCTAATTGTTTAAGTTTGCTTGTACTCTAATTTAGCTTGTAATGGGTAATTGTTAAAAATCCAATTAGTTTAGTATGTTAGGTTTATTATAAATAGCATGCTAGTCTCTCTTCCTAAGTGTGACAAAACCTTTTAAGGTTGAGAGAGGTTAATTGTTGGTATTCACTTGTAATCTTTGAACCCTATTGAGAAAGTGAATAGTAAAACAGATTTAACCAATTCTCTATTCTTCTTCCTCTTTTCTTTTCCTTTGTGAACCCTAATAGGGTTTTAGTTGTTTTTCCTTGTTAACCCTAACCCTTGCGTGTTTCTTACCCATAAAGAAACCGTTAATATTTTGTTTCAAGGTATCGTTTTTCATAACAAATTGGTGCGGTGAGCGTGGAAAAGATGCCTTCAACTAAGTATGAGATTGAAAAGTTCACCAGAGTGAACGATTTCGGCCTGTGGCACTTGAAGATGAAAGCCCTACTAGTTCAGCAGGGTTGTTTGGAAGCGTTGAAGGGAGAGGAAGCCATGGATGTTGCGTTAACGGTAAAAGAAAAGATGACCATGATAGAGAAAACCCACAACGCAATATTGTCGAGCCTTGGTGATAGGGTTCTTTGACAGGTATCAAAGGAGACTACGACATCGGGGTTATGGTTGAAACTTGAAAGTTTGTACATGACCAAATCTCTGGTGAATCGACTCTACCTGAAGCAAGCTTTGTATTTATTCAAGATGAGTGAAGACAAAGTTTTGGCTGAGCAGTTGGATATGTTCAACAAGCTGATTCTGGATCTTGAAAATATTGATGTAAAGATCGATGACGAAGATCAAGCACTGTTGTTGTTGTGTGCTTTGCCCAGAACACATGCTCACTTCAAAGAAACTCTCTTGTATGGAAGGGAGTCCCTGTGCTTTGAAGAAGTTCAACCAGTCTTGTATTCTAAGGACCTGAACGAACTAAAGGAGCATAAACCTTAGACGGTTGGTGAAGGTTTGGCCGTTAAGGAAAAATTCTTGCGAAAGGATGGTAAGTTCAACAAGAAGAAAGGTAAAAGTCAGCAGAAATCTTATAGTGACGAAACATCTGGTATTCGATGTTATCACTGTAAGAAGGAGGGTCACACAAGAAAGGTGTGCCCTGAACGCCTAAAAGATAATGAAGGTAAGGATAATGGCAACACATCCATTGTTCAAGATGACTTTGACTCATCTGATGTCCTTGTAGTTTCAAGCGGCACTCAAGAAAAAAGTGGATTATGGATTCAGGTTGCACTTGGCACATGACTCCAAACAGAGAATTGTTCGAGGAGCTATGTGATCAAGATGGTAGATCGATGCTGCTGGGAAACAAAAAATCTTGCAAAATTGCAGGTATTGGATCTGTGAGATTCAAGCTCCATGATGAGTCAATAAGGTTATTGACTGAAGTCAGGTATGTACATGATTTGAAGAGAAATTTAATTTCTCTTGGTGAATTCGACAGGAAGGGATATGTTTTCCAAGGAGAGAAAAGTATCCTAAGAGTCATGAAGGGGTCGAAGGAAGTCTTGAGAGGCGTGAAGAAACAAGGCTTGTATACCCTTGAGGCTGGGGTTGTAAGTGGTTCGACAAATATTGCATCCACGAAACCTGTGTCGAAGACAGAATTATGGCACATGAGATTGGGCCATGTCAACGAAAGAGACCTGGTCGAATTGGGGAAGCAGAACCTGCTAGGTGGTGACAAAGTCGAAAAGTTGAAGTTTTGTGAATCTTGTGTATTTGGTAAATCATGTAGGGCGAAGTTTAGAAAAGGTAAGAAAAGAACACATGGATCCCTGGATTACATTCATGCTGATATTTGGGGGCCTGCAAGGAATCCTTCACACTCAGGTGCAAGGTATTTTCTAGTCATTGTTGATGACTATTCCAGAAAGTTATGGGTATTCATTTAGAAGACGAAGGATGAAACTTTTGAGAATTTCAAAAGTTGGAAGGTTTTGGTCGAAACTCAAACTGGCAGAAAGGTTAAGAGGTTGAGAACCGACAATGGCCTTGAGTTTTGCAATGAAGCGTTCGACAGTTACTGTGATGATTCTGAGATTGCAAGGCATAAGACTGTAGCAGGTACTTCTTAACAAAATGGCTTAGCTGAGAGATTCAATCAAACAATCCTTGAAAGAGTTAGATGCATGTTGGTTAGTGCTGGA
Source organism: Lathyrus tuberosus (assembly GCA_022829125.1). NCBI lineage: Eukaryota > Viridiplantae > Streptophyta > Magnoliopsida > Fabales > Fabaceae > Lathyrus > Lathyrus tuberosus. Next base: position 366,776 of record JALAZF010000392.1, on the reverse strand, counting down.
TTGTAGAAGGTGTTTTGGGCGGAGGCTGTTTCGACAGTAGCTTATCTGATAAATAGATGTCCCTCGACTGCCTTGGGAATGAAGACACCTAAAGAAGTTTGGTCGGGACATCCACCTAGTCTCGACAAATTGAGAGTATTTGGCTATGTGGCCTATGCTCATATTAGGCAAGACAAGGTCGAACCTAGAGCTCTGAAATGCATGTTTATGGGATACCCTGAAGGAGTCAAAGCTTATAGGCTATGGTGCCTAGAGCCAGGTGTCATACCCCAAATTTTGACCACTAAGATTTCCCATCATTGTACAAATCATCATCACAATATGGATGAACCATCATGCCTCATCAAATGCCTCAAGGGTTGTTGAGCATTCACTACAATCAAAATTAGGGTTTTAATCCCTCTCAGAGCCTTAGACAAAGGATCAATCAAAGATTGACTTGATATTCAACTTGTCTAGCCTCTAACATATCCACAATGGATCAAAAGGACTCCCACTTCAAGGATTAAGCACAAGGCTGCTCCCTTCTAGGTGGATTAAGTCTCAAGATCGACAGTGTCACCAAATTAGGGTTTTGGGCGACCAGGGCCTCCAGATGGAAATTTTTCATCTGGGCACAAGCCAATGCTTCAAAACATAACCTAATATACTCCATGTAACCTCATGGACCCAAGCATCAAGTCAATTTTGCCACAGGGGATGCATTCTTCAAAAATCATGAATTAGGGTTTCTTGACCTAATTCACCCCTAAGTTGACTTTTGGGATAAATCATGAGCCAAGACCTCAAGACATGATTTAAGGGTCTTTAATATACCATATTGATCCATTTACAACAATGGATTAATCCAAGAAGCTTGAGCAATAAGTTTCAATTTCATATGCACCACAATTAGGGTTTCGCGAGGAAAGTCAATTGTAACTTTGACTTTTGACCAGGACATGCTCCCAAACCCTAAGACATGATTCAATATACCCTATGACGCCCATGGAACATGTCCATCAAGTTTGATTTAGGTCAAGGACATGATTTCCTGAAGAATTGCACAGTTTGGAATTCATATGATAAAAAGTCAACTGTGCACAAAAGTCAACTTTGACTTTTTGAGATTTTTCACCAAAATGGATTTTTAACCCTAAAATGATGTTAATGTATGATTTTAATCATCATTCATCAAGAAAAATCAAAGAAAGTGGGATAACTTGTAAAAGGGGTAACCATAAAAACTTAGAAAAATTTCTAAGTTATGGAAAAAGTGACACTAATGTGCCAACTTTGGAGGACCATAACTCCTAAACCACAAGGCCATTGCTCCCCATTCAAAGCTTGATTTGTAGATTACATTGCCCTCTACAAAAGATTCATACTGACCTATGTCCAAATTCCTCATGGATTTTGAGTTATGGAGTGATCAAAATCAAGAAAAGTCACTTTGTTCCAACACTTAGTGAAAATTTCATTAAGTCAGAATCTGCCTTTACTTTTTTCCAAATGTAGGGGGATTTTTCACTTGGATTCAAAAGAGATCAAAACCAAACATGTTCAAACAGTTGTTGTATCATGTAAGGGCTTTCCAAAATGACCAAGAACATTACCAAATTCAACTTGAGCCATGAGATATGACATTGGCAAGTTGCCTTGCTGAAATCTGCCAAGGCTAGGCAGATTTTTACACTTTTGGTCGATTTTCCAAAATCAGCCAAATCCAAATGCTCCTATCCACTTGGACACCTCTGAGGATTGAATCTAAAGGGGACAATCACTGGGCCAAGCCTCCAAAGTCTTTGGAAGAAAAAATAGCATATTGAACCTATAATTGCCCAAAATAGGGACAATACTCCAATTTTGGATTGGAGAATTCAATGGAAGCACCAAGGTGGCATGGACTGAGCTATTAGCAACTAAATCAATCAAGACTTATCCATGACCAAGGGACCAGCAGCCTGTGCCCTAACCTCTAGTCAATGGCTAGAGGAGACTTGGATTTTCATTTTCCAACATTGGCCAAACCTACTCAGCAGTTGCCATTCACTATTCCTTGCAAAACAAACTTGCTCTACTATAAATAGAGCTCAATTGTGATCAGTTTGAGTACACCAAAGCCATCAAATAGGTGCTTTCCTCAAAATCTCTTATTTCACTCCAATTTTGCCTTCCAAGGCAAGTCACTATCGGGTTTTGAGTTTGAGAGCTTTTCCAATCAAACCAATCACTCACACACCTCACATACATCATATAGAAGTGATCCAAACACTCACATAACATCTGGAACACTGATTTCACAAAATCACTAGCCAATTGCTCAAGTTCTTGACAGTTTGGCAGTTGAGGTACCATCTTCAGCTTCAAACCATTTCAATCCATTCCAAGCATCTAGATACACTCCATAACACCTAGGGAAGCTATCCAGATCATTGAAACCTAGCTGTAACACCTCCAACACAAAACACGATCACCAGCTGCAAGAGGTAAGCATGAGCTCTTCTAACTCTATGATCCATGCAATTTTTACTGCACAATAATTTGGCCATATGTTCATAATCATGCATGGAATGTTTCCCCTCAATTAATTGCATTGTTTGAATCGTGTATCAAAAATCCCAGCCTTCATGCAGAATCTAGGGTTCTTGAGGATTTTTCGTGATTTCTTGTTTTATGCTCAATTTAAATGAAATTAATTGCCATAGACATGATCGTGAGGTTAAAACGAGTTGATTGGTATGTGGATTACATGATATGATCAAGTATTCAGTGAGATTGAAGAGAAAATGCAAATCTGGGCAAACCCAGAACACGCGCGTGTTCTTGGTGTGTTCTTGGCGCCATTTTTTGAAAATTCAAATATTTGAATTTTGTGATTTTATTTAATTGATTCAAAAATTAATTTCTCTCTGAGTTTTAGTGATTTTGAGTTGATTCTTTTTTTAACAATTCACAAAAATGTTAAAATATTTTATTTTCCCAAAAAATCCCAAAAATATTATTTATTTTATATAATTGATATTTTTGCAAAGAATTAATGTTTTAATTGTTTTTGACATTTAAAATATTTTTTCCACCTTGATTTTGCAACTTTTAATGCCTTCTAATTATTTTGTAGGTCAATACTTAATTTTTGAAGCATTAATCCAAGATCACAATTTGTTTTTCATATGTTAAACAACTTTGATCCTTTTAATTGAATTTTTATTCAATTAAAACACATTTTGAAAACAAATTAGGATTTTTGGATTAATTCAACCCTCATAAATCATTTTCAAAGCACTTTGGGCCTCTAATAGAGTGTAAGACCCAATCCTTTTTTGACCAAATCATTTTTGGGCCTCAGTGTATTGTATAAGTCCTGATACAGTAAAAAACAAACGGCACGATCGTCGCCTTTTGAAAAATAACCTTCCGGGCCTCTCCTCGAGCTATAAGACCCATTCAAAACTTTTGGGCCTCTAATAGAGTGTAAGACCCAATCCCCTTTTAACCAAAACATTTTGGACCTCACTTATTGTATAAGTCCCTTTGCGTTAAAAGAAAACCTCGGCGCGATCGCCATTTTAAACGAAAAATCATCTGGGCCTACCCTCGTGTTATAAGCCCCAATCTTTTTCTTTAAAACTTTTTGGGCCTCTTGAGAGGGTGTAAGACCCATCCCTTTGTACAGAAAATAGTTTTTGGGCCTCAGTCACTTGTATAAGTCTCTCTGTACAAATTCAAACAGCAGTGCGATCACTGGTAAAACCCTGGGCCTCTCCTTGAGCTATAAGCCCCAAATATTTTTTTTCAAAGCACTTTCTCCTTTCATTTTGAAATATACTGTTGTTTTTAATTTTTCTTTGTTGAACAACTAACCAAACAGCATGGAAGCTCTACAACCGAGTAAGTGTTTATTCGCTTTCATTTACCGCTTTCATATACATATAACTGTATTGTGGGGCTGTTTCACTGTAAGTCTTATTTCATAAACTCATATCAACTGTGTAATAATAGTATAGATATTTAGAGTTTCCCCAGCAACTACGTCTAGTACTAGGTGAAGCTGTTTCGTTTATGCGTAGAAATAGACACCTAGATCCCCAATAGGATCACCAGATACAGTCTTCTCTTCGGTTGTCCTCATTAGGAATTGTCAAGAAATTCTACTCCCAGAGATGAATGTATTCTCCGTGAATGGCATCTTTGAGTTTCTTCCAAATTCTCGAACTTTCCTGGCTTGATCTATTCCTCGTGGATAGCCTGTCTTGAATTTCTCAGGGTTTGGGGACCCACGGGCTTCTTAAAAGCATCGGCCTCCTCTTGGGCATCGTACAAGGACCCACAGGCTTCCTAAAAGCAACACCGCCTCCTCTTGGGCTTAGTACAAGGACCTCTCGGCTTCTTAGAAGTATTCACAGCCTCCTCTTAGGCTTCGTATAATGATCTCTTCCTCCGGGAATGATAACCTCCTCTTGGGCTTCGTACAAGGACCCGTCGGCTTCTTAAAAGCTTCCAGCCTTCTCTTGGGCTTCGTACAAATTGTCCCGACGACCTCATAGAGGTATAGGAACAGAACTTAGTCATCTGCATAGAACAGTCCTTTCAAAGAGTCTACTACTGTTTCTCAAAGCATAGTATAAAAGATAAAACTCTAGACACGGACAGTCTAATACTAAACTAGGATATGGAACCCCGTAGACTCGGATAGTCTCAATACCCTTCGGATTTCCCACTTCCTTAAAGAACAGGAATAACCCGGATCCTCGAATCAAATCCTTGAGTACAGTGTTGCTCATATAAGAACTGATTTTCTCTTTCAAAATCAGTATACTGGACCTGTCACTCAACTGAAACAGTTACAATAGCCTCCTCTTGGGCTTTGTACAATGATTCTCCCCAGCGGAGTCAAACAACGTTTAGCCTCTCTCTCGGGCTTTGTACGAGACACATAAGAGACTCCCTCGTTGAGTCAATCACCCCTTTAGCCTCCATCTCGGGCTTTGTACGAGATACAAAAAAAACTCTCTTGTTGAGTCAAATAACCTCCATCTCGAGCTTTATACGAGATACCAAAAGACTCTATCGTCGAGTCAAAAACCTTTTAGCCTCTCTCTCGGGCTTTGTACGAGACACATAATAGCCTCCTCTTAGGCTTTGTATAAGAAAACCACTGGTTGATCCAATCAACCTTTTAGCCTCAAAGTTGTGCCTCGTTCACAGTACACAAACATCAACAACTCCTTCCCCTTCATCTAATTGCTGTAAGCGGCAAGCCTCTAGATCATCTACATCCATGCCACTGTCTCTCTTTTAGCATGAGAAATTCCTAAGGAAAGATAACATTGCTCTACACTGAGTTAAAGTCTTCTCTTTCGGGTTAAAAAACCCATATAAAGGAAATTATGGCATTACCGGATTCACACATCCCGGTTAAAGTAATCCTCCTTTATAACCAGTCACCCAACAGTTGTGACAAACAAACCCTCTTTAGAGATGACAAATTCTCTCTAAAGACAAACCCTTTTAGCTTCATATCTTGGGCTTTGAACAAGATACAAACTACCTTTCGCTTCACGTCTTGGGCTTTGAACAAGACACCAAATACCATTTCCTCCCATAGAATAGGAGGAACTACGAACACTCTGATTTCCCTGTTTCGGTAAACGGGAATACGTAGGCATAAGATCGAAAGAAAAGATCTTAGCGAGCACCCAAAACAAAAACCCAAAATCCCATACTCTATAAAAAAAGCATCAGTCCTAACATCCTAATCCTTGTTCCCCGCCAGAAACCTGTCATTCTGTCAAAATAGCACAAGAAAGGCCCCACCACATTGATCGCATCCGTAACCTAACAGACCGCTGTTTAAACTCAGTGTGCAAGTAGGGTTAATTGGAGACATCTATTTCCCTTCCTTCATCAGCTTTAATAGGATAAAAAATGAATCGACCTGTAGTAAACTAACCCCAGAGAGCGACAGCGCTTAAGAACCGCGTCCAAAATCGCTCGCTACACCAGGTCACAGGAGGTGTATCACCAGTCGAGATGTAATTTTCAATGAAGCTGAGATGGCTTTCAAGAAAACTGATGATGCTGACAAAGAGCTGGAACAAGGAGAGATTCCTGTTGAGGTAGAGCATGTTGATGCTGAATTGCGTATTCCAGATGAAGTCGAAGAAGAAGCAGAAGATGATGTCGAAGATGAGGAGACTGATAATGACTACCTGCTAGCAAGAGACAGGTCGAGGAGAGTCATCAAGCCACCTTAGAGACTTGGGTATGCAGATCTTATAGCTTATGCCTTAATCTCTGCAAGTGAGGTTCTCGACGAAGAACCTAGAGACTATAAGGAAGTTACGAGGAGTCGAAAGAAGGCTGAAGGCCATGGATGATGAAATGAAATCTCTTCATGATAACAACACATGGGAACTGATCAAGAAACCTGCTGGAGCCAGGTTATTCAGCTGTAAATGGATTTTCAAAGTTAAGGAAGGAATCGAAGGAGTGGCGTCGAAGAGTGTTAGATGTCAATCATGATATATTTTTGTATGAATTATTTGGCATTTTTCATGACTTTTCCATGTGAAATATGTTGATTTTAGTGTGGAATGTTGTTGTTGTGCATTATTTGAAATATACTTGTGGTGCTTGTAATGTGTGTGCTAATGTGCAGAAATAGGATTGAAAAGATCAAAGTTTGAAGACACAAAGAAATAGTGCAAGCTGCCAAAGAATTGAAATCAACAACAGCATTCGCTAGGCGGGTGTTGGTGAAGATGCCAGCGAAGGTTCGCCTAGCGAACGTTAGCGAAGGTGCCAGCGAGGGGGTGGCAGAAAGTATGCAAAAACTTACAGTAGGAAAACTGGGTAAATTCGCTGGGCCAGGAAGCCAGCGAATGCTCGCTGTCATGTTCGCGAGGCGAAGGTGCCAGCGAGGGGGTGGCAGAAACTTCCACTTTTGAAAACACCCAAACTTCGTTGGGGCGAGTGAGGTAGTGAAGCTTCACTTCGCGAGTGAAATGGTTCGCCTAGCGAACCCGCGATAATTCCATTGGGCAGTTTAAGTCTGAGGCACTTAAATGTGCCATGTTTTTAGTCATTCGCTAGGCGAATGAATCCTTCGCTAGGCGAAGGGTGCTGTGAGTAAAGTGTATAAATAGATTTTTTACTTTTTGTAATGGGATCTTTTTGCTCATTTTCCATCAGAATTGATAGTTTACAGTATTTTGTTCATCAAAGAGTGTATTTTCGATTGGAGAAGCTGAAGTCGCATCCATTCTCGATTAATCGTCGTGGATGCTCATTCATCTCCTCTCTTTACTTGTCATCCAAGCTACCATGAGAAGTGGTAGCTAAACACTCAATGTTGAGGTTAGATGTAGTTGATTCTGTTTTTATGTATTGCTTTTGATCTATTGTATATGAACAAAGTCTTTGATCAATATAGATGAAGTTGTTTTCTCTTAATACTTTATGTTTGATTTGTTTTACTCTAGACATAGATTCCACAAATCTTGACCTAACAATTTCATCTCTTAAAAACCAAACTCTAGACATAGATTTGGGATTTGCTATTCACATTGTATTGATCTTAATGATCGTTGCTTAGATTGTTAGCGTGAGACATCATCTAACGGTCTAAACAACGGTACTCACGATTTCGCTTTAGACATAAACGTAGTCGGGAGGATACGCGGTTGTATTGGTCGGAAACCGAGTTCATATGCTTGATTAATCGTTTATACATGGAAGGGATTAGCGAAACCTAACCTTAACATGCTTTTATAAAACCTTTTACAAAAATCTTTGTCATAACTTAATCTTTGCTACAAGTGAATGATAACACCAATTGAAACTTTTGAAACTATTAACTTAGAATATCGCAACTATTGAACGGCAGGCATCAAATATCCGACAATCCCTGTGGATACGATAACAAAAACCCACACTATTAATCTTCTAACAAAATGGCGCCGTTGTCGGGGTTTGTTAGTTGATATTGCAAGCATTGCGATAGTTGAGTTATTGTAAGCTGTTACCACTTTATCTTGAACTTGTTAATCTGTTTGTTTAGTGTGCAGACTTAGTTTATGCGAGGGAAACTACCGGCGGACCAACTTCTTTTCGATCCTGAGATTGAAAGAACCGCTCGTAGAATCAATAGCCGAACTAGAAGAAGGAGGCAGCTAGCGAAACAGAGGCGAGAACAAGAGGAAAGTACTTCTACACCACCACCATTCCCACAAATACTTCCAATTATGGAGGGAGATCCACCACCACCTCCACCACCTGCTTCTAGGCCATGTACAAATAGTCCGAGACACAATGCTCAGTTTGCTCGCCAAGCACACAATGGTCGTCACGCTGAAATGAAGACCAGAATTCTTCAACTTTTATATCAAAGTCCATTTACGGGTATGGATCATGAAGATCCTTTCACCCATTTGACAATTTTATGAAATAGCGGGAGCGACTGGTGCACCGGAAGCAGAAGAGGAGTCTCTGTTCAAGAGATTATTCCCGCATTCCCTCATTGGGAAGGCCAAGGAATGGTACCTTGATCAGTCAACTGCCATAATGACTGATTGGAATGCTTTGGAAGAGAAATTTTTGGAAAGATTCTTCCCTCACACTCGGTTTATGGAAGCAAAGACCGCCATCGCGGTATTCACACAAGGAGCTAATGAATCTCTCAACGAAGCTTAGGAGAGGTTCAAATCAATGTTACGAAAGTGCAAAGGCCATGGTTTTGATGAATTATCACAAATTCATATATTCAGAAATGGGCTGCAGCTAGTACACAAAACCTTGTTGGATACCACCGCGGGTGGTTCTTTGTTAAGCAAAACTGCAGCGGAAGCCACAGCTATCATTGATAAAATGGCCTTGAACGATCATCAAGGTAGTCACAACCGTGGACCTGCTCAACGAACTCCGGGTGTGTTGGAATTAGGAACAAGTGACGCTATCCTTGTACAAAACAAATTGTTATCACAACAGGTTGAGTTGTTAACGAAGCAAATGTCTAAGCTGCCGCAACAATTCAAAGAGATGCATGAATCTTCAAGTAAAAATGTGCAAGTGTTAGTGTGTGAATTATGTCGAGGTGACCATCCGACCGGTTATTGTCCTCCCGTTGAGGAGGAAGCAAATTACGCAGGAAATCAAGGTTACCAACCCCGACCTCCGTATCAACAAGCCAACCATGGTTACCAACAAAGGCCTAACCAAGGTTATCAACAACAATGGAGACCGCAAGAAGCTGGACCATCAAACCGTCAACAATATCAAAATTACACTCAACCTCCGCAAGCTCCCGTTGGAAATACAAAGATGGAGGACACTCTTACACAATTTATGCAAATGGCAATCTCAAATCAAAAGAATACCGATGCCGCTATAAGGAACCTTGAAACACAAGTCGGGCAATTATCAAAACAATTGGCCGACCAACAAAAAGGGCCCTTTACGGCAAATACGCTTCCGAATCCTAAGGATTGTAAAGCAATTCTCACAAGAAGTGGTAGGGAGATTGACATGGGTGTAGGTAAAAGAGTAGTGGAGGAGGAGGTTGTAGTTGAAATGAAAAAGAAAAAGATAGGGAGGAGATTGAAGTAGAAAAAAATGTTGAGGGTGTGTTAGTTGAAAATGAAAAAGAAAAAGATGAGAATGAAAAAAATGAGAATGAGAAAAAAATAGAGAGTGGAGAAAGAGTGAAAAGAACTAAGAAGGGAAAAGAGCCGGTGAACAATATTCCAATTCAAAATCTACCATATCCGCATGCTCCTACAAAGAAAGATAGTGCGCGGCACTATTCTCGGTTTATGGATATCTTCAAGCAATTACAAATAAATATTCCATTTTCCGAGGCTTTGGAGCAAATGCCTAAATATGCAAAATTCATGAAGGATATCCTCACAAAGAAGAAGAGGTATTCGGACCAAGAGACGATTATGGTAGATGCGAGCTGTAGTGCCATCATTCAACGGACTCTCCCGAGGAAAGAATGTGATCCGGGACGAGTTACATTGCCGGTTACGATAGGAAACATGTATGTGGGCAATGGGTTGATTGATTTGGGTTCTAGCATCAACTTGATACCATTGTCGATTGTGAAACGGCTAGGCCACATGGAATTGATGTCCACGCAAATGACGTTGCAACTCGCCGATAAATCCACTACCCGTCCTCACGGTGTAGCGGAAGACGTGTTGGTCAAAGTGGACAAATTTTTGTTTCCAATTGATTTTGTTGTCATTGAAATGGAGGAGGACGATGATGCACTGTTGATTCTTGGAAGGCCTTTCATGAAAACTGCCCGTATGGCAATTGACATGGACGATGGTCTCATGAAAGTGAGAGTCCAAGATGAAGAGGTGAGTTTCAATCTTTACGATGCCATGAAGCACAAGAAAGATAAGGGTGATTGTTTCCGAATCGATGCAACGGAGGAAGCAAGTTTGGAAGTTACAAAGCAAATTCATATCATGGATCCTTTTCAAAGAACTTTGGATGATTCCTTGGAAATATTCTCGGTTGAAGAAGAGCAAGCTCTTGAAGAGTGTTTGTTGGAGCTTGAAGCTTTGGAAGAATTGCAACCGTGGGAATATGAAGAGGAAATTCTAAAAAAAGAGGTGAATGAGGAACAATCCAAACTTGAGCTGAAAGTCTTACCTTCCACCTTGAAGTATACTTTTCTCGATGACGGTGGTAATAAACCGGTGATCATAAGCAGTGTTTTATCTGAAGTGGAGGAAAGCCGCTTAATTCAAGTGTTGAGGAAAAATCAAGATGCAATGGGATGGACGTTGTCCGATCTCAAAGGCATAAGCCCTTCGTATTGCATGCATAGGATATTCATGGAGGAGGACTTTAAACCGGTTGCTCAACCTCAACGCCGCTTAAATCCTATCATGAAAGAAGTAGTTAGAAAAGAAGTAGTGAAAATGTTGGATGCCGGAATGATTTATCCTATTTCCGACAGCCCGTGGGTTAGTCCAGTGCATGTGGTACCGAAAAAAGGAGGACTAACGGTGGTCCGAAACGAGAACAATGAGCTTATACCAACAAAGACCGTAACCGGGTGGAGAATGTGTATCGACTACCGTAGGTTGAAAAAGGCTACGAGAAAAGATCACTTCCCTCTACCTTTTATGGATCAAATGCTCGAGAGGCTTTTCGGTCAACAATTTTACTGTTTTTTGGATGGTTACTCGGGTTACAACCAAATAATTGTGAACCCGGATGATCATGAAAAAACAGCTTTTACATGTCCGTTTGGAATCTTCGCTTATAGGAGGATGCCTTTTGGATTATGTAATGCACCGGCGACTTTTCAGCGGTGTATGCAAGCTATCTTCTCGGATTTGATCGAAAAGACTATCGAGGTTTTTATGGATGATTTCTCCGTTTTTGGACAATCGTTTGATTTGTGCTTGAAAAATTTGGATACGGTGTTAGAACAGTGCGTGGAAACTAACTTGGTGCTTAATTGGGAAAAATGCAACTTTATGGTGAACGAGGGAATTGTGCTCGGTCACAAAGTTTTGTCAAAGGGACTTGAAGTTGATAAAGCCAAAGTGGATGTTATCGAGAAATTACCACCGCAGATGAATGTCAAAGGAATAAGGAGCTTTCTTGGACACGCCGGGTTCTACCGGAGATTTATCAAGGACTTCGCCAAGGTCGCAAAGCCGTTGAGCAACTTGCTCGTCCAAGGTAAGGTTTTTGACTTTGACAAGTCTTGTCTTTTTGCTTTTAATTTTTTGAAAAAAAGTTTAGCTACCTCACCGATAATCGTTGCACCAAACTGGAAATTGGATTTTGAATTAATGTGTGATGCTAGCGATTATGCGGTTGGGGCTGTTTTGGGTCAAAGGAGAACGGAAGTTTTCCACGCTATACATTATGTGAGCAAAGTTTTAAACGAAGCTCAGATTAACTATGCAACAACTGAAAAAGAGTTGCTTGCCATAGTGTATGCGTTGGAGAAATTTCGTGCCTATTTGATTGGTTCACATGTCATCGTTTACACGGATCATTCGGCTATAAGGTATCTGCTCACCAAGCCTGATTCAAAACAAAGGCTGATTCGGTGGATCCTTTTGTTACAAGAATTTGATCTTGAAATTCGTGACAAAAGGGGTTCCGAGAATTTGGTGGCGGATCACTTATCCCGCCTGGTCAACATTGACGTGACCAAAAATGAATTTGAGGTAAAAGAGGAGTTCCCTGATGAAAAACTTTTTAGAGTGCAAGTTAGACCGTGGTTCGCCGACATGGCTAACCACAAAGCCACCGGATTGATACCGGACGGTCTAACGCACCACCAAAAACGGAAATTTTTGTCTGATGCCAAGTCATTTGTATGGGATGAACCCTATTTATTTAAACTTGGTGTCGACAACCTCCTCAGAAGGTGTGTGTCAGTGGAGGAAGCCACGAATATTCTGTGGCATTGTCATAACTCTCCTTACGGAGGTCACTTCAATGGGTTAAGAATGGCCACTAAAGTCCTTCAGTCGGGCTTTTATTGGTCGTCCTTATTCAAAGATGCGCATGCACATGCCCTTAGTTGTGACAAGTGCCAGAGAAGCGGCGGTATTTAACAGCGGCAAGAAATGCCATTACAAAATATGTTAGAAATCGAAGTTTTTGACTGTTGGGGGATCGACTTTGTCGGTCCATTCCCATCTTCATTTTCTAATGAATATATTTTGGTCGCTGTGGATTACGTGTCCAAGTGGGTTGAGGCGATAGCATGTGCTAAAGCCGACGGAAAAACAGTGGTGAAGTTTTTGAAAAGAAATATTTTTGCGCGTTTTGGTACACCTCGAGTGTTAATAAGTGATGGAGGATCGCACTTCTGTAACACTCAGCTTGACAAAGCTCTTGAGCAATATGGTGTGAAGCACAAAGTTGCTACACCATATCATCCTCAAGCTAATGGTCAAGTAGAGGTATCCAATCGTGAGATTAAGCGTATCTTGGAGAAAACTGTTTCGGCCTCGAGAAAGGATTGGGCGAACAAACTAGATGACGCGTTGTGGGCGTATCGGACCGCTTTTAAGGCTCCGATCGGTCTCACACCGTTCAAAATGGTTTATGGTAAGAATTGTCACTTGCCGGTAGAGTTGGAGCACAAGGCATTTTGGGCCTTAAAATTTTTGAATTTTGATCCAACTCTAAGCGGCGAAAAAAGAAAAGTGCAACTACACGAGTTGGATGAATTGCGCCTTCAGGCGTACGATTCTAACAAATTGTATAAGGAACGTGTAAAGTCTTACCATGACAGAAAAATTGTCATCAAACAGTTTGAGGTCGGACAGCTGGTCTTATTGTTCAATTCTCGATTAAAATTGTTTCCCGAAAAATTAAGATCTAAATGGTCCGGTCCGTTTCGGATTGTGGAAATCAAGCCTTATGGAGCAATCATAATTGAGGACACAACGTCAAAAGAAAATTGGACAGTTAACGGACAGAGATTGAAAATTTATCTTGGAGGAGATTTCGAGCGGAATCCCGCCATTGTTCCCTTCCGCGATCCGTGAGATTGCGGTGGACCGTCGAGCTTAGCCGACGTTAAACAAGCGCTTGTTGGGAGGCACCCCAACATTGTAAGTATTATTGCTTATTTCTATTTTTAGTCTGTTTGGTTATCATTTTGTAGCCTTAAAAGATGTGGTAAATTTTGAAAATTTTTGAAAATTCTGGTCTTGTTCGCTGGCGTTCGCCTAACGAGCTGGGGCGAGCATTCGCTGGCCTTCGCTCCGCGAACCCAGCGAGGCAGACCAACCCAAGTTTTGCCACATCAGAAAAATGAATTGGGTGGGCCACTCAATTGGGCCCAAGACCCACTTTGAAATCAGAATAGAGGGGGAAAAACCCTAATTCATTTGCCTCCATTTCCTTTTCCACCGTTTGCAATTTTCTTCTCCTTTTCTCTCAAGAACTAAGCAACACTCATCTCTTTCAATTTTCCAATTGCCCTAATCCACCACTAACCGTGCGAAATTCAGGTTTGCATACTCTTTATTGTTTATTTCGTTTTGCATTGTGTATGTTCTTGGTTGATCAAGTAGGGGTTTGAGAAAAATATGGAACCTCTGTCATGATGATTTTGTATTGCATGTTAAAAATTACATTGGCATTATGACTAGAGTGATATTAGAAAATAGGAGATGGTTGTTGGACTGCTTGTGCTATGGTTTTTCTGAGATTTTGCGTATTTGCTGCTTTGTTCGCTTCGCGAGCCTGCGCGAGCATTCGCCTCGCGAATCTGGGGCGAGTGTTCGCCAGACTTCGCCTAGCGAACCTGGCGCGAACAGGAGCAAATTTTCATTTTTTTTATATATGCATGCAAGTCTCTGGCTGGTTGTTTTTTGTCGCTAATGCGTTTGTTTGTCTTTGTTTGGTTTTGTTGTTTGTTGTGCAGATGGCACCAAAAACTGCAATTCACGCGGCTAAGAAGCGAAAGGCTTCAACCTCGAGACAAGCGCCCGTGCGTTTTGATGAAGACAGATTTAGGGGTGCGAAGCAAGCAGTCAGATATGAAACCCTAGAGAGAAAGACCATTTTAGCCGAGAAACGATTTTTACTTAGTGATCGTGGAGATTACCGGACAATAGATGCTCTTTTTGTGGTGAAGAAATGGGATCGTCTAATGATGCCGCTGGATGGGTACAACATTGACATTGTTCGGGAATTTTATGCCAATGCTTTGCCGGATGATGGAGAAAGATTTAGCTGGGCCTCATGGGTTAGAGGCACTGTTGTGAGATTTGATCGTAGGACGATCAACACTATTTTGGGAGATTCGTTGCCATTGGTTGGTACTGAGTTGGATGCATATCATCGCGATTTGCATCTCCACCGTGACATTGGAAAGATGACCCGGGAATTACTTCTTGAAGGTAAGGAAGTTGAGCTGAATTCATCCGGGGTGCCAATTAGATTTAGACGGGTGGATATGCAGCCTTTAGTTCAGCTTATTCTGTTGTTTGTGCTCACTAACATTTGTCCCAGGTCGCATCATAGTACAGATCCTATTGCTCTGGCTCATCTTATCCACAGCATTCAGATGAATGTGCAGATTGACGTGGCCCGCATCATTGCGGATGAAATCAAGGAAATTGTTTTAAGTGGTTTGGGAGGTACTGCGGCGCGCAAGAATGCCCCGCTTGCTTTTCCATGTCTTATTATGTCCTTGTGTGCTCATGCTGGTGTGGATATTCCAGCCCGCAGGCAGGTCACTATTCCTTCGGCAATTGATGATCGGTATGTGGATAAATTCTGTAAAGCTAGAGGTGCTGGTGGAGAGTCTTCTAGGGTTGCTGCTGATGATGCTGCTGAAGCTGGTGGAGGTTCTGAACCGGCGTCGCCGGCCTTTTATCCATTTCAGCAGGAGATCTGCCAATATAATTGGGATTGGATGGCTGCCCAGCAGCGTGCCATGACTGATATTCATGATTCTTTTGCAGGTTCTCCAATTGCAGATCCGTGACCCTTCTTCTGAGCAGATGATGATGTCTAGGGAGCAGTTCCTAGCGCATGCTGGTTGGCCTGAGGCCAGACCAATTTTAGGAGGGGGTGAGGACGATGCTGATGATGAGGAGGCTGGAGTTGAGACTGTTGGTGACGATGATGATGAGGAGGAGGCTACTTTTGCTGGCGGTGATGAGGATATTGAGGTGTCGGATGAGGATTGATGTGATTTTTTTTGTGATCTTAGACTTGTACACTTCCTTTGGACTCCAAAGTGAAGTTTTCTTATTATTTTTATTTTTCAGCTTTTACTAGTCTTATGTATCCACATTAGTGGAATATTTTGATATTGGTGTACTTGTATCCTAGTGGTACTATTTTTGATATTGTAGGTGTTCTTACACCAAGCACTTTATTTATATTGAGTAATGTTAAGTGTTTTGTTAAATTTTTTTTTTTTTTTTGGTTTGCTGTTACTAATAATTTGGTAGTTTTTAATTGTTAGTATGTTTGCATGTAATTTTTCTTTCTTGTATGATGGAAGTTTGGAAGTAGGTTGGACTCTTGATTTTAACGAAGGATTCCTCCAAGATGTGAGGGCTATGATAGTACCGTAAGCATTGTGTTGCGACAAGGTATCGATACCTTGTTCGAGAATTTTTTATGTTTTAGACCTTTGTGTCTTGGTGCGATCGAAATTGTGTTTCATGTTACAACTTCTTTTGAATGCATATGTCATTTTAGGATCATAAACCATTAAAGTGAGAAGCCTCCAAAGTATTACTATATGCTAAGGATTGTGATTAATGTTGTCTTTACTTTTAATTCATGCCTTATCTTATGACCATGTGATTTTGTGGAAGTAGGAGAAGTGATCAAGGCACTTTTTGAAGTTGAGCACAACCATGTCCATATATTAATTCACCCGTGAGTAGTGAGCATTTGGTAACCCCTTTGAGCCTAAACAGTTTAGAACTCAATTGAATGATGAACTTGTTTTATGTACATAATTTGCAAGTTTGGTTCATCATTGAATTTGGTGAGTTTCTAACATTTTCTTCTTTAACTTTTGAAAATTGTATACTTTGACTTCCTTGCCTTAACAAGCAAGGAACATTCACTTTAGGTTGAGTTGAAAATGAGTTGGGGAGAATAAAAAGAAGATGGGTACATTACTCCAAAATTTGAAAAATATTCAAGTAAGCGTGTAAAGAAAAGAGTGAGAGTATGTTGTACAAATGCGAAAACGCTTGCTTGAATGAAAAAAAAAAGAGAGAGATTCAATATTTGTGAGGTAGTTTGTGAAGGTGTGATGAAAATTTAGTGGAATGAAACTGAGATGTGTGAATATGTGTATAGTGAATGTTCTTTTGCTTCGGCAATTTCGTTTCCATGACCTTTAGAAATGACCCTTTTTTGTTCACCCGACCAAGCTACATCCTTGTAGTCCTTAGTGATCTTGTACTTCCATGAGTTCTTTTGTGTTCATTGAGATATGATATGAATTGCTTAGTATTGCATCATTGGTCATTTGAGTGTAATTGTCCCGTGCTTGTATGCACGTTTGCCTTCAATCCTTTTTCGAAGAGGAGTGTAGAATGACATGTGTATGATGAGTTAGTTATCTCTTGAAACATTGTTGAAATTGTTTAAGCGTCAAGTTCTTTTACGTTTTGAGTTCTTGAATTACGTAATTGTTGCATTGTTGTGATCGTTGTTTAGTTGAGCAGTTTTTCGTGTCTTGGTTGAATTGAATCCTCGAACAAATCCTCGTGAGAGGCATACTTTGCTTGAGGACAAGCAATGAGTTAGTTGGGGAGAGTTTGTTAGATGTCAATCATGATATATTTTTGTATGAATTATTTGGCATTTTTCATGACTTTTCCATGTGAAATATGTTGATTTTAGTGTGGAATGTTGTTGTTGTGCATTATTTGAAATATACTTGTGGTGCTTGTAATGTGTGTGCTAATGTGCAGAAATAGGATTGAAAAGATCAAAGTTTGAAGACACAAAGAAATAGTGCAAGCTGCCAAAGAATTGAAATCAACAACAGCATTCGCTAGGCGAGTGTTGGCGAAGATGCCAGCGAAGGTTCGCCTAGCGAACGTTAGCGAAGGTGCCAGCGAGGGGGTGGCAGAAAGTATGCAAAAACTTACAGTAGGAAAACTGGGTAAATTCGCTGGGCGAGGAAGCCAGCGAATGCTCGCTGTCATGTTCGCGAGGCGAAGGTGCCAGCGAGGGGGGTGGCAGAAACTTCCACTTTTGAAAACACCCAAACTTCGCTGGGGCGAGTGAGGTAGCGAAGCTTCGCTTTGCGAGTGAAATGGTTCGCCTAGCGAACCCGCGATAATTCCATTGGGCGGTTTAAGTCTGAGGCACTTAAATGTGCCATGTTTTTAGTCATTTGATAGGCGAATGAATCCTTCGCTAGGCGAAGGGTGCTGTGAGTAAAGTGTATAAATAGATTTTTTACTTTTTGTAATGGGATCTTTTTGCTCATTTTTCATCAGAATTGATAGTTTACAGTATTTTGTTCATCAAAGAGTGTATTTTCGATTGGAGAAGCTGAAGTCGCATCCATTCTCGATTAATCGTCGTGGATGCTCATTCATCTCCTCTCTCTTGTCATCCAAGCTACCATGAGAAGTGGTAGCTAAACACTCAATGTTGAGGTTAGATGTAGTTGATTCTGTTTTTATGTATTGCTTTTGATCTATTGTATATGAACAAAGTCTTTGATCAATATAGATGAAGTTGTTTTCTCTTAATACTTTATGTTTGATTTGTTTTACTCTAGACATAGATTCCACAAATCTTGACCTAATAATTTCATCTCTTAAAAGCCAAACTCTAGACATAGATTTGGGATTTGCTATTCGCATTGTATTGATCTTAATGATCGTTGCTTAGATTGTTAGCGTGAGACATCATCTAACGGTCTAAACAACGGTACTCACGATTTCGCTTTAGACATAAACGTAGTCGGGAGGATACGCGGTTGTATTGGTCGGAAACCGAGTTCATATGCTTGATTAATCGTTTATACATGGAAGGGATTAGCGAAACCTAACCTTAACATGCTTTTATAAAACCTTTTACAAAAATATTTGTCATAACTTAATCTTTGCTACAAGTGAATGATAACACCAATTGAAACTTTTGAAACTATTAACTTAGAATATCGCAACTATTGAACGGCAGGCATCAAATATCCGACAATCCCTGTGGATACGATAACAAAAACCCACACTATTAATCTTCTAACAAAGAGATACAAGGCAAGATTGGTTGCTAGGGGGTTCACTCAGAAAGAAGGTGTCGACTTTAAAGATGTGTTCTCTCCTGTTAGAATGTTGTTTGCCATGGTGGAACAGTTCGACCTTGAACTGGAACAAATGGATGTGAAAACTGCGTTCTTGTATGGTGATCTAGATGAAACAATCCTGATGAGGCAACCTGAAGGGTATATCGAAAAGGGGAAGGAAGATTATGTGTGCAAACTGAAGAGATCTTTATATGGACTGAAACAATCTCCTCGACAGTGGAATAGGAGATTCGACAAGTTCATGGCACGCATAAGTTTCATTAGAAGTCAGTTCGACCACTGTGTTTACTTCAGAATTTGACCTGGTAATTCATTTGTTATTTTGTTGCTTTATGTGGATGATATTCTAATAGCAAGCAACAATGTCGAAGATGTAATGAGGGTGAAGGCTGAACTCAATAAAAAGTTCGACATGAAGCATCTGGGAGCTGGGTCCAAGATTCTTGGGATTGACATCCGAAGAGATAGAAAGCAGTCGAAATTATGCTTATCTCAAGAGGCATACCTACGGAAGATTCTCAAAAAGTATGGTATGTTGAATTCAAAGCTTGTTGTGACTCCGATAAACCCTCAATTCAGGCTGAGTATAGATCAGTGTCCTAGTACTGAGGTCGAAAGAGCTTATATGAATAGCATTCCATATGCTAATATAGTGGGTTCTTTGATGTATGATATGGTCTGTACTAGACCTGACATAACATATGCAGTAAGTCTTGTAAGCATGTACATGGCGAATCCTGGAAAGGCTCACTGGCAAGCATTGAAGTGGATTTTAAGGTACATAAATGGGTCTCTGAATAGAGTCCTAATTTATGGTGGAGCCTTGGGTGAAGATAGTAAAGCAGCAATCGAAGGATATGTCGACTCTGATTATGCAGGTTGTATGGATTCCAGAAAATCTATTTCTGGATATGTGTTCACTATGTTTGGGACAACAATCAGTTGGAAAACAACACTTCAGAAGGTTGTTGCCTTATCAACCACTGAAGCGGAATATATCGCCCTAACTGAAGCAGTAAAGGAAGCATTGTGGCTTGAAGGTTTTGCAAATGAGCTGAAACTTCAAGGTCCAGTTATCACTATTAAATGTGATAGTCATAGTGCAATACACCTGTCGAAGAATTCAGCTTATCATGAGCGAACCAAACACATTGATGTGAGGCTATATTTCGTTAGAGGGGTAATCGAGCGTGGAGAAGTCCAAGTGCTGAAGGTTTCGATAGATCACAATGTTGCTGATATGATCACCAAGACATTGCCCAGTTGCAGGTTTTTCCACTGTATGCAGTTGCTAAAGCTGCATGAAGAAAACTAGTTTATTTCTTAAGGATATAGAGTTAGATCCAAGGTGGAGATTTGTGAGATATTGGATCGAACTCTAGTTTTAGCATGCTGTCGAAGTCCGCTCACATGCTGTTGTCGAAGACCTACATGATGTAGTCGAATTGTGTTCTAGTATATAGGAGATCGAATTGGGCCTTGTGTTATGGATCCAATTGTTTAAGTTAGCTTGTACCCTAATTTAGCTTGTTATGGGTAATTGTTAAAAATCCAATTAGTTTAGTATGTTAGGTTTATTATAAATAGCATGCTAGTCTCTCTTCCTAAGTGTGACAAAACCTTCTAAGGTTGAGAGAGGTTAATTGTTGGTATTCACTTGTAATCTTTGAACCATATTGAAAAAGTGAATAGTAAAACAGATTTAACCAATTCTCTATTCTTCTTCCTATTTTCTCTTCTTTTGTGAACCCTAATAGAGTTTCAGTTGTTTTTCCTTGTTAACCCTAACCCTTGCGTGTTTCTTGCCCATAAAGAAACCGTTAATATTTTGTTTCAAAATATCGTTTTTCATAACTATATATATATATATATATATATATATATATATATATATATATATATATATATCCTTGACCCAACGTAAGGTGAATGTCACTCTCATGACTCATCACACTTAACTAAATTGCAATAAACAAATATAATTTATTTATTTTATTTTCTCTTTTTATTATTAAATGCTGCTCTAACATTATTTCTCCACAACTCGAAAAAAGACTAGTTTGAAATTCGGGGAGATGGGAACATATGCGCGTGCCATAGAAATAATTACTCAAAAATAAGATGATTGCAATATTTTGAATTCAGTGACAACAGATTCAAACATGCACACAATTTTACTACTTAGTTTCTGTAGAAAAGTTGTTCCATTGGTTCCTTTGACATATAAATTCCTTTAATAGAAAGAGCAAATTAACATTAACATTGATTGGGCTTAGCCAATAATAAGTTGTTTCATTGATCCTTATAGTAATATTTTTTATTATGGCATCGAAATGTACAAGTGCCATGTGTTGATCTCACATGCTTGCACATGGCTTTTCTTTTTTTCTAACTAAAATGCTGGCAACTTAGGGTTTTTGATCAGTTTTTCACGTTGATTAGTTACACCTTATGCCACCTAATTGACATTACAATAAACAAATTCACATTTTTTTATTCACTAAATAACTTGGAAACTGTTATTCTTTCTTGAAGGATTCTATAAATAGCATGTTTAGTCATTTAATAATTACTACTTCTAGACTACTAGTACATTATCGACAGCACAGTCTGTTCAACAGTAGAGAATATAAAAGGTGACTTTTAGGGTACAAATTGTAAATTTGTGTACCATGCACTAACACACTTTTAACCGTAGATTTATCATTTAAAAATTTAATAACATAGATGTATTGATGGTCCACAAAAGGTTATCATAAATAGATCTTTAGGTTTTACTCAATAAATCTAAGTTTTAAAAAAAACGTGTTTTTATATATAGCTTATATTTTTTTATTTCATTTAATATAATCGTATGATTCAATACGATTAATTGTTAAAATTTGATATAAGACTTTTAGACTATCATTTGTTGTCAACGAATCATGATTATATTTATGTGTATGTGTGTGTCTGTCCGCACGCGTGAGCGTATATGTGTTTCGGACCGATCAGAATGGTCATTGGCCGACCATCCAAAGCAAGTCATGATTCGTTCAGATTGCTCACAACACATGGAGACTACTCTATAGAAAGATTATAGGTGATTCTGGGTCAGGATACATCCAACAGCGCCCCATATTTCATGCTTTAAAGGTAGTATATTTTTATAGGGTTCCATTATAAAAAAAAACACATGCGCCAATTTCAGGTATCCAATATCAAATTCAAATTTCATTCACTATTCTCCTACACGTACTAACTTGAAAGCCGCAATGCTAACCTTGTAGTTCATCCACCCCTCTTTCGAAATTTAGGCTCAAGTCCAACGCGATCAACAATCCTCCAATCAACGGAACAATGACCACGTCTATGAGAATCGACTCATGATTCTCGCATTTTCCACAATCGCACATTCTCTATTCGATCCATGGATTTGAAACATCTTCAATTTTAGTAGCGGATCAACCTTGATTTTATGATGCTCAATTTTCTTAACTTCCAAACCTTCCAAAAATGGTTGGAGTTAATGCTACTCGTTCTGCCGCCTTACACTGAGCAATTGTCATTGCCTCTCAAACGACAAGAACTCTGCCGCCACCACCTCCTCCTCATGGTATTGCAGATTAAGTTGTGGTAGACACTTCGTTGCATCCATATCTACTCAAACATCTTCATATTGCAAGATCTACTCCAGCACTTCCGCTTAGACCTCTGGTACCATTGCCAACCTCATGACCTGAAGCATTGCATTATTTTCATATGTTGCAAGCTAACATCGGAATACAAGGTGCTAATAAGTTATTGAATAACATGTATAACATTGTTCGACAACAAAAATCACAGGCGATAGAAGAAAGATTACTTCACCTAGAAGAAATCCTACACAACACACCCCAAGGGGAAACACCACATAGGAAGCCCTTTCAAAGAGAAGGCAAGTTGTCGCTCTTGATCTAACCACGCCGCGGAGAGACGAAACTCTGAAATCGCAGAATTACCAAAAGAGCAAGAAGCGCCTAACTCCTCTTTAGAACCTTAAGGGAGACCAAAGTAGCCATGCTCCTCTGCAGGACCGTGTAGAGAAATCACCCGCAAAGGATCTGCAGAAACTTCCTTTCACTACTACAAAAAGTGCTTTTTACCTCGGACATGAAATGCATATTACCTTGGCTAAATAAGCGAGGTAACGAAAGGCGACATGAAAACTTGCCACTTATCACCTCAGTGGAATTAAAACCGAGAGGTAAAGTTGTATGCATATGGGTTCGAACAATTTTTTTATATTTTTCAAAACTAGCGTATCTTATATCTCAATTTATCTTGAGATATAAGATATAAGATAAACAATTCTTTTATAAAAAAATAAATAATCTTACCCCTCAATTTATCTTGAAAACCGAGGGGTAAGCTTATTTATTTTTTTATAAAAGAATTGTTACATTGTTTACGCAGAATATTACATTGTTTACCCAAAATATTACATCGTTTACCTAGAATATTACATTGTTTAAAATAAAAATAAAAATCCCTGAAGATCTAGATTTTAGATCTTAGAATTATTGAATCTTGGGGAAGATCAAATGTTGGGTGCAAGATTATTCTCTACGGATCTGACATGCATTTGATTCTGAAGCAGAACAAAATAAGGGTTAGATAAATAAAACCAATATTTAAATATATGATTTTGTTCTCAAATAAATATTTAAGAAAACAAACCTTAAACCCAAGTAATTTTCTGCTATTGCAATCCATCTTAGAGAACTTTTCAAAAAGTCTTTATGTTTCAAGCGTTTCATGTTCCATATGGGTTAGATTTTCAATATTCAACATGCTTTTACAATGGATGTCCCTTAGGTTTCACGCGGATCACTAATGACAGATTCTTGAGCGTTGATAAACATTAAATGGACAACAAAGATTTGTTTAAGGGCGTTAAATATAATTAAAAAACGCTTAATTATCCCCTCGGTCACGAAGAAAACCGAGGTGATAAAGCTATTTTTTTAAATTATATTGTTTATACAGAATATTAAAAAAAAAATTATAAAATCTTTTTCCCAATGAGAATTTTTATTTTCCATGTTCATATACCATGCAAGATGCTAGAGATCTATTTCCCAGTGAAAATTTTCATTTTCTGCACTTGCAATCCATCCCAGAGATCTGTAGTAGCAACTTATGATCAAATGGACGGTGGTGAATATTTCTTCTCTTTAGGGAGGCTACATATAAGTTAGTTTTAGGGTAAAATCTATTTAACGAGTGTTTTATAGTAAAATATGATTATTAAACACCTCGGTTTTATTATAAAACTGAGGTGAATAATTCTTTTTTTTGAAATAAATTTATTTACACATAACATTAAAATAAACTGTTTACAATAAACCATTGCTCTTATTACTGAATATCTTCGTTAATATTCAAATTTAGTTGCATTCCCTTCTATGTTCAAAGGTTAAGCTCCCTTCCTTGTTGGTTAAGCTCTCTTCTTTGTTAGTTAAACTCCATTCTTTGTTTAACTTGAAGCAAGAATGATTGTCTACACTTGCAATTTATCAACCAAGTACTCTTCAAAGTTTGGGCTCCCTTCATTAACTGAGGGTTATTCAAAAAGTACAACAACACCAACATCAACACCATTATGTTGGGATGGATAACATGAGCAAAAAAAATATTTTGTTCAAGATAGAAGAACATTGAAGATATTTTCTGTCTTGCAATCCATCCCAAAGACTGATGCTTGCGAGTTTGGGACGACTTCATATTAGTAAAGATTAGGGTAAAATTTGTTTAACGTGTGCTTTTATAGTAAAATATTATTATTTTATGTCTCTGTTAAATAGAAAACCAAAGGGCTAGAACATTTTTTTTACACTAATAAACAAATACAATCATAAACTGTGATAGTTGGGAATCGAAGCTTGCACTAAAATGTTTTTTCACCTTGGTTTTATGAAAAATCGAGAGAATTTATGATTTTTTATTTTATTTTTTTAAATAATAAAAAATAGCGCGCCTTGGCTTTATACCTCGGCTTTCTATTTTTTGAGGTGAGAGCTTCGTCATGAAAAGTGTTATTTGTTGTAGTGTTTATGCCCCCACATTTTAGACAGTGGGATACCAAAGTCATTGGAGAAGCCTCCTAAGCTGAACGAGTACAATTGGAAAGGAGATTTCGACGAACACATACAACTCATCAATGAGCGTTTGAACTATTTCCACGCTGAAAAACCTTCCAAGTGTAAATTATTTGCACTAACTTTGACGATATTAGCCAGGTTTTGGTTTAACACTCTGCTGAACAGGAGTATCGAGTCATGAACCGACCTATGCGAGAGCTTTGCAGCTTATTTCATGGCCTTGAAAAGGAAGTTAGTGAAAGTAGATTCCCTAAGCGGGATATTGCAACAAAGGAAAAAGAGTTTACGATCTTACATCAAGTGTTTCACGCAAGTGGCCATAGAAGTAGAAGGGGCTGAAGAAGGTCTCAAGTGTTGGATATTCGAGAATAGCTTGTTACAAGTAGCCTCTTTAGGCATAAGCTAGGGCAAAAGGAAGCTCGTACCGTGAAAGAACTACTGAACATCAATCAATCTTTCATCAACCTAGAGAATAAGCTTGACATCTGGTTCAAAAACCCGAGCATTGTTGATGCAAATTCCGCCTACTTATCCGAGAAAGACTCTCGCCGACAGAGATGAATCCAACCATGGGACCCATGGTCGATACAATAAGTACATTCCTTTGAATGTACGACGACACAAAATTTACCAGGAGTGCGCCAACACAGAGTTTCGAAATGGAGGAGTCAGAAACCCCTTCCCCATCCGCGAGTCATCCAGAACGGACAAGACAAATACTATTGCTTCCACAAGGGCCACGACCACAACACCGATGACTACATGCAGCTGAAAGATGCTATTGAGGGATTGCTAAAGATAAGCCATTTATCTAAGTATGTAAAGGGTTTATATATATATATATATATATATATATATATATATATATATATATATATATATATATATATAGAGAGAGAGAGAGAGAGAGAGAGAGAGAGAGAGAGAGAGAGTAAGTCCCCCTTAATAGTTGTGGATGTTGTGACCAGCAGAAAAGGAACCAGCGGTGAAGATAAAGAAGCATGCAAAGTGAAACACTAATACATTGTCGCTATCTGGATGAATGGCTTTTGTGAGAGAAAAATTGATGAAATTTCAGCCATCCATAAGAAGGAAGGAAACACATTGACTTAGATCCTTGACAGGCCAATGCTCAGGTTCCGAGACTGCGAGAAAATTAAGGGAACCCCAAATGAAATCTTCCCTTTAATCATAACTGCTACAATTGGACATTTTGATGTCTCATGAATTCTGATCGACAATGGAAGCTCGTGCGACATAATTTACTATGAACTGTTTGAGAAGATAGGCCTCGAGAGGGGAAATTTGTGGCCATACGAGGGGTCATATTTACAAGCATTTAATGGCAGAATGACTCTCCCGTGGTGGTATGTCGAGTTGATGATATTTTTAGGAGATGGAAGGGGCATCTGAACCATAAGCTCGCAGTTCCTTGTGGTCACTTGAAAATGTATCTACAACTGCATTCTTGGTAGACTCTTCGCAGCCACCGTGGACGACGTGGCCTCACCGGTCAACCTCTAGCTCAAATTTCACAACCTTCATGGGGAACCGGTCATAATTAATGTTGATCTTGAATGATCCAAAAGGATATATCAAGCACTCAATCAGGACCAAGGAGAGATCAAGGCCATGGAACTCAATGTATCATACCTAACTGACCAACTTAGGAGCATGAACAACCGACCTCCCAGAAGTGGCTAGTCAGAAGAGAGAGAAAACATGGAGAATAAGTGGTGGCTAGTCCACCTAGTTATATTTTCAAATTTGTGTTTGATGTTATTTTTGTATAATCAATTTTCTCACAAGTTTACAATTAACTCCCAATTGTTAATGAAGAAATTGCAAATTCTAAAATATCTATTTTTTCATGACTTTGTAAGGTAACGATGAGTCTGAGGTACGACCGAAAGGAACTAAGTCCCAACGCAAAGACTCAGGTTGTTGTCGCAAATGCCATGAGCGTGCGACCACAACAATCAAAACCCCACAACGTGAAGCACACACATAAAGAAAGTGGAAAAACCATTAAAACGACAATAACGGTTCATCCTCCTCTGGTAGCTAGCCATTCTAAAGGCCTCATTGGGTTGGCCACACATTGATCTTAGACCAGATTTTAATCTGAGGGAAGGGGTACCAATCTTTGTCTGTGCACGACCCCAAAGACGACCAATACACTTTGAGGGAAGACCTCTTAAGTTCACTTGGAACTCGATGCAATGTACTCGAGACCAAACATGCATACCTTATATAGGTAAAAATAACACCACATTTATTTCATTTCAATTATATTTTATAACACATGATTGTGTTGAAAAAGAGTTTCTAATCCTTGAGGGAGGCGACCTTCCTTTCTTTGAGCATCTAGTATGGCCAAATTTGCTCCCTCAAAACACGCAGAGGATGATGAAAATTCTATACTTTCTACAAGGAGTTCTCAAAGGACTCTGAAATAGTCGTGATATTAGCAACATAGTACTCAGTTAAACATTAAGCTAAGGAGGCATTCTCGAGACACATGGCTTATAAATCTCTTTGAACCGCAGAAAGGGCGGTTGAGTAGACGATAAAATAGGTTAAATATAAGCTAGAGATTTATTCTTTCTCATTGCACAAAGCATAACTTACGCAGGTAATAAAAGCATACGCCTTTTGTATTTCTTGTAGGTACGCAACTTGCTCAAGTGTAAGCTACAAATATTTTTCTCTAGCCGCTGTTTCCCCTCGTGTTATTGGTCAGACATAAAAGCATCCCGACGGCTGGCGTCACAAATGGCTAGAGCAACAGAAGCGTGTCGAGCATAACACATCAAACTCAACGTTTTTTCTTTAAGAGCATGCTTGATCAGGCTGACTAGATAGTAGCAGTTTTCCTCAGAGAGAGATGCCCAATGTTCTTTCAGAGTGCAGAGGCATGGCCCCGTCAACTGTACATAAGCCAGAGGGCCCGACGCATGCAACCTTAAAGCATTTGAATGACCCATTACAATATGAGTTGGCCAAATTTCTCGTCTTAAGAGACAGAATGTCTCTTTATCCTTCATTCAATATATATATAATAATTACTAAAGTGATCATATTGCAAATAACTGAAATAAAGATAAGGGGCAAAGTACGCCTAAAACCTCACTAAAATTACCTTCCTCTCCTCCTTGGTACATACATTATCAGCAGACAGATTTTGATAAGTCGTTTCAAGCGCTTCGGTGAAGCTTCATCCCGAGGAGTAACACCTCCAGGGTAACCCAACTCTTTAACGAAACCTACCGGCGGTTTCTTCAAATACAGATCCTTCTAAGATTGGTTGTCCTCTTTGAAGACATAAAATCCATTCTCCATCAGGAAGCGACCCTTGTTCTAGTACTTGGGAAATAGGCTGGTACACTTGTCTCCCATTGAGTCCCCTATGGTGCATACCGTTGCATTAGCCTCTAGGTAGAGAGGGGTGGCTAGGAAGAATCAATTTTTGAAATGCTTCAAGTTATCCAAAAATGTCCTGAAGCTACGAACAATCAACACTAAATTAACCAAACCATGGCCCCACAACTGTGATGCTAGAATTGGTTGTACCTTGAAAAGGTCGAAGAAAAGGGGACATATATGGTTTCCACTTTAAATATTCATACCAATATTTCAAGATTTCACAGGTTGAAGTTGCGACAGGGTAACCGTCAAGTGATTCAAAAATTCTATTTTAAAAATATTAAAGGGCAGTCAAAGATCCATGATTGAGAAGATACACTTATACAAAGGAATGACACAATCACCATACACGCTGTCATTTTCACTAAGGGTTAAGACGCCCAAATCCGAAGATAGACCAATGTTTAGAAAAGCTCATTCAAAACCACCTTTTGAGAAAATACAAAGATAGTTGAAGAAGAGACAAGGTCAATCAAGGAAGCACAAGTATTTTCTTTTGATTTTTGACCCATTATAAACATTATCTTCTTCTAGCACAAAAAGGAAGAGCGTTGTAGAATATGCAAGCAATAATGAAGTTGAAAGAACTTTTAAAGAAAATACAAAGCTGGCTCCTCAAAAATCATATGATGACTACTAAAAGGAATAAACCTTATCATCACTCTAGATCATCTTTGTGAAACACTCAAGTGTTTCAGTTCCCGAAGTTCACTATGAAGGTTCCTAGGAAAAGAAATTTGAAGCATGAGGCACAATAAAACACGAGTTCCCAAGAAACAATAACTTTTACTATTCATTTTTCATTTATTCTCAAAGAGTGATCGGCGGACAAGGAAGATACGACAAACCCTTGCATTGTCACACAAAGACAAGGGCTTGGGGAAAAACTGCTAAAAGCCGACAAAAATAGCCAACGACTAATCATCCAAAGGAATTCACAATTTATTCTAATTGCTCACGTCAGAGGGGAACTACAATATGGAAAGAGTACAGTTGATCCAAGACCAAGAAACATCAAACGACTCCCTATATTTCACACCTTAAAGATAATGTGTTGTTATAACCGCTTCATTATAAAAGGAGCACACACGCCAATTTCAGATACTCAATTTCAAATTCAAATTGAATTCATTTTTCTACTGCATATAACACTACAAGAAATTTGGCAAATTGCGACGGTTTATTTTGGTATATTACGACGGTTCTAACCGCCGTAATTTATACTTTACGACGGTTTTAGAACTGTGGCAGAAATGTGGGTCGCGAGGGCAAATTGCGACGGTTGTGAAAACCGTCGTGCAAAGCGTCATAATTTTTACGACGGGTATCTAACTGACGTAAATTCAATATTGTGACGGTTTCCAACCGTCTCAAAATGCTTACTGATTATTGTTGTCATTGTTAATTGTGACGGTTACAACCGTCGTAATTTTTAGTGTGGTAGAGGATTATATCACTATTTGCGACGGTTATAACGGTCGTTATTTTCCTATTATTTTTATGTTTTTATTGTTGATCACGACGGTTATAACCGTCGTTATTTTCTTTTTTTATTGTTGATTACGACGGTTATAACCGTTGTAAATTTCATATTATTTTTTGTTTTTATTTGTTTTTATTGTTTTTAATGTAAATTTCATATTGATTATATTTTTAAATATTATTTACTTTAAATTATTTCCACATAAATATTTTTATTTATGGTATTTTTTTTAATACTTAATTACTTTTTTATATGATTTTCTATATTACATTTTAAATGGTAAAATTAAATCCAATCGTAAACATGTAATATCCATAACAATAATCATGTCATATTATATAATCATGTAATGTCCATAAAACATCTAATATATCCATAATCATAAAATCCTAATCATATGCATCATAATGCCAAAAATACATTAAAAAAAGTTCATAAGAACGTATCCTATCATCAGGTCGCTAAAAAAGTACATAGAAAAACATATCAAAGTCTAATTTGTCCTTCTTGATGATCCATTATCTGCAAATCGGTAGCTGGACTCAGAAGAACGCCTACCATCAATAGGTGACTCCAATTCCTGTGAAAAAAAAAATTAAACTTAGAAGAACGTCTTCCACTAGAATGAACTATCAATTTTAAACTTATGTATTTTAACGTTAATAATATATTTCATGAAAATCATACCTTTCTTCCACTAGAATTTTGCATTTGCATTAAGAATTCAATTTCTTCTTTCCTAGCATTGTCCCTTTCCTTTAAGAATGTGATTGCATTCATCAAGTCATCAATTTTTGAATTTTGTTCTTTAAGAGCATCAATTTCTTCTTGCATTTTCTTTATTTTTTCATTTTCTTCAAAAGAAGACGACGATCTCGTAGATCTATTAATCTGAGATGGTGTAACTTCAAGTCCCATAGAACGAACATATCCAGGATGTTCTTTTCCAAATACTTTCTGAAATGCCTCATTTTCAGACACGGAATCCTTAATTGCAGCTTGTAGTTTTTCCTGCACAATTAAAATTCATTCAAAATCTATTTTCAAAACATAGTGGCACACACTAAACAGATTCATTCCCAGAAACAATACACAGCAAAAACAAGCTGAAAGTTACTAAAAGGCAAAGCATATAGAGGAACATGGCAGTGGCAATGTGGCATACATGATTGTTTCCAAATTTTGAAATCCTAAAGTACAAGCCAACAACATGGAATTAAATGAACACAAATAAACTTTCAAATTATCCTAAGCCATTCCAAATACCTATCTACAACAGAGAGAAAGTTCATGGGCAAGGTACAATTCAAAGGAAACAGTGCAAGGTACATAACAGTAGCAAAAGGTTGACACATATTGAAAATTCACAACAAAGCCAGTACTTGAAGTCAAAGCCAGTACAGCAAAAGGTACATATCATGTTCAACATTATACTTAAGGCCAGTACTTGAAAATTCACAACAAATGCCACAAAGAAGGCAAAGCCAAACTTCTTGTCAAACTCAGCAAAATCTACTATCCTTACTATAAAACCGTCATCAAATAGGTGATTGAACCATCTTGGAATCCAACTACGTGACAGAAAAACAATCGTTTTCCAATCACAAGGAACAACAATGTCAAAGCCACCCCGAAAGTGTCCGGGATTATGCTACCAGAAGAAAAATAACATAAGCATATTAGAGTTTAAGAGTGCAAGGAAATGGCATGTAATAATTAGCCGGAGCCATGAAAAGCATTAAGTAGCTTGCATCTTGCAGATGATAATTAGTCGACTAAAGGTAGTCAAAAATATATAGTTACCAGAACATGAGAACATTTTAGAATAACTTCACCTTATTAAGGAAATGCAACAAGTTAATTTGAATATGTTGCATTATAGGCCTTTCAGACCGTACATGTTAGATCAGAAGAATACTGAATTATTATATCAAAGCTAGAGAATTTGGGGAAGATAAGCAATGTACACACCTTATGCAGTCTTTCAAACCATCTATATCCTTTGAATTGGTCTGAGGCAATCTTCAAAATCTTGGGGCAGTCAAATAAATATAATCCCGAGATCCTACTGCTATCTTAAAATACCTTCCCCTAGAAGAAGCACTATATATAAAGGTAGTAGTTTAATAGTTTCAAGCTCATGGCAATAAGATAAATTTACATATGCTAGGTTTTGAAGATTATGGAAACCATCAGGTAGTGAACGAAATCTGTTTCCTTGTAGGTTTAGTCTTTCTAATGTCTTTAACGTTCCAATAGTATTTGGTATTTCATGAAAATTGCAAAAGCTTAAATCTAAAAAAAATCAAAGATCTCATATGATCATAACAAGTCCATTGCGGGGGTAGAATTGTAAGACTCAAGCAACCGCTAAAATCTAGAGTTACAAGGGATGTCATCCTCTTAACCCTATCGGGAACTCCAACCAGATTTGTGTTGTTTCTCAAACTTAAATATTTAAGCTTTGCAAGATCCCCAATCGAAACATGAACTATGTTACTAATTACATATTCTACACAAAACTTTCAACTCGACAAATATGATAACCGGGTTTTATATTAAAAAATAATAATGGGATATTATTATTAGTAAAAACATGATGTATTCAATACACTTTAAAGCAACTAAACCTCTATATTGTGTTTTGTTTGTAACCAATTTTTGGAATATTTCACATTATTTAAAGAAATTGATTTGATGGCCAGAATATGGATCTGATGTCGATTCTGAAAAACCCACAAAAGCTGAGACAGAAGATGTCTAATCTCAAAACTTTGGAGAGCTGCAGAATATCCATTCTGCCTACATAAAGAAGTTTGGCTTTGCCTTCTTTGTGGCTTTGCCTTAGAAATTTGTATTGTTTGTGTCATGTTGTTAATTTATGAGGTTGATTTGTGTTGTCTGATTCATTTAAATATGTTATGTATCTTTGAATTATATAGCGTTACTAAGTTGATTAGATTACGCATTTGTTGTTGTTCAGGAGATTATGTTTCAACCAAATCTCATGTGTGAGCAGGTTAACATAAGACAGACTTTTCTAGAAAATGAGGTGTAGTTACTAAGTTGTTTCCTTACATGAGACATACATTTCTAGACAGACATATGACATGTATAAAGATTGCCTCCTCTGTTGCAGCAAATATTAATTAAACTTAATTAACCTTAAGTTTTTCTAGATCACCGGTGGAAAGCATTCGAAAAGAATTTCACTGATAACTGAATTCACAATCTATCAAAATTTCTCTAACAACTAATGTACATATATTATTTTAAACAAAACAAATAAGTAACTTTAAGGAGACTAATAAATAGTTAAAAAAAATTAACTTGTACTTACATTATTGTTCTGTGATGTTCATTGACAAAAGACCCGTCAGACTTTTTATGCGAAATTGCATACATTTCTCCTCTACTGTATGATCGCCCATCTCTCGATTCCTACAAATAAGAACGAATATTAATTATTTATACTATTAAGCATAAAACCAACAATATATAGATTTAGACATACCAACTCATGTTGCTTCCTTGAAAGCGACTTAGATCCAAGTGTATGCGGAATCTTCAATTTACCTCTATTTTGGGCATTTTGTTTTGCTAATCTCTACATTGGTAACAAAAAAAAAACACGCGTTATAGATAGGAATAAGATACAATGCATTACTTATATATTAAAATTAAAATTATATGAGTAAAACACTAATATTACCTGTGTTTTTTCTTTCCGCCTATATTGAACAAAAACAGCCCAATCTTTTTCTTCAATGCCTTTGCATTTTGGATAATTTTGAAGATTTTCCTCCAAAGTGAGATCCCATTTATAAAATTTTGAAACAATTGACAACGACCATCCTTCCATTTCTTTGCAGCAGAACCAAGTATATAATCTTTGTCACGCCCATCATCAACATTAAAATGGAGCTAACCATACGAATAAAAATGGGTTAATAAAACAAATGATAGGCACGATAAAATTAATTTACAAAATATGTAATATTGTTTATTAATGATACCTTTATCTTTGAACCATAAAAGAATGTTTTTTTATCCATTGGAATACTCCTCCAACTCTCGAACATTATGGGAAAGTCTTTAAACATTCTAATAAGTACACCCAAATACCCTGCTAACAAACCAGCCGCCAGTCCTACTGCACGATGAGTCTTATCCCATTCAATTATTATCCATGTTCCATCAGACTCTGATTTCGCAACCAAATCTTTCACACACAAACGTGTTTTTGAAACATAACCCTCTACATCTATCACATAAAAAAGTAAACAAATTAATGTCATAACTCAACTATGTAAAAAATTAAATTACTTACAGATACTTTAACCTTAAATTACTTACTAATAACATTTACATCCCAATACTCAGAACTAGCCACTAGAACAACATCTTTAGTCCCATCTTCTACCACAACATCTTTAGCCTCGTCTCATGTGGACGTCTTTAGTTTGTCTGAGTGCGGCGATAGTAGGTTGAGTGGGATTTGAAAAGGTTGGGTTCTTATCAAAATGGTGGTGTTCTATTGGCAGTTAGTTCCTCCAAAATAGATTATTGTCGACTGAGGTGGGTGTGTTATCTGTTCAAACCAGTTGGGGGTTTAGGTGGGTGGGTAGACCATCGTCTCTTTTGGAGTCGTCGATTTTAGAGTTATTTGATTTGTTCCTAGGTATTGGTCAGGGTAACTAGGAGATCTATGGTATGATTTCGATTTGGCATGGTATCATTGGTATGGACTATCTGAAAGATGCAAAATAAACTTATCTTTTCTAAGAAAATATTGAGTAAAACCACAAAGTAGATTGAGAAAACCAAACCAGACTGTTTTTTTATACATAATTGAAATGCTTCTTGTTAATTCTAACTGATTGAAAAGTTATGCATCTAGTTTTCAAATAGAATTGAGAATCCAAACACCAATCACAAAGTACATTGAGAAAACTAAATCAAACAACAAAGTAGATCGAGAAAACTAAATCAAACAACAAAGTAGATTGAGAAAACTAAATGGTGCTGGTTTTTTCATATATAATTGAAATGCTTTTTAGTTCAAGCTGATTAAAAAGTTATGCATCTTGTTCTAAATTGAATTAATTACTGCAATTCCTTTTTGCTATGTAAGTGTTGTGCTGACATAGATTTCAAATTGTTTTTCTCAGTATACTAACCTAGCAGTTTTTCTCTCCAATTCAAATTAACACAGTTAGTTAACCCTAACTAACTTTGCTCAGGAAAATCGAGCTCTAACAACTGACCTAACACTAACTTATTTGCCCTAACAGTACCCGAGAAAAATTTCCCGATTTTCCGCTGTTCCATT
The DNA here is from genome assembly GCA_022829125.1 of Lathyrus tuberosus. Classification (NCBI taxonomy): domain Eukaryota; kingdom Viridiplantae; phylum Streptophyta; class Magnoliopsida; order Fabales; family Fabaceae; genus Lathyrus; species Lathyrus tuberosus. Next base: position 331,635 of record JALAZF010000392.1, on the reverse strand, counting down.
GCAATCTTTATCACAACAATCGACACAAGCTCCACTCTATAATATATCTATCACAATCCATTCATAACAGAAAATTAAAGAAACACGAAAAAGACAACTATTTGAACATAGAGTTTGAAATGTGTTAACAGAAGAAGAAGAATAACAGAAAATGGGGTTTTTGTGAAACACGCACAAGAGAATCAAGAGAATTGACCTGTTAAAATAGGGTTTTTGTGAAAATAGGGTTGATGCAAACGGCGTTCCGGCAACAGCAACTCTCCGGCAGCAGCAGCGTTCTGAAGAAGGGAAGAAGAAATGTTTGCTACTTTTCTTGAATTCTTCTGAAGAAGGCGCGATTCCCTTAAGTTTTGAATGGAGGCGGTTTATTCTCCGTCGTAGAATTCAAAGCGGGCCAGAAATGAAGGCGGTTGGGCCCAACCGTCGCAGCCCAATGAGTAGTGCTATATATTATATAACGACGGTTAACAACTGTCGCGACACTTATTGTACGGCGGTTAAAACAGAACCGTCATAATATATATTATTTTTTTCAAATATTAAGGGCGGTTTTCAAGAACCGTCGTAATATGTAATTATTTTTCCAAAATTTTAAAGGCGGTTTCCAAAAACCGTCGCAAAATGTAATTTTTTCCCAAATTTTAAGGGCGGTTTCAAAAAACCGCCGTAGTAACCGCCGTAATGTACATATGACGACGGTTTGCAATAAACCGTCGCAACATAAGTGTTGTAAAATCCCATTTTTCTTGTAGTGTACTGACTTGAGAATTTGAGTGCTAACCTTATAGGTCAACCCCTCCTCCTCTGCAACAAACGCACATGTCCACCGCGATCACCGATCCTCCAATAAATTGTGGTTTTAGAATGGAACAATGTGTGTGTGTATATATATATATATATATATATATATATATATATATATATATATATATATATATATATATATATATATATATATATATATATATATATATATGAAATTCATATTATGTATAGTTTTTTCTGGATTTTGGTCTAATCTTCCTTAAAAATAATTTCTTTATTTGTAGTATCTTTAAATTCGTATCTATCTTTTTTCACATTGTCCCGTCAGTTGATAATTTATTGACTATTAAGGTTATTCTTAGGAGTTTTGAGCTCGTTTCGGGGCTTAAGGTGAACTTTACTAAGAGTAGTATAGTTAAAGTTAATGCGGGGAGGGAGTTTCTGGGTTTGGCAGAGGAGGTATTACATTGTAAAGTTGGTTCCTTACCCTTCAAGTATTTTGGCATCCCGATAAGTGTTAATCCTAAGAAAGTTAGGACTTGAGATCCTCTTGTTCAGAAGTGACCATGTGGTTGGATTATTGGAAGAATATATTTTTGAATCTTAGTGGGAGGGTTGTTCTTCTTAATTCAATTTTAAATCCTTTACCGATTTTATTCCTCGCATTTTTAAGATGCCAAGAGGTTTCTCTGGGATGGTTCTAAAGGCGCACGCGCCGGAGGGGATAAGGTTGCTTGGGTGAAATTGAAATATGTGTATATATCTCGAAAGGAAGGTGGTCTAGGGGTTAAGGATTTGAAGCTTGTGAATTTTCCTTTGCTTAGTAAGTGGAGGTAGAGGTTGCTTGAGATTAGAACGACCTTGTGGAAGACGATTAATTTTGCTCGATATGGGTCTAGTGTTTGTGGATTCCCAACGTGTTGGCGGGTGGAGGGTCTTATAAAGGCTTCATATTGGTGGAAAGTATTCTCTCTTCTTGGACCCATATTTGGTCTTTCGTTGGACTGGTTCGTTGCGTCCTTCTCTAAAGTGGTTGTGGATGTGCAGAGAACTAGTTTATGGCGTCATGACTTATTGAGGGAATACCTTTTATGTGTTTCTTTGGATAGGGTGTTCCTTATCTTTGAGAAAAATGATTGTATGGTGAGTTCTACGGGGAAGTTGAAGAGGGGTCAGTGGTGTTAGGACTTTATTTGGAGGTGATATGTGCCAAAAATACGTTAAATACGAAGACACTTATTAACTTATTTTACAAGTAATCAAATGAAAAACCGATGATTTATCAATGAAAAGTGATATAACGATTATTTTGATATTTTAACTGTGCATTGATTAAAAACAAGCAAAAAGGATCAAGAAATCACTAAAGCAACACAATAGACCAAGCCAAAGTACTTTCCTAATAGAGGTTCACTTAGAGAGAAACAGTTCAACCATGCTAAGCCAAGAAACATAGGCGTTCTTAGCGAGCAAATACTGCTCATGACTTCATGGTTAAGTTATTTTAAGGTGAAGGAATGGTTTGGTGTCTAAGCGAATATGGGTGGTGCGCTTAGCAAGCATAGGCGTAAAGTTTGTCAATAGATATTGTTCAACTTCTTTCTTCTAGGGCTTGGTTTTAAAGCTACGATGAGTAAGTGTAGCTAATTTTATCTTTTGTTGGGGTTAGATGTAGTTGTCAAAATACTTATGTTTGGATCCCGACCATGGAGTTCTATGTATTTCTTCTTAAATTTTAATATTGATGGATTCTTTGTTTTTAATGCTTGTTTTTTATTACCTACCTAAAACATGTTTTCATGGTATGACTTGATATTTGAAAGGTATTGGTTATTACTAGATCCAAGTCTGTCATTTATCGGATGCTAAAGTCTAGACATAGATTTAGGTTTAATATCTGCATTTCCTGTTGAAACTTAATGTTGATTTATTGGTTAATGGATGAGAGATCGTATATTAGGTAATACGACTGATCTCATGTCGTTGATTCACACATGGGTTATAATGAGAGCTTCATGAGGTAAGATTAACAACTTATTACAATTGCATATTACCGGTCAAAGATGCTACATGAGCAATGAAATCTAACCCTAACAAAGTTTTCTCATTGTCAAAATAATGAAAGTTCAATTTTATCTGCTACTGGTTCACATTTCAAGTATTTAAAAAACAATAAAAAATAAGATAAACCAAACTTAAAGTAATAAAAAATATTGAACATTATTTGAAACATAATTAGTCCCTGTGGAGACAATAATTAAATCTTACTTTCGAGATACAACGAAATGGCGTTATTGCTGATGACTGGCGTTAGTTTTTGAAGATATCACAATATTTTTTTATCATTTTAAGTATTTTTTTTATATGTGTTAATATTTGTATATTTTCTTTATTGTTTCTAACATTCTAATCGTGTTATCTAGTTCTGTTACTACTTGATTGTGCAAGGTAAGGTTCTTGTAAAACAACTTATGCTCGACCTCAAAAAATGAACCGTTTGCATAAACAATAGTAAAAACAAAAATTAAAAGTCACAAGACCTAGAAGATTATTATGTTTCAAAGCAAGAAACCATGGCTAATCTATACAAAATCAACAATCAAAACAACAACAACAACAACAACAACAACAACAATAACAACAACAACAACAACAACAACAACAACAACAACACCACCAAAAATGGAAACAATGTTGCTGACATATCATGCCACAATAGTCCAAGACATCTAGAACACATATCTAGACCACAAAGGAATGAGTGTCAAACATAAATGAAAATGAGATTGTTACAAGTTATTTATGCAAACCATTTTGTAGGATTATACCATGAGGACTCATATACACACCTCACAAAGTTCTACGAGATTCTAGGTACGCTATGAGCATAGGCGGTTTTAAGTGCTCAGGCTCTGGCCAAAAAAATTTCCTTCTTTACACCACAATTTTGAAAATTGCGGCGGTTAAAAAGTGTTATTACGGCGGTCTAAACCGCCACAATTAACGAAAATGCAAAAATATAAAAATTTCAACCAAAAGTTAAATTATGAAAGTGATATTACGGCGGTTTAAACTACCACAATTAATGAAAATACATAAAAATACAAATATAAACCAAAAATTAAATTATAAGTGTTATTACGGCTGTTTAAACCGCCACAATTAATGAAAATGCAGAAAAATACAAATTTAAACCAAAATTAAATTATAAATGTGCTATTATGGCGGTTTAAACCACTACAATTAATGAAAATGCAGAAAATACAAATTTAAACCAAAAATTAAATTATAAATTATAAATTATGAAAAAAAAATACATGTATAATGTTGTAAATCATGGTTTAAACCAAAAAATTTATATTTTTATGCATAAAAATACAGGTTTAAACCAAAATATTATAAATTATGCAAAAAATTATATTTTTATGCAATTAAGTATACATTACATCAATTTTTTTGATATTATAATATTTAGATTCAACTACATTACAAAAAGTGCAAGAATTGAAATAAAGATTAAAGTTGCAATTTATGACCAAATTAACCAAAAATTATAAATGAATACTTAGAAGAAATAAAAATTAACATAAAAGTAGCAATTACTAAAATAAAAAAAAAACATGTACAGTGTTGTAAAAAAGAAGTAGAAAAGAATATGATCGTGAAGGCTGGATCAGAACCTGTAAAATCGGGCCGCCAAGTGCGTCAGGGATGCTGGTCGTATGGAGAGGAGGAGGGGGTGTACCTGCAAGGCACTCCGACGCTCAAGTAAGTAAAGGTCAGAGAAAAAGGGCAAGTACTAAGAGTGTTCTTAGGGCGAATATTAGATACCTGACCCTCTCAAGCGAGAGGGTTTATATAGAGCCCCCAGCGCGTGGCCAACGATCCTATTTTTGGGGCGAAATAACCGTTTTCCTCAAAGAATAGGTAACTACCCAAACTAGTCGTTATGTCGGGCAGGGTGCCCAAAACTAGCTGTTATGTCGGGCATAGGCATAATTCCGGGCACCTGCCCACAGCTGTTCGGGGAGTAATGAAGCCGTGCGTAACGGACAGTAATTCCGGGGAGGAATGTTGCATTCCTTGCCTGGTTGGAGGGGCAGAAAGGTCACTTTTGCCCCTCCGTGGATTGGACTTAGGCAATTTGGGCCGCTCTGGAGCAGAGGCGGATTGTGCCAATTCTAGCCATTGGTCTAGTCCGGAACAGGAGCCCCCCAAGTCGTTGCTCCCGAGCATGGGAGTGATGACTTAAGGACTGCTCGTTGCTCCGGGGAGCTAGCATAGAGTCGTCGTTTGTAGGCTAGGAAGGTTGTCTCAAGTGCCCTTGGACCCAGGTGTTCGTGAGATTCGTAGTCGTGACCATGTTGCCCGGTGTACGAGGAGACTAATGGTCAGATAGAATTTGAAACGTTGGGGCGCCACGTGTACCTAGAGCTCCGTGTAGAAATTAATAGGTAATGATGGCTAGCGGGTAGTCATGATGGCCTACGGCGCGTGGTTGCACGTGCCCCCTTGTATAAAAGGGGGGGGGGGGAGCCGTTTTATTTGAAACTTTTCCTTTCTGATTTCTCTCCGTCTCTTTCAGTTCTTGCCCGTCACCGTCTTCAAGCTTTCCGACCACCGTCACCAGTTTCGAGCAGCTTCTACCCTCTTCCAAAATCAAGTAAGTTTTCCGATCTGTAGCTTGTTTTATTTCCTTTTGTTGTTAGTGGTAGATTGTATGCGGTTAGGGTTAGCTTTAGGTGATAAAATAGGTGTATTTCTGGCGAATGTTGGTGGTGGACGGTGGTTGTGCCATTTTTCTGCCTTCAGCAATTCGCCGGAGTATGTAGTACGTCTAGCGAGGAGGGTGGTCCATGGTGTGGTTGCGGTAGTTGTGCATGCGTGACCACCGTGTTTGTTCATCTTCTGATAGGGCGACGAGTTTTCTGGTAGAACGTTTCTAGATTTCGGTGAAGCTTTGCGGTTTTCGGCGGGGCTTCAAACGGAATCTGGGCATGAGTGCGGGGAGGTTCCTCATAGGAGGATGGTATGTCTCGGGCATCTCCTCGTGGGGAGGTTTTTCATTCGATGTTAGGGCTTAGGCCGGGGACGTTGTCCTCATCCTTTTACGCGCCCTTTCACTTGACTTGGCAGTGGAAGGGTGGATTTGATTTTCTGTTGAATTCACTGTCTTTCTCTGCTTTTCAGGTGATCGTAATGGGGACGGGGCCAGACAGAGAAGTTATTCTAGACACGTCCGAGGAGGAAACTGGCTCTGAGGAAAATAGTAGCTCGACGGCTTCGAGCTCTGCGACTTCGAGCTCGGCGGCCTCAAGTTCGTCCAGTAATGCCGGGGAGGAAGAAGAGGTTCGGGATGATATGGAGGAGGATGACATCGAAGGGTTCTCCGCGGAGGAGTGGGAGGTGGCCGAACCTTCCGAGCATATTTCTACGTTCGCAAAGTCTTTGGCGAACGTCTTTACGGAGGTAGAACCAGAAGGGGAGTGGAAGGTGCACTTCCCTACTGTGAACGAGCGGGTCTGCTCGGATTTCGAGGACCGCTTTACTATGTACGAGTATGCCTTCAAAGAGCTGGGACTGAGGCTGTCTTTCACTGATTTCCAGTGGTCGGTGTTCGAGCATCTGAAGCTGGCCCCCTCTCAACTTCACCCTAATTTGCTGGCCTTCATCCGGGCTTTTGAATTGGTGTGCGAGCATCTCTCTCTGGGGACTACTCTCCCTCTATTCTTCGGTGTTTTCCATCTTCAAAGGCAGCTGACGGGGAAGAAGTACGGATGGGTTTCTTTGAAGCAACCCAGAAAGCTATTTAAGCCGTTCTCGTAGTCGATCCGGACTTTCAAGGAGCGGTACTTCGTCGTTGAACCCGTGTCTGAGGTGGCCCAGGACAGCACATACGTCTGGGAAATCGAGGTTGACGAGGATGGAAATGAGCTTCTTAACGAGGAGGGAAAATATATTGGGCAGAGGCTCTACAGGTTCCCCATCCGCTGGGCACCCGACCATTTCTCCAAGAAGCCCAGCGATTATGTCTTTCAGCCGAGCGATCTGCGCGGGCAGGACGCCGTGGTGTACGAGAGGCTGGTGAACTGGGTTAACTCCTTCAGTCTTGCAAGCTGCTGGACTAGCAAGGGTAGCCCTATCTTCGAGGAGGATGGGAGCCAGAGAGTTGAGCGCAGATTCTTCAGTGTTAAGGCACTGCTGGAGTGCAAGACTCCCGCGGACGCTGATAAGCTGCTCGGTAGTCTTGGTTATTTAGATTTTGTTTGTGTTATCTCTTTTCCACGTAGCTAACGCGCTCGTTTTTTCTTTATTTGTGCAGGTGAGATGCCTCAGGCTCGCGATCGCGTGGTGCGGAATGCTATGGCGAGGAATAAAGCTGGAGCGGCTCCTCCTAAATCTCAGCCCGCTGGTGCCCGTGCTCCTCCCCCTGTTCAAACTGTCACGGGGGCCTCTTCTTCTCCCTCTCCTGCTCCACGAGGATCTCCTCTGCCCTTGACCGGGCGGTCGAAGTGGCCAAGGACATCAAATGCTGTGGACCTTACCCGTGTGCCGGAGAAAGGGAAGTTTGAGCTCCCTCCGTGCATCCTTGATAGGAGGTTCTTTGAAGGTAACTCCTTGGTCGTCCCCCGGGAAGAATCCCTCTGCTTGGAAGGCATGGATCTCCCGAGCAAGAGGGCGCTGGTGGCCCAAGATGCTTCTGCCCTGGTCAGGATGCTGGAGATGGCTGCTGTTTACGCAGAAGGGGACTCTGCACTTGAGTCCGAACTTAAAGCTTCTCGGGCTTCTGAGGCGGCCCTCAAGGAGGAAGTTAAGAATGCCCGCGAGGCTCGGGGGAAGGCCGAAGAGGAGACGGCCAGGCTGAAAGAGGATGTATCCAAGCTGGCGGCGGAGAAAAAGGCTGTCGAGGAGCTGAACAAAGAGTTGATGGCGGCCAGCGCCCCGGGTGCCGACGAACCGGATGAGATAAAAGAGTTGAAGACTAGGTCTGAGCTGGTTGCCCGCATCCTGCTGGCCGAAGATGACGGCATCGCCGTGGCAGAGGAGTCTTTTCAAAGCGTCGTGGCTCAATTGCGGGTGGTGAACCCTGGGCTTGAGATCTCTGCCGAGGGTACTCACTATCTTGTGCATGTTGAGGATGGTCGAATTGTCTTGCCCGTAGGCCTTGTTCTAGACACCCCCGAGGTTTAGCCTGAGGACCAGCCCGAGGAGGACCAGAGACCCGAGCCGGCGTCAACCGAGCATGCGGATGAATGAGGAGTTTCATTATTTTGATGTTGTTGTATCTTGTCCAGCCTGCGTGCCGTTGAATTATTTGTAATTTTATTTTTGGGGGACATGGCCCCGTTTTATGTAATAATGCACAATCGTGGCCCTTGTGGCCACCTGTTATGTTAATTATGTTTCTGGCTTCTTCACGTGCATGATTTTACTTGCGTTTATTTTGCTAAGTGTTGTATGCATGCTTGCTGTGAATGTATGTCTGCCCGTGTTTGGGAACTTTTGACTTGTGCGAATATTTATGGGGGATTGCTCGTTGTAGATGTGTTCGACAGTGTGGGGAACTGATCGAACGGCTGGGGAATATCCTGGCTGGGGAGCGGAGCTCAGGTCGCGTTTGAGGCCTGAGTTCACGGCGTGAACGTCCCATTGCGAGCTGGGGTTCTGCCAATCATGGTACTTTGACGACGACGATGCTCGATCGAGGACCGCTGTCGAGCAACTACCCAGCTCGTTACTGAGTGGGGTTGTGCTTTAATCGTATGCAACACTTGTACCTAGATGCGCATAGTATTGTTTTAGCTTTTCGGCATTCCATGGTCGAGCAAGTTCCTCCCCAGTGAGATGTTCTAGGTAGTAGGCCCCATTTTCCATTTTTTCCCGGATGCGATAGGGTCCCTCCCAATTGGCTGCTAGCTTGCCTTCGCGAGAGTCTTTGTGGTTTCTTCTTAGGACAAGGCTTCCCACGTCGAACTCTCATCGTATCACTTTGGCGTTGTGCCTGATGGTGATCTTTTGTTTTAATGAGGCCTCGCGGAGAGCTTCCCCGGTTCTAATTTCCTCGACGAGGTCGAGCTCTTCCCTTAAAGATTCGTCGTTCATCTCCTCGTCTAGGGGCGACTCTGTCCGCCTAGAGGGCACGTGAACTTCGACGGGAATTACAGCCTCGGTTCCGTATGCTAAACAAAAAGGTGTTTCCCCAGTCGTTGAATGGGGAGTTGTACGGTAGGCCCAGAGCACGCTGTGTAGCTCCTCGACCCACGCCCTCTTTGTTTCATCTAGCCTTCGCTTGAGGCCTCGAAGGATGACTCAGTTAGCTGGCTCAGCCTGCCCATTTGTTTGGGGGTGTTCGACGGATGCGAAGTGTTGCTTCGTGCCCAGTTGGGCGATGAAGTCCTGAAACTTCTTGTCTGTGAACTGTGTTCCGTTGTCCGTTACTATCGCTTGGGGAATACCGAAACGTGCAAGGATGTTTCGTTTGTAGAAACACAGGATGTTGAGGGCAGTTATTTTGGATAGAGGTTCTGCTTCTATCCACTTTGTGAAATAATCCACGCCCACTATGAGGTACTTGTTCTGACTTGATCCTACCACAAAGGGTCCTAGGATGTCCAGGCCCCACCAGGCGAATGGCCACGGGGAGGACATAGCCTTGAGCTCGTTAGGTGGGGCTAGGTGCATGTCCCCGTGCCGTTGGCATTTATCGCACTTCTTTACGTGCTCTTTTGCATCGTTTTGCATAGTTGGCCAGTAGTATCCTACTCGGAGGGCCTTTCAAGCAAGGGACCTTCCGCCGAGATGTTGGGCGTTGATTCCTTCGTGGACTTCGCGCAGGATGTGCGTGATCATTTCTTCCTTGACACATTTGAGCAGCGGAATGGAGAATCCCCGTCTGTATAGTTTGTCTTCGACCAGGACATAAGAGCAGGCCCTTCGCCTGACTATGACGGCCTCCTTTGGGTCGGACGGGAGTTCGTCCTTGGCGAGGTAGTTATAGACTGGGGTCATCCAGCAGTTGTTGTCACTGATCACCTGCACGTCGAGTGTCGGGGAGGCCTTCTCGATGCTGGGTCGAGGAAGTACTTCTTGTATGACGGATTTGTTTCCGCCTTTCTTCTTCGTGCTGGCCAGTTTATACAGCACGTCCACTCGTACGTTATGTTCGCAGGGAACGTGTTTCACTTCTACTGTTATGAACTTTGCCATTTCCTTCTTTACCAGGGCCAGGTATTCGGTCAGGTTATCATTTTTGGCTTGGTATTCACCTCGGACCTGGAGGGCCACGAGTTGTGAATCCGTGCAAATGACGACTTCTTCTGCTCCCAGATCCTCGGCAAGGCGTAACCCAGCGAGGAAGGCTTCGTATTCAGCCTGGTTATTGGAAGTTGGGAAAGACAGTGTGAGTGATACCTCGACGATAGTCCCTTCGTTGCTCTCCTGTATAATGCCCGCACCGCTACCTGCCAAGCTTGAGGCACCGTCGACGAAGATGGTCCACTTACGTGTCTCGCTCGCGGGGGCGGGGGGTGGGGGGGGGGGGGGGGGGGGTCCGCGAATGTCATCTCCGCGACGAAATCGGCCAGAGCTTGGGCCTTAAGGACTTTTCTGCCTTCGTACCAGATGTCAAATTCGGACAGTTCAAGCGACCATTTAAGCATTCGTCTGGCCATATCTGGTCGTCCAAGCAGCTGCTTTATGGGCTGATCTGTTCGAACCACGATCGTGTGGACCAGGAAGTAGTGCCTTAATCTCCTGGCAGCGTTGATGAGGGCCAATGCCACCTTCTCTATCTGCTGGTATCATAACTCTAGTCCTTGTAGCGCCTTGCTCGTGAAATATATGGGCTTCTGCCCGTCAGATGTCTCGCAGATGAGAGCGACGCTCACTACTTCGGCTGCTACGGCCATGTATAGGTATAGTGTTTCGCCATTGTCTGGGCAAGAGAGAACCGGTGGCTCTGAGAGTGCTCGTTTCATATGGAGAAGGGCCTTGTCGCACTCCTCGGTCCATTCAAACGCGGCCTCTTTGCGGAGGAGCTTGAAGAATGGTAGGGCGTGCTGGGCGGACTTGGCCACGAAACGAGATAACGCTGCGAGCATCCCGTTGAGGGACTGGATGGATTTTTTGGACTTGGGCGTAGGAAACTCGGAGAATTCCCGGCATTTGTCGGGATTGGCTTCGATTCCTCGTTCCGTTAAGTAGAAGCCGAGGAATTTGCCTGCCCGGACGCCGAACGTGCACTTCTCCGGATTAAAACGCATTTTGTATTTCCTGGCCTGTTCGAAGACCTTTCGCAAGTGGGCGGTATGATCGGTTTCCTCGTGGGACTTTACGATCATGTTGTCCATGTATACTTCGAGCATGTCGCCTCTTTATTCATCATTAGTTGGTATGTTGCTCCGGAGTTCTTTAGGCCGAAGGGCATTACGTTGTAGTAATAATTCCCTGATTCGGTCATGAAGGCCGTATATTTTTTGTCGGACATTGCCATTGGGATTTGATTGTAGCCCGAGTAGGCGTCCATGAACGATAAAAGTTTAAAACCAGCGGAATTATCAATAAGTTTATCAATATTGGGGAGGGGGTAGGCATCCTTCGGGCATGCCTTATTGAGATCGGTATAATCAATGCACATGCGCCATTTTCCATTAGATTTTTTAACCAATACAACGTTGGACAGCCAAGTGGTGTACTTGGCCTCCGAAATGAATTTGGCCTCGAGGAGGTCCTTTACAGCTTTTTCAGCAGCCTCCGCTTTCTCCAGAGACTGCTTTCTCCTACATTGTGCTACGACCTTGATGGCCGGGTCAATGGTCAGCTGGTGACAGGCGACGGTCGGATCTAAGTCGGGTATTTCTGCGGCGCTCCACGCGAAAAGGTCGGCATTCTCTCGGAGGCACGCTTTGAGCTGCTTCCTCGCGAGGTCAGGTAGGTCTGCCCCGATCCTCACTCCCCGTTGGGGGTCTTCACCGAACAGAACTAGCTCGAAGTTACCATCCGGGATTAGGCGCATCGGGTAGGAGCTGCTGCTGGATGACGCGGATGGATCGGCTGACGCTGCTCGTTCCTCCTGTTGGTCCTCGGGGAAGTGACTGTCGAGGTCGATAGAGTCGACCTGGGCAGAGGCTTGGCCTCCTCGGAGCTGCTTGGCAGTGTTGGCTTGCTCGACACCATTGGCTTGGACGTGATGGTGTTGAGTCCCTTTGTAGCTGCTTCGAAACACCGTCGGGCAACTTCTATATCACCGTGGAGGGTGGCGACCCTCCCTTTCGAAGTGTAATACTTTATCTTCAGGTGGACGGTTGAGGGCACTGCTACTAACTCGGCCAGAGTTGGCCTTCCAAAAATGCACTGGTAGAGTGATGGGCAGTCGATTACCAGAAACTGCACCTTGATGGATCTGGCCATTTTTGCTGATCCGAAGGTCACGATCAGCTCGACGTAACCCCGCGGCTTTGTTACGGACCCGTTGAATCCCTGCAAGTCGGATCCCACATAGGGAGTGAGGTGAGATTCGTCCAGCTGAAGCATTGAGAACAGCTGGGAGTACATGATGTTGACCGAGCTGCCCTGGTCGACAAATATTCAGCGAACGTCAAAGTTTGCCATCCGGGCTCTGACGAGCAGAGGTATGCTGGAGTTCGGGGACCCTCCGAGGAGTTCCTCCTTGTAAAAGGAGATTGGGACGGAGCCCTTCTGGGCCTGATCAAGCGTCGTCACTTTGTTGGAGCTGGTGTTGATCAGGTGGTCGAACTTCCGTTTCACGGAGCCCACAGTGACTTTGTTGAATCCCCCGCCAAAAATGACCATGGCGGAAGGAAAAGTCTCCCACGGGCTGTGGGCCGCGAAATAAGCAGGGGCGTTGAGCCCGTCTGGGACGTAGAAGTCCTCTGGCCACGAGATGGACATTGCGACCTGTACGTTGGCTTCGTCCGAGGAGGGTATCTCTTCCTCGACCTTCTTGGACTCCTGGGCGTCCTGCCGAGGAGTGTCCTTCTTCTTTGCGAACTATTTCAGGTGCCCGTCCCTGATCAGTATCTCTATGGCATCCTTCAGATAGATGCAGTCCTCCGTGGTATGGCCGTGACTTTTGTGGAAGCGGCAGTATTTTGACTTGTCCACGTTTGGTCTGTTCGGCAGCTGTTTGGGGAAACGAACCCCGACTTGTTTGAACTCCGAATTGGCACATTCGGACAGAATCTTTTCCCTAGAAACGGTCAGGGGAGTATAATCATGGAAATGCCCGGAGGGCCCTTTGCTGTCACGGGAGTCGCGAGGACGGTCCTCGTGCCTTCGTTCACCCCGACGTGACATCGAGGCTTCTTCTCCTTTGGAGGCCCGGGCGTTCTCCTGGCGGCGAGACGCTCGGACATTGCTGGCCGCAATCTTCTCCTCGTACTGAATATGAGATTGGGCTTTGAGGAGGAGGACGTCTAAGTTCCTCGGTGGCGCGAGGCCAATGGCTTTGGCGAACTCGGAGTCCGGGCGGACCCCTTGTTCGAGCAGGAACTTCTTTATCTTATCTGTCGTCGGGACCTGCACAGCTTCCTTGTTGAACCTCTCGATATATGCGTGGAGAGGTTCATCTTTCCCCTGGATTATAGCTCAGAGGGAGGCCTCAGTTTTGGGGTGGCGGCGAGATGCTGTGAAGTTCCGCGAGAACATCCTGCCGAGCTGTTTCCACGAGGTAATGGACTCCTCGGGCAGTTGTTTATACCATGTCATTGCTCTTTTCCGAAGCATGGTCGGGAACAGTCTGCATTTGATGGCGCCCCATACGCCGGGTAGTCTAGGAGGGCATCGATATTCTCGATGTGCGCGTCTGGGTCAGTGATCCCGTCGTATGTGCCAAGTGACGGGGGTTTCTCCAAGCCTTTTGGGAGACGGGTGGCCAGGATCTCCTGGGACAATGGGCCGCGAGGTTCGTCATCGTCGCTGGAACTGGTGTATGATGGTGACCGGATGGGCTACTCGCGTCGGCGGTTCCTTCGTGGAGAAGGTGAGCGGTTCCTTCGAGGAGAAGGTGAACGGTTCCTTCGCGGGGAAGGTGGGCGTGTCCGTCCTTTGGACTTGATTGGAGACTCCTCGTTCCTATGAGTCCTTTTGTGGTCATGAGCGTGCTGGTCACGCGGGGAGATCTAGTCGCGCTTTCGGGCTACTCGAGGATCGTGCTCTTGGCGCAGTCTTCGGTCGATTTCTCTCTGGGGCTGCGGGCTTCTTGATCGTCGTTGATTCCTCCGCATAGGAGGGGATCTTGGACGGAGAGACTCTTCCAGTGTCCTGATCCTCTCGTTTTACTGCAGGATCAGGATGTTGGTTTTGTTGAGTGCCTCTAGGAGGGCTGCCACGGCCGGGTCGGCGTTGGGCGGAACAGGAACGGGCTGAAGGTCGAGAGACGGTTAATCGTTGTTACGATCAGCAGGAGTTGGGGAAGGAGAAGTGGTGGCTACATCCCTAAGGAAACGGGCATCTCGGAGGAGAGATGACTGGCCGTCAACGTCAGATTTGTTGACGGGGAGGATGGTGGAATGAAGAGCATCCTGGGTGCGATCTTGGGAGGCCATGATCGTGATGATGTTCGAAAGTTATTTTGATCTTCGGTTAAAGAAAGAAGGGGAGAACAAAGATTCCCACAGACGGCGCCACTGATTGTGAAGGCTGGATCAGAACCTGTAAAATCGGGCTGCCAAGTACGTCAGGGATGCTGGTCGTATGGAGAGGAGGAGGGGGTGTACCTGCAAGGCACTCCGACGCTCAAGTAAGTAAAGGTCAGAGAAAAAGGGCAAGTACAAAGAGTGTTCTTAGGGCGAATATTAGATACCTGACCCTCTCAAGCGAGAGGGTTTATATAGAGCCCCCAGCGCGTGGCCAACGGTCCTATTTTCAGGGCGAAATAACCGTTTTCCCCAAAGAATAGGTAACTACCCAAACTAGCCGTTATGTCGGGCAGGGTGCCCAAAACTAGTCGTTATGTCGGGCATAGGCATAATTCCGGGCACCTGCCCACAGCTGTTCGGGGAGTAATGAAGTTGTGCGTAACGGGCAGTAATTCCGGGAAGAAATGTTGCATTCCTTGCCCGGTTGGAGGGGCAGAAAGGTCACTTTTGCCTCTCCGTGGATTGGACTTAGGCAATTTGGGCCGCTCTGGAGCAGAGGCGGATTGGGCCAATTCTAGACATTGGTCCAGTCCGGAACAGAATAAATTTTATCCTCAAATATATAAAAAATATATTAGGACTCTATACAATTCTATAGATCAATTTCTACAATTATAAAAGAAAATATTCGATTTAAATAAACAATAAAAACAAAATTCACTGTAAAGGAACTGACGTGTCAAAATAAAGGCGGTCAAAACTGCCATTTTTCTATTAACACTACATCAGTTTATAAAACTGTCATATTTTAATGTAAATAGTGGCGGTTTTATTAAACACAATTTTAAAACCGTCATATTTCACACAAATTTTTTATGGTCTTTAAATTTTTGCCCAGACTTCAAAAAAATTCTGGCTCCGTCACTGGCTATGCGATCTAGAAACTAAGGAGGAAGTAATATTCCTGAGATTGTTTCCACATTCATTAATAGGAAAAGAAAATAAGTGATATCTACACCAACAAACATCAACATTGACAAATCGGAATACATTGGAGGAAAAGTTCTTGAACAAATTCGTTCCTCGTAGCAAATTCATGGAAGTAAAGACAACCATGGAGATGTTCTCCCAAGGCGCAATTGAAACT
This sequence comes from Lathyrus tuberosus, assembly GCA_022829125.1. NCBI lineage: Eukaryota > Viridiplantae > Streptophyta > Magnoliopsida > Fabales > Fabaceae > Lathyrus > Lathyrus tuberosus. The sequence continues at coordinate 316,125 of JALAZF010000392.1, read as the reverse complement.
CTTTGTGAAGCTTAGGAAAGGTGTGAATCCATGCTGAGAATATGCCTAAATTACAGTTTTGACGATCTTACACAAATTTACATTTTCAAAAATGGATTATAACAACAACCAAAGTTGTTGCTAGATGTTATTACAAGGGGTTCTCTCATGTTAAAGAGCGCAAAAAGTGGTATTGCAATCATTGAAATATTGGTGCTCAATGATCATCAAGAACAACATAACAAAAACCCTTCTCAAAGAAATATGGTATCTTGGATTTGAATACTAGTGAGGCTATTTTAAAAAAAAAAAAGTTGTTGACATAAACAAAGGATGAGCTGACAAAGAAGTTGTCCAAACTTCCACAAAAATTAAAGGAAACACATGAATTGCCACAAAAAAGGCATATTGAATTTTGTTAAATATGCAACAGTCATCATCCAACTGGATTTTGTCCCCAACTGATGAACAAGTCAATTATGTAGGCAATGAACAAAGGCATGAGCAATATCAAAACAATAAAATTTGAAGAAACAACAACTTTAATCAAGGATGGAGATTTGAAGTTAGTTCATAAAATAGACAACCATATTAGCATTACAGACAATCACCTCCACAACAAAACAAAGTAAAAAACTTGGAGGACATGCTCAATAAATTTATGCAGGTGTCTATTTCTAGTCAAAAGAACACTGAAACTTCCTTAAGGATCCTTGAGATTATTCAATAAAATCTACCCCAGAAAGAAACATTTCTTGGTGTAATCATATTACAAGTATCCATTGATAATACGGAAGTTGGAAACACACTCATCAACTTGGAGGCAAGTGTAAATATAATATTATTATCAATGGTAAATAAAATTTAAAATCCATGAATACAACCAATTGTAACGACACTACTGGGACAGACCCAGAACTTTATTAACTGAAGGCAAAATTTTAGATAAATTTGTTAATTAAGTATATAATATGTATTGAAGATAAAAGCAATATGTAATAAATGTACAAGCTAAGATGAGTTTATTCTTTGTATAGATAGGATATAAATAGCTTTCCATGTGTAACTCTATAAACTAAGCATTGTAATAATATAATCTTATCCTTTTCTCTCTTCTTCTCTCTCACCTGTAACAGAATTCTGTTACATACAAATGAAACTCCATGTTCATCTTCACTTCCTCTAATATGGTATCATTCACTGGAAACGATTCCTCACGCTTCCGTTCTCTGTGATTCATCATCCTTCGTGCATTCTTCTTCCTTCTTTTCGTGGTGTTGTGTGCTATCTGCAGTAGTTGAGTTTGCATCAAGTTTCTTCAAGGTTCAACAATGGATTCCGACGAAAATCAAGAATCAGGGATCAAAGATCCTCTTCAATCTCAAGAATTTTCCACAGGCTTTGCTTCCGTGAAATCCAACAATCGTTTTGGTCCAAAACTCTCAATTAAGCTGCAAGAAAACAACTACCTCCTTTGGAATCAACAAGTGGAATGAGTTACCTTGACACTGAAGATGTAATTCGACTCAGGATCGCATCACAGGTATGATTTCTGATGAGTATGAAGCTTGGTTAGTTCAGGATCAAGTCGTATTTATCTGGTTACTTTCCACCATATCTGAATCTATCTCGCCTCATGTTCTTGCGTGCAAACACGCTTATGAAGTTTGGGACAAGATTCATCAATACGTCACAGCACAAATGAAGGCTAGGGTTAGAAAATTGAGGATGGAACTTAAATCAACCAAAAAAGGGAACAATACCATTATGGAATTTGTGCTAAGAATCAAAGCTATAGACAACTCATTATTAGTTGCTGGTGATACAACCACTGAGCAAGATCAAATCGATGCTATTTTGGATGGCCTCCCTGAGGAGAATAACTCCTTTGTGATGCAAATGTATGGTAATCCTGTGTCACCATTTTTATGTGATGTTGAAGCTCTTCTATATGTTCAAGAAGCCAAGCTGGATAAGTTTCATCAGGAACTCTCAGCCTCCAAGATTGCTGCTAATCTACCTCACACAAGTTGTGACAATAGTAGTTTTAGAGGTGTTTTCTCAGGCACTAATGGCAGAGGTAACAGGTACACTAGAGGGCAAGGCAGGGGCAGAACTAGGCCTCCCACTGGTAATAGACCTACCTGTCAGTTGTGTGGCAAATATGGTTTGGCTGTTTCAACATGTTGGCATCGGTTTAATGAGAATTTCATGCCCCTAAATGCTAATACTGCTCAAGATAAACCAGGTAGCAGTACAGGTGCAAGCCAAGAAAAATCAACAGATAACACACAAAATTCTCAAGCTGTGGCTATGATGGCTTCCACTGGAAAACCTCTTGGTACCACTCAGGAGTACTCTCTCACTGCAGAACTAGAATCTCAAGCATGGTTTGTGGATTCAGGTGCTTCCCACCATCTAACTCCATATTCCTTTCATTTACAGAATTCTAAGTTATATACAGGATCTAACAAAGTTTATATAAAGAATGGCCACACTCTCACCATAAAATCTATAGGATCCACTCAATTTAGCTCTCCACTTGTACCTAATTGTAAATTGATACTCACTAATATTCTACATGTGCCTGCTATTATTAGAAACCTTCTGTCTGTTTCAAAATTTTCACATGATAATAATGTTAGTTTTGAATTTTTATCTGAAAAATGTTACATTAAATCTCAGGCTTCTAAACAAGTTCTTGTTAAAGGAGTCCTAGATGCTAGTGGCCTCTACTACTTTCCACTTTTGCCTTTGGAGTCTTCCATGTCACATAATTTGAACACCAACTTGAATCATCTCAAGAACATTCAAAGTTACACTGCTTTTCAATCTAGTTTTAGTTTTGAGTCTGATGTTCATAGGACATATAAATGTAATACTAGTATGCTATGGCATCATGGATTAGGTCATGCTAATTTTACTTCTATTGCTCATATACTCAAATTGTGTAATATTCCTAGTTCAAACAAACAAACTTCTTTTTGTACATCTTGCAATCTTGGTAAAGCCTATGAATTACATGCTCCTTTAACTCATTATGTGTACAATAGAGCCTTTGATGTTATTTATATTGATCTCTAGGGCCCTTCTCCATCACCTTCAAGTTCTGGTTTTAGATACTATATTGCCTTTGTAGATGCTCGTATTAGATATACATGCCTTTACTTCCTTAAACAGAAATCTGAGGCCCTAGGAGCTTTCAAACTATTCCACAAATTTGTTCAAACACAATTCAATCTAACCATTAAATCTGTACAGTTTGATTTTGGTGGGGAATTTAGGCCTTTCACTAAATTTCTAGCTGAACTAGGTATCACACATAGGTCGACTTGTCCTTATACCTCACATCAAAATGGCTCAGTTGAAAGAAAACATAGATCTATTATTGAGATGGGCCTTACTATACTAGCTCACTCTTCAATCCCTCTAACTTATTGGGATCACAGTTTTTCTACTTCTGTCTACTTAATGAACATGTTACCTACTTCTCCATTAACTACACACCATTCACCTTTTCATGCTCTCTATGGAAAACATCCAAATTACAAGGCTATTAGAGTTTTTGGTTGTACCTGTTATCCCTTGCTCAGACCTTATAATCAACACAAACTTCAACTCAGAAGTCAAGAATGTGTATATCTTGGGGTATCACCTCAGCATCAAGGTTTTAAATGTCTGAGTAGTTCTGGGAAAATTTATATCTTCAAAGATGTTACATTTAATGAACATCACTTCCCTTTTCCTCAGTTGTTCACATCCACCACTCAATCTACACATGTATTCACTAGAACATACATGGCCTATCCTACTAGGCTCTTAAATACTTCAGCTATCTCAGCTCCTTATCTTCACACACCAGTTGCTGAACTCTTAGTGCCTAATTCCACAAGTCAATCTAATGATATTTCAAATACTCAAGATTCTACTCAGCATCCATGCCCTACAAAAGTGCCTAGGTCTAATTATCAGTTTATTTTTGAGCAACCTACATTGGCACTTGAACCTATCATAGCTAGTCAGCCTCACCTTGGCAATACTCCAGCTACTATGATAGAACCAGCCACAGAGGCTACTTATAATTTCTCAACAAAAGTTAATAGGTCTGCCATTACACCTAAGTAGCCTGACCAACCAGGTTCTGCAGCAGGCCAGACCAATTATCCTGAGGATAATGTTCAACAGCCTAATTATCCTAAGGACATTTTTTTGGTCCAAATATTGATGTGTCTTATTATCCAGAGGATAATACACCAACTCCTTCTACTAGTATGGATATCACAAATCATATTCCCATAGACTCAACTCATAATCCTTGGGTCTTTCAAAGCCATCCCATTGAATCAAATACAATCCCTACTTCTCCTTCTTACTCTGGCCAGTCAAAAACAAACTCTCCCCTTCTCATTTCTGAGTCTTCCAACTCACCCTCCATCTTAACTCAGAAATCTCCTCCCCCTTTATTAGTAAATGATCATTCCATGATGACCAGAGCCAAGACTTGAAAATCTAGGCCTAAAGCTTTGCTTTCCCACACTGAAACTGAACCAACAACTGTTAAACAAGCCCTTTCTCATCCTGCCTAGGCCACTGCTATGAAATCTGTATATGATGCTTTACAAACCAATCACACCTAGACTCTAACCACTTTTCCACCTGACAGGAAGACTGTTGGTTGTAGATGGGTTTTTAAAATCAAAGAAAATGTTGATGGATCTATCAATAAGTACAAAGCCAGGCTTGTGGCTAAGGGGTATCATCAAGAACATGGCTTTGACTATACTGAGACCTTCTCCCCAGTTGTCAAACCTACCACCATAAGGGTTATTCTCACATTGACTCTAACACATAGATGGGATATTCAACAGATTGATGTCAACAATGCCTTCCTTAATGGAACATTATGTGATGAAGTCTACATTACTCAACCTCTAGGATTTGTTACCTCTAACAAGACCCTGGTATACAAACTCAACAAGGCTATCTATGGCCTTAAACAGGATTCAAGGGCCTGGTATGAGAAGTTAGCTCAAGCATTGTTACATTTTGGCTTCACAACTTTAAACTGTGACAATTCTCTATTCCTCTATTGCCATCAAGGTACACTATTATATGCTTTAGTATATGTTGATGATATTCTTATTACTGGATCTAGGTCTACACTCATTCATGATTTAATCAACAAATTACATACTGCATTTGCCTTAAAGAAGTTGGAAGACCAAGCTATTTTCTAGGTATTGAAGTCAGTTTCCAACAAGATGGATTGATGCTTCTCACTCAGTAAAAGTATATTAAAGATCTCTTGTCAAGAGCAAACATGCCTAATGCTAATGGTGTCCTAACCCCCATGATGAGCACTTGCAAACTCAGCAAACATGGTTCTCCTAAACTGCCTGATCCTACTATGTGTAGGTCCATTATTGGTGCCTTGCAATATGTCACCTTGACACGACCTGACATTCCCTTCAGTGTCAACCAGGCATGCCAATTTATGTCAGATCCTCTAGATACGCATTGGTCTGTTGTTCGTCGTATTCTTTGATACTTAAGTAGAACCATGACTAATGGTTTAGACTTATCTCCCTCTGCTGCAGCTTTTAATTTTTCCCTCCGTGATTACAGTGACTCCGACTGGGCAAGCGATCCTGATGATAGGCGTTCAACATCTGGTTCATGTATCTTCTTTGGTCCTAATCTCATCTCATGGAGCTATAAAAAGAAAGCATTAGTTGCTCGTTTCAGCACTGAAGCAGAATATCGGACTCTAGCTCATACGACAACAGAACTGTTGTGGCTTGAATCCTTGCTGTCAGAACTCAAGATAATGTATCATACTCCAAATCTGTTATGTGATAATCTGAGTGCGGTTATGCTTTCTCACAACCCGGATCTGCACGCTCGCACAAAGCATATTGAGCTTGACATTCACTTTGTTCGTGAACATGTAGTGGCAAAACAATTGCACATTCATCATGTACCAGCTGCGGTTCAACTGGTTGATACTCTTACAAAGCCGTTTGGGACGGTCGCTTTTTAGGAACTGCGCAACAAACTCAAGGTCCTTTGTTTAGACAAGCCTCCCTTGAGTTTGAGGGGGGTATTGAAGATAAAAGTAATATGTAATAAATGTACAAGTTAAGATGAGTTTATTCTTTGTATAGATGGGATATAAATAGCTTGCCATGTGTAACTCTATAAACTAAGCATTGTAATAATAGAATCTTATCCTTTTCTCTCTTCTTCTCTCTCACCTGTAACAAAATTATGTTACACACAAATGAAACCCCATGTTCATCTTCACTTCCTCTAATAATATGTTATAAATTTTAAGTAGAAATGTGCATTAAAATTTTATTCTTGAATTATATTTTAGAAGCATGAATTATTTTATTTTATTACTCTGTATATAATGCAAATGATTGTTAGAATATAAAATCTTAACATTCTTAAGATCTCAATATTTAAGAATTTCTCTCAATAGAATTATTTATTGCTTTATATATAGTTTTTTTAGAATACACCCACTTATTTTTATGAGGATGTGATTTAACAAGTTTTAATTAAATAATGATTAAATACACCATAAGATGTATGTTACTAAAACACTCATTTTAAAAAAATAAGTAGGTGTAAGTTAGCATATCCTATAGACATTTTCTAAAATACATCTATTTATTTTTTAGTAGGAGTATGTTAACAATTAATAACTAAAAATTCATTAAATACACCCTGAGTTGCATGTTTCTAAAACACACATTCATAAAAATAAGTGGGTGTATACTAGCAAAACCCATATATATATATATATATATATATATATATATATATATATATATATATATATATATATATTACACACACTATGAGAATGATAATTTCACGTGAGTACATGAGAATGAATCTGAAACATTAGATTTAAAATAAATGGGTGAGATTATATGTCATTTTTATTCTCAATCAATTTTCTCTCTCCTCCATTATTAAAATAAATGACTTAAATTAAATAATTATATTTTTTACTATTAAAATTCTCTCTCCTCTCACTCATTTATATAAATCTAATGGTTCATATTCATTCTCACATTCTCACAAAAAAATACCGTTCTCATAATATATATATATATATATATATATAATAGGCAAAACATATATTTTATGAAATTGAAAAACCTTTTTATTTTAGAGAAACTAGTTTCAAATTATAGTTGGGGCCAATGCCCACATACATGTAGAAATAGGTTCGTCCATATATGGCAGACAAAACATGCAGGAAGCCAGTGTGAACATAAAAGATGTTTTTATTAAAATTGATGAGTTCTTATTTTTTGTAGATTTTATGGTGCTGAATATCGAGGTCGATCCAAAGATATCTCTCATTTTAGAACATTCATGAAAATTGCAAGAATGTTGGTGGACATTGACACATGTCAAGTATAGGTCATAATCAAAAGCCATGATGTATGTTTTAAGGTAATTGGTATCATATAACACTGACACTCGTCAAGCTACCTACCCCATTTAATAATTTTTCCAGTTAGTCTTTTAAATTTTATCAAAAATCACATTTTTAGAAGCAAAATGTAAAACAAAATCAAGGACATCTCTCTAAGTGCATGCTAAATGCATAAGAATCACAAAGGCTAGGTTGATGACAAAATTCGAGAATAATGGCATGATAAAATGTTTTTATTTAAAATATTTCATTCATACTTGATGTTTGATTATCTGTAAAGTATAATATGACCATGAACTAATTTCTTACAAAAGGTTTAATTTTACTTAAGTCTTGTGAAAACATGTCAATAAAACTCAAGAATCATATCAGTCTAACTTGGGGAGATGCGTGCAACCCCGTGTTTTACATAAATAATGAGAACGTACATGTATATTAACTATGTGGATTCCACATTATTCTTTCTATTAATTGTTATATTTAAAGTCACGGATATGATTAAGGCTTTTTTTTTATTGAGTAAAAAACTACTTGACCAAAAAACCTAACTTGCGAGGGTGTGATCCTTTGACAACTCATATGAGCCTAAAAAATGAAAAATTTGTTATTTCTATGTTACAAACCTTAACCAATTTTAAAATAAAAACAATGTTCATCATATTGTCTTAAGGATAGGAGAGCACTAAAAAATGCAAGGGTATGAAGAACAATTAAGTTGGGGATAAAAGAAAAATGTTTTGAAAAATCAAGTAGTAATTGTGAAAAGAAAGAAAAGAATATTCTTTGACAAAACAGAAAGAAAAAGAAGAAAAGAAATCAAATATCAAAGCATACAAAAGAAGTCACCAAAAAGAAAGTGTTGTAAAGTGGAAATAAAATAAAAGGAACTTTTGAAAAACAAAATAATATATCAAAAAGATTTTTGTTCTCTTATCTTTAGACTTTTTGAATCCAAAGAAAAATTAATATTTTTTTTATAGTCGTACCATGTTACAACCAAAAGGAAAACCTTAGTGATCAATGAATGATAATGTATCTTGTGACACTGCTTAGATGAAATGCAAAATATTTTCGATAGTTTATGCATTGTCCAACAATGAGGGAAACAATAGCCTATTGAAAGATAATCATTGATGATATGATTCAGATGATAAATTAACTATTGATTTAGACATATTTTAAAATCTTACTTTGATAATGCATATTTTTCATTTTCATGTTACGGTTTTATGATAGTTATAATGTTGATTATGAACTTGCATTGTAAAGGAAATCATTGTCATAAAACGATATTTTTTCAAAATTTCTTGATCAAGTCATCTAATTTCTTCTGAAACATGCATTTTAAAAACTTCTTCTGAATCATTTGAATGTATTTTGTTTGAGGGAAAACAAAAAGGTAAGTTGAGAAGAGTTGATAAGTGTTATAAATATGTTAAATACGTAGGAACTTATTCAATTATTTTATAAGTAATAAAATGATAAAGCTTAATTTATCAGTGAAAAGTGATAAAAACGTCTGTTTGAATATTTTAACTATGCATTGATTAAAAACAGAAAAAATGATCAAGAAATCCCCAAAGCGACATAAAAGAGCAAGAAAAAGAACTTTTTAAACAAAACAAGGCTCGCTAAGTCAAGATCATAGGCGTGCTTAGCAATAAAAGGTGAAACCCTGTTAACCTAAGAAACACAGGTGTGCTTAGAGGGCAAATGCGATTCAAGATTTCATGGTTAAATTACTTCAAGGTGGGTGAAAGGTTTGATGGTTAAAGGAGCGTGGGAGGTGCACTTAGCGAGCATAAACGTCAAGGCTAGTTATAGGTCAGCTGCCATTACTTAACCTAGGAGAAAGTAGATGCGCTAAACAAGCCTTAGTGGTGAGCTTAGCGAGCCAACCCTTTCAAACCCTAAAAATAGGAATTCTAGAAAGTTCATTTAGAGATATCGGTGGATTCAAGGTAGTTCTTAAGAGAAATTAGGTTCTAATAACAAATCCCAATAGGAAAGAATATGAGAGGAAGCCTGAAGGAAGAAGTGTTGTTTGAGATATTATCAACATATATTGTGTAATTTTTTCTGCTAGGGCTTGGTTGTAAAGCTATGATGAGTAAGCCTAACTAATTTTCTCTTTTGTTGAGGTTAGATGTAGTTGTCCAAACACTCCTATTTTAATCCAGACCATGACGTTCTATGTAATTCTTCTTATGTTTTATTGATGAATTCTTAATGCATAAATATAAATAAACATTATTATTAAACTAAGAATAATTAAACTACACTTATTTAAGACAACTAGCATTACGTCCATCTTATAAAATATATATTTTATTTGAGCAATGATTAGTCCTTAAAAAATAATTAAATATATTAATTTTAAGAATATAATTAATTATTATATATTTTTATTAATTGTAATTATTAAAATAGTTGTATAGAGTGAATTTTTTTAAAAAAGAAAAAGAATTACAAATAAAACATTATTTATGAGATGGAGGGATTACAAACAAACGATATAAACACATAGATATTGATAATATTTTTTACAATTGGAATTGATTGAAACAAGACACACCTCACACCTCGTACATCAAGTGTCATATATTATATAGATACTAACATATGTACATGCTGTCGAGTGTTCTTTCATACTATCCAACTAACCTATAAATAGTAATAATAAGTCAAAACTCAAAAGTCATTTTCATTGTTTCCTTTTTGAAATTGATGGGGTGGGAAAGCAGAGTAACATATCATATGCTCTCTTGCTTTTGCTTTTGCTTATTCAAAACTCCATTCTTATGGATGGCTTCTCCTTTTGTTTTCTTGATGCTTTTTTCAACTTACATATTTGTTGGATATGGTTTTCTCTCCCTCTTCTTCTCATCTCTAGCACTTATTTTGTCTACTATTCTCTTATATATATGGAAGCACAAAGCAGTTTCAGTTGATGAAAGGGAAAATATTGCAACAACAACAACTCCAATGCTCATGAATGAATCTATGATTGAAGCAATGGAAATGAAAGAAGAAAAAGAAGAGGAAGCTAGTGATATTGGTGTTGTTGATCATTATGACTCATATTCTGACTTAGATGGTTCAATTTCTGATGAAGAAAGTCTCATTGAAATTTCACTTCCAAGTGGACACTTAATGGATAAACATAAACAAAAGGTCAACCAACAAAGGTTGATGGAACTGTTAGCAGAATTTAATGAAATGTTTGAGGAAGAGAATTTAATAGAGATTGACATATCCATGGGTTCAATCAAGTGTTCAAGGTTTGAAATTGAAGCATAATGATACTATGGCTAGCACTACTTTTTTCAAAAGTTTAATGTTTGTTATATCAAGTTTTTTATCCACCTTCTTATATATTTGGTTGGATTTGGTTATGTAACACAAGGTGGTGTTGTTAATATTGTCAAGTATGAAGTTGATGTTACTCAAAAACTTTTTTTTGTTAATATAATGTTACTCAAACTTTGGATACTTATTAAAGTGGTTTGTATTATTATGACATGACTCTTCTTTTTGACTTGTTAATTCTCATTATTAAATTAAAGTAATAAAAATGAAAGTATAAAAGGTTGGACCAAGTTGGTAGAAATTTCATCCACAACCTACACATTGGTATTTTTTTTATTAGTTCACAATAATGTGTTGTTATCCTTAGTATTTCTCTTTTTCTTCTTCAGACAACACAGGAATTCATATAGTCATCTCAACAACATATTGCAATTGTAATTTTTTCTAAATATTTCACGGATGTTCACCAGAATCATCTCACGATATGAATACAATCATATGACTTTCTATGATTGATATAGTAATTGGAGAGTTGCTTTGTGGACTTAAAGAACCTTGTTGAGAAAAACTTTGTTTTTTTATCTTAGTCATGGTGGAGACTATGGTGGTTGTGGCAGTTGCAATCAAGAAGATTGCAAGCATTGAATGCATAACTTCATTATTTAAAATACTAGTTGCAATCAAGAGTTGAAGATATGATCATCGATGATATAGTTGTTGGTGTTGAAAAGGGCATATCTGCATTGTACAAGTAGCTATCGAGAGACATGTATTATTCTAGTACTAACTTGAATTGTATTGCTAAAAAACTAAAAGAAAAAGGTATCCATTAAAAAAAAAAGAAATTGATAAAAGTAATGGATATACTTTTGAATAAAACGTCAAACTTAGTACCATCTCCCAAATATTATCTTGTGATAAAAAGGAAAATAAATATTAAAGAAATTAATGATGGTAAGGTGTTTACTAGAAAACATAGCAAACAACCTTTGGTCTATTAATTTTATATAAAAAAGTGAGTAACTTGCAGGATCGACCAAATTAGATTTTAGGATATGTGCTAAAACAATTAAAAAAAAAGAGAATAATGTTAAACATTTCGAAAGTGTTCATATATGGAGACAAAGGTACTTCGACAATACTTAAAGGAAAAGTAATACGAGGAAATGATTAAAAGTGCATTGGAAAGTAACTTAACAAAATAAAGGAAAAAAAGTAAACTTCTAAGTGAAAATCAATTGGATTGCATTGAATAAGAAAAATGGTGTTACATAAAACATACATTTATTCAGAAACTCTTTTCTCGCTAAACACGAATACTTTGAGTAATTTTGAGAAATTTGTACAACTTTTACAGACACAAATCCTAATACTAAGACTTGCTATTTATAATAGTAAAAAACAACTACCCACTAACGGCCTACTAATCAGAGCGAAACACATGGTATTCTGCATGTCTTCATTATTTAGATGTTCACCACGTGTCTCTTTCTCTCAAATGGATAAGGACAAAGTTCCCTCCATTATTTTAATTTGAATCTCCAAATCGAACGACGCTAATTAGCCCTCTATCGAAGAACATCTCCAAACTGTTAGAAATATTTCTAAGTCCCTAAAATACTTCCCTTTTGCATGAAGACATCTTCGACTAAATTTTCTATAAGTACCATTCCTGTCGAAGTCTCCCAAAACTTCAGAAATCCCATTTCTTTGAATAAGACTCTTAATCCAATATCAGGCGTCGATTTTAGGAGCTAACAAATTGCCCCTCAAAAATGTCATTTTCGACACCATTGAAGAAAAAGGCATTTTTTGAGAATGTTATTCGACGCCTCATTTAGTCCTTATGATGCTTCGACGATTGGTTACAGTTCCAACTGTTCATTTTCCATTAGCAGACCTAGGATGTCATAGCCATTATTGCTACCTCTGACATGTCTTTTCAAATCTCGCAAGAATCCCCGTCATCATTACCTTTCCTAGAGTCTAGGAGATCATGGGGAGTAGACACGTATTACCACCGTTCCTTCAGGAATTGTGGGGAAAACACATGTCCCACTATCATATACAACAATTTTTTAAAACCGTTTCTACTTCCCAACTTATAAATACCCTCTTCAACAACTGTTTTCACTTTTCCACTTCCTTACTCTCAAATTTCTCCAGAACCTTTTGTATTTCAAAACTCAGTCTTCTTCATTTTTTCAACAATGGCTTCTTCCACACGCTCTACCAAAGATGCCACCAAGGTCACCAAGGATGCTGGCAAACCTGCGAGAGCTCCAAAAAAGATCTCTCAACTTGCTCCGTTTGATTCCGTTTCTGGACCTACCATGGTGGGAAACCAGTAATATCTACCTAAACCTCTTGATGAAGAGAAACAGAGAATTTATGCTTCTTAGGTATTTATTCCTTTAGCCGTTTCTGACAAGCCATTGGCTTTATTTGGTCCTTTATCTGATTTAACTGTAGATTCTGCTAGCCTTAAGGAATACTTCCCCTCTTACCATAAATACAAACCCATAGGATAATGTAAGAAACCTAAGGCTAGCATCGAAAACCCTGCTAATCCAAGCAATCCTCCAGTTGAGGAGGCTATTGACCGTAGATACATGAATAATTTTAGGGTTTTTAGGGCGAGTCCAACCTTTAAGGATCCCTCTGATTATTTAGGGTGGTTAAACAATTTGGAAAAAAGGAAATCTGATGTTTGGAAGAAAATGGTTATTTATGACCTGATTATGCTGTCGAAAGTAGGACCTGATTACTGCTCAAATATGCTTATTTCGTCCTTATACTTCTGGGACAACACCCACTACACTCTCCATCTCCCATGTGGCATGATGAAACCTACCCTTTTCGACATAGCCGCTATCACAGGGCTCAAATCTACTGGGAATACTTACGAACCTGACTTTATGGCTGAGGATAGCATAGGTTTTACTACCTCTAAGGAAGCTTATTCGACCCACATAGTTCACTACCATGATAAGAGCGTAGAGGAAGTGTCGGACGTTGAACATATAGCTTTTTCCTAGCTCTATGGCTGTCACGCTGCATCTTCTGCTCGAAGTCACTACAAGTTGCTAGAAAGTTTCTGACCATGGCGAACCAACTACACTCTGGCCATAACTTATGTTTAAGCGAATTAATCTTAGCCAGCCTCTATGAGTCCATGAGCGAAAGGGTCACCTAACTCAAATGCCTAGGTGACAAGGGAAATCTACTCCTCTCTGGTCCCTTCTGGTTGCTTCAGCTGTGGCTGAATGCTTCGTTCGAAGCTTGGCTTCCCCACAAGAACCCAATTAAAGAAGATGTTGATGACGTGAGGAATCGAAGAGTAGAAGGCCCACGTTTGAAAAAACTAACACCTGCTGGTGATGGTCGACTTGTCCAACAGGCTTTCACCAACTTCATCATGATGTTCCCCAAACGTTATAAGTTCACACCCAACATGGCTCCTTTCGCGGCAAGGAAGTGTGATCCCAAATGGTTCACCAGGCCATTTACAGCGCCATCGAAGGCTCAAACAGCAGAATCTGCAGCAATTTGGGAAGCCTTCTTAACTCCTAGGGCCTTAACCCTCAGATTTAACCTCTCCAAAACCCAAGTCACACTAATTACTTACCAACCAAATCATGTCGTCGACAGTTCAGATTGGTTCAAGTCTTACCCCGACCGATTTACGACAAGAAAAGTGCTCTCCTTCTTTACAACGCCAATCATAGTGAAACAATGACCATTAAGCAGATTGCACGATATGCTGGTCGAACGCAGCTTCTTCCAGTAGCTTTCGAACTAAGCTTCCTTTGTACTCAACAATTCGATGACTGGTGGAAGGCTTACTATGCCGAGGAATTTTTCGACGTGGCTACATTTGCACACCACATTAACAAGGCTTTCCTCTCTGTGCAGGAAAAAGTGAAGAAAGGTACTTCGACGCACATTAAAGAAATCCAAGCCTTCCAAATATACTTTGAAACTGTTTATCGACCAAATGAGCTTGGTCGAACCGTCCACGACGCAAACGTTACTCTGAAGAATCTTTTTTAAAGAAAATGGAGAACTTAAAGATCCCTTCATACGTTCCTCCTGAGAAACGATACGAAACGACTTTAAATATGTTTCCTCCCAAATTCCCTCGACTGCCAAGCGCTGATTTTGGAGTGGCCCTCGCTCCTCCATTTCCAGACTGGTTCGTCTGTGAGGATTCTATCAAAATCCTTCGCCAGCAATCGAAACCAAAAGCACAGCGGGTGGTTTCGACTAAACATACACTAGACAGTTTCAAAGGGCATCTTCATATTGGGATCGAAGATGTTCGCATCGAATCTGAAATGTATGAAGGTGTGGAACGGGAGGATTTCGACCTAACATTTCCTTGTCTATTTATTTTCACATATAATGACTGATTTTCTGTTTATTTTAGCCGTGAAGGTTCCTTGTTGGTTGCAGAATAGGGCAAGCAGCAAAAATATTTATTTTCAGAAAGAATTCCCTCCGGGATTTATGTCGTGTCCACAGAGATCGGTTCGAGGGAAAGAATGCCATTCGACAGTCTCTCGCGTTTATGAGTTTGGATTAAAATAGTTTCCAACAAGAAAACATAAAAGTAAACATTAAAATAAAAAGAAATCATTCTTCAGAGAGAAAAACTCGTCCGACAATGCATATAAATCACTCCTCACAAACTTAAACTTACCGACCAGTTATACTCCACCTACAATACTCCTCAATATCACCCAGCATCGCTCACAACAAAGGTTATGTCTAACGCAAAGTTGAGATAACAACCGTGTCACTCTCTTCGTCACTCTCGCGAGCGAAGCCTCGAAACACGGAAGACATTAAGCTTCGACGCCTATTGAAGATTGTTAGCTCTTAAATCTATCTCTAGAGTCCAAAAACTAACAGATAATCATCCCTAATCGAAGTTTGCGAGGATTATCTCTAACGCAACCCAAACCCCGCGCATAAAGCAAAAATCAGAGACAATCACCAATAAAGATTTGTAAAGCAAGTATCATATAACGCCATGGGAGACAAATATACATGAGTTCAGAATAAATACATATACACAACCCAACATAGAAGAAAAACACAAAGAAGAAGAGAAATGAACCAAACATCTCGCGGTTTGTCAACGCCGATCGACGATCAATCCACCCTGGTTCATCCGTATGCATGCTTCCATGTTGTTTTCTAAGCTAATCTATCAAAGAATGATGTTGATGAAGTTGGAGAGGAAAAATCACCTCCAAACAACATCACATCCAAAAAATGAAGTAAAATGACATAAATACAAAATTCTAGTTCAGACCCACCGCCCGGCGCTAGAAAGTACCGCTCGGCAGCGCCCACTTTTCCTCTCACATCAGCTGCGTACATAAACCGCCTAGTAACAAATATCTAGCACCGCCCGGCGCTAGCCCAAAAATATGGCACGCTCATGTAAGTCTCTTATTTCAATCCTCTTATTTCCTCCGCCGCAACACCTCCCGTCGCAGCAAAATGTACCGCCTGACGCAGCAAGGGCGGAGCTGATAGCAACAGCAAAATCCTGCACTGTTTTATTCGTAACTTCCGCACCGTAACTCCGTTTGACGCACGGTTTGAAGCGCTGTAAAGCTTATTCAATGCTCTTTTATGAATATGGCCAGACATCCTTGATTGGATACCTACAAGAATGAGATAAAATCAATTAAACTCAATGATATTTACAATATACTCAATATATACACTAAAAAGTAAAGTAAACGTATTTATAAACAAATCGGGTATTATTCGCACGATATTTACCAAAAAGAATTGATAAGTGCAACAAAACATATATACAAAAATAGGTACAACTTGCACTTATCAAACTCTCCCCAACTTACCTAACTGTTTGTCCATAAACAAGAATCAAACAAACTTAAAAACACAAAAGCAATATCCAAAGAATGACGAATCAACAGGTTTTAAAAAATGGAAAAATGAATGGTTCAAATGAAAACGGTACACACAAAAAGTAAATACTTACCACTAAACTACAACGATAACATAGTCACGAAACAAATGCAAAATACAAAAATCATGCCAAAAATTCTAAAACAACACAAGTTCAAATGTGAATCACACCTAGCAAAAACAATCATCGGTAGATGAAAAACACAAAATGAGGTACTTTACACTCACACAACAATCTTGAAAACAAAAGACTAAATTATGCATACATCCACAAATTCATATTGAACATACAAAGGCAAGAATCACAAGGACTTTCAAGGTTGTAACGTGGTCGGGTAAGCAAACAAGGGGCAGTTTCTAAAGGTAATTGAAACAAAAACTTGCCTGAACCTAAGGGAGTGATCAACTCACAAAGACTCAAACACCAAATTCCAATCAACTTCTTCCACAATCCCAAGTGTTACACAACACTCAATACTTATTTAGCACAATTATTGAAACTTTTTTTGTTTCCTTTTTCAAGGATTTTTCTTTTTCTTTCTTTTTCTCTTCACAAATTTTTCTCTTTTTTCTTTTCTTTTTCAATCCGCATAGAATCCAACCAATGAGTACACAATCATCCTCTCCCCAACTTGAATTCAACCACACCATCAGGTGAATACTCCCTACTTTCTAAGGCAAGGAAAAAATCCATACAACAACACAAAGTTGAGGTCCAAGAAAAAACAAAATCCATTCAGAAATAAGTGAACTAAATACTCATAGACAAGCATTAAGTTCAAATAAAAACATGGATCAAAAAGCTCAAAGGGGTTACAAATTCTCACACACTCACAAGGTGAATTGACTATTTGGCTAAGGTGGTTGTGCTCAAAATGAAACAATTGCCTTGATCCTTTTCATACATTCATATAAACAACACAAACAACAGATTCAACATAATAAAATCCAGTAGAACAAGAATGTTGGTTCTCCGCGCATATATGAACAATGGAAAGCCACCTCACAAAA
Organism: Lathyrus tuberosus; assembly: GCA_022829125.1. Classification (NCBI taxonomy): domain Eukaryota; kingdom Viridiplantae; phylum Streptophyta; class Magnoliopsida; order Fabales; family Fabaceae; genus Lathyrus; species Lathyrus tuberosus. Next base: position 298,421 of record JALAZF010000392.1, on the reverse strand, counting down.
AAGTTGGGAACTAAAGTGATTCACAATAGAACAAGTATACAAAAGAATGGATGGCATGGAAGTTTATAAAATGCCTAAGTATCATGAATATGCTAAAGTCAAGAAAGTGATAAACACAAACCTCGGACGTGTACAAAACTTAACAAAATCATTACCAAAGATCTGCAAGTTGAAATGAACTAACTTGGAAAATCACAAAAGCATCCTCAAATAAGTCAATCAAAATCTGTGAGCAAACAACAACCAAAAACATTTGAAAAGAAAAACTATAAAACATCCTTGTTTTACGTCGTAAGCTCGACGCCTTTACAACACTTAGCTAGAAACTTCCTCTCTTCATGCCATGGTGATGTCTCACCGCGCAACCAAAAGCAAGCGTCCTAACCAAACACTTGAACAAACATTACGGGAACAAAATGTATACAACACTTGAACAAACATAATGGAAACAGACAATATATACGATATATACAAAACTCAAAAACAAAGAAACTATCGCAATGCGACTCAATATCAAAACCAATCCCCGACAACGGCGCCATTTTGTTAGTTGCAGAATAGGGCAAACAGCAAAAACATTTATTTTCGGAAAGAATTCCCTCAGAGATTTATGTCGTGTCCACAGAGATCGATTCGAGGGAAAGAATGCCGTTCGACAGTCTCTCGCGTTTATGAGTTTGGATTAAAATAGTTTCCAACAAGAAAACATAAAAGTAAACATTAAAACAAAAAGAAATCATTCTTCAGAGAGAAAAACTCGTCCGACAATGCATATAAATCACTCCTCACAAACTTAAACTTACCGACCAATTATACTCCACCTACAAAACTCCTCAATATCACCCAACATCGCTCACAACAAAGGTTATGTCTAACGCAAAGTTGAGATAACAACCGTGTCACTCTCTTCGTCACTCTCGCGAGTGAAGCCTCAAAACACGGAAGGCATTAAGCTTCGACGCCTATTGAAGATTGTTAGCTCTTAAATCTATCTCTAGAGTCCAGAAACTAACAGATAATCATCCCTAATCAAAGTTTGCGAGGATTATCTCTAACGCAACCCAAACCCCGCGCATAAAGCAAAAATCAAAGACAATCACCAATAAAGATTTGTAAAGCAAGTATCATATAACGCCATGGGCGACAAATATACATGAGTTCATAATAAATACATATACACAACCCAGCATAGAAGAAAAACACAAAGAAGAAGAGAAATGAACCAAACATCTCGCGGTTTGTTAACATCGATCGACGATCAATCCACCATGGTTCATCTGTATGCATGCTTCCAAGTTGTTTTCTAAGCTAATATATCAAAGAATGAGGTTAATGAAGTTGGAGAGGAAAAATCACCTCCAAACAACATCACATCCAAAAAATGAAGTAAAATGACATAAATAAAAAATTCTGGTTCAGACCCACCGCTCGACGCTAGAAAGTACCGCTCGGCGACGCCCACTTTTCCTCTCACATCAGCTGCGTACATAAACCGCCTAGTAACAAATATCTAGCACCGTCCGGCGCTGGAAATACTGCCCGGAGCTAGCCCAAAAATATGACACGCTCCTATAAGTCTCTTATTTCAATCCTCTTATTTCCTCCGCTGCAGCACCGGCTGGCGCTCAAAACACACCGCCCGGCGCAGCAAAATGTATCGCCCGGCGCAGCAAGGGCGCAGCTGACAGCAGCAGCAAAAATTCTGCACTGTTTTATTCGTAACTTCCGCACCGTAACTCCGTTTGACACGCGGTTTGAAGCGCTGTAAAGCTTATTCAATGCTCTTTATGAATATGGCCAGACATCCTTGATTGGATACCTACAAGAATGAGATAAAATCAATTAAACTCAATGATATTTTCAATATACGCAATATATACACTAAAAAGTAAAGTAAACGTATTTATAAATAAACCGGGTATTATTCGCACGATATTTACCAAAAAGAATTGATAAGTGCAACAAAACATATATACAAAAATAGGTACAATTTGCACTTATCATTCCTCCAAAGAAACCACCAGTTAGGAAGCCTACGAAGGTGAAAGAAGAAGAAGTAAGCATGATAGCAACAACAACAACAAAGGTATTTTCACAACCCTTATTAAATTTATCACTTTATGTTCAATATTTTTTAACGTTTCCCTCTTCAGGGCGCTCGAAAGCAACCCCGACTCCCCAGAATAGGAAGGCCAAGGACGACGCATTGGTGATAGTCGAATGTGATGATAAGGACTTATCTCCGACTGCTGAACAACCTCTGAAGAAGAAGAAAAGGAAACCAAAGATAAACGAAGCCATTGCTCAATCTCAAGCGAAAGGTGTGAAGGTCTTGATCAAAAAACCCACCAACTTAACCATCTTGGAGCCAACTCCTGAAGAGATGTCGAAAAAGGTTGCAGAGCAACCTAAAAGTGACAACTCAAGCCCTGGGGCAGAAGCTCCTAAGGTACCAAAAAGATTTAATATATATCTCATTGCCCTTAGTATTTCTCTTCGACTATTGACTTCGTTTATATTTTTTAGGACGATGCAGGAGTTTCGACTCAATCGACTACCGAATGAAAAAACCCCACAATTCTCAACAGTAAAGGCGAACCAACATATCACCCCACTTCAGCAAGGGACTCTGAGAAGAGCTCGATGAGAGAAATCAACCAAACAGTCGAGGAACGACGCGAAACTTCACCACCCAAGACTACCACTCAGGCTTCTCACACCAATGAATCCGATTATGAAGATGATCAAGAAAAAGATACATAGGTGTCGCTCCCGAAAGATTCGCATCTGACGGTACAAACGCGAGAGTGGCGCAAAAGAACACAGAGTCGCCAGCAAAGTGTATTTATCCCAAGGGAGGGAAAGGAAACACTGCGTAAACCTGAAAGAAGGGAAAGAACATGGTCTCACGACCAAAAGAACGGGTACGGGAGTCGGTTACGCGAAGGGAAGGTGTTAGCACCCAACACGTCCATCGTACTCGATGGGATCCACGCTTGTTGCCTGCATCAAAGGGTGTCGTCATCTGGAACTCCACTGCTACTGGACCGGCGAAGAAACGAGAACGGAAAGAACGGAGAAACGAAGAAGGAAAGAAAAGGAAGTGACTCGATAGGACAATATCGTTGTCCTAAGCCTACGTACTCCCTCAGTGCAATGGGAAAGTCAGAGTCAACGTAGTTCGGACGGGAACTGGGGGGAGGTTGCTCGCCAAGACAATCGATGTCTTGTGCCTACGTATCCTCAATCGGACGAGAAAGAGGAAATCAGAGCAGTCGTAGTTCGACCTACGGGTCAAAAAGGGACAAAGAGGTGAAAAAGAAAGGTTGTGAAAGAAATGTGGAAGGGTCTCAATCGCAAGGGTGCGAGAGAAGGGTCTCGATCGCAAGGGTGCGAGAGAAGAGTGCTCGCCAAGGATAGGGATTCTCGTGCCTACGTATCCTCAATCGGACGAGAGAGAGAGGAAGTCAGAGCGGACGTAGTTCGTGAGAACGACCACGAAACAAGGGGAGGAAATGGGTGAAAAAAGGAGAAGGTAGCCCGCCAAGATCTACGCAATCTTGTGCCTACGTATCCTCAATCGGACGAGAAAGAGGAAATCAGAGCAGTCGTAGTTCGACCTACGGGTCGAAAGGAGACAAAGAGGTGATAAAGAAAGGTTGTGAAAGAAAAGTGGAAGGGTCTCAATCGCAAGGGTGCGAGAGAAGGGTCTCGATCGCAAGGGTGCGAGAGAAGAGTGCTCGCCAAGGATAGGGATCCTCGTGCCTACGTATCCTCAATCGAACGAGAAGGAGGAAGTCAGAGCGTCCGTAGTTCGTGGGAACGACCACGAAACAAGGGGAGGAAATTGGTGAAAAATGGAGAAGGTAGCCCGCCAAGATCTACGCAATCTTGTGCCTACGTATCTTTACTCGGACGAGAATAAAGAATCAGGGCAGTCGTAGTTCGTGGGTACGACCACGGGTGGGTAAGTGTTTTTTACGTGAGCGACGAGCTCTTTTCTGAAAAAAAGAAGTTTGAAACCCAACAATCCCGGAGGATAAAAAGATTTGAATTGGTTTGGTGTTTTTTAGACAGAAGTGTTTTGAGTTAGTTCGTAACTTACATTGCACCAAAGTCTACCATGCGGGAACGAGTGAGTCGCATGGTCGCCCCCGAATGAGACGTATGCTAAACACCCTAGAAGAAGAGAGGAGACCCCTCGTTCTTCACTTCCTACACTTAAGGCTCGAGCGCAATATACGTTATATTTTATTAAGTGTTTTCAAGAAGTTTGAGATGAGAAGAGAAGCGACACAAAAGGAAACTCTAAAGGGAAACTAAGAGTCCTAATGTTATCATGCATGGATGTCCTATGGCTAGTGAGGTTTAGGAGAGACGACTACCTAACCTAATGCTAATCCTACTCCAAGCTTAATCGAAAATTAAGTTGGACTAGGTAGCTCTAAAGGGAGAGAATCCAAGACTTAAACAAGTCTTGAGACTCGAGGGATGAAAAGAGTGAAAGAGAAGGAGGAGAAAGAAAAGTGAAACACAAGTGGCCTAAGCTCACTTCAAACACAAGTATGAAAGTTAAAAAATAAAGGAAGAAAGTAAAATGTGGAAGCATATCCACACTCAAACAACTTACCATTTGCCCCTGAAAGTGTTAGAAGTATTCACATATGACAAAATGAAACTCAAACAAGCATAAGGCAATAAAGAAACACGTTCTAAGGTAAACCAAACATCAAGTTCAGAACCTAATGGTCCTACTGACCTCTAATATTAATCATGCCCAATTAGTCAAAAAAGAAAAGGGAGAAGTCAATCAAGTACCATTCAAATCATTAAAGAGGGAGTGAGATGAAAAGAAGTGATCATGTAAAGCAACCAAGTCAAAATTCCACAAAGCAAACCAAGTCCAGAAGTGACACAATCCTAAATGTGTGCCTAAACAAGATCTTCAAACATCATTCAAGTCATACAAACACTTTCACAATTAATTGAGAAGCAAAGAAGAAGAAGTGAAGTGAAGTGAAACATGATTCATTCTTGTGAAACAAGTGACTTAAAGTGCAAGGCAAACATCAAACATGCAAAGATGAGATCCAAATATCACAACCAGAGGTTAATTAACATGCTATCAATTCTCAAACAAGGCCCCAAATTATGGCACAAGTGCCTTCATGATCAAGCAAACCAAACATGAAGCATACATTCACAAGTTGGACAAGTTAAAGTTCATGCTTCAAATAAATAACAAACATGCCTAAAAAATTATGTCATTCAGTATTCAAGCATCTCAAACATGTATAATTGACATATCAAATCCACAAGCAATGAATCAGAACCAAAGTCAATCAACAATTAGGTCAAAGCATCAATAGGATTTCATACATTCATGCTCAAAGCAACACATCAAAAGCCATCCAAAAAGGACCTAAAAATCATTCCAAAAAATCTCAAATATACCTCAACATGTTATGAACACAACCCAAAAAGAATCAGGATCAAATCACTTTTAAAATGAGGGAAATAAATGATGCAATATGAAGTATGCAATATGAAGTGCAAATGAGAAAAATTAATTTGGAAAATTAATATTTAATGCAAATTTAATGCAAAAATAATAAAATAAAATGTGAAAAATTAATTTTAATGATGATTATGCGTGATGAATTTTTTGGAATTTTTTAGCACATGCAAGTATTTTTAACAATTAATTATGAAATGGTATGAAAATAGAAAATAAAAAAAAAGAAATAAAATGAAGCCAGGGGTGTATTAATGAATCCAAATGCGTGCAAATGATCATGGGCTCAGAAACGGGGGGTGCAAAGAGCAAAAAAGCCCAAACGCTTTCAAGCCTTCAGAAACAACGAACGACTGAGATTAAGTCAAACATAAAAAAGTCTCCAGATCCACAGGCTCATGCTCTCAGTCAAACAAAGCAAAGTCAACAATCCAATGGTCCACATTCAAATTCACTAATTAAATGAAATCAAACGGCCATGACTTAATCAGATCCATTAAACCCTAATCAACTTAATTAACACCACATAACCAAGATCCAACGCACGTGAATTAAACTGGAAAATTAAACACAATCCAACGCATGAGATTTAATCTGGAAAATCATAAACCCTAATTAAACCCTAACCGACCGGAGAAGCGCCGGTCGTCTTCTCCGTCCACTCTCCGGCCATCAAACTTCAAACGGTAACCAAAATCAACAAACCATACATCAAAATGATCAACAACTCACGTAGATCACAAATATATCACTCAAAATCATTTAGCATGCATATATTTCAAGAATCGAACGAAACAAGTTTGGATCTGAAAATTTCAGATCTAAATTCCAGCCATGATTCACGTTAAAAATCAATTCCAAACACATATATGAACTCAGCACATCAAGATGAACATTAAACACACAACAAAAATCAATTCTAGATCTATGAATTTCAAGTTCACCTGAGATTTGCAGAACTGGAAAATCACCAAGAAACTCCAAGATAAGCTGCAGATCAACTCCTTAAACCGTCTAATTGCAAAATAAATGCACTTAGACCTTCAAATTGGCCTGAATCCTTGAATCCGAGAGTTGAAAATCTGAACTCAACTGATAAATTCTTTGCTTAAACTTCAAAACAATGGTGGATTTCTCTTCCTTATGCTCCACTGATCACAAACCAACCAAAAAAAATGGAAGATACTTGAAGAATTGGGAGAATCGAAGGAGAGAAACTTGAGAGCAAAACTTTGAAAAGTGGTGAAAATGAATGGTAGCTGCTGAGAAATTCGTGTGAGTTAGCTTATATAGTGTGCCAATGCTACTGTTTAGGGTTTTAAACTTCAAGGACTTGAGAGCAATGAGTTTTGGGCTGTTTTGCAAATTTGCAAGTTTGTGCACATGAGGTATTTGGCTCGTGCATTCTTCATGAAAAGTGCATGATTGTTTTCCTTTTGATGCAAAGACCACCTTTGGATTGATCTTGGGGCTGGAGAGTAACTGAATCATGAATTCCAAGTGAACTTGCAAAATTGCATAATGATGAATCATGACTATGTAATCCACGGATTCATTCAATTCTTGGCCCAAAATGATGCTAAGTGAGGTGCAATGGAGTGTGGTGAGGTGAACTGAACAATTAGAAGCCATATTGGTGAGTTATAATGCATCTTGCAAGTTATGTCAAAATGGTATGCATGGTGGAACACCAAATGCTCTTTAACTTCAAATGCCCATAACTCTTGATCTAAAAATGATATGATCATGATCCACCACTCTTTGGAAAGAGGAGAAAGAGATCTACAACTTTGGTGTTGGGAAAAAGTTCGTTTGAAGCATTTTTTATCATGAAAAGTTTGGTTAAAGTTGGTTGAAAATATGCCAAAAATAGTAACTTGAAATTACAAGTCACTTTCCCAAATTAGCAACTTTTTACCAAAGCTTGATTTTTTGCAAATTGTGATCTTGAAAGCCTTCCATAGACCAAACAAAGGTCTCTTGACTTGATTACCATGATGAGGATCTCTCAAAACCCTAGTTTGACTTTTCAGTTGGCCAGTTTGACTGATTACTTCATCTGTAAGCTACTGAATCATCTGAGGCCTTCCATGGTGAATTTTTAGCTCAAAATCCATCCTTAGACTTGTTTTGACATATGGAGAACCTTGGTGAATGGTTTGAATCAACTCCTTGAGCTTAGGACCCTTAACCATAAAACCCTAGTTTTGGTCATCAATGTAAGGACACCAATCCTTGATATAACCACTTGGAGAATCCCTCATTGAAATACCTTTGGGCCACCATATAAGGATGTGAGAAGCTTATGGAGCTCATAAGAAGCTTTTGCCCTTGAGTTGAACCAAATACCTCGATCCCATGCTAAGAACCAAATGCTATGCACAATGCAAATGCAAGAAATGAAAAGAAACATAAAACAGTTATCTAAAAACAACAAGGCAAATTTTGAGGTGTTACAGCTGCCCCTATTCAATCAACTTGATCCTGAAGGTATGATAGTGACGACTATCATGCATTCCAAGGATTCACGGAGATTGAATACCATAAGAAACCTGAAATTTGCAATCCTCAAAGGAGGGACGACTCCATTGGGGAACAAACAATAAATGCTGCACTGTCACAACACATACGAGTGTTGGCAACTAAAACTGTATTGAAAAGTCCTGAAATAAACACAAACGAAGGTTAGCTATACTGGGGATAAACACGGACGGGTATAAAAGATTTCAATAAGGACGGGTATTGAAAAAGATACACGGACGGGTGTAAAAGATTTCAATACGGACGGGTATTGAAAAAGGTACACGGATGGGTGTAAAAGATTTCAATACAGACGGGTATTGAAAAAGGGTACACGGACGGGTGTGAAGAAGGTTCAAGGTGACCTCTCTGGGGATCGAAAAGGCACGGACGGGTGCAAAAGGATCCAATACGGACGGGTATCGAAAAGGTACACGGACGGGTGTACAAGGATTCAATACGGACGGGTATCGAAAAGGATACAAGGACGGGTGTAAAAGGTTTCAATACGGACGGGTATTGAAAAGGATACACGGACGGGTGTAAAAGGTTTCAATACGGACGGGTATTGAAAAGGGTGTAAAGCAACTTTATCGGGAATTAAACTCGCTGGGGGAATGGAAGGCAACACGGACGAGTGTCATCAGAAGGTCAATACAGACGGGTATTGAAATCAAATGTTCAAACACGGACGGGTGCTGAAAGAAACACGGACGAGTGTCTGTCGTTAAAAATTTCGAGGGGGGAAAAACCGAAGGACCACCTGGACGAAGGGGTACAAATAAAATCAAGGATAAACAATCCTGGCAATACACTCTGTCGGGGAACTGTCAAATATTGCCTAACCCAACACCTGTGGAGTAAAGATATCTTCCTGAAATTCGGCTTTCCTGACGAAGGAAAACTCAAACCTGGCTTACGCTTCGGATGCATATGTTTGAATTTTGCCGTAATGCTCCACATGAAGTGGGAATGCTACGCATTTGGGAGGATGCCATGCAAAACAAATGCTTATGCAATGCAAGAGAAAAGTCTTAGCAAAATAAATGCTGAAGACCAGAAGCAACTCCGCTGGAGATGGCAAACTAAATTGCCACCAAACCAAAGAAATCCTGTTGAGAAAAACTTCTCCCTACTAGGGAAGATCATAATCACCAATTCTGCCGGAGATGGACAAATCTCCGAGAGAATACCTACTCTGTTGAGGAATATCAAGATCAACAACTCTGCTGGAGATGGACGAAGCTCCGAGAGGATACCCACTTAGCTAGGGAGGGATATGAATACTGAAGATGGAAATTCCACCGTTGGGGACGACCAACTATTTCAGAACTTGGCTTCGGTGCCTGCCAAAAATGATTGGCCTTAAGACCTGCTGGGGATACCACTCACCACCAGACTCTGATTGGGGAAATGAGCTTAATCTGCTGCTAGGGAAGTAACTTTACCCTCACCCTGCCGGGTACTAGATCAAACCATTGTCGACGAAACTATACTTTCTGACTAACCGAGGAAAGTAGACATCAGGACCCTGTGGGGATAATAATATCTTCGTCCACAAACTTCCTGTTGGAGGTATGGCAACATTCACCTCAAAGCAATCAACTTCTGAGTACTTGCTGGGGAATAACAATCCAAACACGACTCCGGCTGGGTATACATTCCTCTGTACTTTCCTGAGGAAGACGATCCTCAACGACTCCGCTCGGGGGACAACAGTTGATGATATCCACTCTGCTAGGAGACAACATTGAGCTTACTCCTCTGCTGGAGACTTACCTTCTATCCTTACTCTGTTGGGGAGAGAAACTCTACTGGGGACGTCACGTGTCGACCATCGACATGAACCCTGCAGGTGTGATATGACCAAAAGATGCCCTGGTACAACATAGCCCATAAGGGAACCTATCTTCGAGAGGCCTCATGAAGATCTTATATATCTTGCCCCATGATCTTGATTAACCGTTCTCCTGAGAAAACCCTTTTGCTTTTGGGGTGACCTGCCCCAGCCTTGAAGTGATTTTGCCCCTGACTGGCAGATCTGTGAAGGAGTAACTCTGACTGACTGACCTTCGAGAGATTTGTTGAATCTCGACCTGATTGCCCCAGATTAGCTTAATCTTGGAATGAATTTCCCCTTGCTCAACGGAGTACTCGGGCACTCTGCACTTATATTGGCCAATCTTTTCATTGCAGAAACTTCCCTGATCAAGCACTTACTCGCAAGTAAAACACTTCGTTTTGAAAATGACAATTTGAATGCAATGCATATGACAGTTTTGAAATCCAAGTCTGTTCACTGGAAAAAAGTTGTGACATATAGTGAATGAATCACTAATCAAAATGTCACTGATACCAACATGAATGGTAAGAAGATCCTTTTAGGAGTCAGGTTCGACGCGATCTTTACCGAAGTATGCTTTCGAAACAACCTTGTTTCAATTAGGTCTTTTAAAGGTTGTAACGTGGCCTGGTTCACGGTTCGAGAAAGAAAGGATATAAGGCTCAAAGTTTTGTTTTAACCCACCCATTCTCCTTGATGTTCTCCAGTCCTACGTTCAGCTAACTCGACACAAGCGCTCTCCTTTCAAAACGGTTATTGAATGGTAGGAGGATAGAAGGACCCACACGGTTTTCGGAGTGACAGCCACCCCTTTTGCCTTTGGTGTCTGTAAACACACGATTTGTTCTTTATTTGAGGATTTTCTCTTTTTTTTTTTTTTTTTTTTTTTTTTTTTTTTTTGCTTTTCCCTGATTTTGCTTGGACTAACTCGTTTGAATTTTTCGATTTTGAAGTCCAGCGGGATGCCCTAACTTTTGCCTAAGCCATTTGTTTTCAAATTTCGACTTAGCGGGCTTTCTTTTTCTTTTGATTCTCTTTTTTTTTCACTTTTTTTTTTAACAAATCGTGTGACACTGGCTTGTCTGACTTGTTTGCAAGGGTTGTGACTGTCTCACTCTTCGGTTGGTGAGGGATAACCGTTGTGATTTGATCCTCGAATGGGACACTCCTTTGAAATTTGAACGCTTGGTCAAATTAACTGACACCTACCATGCCCCGGGTTAAGATAGAGGGTTTTTTCGTTTTCAGAAAGAAACCCCTACTTCTAGGCTCAAAGGGGTTGACAAGGGATTATCTTCCTTATATCTCCGGTGTTTGAGGAATTGAAACAATGCCTGTACATCATTAGCAAGGTTTTGTTCAAAAGCATACAATCAGAAGTTCTGCGTCTTTGAATTTCATCATCCTCCCTCAAATCCTGCTTAAACAAGTGTTAGATACCAATAAAGAAAATATAAGTGAACACAAATGGATTTAACCAAAACATACATATTCATTTCATTATCATTATCAGCTGAAAACAGACGAGTTTTACAAACGAGTTTGCACTTTAACAGAAAAGAAACTACAAATGCAAAGAAATGACATGATCTAAAAGATTGCCGGCTTCGGGAAACTGGGCTTTCCAAGCTTGACTAGCTATCTTCAGAATTGCTCATCGAAGTCAGTCTGATAAAAACTCGCACCACTACTCTCGGTGTCTTCTTCCATAACCTGAACTGATGAACCCGCCTGACTGGATGAAGGAGAATTGTTGATCTGAATACCCTGAGGCGTGAATGAGAACATGTTGGAGTCAAGCAGTGTCTGAATCTTGCTCCTAAGCACCTTACAGTCTTCAGTTGAATGCCCCTGTGCCCCAGCATGGTAATCACAACGGGCGTTGACATCAAAACCTGGTGGATACGGAAAAGGAACTGACTTCAATTCCTTCGGCACTATCAATCCACCTCTTATCAAATCTGGCAGCATCTGATGATATGACATTGGCAACTGAGTGAAATGCCTCTCTGGCTTCCTAGGTCTTTGGCGGGCGTGCTGACGCGGCTGACGGCGATATGACCGTTGATTCTGAGATCCAGAAGATTGCTGACTCTGAACAGTTGATGCATCTGAATATTGAGGATGAGATGGTGGATGTTCCCAGACAGAATTACTTTCTTCCTCCAATTCCTCTTGAGAACTGACAACTGATTCACTTTCACTAGCCGGGAAGTTCGAGGCGCTTTGGATTTTTCCACACTTGATACCGAACTCAACGTGTTCTCCAAGTATTACCAAGTCAGAGAATTTTAATACAGTAATCAACTTATCAAAATATGGTCCTTGCAAAGTATCCTTGAACATATTAACCAATTCTCTTTCCAAAAGTGGTGGTTGAACGCGAGCAGCTAACTCTCTTCATCTCTGAGCATACTCTCTGAATGATTCATTGTCCGCTTTAGATAAACCTTGCAACTGCAGGCGGCTAAGAGCCATGTCAAGATTATAACTGTATTGCTTCACAAAGGCGTTGGCTAGATCTGACCATGATCGGATGCTACCACTTTCCAACTGCATATACCAACTCAATGATGCCCCACTCAAACTGTCCTGGAAACAGTGAATCATAAGCTTGTCATTATAGACATGAGAGGTCATTCTTCGACTAAACATCACCAAATGTAGCTTCGGACAGCTATCCCCTTTGTATTTCTCAAAATTCGGCATTTCAAAATTTGGAGGTAACACAAGGTCGGGCACCAAACACATGCTCGCAGCATCCAAATCAAGGGTATCACGCTTCATTAAGGCATCAAGCTTCTCTTCCAACACACGACATCTTTCATCAAACGCAACGGCCCATGGATCCTTAGGTTTAATCTTTGGAACTACCCCTTGGAAATCTGGCACAAAGAAGGAAAAGCTTTGATAGTCTGTGGCATTAAGAGAAGAAGAATGTCCATCTCGGACGATGGTACGCTCGTGTATAGCTTGATTCCCAGCAGGGATTTGCACAGGCTGAGCTTGAGTAACATTGTTCACTGGAGGTGGAATGACATTCCCAATCACAGAAGTCCTCTGAACATTGGCTTCTCCCCTATTCATGGCTGTCATAGCTTCCACAAGTTGGTCTAACTGACTCTTCATCAATTCAACATCGGCCCTAGTTACAAACTGATTCTGTTCCCCTGAATTCATGATGATCTCCCCAAAAGCTGATTTAAGTCCGATGAGAAAGTCTAGAAATCAATTGCGGTTCAGACAAAGGATGGATGAGCTCTCTGATCGGGCCGGGAGAAGGATATGCAAAAATGATGCAAGATGCAAATGCAATGCAATATGAAAATGCAGCAGACATGGGATCAAAGCTTCCACAAATTCTGAATAACTGCTGAGCTGCTGACTGGATAAGTTCAAGGGTCTACTCTGAAGAGAATACCAGAATACCAGAATACCGGATGATCAGAATACCAGAATACCAGGCCGATAAGTCCACACTGATAGGAAATCTAGAATAACGGGTATGTTGAAGGTCTAGGTTACCTGCAAACCTGTAAACAACCCGCCCCTCTCACATGTGGGTGCTAAGATCCTCAGTATCCCGGGCTCTCAGGTCGAGAAATGATGATACGTTCACCATTTCTGGTTTGGCATCATCATCAAAAGAGGAGGCCTCAACTGATTCTCCAAAAATGAAAGATCCTCAGCTTCAGAGGTTTGAGAAACAATAGCACATTCAGCCCGAAGGATACAATGCTACCGCCAATCAAAGAGGTCGTCCACTGATTCTCTTTCAAAAAGAAGGGCCCTATGGCAAGTTCCCAGCATTGGGTCCTCGGATCGAGAGTGTGCAATGGGTTTGCCACAGAAACGTGGTCTGCCACTGTCACAACTCGGGAGGAGTGCCGCAACTGAGTCCTCGGGAAACGGTCGCCAGAGTCGACAGTTTTCCAGATTATATTCCATCATCTGCCCCAAATGGACAAGACAGAATATTACCAAGAAAACCTCGTCTGGATGTGGAGTTTTCATGTATACTTCGTCTGGCCAAATGCCAAACAAGTCACACTACTTTCCACGCTAATCATAGGTGTATGCTCAAGCCTTGGTATTGGGCTTCTCTCTCATGAATCCAGCCCACCCTACAAACAGAAAAACCAATAGCAGAACAGCACAGCAATATCCAGTATCACAGTAATGAAATGCAATGCAATGCAATAAAAGCTGTAAATACAGTAAACAAATAAGACAGTAAATACAGTAATATACAACAAAGCAAAGCACCATAAAAACAAACACCCAGAGAAAATAAACAGACAAGCGCTAGGATCGACTCGCTAAAGGGGAAGGACCAGCGTAGGTCAACCAGAGTCCCCAGCAGAGTCGCCAGCTGTCGCTCCCGAAAGATTCGCATCTGACGGTACAAACGCGAGAGTGGCGCAAAAGAACACAGAGTCGCCAGCAAAGTGTATTTATCCCAAGGGAGGGAAAGGAAACACTGCGTAAACCTGAAAGAAGGGAAAGAACATGGTCTCACGACCAAAAGAACGGGTACGGGAGTCGGTTACGCGAAGGGAAGGTGTTAGCACCCAACACGTCCATCGTACTCGATGGGATCCACGCTTGTTGCCTGCATCAAAGGGTGTCGTCATCTGGAACTCCACTGCTACTGGACCGGCGAAGAAACGAGAACGGAAAGAACGGAGAAACGAAGAAGGAAAGAAAAGGAAGTGACTCGATAGGACAATATTGTTGTCCTAAGCCTACGTACTCCCTCAGTGCAATGGGAAAGTCAGAGTCAACGTAGTTCGGACGGGAACTGGGGGGAGGTTGCTCGCCAAGACAATCGATGTCTTATGCCTACGTATCCTCAATCGGACGAGAAAGAGGAAATCAGAGCAGTCGTAGTTCGACCTACGGGTCAAAAAGGGACAAAGAGGTGAAAAATAAAGGTTGTGAAAGAAATGTGGAAGGGTCTCAATCGCAAGGGTGCGAGAGAAGGGTCTCGATCGCAAGGGTGCGAGAGAAGAGTGCTCGCCAAGGATAGGGATCCTCGTGCCTACGTATCCTCAATCGGACGAGAGAGAGGAAGTCAGAGCGGACGTAGTTCGTGAGAACGACCACGAAACAAGGGGAGGAAATGGGTGAAAAAAGGAGAAGGTAGCCCGCCAAGATCTACGCAATCTTGTGCCTACGTATCCTCAATCGGACGAGAAAGAGGAAATTAGAGCAGTCGTAGTTCGACCTACGGGTCGAAAGGAGACAAAGAGGTGATAAAGAAAGGTTGTGAAAGAAAAGTGGAAGGGTCTCAATCGCAAGGGTGCGAGAGAAGGGTCTCGATCGCAAGGGTGCGAGAGAAGAGTGCTCGCCAAGGATAGGGATCCTCGTGCCTACGTATCCTCAATCGAACGAGAAGGAGGAAGTCAGAGCGTCCGTAGTTCGTGGGAACGACCACGAAACAAGGGGAGGAAATTGGTGAAAAATGGAGAAGGTAGCCCGCCAAGATCTACGCAATCTTGTGCCTACGTATCTTTACTCGGACGAGAATAAAGAATCAGGGCAGTCGTAGTTCGTGGGTACGACCACGGGTGGGTAAGTGTTTTTTACGTGAGCGACGAGCTCTTTTCTGAAAAAAAGAAGTTTGAAACCCAACAATCCCGGAGGATAAAAAGATTTGAATTGGTTTGGTGTTTTTTAGACAGAAGTGTTTTGAGTTAGTTCGTAACTTACATTGCACCAAAGTCTACCATGCGGGAACGAGTGAGTCGCATGGTCGCCCCCGAATGAGACGTATGCTAAACACCCTAGAAGAAGAGAGGAGACCCCTCGTTCTTCACTTCCTACACTTAAGGCTCGAGCGCAATATACGTTATATTTTATTAAGTGTTTTCAAGAAGTTTGAGATGAGAAGAGAAGCGACACAAAAGGAAACTCTAAAGGGAAACTAAGAGTCCTAATGTTATCATGCATGGATGTCCTATGGCTAGTGAGGTTTAGGAGAGACGACTACCTAACCTAATGCTAATCCTACTCCAAGCTTAATCGAAAATTAAGTTGGACTAGGTAGCTCTAAAGGGAGAGAATCCAAGACTTAAACAAGTCTTGAGACTCGAGGGATGAAAAGAGTGAAAGAGAAGGAGGAGAAAGAAAAGTGAAACACAAGTGGCCTAAGCTCACTTCAAACACAAGTATGAAAGTTAAAAAATAAAGGAATAAAGTAAAATGTGGAAGCATATCCACACTCAAACAACTTACCATTTGCCCCTGAAAGTGTTAGAAGTATTCACATATGACAAAATGAAACTCAAACAAGCATAAGGCAATAAAGAAACACGTTCTAAGGTAAACCAAACATCAAGTTCAGAACCTAATGGTCCTACTGACCTCTAATATTAATCATGCCCAATTAGTCAAAAAAGAAAAGGGAGAAGTCAATCAAGTACCATTCAAATCATTAAAGAAGGAGTGAGATGAAAAGAAGTGATCATGTAAAGCAACCAAGTCAAAATTCCACAAAGCAAACCAAGTCCAGAAGTGACACAATCCTAAATGTGTGCCTAAACAAGATCTTCAAACATTATTCAAGTCATACAAACACTTTCACAATTAATTGAGAAGCAAAGAAGAAGAAGTGAAGTGAAGTGAAACATGATTCATTCTTGTGAAACAAGTGACTTAAAGTGCAAGGCAAACATCAAACATGCAAAGATGAGATCCAAATATCACAACCAGAGGTTAATTAACATGCTATCAATTCTCAAACAAGACCCCAAATTATGGCACAAGTGCCTTCATGATCAAGCAAACCAAACATGAAGCATACATTCACAAGTTGGACAAGTTAAAGTTCATGCTTCAAATAAATAACAAACATGCCTCAAAAATTATGTCATTCAGTATTCAAGCATCTCAAACATGTATAATTGACATATCAAATCCACAAGCAATGAATCAGAACCAAAGTCAATCAACAATTAGGTCAAAGCATCAATAGGATTTCATACATTCATGCTCAAAGCAACACATCAAAAGCCATCCAAAAAGGACCTAAAAATCATTCCAAAAAATCTCAAATATACCTCAACATGTTATGAACACACCTTAAAAAGAATCAGGATCAAATCACTTTTAAAATGAGGGAAATAAATGATGCAATATGAAGTATGCAATATGAAGTGCAAATGAGAAAAATTAATTTGGAAAATTAATATTTAATGCAAATTTAATGCAAAAATAATAAAATAAAATGTGAAAAATTAATTTTAATGATGATTATGCGTGATGAATTTTTTGGAATTTTTTAGCACATGCAAGTATTTTTAACAATTAATTATGAAATGGTATGAAAATAGAAAATAAAAAAAAAAGAAATAAAATGAAGCCAGGGGTGTATTAATGAATCCAAATGCGTGCAAATGATCATGGGCTCAGAAACGGGGGGTGCAAAGAGCAAAAAAGCCCAAACGCTTTCAAGCCTTCAGAAACAACGAACGACTGAGATTAAGTCAAACATAAAAAGTCTCCAGATCCACAGGCTCATGCTCTCAGTCAAACAAAGCAAAGTCAACAATCCAATGGTCCACATTCAAATTCACTAATTAAATGAAATCAAACGGCCATGACTTAATCAGATCCATTAAACCCTAATCAACTTAATTAACACCACATAACCAAGATCCAACGCACGTGAATTAAACTGGAAAATTAAACACAATCCAACGCATGAGATTTAATCTGGAAAATCATAAACCCTAATTAAACCCTAACCGACCGGAGAAGCGCCGGTCGTCTTCTCCGGCCACTCTCCGACCATCAAACTTCAAACGGTAACCAAAATCAACAAACCATACATCAAAATGATCAACAACTCACGTAGATCACAAATATATCACTCAAAATCATTTAGCATGCATATATTTCAAGAATCGAACGAAACAAGTTTGGATCTGAAAATTTCAGATCTAAATTCCAGCCATGATTCACGTTAAAAATCAATTCCAAACACATATATGAACTCAGCACATCAAGATGAACATTAAACACACAACAAAAATCAATTCTAGATCTATGAATTTCAAGTTCACCTGAGATTTGCAGAACTGGAAAATCACCAAGAAACTCCAAGATAAGCGGCAGATCAACTCCTTAAACCGTCTAATTGCAAAATAAATGCACTTAGACCTTCAAATTGGCCTGAATCCTTGAATCCGAGAGTTGAAAATCTGAACTCAACTGATAAATTCTTTGCTTAAACTTCAAAACAATGGTGGATTTCTCTTCCTTATGCTCCACTGATCACAAACCAACCAAAAAAAATGGAAGATACTTGAAGAATTGGGAGAATCGAAGGAGAGAAACTTGAGAGCAAAACTTTGAAAAGTGGTGAAAATGAATGGTAGCTGCTGAGAAATTCGTGTGAGTTAGCTTATATAGTGTGCCAATGCTACTGTTTAGGGTTTTAAACTTCAAGGACTTGAGAGCAATGAGTTTTGGGCTGTTTTGCAAATTTGCAAGTTTGTGCACATGAGGTATTTGGCTCGTGCATTCTTCATGAAAAGTGCATGATTGTTTTCCTTTTGATGCAAAGACCACCTTTGGATTGATCTTGGGGCTAGAGAGTAACTGAATCATGAATTCCAAGTGAACTTGCAAAATTGCATAATGATGAATCATGACTATGTAATCCACGGATTCATTCAATTCTTGGCCCAAAATGATGCTAAGTGAGGTGCAATGGAGTGTGGTGAGGTGAACTGAACAATTAGAAGCCATATTGGTGAGTTATAATGCATCTTGCAAGTTATGTCAAAATGGTATGCATGGTGGAACACCAAATGCTCTTTAACTTCAAATGCCCATAACTCTTGATCTAAAAATGATATGATCATGATCCACCACTCTTTGGAAAGAGGAGAAAGAGATATACAACTTTGGTGTTGGGAAAAAATTCGTTTGAAGCATTTTTGATCATGAAAAGTTTGGTTAAAGTTGGTTGAAAATATGCCAAAAATAGTAACTTGAAATTACAAGTCACTTTCCCAAATTAGCAACTTTTTACCAAAGCTTGATTTTTTGCAAATTGTGATCTTGAAAGCCTTCCATAGACTAAACAAAGGTCTCTTGACTTGATTACCATGATGAGGATCTCTCAAAACCCTAGTTTGACTTTTCAGTTGGCCAGTTTGACTGATTACTTCATCTGTAAGCTACTGAATCATCTGAGGCCTTCCATGGTGAATTTTTGGCTCAAAATCCATCCTTAGACTTATTTTGACATATGGAGAACCTTGGTGAAAGGTTTGAATCAACTCCTTGAGCTTAGGACCCTTAACCATAAAACCCTAGTTTTGGTCATCAATGTAAGGACACCAATCCTTGATATAACCACTTGGAGAATCCCTCATTGAAATACCTTTGGGCCACCATATAAGGATGTGAGAAGCTTATGGAGCTCATAAGAAGCTTTTGCCCTTGAGTTGAACCAAATACCTCGATCCCATGCTAAGAACCAAATGCTATGCACAATGCAAATGCAAGAAATGAAAAGAAACATAAACCAGTTATCTAAAAACAACAAGGCAAATTTTGAGGTGTTACAATAGGCTGAAACAACTGAGGCTGATATGGAGGTAGAAACCTCTGAGGTACAAGTAGAAGATGAAGCTGATGGTTCCCCAATAGTCGAAACCTCATATGTTGTTCAACAAGTTGATGTAATGGAAGGGAGTGATAAACACTTTATGTTCCCCAACCAATCAATGCCCATTGAGGAGTTTATGGATGATGCTAAAAACATCGAAGAGGGTAATGACAAAGATGACGAAGAGAAAAAAGACATTCATGAGGATATAATTGTCGAAACAGCCCCTAACCCTAACTTGTCAACTGTGAAGGATTCAGGCAAAGCCCCTATGACCCATTCTGCAGAAGAACTAGAGGCTCTGAAAAAGAACAAGCCCCGCGAGTACTTGAAAGTTTTACTTGGTTCTAGGGGAAGTTCGTCTGAGAAAAACCTTAGTTCACCCTCTGTATCTGGTGGTCAATCCACTGCTGATCCTTCCAGCAAACTACTGTCAAAAATCAAAGAAAGGGTTTTTAAGGGTGACCTGTTTCGAATCATTGAGTCTGACCCCACTTCTCCAATTGCTCTGAAGAATCTTCTGAAAGTGGTTGACATTCTAATTGCTTCTCCACAAATTGCCAATATCATCGTGAAGCTGACCTCAATGATCAATCGGATTGCTGCTGAAGTTGCTAAAATCAAACAAATCTCAAAAGATATTGAAAATCAAACTGGCTCAGTCGCGGCTGCATGAGATGCTTCTTCAAAATCCACCAATCGACTGGCTAATTTGGAACAAACCCAAGAACAGAACAAGATTCAAATTGAAGCCAATAACCAAAGTATCAGCTCCTGGGAGGCACATATTAAAGAGATGCAAGAAAAAATTTCGGAAGCCAAGAAGCAGAACGCTGAGCTCGAAAAGTTTGACAACTCTCAGGTGGCGAAAGAGCTTAACGTAGGTCTGGATTTTGCTCATAAAGCTCAGAGACTAGAAGTAGAACTGGAGACCATGAGGTCGAACCAATCCCTCTGTGAGAGGCGACTAGAACTTTTGAAGGCAAAGTACTCCACTATGAAAGACAACCTGCCATTCTAATTCCAAAGAATTTTTTTTATGTCAACTTCATCATTATTCCTTGGATTCTGTAATAATTATTTTACTTTTTGAATGTAACGAATCTAGCCTTCTTGGTAATATGTTTTCTTTAGCTATATTAGCTTCGATTATTTTACATGCGTGATTATTCTCTGGCTATTTTTACTTCTCGAAGTGCAGGCTTGTATTTCTTCAAATACTTCCCATTTACCCTCAAGATTCTCTTATCTTGATCTAACTCTTCGATCTCATAAGCACCATTCGAGAAAATTTGTATGATTTGGAAAGGGTCTTCCCACTTAGGAGACCATTTCCCCAAAGATCTATCTTTTCGAAGCATAGGCAAAACTACTTTCCAAACCAACTCTTCAGGTGAAAAAGTTTTGACTTTAACTTTCTTATTATAAGACTATTCCACTCTCTTCTTCTGCCTTTTCAATAACTCTAAAGCTTTAAGCCTTTCCTCATCTAAGTCCATCAATTCGTCTAACATTATATTCCAATATGACTCAGATGGGATCTCATGATGCCTCTGGATTCTCACTGACTGAAGACAGATTTTAACTGAAAATACTGCATCATGGTCAAAGGTCAATCGAAAAGGCGTGAAATTAGTCGCCTCTTTGGGGGAGGTTCGACATGCCCAAAGAACCTGGTCCAAAGTTTTGTACCAATTTCTAGGTTTCTTTCCCACATGCTTCTTAATTAAGCTAATCACCACTTTATTTGCTGCTTCGACCTGACCATTAGCCTGAGCGTAATAAGGTGTAGAGGTTAAAAGTTTGGAACCCATTTCTTTAGCAAATTCTTGCATTTTTCGACCAGTGAACACTGATCCTTGATCTGTTGTAATAGTTTCTAGGATTCCAAACCTATAGATAATGTGTTTTTTAATAAACTCAATAACGTCCTCTTGGTCAACATTTGGTAGTGGCACAACTTCGATCCATTTCGTAAAATAGTCGATGCCTACCAAAATGTACTTTTGATTTTTAGATGACGCTGGTCGAATCTCACCAACCAAATCCAAAGCCCAACCTCTAAAGGGCCATGGTTTGACTATAGAGTGTAATTCGCTTGCAGGGACATGCTGTACACCTGCATGTACATGTCACTCTTGGCATCCCTTAGCGAAGTCAATGCAATCTTTTAACATTGTAGGCCAATACACCCCTTGTCGGAATGATAACCATTTCATCTTATGGCCTACTTGATGAGCACCACATGCCCCACTATGAACATTCGACAGGGCTATGTACGCTTCTGACTCACTAAGGCACTTAAGCAAAACTCCCTCATGAGTTTTTTTAAATAACTCATTACCCAAAAGAACTTAACTTAAAGCTCGATACCTGATTTTTCGACCAGCGGACGCCGTTGGGTTCTGCAGATATTCAACTATCTATTTTCTCCATTCTTCTTCCGTCAGGCTATCTACTGCTAAGATTTCGAAATTTTCTTTATCAACGTATCCAAGCTTTGTCGTTTCCAAATATGATGGGGACAATCTGGCTGATACAACTCTTCCTCTGACTTCGATTGCATCTTCTAATTTTTCCCTTGAAAACTTATATCCAGAAGCAATCTGAGCCAGGTTATTTGCCACTTGATTTTCCAATCAAGGTATGTGTCGAATATTCACTACTTTGAACTTTTTCAGTAATCGATTGACTATTACGAAGTACATAATGAGATTTTATTTAACACATTTGTACTCCCTTGTAATTTTTTTTATGACTAACTCTGAGTCTCCCATTATTTCGACTCGAGTTGCCCCCAATTCCAACAATATCTCAAGTCCGGCTATTAAGGCCTCATATTCAGCCTTATTATTTGAACAAATACATTCGACTTTATACTTGAATTTTGTTGGAATTCTATTAGGAGAAATGATCAGGACTCCTACACCTATATCATCTTTATGACTAGAACCATCGAAATACAATTTCCAAGGTTCAAGCTCAAGATAATTCGACATGTTTTCGTTTACAGAGTGGTCGACAATGAAGTTAGCTACCACTTGTCCCTTAACAGCCTTTAAAGGCATGTACATTAGGGAATACTCAGTTAAAGCCAATGCCCATTTACCAATTCGACTGTGCAAAATAGGTTTAGACAACATATGTTTAATAATGTCAAAATGAGACGAAACATACACGTCAGCTGGTTTTATATAATGCTTCAACTTTGTACAGGAAAAATACAAGCATAAACATAAGTTTTCAACTATGTTATACCTAGTTTCTGCATCGTTCAAAACCCTACTAAGGTAGTAAATGGCTCTTTCGACGCCATTTTCATCCTCTTGAGCCAACATGCTCCCTAAGGTTTTGTCCGACGCAGATATGTACAGTCTCATGCTCCTATTTCTACAAGGTGGTGCTAGAATTGGAGGATGACTCAAGTACTCTTTGATTTTGTCGAAAGCTTCCTGCTGAGCTTGCCCCCATTCGAACCCCTCGTTGTTTAGTCGAAGTAGAGGTGAGAAGGCTTGAGTTTTCCCGCTGAGGTTCGAGATAAATCTCCTTAAGAAATTGATCTTTCTCAACAGTGACTGCAGTTCCTTCTTTGTTGATGGCGCTTTCGCCTCCATAATGGTCTTGGTCTTATTCTGATTTATTTCGATTCCCTTCTTATGGACCACAAAGCCTAAGAAATCCCCCACCTGCACACAAAAAGAACATTTGAGAGGATTCATCTTCAGACCATGTCTTCGCATCCTTTCGAATGATTTTCGAAGATAGTCAATGTGACTCTTCCCTGAAACAGACTTTACAACAATATCGTTAATGTAAATCTGCATGAAAGTCTCTATGTAATTATGGAATATTGTATTCATTGCTCTTTGATATGTTGCCCCAGCATTTTTCAGGCCAAAAGGCATAACTACCCACTCGTAAGTGCCTAAGGCCCCAGGGCATCGAAACACCATCTTAGGGACATCTTCTTTAGCAATGAATATTTGGTTATATCCAGAATACCCATCGAGCATACTGAAGTATTCATGGCCAGCGGCAGAGTCGACTAGCATTTCCGCCACAGGCATTGAGTATTCGTCCTTTGGGTCGCAGCATTTAGATCTCTAAAGTCTATGCAAGCCCTCAAAGTACCATTCTTTTTTATAACAGGAATAATGTTTGCTAGCCATTCGACATACCTGGATGTTTGAATAAATTTGCAACGGAGAAGCCTTTCGACTTCCTCCTTGATCTTCGAGCGAATTGCCGGTGCAAACCGCATTGGATTCTACTTGATTGGCTTCTTTCCAGATTTAATTGGCAGCTTTAATTCGACCAACTCTCTGCTTAGGCCAGGCATCTCGTCATAATCCCATGCGAAGCAGTCTTTAAACTCCTTCAACAACTAGATCACTTCGACTTTGAGCTATGGGCTGATATTTGCATTGATATAGGTTGGTCTTTTTATTACCCCTTCTCCCAAGTCAATTTCTTCCAAAGGATCTTGCGCTAGCATTTTGATATTGGCTACCAAAGGATCCTTCTCGAAACCCAAAGGCTCGTCATCATAAATGGCGTCGAGCCTCTGGCTTTGCATTTCGTCCCGAACCTTATCAGGTGGTTCTGGATCGAAGTCCTTACCAGGACCTTCTTAATTTACTTCTTTGTTGGCTTTAACAGCCATATGTTTAACTTCGGCCTCTAGGGCCGCTTGTAGTTTGTTTTCGGCTATGTAAGCCGAAATCCTTTCGAGCGCCTCAAACTCAGGCATCATCGTCGAATTCACTTCCCCACCCTATGGGGTTAACTCCGGATGTCCCTTCATAAGCAAAGTAATCTTCTCCTACAACTTCCCGATCCCACTGAAACCTATTTATTGGATGTAGGTATAGTGAACAGTGCACATTTGTTGTCTGGAGTGAACGCAAAATTGGCTGGGTTACATGGAGCGATGTTAGCCAAATTCCTGTCGAAGTTTCGACTATCAACATGGTTAGCTGAAGCCAAGAAATAGCTATGGGCGGCTTCAATGTTCTCAACAATACCATCTGTTCGCCAGATGGTGATTCTCTGATGCATCGAAGATGGCACAGCTCCTATTCCGTGAATCCATTCTTATCCCAATAACAGGTTGTAGTTGGCCTTCGTTTCTACAACCATAAACATGGTTGACCTTGTGACTGTCCCTACTGTCAAATCAACCTGGATTACCCCCAACGTATTGCCAACCTTCCCTTCATAATTGGATAACACCGTGTTATGGGGTTTGGTGGCATTATCGAATTTTCCTATCTTTCTCAACATGAAGTGCGAAATCAAGTTTACCGTTGCACCGCAATCTACCAGAATTTTGTTAACTGGTACGTCTTCAATCTTCCCAGTGATGAAAAGAGGCTTCAGATGGCTTTTCATAGCTTCACTGGGTCTTTCAAAGAATGCATTTTGCTCTTAGACACATCCGTTATTCATCACATAACAGTGAACTGGCCTATGTGTGGCCATTTCTATATCAATGTTATCCGCCGTATCTTCGACCTCACATACCTGGTCGAATTCCCTTGGTAGGACAGATACCATGTTGACCAAAATGTCGAGAGACTGCTCTGATCCTGAATCAAAATTATCAGTGAGCAATTCATCCTCAGCAACCTTTCGATCATGCTCTTCCTTGGCTGCTTGCTTTTGTGTAGCGGCAGACGCCTTTTTGACAGGCTATGGTTCTTTCCTATTGACTGGTACGTTGATGTTGGATTCCGCTTTTGCCTCAGTTTCTCTCCAGACTTTCCTTCGTCTTTGTTCCTTCCTCCACTGGGACCTGGAAATGGGGTTTTTCCCTTTATAGTTCTCTGAGACGTAGGCTGTTTTCTTTGAGGCCATCGAAGAGCCTCTGTCTACATCAAAACCCTGCCATTTCTGTTGGCTCTTTTCCTTATTTTCATTTGGTTTTATCCACTTGCCATTGGACAGTTCTGCAAATGGTTTAAAGGTGGCGGGCCTTGCCCCTAGAACTCTTGTCTTCGGTTGTTCTTGCTTCAAAGCAGACTTCCTTGGGTCGAAACCCCGTTGGCCATGAAGGGCTTTCTCCTCGCGCCTTTGTTTGGCCTTTCGAACTCCTTCAAGGTTTTGCGCTGCCTTCTTGTCAAATACAGCGCTGCACCTGGGACACAACATAACTTCTGACCTCTTCTTTTGACACTTGTGTATAAAGTCAATCAGATTTTCTTCCTCTTTTGGGAGGACCAATTTGTTGGGTTCTTCCTGTTGACATTCGTCATCGACCTCCATGGGCTCTCTTGCGAAATCTCCACCATGTTGATTTCTATTTTGACATCCTTAGTGATATCAAGCTTACATAGTTCCATCTGAAAGCCCTCAGCATCCTTGTCCATCTGAACGAAACCGTCAGCGGTTTCTTTAGTTATCATCATCTAATGGGAATCCTCAGTGATTCCTTTGCCGGAGTCTTCAGTAACCCCTATATCGACACCATCAGCAGTGTCTTTAGGGAAACTTTCAACAACTTCACTAGCAAAACTCTCTATGAACTCTTGGTCGATACCTTCAGTGATCCTGACCATGACTGCTCCATAATTGAAGTCATCAGCGACTTCGACCATGTCGATATTGTTGTCGAGACCTTCATCAACCTCGATCATGTTAACCTCCATTGGCTATGCGTAGTGAGCACCAGCCTCCGGTAAGGGATCAACATCAATCTTCATCTGGCTTTTAGATTTCTCACCAAACTTGAGCCTTCCTTCTTGGATAGCATTCTGGACAAGATCCCTGAAAAGAAAACATTGCGAAGTCTTATGGCCCAAGAAATTATGATACTTACAAAACCCTCTCTTTTTTCTTTGTTCTAAAGGAGGCATTTTAGCACCAGGAGGCACTGTCATTTGACCGTCCTTAACTAACAAATTGAAAATTTCATCACACTTAGTAACTTCGAAAGTGTAAGTTTTCTTAGGAATTTTATCATTCTTTTCTGGTTCGACAGAATTTTTTCCATTCGAAGGGGCCAACCGCTTACAAAAATAAGGTGGGGCTTGTTTCAACTCAGCAAGATCAATCTCGCCTTCGTCAAAACTTACTAGGTCATTATAATATTTTTTGTCTTCCTCATTAACTTCGACGTAGGCTACCCTTTTATTCTTATTTGCCCTGGCCTTTTCTTCCTTCAGACATTCTAGTTGTCGAACCCTATGCCAATTAAGCCATATACCTTAGATATTATGTATCCAATTTCTTCCTAATGGAATAATCGAGGCCTCCAGCGGCCATTTCGACTAACTCATGTTCTGGTACTTGTGTAAAACATATAGCCTTGAGCAGTTAAAATCTGTTCAAGTAGTCATCTATTGGCTCAGTGAATTTTCATTTTATACTAGCCAACTCCTTTAGACTGATCTTAGTTTGTCCCATATATAACTGCTCATGAAATAACTGTTCAAACTGGGTCCAATTGTGGATCGAATTTGGTGGCAAGGTTGTGAACCATGTGAAGGCATTCTTTGTCAGAGAACTTGGGAAGTATTTTACCCTAAGATTCTCAATTTTCGCAATTTCTCTAGCCTCTATCATATATCTGGCCACGTGTTCGATAGTGGACTCAGTGGTGTCCCCAGAAAACTTAGTGAACTTAGGGACTTTCGTTCTAGGGGGCAACCCCTGCTGGAGAATATATTCTGATAGTGGAGATGTATACTTTGGCCTTCGCAGGCCAAAGTTGACTCCATTTTGGGCCATAATCCTTTCGACCATGGCTGCCAAATTATTATCTGCTGCCACGTCATTACGTCGAACCTGTTGTATAACGTTGTCAGCATCTTGATTTCTATTTACCAAAACCATCCTTGGTTGTTCTCCTACATGAATTTGTGGTTGCTTTCTAGGGGGTTCGACTACTCTGTGGTTTGCTAAATTCGCCTGAGGTAGATTTCCTGGGTTTTGTTGGCCCTGGTTAATAGTAGAGTCCTCTTCGAACACTACCCCTTGGTTTCCTGTGATATACTCCCTCTGAGGGTGTCGAGGAGGGTTAGGTACACCAAAGAAATCTGCAAGGCGTGTCATCTGCGCAGCCATTTGCTGATTAGTCTGGGTGGTATTTTGGATTAGAGGCTGAAAGATTTCTCCCATAGTTTGGGACATCATTTGGACCATTTGATGGTTACTTTCATCCATTTGTTGCCTTAAGTATGCTGCAGTAGTATTTGTCAAACCTGGCATTTGGGTTGAATATCCCATTCCTAAGGACTGGTTATTTTGAACCATGTTAACCCTAGATCCTGACCCTTGTAAAGGTGAAGTCACTATGGGCTCTGTAAATACTGGCGGAGCATTCTGTAAGTTCGCCATCATCGAAGTTGGCATCCCATAAGGCGGGTCTCGACTAGGCAAAGGCATAGAAAATCCAGGGGGAATAAATGGTTGGAAGTTAGCATTTCCCACTGGTGGGGGAGTCCTTGGTGGACCCCTTGATCCCACATAACTCAGAATGGGCTGAGTATGGGCAATCGAATGTGTAGGGATCGAACTTGCCATAGATGGTATGGCTTCAGATACGGGCGCAGAAACCGTTGGTCCTCCAGTCGAAGACCATGGGGTTGGTTCTACGTTGATACTGGGTGTAGTTTAAGGATTCGAATTATTTGGCTGATTAGTACTTGTCATTTTCCTTGTATATCTCCTTGGTCTAGCTTCGTTTGTGGTGGCTACGTTTTCACTTCTTAATAACATACAACAACGTTTTCGACAGAGGAAGGATAATTGAATGAAAAATTATAAGTTTCTTTGAAATCACAAAAATTGCTTTCACGAATCGTTTTAGCATTGTCCCACTGGGCGTGCCAATTTATTTACTGGAAAAAATAGCAAACAACCTCTAGTCTATCAATTTTATAAGAAAATAATGAGTAACTTGCAGGATCGACCAAACTAGATCCTAGGACATGTGCTAAAACAATTTTTTAAAAAAATTAGAATAATGTTAAACATTTCGACGGTGTTCATATTTGGAGACAAAGGTACTTCGACAATACTTAAAGGAAAAGTAATACGAGGAAATGATTGAAAGTGCATTGGAAAGTAACTTAACAAAATAAAAGAAAGAAAGTAAACTTCTGAGTGAAAATTAATTGGATTGTATTGAATAAGAAAAATGGTGTTACATAAAACGTACATTTCTTCAGAAACTATTTTCTCGCTACACACAGATACTTTGAGTAATTTTGAGAAATTTGTACAACTTTTACACACACAAATTCTAATACTAAGACTTGCTATTTATAATAGTAAAAAAAATAACTACCCACTAACGGCCTACTAATCAGAGCGAAACACATGGCATTCTGCATGTCTTCATTCTTTAGATGTTCACCACGTGTCTCTTTCTCTCAAATGGATAAGGACAAAGTTCCCTCCATTATTTGAATTTGAATCTCTAAATCGAACAACGCTAATTAGCCCTCTGTCAAAGAACATCACCAAACTATTAGAAATATTTCTAAGTCCCTAAAATACTTCCCTTTTGCCTGAAGACATCTTCGACTAAATTTTCTGGAAGTACCATTCCTGTCGAAGTCTCCCAAAACTTCAAAAATCTCATTTCTTTGAATAAGAATCTTAATCCAATATCAAGCGTCGATTTTAGGAGCTGGCATAAGGATATCATGCTTAACTTCAAAGTATAAAGTCTATTATTTTTAAAATTATCTCACCTTAATCAAAGACTTCAAAAATATGTGTTATAGTCTTGATTAACTGTTTATATATTTTTTAAGTCTATGATAAAATGTCAATAATGTGTAGATTGAGTGATAACTCTGATTTTCACTTAAGAGAATTGATGAGAAAGAGAGAAAAATTGAGTCGAACGGAAAGTTGGAAAGATTTTTTGAACTCATTCATATTGATGCTTGACAATAGAAGTGGCATCTATGCAATTTTAGTAAGAAGAATTATACATGAAAGTTATCATTAGTCAACTAGTTTGTCATTTTATTGCAGATTCTAATATTACAAGTTTGTAATTCTTTGAGGACAAATAACCATTCAAATTTAGGATTGTGATAACACTTTGACATACTACTTTTTTCCTACCATTTTCTTTAGTATTTTTACCTATATTTGTGACTAATATTACATGGATAAGAGAAAGTTATAACATGATTCAAAATATATATTTTATAAAGTCACATTTCACCTCAAGGTCACGACAATTCTACATTGTTTTACATGTGGAAGGTACAGTGACAAGAAGTATAGCAATAATAGTACACAAGAGGTTCAAGAAAAGAATAAAAAATAAAATTCCTTTCATAATCTTCACTCGATTAGGAAGGATTTGGTGTAGTTTCATTTTATTTCTTTGATTTGGCACATTGTTGAATTTTAGTGAAAAAACTATATTACATTATGTTTAGTTTTTGACCAGGAGTTTCGTAATACTGGTTAAAGTAAACACAAAGAAAAATGAAAGATAATATTCAAGGCTACAACTTCCATTAAGACATGGAAATCTAATTTGTGATTCTTTTGTTGTGCAGGTTAAAACCTTCTAAAGATTTTAATGATGATAGTTGAATAAGAAAAAAGTCAAATTACAAGTATCATCAATCAAGAACCAAGCTCAAAGAAAAACATTCAAGTTCCTCTTTGAAGAGTTAAAAGACTCAAATCAATCAATAAAAAAGAATTAAAGATCTGAAAGCTCGCTTGATCATGCCCTTAGTATTTTTTTTTTTTTTATATTCCATTTGACTAGTTGAAAGTAAATGAAGTAAGAATAAGTCTTGTAGTATTAAGGTGATGCACACAAGCACTAAAACACTTTAAATTTTTTCCTATAACTTCTTAAAAACAATCCTAACAAGTACTTAAACTATTAAGACACAATTCTAATCAATTAGGAAAGCTCAACTCGTTGTCTAATCGATTAGACCCTTCATTTAATAAAAAATACGTGAGTTTGCCTCCTAATCAATTAGAAAGCTTATTAATCAATTAAGTTATGCAGCAGATTAGGATTTCATTTTATTTCTTAGTCTAATCGATTAGACTGTTGTTTCAAATAGATTAGATAGTGTCCAAGTCCATTGATTGTTTTCTTTTTAGATAAAAAATTTATATATAAAGGAGTGTTTTTCTCACTTACAAATCTCGAATATTCCGAGCTCTCTACTCTTCTACCTCACTAATTCTCATTCTGTTATGATATATATTCACTATAAATTAACTTATTGCTGAGAGAGTGAAAAGTTTCACCTAAAAGTTGTGTTTTCTGCTATTATACTGAATTCGTGTAGTCCAGAACTTAGTTCTCTTGTGTTGTTGTACTAGACTTGATGTTTGAAAGGCAAAACCATAAAAATATTGGTGTAAGGTTGTTAGGTTGAACCTCTATAAAAATTCTAGTTGTTGATAGTGGAAATTTCAAGAGGAAAGTCTTTGAGATTAGAGTAGGTTGCATGGTTTAAGACCGAATCAAGATAATCTCTGGTGTTATCTCTCTTACCCAATCTCTTTACTTATCTATCATTTTATTTGTGCTTAATCTCTTCTTCATACCTCTTATTATAATCAATCTTTTTAAAATTAATCGTTTTCTAAAAAGATTTTAAAAATCAAATATCACAATTCACCCCTCCCCCTCTCTATCTTGGGTTTGGAGTCACTTGTTCAACAAGTGGAATCATAACCTAATTCCTATTATAATAATAATCATTTCATGAAGTAGGAATGGCTTCAAATGATTCACTTAACAAACCCCCATTATTTAATGGAGAATGTTATGCTTATTGGAAAGAGAAGATGATAATCTTTATAAAAGGGGTGGATTATTATTTTTACACTGTTGTAAAAAATGATCCCTTTATTCCCATACATCTAGTTGATGGTGTTTTGAAAAACAAATCTAGAGAAATTTGGACTAGAGAGGACAAGAAAAAAGTGAAACACAATTTGAAAACTAAACCATTATCACTACTGCACTTGGGATTGATGAGTTTTTTCATTTTTGTCACTATGAAACTGCCAAAGAAATGTGAGGCACTCTCCAAATAACCATGAAGGTATAACCAAGGTAGAAATGAATAAAATAAACACATTGAACTATGAGTACAAGATTTTTAGAATGAAAGCTGAGGGAAACATTCATGGTATAGGAAAAGCGTTTTATTTATATTTTGAACAATTTGAGAACTCTAGGTAAAATTTTTCAAAATGAGGATTTGGTTAACAAAGTCCTTATATGCCTAAACCACAGTTGGCAACCTAAAGTCATTATGATTTTTTAACCGAAGGGCTTGTCTTCTATGGATTTGGCTACCTTGTTTAGAAAGTTGCAAAACACGAAATAAAGTTTAAAAAACTAGTTGAGAATAAAGAAGTCGACAAAAAGAATAAAAGTCTAGCTCCTAAAGTCGGAGAAGGAAAATATTCAGATATTGATGAAGATATATCATTGTTGGTCCAAAAATTTACAAGATTCGTATAAGCTGAATTGCCTTCAGAACAAAATATAAGCTGCAAATTTCAGAAAACCTCAAATAGAAACAAAGAAGGCATACATAGCTTGGGATGACTATGATATGAAGTCTTCAGATGAATCATAAAAGGAGGAAGAACCAAACATATTACTTATTGAAATCATGAAGAAAATGAGATAAAGAATTCAACTTTATATTTTACTCATAATGAATTATTTCGCATATGTAAAAAATTAGATAGAGAATAGGGTAAATTAAAACACTTTCAAAAAAAATTATTGTAGTCGTTCCAGATGAGATGGAAGTTGTCTGAATATACCTGGGAATTTTTTTTACTTTGCCAATTATTTGGCACCTTATCTTAATCGATTGGGAGATTTCAACAATTTTCCCTAATAGATTAGTACAACATCTTAAAGATGGGTAACGCCTAGATATATTTTCTTTCCATTTTTAAATTGGTAATTGATTGTAAAGGAGTCAACCAATCGATTGGAACACTTGCCAAACGATTTCCTTTTTGAGCCAATCTCTAGCCTATAAATAGAGGTCCTATCCCTCATTTCAAATCATCCAGAACTGAGTTTCGTTTCATACTTCTTTCTCTCTCTTTCACTCACTCACTTTCTCTCTCTCTCTCTCTCTCTATCTCTTTCTATGTCTCTCTCTCTCTCTCTCTCGCTATATATATATATATATATATATATATATACTCACTTTCTCTCTCTCTATCGCTTTCTATGTCTCTCTCTCTCTCTCTCGCTATATATATATATATATATATATATATATATATATATATATATATATATATATATATATATATATATATATATATATATATATATATATATATATATATATGGTAGTGTTCTATGTTCACCAAGGGAGTTTTGTTTATATCTTCGTTGAACATTTTATCAAATTAGGAATTGTTTGGGTTAGAAGATAAACTCGTAAAACTTTGGTTTGAGGATTGTGTGATCAAACTTTTATTTACATTCAAAATCTCAACACTTAATCAAAGTTTTCATAGGTTCTTGGTTATACCATGGTAAAACAAAGTTAAGGTTTAAGCTTAGCCTAGTGTTAAAATCTCTCAGATTATTGGTTATCCCATGGTAAAACCAAGCTTTCGGGTCTGGGAGCTTATCCTAGTGTAAGAAGCTTGCAAAGTTTTTTAGAAGAATGAAGAATAATCGCTCCAAGATTCTCGTGTAAAGGATATTAATCTCTTCCACCCATTGTATGGAAGGAAGGTTCACTGCTTCACTCTGCTGTTTATTGTTTGGTTGAAAGTCAACCTTAAACTTCATTTTTCCTTGTATAAGGAGGGTTTGTGAGTATAACCTACTAAAAGCTCTCAAGTTAATTAGATACTCTCAAGATCAATTCTTGGGGAGAGGAGTAGGTTTTTTTTCTTTGTTTGACCGAAGCTCTATAATTCTCAGTGTTCCCTCTTTTCCCTTAACTCTTTAATTTTTGCAATTTGTATTCTACAAATTTACTTTTTCCTCTTCTTAATATTGAAAATTATTTTAAACTCTTATTCTAAACCGAAATGTTTTTCAAAATCATATTTTTCAGAATCACACAATTCACCCCTTCCCTCTTGTGTGGGAAGTTGCATGTGCAACAAGTGGCATTAGAGCCTAACTCCTTTTTAAGGACTAATCGTTTGATGAGGACCTTGACTTCTAACAAGAATACCTTTCTAAACACACAACCACTCTTCAATGATAGTATATTTAATATTTGGAAATTTAGAATTATAATATTTCTTCAAAGCATTAATCATGATTTGTGGAAAAATATGATCTATGGTCTATTTATCCTTATTTACCAAGTAAATGGAAAATTAGTAGATAAACCTGATTACCTGTGGACAAAAGAGGGAAAGAGAAAGTTTGAGATAGATTTTACAACTAAGAGTTTTTTTAACAATGTCCCTAGATGCTAGTAAGTTTTACTATATCATTAGTGTCAAACTGCTAAGGAAATATGGGATACCCATGAAATGATATATGGAACTTCTCCAAGTATTGAACAAGAGAAGATGAACACATGAGGCGAAAAAGATGAAGATATCACTTTTAAATGTTATTCAAAGTTTAGAAATATTAGAAATTATATTGGAACCTTTGTCTCTAACGAATTTCTAAGAGTTAAGAATTGGAAGTCTAATCTAATTCTTAAATCAAAAGATGGGAGCGTTCATGAATTTCAAGAAAAATCAAGAAAGAAGAAATTTTTTGAGAAATTGAACGAACTAGTTCAACTGCTCAATGATGAAGAAGTAATTAACGAAGAATCATCAACTTCATCATAATCCTATCTTACAACTCCAATAGAATCCTTCTAAAGAACATACTCAGTAGTTGAATGATCTTTAAAAGACTGAACATCTAATGTAGGAACTTCTTGTTCAAGAAATTGTAAAGAAGAAGAAGAAGTATCTTCAATATTCAAACAAAGAGAAGGAAAGACAACAACCTCTGGGAGAAATATAAAAGAATATTTTTCCAACGAAGAAGAAGAAGTTTCCTTAAAGGAATCCTACGAGGCAAATACCATTCCAAGTATTAAACCATCTTACAAACAACTCTTTAGAATGAGCGGTTAAATAGAGAAAGAAAATAGTAAACTTAGGGAATGCATCTTAGGTCTTAAGGAATCATTAAAATATCTCAAGGAAATCAATGAATCATTCAAGATAGAAATAAGTAAAATTAGAAACTTAAGAGAAGAATGTAAATGTTGTGTCTCCTTTATAGAGGAAGTAACAAATTTACATGAAAATCTAGGTAAGTTTACCCAAGGTAAAGAAAATCCTAACTTGATCTTATCAAGCCAAAATCTTCCTAAAACGAAAATGGACAAGGATTTAAAAAGGATAAAAAAACCTAGTAAAGGTGTAGATCACAAGGAAATGAAATGTCCTATTTATAAATGCCCACACTGTAAAAGAATCAGGCATTTAGAACCTTTATGTCTTGATATATTGAAAATATCTAAAGGAAATAACCTTAGATCTTCTAGAACAAATCACCTGAATCCAAGAAGATATGGGAACCAAAGGTGAAATCTTAGGGTTTTGCAGGTATGCTTTGCAGGTCAAACTTTAACAATTATTAATGGAGTTGTGCAAAGTAGAAGTATACTTTTAAGTATTCTACATATGAAGTTTCTGATCCAAGAACGTACGATGATGGAAAATATTAAAGTACAATGATTAAAGCAAATCTTCTTGAGAATATCTTAATGTTTATGATTCTTAGTGATTAGTTGAATGAATATGTCTGTAA
The DNA here is from genome assembly GCA_022829125.1 of Lathyrus tuberosus. Taxonomy (NCBI): domain Eukaryota; kingdom Viridiplantae; phylum Streptophyta; class Magnoliopsida; order Fabales; family Fabaceae; genus Lathyrus; species Lathyrus tuberosus. The sequence goes on along the minus strand of JALAZF010000392.1, from coordinate 263,149 downwards.
TGGACCTGTTCATTTTCTCATTTTTACCAGATCTAGCATCCAAAGATGTTTAGAGAAGGACACACCATATTTTGATTGGAGTTTCCCTTTAAGGGATGTTTTTATAATGAGTTCTTGATAAAATAGGTATACATTATTTTAAGGTTGAAATAATTTGAAAACTCTGATTAAACCCTAAAAATAATGAATTTATTATCTTGCTCATTTGAATAGATTATTTTCTAAACCAAGAGATGAGTGTTTCAAGTGACTTTAGAAAAGAATAAAAAATAAAATTCATTTCAAAATCTTCACTCGATCAGGAAGGGTTTCGTGTAGTTTCGTTTTATTTCGATGATTTGACACATTGTTGAATTTTAGTGAAAAAAACTATATTACATTTTGTGTAGTTTTTGACCATATATGGAGTTTCATAAGTCTGGTTAAGTTAAACACAAAGAAAAATGAAAGATAATATTCAAGGATACAATTTCCATTAAGACATGGAAGTCTAATTTGTGATTCTTTGTGTTGTGCAGGTTAAAATCTTCTAAAGGTTTTAATGATGATAGAAGAATACGAAAAAGTCAAATCACAAGTACCATCAATCAAGAAGCAATCTCAAAGAAAAATATTCAAGTTCCTCTTTGAAGAGTTAAATGAATCAAATCAATCAATAAAAAAGAACAGAATTTGTGAAAGCTCGCTTGATCATGCACTTAGTATTTTTTTTATATATTCCATTTGACTAGTTGAATGTAAATGAAGTAAGAATAAGTCTTGTAGTATTAAGGTGATGCACACAAGCACTAAAGAACTTTAAATTTTTTTCCTAAAACTTCTTAAAACAATCCTAACAAGTACTTAAACTAATAAGACACAATTCTAATCAATTAGGAAAGCTCAACTCATTGTCTAATCGATTAGAACCTTCATTTAATAAAAAAAGACGTGAGTTTTCCTCCTATTCAATTAGAAAGCTTGTTAATCAATAAGTTATGTAGCAGATTGGGATTTCATTTTATTTCTTAGTCTAATCGATTATACTGTTGTTTCAAATAGATTAGATAGTGTCCAAGTCCATTGATTATTTCCTTTTTAGATAATAAAATTTCTATATAAATGAGTGTTTTCCTCACTTACATATCTCGAATATCCTGTTGCTGAGAGAGTGAAAAGTTTCACTTAAAAGTTGTGTTTTCTGCTATTGTACTAAATTTGTGTAATCCAGAACTTAGTTCTCTTGTGTTGTTGTAATATACTTGAATGTTGCATGCTAAAACCATTAAAAATATTGGTATAAGGTTGTTGGGAAGAACCTCTGTAAAAATTCTAGTTGCCGATAGTGGAAATCTCAAGAGGAAACTCTTGGGGATTATAGTAGGTTGCATGGTTTAAAACCGAATCAAGATAATCTCTGGTGTGATCTTTCTTACCCTATCTCTTTATTTATCTATCATTTTATTTGTGTTTAATCTCTGCTTCATACCTCTTATTATAATCAATTTTTTAAAATTAATCGTTTTCTAAAAAGATTCATAAATCCAAATATCACAATTCACCACCTCCTTCTGTCTATCTTGGGTTTGGAGTCACTTTTTCAACAAGTGGAATCATAACCTAACTCCTATAATAATAATAATAATCATTTCATGAAGTAGAAATGACTTCAAATGATTCACTTAACAAACCCCCATCATTTAATGGAGAATATTATGCTTATTGGAAAGAGAAGATGAGAATCTTTATAGAAGGGGTGGATTATTATTTTTACACTGTTGTAAAAAATGATCCCTTTATTCCCATACATCTAGTTGATGGTGTTGTGAAAAAAAAATCTAGAGAAATTTGGACTAGAGAGGACAACGAAAAAGTGAAACACAATTTGAAAGCTAAACCATTATCACTACTACTCTTGGTATTGATGAAATTTTTCATTTTTGTCACTATGAAACTACCAAAGAAATGTGAGGAACTCTTCAAATAACCATGAAAGTACAACCAAGGTAAAAATGGCAAAAATAAACACATTGAACTATGAGTACAAGATTTTTAGAATGATACCTGAGGGAAACATTCATAGTATAGAAAAATGTTATATTCATATTTTGAATAATTTGAGAACTCTGGGTAAAAAATTTTAAAATGAGGATTTTGTTAACAAAGTCCTTATATGCCTAAACCACAGTTAGCAACCTAAAGTCATTGTGATTTTTGAACCGAAGGGCTTGTCTTCTATGGATTTGGCTACCTTGTTTAGAAAGTTGCAAAAACACAAAATAAAGCTAAAAAACTAGTTGAGAATAAAGAAGTCGACAAAAATAATAAAAGTCTAGCTCTTAAAGTCGAAGAAGGAAAAGTTTCAAATATTGATGAAGATATATCATTGTTGGTCCAAAATTTTACAAGATTTGTATAAGCTGAATTGCCCTCAGAATAAAATATAAGCTGAAAATTTCAGAAAATCTCAAATAGAAACAAAGAAGGCATACATAGCTTGGGATGACAATGATATGAAGTCTTTGGATAAATCACAAAAGGAGGAAGAACCAAACATATTTCTTATGGAAAATCATGAAGAAAATGAGATAAAGAATCCAATTTTAAACTTTACTCATAATGAATTATTTCACATATGTAAAAAATTAGATAGAGAATCAAGTAAATTAAAACACTTTCAAAAAAATCTCTTGTAGTCGTTCCAGATGAGATGGAAGTTGTTTGAATAGACCTGGGAATTTTTTTTTACTTTGCCAATGGATTGGCACCTTATCTTAATTGATTGGGAGATTTCAAAATTTTTCCCTAATTAATTAATACAACATCTTAATGATGGGTAACGCCTCTATATATTTTCTTTTCATTTTTAACTTGATAAACAATTGTTTTTTTTTTGGAAATCTTGGTATTCGGCCTTGCGACCGACTAATCCAAGAGAGACTAATCCCACCGTCCACTAGTGGGGGGCCCGTTTAAAGCCGGAGCAAAGCTCCGTATGGATTGTCCCACTCAAAGATTGATTGCACCTAATTGGATTCGAACCTAAGACCTTGAGAGGAGCATACTCTCAAGACCCAAGTCTCCACCACTAGGTCAACCCTTGGGGGTTATTGATAAATAATTGTAAATGAGCCAACCAATCGAGTGTAACACTTTGCCAAACGATTTCCTTTTTTAGCCAACCTTTAGCCTATAAATAGAGGTCTCTTCCTCATTTCAAATAATCCAGAACTGAGTTTCATTTCATTCTTCTCTCTCTCTTTCTCTCTCTCTCTCTCTCTATATATATATATATATATATATATATATATATATAGAGAGAGAGTAGTGTTGTATGTTCACCTAGGGACTTTTGTTTATATATTGGTTGAACATTTTATCAAATTAGGAATTGTTTGGGTTAGAAGATAAACTCGTAAAAGCTTTGGTTTGAGGATTGTGTGATCAAACTCTTGGTTAAGTTTGAAATCTCAACCCCTGATAAAAGTTTTCATAGGTTCTTGTTTATACCATGGTAAAACAAAGTTAAGGTTTAAGCTTAGCTCGATATTAAAAGCTTTCCAAGGTTCAAGATTAGACTAGTGTTAAAATCTCTCAGGTATTGGTTATCTCATGGTAAAACTAAGATTTCAGGTTCGTGAGCTTATCTCGGTGTAAGAAGCTTGCAAAGTTTGTTTAGAAGCATGAAGAATAATCGCTCCAAGATTCTCGTGGTAAGGAGACTAATCGCTTCCACCCACTATTTGGAAGGAAGACTCACCGCTTCACTCTGTTGTTTATTGTTTGGTTGAAAGTAAACCTTAAATTTCATTTTTCCTTGTATAAGGAGTGTTTGTGAGTATAACCTACTAAAAGCTCTCAAGTTAATTGGATACTCTAAAGATCAATTATTGGGGAGAGAAGTAGGTTTTTTTCTTTTTTTGGCAGAACCTCTAAAATTCTCAGTGTTCGTTCTTTTCCCTTAACTCTTTAATTTTTACAATTTGTATTCTAAAATTTTACATTTTTCGCTTCTTAATATTGAAAATTATTTTAAACTCTTATTCTAAATCGAAATGTTTTTCAAAACCATATTTTTCGGAATCACACAATTCACCCCTTCCCTCTTATGTCGGAAGTTGCATGTGCAACAAGTGGCATTAGAGCCTAACTCTTTTTTATGGACTAATCGTCTGATGAGGACATTGACTTCTGACAAGAGAACCTTTCTAAACACACCACCACTCTTCAATGATAGTATATTTAATATTTGGCAAGTTAGGTTTATAATTTTTCTTCAAAGCATTAATCATGATATGATCAATGGCATGTTTATCCCTACTTACCAAGTAAATGGAAAAGTAGTAGATAAACCCGATTCCCTATGGACAAAAGAGGAAAAGAGAAAGTTTGAGATAGATTTTAAAACTAAGAGTGTTTTAACAATGTCCCTAGATGCTAGTAAGTTTTACTATGTCATTAGTGTCAAACTTCCAAGGAAATATGGGATATTCTTGAAATGATATCTGGAACGTCTCCAAGTATCGAACAACAGAAGATGAACACATGAGGCGAAGAAGATGAAGATATCACTTTTAAATGTTATTCAAAGTTTAAAAATATTAGAAATTATTTTGGAACCTTTGTCCCTAACCAGTTTCTAAGAGTTAAGAATTGGAAGTCTAATCTAATTCTTAAATCAAAAGATGGGAGTGTTCATGAATTTCAGGAAAAATCAAGAAAGAAGGAAATTTTTTAGAAATTGAACGAACTAGTTCAACTGCTCAATGATGAAGAAGTAATAAACGAAGAATCATTATCTTCATTATAATCCTATCATACAACTCCAATAGAATCCTTCTAAAGAACATACTCAATAGTTGAACGATCTTTGAAAGACTCAACATCTAATGTAGGAACTTCTTGTTCAACAAATTGTAAAGAAGAAGAAGAAGTATCTTCAATATTCGAACAAAGAAGATAAGGAAAGACGTCAACCTCTAGAAGAAACATGAAAGAATCTTCTTCCAACGAAGAAGAAGAAGTTTCCTTAAAGGAATTCTATGAGGCAAATACCATTCTAAGTATTAAACCATCTTATAAACAACTCTTTAGAATGAGCGGTCAATTAGAGGAAGAAAATATTAAACTTAGGGATTGCATCTTATGTATTAAGGAATCATTAAGATATCTCAAGGAAATCAATCAATCATTCATGGTAGAAATTGAAATTCTGGTATCAGATATGTGATGTTAAGTGTGATATCACAACAACACAATCTGCTATATGAAACAAGGCAATAAAATAACAGTAAATCAACACAGAGAATTGTTCACCCAGTTCGGTCTAACTACCTACGTCTGGGGGCTACCAAGCCAGGGAGGAAATTCACTATTAGTAGTATTAAATTACAGACTCAACAATCCCAGTTGACAATCCACTAACTTAATCACTACCCAATGACACTTCTACCTAAGATACACTTAGATATGAGAAACCACTCACTTCCCCTAAATCACCACAGTGATACAATTCAAAGATTACAAAGTATAGAAGTCACACTTCCAAAACACAACTTGATCTTGCTTAAAAGCTTTGATCAAGAACAATTAACAACTCAAAATAATTACACTAATTCCAACATGAATGGCTTACAATACACAGACGAAAACACACACTTGACTCCCAGTCTTTAATCTCTTGCTTTCGTATCCTTCAAGTAGGGTTGTGGCTGCTTTATATAGAAACTCAGACTTGGGCTTGGACTCCTTGAAAATCTCTGATTTGATTTGAAATTAAAACAGATTTTATCTTCAAATCTTTTCATATCATTCAGCCCTAAAAATATCAACAAGATCTGCTCCACATATGATTGCATCAGAATATATCTTTACCAAGATATTCGCCTGCAATCTCTCACTCACTTAAGCAAAAAATCTCACCAACAACAAAAACACGTGCATCCCTAATAACACAGCAGACTGATGTTCTGTCAACTGATGTCAAGACATCATGTTTAACATCAGCACACAAACTGCAACCCCAAATAACTTAACATAACCAGAATGTTAGTAACTCATGTTATGACATCAACATTGTTTTACCAAAATTGTAGCCAATTACAAGAACTAACAATCTCCCCCTTTGGCTAATTTTGGCTAAAACAATCTCAGCCAACATTAGAAAAACTTGCAGCGGATAAACACCAAACTCCAAACAACTACTAACATTCACTACACAACCAGCATCAGCAACATCCAATAGCTGCACCAAAAACAAACTCAAACAGGATAACAGCTGCACAAACTACAAACTTCCCCTCAAAATAAGAATCACACCAAAAAGCTAGGCAACAGCAAACAGCTAGGCAACTCTCCCCCTTTTTAGCCACAATTGGCCAACCATCAAACAGTTAGTCCCTCTCACTACTGTCAAAAACTACCAGTTAGTCCTAGGCTAGCTCTCCTTGTCAGTCAAAAGAAGGCATCACATGACAAGACAAATCATAGAACAAAAACCAGACAAACATAACAGTACCATTATCCACGATACACAATAGGCATTCAATGTGCAGAAAAAGACAAAACAAAAAAAATTGAAACAACACAGCTAGCTTAATCAATCTTCATCAGAATCATCAGTAGAAACATCTTCATCATCCCCATTCTCAGTTGTTGAATCACCTTTCTCAGAACCTGAAACTTCAGCATTGACATTTGTGTTGACATTCTCATCATCTCCATCCTATTCCAAAGACTTGATCAACTGCTCAAGTTTCATCTTCCTGGAAGTGCTGGTGCTGATCACCACATCTAGATCCTTGCAGGCAGACTTCAATTCTTCTATCATATCAGCTTTGGTACATGCCTTCTTGACACCAGAACCTGATGTTGAGACAATATCTAGGACATGATTCCCTACAAACAACTTGGGATGCAAGGATAATGCAGACTCCCTCTTGCAAGCAGTATCTGAAGTAGTCAATATTCCAGGATGTTGCTTCAGGATCACTCCACAAATGAGAGAAGGAAATGCTATAGGCATTTTAATAGCATTTGTTGAAGTATGCTTCACAGTCTGATAAAAAATGTAGGACCCATAATCAAAGTTTTTCTTTGTCCCAATTGCATAAATCATCTTCCCCAAGCCAACAGAGATAATAGTTTTGTGATTAGTGGGGACCCAATTTGTAGCACCTATCCTGTGCAGGACAGCATATTTGACACTAAGAAGACTAGCAAACAACTTTCCTTTCAAAGGCCAAACCTTCACTTGAGTTGCAGTGATCTCTTTGCACACCTCATTGTCAGTAACTTCCAGCTCTCTATAATCTTGCTCATTTCTTCCTAGGTAGGTGTTGATAACCTCAGGAGAAAAATCAATGCACTTACCTCTCACATATACTTTTCTAAAGTCCACACTCCTTCTGTCAGTAATGTCCACAGGAATGTTTACAACAAACTCCTTAACTAGCCCATCATAACATTTAGAGAACCCAGAAACAGTTTTCATCAACCCAGCAAACTTAATCAGCTCCATAACTTCCTTAATCTCCAGAGCATCTTTACCAAGCTCTCTTTCCAGAGCCAATCTTCTTTGACACACAAACTTCCACATGTGAGCACTTCCAGCATAGTGAAAAGAGATGTTGTCCACAGGTACATCAGGAACCTTATCAGCAATCCTCTTCAAAATGGACCTTCTCACTGGAGTGATGTCTTGAACTTCCTCATCAACATCAAACTCAGAGTCAGAGTCTTCCCTTATCTTCCTATTTTTTGATGATCCAGAAACCTTACTCCAAGACTTTGCAGGGCCAACAATAGGAGTCTTCTTCTTTTTGCTTTCAGTTCTCACCTTAGGAGATGAATCAACAGTCTTCCCTTTACTAGACTTCAATCTTTTTGCAATACCAGGAATTGCATTGCCAATAACCTCATTGTCTGACAAATCCTCAACATTCACAACCTCAACAGGCTTCTTTCCTTTGGGGCTAAAAGAAACTTCCCTAGCAGGTGATGTTCTAACATCAGGTTCAACATCAACCTTAGCTCCAACATTAGGATCAACATTAGCTTCAGCTTCAGTTTCAGCATCTTCAATGACAAAAATAGCCAACCTGTGAAGATTGGTTTCAGCTGGTTACATGTCATCCTTTTTACCTTCAGATTGCACAGCAGCCATTTGAGCCAAAGGTCTTGATATTCCAGCCACAGGAATCCCTTTCTCAAAAATCTTAGTGACAATCTGACCTATACTTTTATCAACATCTACAGTCTCTTCCTCATTCTGATTTCCAAAAGCTTGAGGAGTGGAGGTCCTAGGAGCAGATTTATCTCCAAACAGAATGCTAGTAACAAACTCTCTACTTTTCCTATCATCAAATTTTTTACCAGCAGAATGATCAGAAGATTTACTTGATGTATCACGAGAAGGCCTTTTTGTTTGCAGCTTGTTAGGTCTTGTCTTAGAACCTGGAATCATTGAGAGAGGGGCTATATCCAAAGCTTCATCCTCAGAAACCCCTTTCGATGAAACCCTAGGTTTTGTATGTGAGGGACTCTTGGATGCAGACTTCTTGGAGGGAGACGACATTTGTTGAGACATTGTTCCTCTGTAGCAACTGATGACCAAAAATGTGTTGAGACTTCTATTCTTTGGAGAGAAGATGAACAGACTTTGTGAATGAGGATTGATGTAGCGTGTGGAGGCAAAGTGAGGAAATGATTGCATAGGGTAGGAGGGCTGCTTTTGTTGAGCACTTAAAAGCCAATAAATGTAATTCCCCCACCAAAATGTATAATATTTCAAATTTTTGAATTTTAATAAATGTTCAGCACAAGTCATTAACATCTGTTGACTTCTACACATACCCAGTTTTCCTCTTACGAGATCACAATGTTCAGCACATATATCCTTAGAGAAACTGTCATTACACCTCCTTCCTGTATGGTCAACCTCAATGATCTTGCTTTCCTTATGATTAGCAGTAGAGTGTTTGGTGATCCTTGGAATGTCACAGTAGAATGTCTTGACATCATGCTTGACATTGCGATCAATCAGACTTTGTTTCACCTCTAGATGTTCTCCCTTTTTATCCCATAGATAGCAGTTATCTTTGGACTTAGCACCCTTCATGATAACTTCACCTTTCTCATTAGTGACAATACATTCAACTTTAGTAAAGTGAACTTTAAATCCTTGCTCACATAGTTGACTAATACTGATCAAGTTGGCCTTCAATCCTTTGACCAATAACACATCATCTAGTCTAGGAGCACCTGCACAGTTCAGTCTTCCCACACCCTTGATTTCTCCTTTGACACCATCTCCAAAAGTTACACAGCTGGAATAATGTTCAACATTCAACAACAAACTCTTCATACTTGTCATGTGCCTAGAGCAACCACTATCAAAATACCAGTCCTCTTTGGCAGAACCAGTTAAGGACATCTGAGCTAACAAACAAGTGGCACCATCCTTGGGAACCCATTGCTTAACAACAGTAGGACTATCCTGATTCTGTCTAGGCTGGGGATTAGGTTGAGGATATCCATAGAGCTTGAAACAAAAAGATTTCAAGTGACCAAATCTTCCACAATAGTGACATCTCCAGCTTTGAAACTCTTCTCTGAAGTGATTAACATGCCTTCTCTCTTGAGGATGTTTTCTGTTATACTGCTGAGGCTGCCTTCTGTCATAATATTGAGACTGTCTCCTCCCATAGTATTGAGAATGTCTCCTGTAATGATGATTAGGCTGTCTTTTCCCATGATGATGGGGCTTTCTTCTGCCATAATAGTGAGGCACAGTATTATTAGGCCCATACATTTTCCCATGATGTTGAGACATAGGTTGGGACATGTTATGTTTAGGTCTAGATGCATAACCTTTCCCATGGTGTTGAGTCTTCTGATGAGGTACATATTGCTTGGGTCCTGACACATGAGCTTTCCCTTGATGTTGAGACATCTAATGGGACAAGTTCTGTTTGGTACCAGAAGAACTAGCATCTGAAGAAGATTTCTTTTCACCATTAAATCCTAGACCAGTCTTATCAGTTGCTCCTTTTCCAGCCTGAAGGATTTCATCCAAAATGTCAGTTCCACTATTCAACATTCTGATGGATTTGGACATTTGATCAAGCTGGGATTTTAACAACAGAACTTCATTCTCACGTTCAGCTTTATCAGCCTTAAGCTGGATTATAATTTTCTTCTGCTTCTCCCTTTCTTGACAAACCTCTTCACTTTTCAGACACAACTCTTTATAGGAGGTTGCTAGCTCTTCAAAGGTCAGATCATCATCACTAGACTCTCCATCAGAAGCACATATTCCAGTCAATGCCCTAACATGCTTGGCAGTCTCTTCATCACTCTCACTCTCAGTATCAGACCAGGAAACAAATAACCCCTTTTTCTACTTCTTGAGATATGTAGGACATTCTTTTCTGACATGACCATAACCTTCACACTCATAGAATTGGACTCCTTTGTCAAGATTAGGCTTCTCCTCAGCTGTAGTTCTCTTGTTGATGTCAGACGAGATGTTTTTAACATTTGGTCTATAGTTCCTGTCCATTCTTTTTAACACCTTATTAAATTGTCTTCCTAGAAGAACAATGGCATGGGACAGCTCCTCCTGAGACTCAGGAATATTCTCTTTCTTAGCATCTTCAGAACTAGATACCAAAGCTATGCTTTTGGTCTTCTTTTCAGGTTCCTCATCCATCCCTAATTCAAAGGTTTGAAGAGAACCAATCAACTCATCCACCCTCATCTTGCTGATGTCTTGAGCTTCTTCTATAGCAGTCACCTTCATTTTATATCTCTTGGGAAGGGATCTAAGAATCTTCCTTACCAGCTTCTCTTCAGTCATTTTCTCTCCAAGGGCACTAGAAGCATTTGACAACTCAAGAATATTCATGTGAAAATCATGAATGGTCTCATCATCCTTCATCTTCAGATTTTTAAACTTTGTTGTCAGCAGTTGAAGTCTTGACATCTTGACTTTGGAGGTACCTTCATGAGTAGTTTTCAAGACATCCCAAGCTTCCTTAGCCACTTCACAAGTGTTGACCAGCCTAAAGATGTTCTTGTCAATACCATTAAAAATGGCATTCAAAGCCTTAGAATTTCCAAGCGCAAGTTCATCTTCTTCCTTGGTCCACTCTTCCTCAGGTTTCAGCTTTGATGTTCCATCTTTTTCAACAATAACAGGATGTTTCCATTCTTTTAAAACAGCCTTCCAAGCCCTACTGTCCAAGGACTTCAAGAAGGTAACCATGCGAGGTTTCCAATAATCATAATTTGAGCCATCTAGAATAAGGGGTCTATTCACAAATCCACCACTCTCCTTGTCCATAGTACCAGAAAGTAACAGCCCTAGATCTCACCCAGATGCAGAGCAGGATGCCTGCTCTGATACCAATTAAAATTCTGGTATCAGATATGTGATGTTAAGTGTGATGTCACAACAACACAATCTGCTATATGAAACAAGCCAATAAAATAACAGTAAATCAACACAGAGAATTATTCACCCAGTTCGGTCTAACTACCTACGTCTGGGGGCTACCAAGCCAGGGAGGAAATTCACTATTAGTAGTATTAAATTACAGACTCAACAATCCCAGTTGACAATCCACTAACTTAATCACTACCCAATGACACTTCTACCTAAGATACACTTAGATATGAGAAACCACTCACTTCCCCTAAATCACCACAGTGATACAATTCAAAGATTACAAAGTATAGAAGTCACACTTCCAAAACACAACTTGATCTTGCTTAAAAGCTTTGATCAAGAACAATTAACAACTCAAAACAATTACATCAATTCCAACATGAATGGCTTACAATACACAGACGAAAACACACACTTGACTCTCAGTCTTTAATCTCTTGCTTTCGTATCCTTCAAGTAGGGTTGTGGCTGCTTTATATAGAAACTCAGACTTGGGCTTGGACTCCTTGAAAATCTCTGATTTGATTTGAAATTAAAACATATTTTATCTTCAAATCTTTTCATATCATTCAGCCCTAAAAATATCAACAAGATTTGCTCCACATATGATCGCATCAGAATATATCTTTACCAAGATATTCGCCTGCAATCTCTCACTCACTTAAGCAAAAAATCTCACCAACAACAAAAACATGCGTAGCCCTAGTAACACAACAGACTGATGTTCTGTCAACTGATGTCAAGACATCATGTTTAACATCAGCACACAAACTACAACCCCAAATAACTTAACATAACCAGAATGTTAGTAACTCATGTTAAGACATCATACATGACATCAACATTGTTTTACCAAAATTGTAGCCAATTACAAGAACTAACAGAAATAACTAAAATTAGAATCTTAAGAGAAAATGTAAACATTGGGTCTCCCTTATAGAGGAAGTAACAAATTTACATGAATCCCTAGGTAAGTTTACCCACGGTAAAGAAAATCTTAACTTGATCTTATCAAGCCAAAAGTCTTCCTAAAACAAAAATAGACAAGGATTTAAAAAGGATAAGAAACCTGATAAAGGTGTAGATCACAAGGAAATGAAGCGTCCTATTTATAAATTCCCACACTGTAAAAGAATCAGTCATTTAAAGCCTTTTTGTTTTGATAAATTGAAAAGATCTAAAGGAAACAACCTTAGATCTTCTAGAACTAATGCACCTGGACCCAAGAAGATGTGGGAACCAAAGATGAAATCTTATAGTTTTGCAGGTACGCTTTGCAGCTCAAAGCTTTAACAACTATTAATGGAGTTGTGCTAAGTAGAAGTATACTTTTAAGTATACTATATATAAAGTTCTTGATCCTAGAACGTACGATGATGGAAAATATTAAATTACTATGATTAAAGCAAATCTTCTTGAGAATATCTCAATGTTTATGATCCTTAGTGATCAGTTGAATGAATATGTCTATAATGGACATGTTCATTTTGTTTTCTTTACCAACTCTAGCATCCAAAGATATGTATAGAAGGACACTCCATATTTTGATTGGAGTTTCCCTTTAAGGGATGTTTTTATCAAGAGTTCTTGATAAAATAGATATACATTATTTTACGGTTGAAATAATTGGAAAACTCTGATTAAACTCCTAAAATAATGAATTTATTATTTTGCTCATTTGAATAGGTTATTTTCTAACCCAAAAGATGAGTGTTTCAAGTTTATTTAGGAAAAGGGTACAAATAAGGCCAAGCAAGGGTGCAACACACAAAACCCAAAACAAGATAGGTTGAAAAATGGGCCAGCCAATCGATTGGCATTATGATCCAATCGATCAGAGCACTCAAAAAATAAAAATTTCAAGCATTGGAGATATCCATAACGGATAGTTGAATGAGCATTAAATACAAAAATAATGTGCAACAGATAAATCATAGAAATTGAAGGCACCGGTCAATTGGCCTAATTGATTTGACAAATTCTATAAATAAGGTGTTTTCTCATCACATCTTCACTTGTACATTATATTTGAAACATCTGGCTCTCTTATTCATCTGTCATCACCTCAAAAAGCCCTTAAAAATATCTCGTTCCTCCAAACTTCATCCTTATACTTCTCGAAAGACTTCTCCTCTCAATCTCAAGTGAGCAATTTGAACATGTACTATATTGATAAAGAACTATATATGTATCATTACTTGGATGGATATCTCTTGAAAAATTGTACTTTCATGGAGACCTTCATCTTCGCGCGATTAAAGGACTTTATGTTTGAAAATCTTTAAGAGAGGTACCCTGAACTAGTAAGAATGTTTTATGCAAATCTTTCCTACAAAGATGAAATTATCAATTCCGAAGTCAAGAAACACGCTTTCATTCTATCATTAGAAGACTTTGTAAATATTTTCAACCTGCCCCTCATTGAGCAAAATTATGATCAAATTGATATTGAAGGTAATGAGTTTCATTTTTGATACTTTTGCTCACCCTATACACCTTGATCCTTCTTCTGAAATACCATCATGCTTCACTACTGGGCTTATCTGCCCTAACTACGGATTGATTCGTTACACAATGAATCATGTGTTTTTCCTAAGGAAAAGTAACTATAACACAATCCAAAAGTCAGATGTCCATGCAATCTAGTTTTTGGAAAACCAAGTTGAGAAAAATTGGGTAGACGCCATACTTTACCACATGATAGATAGCGAAAGGAAAAACATCACCTTACTTTTTGCCAAACTGATCACAAAAATCTTAACCTACACCAGATATGAGTTCGGAGAGGAAGAACCAAAATTCATGCGCACGGAGATTGGGCAAGCAGTCATAAGAAAAATAAGATTTACTATTCAAGGGAGAGAGTTAGTCCCATTACCACCGAGAAGAGCAAGGAAACGAAGAACCTTCCACCATCCTCCTCAAACACTCTAAATGAAATTCGTGAAGAGCAAAGGGAAATGAATGAAAACATTAACAAGCTCATTGGGAAAATGGAGAAAAGAAACCTCATCTCACCAATGGTTTGAAGCGAGGATATGATGAGATAAACTAATCATTTCCTAGTTGTTTATGTTTTCCATTTTGCATTTTTTCCGTAAAATTTCCTTCATGTACATTCAAATTTCAAGTAATGAATAAAAAATATTTTCTCTTTCCTAAATGCTTACTTGTTTATGTGTGCGTATTTATATTTCTCGCAACGTATCTTTACTCGCCTTTTAGATTTTGACAAAGGAGGAAAAGTATACTCTCATGGGAGTAGACACTACAAGAAATTGTCCATATACCAACGAACATCTTTAGTGACTGTAAAAAAAGAGTTGGTATAGATAGTATTTTATAGACCAAAATTACAAGGCATCGGTTGGTATAGGGTCTCCAATACTCTTAAAAATAAGGCTCTTAATTTTTCAATTTAAAAAAAGTCTCCTTGCTAGAATTGAACCGAGGACATGAATATAATAGTCTTTATTTTTTTACTTTACCTTTTACTTTATAAAAGAATTTTTTTTGTTAGATTTTTTTGAAAGAATTTTAGGGAACTTAAAGTTGTAAAAATTCCCAAATCAACAAAAATGCTTCTCCCACTTCTCTGTGAAATTATCCCGCGTAAAAACTTCCTTGTGAATTCCTTCCCTCCTATCAATTTGTGTATCACTACCGCGATTCATTCTCCCGCGTCTTCACTTATGCAGCATCGATTCTTATTCTACGGCTTTTATTAGGGTTTGTATTTTGTTGGCTTTTGCATCTGTGATTTCTTCTCTGGAATCGCAACTCGGAACAACCCGCGCCATCTTACAGGTTTTCTTGATCAAAATTTATACACTTTTTATTTTCTACTTATAATTCTTTGAATTTGTAGTAAAATATCAAAGATTAATCCTTTTCGATAGCTTCCATGGTTATTTTTGTGAATGTATTTATCTTTACTTTATTACTAGAATGTTTGAGTAATTGAAAATCTCAAACATTGGACCCTATTTTGTTGATTGAGAAGATCTCAGGTAGTTATGTTTTGGGTATGAATGAAATTTTGAGTCAAGTAGTTTACTCAGTGAAAAATCCCATCTTGCTTGATCTGTATTACAGATAACTTTTTTCTTCAAATTGATATCAAGTTTCTGTTGTTTTTGGCACTGTTTGGATATACAGCTTATGATATTAGCACTTATCATATAAGTTCTTATGCATAAACAGCTTATATAACAAGATAGAATAAAGTCAAATTGTTTTTATATAAGCTATACACTGTTTCAATATAATAAAAGATAGAATAAAGTCAAATTGTTTTTATATAAGAGAGTTTCTTAATGCACCACCCAATTTTCTTACACACCACGTGAAATTTCATTTTTGCCCCCTACTTTTCGGATGTGCACATCCGGACGCACCATTTTTTGAAAAAAGTTGATTTGTTTCGGATGTGCAAATTAGGAAAAATTTATGATCTGCAGATCCGAAAAAAATCAAAAGTATTCCATAAAATCATTTACTTCTAAATATAATTAAATCCAATATAATTAAAATCCAACATAATTAAAATTAATATGATTTTTTCAATAAAATTAAATCCAATTTAATTAAATCAAATATAATTAAAATTAATATGATTTTTTTTCTAAATGATTAATATGATATTTACTTCTAAATGATTTTTTTATATTGAAAAAAATAATTTAATTATATTGGATTTAAAATTATATGGTATTTACTTCTAAAATTAGATTTGATTATGAGAAAAGGGACTATAAATTAATTTTACACTGTCAACCAATGACGACGATGCATCCCGTCAAGTCATACTGTAAAATTTAAAATACTTGTATGATATGGCAAAATAATATATTCTCATTGGATGACAGTGTAAAATGTTTTTACACTGTCAGTGCATCACCATTAAACCCTTTAATTATATTGGTATTTAAAATTATATGGCATTTACTTCTAAATTATATGGTATTTATTTCTAAATTATAATTAAAATTATATGGTATTTACTTCTAAAATTAATTTAATTATATTGAATTTAATTATACTGGATTTAATTATATTGAAAAAATCATATTAATTTTAATTATATTGAATTTTAATTATATTGGATTTAATTATATTGGATTTAATTATATCGAAAAAATGATATTAATTTTAATTATATTTGATTTTAATTATATTTGATTTAATTATATTTAGAAGTAAATGATTTTATGGAATACTTTTGATTTTTTCCGGATCTGCAGATCAGAAATTTTTCTGATGTGCACATCAGGAAAAAACTGAAAAATTTTTAAAAAAAAAGTGCGTCCGGATGTGCACATCCAGAAACAACTGAAAAATTTTAAAAAAATGGTGCGTCCGGATTTGTACATCCGAAAATTAGAGACAAAATCAAAAATTCAGGTGGTGCCTAAGAAACCTGGGTGGTGTGATAAGAACCTTCCTTTATATAATTGGAGCTGATTCTAATTAACTTAATTTATGAAAACAACTTATCATATATTGGAGCTTATCTATTTATATAAATACCTGGGAAACTTTTAAAGAAATTTATGAAAATGGTTCTTAACAGAGTTCGTAAACTTTTTTCAACTAGTTCAGAAAAGTTATTTTTTTCAACTTATTACATTAAGCTCTTCAGAAATAGCTTATTGAAACAACTTATAAATTATCTAAAAACTGTTTATGCTAAACAATATCATATCATGTAAATTATCTAAATTAAGTAAAAAGTATCTAAATTAATTTCACGGTGAGAGACCCACAACTTCAATTGGCACAACTGAACAACATTTTGAAATGGAGCATGACATGGACGGGTTACTTCGTGATGCTTTTGCAATTCCTTCTTTAGAAGAGACAATTGCTTGTGAAGGAGAAAGGAATCCAGAAGTAGGAGAAAATGTCAAGTTTTACAAATTGGTGAAAGAGAACGAACAAGTTCTTTATCCAAACTGTAAGAAGTATAGCAAACTATCCTTTATGGTGCATTTGTATCATTTAAAGTGTCTTCATGGGTGGAGTGATAAGTCATTCTCTATGCTATTAGATTTATTGAGAGATGCTCTACCAGAGGAGAATGTTTTGCCAAAGTCATACTATGAAACAAAGAAGATGATTTCAGGGTTAGGTTTGGGGTATGAAAAGATACATGCTTGTCCTAATGACTGCATATTGTATTGGGATAAGCATATTAATGATCATGTATGTCCAAAGTGCGGTACCTCAAGATGGAAAACAACAAATGAGGTTGTACAAGATAATGGAAAAGAAACTTCTGAAAAGCGTAAGAACCTACCCGCAAAGATCCTTCGGTGGTTTCCTTTGAAACCGAGGCTGCAAAGGTTATTCATGTCATCTAAAATTTCTAAATCAATGAGATGGCATCATGAAGGTAGAGTGAATGATGGGTCTCTTAGGCATCCAGCCGACTCACTTGCTTGGAAGGAGTTTGACGCTCGATATACAACATTTTTGTCAGATGCACGTAATGTTCGATTAGGGGTTGCTTCTAATGGCTTCAATCCTTTTAAGACAATGAGTATAACCCATAGCACCTGGCCTGTCATACTAATTCCCTATAATCTTCCTCCTTGGATGTGCATGAAACAATCATTCTTCATGTTATCACTACTAATTCCAGGCCCTAAAGGTCCTGGAAACAATATTGATGTTTATCTACAACCATTAGTACAAGAGCTGAAAGAGTTATGGTTTGATGGAATTGAAACATTTGATGCCTACAAGAAAGAGACATTCCAACTCCATGCTGCTATATTGTGGACTATTAATGACTTTCCAGCATATGCAAACTTATCTGGATGGAGTACTAAAGGTCAATACGCTTGTCCATATTGTGGTATTGAAACTTCCTCGCGATGGTTGAAGCATGGTGGAAAATTTTGCTATATGCGACACCGGCGTTGGTTAGCACCTAACCACAAATGGAGGTTAAATAGTAGGGATTTTGATGGAACAAAAGAGTCAAAGGGTCCTCCTAAAAGACGTGAAGGGATTCAAATTTCAAGGCAAATAGATGAAATTAGAGAAGAGGGTCTAGAGAACGGGGCGCAACCTTGGAAAAAGAAGAGTATTTTCTTTGATTTGCCTTATTGGGAATACAATGTATTACGTCACAATCTCGATGTTATGCACATTGAAAAAAATGTTTGTGATAACATCATTGGTACATTGTTAAACCAAGAGGGAAAATCCAAGGATAATCATAAGGCACATTCTGACCATGTAGATATGGGCATAAGAAGTACGCTTCATCCGCAACCAAGTCCTAATAGTAGTACAATGCTTCTTCCTAGAGCATGTTATCAAATGACTAACAAAGATAAAGATTCTTTTTTGAGTGTTCTCATAAATGTAAAAGCTCTGGATGAATGCTCATCAAACATTGCACGTTGTGTGCATCTCAAGCAAAGGAAGATACTCGGCTTAAAAAGTTATGATTGTCATGTTCTAATGCAACAACTTCTTCCGGTGGCATTAAGGGGTTCATTGCCGGATAGAGTCATTTCAATTATTATCGACCTTTGCAATTTCTTCAAGCAAATATGCTCTAAGGTACTTAATGTGGATTTTCTTGCACAATTAGAATCTCTAATAGCTTTAACACTTTGTCAATTGGAAACAATCTTTCCTCCATCATTTTTTACCATTATGATGCATTTGGTAATTCATTTGGCATATGAAGCCAAAGTTGCTGGACCAATACAATATCGATGGATGTATCCTGTTGAGAGGTAATGGTTCTTCATTTTAACACATCATTTTATTTAATCTCTTAAATAAGTTATTATTGATGCTAAAACAAAATTTACTTTTAGATTTCTGCTCACTCTGAAGTCATTTGTACGCAATAGAGCACATCCAGAAGGATCAATTGCAGAAGGTTTTTTGGCCAATGAATGCTTGACCTTTTGGTCACAATATTTAGCTGGGGTTGAAACTAGGTTTAATAGACCTAGCATAAATGATGATGGTTCTACATTGAAAGATAATGCGACCTTTCTACATCCTGTTGGAAGACCACTAGGAAGGAAAAAACAACAAAAGTTCCAGTTAGGGAAGCACAAGAGAGTGAAAAGAACTAAGCTTGATGAAAAATAGTTAATGCAAGCTCACAAATATATTCTTTCTAACTGTGACGCAGTCACTCCATTTATAGAGTAAGACACCAATCATATTTCACTTTTACACTTGTGTGTCCATTGTTTTTACTCTTCTAATTATGTTATCATTATTTTTAGAGAACACATTGGACTTCTTAAGAGACAGGCTCAACTACATCGGCTGTCACAACTTGAAGTCGATAAACAACATAGCAAAAAATTTAGTGATTGGTTTCGAAATAGGGTGATCGGAAACAAATTGAAATTTTTAATATTTAGTTGTTGCTTATTTCATGTAGCTAAATATTTTTATTGAATTATTATAGATTCATCACTTGGATGAACAAGGGAGCCAAGAAATTACTCATGAACTTAAATGGCTAGCGCGTGGACTAGTTGAGGTAGTAAGGAGACACACTGGTTACACCATTAATGGTTTTAGGTTTCACACTAGGAAAAGAGAGAGATACTTGAAGACTCAAAATTCTGGAGTAGTTGTAAAGACAAAGACCTCAAACGATGAAATTAATTACTACGGAGCAATAACTGATATAATACAATTGGATTATTTTGGAAAGTACAAAGTTGTGTTATTCAAATGTGATTGGATTGATATCAAGAAAGGCATCAAGAAAGATAAGTTCGGGATGACACTTGTGAATTTTAAATTTTTGAAACACGCTGGAAAAAATCATTGGGATGACCCGTTTATTTTTGCATCACAAGCAAAAAAGGTGTTTTATGTATATGATGAGAGAAACAAGGATTGGTGTGTTGCTCTATATGCAAAGGTGAGGGATGTCTATGATATGGGTGATGAAGATTTCAATGAGGATGAAGAAAACAATGAGCAGCCAATACAAAACACAAGCAAAGCTACTCAAAATGTTGACACTTTAATTGCGGTTTCAGATGATGAAAATGATTTCTTTGAAGTTGATGTTAATAATCAGATTGAAGAAGAAGAGGAAGATTGGGAGAATATGTTTTAATTTTGAATGATTTATTTAATTTATTATGTTTAGCATTTATTTTTAGCACCTATTTAGATAATACATTGTTTAGAATATGTTTTAATTTTCTTTGAGTGATTAATCTGCTATATATGTTTAACATTTATTTAGATGATACAGTGTTTAACATCTGTTTAAAATATATTTAGCATTCGTTTAACATTATTCAACATCTATTTAACATATGTTTATCATATGTTTAACACTGTTCATCATCTATTTAACATCTGGATTATGGATGCATTTGCGGTTTTTTAATATGTAGCAAGGTGTTAGTACATGCATTTAGTATCCAGGCTGAATTCTAGATTCTGGTAGTTTTTTCATTTGTTATGATTTAATGTAAATATGTAGGAAGTTGGCTTTTACTGTTCATGCTTTGGTTGCACTGGTGTCCCACGTAAAAAAATATATCATGTGATGTCTTTCTTTAATAATTATGGTATATAAAACCTCTAAGTTATTTATTCAAGTTACTTTTATTTTCTTATTTGATATTTGAGTTGTTTGTGATGTATCATATGTATACAGTATGTTGTGAGAGTATCATATGTTTGTGATGTATCATATGTATACATTAGCATATGTATGCAATATGTATCCAACATTTTCTTATTTTCTTGTTAGCTTGTTAATTGAATATATTACAGCAATGGCGGCAAAGAGAAAATTGAATATTGGGAGTCGTAGGTCAAAAGACTCAAACCATGTCTCATGTCAAGGAAGTAATGTTGAAGAAACTCATCCAACCTCATCTAATGTTCAAGGAAGTAATGTTGAAGAAAGTCATCCAACCTCATCTCAAGCCCAAGGATGTAATGATGAAGAAACAAGGTCTAATCCAAGTCAAGTGGAAGTTGGCATACATGAGTCTGAAGATTCTTACTCTATTTCTTCTGATGTAGAAGCAGAAGAAGACCTACAAATTAATAAAGGTTTGAATTATATATAAATATTATTATGCTCTTATATAGAAGTGGAAGAAGACCTACAAATTAATAAAGGTTTGAATTATATATAAATGTTATTATGCTCTTATATAGAAGTGGAAGAAGTCCTACAAATTAATAAAGGTTTGAATTATATTTTAATATCTTATGTTTTACTTGTAGATGTTCAACCTAAAAAAAAAGAGGCCCAACAAGAATGCTAGATGTATGGGAAATGGACACTGAGAGTTGCATAATTGTTAATTTGGACAAGTATGGTAGACCCATTGGACCTGAAGGTACGACACTTACTCGTTTCATAGGGAGCTTGGAAAGATATGCCTAACAAGGAAAACGATGTAATGTTGGCACAAATAGAGGTATTATATATACAAATTTATATTTAAATTATGATGAACAAATTTTTTTTATCAATAATGTTGTTTTTACTAAACACATCACTTTTTGTGCAGACCATATTTGAGTTCGTTCCTCCTTTGAATGACACTACAAGACAAATGTTGAAACTTGAGATGAATATTAAGTGGAAACAATGGAAGTGTGATTTAAAAGCAAAGGCATTTGACCCAAGTAAAACAGAAGAAGAAGTTGCATCCTTTGTACCAGATCGTCGAGTTAGCCCAGATCAATATCATGAATTGGTTCATCATTGGTTTTCTAAAGAAGCCCAAGTAAGTCAAATTGAAAAGAGATTTTATCATATTATAAAAATATTTGGACTTGGTTTCTTCTTTCGACTAACATTATGTTGTATCAATTGTAGAAAGTAAGTAAAATTAATAGTCAGAATCGTGCTAAATATGAAGATATTCATTGTATGGGTACAAAAAGTCTCCCAAAATTGATCAATGAAAAGGGTTGTTAATATTTGAACTTTTAATTGAGTAAATTATATTAATAAAACAAATTACTTATAATTTGTTTGTTTGGTATTAGAAAAAAAAAAGGCTAAAGGAGTTTCGCCCACACGCAAAGAGATTTACATTGATACCCGTACTCGTAAAGATGGTTCAGTTGTTAATGAAAAGGCTGCAAGATTTATTATAAGATTTATTTTCATTCATGTATTTTTGAATTTGTGACTTCTATCAAAATGTTGTGTGAAATTAATGGAATGTACTGGCTATAGAAGACATGTTCTCTTGAATAGAATTCATACTCTTATGTTTATGTTTCGTATATTTTTGTTTCTAGTATAAATATTTTCGGGATGATGAATCAATCTTTTCCTTTTCTTGATATGTTGTATTGTTTATAGGTGTCAATTGTGTGGCAATTAGAGACTGTTGACATATAGCTTAAAAATTATGTTCAACTTGTTTATGTATGCTTCATATATGTTTATATAGCTTACAAATTTTATATTAACTAAAAAAAATGCTAGCATTAGGAATTAACTAACAACTACTCCAATGATGCTTTTTTGCAATTTCGTGGTCTCTAGCTTTTTTTAATTGAAACAGAATTTGTTTTGCTGAAACTAGTTCCTTCTTCATCTGCTTATGCAGCTGCTGCTAATAGATATTATTATTCTTTTGTAATTCTTCTAATAATTCAGACTACTATTTTTTTGCTTAATATGATTTCATACTCTTATTTTTTAAGAACATGCTTTTATTCTGGCTTAATATGATTTCATACTCGTTCAGGAACATACTCTTATTTTTACTTGGCTAATATTCTCTCTGTTGTGTGACAAATATTGGTTTCTTATTTAGTTCTTGCCATGTTGCATTTTGTCTTATCCCATTTATTATAATATTTCAGGAAGAACTAAACAAACATAATAATGAGGCTGAAACTTCTCAATCGGTCCAAGAGACACAAAGTCATATGCCTTGGAATGATGACATTTATTCCCAAGTAAAAGGACCTGAAAAGAGGGGACGTGTGCGTTGTCTAGGCAATATTCCCAAACCTAAAAACTCAAAAGTTTCCTTGTCTGAAAATCAAGAGTTGAGGGATGAGCTTAAGAAAATGCGAGAAAGTCAAGAGAAGACAAATGTGTTTATTGCAAATATAATGTCAATGATACAAAATAGATTATCTCAAGAAGATTTGAATGTTATTTTACAAGCTGCAAGACAGGTATATTTTATTTTACTCTTCGAGTTCATATTTCAAATATTATAAAAAAATTTATTAAGTTGAGTTTATAACTTATATTATTTTATTTTCAATAGGCTACAGATGCTTCTAGTGTCCTAAACCAGACAAATTCTCGAAGTCCAAGCACTGATGAAGATGGAAGAGAGGAAGAATAAAAACTGCTTTTATCTTAAATATGTTTTTTTTTGTAGTAGCATCTATTTTGGTGGTTGTTATTATATAATTGACATTACTTTGTAAGACTATTTTGACAATATAATTGAATTTTTCTTTGATTTTGCTTTAAATTTTGTGTGGTGCATATAGAAAAATATTTCTAAAAAAATTGATTATTAAAAAATATTAAATATAGAAAATAAATATTTGTAAAAAAAAAAGAGAAATACCAACCATTAATTTTTTCCTATACCAACAGAAGTACGTGGTGGATAAAGTTATCAAATAGTGAAATTAGTCGTTGCTATAGCCCTGAAAATTTTTACCAACCCCTAAAATAGTCGTTGGTATAAGATATTTGAGACGAGATATTGTCGTTGGTATAGGGAATTATAGTTGACGGAAGCAAACGTCCGTTGGTATAGGTTTTTTGACTTTTACCAACGGTTTTTGGACCTTTACTAACGAATTTTTGTCGTTGGTAAATGTCAATTTTCTTGTAGTGAGAATATACTCTCTATTTAAATCAGGGGAGTTTAATTACTCCAAAATATATGTGTGTTGTTTTCCTTACCACCTCCCCTGAGAGATGTGTTATCATCATCAAAAAGGGGGAGAATGTGGAACCTTGTTTTGCAGGTGGTATGCTTTAACAAGGACAACTATTTTAATTTCGATGATGAACACCTTTGTCTAAAGATGACAATCAATGATAACAAGTCAAGCATAAGCGGTTAATCAGTAAAAGATGCAAACCAAAGAATTAGGGTTTGTTGGACTTGACTATCCGATGATGGCAACCAAATAGAAATTATCTCAAACCTCATGAAAGTAAAATCAAGCAAGTGTCTACAAGAAGGAAAGTATTTGACAAAGACCTGAAGTGAAAAGAAGCTCTGCCTTAAGTAGCTTGCACTACTACAAATAATACATTTCATACGATTTCATCTCACATATTAAAAAATCGAGGTATATTCCCTGGACGCACCCTATTTAAAATATATATATATATATATATATATATATATATATATATATATATATATATATACACACACACAAACAATATATTTCGTCGGCTATTTTGAAAACCGAGGGGTAAACATATTCAATGTACATGTTTTGAATCCCATCAGCCTTAGTTTATGTTTTTATCTCATTAAAAGTGATACCTTCTTGAATATTTTAATTTTAATCTAAAAATATGCCATATTTTACCTCGGTTTTCTTTATAACCAAGGTGAATTTGTTTCTCTAATATATATATATATATATATATATATATATATATATATTTAGTTTCACTTGTCTAAACAACACAAACAGAACCCTTACAAAGAGCCCTAAACAACGAGAGCCATAAACACATACCATCTTCAATAAGAAGATGTTATGTGTTTAGTGCTCCTGTTTCTTCTTTAGAGATTCCAATCATTTTCTTTTACTTCTTCTTCAAAGATCCGGTGCGTCAAACATCATACTAATATTGTTGTCATATTGTTGTTGTTGTTGTTGTTGTTGTTGTTGTTGTTGTTGTTATTGTTATTGTTGTTGTTGTTGTTGTTGTTTTTGTTATTGTGGTGTTGTTGAGATCTGATACCCTAGAGGTTTTCTTGTTGTTTTTGTTGTTGTTTTTGTTCTTACTGTTGAGACCCTAAACCCTAGAGGTTGTTTATTGACGCCATTGTTATTGATATTGTTGTTGATGTTGTTGATTGTTTATTGACGTTGTTGTTCTTGATATTGTTGTTGATGTTGTTGTTGTTGTTTTCTTTTTGTTTTTGTTATTTATATTTATATTGAGATTATGTTCTATGTGATTCTTTGTGCAACTTTCATCTTGTTCTGTCGAGTTGAGTTTATTATATCTAATGTGGATTGTTTGTTTCATTAACCTCTCATTAAACATATAACCTAGTAAATTGATTTTGGAAAGGATCAAATGCAAATTTATGTAGTATCTGAACCTTATCTTACACGGCTTAATGATTTTTTAGCATTTTGCAACTCATCATTCATCTCATGTTGTTTTATTGTTAGAATCTCTCCAATACTTCTAGTTTTCGTTCAACTTTCTTCCATATTTGTTAATTTTTAAAAGCATAAACTTTTATGCTTTCAAGAATGAATTAGTAGAAAAGGAAGCGTTAAATAAAGAACTTGAAACATTGGAGATATTTCAACCATAAAACAATGTGAGATGAATGATGAGTTGCAGAATGCTTCAAAATCACTAATCAATGTAACTTGTTCTTCAAATATAACACAATTGTTCATATAATTATTTTCCTAACTAATTTGGAGAAGCTATATATTAAGTATAGGTATTAGTGAAATAAGCAATTCAAATTAGATTTAATAAACTCAAAATTGTTTTACCCCCTTAGTCTTATGAGATAATTGAGGTGAATGTGTGGTATATACGCCAGTAAAATGAAAAAACTGATGGGATGTGTGTTTTCACCATTTTAGAATTTCAAAAAGGTCTCCCTAGGGATCAAACTCATGACCTTTACACATACCCATCAGTTTTTTTTTTTAAAAACTGAGAGGTAGAGTGTGCAATTTTCATGATGTCATTCAGTACCTCGCCTGTGAAATCGAGGTAAGAGTAATTTTCAACCGAGGTAAAGGGCGTTATTTCTTGTAGTGTTGAGTGAAAACTATGTAAAGCATAAGGGCATTTTTCTAAAATTACATGACTAAAACACACACACACACACACACACACACACACACGAAAACATTTTTTAAGCTGATCTTACTCAAAGAAATACTTTCAAAATATGTCTTGTATTCGTTCCATATGAGTTGGAAGCGCTCTGAAAATATTTTGACAAAGTTTTTGTCTTTGCCAACCTATTGGAAGATTTCAAAAATTCACCCTAATCGATTAGGACAACATCTTAATGATGGGTAACGCTTAGATATATTTTCTTTCCATTTTTAACTTGATAATCGATTGTAAAAGAGCCAACCAATCGATTGGAACACTTTGCCAAACGATTTCCTTTTTGATCTAACATTTATCCTATAAATAGATATCCCTTCCCTCATTTCAAATCATCCAGAACTAATTTTCTTTTCATACTTCTCTCTCTCTCTCTCTCTCTCTCTCTATATATATATATATATATATATATATATTTATATCTATCTATCTATCTATCTATCTATCTATCTCTCTAATTTTTTCTTTTAGTTTCTCTCACTAAGTTTTTAGCCAAAGTGCTTTTCGAGAAAGTCCTTTTTGCGAGTGAAAAGTTGTATTTTTGGAATGGTAGTGTTATAAGTTCACCAAGGGACTTTTGTTTATACCTTGGTTGAGAATTTTATCAAATTTGGAATTGTTTGGGGTACAAGCTAAACCCGTAGAAGCTTTGGTTTAGGAATTGTGTGATCAAACCCTTGTTTAGGCTCAAAAGCTCAGCCCATGATAAAAGATTTCATAGGTTCTTGGTTATCTCGTGGTAAAACTAAGTTAAGGTTGAAGCTTAGCCTAATATTAAAAGCTTATTAAGGTTTGAGATTAGCCTGATGTTAAAATCTCTCAAGTTATTGGTTATCCCATGGTAAAATCAAGGTTTAAAGTTCGTGAGTTCATCGTGGTGTTAAAAGCTCGCAAAGTTTGTTTAGAATCTTGAAGACTAACTGCTTCAAGATTCTCATGGAAAAGAGACTAACTACTTCGATCCACTGTTTGGAAGAAAGGCTTCACTCCACTGTTTATTGCTTGGTTGGAAATCAACCTTAAAATTCATTTTCCTTGTATAAGGAGGGTTTGTGAGTATAACCTACTGAAAGCTATCAAATTTATTGGATTCTCGCGAGATCGATTCTTGGGGAGAAGAGATGTTTTTTTCTTTGTTTGACTGAACCTCTATAATTGTCGGGGTTCTCTCTTTTCCATTAACTCTTTAACTTCCGCAGTTTATATTATGTAAATTTACTCTTCTGCTTCTTAATATTGAAAATGATTTTAAAATCTTATTCTAAACTGAAAAGTTTTTCCAAACCATGTTTTTCTAAACCACAAAATCCCCCCCTCCCTCTGGTGTGGGAAGTCACATGTCTAACATGTGCATCATCTTACTGTGGGGTTGTTGCAATAATAGTGGTTCTAGTATATAACAATAGCGTTTTCTGTGGGAATGATAACTCATTCCTATAAATTTCCATAATTAGATCTTTGATTTGGTCATCCCTCTAATTCGAGCTGATTTTTGGTAGCTCAATTAGATATTTTCAATCTAGATGTCAACCAAACCGACAATTAAGTTTAGATGCACACGCTCTTGAAGATTTCTAGATCAAATCCTTCTTCAATTTTCGCAATTTATACAATCGGAGAAGATCTGTTGATACAAACCAATTCACCTTCTCTAGAATCAAGTAGATGCACATCCTTGCACAAGGAACAAGAATATGATGTACCAGTCTTATGGTTTATTGATCATGCGAAAGTAGATGGTATTTCTAATGTTTCTATTCTGCTGGTCATCACCGCCACCATTACTAATCATTCTGTCTCGGGAATCCTGATGGATGACAAAAGTTCCTGCAATTTAGTCTACCTCCAAAAATTTTACCAAGCTCGATTTGAAGAAACAAGATATGAAGCCTTGCGAAGACCAAATCATACTTGCCTTTAATGACTCATCCACTTGTCCTTGCAGACATATGCACCTACCAATCACATTGGGAAAACAGAGTGGGAGAAGGACGGTGAAGGTCTATTTTTTTGTGGTCTCGTGTGAAAGTATATACGATAGCATTTTTAACCAATCGTTTCTAGTAGCCTTAGATGTTTTAGCTTCTCCCGTGCACAAAAATTTGAAGTAACATGATTACTCAGGAAATCTTGTTGTTGTTTAAACCAACCTTCAAGGAGCTCGTGTGATACAAAAAGTGATACTAAAAAAGACTATAGTTATGACCATAATCCCCTAGAAGAGTACTGAGGAGGACAATTGGGAGGCAAACATAGTTGACTTCGACACCCATGAGTAAGTGCACCGCATGGAGGATTAAGTTAGGTTACCAAGTGGATCCAATGCCAAAAAATACTTGAGTCTGATTCTAGATGGAGATTTCAAGACCGTTCAGTTGGACGAGAATCCTATGAGATCCGTAAAAATAGGAGACGACCTGCCTATTATAGTAAAGAAAGGGTTAGTAAGATGTTTGAAAACCAATGCCGACCTTTTCGCCACCTTTCCCCATGAGATAGAGGGAATAGATCTTAGTATGGCGTGCCACCAACTAAATATATATATATATATATATATATATATATATATATATATATATATATATATATATATATATATATATATATATATATATATATATATATATATATATGTGTGTGTGTCGGGTATATATCGTAAAGAAGAATAAGGAAATCCCCTATGAAGGATGACGCAATAGAGAAAACCCTCAAAGGGATTCTAGACGCTAACTTCTTCTCAGAACTACAATACATCAAGTGGTTGTGTAATATAGTCTTAGTCAAGAAGGCCATAGGAAAGTGGAAAATGTGTGTTGACTATGCATACTTGAACAACACATACCCTAAAGACTTATATGTGCTCTCAAATATAAATAATTTGGTAGACAACTCGAGTGAATACAAAATCTTGTCCTTCATGGATGCATATTATAGTTACAATCAAATACCGATGTATAAACTAGGTAGAGAGAAAATCACTTCCATGATGAAACAAGTGAACTACCAATATAATTTGATGCATTTCTGTTTAAAGAATGTTGGGGATACATATCAAAGGATGATGAGCAAGGGTTTCAAGGAGGAAATAGGCAAGATGTTGGAGGTATACATGGATGACTTGATAGTCAAAAAAAGCAAAGAAGAGAAGGACAACCAACACCTTTCTCGAGTTTTCCGAAGAGTCTGACAATATTACATAAGGTTTTATCTAGAAAAATGCACCTTTGTGGTAAGGGCATGTAAGTTTTTAGGCTTTTATTTGACAGAAAAAGGCATAGAGGCGGACCCTAACAAGTGTGAGGTAGTTATGCAAAATGGCCGCACCCACAACAAAGAAATAAGTAATGAAACTGGGTGGAATACTAACGAATTTGAACAAATTCATCTCGAGGTTGGCGTATCACGCCCTACCCTTTTACAAGCTTTTGAATAAACAATCCTAATTCAAATGGACACCTGAGTGTCAGCAAGCATTCGCTTCCTTAAAAGTGAACCTATCCACTCTGCTCGTTCTATCTCTACTCGTATTAGAGGAACCTTTATTTATCTATTTAGTCATCTCTGAAGAGGCAGTCAGTGTCGCTCTTGTGAGAGAACCAAATGGTCAGCAAAACATGTTCTACTTCATCTCTAAGGCCTTGCCTCGACCAGAAATACGATATTAGAGGATAGAGAAAAAGGCTCTAGTATTGGTTACGACATCCATAAAACTACGACCCTATTTCTTATACCATATAATAGTGGTAAGGGTAGACCTACCATTAAAACAAGTATTCCATCAACCAGATCTAGCCGGATGACTAAAGAAGTGTTCTGTTAAAATGTTCGAGTTTTATATTTCTTATGAATCCATGAAGGCTTTGAAGGTGCAACTATTCATATAATTTATAGTGGAAATAAACCTCGGTAGTTCGGAGCCAGCATGCTCCTGGGTAGTGTTTACATACAGGTCGTCTAATGGCCAGTAGAGTTGAACTCATTCTAAAGAATGAAGATGGATTAACCGTTGAAGTATCCCTTTGTTTTGAATTCTCTACTACTAACAATCAAGTCGAGTTTGAAGCAGTAATATCAGGCCTCTCTCTAACATATGAGATGGGATCAGAAAGCTTCGGGTTGAAGACTGATTCACAACTAATGGTATCATGGATGAATGATGAAGCCTAGACGAAAAAACCAATATTACAACACTAAGTCCACCTTTCTAGAGAGAAGTTTTCCAAACTCAAATTGTCTGAACTAGAACATATCCCTAGAAAAAACACAACGATAGACCTCTTGTCTAAGCTAACTAGTAGTAGATCATGTGGTGTAAACCATTTGTTTATCTAGGAGACTCTAAAAAAACTAACAAAGAAGGTCTGAAAGCCGCATCAATGTTAATAAACTATGATGCGCAATCATCATGAATAACTATCGTCACAAAGTACATAAAATAAGGTAAACTCCCTACCAAATCATCTGAAGCTTCCCTCGTAAAGAGGAGGGCTAACTCTTATTCCTTAATCGAAGGGACATTATATTGGAGAAGGTTGTTGACCCTTCTATTAAAATGTTTATAGAAAGAGGAAGCCACATACACCCTGGCCGATGTACATGAAGGAATCGCATGGGAGCACTTAGGGAGATGAGCATTAGCAAAGAAGATCCTCAAAGTTGGATACTATTTCCCAAAAATGGTCCAAGATGCAAAGGAATATGTGAAGAGTTGTAATCTTTCCTAGCGACATGGGGGCATCCACAATGCCCATCCATCTAAGTGTTGGGAAATAACCTTCCATAATTTCCCTCCTCCGTGAACTCAAAAATAGGCACTTGCGGAAACGTGAAAAATTAAGCAAAAATGACACAAAAAGATTTTAGCGTGGAAAACCTTCTCAATGTGAGAAAGGGAAAAACCACGGGACCCTTAGGCCTCTTAAAACATCCACTATAATAAAAATGGGAATACAACAACTTCACCCTTAAGTGGAACTCTCTACAAAGTATCTCTCAATTTGTAAGAAACACTCTCACAAATTGGCTCACTATTTCTCTCACAAGAAAAAACTCTCTAAAACAATTTTCTCTCTTGAGCAAGGCTCTATTTCTCTTGCTTCTTGTTTCTTTTGTGGTTGTATTTTGAATGCTTGCTCTTGGTCCTATTTATAGGAGAAGCAAGCCAAAAGGTCTTACATGCATGAAGACACTTGTTCTTTGCCTTTCATGCAAGACACCAAGTGTCCTTTGCCTTTCATGCAAAACACCAAGTGTTATTTTCCTTTCATGCAAAACACCAAATGGCTGGACCCCACATTTCTCCCCCTCCAGCCATAGGGGAATGTTCTGGGTTAGTTTGGAGTTGCTGCTAATCCAGCAACTTGTTTGCAGAGCTCTATCTTCTCTTTTGGAAGAGGTTTTGTCATTATGTCTGCCCCATTCTCATTGGTATGAATTTTCTCTACTTTCAACAATTTACTCTCCAACACATCGCGGATCCAGTGATACCTTACGTCAATGTGTTTTGACCTTGAATGGTATGTCGAGTTCTTGCTGAGATGGATTGCGCTCTGATTGTCACAATAGAGAACATAAGTTTCTTGATTCTGACCTAACTCTTGCATGAACTTCTTCATCCACATGATCTCCTTACAGCCTTCAGTAATTGCTATGTATTCAGCTTCTGTGGTACTCAAAGCAATGCACTTTTGTAATCGTGATTGCCATGAGATAGCTCCCCCTGCAAAAGTAATCAAATACCCGGAAATAGATTTTCTTGAATCTACATCCCCTGCCATGTCTGCATCTACATACCCAGTGAGTAATTGCTTTTCATTGCCAAAGCACAAACACTGTTTGGAAGTTCCTCTTAGATACCTCAGTATCCATTTCACAGCATTCCAATGCTCCTTTCCTGGATTTGACAGGAATCTACTTACTACTCCAACAGCATAAGCAATGTCTGGTCTTGTGCAAACCATTGCATACATAAGGCTACCCACAGCTGAAGAATAGGGCACCTTGCTCATTTCTTCTTTTTCTTCTTCATTGCTTGGACACTGTGTCTTACTGAGTTTCAGATGACCAGGTAGTGGGACATGTACAGGTTTAGCATTATGCATGTTGAACCTCTCAAGGACTTTCTTGATATAATCTTCTTGTGACATCCACAACATTCTTTTGGGACGATCTCGAATGATTTTCATTCCAAGAATCTTCTTTACTGCACCCAAATCTTTCATGGCAAAAGATTTGCTCAGTGCATTCTTTAGAGCATCTATCTTTGTCTTGTCTTTCCCAACAATAAGCATATCATCAACATACAACAAAAGTATGATGGATTCACCATTATCATATTTCTTCACAAACACACAGTGGTCTGCAGAAGTCTTTTCAAATTTATGTTGGGTCATGAAGAGTTCAAACTTTTTGTACCATTGCCTTGGAGCTTGCTTCAACCCATATAGACTTTTCTTCAAGCGACACACAAGATGTTCTTTGCCTGGTTCTGCAAATCCTTCGGGTTGCTCCATGTATATCTCTTCCTCCAAGTCTCCATGTAAGAATGATGTTTTAACATCAAGTTGCTTTATCTCCAAGTCTAGTGTTGCAGCTAGACCAAGGATTGCTCTTATGGATGTCATCTTCACCACTGGTGAGAATATCTCTTCGAAGTCTATGCCTTTCTTCTGATGGCACCCCTTCACGACAATTCGTGCTTTGTATCTGGGGTTTGGGTTGTTCTCTTCAGACTTGAGTTTGAACACCCACTTATTTTTCAAAGCCCTTCTTCCCTTTGGTAATTTCACCAAGTCATATGCCTGGTTCTCATTCAGTGACTGTAATTCTTCTTGCATGGCTTGCATCCATTTGTCTTTGTCATCCGTCTCAATGGCTTCTATGAAGTTTTGAGGTTCTCCTTCATCGGTGAGAGTGACATACTCATCTGGGGAATATCTTCTTGATGGTTGTCTTACTCGCACGGATCTTCTCACTTGAGGTTCTTGGTCTCTCTGATCAGTATCTATCATTTGTTCTTCCTGCATTTCCTGATCTTCTTCTGTTTGGTCAGGTTGCTCCATATGATGGGGTTGTGCTGTCTGATCAGGTTCAATATCTCGTTGAGGAATCTCTCCCCCTGAGTTTTGTACCACAATGGTCTTTGACTTCTTAGATTGAATATCATTGATTGTTTGATCTTCATAAAATACCACATCTCTGCTTCGAACAATCTTCTTGTTTGCAGGATCCCACAGTCTAAAGCCAAGTTCATCTCTTGGAGAACCAAGGTATATACACTCCTTCGTCTTGGCATCGAGTTTTGCTCTTTCATCTTTAGGAATATGAACAAATGCCTTACACCCGAATACTTTCAATTGACCGTAAGAGGCTTTCTTTCCATACCATACTTCATTCGGTATCTCTCCATTTAACGGTCTTGAAGGAGACAAGTTTATTAGATCAATGGCAGTTCTCACTGCTTCACCCCAAAATGATTTGGGAAGTTTTGCATGAGAAAGCATGCTTCTGACTTTCTCTGCAATCGTTCTGTTCATTCTTTCAGCTACTCCATTCATTTGGGGAGTCTTCGGAGGTGTCCTCTCATGTCTTATCCCATGAGCTTTACAATATGCTTCAAATGGACCTAGGTATTCACCTCCATTGTCACTTCTTAAGCATTTCAACTTTCTTCCAGATGCTCGCTCTACAGAGGCGTGAAACTCCTTGAAAGCTTGTAGAACTTGATCTTTCTTCTTCAATGGATACACCCACACCTTTCTAGAGTGATCATCAATGAAGGTAACAAAGTATTGTGCGCCACCAAGAGACCTTTCAGATGTGGAGCAGACATCTGAGTGAACAAGATCTAGGATTTTCTTTCGTCTTCTTGCATCATCTGATCTTTGAAAAGATACTCTGTGTTGTTTGCCTGCTAGACAGTCTTCACATGATTCAAGTGGTTGTCCCTTGATATTTGAAAGATGATCTTTAGCAAGAATCTCTAAGCTTTTATCACTCATGTGGCCAAGTCGTTTATGCCACAATTCTTTGGTTGCATCTTGAGAAACATTAGTCTCTCCCTTGTTTATCTTTCCCTGCATGATGTACAGGGAGCCTTCCTTTTTGCCACGAGCAAGTGTCATGCTCCCTTTGCTAAGCTTCCATCTACCATCGCCGAACTGGTTTATCATCCCTAGGTTATCCAACTTTCCTGCTGATATAAGGTTTAGACGCATCTCTGGTACATGTCTTACTTCCTTCAACACAAGCTTATTTCCATTGTCTGTGATCATAGTCACTTCACCAATACCAACAATCTTGCTTGTGACGTGGTTTCCCATCTTCACCATACCAAAATCTCCTCTTTGGTATGATGAGAATAATTCTTCATGAGGTGTAACGTGGAAAGATGCTCCGGTGTCAATTATCCAAGTGCAATTATCGAATGCAACATTTAGATAGTTGACATCTCCAAAAAGGAAAATATCCTCGTTGTTCGAGGCTACTGCAGTTGTGGCTCCTTCTTCCTTATTCTTCTTTGGATTTATTAAATCTGGACGGACTTTTCCAGCCTGTTGATCTCTCTTCAAGAATCTGCACTCAGGTCTTCTATGGCCCGATTTGCCACAATAATAACAGCTTACTCTTGTGCGAGACTTGGATCTAGCTTGTGATCTCCCACGACCTCCTCTTTCATGATTCTTACTCCTTCCTCTGTTATCAACAATGTTGGCTTCGAACTGGTTGTTGAAGCCTCTTTCCCTCCGTCTTGATTCTTCATTTAGCAAGGAATCTGTGACAGAATCCAAGACAAGTTTTCCGTCTGGAGCAGAGTTACTAAGAGTGACAACTAGAGTGTCCCAACTCTCAGGTAGAGAACTTAGGAGCAGAAGAGTTTGCAACTCATCATCTATCTTCATGTCAGCTTTCGTCAGCTGGTTCACGATACCTTTGAAGGTATTCAAGTGCTCGATCATATTTTGGCCATCTGAGTACTCCAATTTCACCAGTCGTCTGACAAGGTGTGCTTTATTTCTCGGTGTCTTCTTTTGAATCAAGGATTCAAGTTTGGTCCACAACTCATACGCATTTGTATAAGTTGACACATGCTCGAATAGACTCCTATCTATGTATTTTCTGATCATGGCAACTGCCTTCCGATTTTGGAGCTCCTACTCGTTATCTTTCTTCTCCGTTGGCTTATCCTTTTGAGAGATTGGCTCATGCAAATCTTTGCAATATAGGTGGTCTTCCATCATCGGCTTCCAATAGGTATAATTATCAGCGGTCAGCTTGAACATATCTCCTTCATAACTAATAGAACCATCCATTTTTGAGAACACGGGAAAGTAGTTCTTTTAGCTAGGAGATTTTGTAAATAGTGTCGTACACGGGAAAAGTTACCGTGGTTTATGAATAGTGCAACTAGGAAGTTCCCAGGAAAGAGAGGTGGGTCAATATTGACGCGCTTAAATACCAAGTCTTTCCTTAGCCAGAACTTACAAAGACACACTTTCACAATACTACGATTTAATTCCAACAAGAATATTTCTTTTCTGATGTGGAAGATCAAACAATGTTGCAACCACAGAGCATACTAAGAACTTTCTTACGAGTACAACACCGTAGTTACCCAGAACTCACACAGAGCTCTGATACCACTGTTGGGAAATAACCTTCCATAATTCTAAGTTACATGTGTTAACGTCACCTTGTCCTTCTTGTAGTGGGGAATGGATATCCTCAGCTATTTCCGCCAGACCCAGAGACAACTCAAGTTTGTAATTATGGCAGTGAATTAATTTACCAAATGGATATAAGAATAGGCACTAGAAAATATCACGATAGTGAATATATTTAAATTTTTCAAGAGGAACATCCTGACTCGATACGGAATCCCACAGACCATCATAACAGAGAACATGACAGAGTTCACAGATAGAAATTTTACAGACCTCTTAGAATACTTGAAATCAAAACAACATTTAACTTTAGTAGAACACCCCTAGACCAATGGGCAGACCGGGAAGCAAACCAAGTAGTCATGAGAGGACTCAAGCGGAGAATTACGATAGCTAAAAGATACTGGGCAGAAGAACTTCCACATCTCCTTTGGGATTACAAAAGCACACCTTATTCAACCACTGGAGAAACTCCCTTTCAATTGACTTTTGGGACGTAAGTCATCATCTTTGTTGAGGTAGAATAGCTAAGCTAGAGGACGACACCCCTCCCCTTTAGAAGAAGAATATTCCAGAGAAATCAGAGAAGAGGTTCATCTTTTGGAATAAAAAAGGAGTGTCATGGCTCTCATGAGAAAGGTCATCAAACAAGAGGCGAAGTCCAAATATAATAGGCAAGCAAGACCC
Organism: Lathyrus tuberosus; assembly: GCA_022829125.1. NCBI lineage: Eukaryota > Viridiplantae > Streptophyta > Magnoliopsida > Fabales > Fabaceae > Lathyrus > Lathyrus tuberosus. The sequence goes on along the minus strand of JALAZF010000392.1, from coordinate 226,290 downwards.
TGAGATTTCAAACCAAAAGACTTAGTGTTGAGACGCACCGACATTGGAGAGAAAAACTCTATGGACAACTGTAACGCCCCGTTTTATTTTAATTATTATTCGTAATTATATTCATGTGTTGATATGTATAATTATGTGACTATGCATATTTTGTGATGTTTTGGGTACCCTTTGTGGGGGGTAGTAGCATTAAGAATAAGATTTCAAGGTGTTAGGGGTGTGTGAGCAAAAGTGTAGAACTTGGTGGTGTGAGGAGTATGCTAATTATTAAAATTAGTTACTATTTATTTAATTAAATAATAGGAGGAGATTATTATTTAAATAAGTATTTAGTTTATAATAATATAAGAAATAAGGGAAATAGGGAGACAGTGGTTTTACGTGAAAACAAGAGAGAAAGAGAGAAGAGGAGTTAGGAGGGCAAAGGAGAAGAAGAGGGAGAAACTTCATTGCTAAGGTCGAAGTTTTTGGTAAAACTCTAAGGTAAGGGTGGGGTTCTAACTATCTAAGGATTGCCATGATGATTGGTGGGTAGTTTCTAACATGTAGGGTTTTGAATTTCCTTCTCTTTGTTCATGAATGTGATGGTTTTGATGAGTGATTGATTCTTGATAATTCAATGGATTGTATATTGTTGTGTTGATTTCTGTTGAAAATTGTGTCTTGTCTGATTGTTGTTGTTGAATTCGTTGGATTGAGAGATATATGTTGTAAATGTGAATTATTGTACGTGTAACTCGTGTGTCAGAGTCGGAACAATGTTATGAACGATTTTAAAAAGGAAAACTTGAGTTTTTAAACTTTTGAAAAGTGTATTTTTGCTTTGAAAAATGTTTTGGACGAATCCTAAGAAAAGTTGGTTTTGAAACAACTTAAAAATAAGTTTTGGTGTAAAAATATAGCAGAAAAGTGTTTCTGTCAGTGAGGTAACATTGTTACATGGTTGAGGTAACCGGTTACATTGAAAATGTGTTTTTTTGGGCATTTTGGGTGATGTGACAGGTTACATGGTTGAGGTAACCGGTTACATCGAAGAAAAACTGGGAATTTCTGTTTTTGGGACTAATATAACCGGTTATATGGTGAGGTAACCTGTTACATCGATGCGTCGGAAATTTTTGGAAAATTTTGAAAATTCATAACTTGAGTTCCGGGTGTCTGATTCATGCACTGTTCGAAGCGTTGGAAGGATAACGCAACGAACTTTATTATAAAAATGGTTTCTGGTCCAGAAGTGGATCATTTTGCTGTGTGGTGGCTTAAATGAAATTGTAGTGTTTATGTTGTGATGTGATAGAATCCGAAATATATCGTTGTTGATTGTTATGTTGTAAGTTGTCGTTGATGATGTTGTTGAGCTGTTATAGCATTGTTGTTGCATGGTGACCAGTATTGGTGTGGTATAATGATTAAGATGAATATCATTGTAAATTGTATTGTATGTTGTTGTTGATATGCATTACATGATTGCATGAGTTGTGAGATAAGCCGTGTGCCATGTGGGGTTTGAGCTTCTTATCCGGATTCTAATTGTAGAATTGTGTTGCTATTGTTGAGATGGTCATGTGCCCGTGTGGGGTGTGAGCGATCATGGTGATTCGTGTGTTCATGTGGGGTGTGAGCGATCATGGATGTCGTGTGCCCATGTGGGGTGTGAGCGATTTATATGGAAATTCCGACGGGAATTGTGATCATGAAAAAGGGATCGAATTGGTACCACATGCATTGAGTCAAAGTTGTGAGTCTCATTGCATTGCATTGTAGTTGTGATTGTTGTTGTGTTTTATTGATGGGATATTGACTGCGTGGATGTATGTATTAAATGGGTGACTTATGCATGAAATGAACTGTCCTTGCTAATTATCATGCTTTCCTTTATCTAGTTATGAGATCTCACCCCTTCTGTTTGAATGTTGCCTCTACATGAGCAACGTGCAGATAATCCGCAGTAGGAGATCTGATATGAATGGAAGATGAAGTCTTCCATTTATGCTTTTAGTGTTGTCGTCTGCTCTAATATGTAACACTGGGGTTTATGGAACGCTTTTATGAGTATTTGTTTTGTTGAGAATTATTTAATTTTCTTTAAGATTGATGTTGACCATGTTGCTTTAAACAGGTTATGTTTTATTACTAATGTGACGAAGCTTTTCCGCTGCTTTAATAAAGATGAACTTCAAACATGATTTTACTATTCACAATTAATAAATTTCAAATTGTACGTGTTACATGTCGTATGTATGAGCAAGTGTTTGCTTGAAAGTAGCATCCTAAATGTCGTATGTTTTATTTTACTCTGATATTTTATTATATTTTCACGTAGGGGGTTTAGGGTGTTACATAGTGGTATCAGAGCAGGTCGGTCCGTCCGGCCAGGTTGTTTAATTATGTTTTTCCCTAGTATGCGACATGTGTGTGAAAACACTGTCGATGCTTGTTTTGCTTTCCATCTGCAGGTTAGGACTGAAACAAGTGGGGGAGAAGTGTCTGCTTCTTTTGGATATTCCAGTTGTTGAGAGATTGGATATCATGTTACTGCATTAGGGAGTGTAGTGTTGGATTGCTCATCTGTTTGAGAATGGTGTGATCCTTAAGGGAAGACGATCATGTGTCCTCGTTGTTCGCTTCCTTGTGAGGGGGAAGGTGATGTTTTGGCTAGAGATTGGTCAGTGATGTGTGGAGTATCCTGACGTGTTTCCTAAGGATGTGCACAGTTTATCTTCATTTGGAACAAGATGATGTTATTCTTGGGACGGATTGGTAGGAGTTAAACCTTGTGTTTACCAATCGTTTGGATGGGTAGTGTAGTGTGCTGCTGATTTCAAGGGTGCAGGAGTTGTGAGAGTTGTGTTGTTTCCGAAACTGAAGGAAATACAGAGAGAATGCTTATGTCAACTAAATATTTGTGCCTTAGGTAGCTTTGTGCACAAGATGCAAGGAACGCTATTATAGTTTGGTAAAATGGTTTATGCCCCATCATGATTGTCGATTATCTATTGACAAATTGAGGAACTGATCACCCTTAATCTCTTGTTGATAGTAGACGGGATCATGTTTGATGGAATAGACGTGTCTTGCCAGCTTAAATGGTGTGAATAGTGAGTTGTTGGAGTTAAGCTAAGTGCTTACAGATTGTTTTGAGGAGTCGATGCAGATTCTTGTATCTGAAGATGAGGCAGATTTGAGTTTCTTGTCCGTCGGTCGAGTTAGGATGTCTCTGAAGGAGAACGAACATGTATGGTTGATGGTTGCTCTTCAGGGAGTAGAGAGATATGTGACGGCTAGAGTTATGCCAACAATGTGTAATTTTCTGATGTTTTCCAAAAGATATTTGCGACTGGCCTAGAGAGTGAACTTAAATTCGACGAAGGTGAAGAGGCGAGGTTTATAACTGCTAAGTAAGTATAAGAACTCTTGGGAGATGAGGCTTAGATCTTTTCCATGTTACGATGATGGTGTTCTAGAAATAGGTAGTAAAGCCACAACGATGGGCTTCCAGTTGTGCGTGATTTCTAGATGTGTTTCCGGATGAAATATTAGATGTGCCGCTAGAGATGGAGGTGCAATTTGCTATTGATATTGTCCCTGGTACCGGAAGTTTCTATGGCTCCATACAGGATGTCGGTGTTAGAATTAGTAGAACTGAAAGAGCAGTTAGAAGAGTTTCTAGAAAAGAAATTTGTGAGACCAAGTATATCGCCTTGGGGAGCGCCGGTGTTGTTAGTGAAGAAAAAGGATGGCAGTATGAGGTTATGTATCGATTACAGACAGCTGAATAAAGTGTAAATTAAGAACAAGTATCCACTTCCAAGAATAGATGACTTGATGGATCAGTTAGTGGGTGCCCGTGTGTTTAGCAAGATTGGCTTGAGGTCGGGTTATCATCAGATACGAGTAAAGAATAAAGATATTCAGAAGACGGCTTTCAGGACTCGATATGGACATTATGAGTATGTAGTGATGCCGTTTGGAGTTACAAATGCACCTGGTGTATTCATGGAGTATATATTCAGGTGATTGTGAAGTTTCATGGAGTTCCGTTGAGTATTGTATCGGATAGAGATCCAAGGTTCACTTCCAGATTTTGGGAGAGTTTGCAAGAAGCTTTGGGATCGAAATTGAGATTGAGTTCAGCTTATCACCTGCATACGGATGGTCAGACTGAGAGGACTATACAGTCTTTGGAGGATTTGTTGAGGGCTTGTGTGCTTGAACAAGGAGGTGTTTGGGATAGTCACTTGCCGTTGATTGAGTTCACTTCTAATAACAGTTATCATTCCAGTATAAGGATGCCGCCTTTTGAAGCTTTGTGTGGTCGGAGGTGTCGGACACCTTTATGTTGGCATGAATCTGGTAAGAGTGTGGTACTTGGACCTGAGATTGTTCAGCAGACTACTGAAAAGGTGAAGCTGATTCGGGAAAAGATGAAAGCTTCGCAGAGTAGGAAGAAGAGCTACCATGGTAAGAGAAGGAAGGATCTTAAGTTCCAAGAAGGGGACCATGGGTTATTTTTGTGCTTTTGTGGTTGGCATTTATTTTGCTAAAACTATTATTGCAGCAAGATGTTGAATCTTAATGTTCTAAGTGGCTGCTTTCAACATGTCGAATGAAGATGTCCCATACCAGCTCATAGGACATCGCGTTGTGGATTCAGTTTTAATGCAGATTCTGTTACTATGAATTGTTACTGAATATTCGGTGAATATTTGGTTATCCTAGGTGGCATCCAAAGCATTTTTGGATTGTGGTTATTTGTTGGTTTTTCGAATTTGCTGCTGTTTCTAATTATGGAGACATAATAGGAAACTTTGGTTTGAAGACCTATTTTGTTGGAGTTATTTTTGCAGTTTTGTGAGTAGTCTATTTGCTGCGTTTTTGAAGCCCAATTCAGTCCAGATTAATTGCTATATATTGACTGATGTAAACCTAGTTTTAGGTGTGGAACTTACGTGTGTTTTGTTAGGGTTTTGGAGTGTATTTTGTGAGCCTAACTGGTATCATTCTGATAACAGTATAAGGATTGATTTTTGTGTTGTAAGTTCTGTCAAGTTACTCATAAGCTTTTAAGCATTGAGTTTCTTGTGTGTCAATTCTCATAAGCTGTGAAGTATTGAGGATTGTGTGTTTTGAAAGTGTGACTTTCGGTTTGTTTCTTGTGCGGAAAGGTACCAATCACGGGTTGTGGTTGTAGAGGGATTTGAGGAGGGCCTCATACCTAGGTGAGTCTTAGGTAAAAGTCATAGGAAGGGTAGTGATTAAGTGATCAGATTATTCGGTTGTTGTATGATCTGTGAATTGATACTATCGTATATTGATTTCGTCCCTGGCTTGGTAGCCCCCAGAGTAGGTGTGTTAGACCGAACTGGGTAAACATATCACTGTGTTATTTACTTTCTGCACCGTTACTTTATTTGTTATCTTGTTCATTGTGTTGGATATCAGTGTCTTAACATCTATATAGGACATCTGATATCTGTGCCAGAATTTTAATTGGCATCAAGAGCTTGCACCCTTATTTGGTTCTGGGTGAGATTCAGGGAAGGTACTTTCTGGTACAATGGACAAGGATGTAGGATTTCTGAACAAACCACCTCTGCTTGATGGTTCCAACTATGACTACTGGAAACCAAGGATGATAGCATTCATCAAATCCATGGATGATCAAGCATGGAAAGCTGTTATAAAAGGATGGGAGCCCCCAAAGTTTAAAGATGAAAAAGGTACCCCTACTGATGTGGTGATGGAAGAGGAAGACTGGGATGATGCAGATTACAAAGGGTCTGTGGGAAATTCCAAAGCCATGAATGCAGTGTTCAATGGAGTCAACAAGAATATATTCAGGTTGATTGAACATTGCACCATTGCTAAAGAGGCTTGGCAGGTCTTGAAGATTGCTCATGAAGGAACCTCTAAAGTGAAGATGTCAAAACTTCAGATTCTCACTACCAGGTTTGAAAATTTGAAGATGAAGGAAGATGAGAGCATTCATGACTTTCACATGAACATTATTGAGATAACTAATGCTTCAAGTGCTCTAGGTGAGAAGATGTCTGACAGCAAACTGGTCAGAAAAATCCTCAGATCTCTACCTAAGAGGTTTGACATGAAAGTGACTGCTATTGAGGAAGCTCAGGACATAGATAAAATGAAAGTGGATGAACTTGTGGGATCACTTCAAACATTTGAATTGGGGATCAGTGAAAAGACTGAAAAGAAGAAGAGTATAGCCTTTGTGTCAAAGGCAAGTGATTCAGAAAGGGAAAGTAATCTGGACAGAGATGAAGGCCTCTCAGAAGATCTGGTGTTACTAGGCAAACAATTTAACAAAGTACTCAGAAAGGTGGATTGGAAGTCAATATCAAATGTTAAGGACAAGCCATCTGACATCAGTAAAAATCAGAATGCTGGGAGAAATACCAGTACTGAAGGTAATTCTAACCAAGATAGAGGAGCTCAGTGTCATGAGTGTGAAGGTTTTGGGCATATAAAGTCTGAGTGCCCCACATATCTCAAGAGGCAAAAGAAGGGGTTATCAGTCTCATGGTCAGAAGACGATTCTGAAACTGAAACTGATGAGAAGTCTGGAAAGAGGGTCACAGCATTAACAGGTGTGTGTGAGTCTAATGAAGAATCAGTCAGTGATGATCTTACTTTTGAAGAGCTAGCTGCCTCCTATAAGAACTTATGCATTAAAAGTGAAGAAGTGTGTCAGCAGAAAGAAGAACAAAAGAAAATCATTGCTCATCTAAAAGCTGAAAAGGTAGAGCATTTGGCTACTATCTCTGATCTAAAAAGTGAAGTGGTTATTCTGAACTCTAAACTGGATAATGTCATCAAGACAGTCAGAATACTTAATAGCAGCTCTGATGTGCTTGATGAGATTCTGAAGTCAGGGAGAGATGTTGGAGATGTTAGGGGTCTCGGGTTTGAAAGTTCCAGCGAGATGGACAAGGGAAAATGGCCTGAAGTGACACTTGCTCAACCTGAGAAAGAATCAAAGATGTCGTATAACATGTTGCAACATCCTCATAGACATCAGAAGAATGTCAGAAGAAGAAAGAATCAAAGATGGAAATGCCACTATTGTGGAAGGCTTGGCCATATAAAACCCTTCTGCTACAGATTATATGGCTACCCCAAGACTGGCTTACAGTCTAGTAGGAAACAAGAGTGGGTTGGGGTAACAAAAGTGTGGACTCCTAAGAGTATTGCAGAGGAACACATAGCTCATAAGTCCTTCAGTGTCTTTGCAAGGGAAAAGTGGTACTTCGACAGTGGATGTTCCAGGCACATGACTGGTATCATGGGATGTCTGTCAGATGTTAAGTCTCATCCTGTTAACTACGTGACCTTTGGTAATGGATCAAAAGGGAGAGTAGTAGGTGTTGGAAAACTGGACTGTGCAGGGCAACCCAATCTGGAGGAGGTATTACTTGTTAAAGGTTTAGATGCAAACTTGATCAGCATAAGTCAATTATGTGATCAAGGTCTCAAGGTCAACTTTACCAATTCTGAATGTCTGATAACAAACAAGAAGGGTAAGGTTATCATGAGAGGTAAGAGAGCGTCAGACAATTATTATCTGTGGAGTTCTGAGAACACTGAAATAAGCTTGGAGACTAAGAAAGATATTGGAAAGACTATCAAGTTAGAATAGGTGCTGATAAATTGTAAAGCCACTCATGATGTTTGCTTGGTGAAATGTAATAATGAGCTTAAACTTAGTAAGTATGCCAGCAAGGTAAGTTTAGAAGAAGAATTTGATAAATGTGGACTTGAGGCGAGTCGGATAATCAAATTCTGTGAATACCGCTCTATTCTGGGCCCAATCCTCAAAAGTATAAATAGGCGGGCAAACACACCATATTTTCAGCAAACTTACTCTACACAAATTCCTCTTGCCCTTTCTCTTCAAAGCTCACGCGTCTTAGGGTTTTCTCCTAACATTCTCAAGACTGTACCGTGGGATCAATTAAACATGTCTCAACATCCTAACTCCGAATCCATGCACGGCTCCCCTGATAACACTGGTTCTCCACGAATCAATGTTGGAGATGCAGAATCACTGCTGATGATAAATCTCTCTGATCTAGTGCTCGATATTGCTCCTTTGAATGTTATGCCGGCTGACCCTAAAGACAAACAGCAAGCTTCTCACACAACGAATGTCAACATTCCAGGTAAGAAGTCTAAACCTTTCTCACCTAGGAAGAAAGTCCACTCCATGACGAGTTTGTATGATGACCAAGTAAGCCCTAAGAAAAACGTGGCTGAAAAGGGGTCCAAATCTGGCTTAGTTGAGAAGAAGAAGGATTCTAAATCACGAGATGTAAACAAGAATTCCACTGATGATGATGTTGTTAAAAAGGATAAGGAACTTAGGAGGGTTGTTGCCATGATTCTGAGTGGAATTAAGGCAGATGTCGGGTCTGATGTCCCAACATCCATGACAGAAGATATCAATAGCAGTCCTACTGATAGGACTGATGGTGGAATTCCCATGCATGTGGACCGTGAAAGAAGAAGTAAGAAGAAAGTGGATGTAAGAAGGACTGATGATGTTATTAATGTTGATGACCTCACATCTGATGAGGAACCTATTGTTGGAATGCTGAGAAAGATTAAGAGAAGAAGAGAAAAAATGGTGATAAGTGAAGGCTCCAAGTCTTCGAAACTGCATGGAAAATCTGAAGGAGGGGAAGGAAAAGTTAGAGCAGGACCTCCTAAACACTGGATCAAGGTTGTAGTGCCCACTAAGAAGAGAAGAATCACTGATCACAGTGAATCTGACTATGAAGTTGAAACAGATGTCCAAGACATCATTGGTATGAAAACCTCCACCTGCAAGAAGGCTTCTACTGAAAGTTCTATGAGAAATACAGATAGATGGAAAATTGTAGATCAAAGGAGGATTGCTGTGGAGAGAGAATTGGGGAAGGATTTTGAAAAGTACAAAGAAATCATGGAGCTCATTGCAGCGGCTGGATTGATGAGAACAGTGTCCGAGTTTGGACCCTGCTATGGAAATCTAGTCAAAGAATTTGTGGTGAATATATCTGAAGAGTGTGATGAGAACAGGGGCAACAATCTTAGGAAAGTATCTGTGAGAGGAGAAGCTGTCACCTTTTCACCTGAAATTATCAACAACTATCTGGGCAGGAGTAAGGAACCTTAACCTGAGTTAGAGGTTACAGATAATACTGTTTGCAAGGAGATTACAGGTGGCTGTATGAGACATTGGCCAAATGCAAAGAAGTTGTCGTCTGGAAAACTAAGTGTCAAATATGCCATCCTCCACAGGATTGCTGTGGTAAATTGGGTTCCTACAAATCACACATCTACTATTTCATCCACACTTGGCAGATTCATATATGCTATAGGGAAGAAGATTTCCTTTGATTTTGGATCATACATCTTTGAGCAGATTTTGAAACAAGCTAGCTCATCTGCTGTCAAGATGCATATCTGTTTCCCTTTCTTGATCTGTGGTATTACTCTAGAACAGTGTCCTAATCTTGTGTTGAGGGGTGACACTGCGCTCAAAAGAAAACCTCCTCTGTCCCTTCATTGCAAGCTACTGGGTGGTGCACATGTCTCAGACATTGTTGGGACATCTACACAGACTTCTAGTCATGCTAATCTTGATGATGAAGTCATTACTCAGCTGCAAGAAACTTGCAAGGAACTGGGAGAATCCATTAGAAGAGACATTGATCGGAAGGCCAAACTGGAACAGTTGATCAAAACCTTCATGAAAAAAAGGAATGCTTCTGCTGGGACAACTGGTAAGGACCAACGAACTGCTGAAGATGATGCTTCTGTAGAATCTGATAGAGAATGTGAGTAGAGTTCAGATGACTCTGGATCTAGGAGTGGTGATACTGATACTGATGATGTTGCTGATGGAGAGAGTGAAGACATTGTTGAATCTGACGATGATGCTGCTGCAGAATAATGGCTTAATTTCTGCAGAAGTTTTATTTTACTTTTGTTGTTTTTGTCTGAATCACCTGAATAGTTTTTCTTTGTATCTCCTCTGAACTTTACTCTGGTTTATTTTTTCTTTGACTTGTTCTACTTACCTTTGTCATATTTATGGCTAAAAAGGGGGAGTAGTATGTTTGTGTGGATGTTTGTGTGGGGAGAAGAGTGTTGTGTGCTTGTGCTGCTGCAGTAGTTGAGGGGGAGAATGTGGAATGTTGCTACTGTTGAGGGGGAGTTTTGCTATGCTGCTATGATGAGTTGTTTGTTGTACTGAGTGCTTGTATGCAGCTGAAGGGGAGTGCTGCTATGCTGGATTTTTGTGTGTGTAGTTTTAGCCAAAATAAGCCAAAGGGGGAGATTGTTATTTCTGTGCTTTTGTGGTTGGCATTTATTTTGCTAAAACTATTATTGCAGCAAGATGTTGAATCTTAATGTTCTAAGTGGCTGCTTTCAACATGTCGGATGAAGATGTCCCATACCAGCTCATAGGACATCGCATTGTGGATTCAGTTTTAATGCAGATTCTGTTACTATGAATTGTTACTGAATATTCGGTGAATATTTGGTTATCCTAGGTGGCATCTAAAGCATTTTTGGATTGTGGTTATTTGTTGGTTTTTCGAATTTGCTGCTGTTTCTAATTATGGAGACATAATAGGAAACTTTGGTTTGAATACCTATTTTGTTGGAGTTATTTTTGCAGTTTTGTGAGCAGTCTATTTGCTGCGTTTTTGAAGCCCAATTCAGTCCAGATTAATTGCTATATATTGACTGATGTAAACCTAGTTTTAGGTGTGGAACTTACTTGTGTTTTGTTAGGGTTTTGGAGTGTATTTTGTGAGCCTAACTGGTATCATTCTGATAACAGTATAAGGACTGATTTTTGTGTTGTAAGTTTTGTCAAGTTACTCATAAGCTTTTAAGCATTGAGTTTCTTGTGTGTCAATTCTCATAAGCTGTGAAGTATTGGGGATTGTGTGTTTTGAAAGTGTGACTTTCGGTTTGTTTCTTGTGCGGAAAGGTACCAATCACGGGTTGTGGTTGTAGAGGGATTTGAGGAGGGCCTCATACCTAGGTGAGTATTAGGTAGAAGTCATAGGAAGGGTAGTGATTAAGTGATCAGATTATTCGGTTGTTGTATGATCTGTGAATTGATACTATCGTATATTGATTTCGTCCCTGGCTTGGTAGCCCCCAGAGTAGGTGTGTTAGACCGAACTGGGTAAACATATCACTGTGTTATTTACTTTCTGCACCGTTACTTTATTTGTTATCTTGTTCATTGTGTTGGATATCAGTGTCTCAACATCTATATAGGACATCTGATATCTGTGCCAGAATTTCACCATGTATTCTTGAGAGTCACTCTGATGACCGGTGTTAGACGCGCTTTGAAGTCGAGGAAGCTAACTCCTCGTTTTATTGGGTCGTATAAGATTTTAGAGAGAGTTGGATCGGTTGCTTATAGGGTGGCGTTGCCACCAAATTTGTCAAATTTACATGACGTATTCCATGTTTCACAGCTTTAGAAGTAGGTTCCGGATCCGTCGCATGTGATTCCGTGGGATGAGGTTGAGGTGAGAGATAATCTCACGATCGAGGCTTTACCAGAGTTGTTTGTGTCAGGTGAATTTTTTAGGACGAAAATATTCTAAGTGGGCGAGAGTTGTAACGCCCCATTTTATTTTAATTATTATTCGTAATTATATTCATGTGTTGATATGTATAATTATGTGACTATGCATATTTTGTGATGTTTTGGGTACCCTTGGTGGGGGGTAGTATCCTTAAGAATAAGATTTCAAGGTGTTAGGGGTGTGTGAGCAAAAGTGTAGAACTTGGTGGTGTGAGGAGTATAGCTAATTATTTAAATTAGTTACTATTTATTTAATTAAATAATAGGAGGAGATTATTATTTAAATAAGTATTTAGTTTATTATTGTTGTTATTATTTTAAATAGTTGGATTAAATAATAATAATGTAATAATATAATAATATAAGACATAAGGGAAATAGGGAGAAAGTGGTTTTACGTGAAAACAAGAGAGAAAGAGAGAAGAGGAGTTAGGAGGGCAAAGGAGAAGAAGAGGGAGAACCTCCATTGCTAAGGTCGAAGTTTTTGGAAAAACTCTAAGGTAAGGGTGGGGTTCTAACTATCTAAGGATTGCCATGATGATTGGTGGGTAGTTTCTAACATGTAGGGTTTTGAATTTTCTTTTCTTTGTTCATGAATGTGATGGTTTTGATGAGTGATTGATTCTTGATAATTCAATGGATTGCATGTTGTTGTGTTGATTTCTGTTGAAAATTGCGTCTTGTCTGATTGTTGTTGTTGAATTCGTTGGATTGAGAGGTACATGTTGTAAATGTGGATTGTTGTACGTGTAACTCGCTTGTCAGAGTCGGAACAATGTTATGAACGATTTTAAAAAGGAAAACTTGAGTTTTTAAACTTTTGAAAAGTGTATTTTTGCTTTGAAAAGTGTTTTGGACGAATCCTAAGAAAAGCTGGTTTTGAAACAACTTAAAAATAAGTTCTGGTGTAAAAATATAGCAGAAAAGTGTTTCTGTCAGTGAGTTAACCGATTACATGGTTGAGGTAACTGGTTACATCGAAAACGTGTTTTTTTTGGGCATTTTGGGTGATGTAACCGGTTACATGGTTGAGGTAACCAGTTACATCGAAGAAAAACTGGGTATTTCTTTTTTTGGGACTGATGTAACTGGTTACATGGTGAGGTAACCCGTTACATGTTGTGTCAGAAATTTTTGGAAAACTATGAAAATTCATAACTTGAGTTCCGGATGTTTGATTCGCGCGCTGTTCGAAGCGTTGGAAAGCTAACGCAACGAACTTTATTATAAAAATGGTTTCTGGTCCAGAAGTAGATTATTTTGCTGCGTGGTGGCTTAAATGAAATTGTAGTGTTTATGTTGTGATGTGATAGAATCCGAAATATATCGTTGTTGATTGTTATGCTGTAAGTTGTCGTTGATGATGTTGTTGAGCTGTTATAGCATTGTTGTTGCATGATGAGCAGTATTGGTGTGGTATAATGATTAAGATGAATATTATTGTACGTTGTATTGTATGTTGTTGTTGATATGCATTACATGATTGCAAGAGTTGTGAGATAAGTCGTGTGCCCATGTAGGGTGTGAGCGTCTTATCCAGATTCTAATTGTAGAATCGTGTTGCTGTTGTTGAGATGGTCGTGTGCCCGTGTTGGGTGTGAGCGATCATGGTGATTCTTGTGCCCATGTGGGGTGTGAGCGATCACGGATGTCGTGTGCCCATGTGGGGTGTAAGCGACTTATATGGAAATTCCAACGGGAATTGTGATCATGAAAAAGGGATAAAATTGGTACCATATGCATTGAGTCAAAGTTGCGAGTCTCATTGCATTGCATTATAGTTGTGATCGTTGTTGTGTTTTGTTGATGGGATATTGACTGCGTGGATGTATGTATTGAATGGGTGACTTATGCATGAAATGAATTGTCCTTGATAATTATCATGGTTTCCTTTATCTAGTTATGATATCTCACCCCTTTTGTTTGAATGTTACCTCTACGTGGGTAACGTGCAGATAATCCGCAGTATGAGATCTAATGTGAGTGGAAGATAGAGTCTTCCATTTATGCTTTTAGTGTCGGCGTCTGCTCTGATATGTAACACTGAGGTTTATGAAACGCTTTTATGAGTATTTGTTCTGTTGAGAATTATTTAATTTTCTTTGAGATTGATGTTGACCATGTTGCTTTAAACAGGTTATGTTTTATTACTAATGTAACGAAGTTTTTCCGCTGCTTTAATAAAGATGAACTTTAGACATGATTTTACTATTCACAATTAATAAATTTCAAATTGTATGTGTTACTTGTCGTATGTATGAGCAGGTGTTTGCTTGAAAGTAGCATCCTAAATGTCGTATGTTTTATTTTACTCTAATATTTTATTATAATTTCACGCGGGAGTTTTAGGGGTGTTACAACAACAAGCTAGTAGCTAACAGGGAAGGATCGTACGAGGTTAAATCCAGCACATTAAAGGGAGCAAACACTTTAGAAACGCTGATCGGGGAACCTATACCTCGAACATGGAATTAAAAAAAACTCAAACGATATTACAACTAAGTTTTTTAGTTTTTGATTAAAATGTAGTCCATCACATCCATGTAATATTTTGAAGGTAAGAATATAACATCCTGGATCATTGTCAATTTTATTTACAGAAAATAGGAAGCATAGATAAACATAACACCTCACACTATAATTAGTACATCCCCTTTAGGAAGTTATCAACTCCAAGGGCGTAAGTGGTGAAACCTTGGATACGTCGAATTTGAACCAGACCTAGATCTGGGGTAAGAAAAGTGGACCTGACCCTTGGCCGGGCACGGTCCTAGCTGGCGTCAAAGTGTACATTAATTCCCAACGATGAAATAAAGTTTTAGATGGTCATGGAGATGAAATAAAATCGTAGGCGAGGAAAGCATTAAGATAAAAGCAAAGTAAAACCATCAGAGAATAGACAGTAATAAGTATGGATTAAAAGAAGGTGATTCAACAAGCTCGATTAAGGGGGAAAATCCAGACAACTAAAAACATTGTTCAAAATAAATTAAAAAAAAAACCCAAATGCCCAGAACATCACTTAAGAAAAAAATTACAAATATCACGCATCTGCGCCAGCCTCTTTAAATCCTTCATCGTCTTCACTTTATTTAGCTACTTCCTCCCCAACGATGATTATCTCATTGTCCATAGTCCTTTCCTAATGCCTATATTCTCCAAAGGAATCTCAATTCCTAGGAAAAGGAATTGGATTTGCTCGATAGCTCTGTGGAAACCGTCAAGAGAACTCTGGATAACTTCATTGACAGAAGTTTGAGCTTCCTGCCAAGCTTTTTCTCTCTCAGTTAGGGTCCCTTAAAGATTGATAATCCTAGCTGCTGGGCAGATGGGGCATCGTGGGTCTCCAATTCTTTCTTAAGCCGAATAGCTTTTTTGAACTCATTCTTCCAATATCTAGCCTCTTCCTGGGATTGATTTAGTTCTTCACGAAGTTTTGACACCTTTTCATGGAAGGTAGTTCTCTTACAAATGTTTGCCTCACATTTACTCTTCCGCTCTCTTTGGGAAGATTATCGGGGGGAAAACACTTCACCCTGGTCGGAAGCCGCCAAAGTCAGCAAAGAAGCCCCGCAAAATAGATGATATGATGTTTCAGCCATCAGTTCCATTTTTTGTATCAGAAAGACACTATACATAAGCAACATCTTGTTAAATAAAAGAAGCCCTCACTTCTTGAGATGTCTTAGGAAACCTAGAAAAAAGAGTTGCTGGAAGTTTTGGAAACACCACATTAGAAACCTCGAGAGAGATCCAAGCAGCACTTGAACCAGAAAACTTCACCCTTTTTTCAAGTCCCTTTTTATCCCGAAGACTCATAATTTTCACTTTCTCCCACTTCTGTTTGAAGCATTATTTCACATGGATCAAACATATTAAAAGTGTGGGATCAAACATATTAACTAAGAAGTTAATCATTGTGCATATCAATCTTTCAAATATCGATCGTAGGTAAAACTTTGGTTTGATAGAGTTTCCAACTCTCTATCCTTCTTTAATTTTCGTATTGTCGATGAGTCTCGTTCTTTATTGATTTTTAATTTTTTTAATAAAAAAATAATTTTATAAATTCTCTTAAATAATATTACATGTGTTTATCTAATAGATAAAATCAGATAAATAACTCAAATAATAATTTTAAAAATAAAAATTCAATCACACATCCATTATTAAAAAAAATCAATTACACATTAATTTTTTTCAGAATTAGTAATAATAGATCATTCAATCCAAGATCTAAAAAATAATCAATAATTTTGTTGATGTTCATATCATATTCCATTTGAAAATAATGGTCAATATTCAACAAGGTAACATTTCTAAACAATTTTCCAACATCTATTATAATATCAAATTTCAACCCATCAAGTTATACATATGTATGGTGAAAATGCAAATTGTACATATTTTATGCTTTTATGTTAATAAAAGTGCTTGTATTTATTAAACTTCCCGAATCGTATATTGATAATTAAATAAAGGGTGGGTGAGGGGAGAAAAATAAAAGGTGATTAACGGTATACCCCATGAGGCAACAATTATAATTTTTATTACAATAAAGAACTTAGACAACTACTATAAAATTATCTTCCAATACTTTGGAATTTAATAATGACCTGATTTCAGCACATGTGGAAGTTTGTTTGAAATTTCTAACTATCCTTAAATAATTAAATCAAATTAAATAGGTGCCACCATTAAGTTGGCGAAGTTTCTGGAAATTAATAACAAATGAGCAGAATCCTTTTTGTTGATGTAGACATGTGATTTTTTTTTACTTTAGAAAAACCACAGTATTTTCCATACAACTTTGATAAATCTACTTTTGTTAGAAAATTAAATAGCTAGAGCTACATAACTATTGGCAACGATTAAAATAATAAATGATTAATTAGTTGAGATTCCTTAATTTAATTTAATATTTTATTTTGTTTTTTATCTAATAAATATTATTTTTTTAGTCATTCATAAGCTATTTTGTTGGCAAAATTAGCTTTTTCTTGTTAAATTTTAGCAAAAATATTTATTTGTGTTTATGTAGCAATTTCCTTGATAAAATTGAACGGAGTGAATCAACACATTTTATCTAATCTAAAAAATTTAATTAAAAAATGAGACCGAGCTAATTATCTTGTTAAATTTTTTCTCTTCTTTTCTAATTTTTCCCCTCCTTACAAAGCTAAGGTCCAAAATAAGAGAAGGCTTATCATAACTAACACAAAAGGACAAAAGGACCCTTAAAAGTATGGAAACCAAAGAATTAGATTATTTTTGTTGTAGATATGTTGAAAGTGGTTGGTTACAACTTACAACAACAAAAAAAAGGAATATATTCCAAATTGCAATCCTGAAAGAGGGAGAAATTGTGGAATCTAGAAGAAACCAATAAGACAATATTACTGGTATTGAGAAGATTGATATTCTCCTTCAATGAGTTGGTGCTTCAGATTCTCTGATGAATCCTCTAAAGTTTATCCAATTGTTTTGAAGCCTAAGAAGACTCCTGCTGATTTATCAGAAGAGCATTGTTGGAACAATATTGTTCCTCAAGGAAAATATTAATAGTAAATCAGAAACTGCACAAAGAAATGTATGATTATCTCTATGTTTTTATGCAACAATTTCTAATCCTAAAATTCTAAATGTTTGTAAAAAAAACATCACTTTTATGAACAAAGAATTACACTCTTTGCGATAATTCTACGTATATTAGTGTGGCAAAGAATTTTATTCTATATCAAAGTCCGAGGATGTCTAGAAGTTACTATAATCAGAAGTTCTGAACCAGCTTAAGATGAATAATAGCCTCTTAAGCATCTTAGCCTCTGAAACACAGAATAAGATTAACTGCCTCTAAGAAGTACACAAGTGGAAAAATTTGTTGTTTCTGTCTTTGGCATTTGTCCTCTTATGTGTCATAAATTTGAAACATCTTCTGACACGTGAATTATATCTGTTGAGTAAAAACTCTTATAGTCCTGATTATTTGTAAAAATTACTTTGTTTGCTTGTCTCTTTTTATATTTATGATCAAAACTCCTTCGTCACTTAAAACACTCTATTTATATTAGACGCACACACTTCACTCCCTCACTCCCCACACTTTTATCTTCTCAAACCTCCTCTAAAAAAACCTTTTTCAAAAGAAAACCCTAAAAGTTCCTTCTACAATGGCGTCTTCATCATCTGCTCAACATGCACACATGATTGTTGAATCTGGCAAGAGTATGACTTTCAAATCCAAAACCATTAATGTCAATAAGGATGATCTAAAGTTGTTAGTGGAACAAATTGTTGACTTCGACTCCTTTAATCAGAATGGATATGATCTTTGAAGTATCTTAAGAGTTCAAGAATGGTCTTCGTTTTTTGATATGCTAAATGGACCAACCTACCCTCATTTGGTAAGATATTTCTGAGTTAGGGCTGAAGTTTTTAACAAACTGTCAGCGTCTATGGAACGAGATTTGATGGTACGGAATGACAATTCCTTGAAAGGGAAAAGTATAGAGGAGATGGGTCTGAAGAAGTTTGAAGAAGTGGAGATTAGATCAGCTATAATGGGTATTGATGTAACCATCACTCAGAAGACTATTGCCAAGCTTCTGAAAGTTACAAACCAAGGAAGGGTCATCTTGAATACTAAAGAGAACAATCCTGAAGTTGAAGCAATTAAAATTCGTTTGTTTGAGAACTCTAGTGATTTGTGTTCTTTTGACTTTGGAAATGTCAAGAATATGAAAAGGAATTTCAAACTTCTGTTTAAAATTCTTATTAGTTGTCTGATCCCTAGAGAAGGAAGCAATGATCAAATCTCTTGGGATCACAAGTACTTCATCTTTTACTTGGAAAATGAAGATAAGATAAATCTTCCAGCCTATATCTTTCATCATCTTTGTGAGGCCATTAAGGACAACATAAAACACCATAAGAAGAATGTTCTATATGCTATACTTTTTTCTGAGTTATTTTATCAAGGTCGTCTGATATATGCCCTTAGAACTTGTAAGTTCTGTGATTTTGGATTGACAACAATTTGGTTAAAACAAGTTCACAGCAAGATGTCTTGACAAGTTGCTCACAGCAAGATGTTGAGCCGGATGTCTTAACAGGTTGGTCAGGACATGTTATACCAGAATATTAGGGTTTGGGAGATTTGTTATTTAAAGTGTGAGATTCTCTCTTTCTTTACTTCATACACTGTCGCAATCCAAGGAGGGCAATTTAGGAACTTTTGTCTATGCCTGAAGTGCATGTATTTCATAAAAAGTATCTTGGAACCTTTCTAGGAAACTTTATATTCAATTCCTATTTGTGTGCAGAAGATCTTGCAGAAGATTTGAAGCTAATGATTTGTGATTTGCATTTTATTTAATTGAAGAGCCCAAGCCCATGCTGATCTGAAGGCTATTTAAAGAGGAGTTTTAAACCTAATACAACTAGAGAAGCCGTGTATTGAAAGAAAGAGGTTTAGGGTTTAGTGTGTCTTTGTTCTTTGTGATCCTCTCTTATCTCTTTTGACATCTGAGTTGGACTATGTTGTTTGTGCATTTTTAGGCATTCAAGTATCTCTTAGTAGGGGTGGCAAAACGGGTCGTGGCCCGCCAGGCTGGCCCGCGCACCCGCCGCCCACCAAATCCGGCCCCTCTAAAGACCGCCACCCGTGAAAGCCTGCCCCGCAAAAACCCACCGCCCGCGAAAGCCCACCACACTTATTCGTTCAGCTTATTCCACCTTAAACCCTCTCTTTTTTAGTTAATTATAGTAATTCCAATTCTTGATGGTTTTATTTTATACATTTATTTGAGAATATATGCAATATTTTTTGAAGTAAAATTTGTTTAAAAGACGCTTTATAAAAATTGTTCTAAAAAATAAGTGAAAAATCTAATTGAAATGTGAAAACAAGCATATTAATCTATTAAAAAATAAAAAATAAAAAAGTAGGTGGGCAAGCCCGCCGCCCACCAACCCGCCACCTTGGCGGGGCGAGCTAGATTTTTATGCCTATTTCCACTTGGTGGGCTTGCTCGACCCTCCTTTTTTTGGCGGGCTTAAGGCGGGGCGGGGCGGGTCGAGTGGCCCGTTTTGCCACCCCTATCTCTTAGGTGCTTGAATTGGATTGAGTTTTAAGTTGTAATCACTCATAAGCTTTAAACAAAGAGTGGATTTTTTGTGTCTTTGGAAGTGTGATTTCTAGTATTCTTTATTGTTTAGTTTGTCACTGTTGTGTGACTGGTAGGAAGTGAGAGGCGTCTCATATCTAGGAGTTCCTAGGTAGAAGTAACACGGGTAGTGATTAGGAGAGAAGCTTGTAAACCTGATGTAGTTTGTTGTGGCTTCAAACTAATACTATTATAGTGGATTTCCTTCCTGGCTTGGATGCCCCCAGATGTAGGTGATGTTTCACCGAACTGGGTTAACAATTGATTGTGTTATTTACATTCAAGAATTTAGTTTTACTGCATAAGTATTTTTTTTTATGTTGTTCTGATCCTAGTGTCGTGACATCTTACTCGACATCTGGAATTTGTTTGCCAGAATTTCAATTGGCATCAGAGCAGGTCACCCTGTTCTGCTTTTGGGTGAGCTCTGGGGAGATTTTTTTTCTGGCATTATGGACAAGACCCTCATCTTAGATGGCACCAACTATGAATATTGGAAGGCACGGATGGTGGCTTTCCTAAAATCTTTAGATAGAAAAACTTGGAAAGTTATCATCAAGGGTTGGGAACATCCTATGGTTGAAGATTAAGTTGGGAAGAAAGCCCTTAAGCCTGAAGAGGACTGGACCAAGGAAGAAGATGAGACTGCTTTTGGAAACTCCAAAGCTTTGAATGCCCTATTCAATGGAGTTGGCAAAAACATGTTTAGGCTAATAAACATATGTATTGTGGCTAAAGATGCTTGGGAAATTCTCAAGACTACTCATGAAGGTACATCTAAGGTGAATGTGTCTAGACTTCAACTACATACTACCAGATTTGAGAATCTAAAGATGAAGGAGGATGAAAGTATTCATGATTTTCATATGAATTTTCTTAAAATAGCTAATGCTTTTAGTGCCTTGTGAGAAAAGGTATCCGAAGAAAAATTGGTTAGGAAGATTCTCATATCTCTTCCTAAGAGAATTGATACGAAGGTTACAACTATTGAAGAAGCCCAAAATATCAGCAACATGAGAGTTGATGAACTTGTGGGGTTACTTCAAACCTTTGAATTGACTATTAATGACAGAACTGAAAAGAAGAACAAAAGCATAGCTTTTATGTCCAACACTGAAGATGAAGAGGATGAATGTGACCTAGATACTGATGAAGGAATGTCCAATGCTATTGTTCTACTTGGGAGACAATTCAATCAGGTGCCGAAGAGAATGGAAAGGAAGTCGATACCTAATGCAAGAACATCGATCCTGAAACTAGCAAGAACTATGATTCTCAAAGAAAAGCAAGAACAGAAAAAAGGTCCAATCAGAATAGAGGGGTTCAATGTCATGAATGTGAAGGATTTGGACACATTAGAGCAAAATGTCCCACTTATCTCAAGAGACAACCTAAGGGGTTGGAAATTTCTTGGTCTGATGATGAAAGTGAAGCTGAGGATGAATCAGCCAAACGTGTAACTGCTTTAACTGGAAGGTGGGCATCTGATGAAGACTCGTGTGATGAAGAAACTCCATATGTTGAACTGGTTGCTTCTTACAAAGATTTGTCAATCAGAAGTGACAAGCAACAGGAAACTATTTCTCAACTTGAGTTTGAAAAAGAGGAATATTTGTCCAACATCTATAGTCTGCAGGATGAGGTAAATCTATTGACCTCCAAACTTGAAAGTATGGCCAAGTCTGTTAGAATGTTGAACAATGGTTCTGATATGTTAGATGAAATTCTTCAAGTTGGAAAAAAGGCTAGTAACTTAAAGGGTATAGGTTTTAATGATCAACTTCTGAAAGGAGACACACAAGTAAAAAATTTATCCCTCCTAAAAAGAAGCATGAGCCAAGGATGCAAAATCAAATGTCACAACATCATGCCAGACATTAGAACTTTCAATCAGGGAGCAAGGGCTTGCATTTGAGATGCCATTACTGTGGTAAATTTAGTCTTATTAAGCCTTTCTGTTTCAGACTTTATGGATACCCAAAAGTATCATCGCAACTTAGGGTTAATCGTGCAGTGGTTAAAGCTACTAGGAAATGGGTTCCCAAGGAAGCTACCACTTCTCTTATTACTCATACTTCCCTCAAAGCTTTAGCTAGAGATGACTGGTATTTTGATAGTGGATGTTCTAGACATATGACTGGAGTGGATAAATTTATGGTGGATATTAAGTCACACTCCACAAGTTATTTTACTTTTGGTGATGGTGCCAAAGGAGAAATTAAAGGAGTTGGAAGATTGGCTTGTACAGGATTCCCTAGTCTTGAAAATTTGCTTCTTGTGAAAGGTTTGAGTGCAAATTTGATAAGCATAAGTTAGTTGTGTGATCAAAGCCTGAAGGTCAACTTCATTGAACTTGAATGCTTGGTTACTAATTAGAATAATGAAGTTCTAATTAGGGGAGTCAGATCTAAGGATAACTGTTATTTATGGACACCTCAATCAACAAACTGTCCCTCCATATGTTTGATGTCCAAAGAAGATGAAGTTCAGTTGTGGCACCAAAACCTTGGTCACTTATATTTGAAAAGCATGAAGAAGATTGTATCTACAGAAGCTATCAGAGGTATTCCCAAGCTTAGGATAGAGGAAGGTTGAATCTGTGGTGAGTGTCAAATTGGAAAATAAACCCAGATGTCACAACCGAAGATCCAACATCTGATTTCTTCAAAAGTTTTGGAAATACTTCACATGGATTTAATGGGCCCTATGCAAGTTGAAAGCCTTGGTGGAAAAAGGTATACGTATGTTGTTGTTGATGATTTTTCAAGGTTCACTTGGGTGCACTTCATCAGGGAAAAATCAGATGTATTTGAAGTGTTTGAAATATTATGTCAAAAGCTTCAAAGAGAAAAGGAAAGCAAAATTGTCAGAATTAGGAGTGACCATGAAAAGGAATTTGAAAATAGAAAGTTTGCTGATTTTTTGCTCTTCTGAAGGTATCAGTAATGAATTCTCTTCTCCCATCACTCCTCGGCAAAATGGAGTTATTGAGCAAAAGAATAGGACTCTTCAAGAGTCTGCTAGAGTTATGTTTCATGCTAAGCATCTCTCATACCATTTTTAGGCAGAAGCAATGAATTCTGCCTGTTATATTCATAATAGGGTCACTTTGAGAACTGGTACTACAACCACTCTTTATGAATTATGGAAAGGAAGGAAGCCTATTGTCAAGTACTTTCATGTATTTAAAAGTAAATGTTACATCATGGCTGATTGTGAGTGTGCACGGTGAGAATCGGAGACCAAGCTATTACATTAACTTGACTCGCAAAACAAAATATGTCACCACCGAACTTTAATTTATCCAAGAGAAGTGGAAAAGATCAAATAAACCATAATTAAATATGCAAAGCTAAAGATAAGACTAAAGGCTAAGCAAATAAGAGATCAAAGGTACGGGGGTTGGTTATACTAAGGGAAGGTATTAGCATCTTAAGCATATGTAGTACTCTACAGGAACCTCTTAAAATATCTATGTTTTTGCTAAAGTTGTTTGCTATTGATTGGGAATGTTTATTGTTTTTGTGATGATGAGAGTTTGAAATATTTTTTTGTTGTTTTTGTAATGTATATGAATAAATGGGGTGAAAATAAAGAGGTGTGCTCGCTAGGATCTCGCAATCCTATGCCTACATATCCTTAGATGAAGTCAAAGCATTTGTAGTTCGGGGAACTACGTGTATATAAAAAAAGAAAGGGTGAAAAAATGAAAAGAGTGAGAAAAAGAAAAGGAGTGTGAAAAAGAAAAAGAGTGTGAAAAAGAAAAAGAGTGCTCGCCAAGGATTGGGACCTTGTGCATATGAATTCTCAAAAAGGAACTTGAGAAATCAGAGTGTTCGTAGTTTGTGGAACTACGGGTTATTAGGGTTCTAAGAACCATGACAACAAAGGGGAAAAGCTTGAAAGTAAAACTTGTGAGGATTGATTGTAAAGGTGAAGAGATTAATGGCCATCTCTTATGAAAGGATTTGAATGAAGAGTTAAAGGTTTGTAAAGGGAGGAGAGATTAATGGCTATTGTTCTAGCCAAAATGGTTAGATACACCAAAAGTGCTAGTTCTCCTATTCTGGACAAGCTGAACTACGCTGTCTATACTGTGTAGTATGTTGTGATGGATATTTGGGGATTTGAGAGCTATACTCGTGTTGTGTATAGTCTCAAGATGATTGTGTCTTGCTTAACCCTCATGTGGGAGCCCCTTTTATAGTTTTCCATTAAGATATGACATCAAGAGAAGTCTCTTGGCCTTCTAGCGTTTCATGGCCATCATTGCTGTAACTCCCCTTCATGAATGTAGGTATTGAAGCTCTGGTAAAGTCCGCATTGATGCGCCGCCACCGTTACAACTGTTAGTGTGCCAGTTGAGTTCTTGTTCGGCATAAGTACTGGGTTGATGGAGGTCAGTACTCGGCCTTGTAGGAGCTCGATTAATGGGAGTCGGGCTCCGTGACCGGCCCGGGTTATGGATGATACTTGTCTAGCTCTCTACATTGCTCGACCCTTATTGGTATCATAGTCTAGTTCATACTTAATCCTGGCCGACTATGCTACTCGGCTTCAAATATATTCGGCATGTACATAAGCCCCCCGAGTACTATATCCGTTTATAAGGGTATAGTACTTGGAAGTAACATGAGCCCGAATTTATTTGATAGGTGTCGTGCTATTAGTCAGCTTTTCTTCTCAGGTCCTTACGTGTCATGAATTCCTTGGAGGGTCATGTCTTTTCATTTTCTCCAGTGTAATGATGACTGTTAATGGCTACTCCCCAGCTATCCTTGGGTGCTGAGTCCTTTAAAAGCCTTTATTTCCTCTCTCTATCTTCTCATTTCCGCTCTACATCATCTTCTTTAAAGATTAAACTCCTATTTCAATTTCCAGCTTCTCGTTACTCACAGGTATTTCCTTACCCTTCTTGATTTATCTTATTCTCCTACTCGTTTTTTAGAAATAATGACCGTCTTTGGGGAACGGGGCAATGAGGGTAGTGGTAGTGTCATGGAGAGAAAAGAGTTGTGGGAGCAATGCATGCGAGAAATGGAAGACGCTTTAAGACCAGAGGAATATAGACGGGTTATAAATGAAGTTTTTGGTGATATTCTCATTTCTAAAAGTGATTTTGACCCTGACTCATCTTCCTCAGGTTCTGTAGAGACTTCGACGACGATTGCTGCTCCCTTCGATCTTGAAGTTATGAACTATAAGAATAACGTCTTTGATGATATAGAAATCACAAAACTTTGATCCAGAAAGCAAATATCTTCAACAGGGTCCGAGGATGATGTTGTCTTGGAATCATGTATTCCCGGAGAACGAGTTTGTATACTCCGTCCTAAAGGTGTCAAGGAAGATGTTTTCTATTTTTATGCTGGGGTTTTAGACGACTTCACCATCCAGATACCCCTTTCCGATTTTGAAGCAGATGTTTTAAAAATCGTGAACATAGCCCCTTCTCAACTTTGCCCCAATAGTTGGGGTTTTTAAAGGCCTTTGAAAGAGTTTGTGAGGTTTTAAACATCACCCCCACCATTGGCCTATTTTTCTCTTTCTTTGAGGTTAAGGGTGTTGATAACCGTAGTTGGGTACAAATCAGCGGGATTCCTAGCCGGAGTTTTCTCCAAGCATAGACCTCCAACTACAAGAATTATAAGAATCAATTCTTAAGGGTAAAGAGTGGGCTGAGGTGTCCACAAATATTATATGGTTTAGACGGCCATCCTCGCTTCCCTTTTTATTGGGTTGAACATCCACTGTCGATTACTGGCTTCAGCTTTGATAAGTTAAGTGACCTGGAAACCCAATCCCTAACAGTTCTCGACTCCTTCTGTATGATGAAGGTCAAAGAATTATTATCTCTAAGCGACGAACAACTACTCGCCTTTCTGGGTAACTGTTTATATTTATTTTCATCATTCCCAATTAATCTTTTTCCTGACATTCGTATATGTGTTTGTAGATACGATGACGAGCCTATCCGTAGCTGAACAAAACAAGTTAATGTAGGAAGCTCGGGCTGCTCGGAGAGGATCTGGAGGAGTTGCCTCCTCTAAATCGGACTTGGGCGGGTTGGAGATCCGACAACCAAAGCGGACACGAGGGACGAGTACTAAGACAGCCCCGAGTAAGAGTGAACCTCAGCCTTCTGCTCCTCCAGCCCAAGAAGAAACTTTGCAAGGTGCTCCCAAAAGGCTAAAAACCCTTATGACTGACGAAATCTGTCGAGCCGACATGGAGATCAACTCTCTTATGCGAGTTCCTGAGGAAAATGATGCATCCGAGGAGTTTAAATTTTGGTCCAAAAGCTTTGATGGGCTTGGATTTCTGTACGATCATCTTAACGCCACAGAGGAGGTTAAAAAAGTGAAATCTATTGGTCGGCAGAAGATTACACAAAATATAAGCTCCTACCTTATGCGGTGTGTTGTTCTTGCTAGGGGCCTATTTGAATCCAATGATGATTATGAGACAGAGAAGCTTAAGATGAAAGAAGAGATTACCCGGCTATAGGAAACTCACAAGGTTCAATCGGAAAAGCTTTCCGGTTTAGAGAAAAACCTAGCTGATGAGAAGAAGAGCAAGGAGACCCTTGAATCTGAACATAAGCTATTTTTTGTCTAGGGTTACTGAGGAGTTGAAGCAAATCAAAGTCTCTCATCAAGAACTTTTGGTTTCCAACACCGAGCTCACTGAGTCCCTTAAGAAGGCTTATATTGAAGTTCTCTCCGCTGGTGACGAGGCCTTTGACAGGGCCAAAGACCAAGTTTTATGCCTCCATCCCGGGTTGGATCTGTCCGAAGTTGATTACTTCAAGGTGGTGTAGGATGGCCGTCTTGTAGATCTGGATGAGCTTGAAAAGGACAATTCGGAGAAGTCTCCTACTCCTGTCAATGACGGGAATGATACTCCGGACAATGCTGGCGCGACTGACACCTCAGTTGCTGACTGATTTTAAAGTTCTCCATGTTTTGGTTAGTCATTCTTCTGGATGCATTTTTGATAAATTTTGGCGAGGGGGTGTGGTGTTGTCCCTCCTTATGCTCATGACTTTTCAGCCTTCGGGCTTTGTAATGTACAATATTTTAGCCCCTCTGAGGCTTTTGTTTATTTCATTTCTTTTTATCGTGCTTTTGTTTATGTCATTTCTGTTTATCGTGTTTATTCCTTTGCAAAATAATCCTATGCGTATATCCAGCCCCTCGGGCACTAAGTTAAAATAACTTAAGGTGTCCGATTATAAAGTACCGGGTATTCTTTTCACCTATTTACTTTGCTTATGTTGGATTTCTAAGACTTTTTGGATAGTTCATCGCGAAGCTAATTATTATTTAAGAAGCCTTTAACTATCGCGTGCATATAGCCTTGACACTTTTGAGAGTCCTGAACTCTTATAGGTGTTGTACCCCAAATTTTACCTCTTAGATGTCATAACATCTGGCATAGACATTTAGGATAAATCATATGTGAACTATTTTAACTAACCCATATCTTGCAGTTTGTTTTTCTTATGTTTGGAATTAGGGTTTACATAGAGAAATTCAAGGTCTCCTAAGGTATTCTCTGGCTCCATACAATCATTACAAAGCCTCACTAGTTGTTTGGAACCAAAATCTCAAGACTTTGAATCAAGTCAGGTCAACAAAGGATCACCAGACCAAGATGGGGAATTAGGGTTTCAATATGAGGAATCACTGAAGATTTTTGCCCTATCAAGTCAAGATTTGCTTGGTTCATCAACCATCTGAGTTTACCTACATCCAAGAGGTCTCACTCAACAAGAATTCAAGGTCATCTGGCTCTCATCATGAGTAGTTTGAGCCTCAGTTTCACCCTGCCCCCAAATTAGGGTTTTGTTAAGACAAATGGATCATTGCACTTGATCTTGACCAAGAGTTGTTCTCAAACCCTAAGACT
Source organism: Lathyrus tuberosus (assembly GCA_022829125.1). Classification (NCBI taxonomy): domain Eukaryota; kingdom Viridiplantae; phylum Streptophyta; class Magnoliopsida; order Fabales; family Fabaceae; genus Lathyrus; species Lathyrus tuberosus. The sequence goes on along the minus strand of JALAZF010000392.1, from coordinate 198,594 downwards.
TGACTCCATGAGGTAGCAAACATCCCTTAAGGTCATCTATGATCTTTAAAGGTGAAGGAAGAAACAAGATCATAAGAGTACATTCACAGTTGAAATTAGGGTTTTGACTGAAACCCTAATCCTTGAGATTTTGATCCAGATGACACCTCCAAGGCCTCAATTCATCATAAAATGTCTTAGTGATGATTTAAAGCATTTGAGATCAAGTTCCAAGAGTTTTCTTGCAAAGGAAGCAAGGTTTAGTTCGTGAAACTTTTCATTTGTGGAATTTTCCCCTCTTGTGCCAATTTGAAATGGCATAACTTCCAAACCACACATCCAATTTGAGTGACTCAAAGCCCAAATGGAAGCTCTTTCCATGAGCTTCAAAGTGATAAATATGACCTTTCTCCAAAAAAATGCATGGTTTGTGAGTTATGAGACTTAGAAGCTAAACTACCCAAGACTTAGTGAAATTTCAGCTTGTTTTCCTCTAATTTGCACACGACTTTAACCCAGTTTTTCATAAATTTCTAGGCCTCAACTCAAAAATCTTTGAACATGAAAGTTATATAGTGCACTGAGGGCTTTCCAAAAAGTACTAGAATTCCTCCATCCATTGAGTGAGCTAGGAGTTTCGAAGATCCAAAGTTGGAGGTTTCATTACTTAATGTTCAAGAAACCAAGGAGTTTCGAAGATCCAAAGTTGGAGGTTTCATTACTTAAAGTTCAAGAAACCAACTTTGTGTTTTGACTCAAATCATTCTCTAATCACCAAATCTTCATGTTTCTGAGTTCTAATGTTGGATTTACACTTAATCTAAGCCTTTCCACGAAAATTCAAAGCGGTTTGCATTTAAATATTGATTTATGGCATAGTTATGCAAGTGGATGGAGGAAAGAGAAACTTTTCAAGGCAAGAAACAATAGTTTATTCCTTAGGCCATGGACCAATCACCTCTCACCAGTTCTTGCTCAGATGATCAGAAGATATTAGAGGATTTTGTTCAGCAAATGCATAGTTCACACGATGGGAAAGGGTAGTGTTGGTTTTTGTGGTAAAAATGACCATACCTTGAATCCTCACACTTTCCCTACAAATAGCAGGCCTTGTTCTTGCATTTTTCACCAACATCTTTCACAAATACTCCCTAAATACATCTGAGTTTAAAGTCTTGCTAGAGAAGAAGGAGAAGGAAGCTTGCTTTGGGGAGTTTTGGTTGGTTCAGCAAGAAAGGATTGTGTTCATATTCTGAAGTTGCAGTGGACATATTCCACTTGGTAAGTGTTCCTTCCTACTCATTGTTCATGCTCATGTACATTATCATCATCATATTTATGTTGCAAATGCTCTCACTATGAATATTATGAAATGTCTCCTAACTTTATTTCACTTTTATCCATAATAAAAGTCGTGTGTGTTTGATGTCTAAACCACTTATCCATAAACTGCTATCATAAGGTGAGACAGAGTTTATTTGTGCTGCTGATATGGCAAGGTAGATGTTTATACTGTTTTTGTTCTTGTTACTATGCTGAAGCTATTAAGCAATGATAATGCATATTGTGTTGTTCATCATTTGGTTGTTAAAGTTCATGTTGACTTCCTTAATGTGTACCTTTTCCAACATTTGAATGCAAATAAGGTTCATAGACTTATGACTGTTCTTTTTTTCCTTTTTTGCACTTGGATGATATCATGAGAAGAAATAAGACCATTGACCTAAGGACCTGAGATACTTGTGATTCAGGAGTCTTGTATTAAACCATTTGCCTATATTGTTGGTATCATTCCAAATGTGTAACTTTGGTCATAACTTTGGTAACAAGAGAACCTAGTTGTTTTCCACTAAGTGCAAACTGAAGCCATTGCTGTCATCATTGATGTATTAGTCAGTTTGTGTGTGTATGGTCATTGCTTTGTATCCATAAGGTATGTGTAAACTGTTGGCATCCTACCTGTGTTATGTCCAAGTCATGTGGAATAGATTTTATTGTTGCCTGTTTACATGTTTTTTCCTTGACATAGCAGGTTCCTTGTGTGTTAAGTTTTTGTTGATTTCGTCCCTAAGAATAGGAGTTTATTATGGACTCATTTTGTTCTAGGGCTATCTTTGGTATCCCTTCATGTACCTACCTGTATTCAGATATGCACATAAATTGTGCCATGCCATGCTACTAATGTTGAGCTAAGTTCATTTATGTACTTGTGACTGATATGTGAACTAGAGATTTCCTGAAGTTTCTGCCTACTGCCATCATGCTAACCTTGGTGTATTTAATGCGTGCAATGTCTTAATGTATTTGTTCAATATGGATGTGTTGTGCTGCCTTTTCATGTGTTTGTCTGACATGTAGTCAAGTTGTGCAAACTGTCACTTATGTATGTGTTCAATTTATAAGCCTGCTAATAAACTGGTTGTTTTGGTACTCAATTTATGTATGTGTTCAGAAGGGTAGAAACCTGAAGCACATCCTCAATGCATGCTTGTGTGTAATATTGTTTTTCCTGGTGACAGCCTGCCATTCATGTACTGATGCTTGTGGAGTTTGGTCTCTAAAATGAAGTTGATTGTAAATTTATCTTGTCATAGTACTGCATTCATGCACTTTTTCATATCCTATTATGCACACAAATTGCTATACCATGTTCACATTGCTGTCATTATTGATTTGTAATCAGTTTGTACATCTAAACTCATGATATGTCTGTTCTTACTTTGTTAAACCTATTTTGTCCATGTGCATGTGTAAATCTTATAAAGTCTGTAAAGTTTACCATGATGCCATGAACATATGTCTGATATCATCCTGTTAAATCTGGTGCTCAAAGACATGCATGCAAACCTTAACTTGCCCCTTGATGTGTGTCTAAGCTGTGAGTGTGGTTGCTAAACTATGCATTCAAGGCATGTGTGACAACCTGACCTGAACTCTGTCAATATGTGTGTTATGTATTCATATCTGGTTGAAACCTTCTCTTTGTTGATAATTATCAAGGTTGAGAACCACCATGTCATATCTATTGTTATCATGATAAATGATCATTTCTACTGATCCACATATTCACACCTCAGTCTAGATTGCTTTCATGCTACAAATAATTTGTTTTGGTTGAAATTGTACATGATCACTTGGTTATCTTTTGACAGTTTGTTTTTGAATGACTATATGTTTACCATGACATGCTTTGTGTTTAGGAGATGTGTGTAGAATGGTGATGTGCCACCTGATATGTGCCTAAATTGAATGTGGGGATTATTGTTAAAACTGTATGTTCAGAATGGGCATGTAAAATTGTTGGCATTTTTTTTTGTTTAAGACAAACAAACTATGCTAGGACTTGGTTTTGTTGTGCACTTTGAAGTCAGCTTAACTGTGCATGAGAGATCTTGATCTTTTGTCTTTGTTTTGTGCTCACTATCTCATGATTACTTTGTTGCTATGATGATTTCTTTATTTCCTTGTTTCTTTGCCAAATAATCATGTGATAAATGTTGTTGGTGATGTAATGTTATTGACATTAGCCTTTGAAGATATTTTTAAAGACAATAGGCCAATATGTATGTGATTAAGTTCAAATTTCCACTTATGAATATGTGAGCTCCATTTTGCTCTACTTGAATGATAGCCCCTGCTGTACTACTTCTAAACTTTCAATAGAATCTCATGAGCTTTTATCATTACAATACTAACAGTGAAGATAAGGTTGGAATGTTGAAGTTTTTACCTTCTACCTTAAGTCTACTTTTCCTACTGAGGGCACATTAGATTGTACAAATGATGTTAAATTATGCTTGCTCTCTATGTTTTGTTGTACCCATCTGCATCAGCCAAGGGCTACTATCATAGTAGTTTTGACTACACTTTAAGTTAATCTGGCCATAACAAGGAGGTTACTTCTTTCCTTACATTGAATACCCTTAATTTCTTTCTGCTGTGTCTTTGTTGGTTTTGGTCTCAAGTCCATAATAACCATGTTCTTGTGCTTGGAAATTCAAAGCTTTTGTGGTTAATATTCATGTACTTAGTTTAGGTTTGAACCACATGGAGTTAACATCTTAAATTTTGTTGTTGTTTTCATGATATGTGGAAGAGCTTGGTAGGTTGAACTGATTTTGAGTTGTTGAAATTAGAGGCCCAACCATGGCGCCTAAGTTCTAGGCTCTAGAACTTATTTGAATTTTTCATTTATTGATTCCACTAATTGACCGGATGAAACAGCCACCCCAGTGGCAAGCACACACATACACGCACATATTGACCATTAGGACTGGGGTTCGAATCCCCCTCGCCCCAGTCCTTTTGTTTTAATTTTCTAAAACACTTTGTTTCATATATATTGAAGTGTTACCCATACTTGTTAAAATGCGCGCATTGGCATAATTGGCAAGGTTTTGGGGCTGTATGCGCAGGGTCCTGGGTTCAACACCCATGGGAGCCCCTTCTATTCTTTTTATCACATGTTGCCTTGTTATTTTTTATGTTTTATACTTAAACTTCAAACATTCATAACTCAACCATTTTTTATCCCTTTTCAATCATTCTTTTTGCTAAATGCTCCTTAATGAATCTACTTTTTGAATATAAAAAGGAAGTAGTGAAAATCAACATTTTTGAGGTACTTGTTCATATTGAAAGTGGTGGGCCTTTTTAGGGTTTCTACTATGAATACTTTGGATCTCTTTGTTTCTCTTATCATGCTATCTTTGTTCATCTTGCTTAGATAATGTCTAGTGCATTTGGTTATAACATTGCATGATGTTATAAGCTTTATTTCATTTGAATACTTTGTTATTTAATGTTGCATCTTCATGTAAATATCCATGTAAACTGCTTGTTTCATAAAACTGTTGTTCTCCCGATTCCAAAGGAAAGTCCTCCTCAGTTGACTCATAAGTCAATAAACAAATCATACTACCTTGGCCTCATAAGAGCCTTCATCCTCGTCTTGGCCTCATGAGAGCCATGAATCATAACTTAGAAATAGGATAGAGTTTCTAAACTCTATGTGGGCTCATCACATTGAGTATCCACTTTTCCCCACCATAACTTAGACCTAGAGAGTTTCCTTAAACTCTAAAATAAGCTCACACTCATTTCCCTTTGGAACTTTGGCCATAGTCAATGGTTCCTCAAATTCACCCTTAGTGAGGTGAACTACGTTTGCTCTGATTCTTTAGTTAGATACGTAGGCACAAGATGCGACGTCTTGGCGAGCAAACTTAGTGTACATACCCCTAGGTCCTTACCTTTACCTTTAGCAGATATCTTAGCAAGCAAACATAACATAACCTAAACTAAACAAGAGGTTCTTGTAGAGTACTACAGATACTTAGGGTGCTAATACATTCCCTTTGTATAACCAACCCCCAAACCTTAGATCTCCCCCCTTTAGGTTTTCTCGATCTTGAACCTTTCCTTTGGATAATTCAAAGTTGGTGGTGAATTTCAAGGTTTTGTGATGCAAGTTAAATAATAGCTTGCTATCCGATTCTCACCGAACAAAAATGGAGACTTCATTGGGGACTATAAATTAATCTTGAGGGTTAAGCCCACCTTGTTTATGCTTATGTTTGTTATATTTTTTGCTTGTATATTTGTACATATCTGTATATACCTGTGTATGCTTGGATCTTCTGTTTGGCAGGGTGTTACTATTGAGTTATGAGATAAGTCCTAACCAGGACTTGAGCACACTTATTATAGGACGATGGTATATTCAAGGAGGCTTTGAGGGAGTCGATTCCCGAAAAATTTGACTTGAGACACCATCACTCAGTTTAGGCCCTTTTTGAGAGTCTAGTCATGTTGAACGAGTCTATTCGTGAAAACGTGCTACTCTCAACATAGGTCCCGTCGATACTGAGAACCGTAGTTATCTCCAAACCCCACTTTGGCCTTTTTAGGATGTAGTGCGAGGACTATGAGGGAGTCTATTCCTGAATTGGTTGCTACGCGATACTACACTTAGACGATATTCTCTTGAGAATATTATTGATTACTGAGTCATTCGGGAAGTCGATAATATCTGAAAGATGGGTTGTCGACTCTGGAACTTTTTAGAACCCTGTTCTGCAGATTGAAAACCCATAATACATACCAGTTGGGATGGGTAGACCATGGCTCCATGCTCGTGATCTTCAAACCTCGGCCCTCATTCTGTTTTCCTGTATATATGTGATTATTTGTATATGTGCATTTGTGCATACATCCATTCATTCATGATAGTCCTTTGGTTTCAAAGAACTCAGATGTTCTTTCCTTTGCAAAAAAAAAGATCATGGTTTTAAAGCAAAACTCTTCAACTTTCAAAAAAGTTTGCAAACTTGCCTTTGAAGTTCCTTGAAACCATTTGGCTCGCATTAGCATTGCATGCGCATTTGTATTCGCATCTCATTTGCATTTCTCAGTCTTGAGTCTCTCTTCTTCTTCTATGTCTGAAGGATACCTAGCATACCTATTCTGGACAATGGCAACAATGAATGAAATTCTGAAGAACCAAGAAGACTTGAAAGAGGAGGTCAGAATCCTCAAATTATAGATGAATTGGGTTCTAGAAACTTTGCAAGCTCTAATGAAGAAAGAGGAGTATGCTCACCCTGTTACTCCGAGAGAAGTTATCAGTTCTTCATCTCCCGTGGTTGTCCCACACCAAGGATCTGCCTTTGGGGAAACATCGTACCAGTCAACCTTTGGTCTTGGTTTTGCGCCAGAATATAATCATCATTAGGTGTCTACCGAAAGGGTATTTCAGCCTCCAATGGTTGTTTCTCCTCAAAGTTCCCAAAATCAAAAGAAGAAGAAGTACCCTGTCGAAAAAGGCCAAGTTAGCTACCAGCCCATTCCAGTGCCAATGAGAAAACTCTTCCCTTTGTTGATGCAGAACAAGTTGGTAACTCCTCGACTTCTCAACCCTGTGCCAGGACCTTGGCATAATCCAAATCTAACTTGCGACTTTCATAAAGGGGTTGAAGGACATAATTTGGATGGTTGTCTGGCCTTAGAAGCTACTATACAAAGGCTGATCTATGACAAAGAACTGATCCTTGAAGAAGATCGCCCGGAGATTGAATACAAATTCCGCACTGGAACAATAGGGCACCCCATTGAAGAATGCAAAGAGTTGAAAGCAAGGCTGCTAAGCCTGCTAAAGACACTACAACCTCAAGAAGTTAGGTCAGACGCTAATGTCTCAAATTCTGAAGCAAAATGCAAAAGACTTGCAAGGCCTCTCAAGATTCTGTATCACAAGGAACTAATGATCAATGGCGAGGGTGTTCCCCCGCTTGGGCCCAGAAACTGAAATCTTCTAAAACCGACTCGCCAAAGCTGGCTGTATTTTGTTCGTTTCAGTATTTTCAATTGTATTTTCTTGCACTTTGAATTTGTATTTGCTTATAAGCTTTGTTGTACCTTCAAATTGGCAAGATTAATGAAGTGTTTATGCATCTTTTGATTAAGTCCATTCGTATTCACTCATTCTATTTCTTTTACTGTCAAAAAACAAAACAAGAAAAAATAGACAAATTTTTTTCCCAAACTATTGTCCAAGCAAAGATTGGGGGAGGATGATGAAAACATTATCCATAATTGATGTGGTATGCTTTCGATTAAACCTTGTCAAGGATGTAAGGCATTGTTTCAATTCCCAAACACTGGAGAAATAAGGAAGATAATCCCTCGTTAACCATTCGAGCCTAGAAGTATGAGTTTTCTTTTCTTATACAGAAAACCCGTAATCTCAACCTTGGGGTGGGTAGTTCGCAGTTTAACTTGGTTATGCATTCTAATGCAAGCGCTTCATGCAAGACACCAGTCAGCTCTCTCAAATCAAGTGAATAAATGTTGTACAAGTTATTCCCGAAGTGACAAATAAGGAAGGATCGTCGAGAAATCCTTAATCAAAGAATGAGCCGAGTCCCTGTCAAGGCAAAAGCCAAGAAAGATGGGAAGCCCAAAACTTTTCCTTATACAAGAAGGTTGATACAACAATCAAGACAAGAAGAGGTCTCATAACCTCAACAAAGACCAAGAAGAGGTCTTATAACCCCAAGCAAAAAAGAAGAGGTCTCATAACCTTAACAAAAAGAAGAAGTCTCATAACCTCAACAAAGACAAAGAAGAGGTCTCATAACCTCAAGCAAAGAAAAAAAGAGGTCTCATAACCTCAGCAAAGACAAGTCGAGGTCTCATAACTTCAAAAAAAAAAAGAGGCGAGGTCTCATAACCTCAACGAAGATAAGAAGAGGTCTCATAACCTCAACAACAAATACAGAAGAGGTCTCAAAACCTCGGTGAAGACAAGAGGAGGTCTCAAAACCTCAGCAATAAAGGATAATCAAAAGGGAGTAATGACTACCAAGGTGTCTGAATCATCATCAACTATCATCAATTCAATTCCTAGCCTATGGGAATCTGAATGCATAGCTTGAGTTAACTGAGTGTAGGATTGGAGTTCATCACGAAGATGGGGTGGGTACAAATAAAATTTGAGCCTTTATCCTTTGTTTCATAAAACCGTGAACCAGGCCACGTTACAACCCTTAAAAGACCTAATTGAGGTAAGGTTGTTTTGAAAGCATACTACAACAAGGTTGATTAACCTGACTCCTAATAATCTTTGTGATTTATGTGTGATTAATTCATCTAACAGGCCATAGGTGGCTAGATTCACCTTTGTTTTTTATTATTTAATCATTCTGCCACGTGTGTTTCATAAAAAAAAAAACTTGATTTCAAAAGCTTGCATGAATTTTGCATTGAAATTGCCAATTTCTAATAATCTTTGCTATTTACGTATATTGATCACTTCATCTGTCATTTTGTAAATGACTAGATCCACCTTTGTTTTTTATTATTTAATCCTTCCACCGTGTGTGTTTCATCAATAAAACTTGATTTCAAAAGCTTGCATGAACTTTGCATTAAAATTTCCAATTTTAATGAACAATACTTTTTTGTAAAACAATTCAATGTCAAAGAAATCCCAACAAATGCAGCTAGCTAGGGAATTTGACTTGATAAAGGAAGCTCAGTCAGGGGCAACCAAGCGGGGGATTTGCCAATCCACCGTTCCAAGTGTTATTGAATCAGGGGAGAAACTCTTCAAAATTCAGAATACTGGGGCAAGTCTTCTTGAGGTCATCTTATGACAAGTGTGGACTCCAGTGACCCACCAACAGGGGCAAGTTTGTCCCCCAATTATTTCTACCGCAGTCCAAGTATTCTGTACAGTTGAGTTGGGGCAGTTATGTCAAAAGACTCATGAACCGTTTTAAAAGTTTGAAGATATTAAAGCATATGGTATGCCAATTCTTCTGTAAAATCCTTTTGATGGCCTATTCTCACAGAACCATTAATCAGGGGCAGTCAAGTCGAGATTCGGTAAATCTCTAAAAATCAACGACATCTCCTTCACAGATTAACCAAGCTAACAGGGGCAAGTTTGTCCCCCAGTCGTCAAACATTCAGTCTAAAGCACAAGTTCGAAGACTTTCTTGTGCAAATGCAGTTAATCTAGGGAAGTTTTGCCGAGATTCACGAATCCTTCCAAGAGTTTGAAGATATTGAAACACCTTGTATGCCAATTCTTCTGTAAAATCCTCTTGATATTTTCTTCTGATAGACCATGTACTCTGGGGCATATGAATTATGCAAAACTAATATGTTCTTGTGACATCTTTTTTTACTAGCTCCCCGGTAAGCTGTTACATCAGCTAAACTTGACAATTCCCAATGGATCTTTTCCCTCCAGTGAAGAAATCAAGCTCATGATGGCAATCCTAGTGAAGTCATGATGCTATACCCTGAGTAAACTACTCTTCTCACCAGAGAAGGTCTTAATCTTGGAGTAGAACTGCTAATTCTGCAAGTTCATCCCCAGTAATGGTCCAATCTGATGAGTTTGGCTGGGTATCCTTGTCGAGATGTTTATTTCATCTCCAGTTTCGCTTCTTGTCTGTTTTGTCAGCATAGGCATAAACAAGATATAAGCATCATATGCATAGCATTTTAGCTACCTCTTCTTCTGGTGTTTACCTGCTTTGTTCACTTTGGCGTTATATCCCAAAATAACTGGGTTTGTCTTTTCTCTCCAATAGAATTGTCAGCCCTAGGCATAAAGTGCTCATCCTTTCTGAATTCCCCACAGAGTTTTATCCTCGTGGATGATGGTTGGTTCAGTTGTCTTTTCCATATTTGGATAAGATAAATCCCCATTTGAGCTCATTCCTCAATGGTTGGAGTCTTGTTTGGCCGTTTCTTTCTAGCTTGTCCCTAGATTGAACTTTGGTCCCTGGCAGGTTAGGTTGTTGAACCTAGTTTAAACGTGCATTAATTTTGTGATGTGTCTCGCAGATCCACATCGAAGACATGATTATTCCCCCAACAGTGTTGTAATATCAACATCTCTTTGGAATTTTTAACCAACAACAAGTAGCAATCTCTTGAAGAAGCTTGTTTTTCTATGGCGATAAGTGGCAGTCTCTTATGAGAAGCTTGTCTATCTCTGGTATTATCCAACCTTTTTACAACCATAATCGGTATTCCCCAAGAAGTCTAATCTTCAGTCATGCAACCCGGTATTGACCTTTCTGGTACTTAATCTCCTCATATGGAACTTAAAGTCCAGTAATTGCTGGCATTATTTATTTCAGGTCAAATATGAACCTAAACCTCAGGTCAAATATGAACCCGTTGTTTGAAACCAGGTCAAACATGAACCTAAACCTCAGGTCAAATATGAACCCGTTGTTTGAACCCAGGTCAACTATGAACCTAAACCTCAGGTCAAATATGAACCCGTTGTTTGAAATCCAGGTCAAATATGAACTTGTTGTTGAAATCCAGGTCAAATATGAACCCGTTGTTTGAAACCCAAGTCAAATGTGAACCTAAAACCAGGTCAAATGTGAACCTAAAATCAGGTCAAATATGAACCCGTTGTTTGAAACCAGGTCAAACATGAACCTAAACCTCTGGTCAAATATGAACCCGTTGTTTGAAACCAGGTCAAACATTAACCTAAACCTCAGGTCAAATATGAACCGTTGTTTGAAACCAGGTCAAACATGACCCTAAACCTCAGGTCAAATATGAACCCGTTGTTTGAAACCAGGTCAAACATGAACCTAAACCTCAGGTCAAATATGAACCCGCTGTTTGAAACCAAGTCAAATATAAACCTAAACCTCAGGTCAAATATGAACCCGTTGTTTGAAACCAGGTCAAATATGAACCTAAACCTCATGTCAGATATGAACCCGTTGTTTGAAACCAGGTCAAACATGAACCTAAACCTCAGGTTAAATATGAACCCATTGTTTGAACCCAGGTCAACGATGAACCTAAACCTCAGGTCAAATATGAACCCGTTGTTTGAAATCCAGGTCAAATATGAACCCGTTGTTGAAATCCAGGTCAAATATGAACCCGTTGTTTGAAACCCATGTCAAATGTGAACCTAAAACCAGGTCAAATGTGAACCTAAAACCAGGTCAAATGTGAACCTAAACCAGGTCAAATGTGAACCTAAACCTCAGGTCAAATGTGAACCTAAACTCAGGTCAAATATGAACCTAAATCCAGGTCAAATGTGAACCTATACTCTGGACAGATATGAACCAAAATCTCAGGTCATATATGAACCTCAAAATCCAGCTCATACTGGTAACCTAAATCCAGCTCATACTGGTACTCAAAATCCAGCTCATACTGGTATCCAAAAATCCAGCTCATACTAGTATCCAAAAATCCAGCTCATACTGGTATCCAAAGTCCAGCTCATACTGGTATCCAAACTATAACCCTAAACTGGTGTCCTTTCCAACTCATATTGGAGTCCAACTTATATTGGTAACCGAGACCCATCATCAATGGCTCATTAACCTTATTCCTAGCTAAAAGTCCAGTCATTCTTTTCATCTGGCACGCAAGAGTTTATCTATGTCTTTTCTGGTTTTCCTTGAAGATCCCGTTTGAACTCTTTAGTATAAGAAAATCCCAGAAAATCTTTTGTGAATGTCTATTCTTTTATTTCAAACTGATCCCCAATGGAGATCATGTCTTCTTTCTGGTTTCATGCCCAGTAAGAATATATTTCTATCCCCAGTGTCGTCCGGTCACATATGAACCTGTCGTCCATCTCCCTGGATCCTTCCCTAGTGGAGATTACCTCTCTGGCTCCCATCTCCAGTAAGGATCTGTAGGGTTTTCCCCTCATCTCTATCTTTTCTATCCCCAGTATTTCCTTAGAGTCTCCCCAGTGAGTCTCTTTTGTCGGTCAACCTGTATCCCCAGTGAGTTTGCCTCATGGATGCTAACCTTCATTCTTTCCCCAGTGTTACTCACCTGTGGTTTTTTGCTACTTATCTCAGGTGTCTGATCTATCTACATCTTTGCACTATCATCACATCGTCATATCATCATATTAGAAATTCATGGCACGTCAGCGTCTGCATGTTCGTCGCTTGTCCTTAGCATCTACATTCCATCTAAGAGCAAAATTTTCGGTTTGCTATATTTAAATACCTTTCCACCTTGATGTCCCTAGGACTTCCTTTCCTCGTGCCATCTGGTAAAGCTATTTAAATAGGGGCAACTGTTGTACCCCAAATTTTACCTCCTAGATGTTATAAAATCTAGCATAGATATTTAGGATAAATCATATGTGAACTATTTTAACTAACCCATATCTTGCAGTTTGTTTTTCTTATGTTTGGAATTAGGGTTTACACAGAGAAATTCAAGGCCTCCTAAAGTATTATCTGGCTCCATACAATCATTACAAAGCCTCACTAGTTGTTTGGAACCAAAATCTCAAGACTTTAAATCAAGTCAGGTCAACAAAGGATCACCAGACCAAGATGGGGAATTAGGGTTTCAATCTGAGGAATCATTGAAGATTTTTGCCCTATCAAGTCAAGATTTGCTTGGTTCATCAACCATCTAAGTTTACCTACATCCAAGAGGTCTCACTCAACAAGAATTCAAGGTCATCTGGCTCTCATCATGAGTAGTTTGAGCCTCAGTTTCACCCTGCCCCCAAATTAGGGTTTTGTTAAGATAAATGGATCATTGCACTTGATCTTAACCAATAGTTGTTCTCAAACCCTAAGACTTGACTCCATGAGGTAGTAAACATCCCTAAAGGTCATCTATTTGCTTTAAAGGTAAAGGAAGAAACAAGATCATAAGAGTACATTCACAGTTGAAATTAGGGTTTTGACTGAAACCCTAATCCTTGAGATTTTGATCTAGATGACACCTCCAAGGCCTCAATTCATCATAACATGTCTTAGTGATGATTTAAAGCATTTGAGATCAAGTTCCAAGAATTTTCTTGCAAAGGAAGCAAGGTTTAGTTCATGAAACTTTTCATTTGTGGAATTTTCCCCTCTTGTGCCAATTTGGAATGGTCATAACTTCCAAACCACACATCCAATTTGAGTGACTCAAAGCCCAAATGGAAGCTCTTTCCATGAGCTTCAAAGTGTTAAATAAGACTTTTCTCCAAAAAATGCATGGTTTGTGAGTTATGAGACTTAGAAGCTAAACTGCCCAAAACTTGGTGAAATTTCAGCTTGTTTTCCTCTAATTTGCACACGACTTTAACCCAGTTTTTCATAAAGTTCCAGGCCTCATCTCAAAAATCTTTGAACATGAAAGTTATAGAGTGCATTTAGGGCTTTCCAAAAAGTACTAGAACTCCTCCATCCATTGAGTGAGCTAGGGGTTTCGAAGATCCAAAGTTGGAGGTTTCATTACTTAAAGTTCAAGTTTGACTCAAATCATTCTCTAATCACCAAATCTTCATGTTTCTGAGTTCTAATGTTGGATTTACACTTAATCCAAGCCTTTCGACGAAAATTCAAAGCGGTTTGCATTTAAATATTGATTTATGGCATAGTTATGCAAGTGGATGGAGGAAAGAGAAACTTTTCAAGGCAAGAAACAATAGTTTATTCCTTGAGCCATGGAACAATCACCTCTCACCAGTTCTTGCTCAGATGATCAGAAGATATTGGAGGATTTTGTTCAGCAAATGCATAGTTCACACGATGGGAAAGGGTAGTGTTGGCATTTATGGTAAAAATGACCATACCTTGAATCCTCACACTTTCCCTATAAATAGCAGGCCTTGTTCTTGCATTTTTCACCAACAACTTTTGACAAATACACCCTAAATACATCTGAGTTTAAAGTCTTGCTAGAGAAGAAGGAGAAGGAAGCTTGCTTTGGGGAGTTTTGGTTGGTTCAGCAAGAAAGGATCGTGTTCATATTCTAAAGTTGCAGTGGACATATTCCACTTGGTAAGTGTTCCTTCCTACTCATTGTTCATGCTCATGTACATTATCATCATCATATTTATGTTGCAAATGCTCTCACTATGAATATTATGAAATGTCTCCTGGCTTTATTTCACTTTTATCCATAATAAAAGTCGTGTGTGTTTGATGTCTAAACCACTTACTTATCCATGAACTGCTATCATAAGGTGAGACAGAGTTTATTTGTGCTGCTGATATGGCAAGGTAGATGTTTATACTATTTTTGTTCTTGTTACTATACTCAAGCTATTAAGCAATGATAATGCATATTGAGTTGTTCATCATTTGGTTGTTAAATTTCATGTTGACTTCCTTAATGTGTAACTTTGCCAACATTTGAATGCAAATAAGGTTCAGAGACTTATGACTGTTCTTTTTTTGCTTTTTTGCACTTGGATGATATCATGAGAAGAAATAAGACCATTGACCTAAGGACCTGAGATACTTGTGATTCAGGAATCTTATATTAAACCATTTGCCTCTATTGTCGGTATCATTCCAAATGTGTAGCTTTGGTCATAACTTTGTTAACAAGAGAACCTAGTTGTTTTCCACTAAGTGCAATCTGAAGCCATTGCTGTCATCATTGATGTATTAGTCAGTTTGTGTATGTATGGTCATTGGTTTGTATCCATGAGATATGTTTAAACTGTTGGCACCCTACCTGTGTTATGTCCAAGTCATGTGGAATAGATTTTATTGTTGCTTGTTTACATGTTTTTGCCTTGACATAGTTGGTTCCTTGTGTGTTAAGTTTTTGTTGATTTTGTCCCTAAGAATAGGAGTTTATTATGGACTCATTTTGTTCTAGGGCTATCTTTGGTATCCCTTTATGTACCTACCTGTATTCAGACATGCACATAAATTGTGCCATGCCATGCTACTTATGTTGAGCTAAGTTCATTTATGTACTTGTGACTGATATGTGAACTAGAAATTTCCTGAAGTTTCTTCCTACTGCCATCATGCTAACCTTGGTGTATTTAATGCGTGCAAGGTCTTAATGTATTTGTTCAATATGGATGTGTTGTGCTGCATTTTTATGTGTTTATCTGACATGTAGTCAAGTTGTGCAAACTGTCACTTATGTATGTGTTCAATTTATAAGCCTGCTAATAAACTGGTTGTTTTGGTACTCAATTTAAGTATGTGTTCAGAAGGGTAGAAACCTGAAGCACATCCTCAATACATGCTTGTGTGTAATATTGTTTTTCCTGGTGACAGCCTGCCATTCATGTACTGATGCTTGTGGAGTTTGGTCTCTAAAATGAAGTTGATTGTAAATTTATCTTGTCATAGTACTGCATTCATGCACTTTTTCATATCCTATTGTGCACACAAATTGCTATACCATGTTCACATTGCTGTCATTATTGATTTGTAATCAGTTTGTACATCTAAACTCATGATATGTCTGTTCTTACTTTGTTAAACCTATTTTGTCCATGTGCCTGTGTAAATCTTATAAAGTCTGTAAAGTTTGCCATGATGCCATGAAGATATGTCTGATATCATCCTGCTAAACCTGGTGTTCAAAGACATGTATGCAATCCTTAACTTGCCCCTTGATGTGTGTTTAAGCTGTGAGTGTGGTTGCTAAACTATACATTCAAGGCATGTGTGACAACCTGACCTGAACTCTGTCAATATGTGTGTTATGTATTCATATCTGGTTGAAACCTTCTCTTTGTTGATAATTATCAAGGTTGATTATGCTCCGCAAGTGCACGGATTTATCGAAGTAATATAAAAGATTGTCAAACCCACTGAGACCAATGTCAACCTACTGTAATCTATCGTTGCTTTTTAAAGCTAAGGCTATGATTAAAATGGTACGAACGGAAATATAAACGCTAATTACTAAAGGTTTGAAAATAATACTAAAACGAGCCCGAAATATGATTTTCCGCGTACCTAACGGACTTGTAGAATACGGGTACTGAAT
The DNA here is from genome assembly GCA_022829125.1 of Lathyrus tuberosus. Lineage (NCBI taxonomy): Eukaryota > Viridiplantae > Streptophyta > Magnoliopsida > Fabales > Fabaceae > Lathyrus > Lathyrus tuberosus. Next base: position 182,340 of record JALAZF010000392.1, on the reverse strand, counting down.
ATGACTATATGCCTTAATTCCGTAGAATATACCGACTTAAAGGCTCTGCCTCACGCTCTTGCGGTCTTAACTAAAGCCATATCTCTTAATCCCAAGATTTTGCTCTCGCTCGCCCGGTAACTAAGAAACACACTTTGAAAGCCAACAATATCCTAATCAACACCTAAACCGTTCTCGCTGTATTTAGATATGATGTCTAATTTCTACTATCCGGTTCACTCCTCACGCTCTCGCGGATCTCGTCTTAAACCTTAATATGCTTCTCACTCTTGTGACAAAGCAATGTTAAATAACTTCCCACTCTCATGACAAAGCTACTTAAATTACGCATAGAAATTATAACCAAAACGACATACAATCGCAATTTCGTACCTATTATTTCTAGCGAGTCCCGTCGGTAACGACGGTCCTCACACACCAGACTCAAAACGGTTTAACTAGACATGGAATTAAACATAAACAAACTGAACATGATACACATAGTAAAGAACAACATGCTTGACAAATGTAAAACAGAACAACAGTAATAATAAAGCGATAAATACTAAGAACCTGTAAATGACTTGAAGTAAATGCGGGAATTTAAATAAAGAAGACGTAACTGAAATAATCTTCAATTAATATGTCGGCAAGATTGTTGATCCAAGTGTTACACAAATTATAGGCCTAAACACTACTGGTGTGGTAAATCCCCGATATGAGAAACTACCACTTTTACAATTGCGATTTCTGCCTAACACTATGAACAAATGTCGGCAGTGCTTCTGCGCGACTTGGATCCCCAAAATTCACACCAGAGGGGTCTATTTATAGATAATTTTGGCTCCAAAAAGGTTGAGATCGAATTTGAATTTGAAACAAGCAAAACTGTCAAACTGTCACTAAAAAACTGCTCCCGTGCATAATGGCGATCGCCGTATGCCTAATGGCTACCGTCATTGGTTCAAAACGTGGATTCCCACCATTTTGATCATGGCGAGCGCCTTCCTCAGGCCATGGCGAGCTCCATTGCTCTGAGGAGGCCAGAACTTGACTTTTTGCTGCTTTTCTTCACTCTTCAGCTCTGTTTTCGCTCTTTTTTCCATACTTGCCGATTAAACACCTGTCGACATAAAAACAAAGGAAAACAATAAATCAAAGCAAATAGTATGAAAGACTTGATAAAATGGTACTAAAAGTGCGCGTAATGAGTCAGAAAATACGATATGAATTCGAGTTATCAACACCCCTACACTTAAACCATTGCTTGTCCTCAAGCAATTAACCAACATGGTAAAAAGAAAATAAGCACGGTTCGAAACATAGGCACAACGAGACTCTAATCATATGTGGCTACTAGGCTAATGTTTGATCGATAGGTACTAAATAGTGAAAACAAGGATATCGTAACGACACATTTCCACATTTGCGGACAAAGACTCCCTTTCTATGCAATACCAATTTAAATCATGACATTATAACTCGACCTACATCCTTCATCCTATTTCACCTCTTTTTCATTCTCGCGCAATCATATTAAGCCTGTTATCCTTTGTACTTACATGGTAAGCGAACCTGTTTGTGTTATATGATCTCGACATTCAATCAATTTTTTTCTTTTTCACACATTATGTTTTCTTTTGCTTACGAATTTCAAGAGACCGAGCCTTTAGGCTAAATGGTCGGGTGAGGACCACCTAACTTAGCGGGAACATGTCTTTCATTCGTTTTTTCTATAAAAATAACTTTATTCAAATTTTTGAGATCAACACATATTTGCATCGGTTCGTTACTTAGTTTGTACATAAGGATGGTGCTGACTGCTAGTATAAACTAATCAAGAGGCTACTTTTAAGAAACTAGGCATAAGGTTTTGGCATAATATCTATTTAAATCAATATCACATACTTAGGGAATCTAAGGTGTAGGAACGGTACCGATATTTACAAAACTTTCCCAAGTCTATCTAACACGGCCTAAACAACCTATATACTTTCAGAGTGTCGTGCCATGAATCGAAAAAAAAAATAGTTGGAGGTTAAATTTTTTAAAATTTCGAGGAAATTGAATAACAAGTGAAAACCACGCAAAAAGACTCGACAACACATGCAAAGACTCGACAAAACATTAAAAACCAATAAAATTCCTAAAAGCAAGAAATAAACTAGAAAATGATAAACTTAACTAGAAAGCGGTAAAGTTAAAGTGGTAGAGTTCCTCCCCCACACTTAAAGCAAACATTGTCCTCAATGTTTTGATAAAAGTTGGAAAAAGGAAAGATAGAACCTGTGTGAATGCTACTGCATGCCAAATCTTCTCTGATCCTGCTCTTGTTGTCCCTGTCTTCACCGACCACTTCTACTTCGGCGGTGGCCATTTTGACATCTTTAATTACGCAATTCTTGAATCAGCTCATCATATTCGTCTGCTTCCGGAGGAAGTACCTGCAAAAATGTTAGAAAAATATGGTGCGGTGTGTGCAGGTGGAACTTAACAATACAAAGAACGAGGAAGAGGTGAGTTACTGACGGGAGAGACATGCTCTCTCCTATCATACTCATCACCGGTGTCACCACCAGCAGCGACATTCATAGGAATGTCCGTGGGCACCATCTCATCTCTAGGATCAAGAATTTTTACCTAGATGTAGCTAAGACATGACAAGCAATACATTTATTTATTTTATACAAACATAAACAATAAAAGGAAAACATTAAATTAAAATCTCTTGGGTTGCCTCCCACACAGCGCTTTGTTTAACGTCGATAACTCGACGGCTAATAATCTTCGGTTTCCATGGCCACTTATCAAGCCATCTCACATATCCCTCACCTTTTCTTTTCTTCCTTCTGTGGGGTGGTTCATTCTTTTGAATTTGTGGTGGTGGTTCTGGATCTATCCTGAGTATCAGCTTTTCAAGTTTGGGCTTAGTTCTTTCAACCACCACCTCAAAGGTTAACCTTACCCTCTTCACTCTAATGGTTTCCCTAGTTTCAAGGTCTTCTAATTTTCTCTTTTTATGCAGGAACTCAGACCAAGGTGCATCGGTTGGATATTTCCCAATTCCTCCACATATGTTTTGGGTTGGGAGTCTACCTTAACTTCTACAAACCTTCGCGAGAAAGGAGTTGGTGGGGTATAAAGATGAGGAACAACAATAGATGTTTCCCTCTCTACCTCTTCGACAACCTCCCTTTCGGGTGCCGTCGGTGGATTTTTCTCAATCTCTACACTTTTCTCACCATAACTCTCCTCAAATTCATTATCACTCTCCCTAGGATTTTCTGTTTGTTCTTCACTACTGGTTGTTACAACATCCACATGTCTCTCAAGGGAATGTCCTATAGGTGTCTGGGAAAACAGAGAGATTTGAGTCTCCAATGCGTCAGTGTGAGTTGTGAGGGACTCGATCCTAGTGGTCATCTGCCTAAAGGTTTCATAAGTATCGAGATGTTGTTTTCTAAACTCTTCATTCTAGAGAGTTTGTGTCTCCACAAAGCGCTCCATCATAGATTCTAGTCTAGAATTAGTTGTTGTTTCAATGAAATCCTCCATTAATGTTTCGAGGTTGGAATTATGGGATTCTTGCAGTTCCTCAGAATATTGGGAGTGGTAATCATAGAGGAAATTTGGTTAAGAGTGAATGAGCGACGTATTGAAATCCTCCATCAATAATTCAAGGTCGGGATTATAGGATTCTTGTGGTTCCTCAAAATATTGGGAATGGTAATCGTAGAGGAAATTTTGGGAATGGTAATCGTAGAGGAAATTTGGGTGCGGTTCCTCAAGATATTGGGAGTGGTAATCATAGAGAAAATGTGGGTGATACATAGTTTGTTTGTTTGTTTTTTTTTCAAACAAGAGTTCCTTAGTCTATACGGTGCAACAACGGAATCACAATATTGACCGTTGGTCCCCGGCAACGGCGCCAAAAACTTGATGCTCCGCAAGTACACGGATTTATCGAAGTAATATAAAAGATTGTCGAACCCACAGAGACCAATGTGAACCTACTGTAATCTATCGTTGCTTTGTAAAGCTAAAGCTATGATTAAAATGGTACGAACGGAAATATAAACACTAATTACTAAAGGTTTGAAAATAATACTAAAACGAGCCCGAAATATGATTTTCCGCGCACCTAAGGGACTTGTAGAATACGGGTACTGAATATGACTATATGCCTTAATTCTGTAGAATATACCGACTTAAAGGCTCCGCCTCACGCTCTCGCGGTCTTAACTAAAGCCATATCTCTTAATCCCAAGATTTTGCTCTCGCTCGCCCGGTAACTAAAAAGCACACTTTGAAAGCCAACAATATCCTAATCAACATCTAAAACGCTCTCGCTGTATTTAGATATGACGCCTAATTTCTACTATCCTGTTCACTCCTCACGCTCTCGCGGATCTCGGCTTAAACCTTAATATGCTTCTCACTCTCGTGACAAAGCAATGTTAAATAACTTCTCACTCTCATGACAAAGCTACTTAAATTACACATAGAAATTATAACCAAAATCACATACAATCGCAATTTCGTACCTATTATTTCTACCGAGTCCCGTCGGTAACGACGCTCCTCACATACCAGACTCAAAACGGTTTAACTAGACATGGAATTAAACATAAACAAACTGAACATGATACACATAGTAAAGAATAACATGCTTGACAAATGTAAAACGGAACAACAATAATAATAAAGCGATAAATACAAAGAACCTGTAAATGACTTGAAGTAAATGCGGGAATTGAAATAAAGAAGACGGAACTGAAATAATCTTTAATTAATATGTCGGCAAGATTGTTGATCCAAGTGTTACACAAATTATAGGCCTAAACACTACTGGTGTGGTAAATCCCCGATATGAGAAACTACCACTTTTACAATTGCGATTTCTGCCTAAAACTATGAACAAATGTCGGCAGCGCTTCCGCGCGACTTGGATCCCCATAATTCACACCAGAGGGGTCTATTTATGGATAATTTTGGATCCAAAAAGGTTGAGATCGAATTTGAATTTGAAACAAGCAAAACTGTCAAACTGTCACTAAAAAACTGCTCCCGCGCATAATGGCGACCGCCGTATGCCTAATGGCTACCGTCATTGGTTCAAAACGTGGATTCCCTCCATTTTGATCATGGCGAGCACCTTCCTCAGGCCATGGCGAGCGCCATTGCTCTGAGGAGGCCAGAACTTGACTTTTTGCTGCTTTTCTTCACTCTTCAGCTCTATTTTTGCTCTTTTTTCCATACTTGCCGATTAAACACCTGTCGACATAAAAACAAAGGAAAACATAATAAATCAAAGCAAATAGTATGAAAGACTCGATAAAACGGTACTAAAAGTGTGCGTAATGAGTCAGAAAATACGATATGAATTCGAGTTATCAACACCCCCACACTTAAACCATTGCTTGTCCTCGAGCAATTAACCAACACGGTAAAAAAAAAAAAGCATGGTTCGAAACATAGGCACAACAAGACTCTAATCATACGTGGCTACTAGGCTAATGTTTGATCGATAGGTACTAAATAGTGAAAACAAGGATATCGTAACGACACATTTCCACATTTGCGGACAAAGACTCCCTTTCTATGCAATACCAATTTAAATCATGACATTATAACTCGACCTACATCCTTCATCCTATTTCACCTCTTTTTCATTCTCGCGCAATCACATTAAGCCTGTTATCCTTTGTACTTACATGGTAAGCGAACCTGTTTGTGTTATATGATCTCGACATTCAATCAATTTTTTTCTTTTTCACACATTATGTTTTCTTTTGCTTACGAATTTCAAGAGACCGAGCCTTTAGGCTAAATGGTCGGGTGAGGACCACCTAACTTAGCGGGAACATGTCTTTCATTTGTTTTTTCTATAAAAATAACTTTATTCAAATTTTTGAGATCAACACATATTTGCATCGGTTCGTTACTTAGTTTGTACATAAGGATGGTGCTGACTGCTAGTATAAACTAATCAAGAGGCTACTTTTAAGAAACTAGGCATAAGGTTTTGGCATAATATCTATTTAAATCAATATCACATACTTAGGGAATCTAAGGTGTAGGAACGGTACCGATATTTACAAAACTTTCCCAAGTCTATCTAACACGGCCTAAACAACCTATATACTTTCAGAGTGTCGTGCCACGAATCGAAAAAAAAAATAGTTGGAGGTTAAATTTTTTAAAATTTCGAGGAAATTGAATAACAAGTGAAAACCACGCATAAAGACTCGACAGCATATGCAAAGACTCGACAAAACATTAAAAACCAATAAAATTCCTAAAAGCAAGAAATAAACTAGAAAATGATAAACTTAACTAGAAAGCGGTAAAGTTAAAGTGGTAGAGTTCCTCCCCCACACTTAAAGCAAACATTGTCCTCAATGTTTTGATAAAAGTTGGAAAAAGGAAAGATAGAACCTGTGTGAATGCTACTGCATGCCAAATCTTCTCTGATCCTGCTCTTGTTGTCCCTGTCTTCACCGACCACTTCTACTTCGGCGGTGGCCATTTTGACATCTTTAATTACGCAATTCTTGAATCAGCTCATCATATTCGCCCGCTTCCGGAGGAAGTACCTGCAAAAATGTTAGAAAAATATGGTGCGGTGTGTGCAGGTGGAACTTAACAATACAAAGAACGAGGAAGAGGTGAGTTACTGACGGGAGAGACATGCTCTCTCCTATCATACTCATCACCGGTGTCACCACCAGCAGCGACATTCATAGGAATGTCCGTGGGCACCATCTCATCTCTAGGATCAAGAATTTTTACCTAGATGTAGCTAAGACATGACAAGCAATACATTTATTTATTTTATACAAACATAAACAATAAAAGGAAAACATTAAATTAAAATCTCATGGGTTGCCTCCCATACAGCGCTTTGTTTAACGTCGATAGCTCGACGGCTAATAATCTTCGGTTTCCATGGCCACTTATCAAGCCATCTCACATATCCCTCACCTTTTCTTTTCTTCCTTCTGTGGGGTGGTTCATTCTTTTGAATTTGTGGTGGTGGTTCTGGATCTATCCTGAGTATCAGCTTTTCAAGTTTGGGCTTAGTTCTTTCAACCACCACCTCAAAGGTTAACCTTACCCTCTTCACTCTAATGGTTTCCCTAGTTTCAAGGTTTTCTAATTTTCTCTTTTTATGCAGGAACTCAGACAAAGGTGCATCGGTGTGGATATTTCCCAATTCCTCCACATATGCTTTGGGTTGGGAGCCTACCTTAACTTCTGCAAACCTTCGCGTGAAAGGAATTGGTGGGGTATAAAGATGAGGAACAACAATAGATGTTTCTCTCTCTACCTCTTCGACAAGCTCCCTTTCGGGTGCCTTCGGTGGATTTTTCTCAATCTCTACGCTTTTCTCACCATAACTCTCCTCAAATTCATTATCACTCTCCCTAGGATTTTTTATTTGTTCTTCACTACTGGTTGTTACAACATCCAAATGTCTCTCAAGGGAGTGTCCTATAAGTGTCTGGGCAAGCAGAGAGATTTGAGTCTCCAATGCCTCAGTGTGAGTCGTGAGGGACTCGACCACAGTGGTCATCTGCCTAAAGGTTTCATAATTATCGAGATGTTGCATTCTAAACTCTTCATTATGGAGAGTTTGTGTCTCCACAAAGCGCTCCATCATAGATTCTAGCCTAGAATTAGTTGCTGTTTCAATGAAATCCTCCATTAATGTTTCGAGGTTGGAATTATGGGATTCTTGCGGTTCCTCAGAATATTGGGAGTGGTAATCATAGAGGAAATTTTGGGAATGCTAATCGTAGAGGAAATTTGGGTGCGGTTCCTCAAGATATTGGGAGTGGTAATCATAGAGAAAATGTGGGTGATACATAGTTTGTTTGTTTGTTTGTTTATTTTTTTTTTCAAACAATAGTTCCTTAGTCTATACGGTGCAACAACGGAATCACAATATTGACCGTTGGTCCCCAGCAACGGCGCCAAAAACTTGATGCTCCGCAAGTGCACGGATTTATCGAAGTAATATAAAAGATTGTCGAACCCACAGAGACCAATGTCAACCTACTGTAATCTATCGTTGCTTTGTAAAGCTAAGGCTATGATTAAAATGGCACGAACGGAAATATAATCGCTAATTACTAAAGGTTTGAAAATAATACTAAAACGAGCCCAAAATATGATTTTCCGCGCACACAAGGGACTTGTAGAATACGGGTACTGAATATGACTATATGCCTTAATTTCGTAGAATATACCGACTTAAAGGCTACGCCTCATGCTCTCGCGGTCTTAACTAAAGCCATATCTCTTAATCCCAAGATTTTACTCTCGCTCGCCCGGTAACTAAAAAACACACTTTGAAAGCCAACAATATCCTAATCAACATCTAAAATGGTCTCCCTGTATTTAGATATGATGCCTAATTACTACTATCCGGTTCACTCCTCACGCTCTCGCGGATCTCGGCTTAAACCTTAATATGCTTCTCACTCTCGTGACAAAGCATTGTTAAATAACTTCTCACTCTCATGACAAGGCTACTAAAATTACGCATAGAAATTATAACCAAAATGACATACAATCGCAATTTCGTACCTATTATTTCTACCGAGTCCCGTCAGTAACGACAGTCCTCACATACCAGACTTAAAACGGTTTAACTAGACATGGAATTAAACATAAACAAACTGAACATGATACACATAGTAAAGAACAACATGCTTGACAAATGTAAAACAGAACAACAGTAATAATAAAGCGATAAATACAAAGAACCTGTAAATGACTTGAAGTAAATGCGGGAATTGAAATAAAGAAGACGAAACTGAAATAATCTTCAATTAATATGTCTACAAGATTGTTGATCCAAGTGTTACACAAATTATAGGCCTAAACACTACTGGTGTGGTAAATCCCCGATATGAGAAACTACCACTTTTACAATTGCGATTTCTTCCTAAAACTATGAACAAATATCGGCAGCACTTCCGCGCGACTTGGATCCCCAAAATTCACACCAGAGGGGTCTATTTATAGATAATTTTGGCTCCAAAAAGGTTGAGATCGAATTTGAATTTGAAACAAGCAAAACTGTCAAACTGTCACTAAAAAACTGCTCCCGCGTATAATGGTGACCGCCGTATACCTAATGGCGAGCGCCATTGCTCTGAGGAGGCCAGAACTTGAATTTTTGCTACTTTTCTTCACTCTTCAGCTCTGTTTTCGCTCTTTTTTCCATACTTGTCGATTAAACACCTGTCGACATTAAAACAAAGGAAAACATAATAAATCAAAGCAAATAGTATGAAAGACTCGATAAAACTGTACTAAAAGTGCGCGTAATGAGTCAGAAAATACGATACGAATTCAAGTTATCAGTTGAGAACCACCATGTCATATCTATTGTTATCATGATAAATGATCATTTCTACTGATCCACATATTCACACCTCAGTCTAGATTGCTTTCATGCTACAAATCATTTGTTTTGGTTGAAATTGTACATGATCACTTGGTTATCTTTTGACAGTTTATTTTTGAATGACTATATGTTTACCATGCCATGCTTTGTGTTTAGGAGATGTGTGTAGAATGGTGATGTGCCACCTGATATGTGCCTAAATTGAATGTGGGGATTATTGTTAAAACTGTATGTTCAGAATGGGCATGTAAAATTGTTGGCATTTTTTTTTGTTTAAGACAAACAAACTATGTTAGGACTTGGTTTTGTTGTGCACTTTGAAGTCAGCTTAACTGTGTATGAGAGATCTTGATCTTTTGTCTTTGTTTTGTGCTCACTATCTCATGATTACTTTGTTGCTATGATGATTTCTTTATTTCCTTGTTTCTTTGCCAAATAATCATGTGATAAATGTTGTTGGTGATGTAATGTTATTGACATTAGCCTTTCAAGATATTTTTAAAGACAACAGGCCAATATGTATTTGATTAAGTTCAAATTTCCACTTATGAATATGTGAGCTCCATTTTGCTCTACTTGAATGATAGCCCTTGCTGTACTACTTCTAAACTTTCAATAGAATCTCATGAGATTTTATCATTACAATACTAACAGTGAAGATAAGGTTGGAATGTTGAAGTTTTTACCTCTTGCCTTAAGTCTACTTTTCCTATTGAGGGCACATTAGATTGTACAAATGATGTTAAATTATGCTTGCTCTCTATGTTTTGTTGTGCCCATCTGCATCAGCCAAGGGCTACTGTCATAGTAGTTTTGACTACACTTTAAGTTAATCTGGCCATAACAAGGAGGTTACTTCTTTCCTTACATTGAATACCCTTAATTTCTTTCTGCTGTGTCTTTGTTGGTTTTGGTCTCAAGTCCATAATAACCATGTTCTTGTGCTTGGAAATTCAAAGGTTTTGTGGTTAATATTCATGTACTTAGTTTAGGTTTGAACCAAATGGAGTTAACATCTTAAATGTTGTTGTTGTGTTCATGATATGTGGAAGAGCTTGGCAGGTTGAACTGATTTTGAGTTTGTTGTTGAAATTAGAGGCCCAACCATGGCGCCTAAGTTCTAGGCTCTAGAACTTATTTGAATTTTTCATTTATTGATTCCACTAATTGACCGGATGAAACAGCCACCCCAGTGGCAAGCACACACATACACGCGCATATTGACCATTAGGACTGGGGTTCGAATCCCCCTCGCCCCAGTCCTTTTGTTTTAATTTTCCAAAACACTTTGTTTCATATATATTGAAGTGTTATCCATACAAGTTAAAACGTGCGCGTTGGCATAATTGGAAAGGTTTTGGGGCTGTATGTGCAGGGTCCTGGGTTCAACACCCATGGGAGCCCCTTCTATTCTTTTTATCACATGTTGCCTTGTTATTTTTTATGTTTTATACTTAAACTTCAAACATTCATAACTCAACCATTTTTTATCCTTTTTCACTCATTCTTTTTGCTAAATGCTCCTTAATGAATCTAATTTTTGAATATAAAAAGTAATTAGTGAAAATCAACATTTTTGAGGTACTTGTTCATATTGAAAGTGGAGGGCCTTTTTAGGGTTTCTACTATGAATACTTTGGATCTCTTTGTTTCTCTTATCATGCTATCTTTGTTCATCTTGCTTAGATAATGTCTAGTGCATTTGGTTATAACATTTCATGATGTTGTAAGCTTTGTTTCATTTGAATACTTTGTTATTTAATGTTGCATCTTCATGTAAATATCCATGTAAACTGCTTGTTTCATAAAACTGTTGTTCTCCCGATTCCAAAGGAAAGTCCTCCTCAGTTGACTCATAAGTCAATAAACAAATCATACTACCTTGGCCTCATAAGAGCCTTCATCCTCTTCTTAGCCTCATGAGAGCCATGAATCATAACTTAGAAATAGGATAGAGTTTCTAAACTCTATGTGGGCTCATCACATTGAGTATCCACTTTTCCCCACCATAACTTAGACCTAGAGAGTTTCCTTAAACTCTAAAATGAGCTCACACTCATTTCCCTTTGGAACTTTGGCCATAGTCAATGGTTCCTCAAATTCACCCTTAGTGAGGTGAACTATGGTTGCTCTGATTCTTTAGTCAGATACGTAGGCACAAGATGCGACGTCTTGGCGAGCAAACTTAGTGTACATACCCCTAGGTCATTACCTTTACCTTTAGCAGATATCTTAGCAAGCAAACATAACATAACAGAAACTAAACAAGAGGTTCCTGTAGAGTACTACAGATACTTAGGGTGCTAATACCTTCCCTTTGTATAACCAACCCACGAACCTTAGATCTCCCCCCTTTAGGTTTTCTCAATCTTGAACCTTTCCTTTGGATAAATCAAAGTCGGTGGTGAATTTCAAGGTTTTGTGATGCAAGTTAATTAATAGCTTGTTATCCGATTCTCACCGCAACAATAGGCTTAGGTGCCGATTATGGTGTGGACTTGGGTGTCCTTTTATTAGGAACTTGCTCCCAATTCTTATAAGCCTTTGGCAGTTACTCATGTATGACGTTGAGACCCAAGTTTCTTTTGGTGTGCTCAGGCCTAGATGTTTCATCATTTTCATAATTGGTTATCCGACCTGTGTGCATGGAGCGAGCAGACACATTTATAAGTGTTTGTTCAACCCGTGTACGCGGAGCGTTTATGAGCGACCTGTGTACGCGGAGCGTTTATGAGCGACATGTGTACGCGGAGCAAGTCAACACGTTTATAGGAGTTTAATCAACCCTTGTATGCGGAGCGTTTATGGGCGACCTATGTACGCGGAGCAAGTCAATACGTTTATAGGAGTTTAATCAACCCTTGTACGCGGAGCGTTTATGGGCGACCTATGTACGCGGAGTAAGTTAACACATTTATAGGAGTTTAATCAACCCTTGTACGTGGAGTGTTTATGGGCGACCTATGTACGCGGAGCTAGTCAATACGTTTATAGGAGTTTAATCTACCCTTGTACGCGGAGCGTTTAAAGGTGACCTATGTACTCGGAGCAAGTCAACACGTTTATAGGAGTTTAATCAACCCTTGTACGCAGAGCGTTTATGGGAGAACTATGTACGCGGAGCAAGTTAACACGTTTATAGGAGTTTAATCAACCCTTGTACGCGGAGTGTTTATGGGTGACCTATGTACGCGGAGCAAGTCAACACATTTATAGGAGTTTAATCAACCCTTGTACGCGAAGCGTTTATGGGCGACCTATGTACGCGGAGCAAGTCAACAGGTTTATAGGAGTTAAATCAATCCTTGTACGCGAAGCGTTTATGGGCGACCTAAGTACGCGGAGCAAGTCAACACGTTTATAGGAGTTTTCTGAGTTATAACTCACCATCTTCAGCCGTATACCTATAAACAAGACATAAAAAAATTTTAAGTCCAGGTGCCTCGTTTAAAAACCCTTGCCCTTGCAAGGGAAAAGAGTGCAACCCGGATCCTTTATTCATTATTGAATTACATAATATTTAGCTAAAATATAGCCTAAGATTGGATACATTCCATGTCCTAGGTATTTCTACTCCCTCTAATGTTTCCAGCTTGTAGGCTCCGTTGTTTAGTTTTCGAAGTACCCTGAATGGGCCTTCCCAGTTGGGGGCAAGGTTTCCCTTGTTTTTGGGTCTCTGATTTTCTTCAAGACCAGGATGCCTTCCTAGAACTCCCTTTGGCGGACTTTCAGGTTGTATCTTCTTGCCAACCTCTGTTTTATAGCGACTTCTCTGACCTGTGCTGTCTCTCTAACCTCATCTATGTGATCAGCTGAGATGTTCAAGTTATCCATGTTGGCGACTTCATCAAAGTGTTCACGCCTCCAAGTCGGGGTGTTGATTTCCATCGGTATCATTGCATCAGCTCCATCCTGAAGGGTGTCTCTTGAGTAGTAGAATATGGTGTTATGTGGTATGACCACAAGATCTCGGGTAGGTACTCGGCCCACATTCCTTTTGCCTCCTCCAGCTTCTTTTTTATTCCTCCTAGAATAACCTTGTTTGAAGCTTCTGCTTGGCCATTTGTTTGGGGGTGTTCCACAGATGTGAACCTGTTTTTTATTCCATGATCCCTGCAAAAGTCTATGACAGAAGTGCTTGCAAATTATGCTCCATTGTTCGAGACTATGATTCCCGGCAAACCAAACCGGCATATGATATTCCTCCAATAAAATTTGCGAACCCTATCGGCAGAGATCCGAGCAACAGCCTCGGCTTCCACCCATTTTGTGAAATAGTCAACTGCAACGATTAGGAACTTGAGCTGTCCTGAAGCAACTGGGAATGGTCCTAGGATGTCTGCTCCCCACTGATGGAACGACCATGTGTAACGCCCCAGTTTTAGTTATTTTTATTTAATTGAGTCGTTTTGATTATTTTATTATTATATTATTTTATTTCTGAATTTTATTTGAAAATATGTTATTTTTCATCGAGATTATATTTTATCGCGTTTTGGGAACGTTTGCGAGATATTTGAGTGTAGGGGTATTTTGGTCATTTCACTTTAACTTTTCCTAAGTTAGAAATAAATAGAAATAGAAAGAGAGGAAATAGAAAGGAAAGAAAAAGAAGAGAAGAAAAAGAGGAAGAAAGAAAAGAGAAAGAAAAGGAGAAAGAGAGAAAACTTGGAAATCTAGGAACCGATTCAACCGACTTTTCAAACGCGATTTAATCGGGTAAGGGTGCGAAACTCGATTATACTATGTTTGTGTATGATTATGTATGTTTGTGTGGAAGTTTTGTTGGTTTTCAATCTAGGTCGAAATGTGATAATCGGATAGAAATCGATGTTTCCGCGGTTGGAAATCGGTGTAAACGCGGTAGAATACTTGTTACCATGATTAGATGATGTTCTGATGGATATGTGTTGTTTTGAATGTGTTTTGGTGGGGGAAAAATAGGATTTTTGGTGTGTAACAGCGCTGCTGGGTTTTGTGGAATCGCAGGTTCGCACTGTGAATCCCCTAGCGAAGGGGAAAGCGAGCATTCGCTGGCTATTCGCATTGCGAAGGTGTGGGCGACCAATCGCCAGAGGTTCGCACTGCGAACTTTGTGTTATTTTGTGTTGTTTTCTTTCTGCCACTGTTCGCTGGGAGACTCGCACTGTGTAACGCACCGATTTGTTTAATTGTATTTATTTATTTCATCTATGTGAATTTTGTGAAATGTGTGAATTTATTGTATTTTACCTGCTAATTGAGCTAATTGGTTAATTTCTCTGATAGATAAAATATTTGTATTAAATTATTATTTCTTTTCAACTTTTACTTCCTGAAATATATTTCATCGGTATGTTTATGTTTTATCGCGTTTTGAGAGCGTTTGCGAGATATTTGAGTGTAGGGGTATTTTGGTCTTTTTAGGGGTTAGATATTTGTTAGTATTAGAAAGAAAGAAAAAGAAAAGAGAGAAAAGAAAGGAAGAGAAAGAAAAGGAGGAGAAAGAAAAGAGAGAAGAGGAAAAAGAGGAGAAAGAGGAAAACTCGGGGAAAGCTCCATTTCAAGCACGATTAATCAGGTAAGGGTGAGAAGTTTCAATTATATCTTGCTTGTATATGTATATGTGTTGTTTGTGTATATGTTTTGGTTGTTTTTACAATGTTTTCCTTATTGATAAATTGATGAATAATTGATAGAAATCGATATAACTCGCGTTGTATGATTACACTGTGTTTAGGAACAATTGCCGGTACTTGTTTTGCTGTTAAAAATTGATTTGGGAATGAAAAATGGGATTTTTGGGGTGAAAATTCGTAACAGCAACACAGCAGGAAAAATTCTGGGTTTCGCTGCCCATACGAGTATGGGACAGGGCAATACGCTTATGGGGTAGGGCAATACGCGTATTGGTTAGGGCAATACGCGTATTGGTTAGGGCAATACGCGTATGGAAAGGAAGGAAAGTAGGCAATACGCGTATGGCTCAGGGCAATATGCGTATGGCTCAGGGCAATACGCGTATGGCCCGCAAGGGTGCAGAATGTTGTCTTTTCGCGATTACTTTTCTTGTTAAGTCCGTAACTTTTGATCCGTTTATCCGTTTTGAACGTTCTTTATATCCTTGGAAAGCTAATGAAATGTTCTTTCTTATTAAAATGATTTTGATATTGTTGGCCAATTTAATTATGTTGGGAATTTGGAATAGTGTCGTTCTGTCGACTTTTACGGTTATAATTGTGTGCAATTGATGTGCACCACACAATGTGCTTTTGATATATATGTCATATGACTTGTGTGATATTATATGAGGTGAATGCATGTGATTAAATGATGTGATGATGGTTTATGGCCTTATGGCAAATAAATGCATTGTTTTGGGTGTGATTGCGATGCATGATTAATGATGTTGTTGTGTGGTAAAATGCATTGTTGGATTGAATATCAATGTATGTTGTTATGATGTGTTGTGGGTATCCTTTGTGGTGTGAATTCCTTGTGGAAGTAATTGTGATTACATGATTGTTATGGTTTGTGGTTTGTGATGAAATGCATTGTTTGAAATGTTTTCAATGCTTGAATAATGATGATGAGATAATTCATATGGTTGAATTGTGAAGATGCATTTGATTGTCATGAGTTCTTGTGTGTCAAGCATCATGATATGCATCTTGTGATGTCGTGTGCCCTAGTGGGTGTGAGCGACGAATCGGTTCCAGAGGGAATCCTCTATAACATCGTGTGCCTTAAAAATAAGAGGACCTAAAGCGATCAGATCAGATTGTGTGCCTTAAAAATAAGAGGACCTAAAGTGATGATTATAGACGATCGTGTGCCTTATACAAAGAGGACCTAAAGCGATCGGATCGTGTGCCTTATACAAAGAGGACCTAAAGCGATCCATAAACGTCGTGTGCCTTAAAAAAAATAAGAGGACCTAAAGCGACGGGGAACATCGTTTGCCCGACGGGGTGTTACATGAGTAATCCTAAGTAACAAGCGATGGTTCCAATAGTTCCTGAGTGAACTAGTGTTGAGATTGATGGATGGATGGTACCGCATTTGCATAGAGTCGTTGTGTCGGTCTCTTTGCATTTGCATAAATCATGAATGGATTGATTATGTGTGGAAAATCATGAATGGATTGATTATGTGTGGAAAATCATGAATTGATTGAGTGTGTGTTGAGATTTATATTTGAATTGTTAAATGGATGTGCATATGTGATAAATGCATAAGTTGTTCATGATATATTTTGTGTATAGCCATGTGCTAGGTTTTGTGGAGACATGGTGAGTTACACTGATAGTATTAATTCTCTATGGTATGTTATATGTGAATATCCGTGGTGTGGTGGTGTGTTTCCATATGTGATAACTTTGGGATGCATTATGTGGGAATATGTGATTATGTTAGTATAATCGATATATGTTATGTATTTGTGGCATGTTATATGTATTAGCGTGTGATGCTTGTGGTGAGAATAACTATGCATGTGAATTTTTATGTGTTGGCATATTATTATGCAATCTTGATTTAGTTGTTATTTCTCACTCTTCTGCTGTGGTTTGTTGCCCTACGAGGCAATTGCAGATTAGTGGTCTTGGAGACTTTTATGGAGATTAGTCCTCCGTCCTTTGTCGGTCTGTCTGCTCTGATACGTAACACGGGAGTCGGGGAACGCTGTAGATATATATATGTATACATTTGTTGAATATATCTTGTATTACTTTTGTACAAATATTTTAAATGTTATAAAATGATTTATGTTGTGAAACAAGGCAGTTATGGATCTTTCCGCTTTATTCCATAATTGACCTTTCCTTTTATTGGAAAAATTTCCCTACAGGTTTATTCCATTTTGTGTTATGTATCAAAATATATGAGCAGGGATTGTGTTTTCTTTCTTTAAATTGTGGCATCCTTGTTTCTGTCAGAAAAATAAATTTTTATCTACTCTGATTTATTTATGTATTATTTATTCGCGATGGGAATTGGGGTGTTACATTAGTGGTATCAGAGCAGGTCGGTCCGTCCTGCCAAGTTGTTGAGTCAGTTGGTGTGATAGTTTAATACTGTCGTTGTTGGTTGTCCCTTAGTACGTGATATGTGTGTGGAGCACTGTCGGTACTTTCTGGTTTCCTAATCTTTTGTCTTCAGGTGTTAGAATGAGATAAGTGGGGGAGAAGCTGGTACTTCTCCAAGTTGCTTCAGGTGTGGAGCGTTGGCTCAGTGTGTTGTGAATTGAAAGATTGTAAGTGCTCTTTGGACAGTGTGGTTCCCGGTTCCGGATGGAATGCGGAGGTAAGGTTTATGTCAACTAAGGATTTGTGCCTTAGGTAGTTTTGTGCATGAGATATAAGGAATACTATTATAGTTTGGTAAAGAGGGTTTATGCCCCATCATGATTGTCGGCTGTCTATTGACAAATTGAGGAACTGATCACCCTTAATCTCTTGTTGATAGTAGACGGAAATTATGTTGGATGGAATAGACGTATCTTTCCGGCTGTGATAGTGTGTGCAGTGATTTGTTTGGAATTAAGAAAGTGCTTACGGATTGTTTTGTTGAGTCGATGAAGATTCTTATACTGGAAGATGAGACGGATTAGAGGCTTGGGTATGTTGGTCCAGTTGGGAAGTCGTCGAGAGAGAACGAGTGGGTATTGTTAAAGGTTGTTCTCAGGGAGTAGAGTGTGAACTCAAATTTGGCAAAGGTAAAAATTTGAGGTTTGGATCTGCTAAGTAAGTAGAAGAATTTTTTAGGAAGTGAGACGTAAATGTTGGTAATGTTTGTGATGATAATGTTCTGGAAATTGTCAGGAAGTCACAGTGATGGGCCGTCAGTTGTGCATGGTTTTCATATGTGTTTTTGGATGGAACATTAAGGTGTTGTCTTAGGGAGCTCCAGTATTGTTAGTAACAAAATGGAAGGATGATTGAATGGAATAACAAGCATGATGTGTATGACGGTATTGAGACTATGGAAAGCAAAACTCAGAGTTCTGGTGAGGTTTGGAGTCTTTAGAATTGTAGAGCATTAATGGAAATTTTGAGAGAACCCTTAGGTGTGGATGTAATATTTAAGAGTTCTTTTCGGCTGGTTGTTGTGACATGTTGGGATTTAGGGAATTTAGATTGTTAAGAGAAGAGCTTGTGTATGGATTATTAATAATGGAATAAGGTAACGATTGAGAATAAGTGTCCACTTTCGGGAATAGATGATTGGAATGGTTTGGTTGAGTTTGATTGAAATTACATTTGTTTGGAACATTTGATAAGGATAATGAATTTTGTGAGTAACCAATTACCCAGTGGAAAGTGTTGCAAAAGCTTTAAGAAGTTATATCTTTTGGAATTTGGTTGGGCATTACAACGTACAGTGATGTTGCTTGGAGTTAGTAATGCATCTGTAATATTTGTGGAGTATATGAATCGTATCTTCTGTATTTATTTGGATAAGTTCGTGGTGGTTTTGATTGAGGATATTCGGATCTGTTATAAACTCAGAGGAGGAACAGGTAGAGGGTTTGAGAATCGGAGTGCAAGTGTTGAAAAGGAAGGAATTTTTATGCTAAGTTATTCGAGTGAGAATTTTGGTTGAAAAGGGTTAGTTTTCTTGGATATGTTATTGTAGATGAGAGTATAGTTATGGATCCATCGGAAGTAGATGCAGTTCTACAAGAGAGGCTCCGAAGTTGGTTAAGGAGATTAGAAATTTTTGGGCTCAGTTGGTTATTACTGCAGGCTATGGAAGACTTTGTTGAGTTCGTACTTCTATTATCTCAGTTGACTTGCAAAGGGTGAGTCGTTGGTTTTGGATGTTCGTTGTGAGTAAGTTTTGGTGAGCTGAAGTAGAAGTTGTCTACGGTTTCAGTTTTGATTCTGTGTGATCCTAATAAACCGGTTGTGAGGTATTGTGAAGTGTCTTTGATGAGTTTAGTCAGTGTGTTAATGCAAGAGGGTAAGTCGTGGCTTACGCTTTACGACAATTGAGGATTCATAAAAGGAATCTATACTATTCAGGATTTGGAATTGGTTGCGGTTGTATTGTGTTGGAATATTTGGAGGTATTATCTTTATGGTTCTAGGTTCGAAGTGTTTGGTAATCACAAGGATATTGAGTACTTGTTTGGTTTGAAGGAATAGAGTATGAGACAACAAGAATGGTTAGAATTTGGGATGAGTTATGAATTGGGCTCGAATTATCCTATTGGGGAAAAGCTGATGTTGTGCCTGAAAAGTTAAGTCGAAAGTTGTTATGCATGTCTGTTTTGATGGTCGAGAATTAGAATTGTTTGAGCAGTTCAGAGACTTGTTTCTGGTGTGTGGGATAACACAGGAGAGTGTGAGGTTGGGTATATAAAAAGTGAACAGTGATTTTTGGTGAATATGAGAAAGAGTTAGACTTTGGACGTGAGACTGGTAGTTTTGATGGTTACGAGTAATTAGAGTGCACAGCGGAAGTGTGTTGTGGCACATTTTGTGTTTGCGTGTGACTTGTAAGAATTCATAAGTTGAACATTGGGAACATGTAGGATTGGTAAGATTATTGGACGTTTCAGAATGGAAGTGTTAGGTGAAAGGTTTAAATATTATTCATAGGCTGCTATGTAGATGGATGTTTTGGTTATGTGTTTGTGACTTGGTTATTCTTAGAGTCGTGAGTTGGTCGTCAAGTGCATTGTATGGGCTTTGCATCTTGTCATTGTTGTTGTCGTCGTGTCGTGTCGTTGTAGTAGTTACTGTTAGCGAGGTGGTTTGTCAGTTTGTGTTTATTCGTGGTGTGCTTTTGTTGGCATGTTAGTTTGTTGGTCGGATGCGAGAGTCGTGTCTGGAGTTGTTCGTCTCAGTATATTTTCGAGGACAAAAATGTCTAAGTGGGGGAGAATTGTAACGCCCCGATTTGTTTAATTGTATTTATTTATTTCATCTATGTGAATTTTGTGAAATGTGTGAATTTATTGTATTTTACCTGTTAATTGAGCTAATTGGTTAATTTCTTTGATAGATAAAATATTTGTATTAAATTATTATTTCTTTTCAACTTTTATTTCCCGAAATATATTTCATCGGTATGTTTATGTTTTATCGCGTTTTGAGAGCGTTTGCGAGATATTTGAGTGTATGGGTATTTTGGTCTTTTTAGGGGTTAGATATTTGTTAGTATTAGAAAGAAAGAAAAAGAAAAGAGAGAAAAGAAAGGAAGAGAAAGAAAAGGAGAAGAAAGAAAAGAGAGAAGAGGAAAAAGAGGAGAAAGAGGAAAACTCGGGGAAAGCTCCGTTTCAAGCACGATTAATCGGGTAAGGGTGAGAAGTTTCAATTATATCTTGCTTTTATATGTATATGTGTTGTTTGTGTATATGTTTTGGTTGTTTTTACAATGTTTTTCTTATTGATAAATTGATGAATAATTGATAGAAATTGATATAAATCACGTTGTATGATTACACTGTGTTTAGGAACAATTGCCGATACTTGTTTTGCTGTTAAAAATTGATTTGGGAATGAAAAATGGGATTTTTGGGTGAAAATTCGTAACAGCAACGCAGCAGGAAAAATTCTGGGTTTCGCTGCCCATACGCGTATGGGACAGGGCAATACGCGTATGGGGTAGGACAATACGCGTATTGGTTAGGGCAATACGCGTATGGCAAGGAAGGAAAGTAGGCAATACGCGTATGGCTCAGGGCAATACGCGTATGGCCAGCAAGGGTGCAGAATGTTGTCTTTTCGCGATTACTTTTCTTGTTAAGTCCGTAACTTTTGATCCGTTTATCCGTTTTGAACGTTCTTTATATCGTTGGAAAGCTAATGAATTGTTCTTTCTTATTAAAATGATTTCGAGATTGTTGGTCGATTTAATTATGTCGGGAATTTGGAATAGTGTCATTCTGTCGACTTTTACGGTTATAATTGTGTGTAATTGATGTGTATCCCGCAATGTGCTTTTGCTATATATGTCATATGACTTGTGTGATGTTATATGAGGTGAATGCATGTGATTAAATGATGTGATGATGGTTTGTGGCCTTATGGAAAATAAATGCATTGTTTTGGGTGTGATTGCGATGCATGATTAATGATGTTGTTGTGTGGTAAAATGCATTGTTGGATTGAATATCAATGTATGTTGTTATGATGTGTTGTGGGTATCCTTTGTGGTGTGAATTGCTTGTGGAAGTAATTGTGATTACATGATCGTTGTGGTTTGTGGTTTGTGATGAAATGCATTGTTTGAAATGTTTTCAATGCATGAATAATGATGATGAGATAATTCATATGGTTGAATTGTGAAGATGCATTTGATTGTCATGAGTTCTTGTGTGTCAAGCATCATGATATGCATCTTGTGATGTCGTGTGCCCTAGTGGGTGTGAGCGACGAATCGGTTCCAGAGGGAATCCGCTATAACATCGTGTACCTTAAAAATAAGAGGACTTAAAGCGATCGGATCGGATCGTGTGCCTTAAAAATAAGAGGACCTAAAGCGATGATTATAGACGATCGTGTGCCTTATACAAAGAGGACCTAAAGCGATCGGATCGTGTGCCTTATACAAAGAGGACCTAAAGCGATCCATAAACGTCGTGTGCCTTAAAAAAAATAAGAGGACCTAAAGCGACGGGGAACATCGTTTGCCCGACGGGGTGTTACATGAGTAATCCTAAGTAACAAGCGATGGTTCCAATAGTTCCTGAGTGAACTAGTGTTGAGATTGATGGATGGATGGTACCGCATTTGCATAGAGTCGTTGTGTCGGTCTCTTTGCATTTGCATAAATCATGAATGGATTGATTATGTGTGGAAAATCATGAATGGATTGATTATGTGTGGAAAATCATGAATTGATTGAGTGTGTGTTGAGATTTATGTTTGAATTGGTAAATGGATGTGCATATGTGATAAATGCATTAGTTGTTGATGATATATTTTATGTATAGCCATGTGCTAGGTTTTGTGGAGACGTGGTGAGTTACACTGATGGTATTAATTCTCTATGGTATATTATATGTGAATATCAGTGGTGTGGTGGTGTGTTTCCATATGTGATAACTTTGGGATGCATTATGTGGGAATATGTGATTATGTTAGTATAATCGATATATGTTATGTATTTGTGGCATGTTATATGTATTAGCGTGTGATGCTTGTGGTGAGAATAACTATGCATGTGAATTTTTATGTGTTGGCATATTATTATGCAATCTTGATTTAGTTGTTATTTCTCACCCTTATGCTATGGTTTGTTGCCCTACGAGGCAATTGCAGATTAGTGGTCTTGGAGGATTTTGTGAAGATTAGTCTTCCGTCCTTTGTCGGTCTGTCTGCTCTGATACGTAACACGGGAGTCGGGGAACGCTGTAGATATATATATATATATATATATATATATATATATATATATGTATACATTTGTTGAATATATCTTGTATTACTTTTGTACGAATATTTTAAAAGTTATAAAATGATTTATGTTGTGAAACAAGGCAGTTATGGATCTTTCCGCTTTATTCCATAATTGACCTTTCCTTTTATTGGAAAAAGTTCCCTACAGGTTTATTCCATTTTGTGTTATATATCAAAATATATGAGCAGGGGTTGTGTTTTCTTTCTTTAAATTGTGGCATCCTTGTTTCTGTCGGAAAAATAATTTTTTATCTACTCTGATTTATTTATGTATTATTTATTCGCGATGGGAATTGGGGTGTTACACACTACGAAAGGGGAAGCGAAGATTCGCTGGATTGTTCGCACTGCGAACGTTGTGAAATTTTTAGGCTATTCTCAGTTCTGACTTGGTTCGCTGGGACATTCGCATTGCGAATGAAGACGCGAAGGACTCGCTAGGAGCTTCGGAATGCGAATGTGACAGTTTTTCCCAATTTATTTTCTTTATAACTTTTGATCCGTGAGTCGGTTTGAGGCGTGGTTTGATGCGTTGGGAAACTTTTGACATGTTCTTTCTTATGTTATTGGTTTTGAGATTAGTGGCAGATAAAATTATGTCAGGAATTGGAATGGTGTCATTTTGTTAACTTGTACCATTGTAAGTGTGTGTAGTTGATGTGTACTATGTAATATGTTGTTGATATGAATGTTGTATGACCTGTGATGATGGTTTGTGACCTAAGAGCTGGTAAATGCAATGTGTTGTATTTGACGATATATGCATGATTATGGAATGTGAATATGTGTGCATTTGAATGTCATGAGTCATTGTATGTCAAGCATCATGATATGCATGTTGGTGATGTCGTGTGCCCTAGTGGGTGTGAGCAACGAATCGATTCCAGAGGGAATCCGCTATAACATCGTGCGCCTTATACAAAGAGGACTTAAAGCGATGATTATAGATAATCGTGCGCCTTATACAAAGAGGACTTAAAGCGATGATTATAGACAATCGTGCGCCTTATACAAAGAGGACTTAAAGTGATCGGATCGTGCGCCTTATACAAAGAGGACTTAAAGCGATCCATAAACGTCATGCGCCTTATACCAAGAGGACTTAAAGCGACAGGGAACATCGTTTGCCTGACGGGGAGTTACGTCGAGTAACAAGCGATGATTCTAATAGTTCCTGAGTGAACTAATGTTGAGAATGATGGATGGATGGTACCGCATGTGCATTGCATAGAGTCGTTGTGCCGGTCTCTGTGCATTTGCATAAATCATGAATGGATTGATTGTGTGTGGAATTGTGGATGGAATTGATAAGTTGATATATGTTTATATGTTGGCGTTATGTGTATTGTGAATGGTTGATATACCTTGGCGATGGATATATGAAATATACATTGTGTTGTTTTGTGATTGAATTATGGTATAAGTTGTGGTAAGAATATTTGATATGTGTATTTTTGTGTTAAATATATAATTGTATGCAATTGTATTATGATTGTGTTTCTCACCCTTCTGCTGTTTTTAATGCTCTATGAGGCATTGCAGATTAGATGCTGGAGGTCTTTTTGTGAAGCTTAGGTCTTCATTCTTTTGTCGGTCGGCTCTGATATGTAGCACCGGGTAGTCGGGGAGATCGAGTCTAATTATTTTGTATTATGTATATATATATCTTTTGGATTGTACATGTATGATGTTGAATATGACAGACAAACTCTTTATGTGATATATACATAAGATTCAGTACAGATTTTTCGCTTTTATTCTGTATCTGAATTGTGGGTGTTAGGAACTAAGTTCCTTTAATATGTGCTACCTGAATTGTTGTATATCTATATGAGCAGGTGTATGTGTATTTGTTTCAATTGATGTGACCCCTCGGTCTATGCCGTGAATGTTTTGAATATACTCTAATGAAATTTTGAATTTTAATAATCGCTTTAATAGCCTTGGGGTGTAGAAGGGGGTGTTACATTAAGTGGTATCAGAGCCAGTCCGTGTCAGTTTGTGTCAGTCCTGGTCGGCATTTGTGTTTGGATTGAGCTGTTTGTTTAACCATAGTTGCTGTTATTGGAAATGAATAGAATATGGCTGGTAAGAATGACGCTGCTTTGGCTGCTGCTATTCAAGCTATGGCTCGATCTGTGCAGGGTGCACCTAATGCTGCGGGTAATGATGAGTTCAGGAAGAACAAACCTCCTATCTTCAAAGGAAGATATGATCCTAATGGTGCTCAGATTTGGCTTAAGGAGATTGAAAGGATCTTTCGAGTGAAGGATTGTGCCGAGGATCAGAAGGTGAGACTGGGTACTCACATGTTATTAGAAGAAACTGATTATTGGTGGGTTAGTACACGTCTTGTGTTGGAAGCTGCAGAGGAAGAGATCACTTGGGCTGTGTTTAGCGTTGAGTTTCTGAGGAGGTATTTTCCTGAAGATGTAAGAGGAAAGAAGGAAATTGAGTTCTTGGAGTTGAAACAAGGTAGTATGTCCGTTGTTGATTATACTGCTAAGTTTGTGGAGCTGGTGCAGTTTTATCCACATTATGCGGAAGCGACTGCGGAATTTTCTAAGTGTGTGAAGTTTGAGAACGGATTGCGTCCTGAGATAAAGCAGGCAATCGGTTATCAACGGATTAGGAGGTTTTCTAATTTGGTGGACTGTTGTAGGATTTATGAGGAGGATAGTAAGGTTTGTTCTACTCACTATAAGAGTGTGAACGAGAGGAAAGGGAAACAACCGTTTCGTAGTGGTCCTTATGTAACACCAGCTGATAAGGGTAAACAAAGGGGTAATTTTGAGAGAAGGCCAAGTGGAGGAGGTATGCCTAATTCTCCGAGATGTTTTGGGTGCGGTGAATTAGGGCTTCATCAGTTCGAATGTAGGAAGGGTATGAGGAAGTGTTCTAATTGCGGAGGTTTAGGGCATGTCGCAGCTGAGTGCAAGAGGAAGAATGTGGTGAAGTGTTTCAATTATGGTGAACCTGGTCATATTAGTACAAAGTGTCCGAAATCGAAGCAAGCTCCAGCTGGCGGGAAAGTTTTTGCCTTGGCGGGAACTCAGACTACAAGTGCAGACCGTCTGATCCGAGGTACTTGTTTTATTAATAGTACGCCTTTAGTTGCTATTATTAATACTGGAGCGACTCATTCGTTTATTTCGTCTAAGTGCGCGAAGCGTTTGAATCTTGTGTTGTCTTCGATGGATGGAGAGATGGTTATTGATACTCCAGCAATGGGGTCAGTAACTACTTCTTTGGTTTGTATAAGTTGCCCTTTGACCATTTATGATAAAGACTTTGAGATGGATTTGGTGTGTTTTCCGTTGGAGGGTTTAGATGTGGTTCTGGGAATGAATTGGTTGCAGTTTAATCGGGTTCATATTGATTTTTATCATAAGTTAGTAAGGTTTCCTTCTCTTGAGGAAGACGAAGACTCGAGTTTCTTATCTACCAAAGAGTTGAAGAAACTTTTGGCGGATGAAGCTCAGTTGTTCGGGTTGTTTGCGTCGTTGACTGTGGATAGTCAAGTTTCACTTGATGTGTTTCCTGTTGTGTGTGATTTTTTGGAAGTGTTTCCTAAGGATATTTCGAACTTGTCGCCAGAGAGAGAGGTGGAGTTTTCTATAGATCTAGTTCCTGGTACTAGACCTGTATCGATGGCACCATATCGAATGTCGGCATCTGAGTTGGTCGAGTTAAAGAAGCAGTTGAACGAATTGTTGGAAAAGAGGTTTGTGAGGCCGAGTGTGTCGCCTTGGGGTGCTCTAGTTTTGTTGGTGAAAAAGAAAGATGGAAGTATGCGATTGTGTATTGATTATCGTCAGTTGAATAAAGTGACGATTAAGAATAAGTATCCTCTTCCGAGAATTGACGATCTGATGGATCAGTTGGTAGGTGCGTGTGTGTTTAGTAAGATTGACTTGAGGTCAGGTTATCATCAGATAAGGGTGAAAGAGGAAGATATTCAGAAGACGGCTTTTAGGACACGGTACGGTCATTATGAATATTCTGTGATGCCGTTCGGGGTTTCTAATGCGCCAGGTGTGTTTATGGAGTACATGAATCGTATTTTCCACGAGCATTTGGATCGTTTTGTTGTTGTGTTTATTGATGACATATTAATTTATTCTAAGTCTCGGAAGGAGCATGCAGAGCATTTGCGCATTGTGTTGCAGGTTTTGAAGGAAAGGAAACTTTTTGCCAAGTTGTCCAAGTGTGAATTCTGGTTGTCGGAAGTGAGTTTTCTTGGTCACGTGATTTCAGGTAACGGTATTGCTATGGATCCATCTAAAGTAGAAGCAGTTCTACAATGGGAGGCTCCGAGATCTGTTACTGAAATTAGAAGCTTTTTGGGATTAGCCGGATATTATTGAAGGTTCATTGAAGGTTTTTCTAAGCTAGCACTTCCATTGACCCAGTTGACTTGTAAAGGTCAAGCGTTCATTTGGGATATTCAGTGTGAGGAAAGTTTTAGTGAGCTGAAGAGAAGATTGACGACAGCTCCGATTTTGATTTTGCCGAATCCTACTGAACCGTTTGTGGTGTACTGTGATGCGTCTTTGATTGGCCTAGATGGGGTGTTGATGCAAGATGGTAAGGTTGTGGCTTACGCTTCGAGGCAATTGAGGATTCATGAGAAAAATTATCCTACTCATGATCTTGAATTAGCGGTTGTGGTTTGTGTGTTGAAGATTTGGAGGCATTATCTCTACGGTGCAAGATTTGAAGTCTTTAGTGATCATAAAAGTTTGAAATATTTGTTTGATCAGAACGAGTTGAATATGAGGCAACGTAGATGGTTGGAATTTTTGAAGGACTACGATTTTAGCTTAAATTACCATCCTGGTAAAGCTAATGTGGTAGCCGATGCGTTGAGTCGGAAATCGTTGCATATGTCAGCTTTGATGGTTAAGGAGTGGGAACTTTTGGAATCTTTTAGGGATTTGAGTTTGGTATGTGAATTGACGTCTGACAGGGTAAGGCTTGGTATGTTGAAGGTTACTAATGATTTTCTGTTGACCATTAGCGAGAAACAGAAATTGGATGTGAAATTTGTGGATTTGTTGACAGTTGGGGATAAAAGTGAAAATGAGGACTTTAAAGTGGATAGTAATGGTGTTTTGAGGTTCCGAGGTAGAATTTGTATTCCTGATGATGCGGAGTTGAAAAGGATGATTTTAGAGGAAGGACACCGGAGTAATTTGAGTATACATCCGGGAGCTAATAAGATGTACCAAGATTTGAAGAAGATCTTTTGGTGGTCCGGATTGAAGCGAGATGTGGCTCAGTTTGTGTATTCCTATTTAATGTGTCAGAAGTTGAAGGTAGAACATCTAAAGCCTAGTGGTTTATTGCAACCGTTGGATATTCCTGAGTGGAAATGGGATAGCATTTCTATGGATTTTGTGACAGGGTTGCCGAATACACTGAGGGGGCATAATGCGATTTGGGTGGTTGTGGATAGGCTGACTAAATCGGCGCATTTTATTCTGATTGACATCAGTTTTTCTTTGGAGAGGTTGGCTGAGATTTATATCAGTGTGATTGTGAAGTTGCATGGGGTTCCGTTGAGCATTGTTTCGGATCGATATTCGAGGTTTACCTCGATATTTTGGGAAAGTTTACAGAAGGCTTTGGGTTCTAAATTGAGATTGAGTTCGGCTTATCATCCGCAGATGGATGGGCAGACGGAGAGAACAATTCAGTCGTTGGAAGATTTGTTACGAGCTTGTGTTTTTGAACAAGGTGGTGCGTGGGATAGTTATCTTGCGTTGATTGAATTCACGTATAATAACAGTTTCCATTCTAGTATTGGAATGGCACCGTTTGAAGCGTTATATAGACGAAGATGTCGAACACCGTTGTGTTGGCACGAATCTGGTGAGAGTACGGTGGTTGGACTGGAGTTAGTTCAACAGACTACAGACAAGGTGAAACTTATTCGTGAGAAAATGAAGGCTTCTCAGAGTACGCAAAAGAGTTATCATGATCGAAGGAGGAAAGATCTTGAGTTTCAAGAGGGCGATCATGTATTTTTGAGGGTTACGCCGGTGACGGGTGTTGGTCGTGCATTAAAGTCGAAGAAGCTTACTTCTCGGTTTATTGGTCCTTACCAGATATCCGCGAGAGTTGGTGCTGTGGCTTATAGGGTGGCGTTGCCGCCGAGTCTGTCGAATTTGCATGATGTGTTTCATGTTTCACAGCTTCGGAAGTATGTTCCAGATCCGTCGCATGTGATTCTGATGGACGAGGTAGAGGTATGGGAGAACCTTACGGTTGAGGCATTACCAGTTGGGATTTTGGACCGCGAGTTGAAGCGGTTAAGGGGCAAGGATATTGCACTTGTGAAAGTAGCGTGGGGAGGCGCTGCTGAGGGAAATTTGACTTAGGAGTTGGAGAGTCGGATGCGGGAGTCGTATCCAGAGTTGTTCGTCTCAGGTACTATTTTCGAGGGCGAAAATTTCTAAGTGGGGGAGAGTTGTAACGCCCCAGTTTTAGTTATTTTTATTTAATTGAGTCGTTTTGATTATTTTATTATTATTTTATTTTATTTCTGACTTTTATTTGAAAATATGTTATTTTTCATCGAGATTATATTTTATCGCGTTTTGGGAACGTTTGCGAGATATTTGAGTGTAGGGGTATTTTGGTCATTTCACTTTAATTTTTCCTAAGTTAGAAATAAATAGAAATAGAAAGGAAAGAAAAAGAAGAGAAGAAAAAAAGGAAGAAAGAAAAGAGAAAGAAAAGGAGAAAGAGAGAAAACTTGGAAATCTAGGAACCGATTCAACCGACTTTTCAAACGCGATTTAATCGGGTAAGGGTGCGAAACTCGATTATACTATGTTTGTGTATGATTATGTATGTTTGTGTGGAAGTTTTGTTGGTTTTCAATCTAGGTCAAAATGTGATAATCGGATAGAAATCGATGTTTCCGCGCTTGGAAATCGGTGTAAATGCGGTAGAATACTTGTTACCATGATTAGATGACGTTCTGATGGATATGTATCGTTTTGAATGTGTTTTGGTGGGGGGAAAATAGGATTTTTGGTGTGTAACAGCGCTGCTGGGTTTTGTGGAATCGCAGGTTCGCACTGCAAATCCCCTAGCGAAGGGGAAAGCGAGCATTCGCTGGCTATTCGCACTGCGAAGGTGTGAGCGAGCATTTGCCAGAGGTTCGCACTGCGAACTTTATGTTATTTTGTGTTGTTTTCTTTCAGCTATTGTTCGCTGGGAGACTCGCACTACGAAGGGGAAGCGAAGATTTGCTGGATTGTTCGCACTGCGAACATTATGAAATTTTTAGGTTATTTTCAGTTCTGACTTGGTTCACCGGGACATTCGCACTGCGAATGAAGACGCGAAGGACTCGCTAGGAGCTTCGCAATGCGAATGTGACAGTTTTTCCCAATTTATTTTCTTTATAACTTTTGATCCGTGAGTCGGTTTGAGGCGTGGTTTGATGCGTTGGGAAGCTTTTGACATGTTCTTTCTTATATTATTGGTTTTGAGATTAGTGGCCGATTAAATTATGTCTGGAATTGGAATGGTGTCGTTTTGTTAACTTGTACCATTGTAAGTGTGTGTAGTTGATGTGTACTATGCAATAAGTTGTTGATATGAATATTGTATGACCTGTGATGATGGTTTGTGACCTAAGAGCTGGTAAATGCAATGTGTTGTATTTGATGATATATGCATGATTATGGAATGTGAATATGTGTGCATTTGAATGTCATGAGTCATTGTATGTCAAGCATCATGATATGCATGTTGGTGATGTCGTGTGCCCTAGTGGGTGTGAGCGACGAATCGATTCCAGAGGGAATCCGCTATAACATCGTACGCCTTATACAAAGAGGACTTAAAGCGATGATTATAGATGATCGTGCGCCTTATACAAAGAGGACTTAAAGCGATCGGATCGTGCGCCTTATACAAAGAGGACTTAAAGCGATCCATAAACGTCGTGCGCCTTATACCAAGAGGACTTAAAGCGACAGGGAACATCGTTTGCCCGACGGGGAGTTACGTCGAGTAACAAGCGATGATTCTAATAGTTCCTGAGTGAACTAATGTTGAGAATGATGGATGGATGGTACCGCATGTGCATTGCATAGAGTCGTTGTGCCGGTCTCTGTGCATTTGCATAAATCATGAATGGATTGATTGTGTGTGGAATTGTGGATGGAATTGATAAGTTGATATATGTTTATATGTTGGCGTTATGTGTATTGTGAATGGTTGATATACCTTGGCGATGGATATATGAAATATACATTGTGTTGTTTTGTGATTGAATTATGGTATAAGTTGTGGTAAGAATATTTGATATGTGTATTTTTGTGTTAAATATATAATTGTATGCAATTGTATTATGATTGTGTTTCTCACCCTTCTGCTGTTTTTAATGCTCTATGAGGCATTGCAGATTAGATGCTGGAGGTCTTTTTGTGAAGCTTAGGTCTTCATTCTTTTGTCGGTCGGCTCTGATATGTAGCACCGGGTAGTCGGGGAGATCGAGTCTAATTATTTTGTATTATGTATATATATATCTTTTGGATTGTACATGTATGATGTTGAATATGACAGACAAACTCTTTATGTGATATATACATAAGATTCAGTACAGATTTTTCGCTTTTATTCTGTATCTGAATTGTGGGTGTTAGGAACTAAGTTCCTTTAATATGTGCTACCTGAATTGTTGTATATCTATATGAGCAGGTGTATGTGTATTTGTTTCAATTGATGTGACCCCTCGGTCTATGCCGTGAATGTTTTGAATATACTCTAATGAAATTTTAAATTTTAATTATCGCTTTAATAGCCTAGGGGTGTAGAAGGGGGTGTTACACCATGGAGATGAAATCAAATGGAGCGACTCAGCTGGTGGGTGTTTAATTGGAGCGAATACTTGGCACTTTTCGTACTTGCTAACGTACTTGATGTAATCTCGTATCATATGCAGTCACTTGTACCCGACTCTTAGGATTTTTCCGGATAGTGCTCTCCCACCGATGTGGCTACCACAGGCTCCCTCATGGACCTCTTTAATTACCAGTTCAATCTCTGGCTCTGACATGCATCTGAGCATATGTGTTGACCTACCCATCTTGTACAGCGTGTCCGACATTATGATGTATCGAGAAGCTATTCTTTTAATCTTCTGAGCTTCATTGACATCTTCAGGTAATATTTCCGTGGTCAGATAGCTGATGATGGGTCTCATCCATCCTTGGACATTCTCTATTGTTAATACTTCCTCTGATTAAATTTTGGGTGCTTCGAGAACTTCTTGGATCATAGTCTTATTCATTCCTGAATTCTTTGAGCTTGCTAATCGGGCTAGGAGGTCGGCCCGGGCATTGTCTTCTCTTGGGATGTGGACGACTTTGAATTCTGAAATCGCTTTGGATATTCCTGAAGCTTTTTGAAGGTACTTTATCAGGGTGGAATCCTTTGTCTGGTACTCGTTCTTCATCTGTTCGACCACTAGCTGGGAGTCGGTCTTTACTAATAAATGTGTTACTCCGACCTCTTTCACCAATTTCATTCCAGCAATCAAAGCTTCATACTCTGCTTGGTTGTTGCTAACCTAAAAATCGAAACATAAAGAGTATTCTAATGTTAGATCTCTGGGTCCTTCCAGAATTATTCCGGCTCCACTTCCCTTGAGGTTTAAAGATCCATCTACATAGAGGATCCATCTGTTTGATATCTCTTCTCCAGCTGGTGCACTTAATTCTACCACAAAATCGGTCAGTGTCTGTGACTTGATACTGGTTCTAGGCACAAAGTTGATGTCATACTCGGAGAGATCTACTGCCCACTTGACCATCCGTCCTGCTAAGTCGAGCTTTTTCAGTATTTGTTTGATTGGGTAATTCATCTTGACTGTGATGGGGTGACCTTGAAAATAATGTCTCAGCTTCCGGGCTGTGATAACTACTGCCAGCACCAACTGTTCAATCTTCTGATACCTTAGCTCTACCCATTTTAGAACTTTGCTGATAAAGTACACGGGTCGCTCTCCGTTTTCCCCATCTTGAACTAAAACCGAGCTAAGGGCTTTATCTGTTACCGATAAGTATAAGACCAAAGGTGCATTTTCTTTGGGACTTACTAGGATAGGAGGCGAGGACAGATGACGCTTTACTTCTTGAAAGGCTTCTTCATATGCCTCTGCCCATTCAAACTCCTTATACTTCCTTATAGCTGCAAAGAAGTGTATTGAATTGTCTCCTGCACATGAGAAAAATAGTGACAATGCGGCTAGTCTCCCGGTCAACTGTTGGACCTCTTTTTCGTGGTTGGAATTCTCATATCTATTATAGCCTAGAATTTGTCCGAGTTCGCCTCGATTCCCCGGTTGGTGAGCATAAATCCGAGGAACTTCCCGGCTTGCACTCCAAAGGTACACTTGTCTGGGTTCAGTCTCATGTTGTAGCTTCTTATGGATGCAAAGGTTTCTATTAAATCCTTTACACGTGACCAGTTTTCGCTTGTCTTGATCACCATTTCATCTACATAGACCTCCAGATTCTGACCTATCTGAGTAGCGAACACCTTATCCATCAACCTCTGGTAAGTAGCCCCAACATTTTTGAGTCCAAAGGGCATGACTTCATAATAATAGTTGCTCTGATTTGTCATGAAGGTGGTTTTTGGTGTGTCTATTGGATTCATCCGGATCTGATTGTATCCAGAGTATGCATCCATAAAGCTGAGTAAACGGAACCCAGACGTAGCATCTATCAGCCGGTCAATGTTTAGCAATGGATACAGATCTTTAGGACATGCCTTATTGAGGTCCGCAAAGTCCACACACATTCACCATTTCCCAAATTTCTTCTTTACCATCACCACGTTGGATAGCTAGGTCGGATACTTGATCTCCTTGATGAACCCGGCCTGTAACAGCTTCTCGACTTCCTCTGTAATTACTTTCCTCTTTTCATCACCGCCCTTTCTTTTCCTTTGGGACACTGGCTTAATATCCGGATCGATTGCTAAGTGATGGCACATGAAATTGGGATCTATCCCTGGCATGTTTGAAGGTTTCCAAGCGAAAAGATCCACATTGTCTTTTAGTGTTTGAACAATCTCTTTCTCCTCTTCGGGGGACAAGTTGATTCCGATGTGTGTAACATGGAACGGTAGGTGCCTAATCTGGACTTGCTTTGTTTCTTTGTTGGGTGTTATGTTATCTTGAACTGAATCATCACGTGGGTCTATGTTGACCAGGTGAACTTTGAGGGTATTCTTGGGATCTGCTTCTCCGGCGGGTTCCTTTCTTTTCAACTTTAGGCTATCCTTGTAACACTTTCTTGCATCCCCTGGTCGCCTTTGACAATACCAACCCGGCCATCTCCGAGTGGGAATTTCATGGTCAAATACAGAGTTGAAAGCAAATCTTCCAGGGCATTGAATGATGGCCGACCTATAATGATGTTATATGGTGAAGCAGCGTTGACTATTAGGTAGCTTACTCGAATGCTCTTCGCATTAGCCGTGTTGCCAAAGGTAGTCGACAACGCTAGGTGCCCGAGCACCTGCACATGCTCTCCCAAAAATCCTACTAGATTGCCTTTGAATGGTAATAACTCGGTCATATCGATCCCCATTCCTATGAAAGCATCCCAATACAGTAAGTCGATTGAGCTTTCAGGGTCTATCAATACCTTTTTCACGCTCCAGTCTCTTATTTGTACTTTAATAACCATGGGATCATTTTCATGAGCTAGGACTCCTATGACGTCTTATTTTGAGAATGTTACAACATCTAAGTTGCCTTCTGGTTTCTCTGGAGATCTCTGGTTGATATGCATGACTGCCCTAGCATATCTCTTTCTGGCCGAACTTGTTTCTCGACCACTAGCAAACCCTCCCGCGATGGTGTTTAGCGTGTGCCGAGCTATCTTTGTCTCGTGACCCTCTTCGACATCTGAACTCTTCTTCCGGACTGACTTTTCTGGTCCCGGGTCGTCTCGGCGGGGACTTCTTTTGTCATTTTGTGGTCGAGAATCCTTCACATATACCAAGAGATGACCTCTCTGGATTATAGCTTCAATTTCTTTTTTCAGCTGTTGACACTCCTCGGTGTGATGTCCCTGTATACGGTGGTAATTACACCAAGCCTCAGGTTGCCTTTCCATGATAGCGTTGGCTCTTTTGGGATGATGAGGCTCCGGTAACAAGTTCATATGGTCGACTTCTTTAAGGATATCTCCCCTGCTTGCATTCAATGGGGTGAGGTCTCTGTCTGACTTATATGGCTGTCTGTATGGTCTGGGAGCATGTCGCTCGCGCATAGCTACCCGAGGATGCTCTTTCCTTCTGTTCGACGCCAATTCCTTTATCTTTGTCTTTTCACTGCTCTCCCTGTCTCTTTTCTCTTAGTTATTTTCTTCTCCTTTTATGTAACACTCAGCCCGAGTAGTGATCTCGTCCATGTTGATAGCTGGTTTCTGAGCTAACGACTCATTGAACTGTCCAGCTCGTAATCCATGTTGAAAAGCTCCCATAAATAGTTCCTGGTTTGGATGAGATACTTTGAGGGTTTCCTCATTAAATCGAGCCAGGTACTCACTGTCATACCCCAAATTTTGACCACTTAGATCTCCCATCATTGTGCAAATCATCATCACAATATGGATGTACTTTCATGCCTCATCAATCTCCTCAAGGATTGTTGAGCATTCACTACCATCAAGAGTTAGGGTTTCAAGCCCTCTCAGAGTTCTTAGACAAAGGATCAATCAAGGAATGACATGATATTCAACTTGTCTAACCTCTCAAACATCCACAATGGATCAAGAGGACTCCCACTTCAAGGATTAAGCACAAGGCTGCTCCCTTCTAGGTGGATTAAGTCTCAAGATCGACAGTGTCACCAAATTAGGGTTTTGGTCGACCAGGGCCTCAAAATGGAAACTTTTCATCTGGGTACAAGCCAATGATCCAAAACATAACCTAATATACTTCATGGGACCTCATGGACCCAATCATCAAGTCAATTTTGCCTCAGGGGATGCATTCATCAAAAATCAGGAATTAGGGTTTCTTGACCTAATTCACCCCTAAGTTGACTTTTAGGGCAAATCATGAGCCAAGACCTCAAGAGAGGGTTGGAGGGTCTCTAATGAACTATATTGATCCATTTGGAATAATGGATTAATCCAAGAAGCTTGAGCAACAAGTCTCAATTTCATCTGCACCACAATTAGGGTTTCGCAAGGAAAGTCAACTGTAACTTTGACTTTTGACCAGGACATGCTCCCAAGCCCTAGGACATGAATCAATATATCCTATGACACCCATGGAACATGTCCATCAAGTTTGATTTAGGTCAAGGACATGATTTCCTGAAGAATTGCACAGTTTGGAATTCATCTGATAAAAAGTCAACTGAGCACAAAAGTCAACTTTGACTTTTTGAGATTTTTCACCAAAATGGATTTTTAACCCTAAAATGATGTTAATGTATGATTTGAATCATCATTCATCAAGAAAAATCAAAGAAAGTGGGATAACTTGTAAAAGGGGTAACCATAAAAACTTAGAAAAATTTCCAAGTTATGGAAAAAGTGACACTAATGTGCCAACTTTGGAGGACCATAACTCCTAAACCACAAGGCCATTGTTCCCCATTAAAATCTTGATTTGTAGATCTCATTGCCCTCTACAAAAGCTTCATACTTACCTATGTCCAAATTCCTCATGGATTTTGAGTTATGGAGTGATCAAAATCAAGAAAAGTCACTTTGTTCCAACACTTGGTGAAAATTTCACTAAGTCAGATTTTACCCTACTTTTTGCCAAATGTAGGGGGGTTTTTCACTTGGATTCAAAATAAATCAAAACCAAACATGTTCAAACAGTTGTTGTATCATGTAAGGGCTTTCCAAAATGGCCAAGAACATTACCAAATTCAATTTGAGTCATGAGATATAACATTGGCAAGTTGCCTTGTTGAAATTTGTCAAGGCAAGGCAGATTTTGCATTTTTGGTCGATTTTCCAAAATCAGCCAAATCCAAATGCTCCTATCCACTTGGACACCTCTGAGGATTGAATCTAAAGGGGACAATCACTGAGCCAAGCCTCCAAAGTCTTTGGAACAAGAAATAGCATGTTGAACCTAGAATGGCCAAAATAGGGACAAGACTCCAATTTTGGATTGGAGCATTCAATGGAAGCATCAAGGTGGCATGGACTAAGCCATTCTCAACTGAATTCAGTCAAGACTTATCCAAGACCAAGGGAACCACAACCCTGTTCCCTAACCTCTAGTCAATGGCTAGAGGAGACTTGGATTTCCATTGGACAACATTGGCCAAACCTCTGCTGCAGTTGCCATTCACTATGGATCCCAAAACAAACTTGCTCTACTATAAATAGAGCTCAATTGTGATCAGTTTGAGTACACCAAAGCCATCAAACAGATGATTTCCTCAAAATATCTTCTTTCACTCCAATTTTGCCTTCTAAGGCAAGTCACTATCGAGTTTTGAGTTTGAGAGCTTTTTCAATCAAACCAATCACACACACACACACCTCACATACATCATATAAAAGTGATCCAAACACTCACATAACATCTGGAACACAGATTTCACAAAATCATCAGCCAATTGCTCAAGTTCTTGACAGTTTTGCAGTTGAGGTACCATCTTCAGCTCCAAACCATTTCAATCCATTCCAAGCATTCATACACACTCCATGGCACCTAGGGAAGCTATCCAGATCATTGGAACCTAGCTGTAACACCTCAAACACAAATCACGATCACCAGCTGCAAGTGGTAAGCATGAGCTCTTCTAACTCTATGATCCATGCAATTTTTGCTGCACAATAATTTGGCCATATGTTCATAATCATGCATGGAATGTTTCCCCTCAATTAATTGCATTGTTTGAATCGTGTATAAAAAATCCTAGCCTTCATGCAGAAATTAGGGTTCTTGAGGATTTTTCATGATTTCTTGTTATATGTTTAATTTAAATGAAATTAAATACCATAGACATGATCGTGAGGTTGAAACGAGTTGATTGGTATGTGGATTACATGATATGATTAAGTATTCAGTGAGATTGGAGAGAAAATGCAAATCTGGGCAAACCCAGAACACGCGCGTGTTCTTGGGTGTTCTTGGCGCCATTTTTTGAATATTTGAATATTTGAATTTTGTGATTTTATTTAATTGATTCAAAAATTAATTTCTCTCTGAGTTTTAATGATTTTGAGTTGATTCTTTTTTTAATAATTCACAAAAATGTTAAAATATTTTATTTTCCCAAAAAATCCCAAAAATATTATTTATTTTATATAATTGATATTTTTGCAAAGAATTAATGTTTTAATTGTTTTTGACATTTAAAATATTTTTTTCACCTTGATTTTGCAACTTTTAATGCTTTCTAATTATTTTGTAGGTCAATAATTAATTTTTGAAGCATTAATCCAAGATCACAATTTGTTTTCCATATGTTAAACAATTTTGATCATTTTTATTTAATTTTTATTCAATTAAATACATTTTTTGAAAACAAATTAGGGTTTTTGGATTAATTCAACCTTCATAAATCATTTTCAAAACTCTTTGGCCTCTAATAGAGTGTAAGACCCAATCCTTTTTTTGACCAAATCATTTTTGGGCCTCAGTGCATTGTATAAGTCCCGATACCATAAAAAACAAACGGCACGATCGTCGCCTTTTGAAAAATAACCAACCTGGGCCTCTCCTTGAGCTATAAGACCCATTCAAAACTTTTGGGCCTCTAATAGAGTGTAAGACCCAACCCCCTTTTAATCAAAATTATTTGGGGCCTCACTTATTGTATAAGTCCCTTCGCGTTAAAAGAAAACCTCGGCGCGATCGCCATTTTAAACGGAAAAATCAATTGGGCCTACCCTCGTGTTATAAGCCCCACTCTTTTTCTTTAAACTTTTTGGGCCTCTTGAGAGAGTGTAAGACCCATCCCTTTGTACAGAAAACCTTTTTGGGCCTCAGTCACTTGTATAAGTCCCTCTGTACAAATTCAAACAGTGCAATCACTGATAAAACCCTGGGCCTCTCCTTGAGCTGTAAGCCCCAAATCTTTCTTTTTCAAAGCACTTTCTCCTTTGATTTTGAATATACTGTTGTTTTCAATCTTTCTTTGTTGAACAACTAACCAAACAGCATGGAAGCTCTACAACCGAGTAAGTGGTTATTGCTTTCATTTACCGCTTTCATATACATATAACTGTATTGTGGGGCTGTTTCACTGTAAGTCTTCTTTCATAAACTCATATCAACTGTGTAATAATAGTATAGATATTTCGAGTTTCCCCGGCAACTACGTCTAGAACTAGGTGTCGTCGTTTCGTTTATTCATAGAAATAGACAACTAGATCCCCAATAGGATCACCAGATACAGTCTTCTCTTTGGCTGTCCTCATTAGGAATTGTCAAGAAACTCTACTCCCAGAGATGAATGTATTCTCCGTGAATGGCATCTTTGAGTTTCTTCCAAATTCTCGAACTTTCCTGACTTGATCTATTCCTTGTGAATAGCTTGCCTTGAATTTCTCGGGGTTTGGGGACCCACGGGCTTCTTAAAAGCATCGGCCTC
Organism: Lathyrus tuberosus; assembly: GCA_022829125.1. NCBI lineage: Eukaryota > Viridiplantae > Streptophyta > Magnoliopsida > Fabales > Fabaceae > Lathyrus > Lathyrus tuberosus. The sequence goes on along the minus strand of JALAZF010000392.1, from coordinate 142,943 downwards.
CTCTTGGGCATCATACAAGGACCCACAGGCTTCCTAAAAGCAGCCCCGCCTCCTCTTGGGCTTAGTACAAGGACCCGCCGGCTTCTTAGAAGTATTCACAGCCTCCTCTTAGGCTTCGTAAAATGATCTCTTCCTCCGGGAATGATAGCCTCCTCTTGGGCTTCGTACAAGGATCGATCGGCTTCTTAAAAGTTTCTAGCCTCCTCTTGGGCTTCATACAAATTGTCCCGACGACCTCCTAGAGGTATAGGAAGAGAACTTAGTCATCTTCATAGAACAGTCCTTTCAAAGAGTCTACTACTGTTTCTCAAAGCATAGTACAAAAGATGAAACTCTAGACTTGGACAGTCTAATCTCCTTGAGTCTCAAAGACATTCTCAAGTGATCCCTTCATTAATTAGGAAGAAAACCCGTAGACTCGGACAGTCTCAATACCCTTCGGATTTCCCACTTCCTTAAAGAACAGGAATAACCCGGATCCTCGAATCAAATCCCTGAGTACAGTGTTACTCATATAAGAACTGATTTCTCTTTCAAAATCAGTATACTGGACCTGTCACTCAACTAAAACAGTAACCATAGCCTCCTCTTAGGCTTTGTATAATGATCCTTCTCTAGTTACAATAGCCTCTCTCTTGGGCTTTATACAATGATTCTCCCCAGCGGAGTCAAACAACGTTTAGCCTCTCTCTCGGGCTTTGTACGAGACAAATAAGAGACTCCCTCGTTGAGTCAATCACCCTTTCGTCTCCATCTCGGGCTTTATACGAGATACAAAAAGGTTCTTATTGAGCCAAACAAATTTTCGCCTCCATCTCGGGCTTTGTACGTGATACAAAAACTCTCTTGTTGAGTCAAATAGCCTTCATCTCGGGCTTTATACGAGATACCAAAAGACTCTATCGTCAAGTCAAAAACCTTTTAGCCTCTCTCTCGGGCTTTGTACGAGACACATATTAGCCTCCTCTTAGGCTTTGTATAAGAAAACCACTGGTTGATCCAATCAACCTTTTAGCATCAAAGCTGTGCCTCGTTCACAGTACACAAACATCAACAACTCCTTCCCCTTCATCTAATTGCTGTAAGCGGCAAGCCTCTGGATCATCTACATCCATGCCAATGTCCCTCTTTTAGTATGAGAAGTTCCTAAGGAAAGATGGCATTGCTCTAAACTGAGTTAAAGTCTTCTCCTTCAGGTTAAAATCCCCTATAAATGAAATTATGGCATTGCCGAATTCACAAATCCCGGTTAAAGTAATCCTCCTTTACAGTCAGTCACCCAACACTTGTGACAAACAGACCCCTTTAGAGATGACAAATTCTCTCTAAGGTCAATACTTTTAGCTTCACATCTTGGGCTTTGAACAAGACACCAAAACAACCATTTCCTCCCATAGAATAGGAGGAACTACGAACGCTCTGATTTCCCTATTTCGGTAAACGGGAATATGTAGGCATAAGATCGAAAGAAAAGATCTTAGCGAGCACACTAAACAAAAATCCCATACTCTCATAAAAAAGCATCAGTCCTAACATCCTAATCCTTGTTCCCCGCCAGAAACTTGTCATTCTGTCAAAATAGCACAAGAAAAGCCCCACCACATTGATCGCATCCGTAACCTAACAGACCGCTGTTTAAACTCGGTATGCAAGCAGGGTTAATTGGAGACATCTATTTCCCTTCCTTCATCAGCTTTAATAGGATAAAAAATGAATCGACCTGTAGTAAACTAACCCAGAGAGCGACAACGCTTAAGAACCGCGTCCAAAATCGCTCGCTACAGAAAAGTGGCTCCCACCGTGGGGCCCCTCTAACCTTTTTCTCTTCACTTGTGTGAACACCACAGATTGGGGCTTCCGCCGGGGAACCCATTTTCTGTCAGGAACTTAGGATTCATAGCTTTAAAGGTCTAGGATGATTAGGACAAATATATATACTGCTTTTCCTAATTGCTATACGTGTTTATTTTTCTGCTAATGGGAATGCGTGTGATGCCGCATGTGGAAAGATTGAGTATACACTTAAGATAAGTGATGGCGACGAGGTCGACCATCAACCTCAGTGGAGGCTGACCAATGCAACCCATTCTCTCACCTAGACAATGGGCCGATTGTGATGTCTGAGAAGCTGAGGAGCCAAACCCTTTTGTAGTGCGGAAACTATCGGGAATAGTTGTTACGCGATACTACCCTCATTTGAGGCTGGTGATCTATTCTCGGTGAATGGCACTTACTCTAAGATCGCTCTACAACTCGCTGGCGATCCGCTTGTTGTTTTGCTTTCCTGGGAGGAGCTGATGATAATGAGTACAGGTACAAAAATCACCTTAGTATAAACCTTTGGGGATGGGTAGAGCCTTGACTTCATGACAACGACCCTTTGACCCCATGTTTTTTCTATGTTTTTGTGTGCTGCATTCATGCATTCATTTAAAAAACATTAAAACATTAAAAAAAAATCTTCTCTTCTAGTCTTTCTGTTTTTCAAATTAAACTAAGACTTTGATTGCAAATACCGAAGAAGAGGATTGTGCTAATGGATTTTGGTAGAAGAAGAACTCATACGTACACCTTCAAGGTTCCAAAACTAGAGGATTTAAGAGGTTTGGCGAGGATGATCACTAACCCTGAGGCTTTCAGAGCCAAGCACGGAGGTTTGCTACCACTGTTAAGAGTCCTTGTGATTGAGGGAATCATGGATGCGCTCATTCAGTTTTATGATCCAGTTTATCACTGTTTCACATTCCCGGATTACCAGCTCGCACCAACGCTGGAGGAGTATTCTCACCTGATTGATCTACACATTACTGATCGATTTCCATTTTCTGGACTGGAAGAAATTCCAAAGAATCAGACCATTGCAAGAGCAATTCATTTGGACGAGTCTGAGGTCAGGACTCACATAACCACTAAGGGTGGCATCCAAGGTTTGCCAGCCCAGTTTCTGACAAAGAAGGCCCTGTATTTTGCCAGTATAGGAAACGTGACTGCTTTTGAAAGCATCTTTGTCTTGCTCACCTACGGGTTATTTTTGTTTCCCAACATCAATAACTTCGTCGATATCAACTCCATTAAGGTTTTTCTCATTGGAAACCCTGTTTCGACTTTGCTCGCAGATGCGTATCATTCTGTACATTTGGGAAATTTGTACAGCGGAGGGGAGATCACATTTGTGTACCTTTGCTTTACAAGTGGTTTATCTCCCACTTGCCCAAGTCTGCTGCTTTTTGGGATTGTAAGAGTGTCTTACGTTGGTCGCAGAAGATCATGTCTCTCACCAACTCTGATATAGATTGGTGTAATAGGATCTATGATGGAATCAGAATCATTGATCGTTGTGGAAACTTCCCCAACATACCCCTCATAGGAATTAAAGGAGGAATCAACTATCATCCGGTATTGGTTCGTCGTCAATTTGGATACCCGATGAGACACGTCCCACAGGGTGTTCATCTGGAAGGTCTTTTCTTCAAAGAAGGAGAAAATGACAGAGCACTAAAGATGGAAATAGTGCACGCTTGGAAACACGTTCATAAGAAAGGACGAGAGTCTCTGGGAAAACCGGACTGTGTCTCGGTGGAGCCTTATCTCCACTGGGTGCAAACTAGAGCTCTTAAGCTAAAAATGCCTTATCCGCATTACGAAATTCTTCCACCGAGGGAATCTGTCATGTACTTCATGATGGAAACTGAAAAGCTTCAGGTTAATATCAACAAAGTTCAAAAGGAGAGAAGGTCTTGGAAGAACAAGTACCGCACCCTCGACGTAAAGTGCATCAAAATACAACAATTACTGAAAGAGAAAGATGCTCTGATTGAAATTTTGGAGCAACATGCTGTAGAGAATCAAGATGACCAAAGGAATTTGCTCACTCCTTTCGCCTGGCAAAGGAATGACAGCCCGACAATGGTCCAAGAGCCCCGGTCAAAGAAATGGAAAATACCAGAATCAGCACCCGAGTTCTCTCGGGACCCATTAGCTTAGGTTTCTGTTTCTGCATCTTGTAATCTACTGTATTTCCATTTCTGTAATCCTTTGAATTTCAATAAAAAGGGGTTTCCCCACCGTTTGATCTTTGCAATCTAATTGTCGAAGTTTATTTTGATTAAACCAAAAAACAATTAATATTGTTAGTTCTTGGATTGGCTGAAATTTTGGTAAAACAAAGTATGTTCAATGTTGACGTCAAGGTGCTGATGTTGCAACATTGAGTCTTAACACTGGGCTGTGTTAAGTATTTAAATTGCTGAAGTTGGATGTCTGATGTCACATAGGCGATGTTGTGACATTAGATCTGCAGAATTAATAACATCAGGTTGTGATGTTGTTAGGGTTTGGTGTTAGCTGGAATTGTGGAGAGCAAGCTGTCTCATTGGATGCGAATATCTTGGGATAGATATTTTCTGTTGCATAGGAGATCTGGTGCAGATTTGTAGGAGATTTAAAAGGTTGAAGATTTAAAAAGATTTTAGGAGAAAATCTGTTTTAAATAATCAGTTTTAAATAACAAATCAGGTCAGATATTGTAGCAGGTCCAAGACCAATTCAATGAGCTATATAAAGCGCACCAGTACTAGAGAAAAGTGACGTAGAAGAGAGAGCTAAAGACTGATTGTCGTTTGTGTCTTCGTTTATGAATTGTAAACCATTCTAGTGTGAATCGGTATTAGTGTTTTGAGTTGTTCTTGATCAAAGCTGTGAAGCAGAATCAAGTAGTGATATTCAAAGGGTGTTATCTCATTGAAGTGTTTTAGGGATTGAGTAGTGTTCTCATATCTAAGTGGTTTCTTAGGTAGAAAGCCACTAGTAGAAATTAAGTTTAGGAGATTGTCAACTGGGTTGTTGAGTCTGTAAATTAATTCTACAAGTAGTGAATTTCATCCCTGGCTTGGTAGCCCCCAGACGTAGGTAGTTAGACCGAACTGGGTGAACAATTCCTTGTGTTATTGTGTTACTGTTATTGCTGTCCATTTGCAGAGTGTGTTGTTGTGACATCGCACCTTAACATCACACGTCTGATACCAGAATTTCAATTGGTATCAGAGCATGCATCCTGTCTGTCTCTGGGGTGAGATCTAGGGAAGTTACTTTCTGGTGTAAAGATGGACAAAGAAGTTGGAGGATTCGTCAACAGACCCCCTATTTTGGATGGATCCAATTATGACTATTGGAAGCCAAGGATGACTACTTTCTTAAAATCCTTGGACAGCAGGTCTTGGAAGGCTATTGTTAAAGAGTGGAAAGCACCTGTTGTGTGTGAGAAAGATGATACTGGCAAAGATAAAGAAGGCACCTCAAAGCCAAAGCCTGAAGAAGAATGGACCAAGGAAGAAGATGAGCTTGCCCTAGGAAATTCCAAAGCTCTAAATGCAATTTTCAATGGAGTGGATAAGAATATCTTCAGGTTAATCAATTCCTGTGAAGTTGCTAAGGAAGCATGGGATATTTTGAAGGCTACTCATGAAGGAACGTCTAGAGTGAAGATGTCTAGAATTCAGCTTCTAACATCAAAGTTTGAAAGTTTAAAGATGAAGGAAGATGAGACTATTCAGGACTTCCACATGAGTGTTCTTGAGCTGGCCAATGCATCTAGTGCTCTTGGAGAGAAAATGTCAGAAGAAAAGCTTGTAAGGAAGATTCTTAGGTCCCTTCCTAAGAGGTACAAGATGAAGGTGACTGCTATTGAAGAAGCCCAAGACATCAGCAAGATGAGAGTTGATGAACTCATTGGATCTCTTCAAACTTTTGAGCTTGGTTTGAATAAAGAAAAACCTAAAAAGAAGCCCAAGGGTATTGCTCTGGTCTCCACTCCTGCAGAAACTAAGGAAGTCAAAGATGATGATTCTCAGGAAGATTTGTCTCAAGCCATTGCTATGTTGGGAAGGCAGTTCAACAAAGTGTTAAAAAGGTGGAACAACAACAACAAGCCTAGTGTCAAGAACATCTCTTTTGACATCAGTAAGCCAAAAGAGAAAGATGAAGAGAAGACTGCCCAGGATAGAGGTTTTCAGTGCTTTGAATGTGAAGGGTATGGAAATGTCAAGAAAGAATGTCCCACATTCTTGAAGAAGCAGAAGAAGGGCATGTCAGTTTCCTGGTCTGAATCTGATAGTGAAAGTGAAGGTGAGTCAGCAAGGCATGTTAGAGCCCTAATAGGAACTGTTGTGTCTGATGATGATAGTGATGGAGAAATAACTTATGAGGAGTTAGCATCTACTTATCGAGAGCTGTGTTTAAAAAGTGCTGAGATTTGTCAAGAAAACAAGTGTCACAAGCAACAGATTGCTCAGCTTGAAAATGAAAAAGCTGATCGGGAAAATGAAGTTGTACTAGTTAAGTCTCAACTGGATCAGATGACAAAATTTGTTAGGATGATGAACAGTGGTACAACTACTCTTGATAAGATTCTTCAGTCAGAGAAAGCTGCTGGAGATAAATCAGGCATAGGATATGTGGCAAGCACTTCAGGAACAAAGAAGGAGATGTTTCATCCATTGTCTCAACATCAACCTAAGAGACAAAATCCTACCCCTAAGAAGGTTGTTCAGCCCCAGAATATTGAGAAAAAGAATGGTGCCCATCAGAGAAAGATGCAGCCTCAAGGAGCTAGTCAGTATATGCCTCCCCAATATCACAAGAGCATGCAAGCTGCAAGGTTCAAACAGGACATGTCTCATCAGGTGTCTCAACATCAGGAAATCTGGTATGGAAATGAATACAACCATGCTGTGCCTTATTACTATGGAAGAAGAAAGCCTCATCACCATAGAAGACAGCCTAAGAGACAGCATCCTCAGTACAGAAGAAGGCAATCCAACTATGGAATAAGGAGACAACATTATGGGTGGCAGTCACAGCATTATCATCAAAGTGGAAGAAGATCTAACCACTTTAGAAATGACAGATGCTTCTATTATGGTAAGTTTGGACATATGCAGTCCTCGTGCTTCAAGCTTCACGGTTATCCAAATTCTGCTTCTCAACCCAGACAGAAAGAGGTCAGGCCTAAGGTGGTGAAGCAATGGGTTCCTAAAGTTACCAGCTTGATAGCTCACACCTCCTTAAGGGTTTCTACCAAAGATGACCGGTATTTTGACAGTGGGTGTTCAAGACACATGACTGATGTAAAGAATCTGCTTGTAGATGTGAAACCTCAGTCTTCTGGCTATGTTACATTTGGTGATGGGATCAAAGGAGAGATAAAGGGGATTGGTAAACTAAATTGTGGTAGTGCTCCCAGACTGGAGAATGTTCTTCTTATTAAAGGACTAACAGCAAATTTGATTAGTATTAGTCAACTTTGTGATCAAGGATTCAAAGTAGACTTCACAAAGTCCGAATGTATGGTCAAAGATGACAAAGGAGAAGTCATTATGAAGGGAGCCGGGTCTAAGGACAATTGTTATCTTTGGGTGCCCCAAAACTCAAATTCTTCCACGTGTGTGCTTGCTAAAGAAGATGATGTCAAAATCTGGCATCAGAAGTTGGGACACCTTCACCTAAAGGGAATGAAGAGAATTATCTCCTCAGAAGCAGTCAGAGGGATTCCCAAACTTAGTATTGAGGAAGGAAAGGTGTGAGGAGACTGTAAAAAAGGAAAGCAGACAAAGATGTCTCATCCGAAGCTTCAACATGACACCACCTCCAAGGTATTGGAACTTCTTCATATGGACTTGATGGGACCTATGCAAGTTGAAAGTCTGGGTGGGAAGAAATATGCTTATGCTTATGTAGTTCTTGGATTGGCTGGAATTTTGGTAAAACAAAGTATGTTCAATGTTGACTTCAAGGTGCTGATGTTGCAACATTGAGTCTTAACACTGGGCTGTGTTAAGTATTTAAATTGCTGAAGTTGGATGTCTGATGTCACATAGGCGATGTTGTGACATTAGATCTGTAGAATTAATAACATCAGGTTGTGATGTTGTTAGGGTTTGCGTGTTAGCTGGAATTGTGGAGAGCAAGTTGTCTCATTGGATGCGAATATCTTGGGATAGATATTTTCTGCTGCATAGGAGATCTGATGCAGATTTGTAGGAGATTTAAAAGGTTGAAGATTTAAAAAGATTTTAGGAGAAAATCTGTTTTAAATAATCAGTTTTAAATAACAAATCAGGTCAGATATTGTAGCAGGTCCAAGACCAATTCAAGGAGCTATATAAAGCGCACCAGTACTAGAGAAAAGTGACGAAGAAGAGAGAGCTAAAGACTGATTGTCATTTGTGTCTTCGTTTATGAATTGTAAACCATTCTAGTGTGAATCGGTATTAGTGTTTTGAGTTGTTCTTGATCAAAGCTGTGAAGCAGAATCAAGTAGTGATATTCAAAGGGCGTTATCTCATTGAAGTATTTTAGGGATTGAGTAGTGTTCTCATATCTAAGTGGTTTCTTAGGTAGAAAGTCACTAGTAGAAATTAAGTTTAGGAGATTGTCAACTGGGTTGTTGAGTCTGTAAATTAATTCTACAAGTAGTGAATTTCATCCCTGGCTTGGTAGCCCCCAGACGTAGGTAGTTAGACCGAACTGGGTGAACAATTCCTTGTGTTATTGTGTTACTGTTATTGTTGTCCATTTGCAGAGTGTGTTGTTGTGACATCGCACCTTAACATCACACGTCTGATACCAGAATTTCAAATATAATCATTGCATTCATCATTCTCACATCGCGTATTCTTCTTACCTACGAATCTCATGTTTATGTCTCGGTTCTAGAGTCAAACTGTCTCATTCGTATAATACTCGGGCCAATCGTCAGAAAAAGATGGATGATCTTGAGGAAGAAAATAGAGAGTTGAAAGAAGAGATCGACGCTCTAAGAGAGGATATGAGAAAGCTTCGTAACGACATGCAAGCCATGGCAGAAGCTCAGCTACAAAGGACCGTGATCTCAGAGATCACCTGGACGCCCATAGTGGAGAAGTATGATCCTAGGTATCAAATGCCGAAAGATCGTCCCTAGGGCATGCCTGTTAACTATATCCCGGAAGGATATGTTTCGCTGATCACTGAAGATCAGGGAATCACAACAGAAGCCGCAGGGCCTGAAGGTTACAAACTTCGGGAAAGCGAAGATGCCAGGGGCATACTGAAGACTCCTGAAGGTTATAAACTTCGGGAAACGCCAAGACTTACTGCCGTAGTCACGGTACCACCCCCTGTGGTGCATACTGTCCCGGAAGGACAAATTCCACAAATACCTTCTGGTAAAAAGGAAACTATGTTTGACCAAATGGATGAATTCCAGGAACAGTTCTTGGAAATGCAGAAGGAGCTGCAAGCCATTCGCAGTCAGGATTTATTTGGAAAGGACGCCGCAGACCTCTGCTTGGTCCCCAATGTGAAAGTCCCGCACAAATTTCAAGTGCCCGACTTTGAAAAATACAAGGGTAACTCTTGCCCTCAAAGCCATCTGGTGATGTACGCTCGGCGGATGTCAGCTCAGAAGGAGAATCAGGACCTACTGATTCACTACTTCCAGGATAGTTTAACCGGTGCCGCACTCAAATGGTACATGGGTTTAAACCGTGCCACGATCAGCACATTCAGAGATCTTGGCACTGCCTTCGTCCAACAATACAAATACAATTTGGACATGGCACCTGACAGAGATCAACTCAGATCGATGTCGCAAAAGGACAAGGAAACCTTTAAGGAGTATGCTCAAAAGTGGCGTGAAATCGCCGCTCAAATTTGTCCACCTCTTGAGGAAAAAGAGATGATGAAGATCTTCTTAAAAACCTTAAGCTCATTTTACTATGACCGAATGGTTGCCAGTGCGCCCAGTGACTTCACCGAAATGGTCGGCATGGGCGTACGTCTTGAGGAAGCCGTCCGAGAAGGATGTTTGGTAAAAGACACTGGATCGACGAGCGGTACTAAAAAATACGGTAGTGCTCTCCCTAAGAAGAAAGAGCAAGATATTGGGAATATCTCTCTCGGAAAGCAAAGGCGACGTTATCAACCAGTAGCAGCTGTAACTCCTGCTATCGGCCCTGCGCCTATTCCTACGTATCAACCTCAGGTTGCGCAAAACTAACCTAATTAGTAAAGGACACAACAACCTCTTCAGCAGGCTCGTCCTCCATATAACAACAACCGTACAACACGACCATCAGGGTTTGATCCTATACCCATGTTGTACGAAGAGCTGTTTCAATTACTACTGGCTAAGGGGCACATTCAGACTAAATCTCCTCTTACAGTACCGGAAAATCCACCTTTTTGGTTTAAGGTGGATCAAACTATCCCTTACCACCAAGGAGGATCAGGGCATAACATCGATACTTGTCTCAATTTCAAGTCCGACGTGCAAAAACTTTTTAGGAGCGGGGTCTTACCCTTCAAGGATACAAATCCTAATGTTCTCACGAACCCGCTGCCTCAACATGAGAAGGCTGCAGTCAATTTGATAGAAGGAGAGACTAACGATGTCTATCAAATTCACGATGTACTCTTGTTGAAAACCAATCTGGTCAAGATGCATTGTAGACAGAGTGGATATGGCCATGTGCCACCTCATAATTATCATCAGTGTGATGTCTGCTCTAAAAATAATCAGGGATGTTCTGTGGTGCAAGCATCTCTACAGGAACAAATGGATCTCGGATGGATCCAAGAGCACCGAGTTCGTGGAGTTAACATGGTCTATACAAATTCCAATGTCATTCAAAACCACGACATCCGTGCGATGAATCTCAACTTGGTGGCGATGCATTAAAGGAAAATCCAATATCATAATCTGCCGCGACACGATTACAGTTCCTGTCTGACTTGCTCGGTAAACAAACAGGGATGCTCTTTCATACAGGACGCCCTCCAGCGTCAGATGGATCTTGGATGGATCCAAGACTACCATGATAGGAACCCTTATCAGATCAACATGGTTCAGATCTTCGATATTCGCGTGATGAATACCAACCTGGTAGAGTTACATGCTGAGCAGGTCTGACTCAGATTCTTAATATCACATGACTATCAAAGCTATAAAGCGGGTTGCGAAAACGATCGAGGTTGTACCCTTGTCTAGGAGGCACTTCAACACTTGTTAAATCACTGGTGGATGCCAATTTATATGGATGAAGAAACTTAGCAAATTAGTATCAATAATAGAAACCCCACTCGGCGTCAGAATCAGGATGTCCGATCTGTGGAAGCTAACCTAGTGAGGTTACATTGTATTCAAAGTGGGCGTGGCCAGGTGCCACCACACAATTATGACCGTTGTAGCGTCTGTTAGGAAAGTAACCAAGGGTGTTACCTTATGAGAGCAGCTCTTCAGGGTCAGGTGGATCGTGGAGAGATTCGCCCATATCCGGGTTCTGGATCCATCAATTGGTCGTCGGACTACCTTGCCAATCAAGTCGAGGATGTTGTCACAATCTCTGGTCATCACAGGACCAGGGATGTTTTTGCCATTATCCCTCTACTTGACGAATCTAAAGTTCCCAACCGGGAACGGATCGAGATTACTTACGATGGTTAGAAAAATCAGAGGGCTCTCGTAGTCATCTATCTGCTGGGACCACTACCGTATGAATCAGCTAAGGCAATCCCTTACAAATACGGTGCAACAACAATTGAAAATGGAAAGGAAATTCCATTACCCTCCGTTGTAAATATTGCAGACATCAGTCGTGTAACACGGAGCGGTTGAATCTTCAACCGAGGAGTTGGAGAACCTAACAAGGAAAAGGAACTTCAGACAGAAGCTCCCGATCCACCAGTCGGTCATTCCAGTAATCCCGACCTTTCGAAAAATAATGATGAGATGCTGAAGCTCATCCAAAGGAGTGAATACAACATTGTCGATCAACTGTTACAAACTCCTTCAAAGATCTTGGTATTATCATTATTACTCAGTTCAGAAGCCCACAGGGAGGCTCTACAGAAAGTCTTGGAGCAAGCCTTTGTGGAACAGGATGTAACGATTAGACAGTTCGATAGCATTGTCTCTAACATCACTTCCTGCAACAATTTGGCATTTAGTGATGAGGAATTACCTGAAGAGGGTCGTCGTCATAACATGGCGCTCAATATCACAGTCAACTGCCAGGACGATGCTTTAGCCAGCGTACTGGTAGACACAGGGTCAGCCCTGAATGTTATGCCGAAGTCCACTTTGATGTAATTATCATTCAAAGGCCCTCCGATGAGAATCAGCGAGGTCGTCGTCAAAGCGTTCGACGGATCCAGAAAAATAGTTATCGGCGAAGTGGATCTGCCCATAACTATCGGTCCTCACACTTTCCAAGTCACTTTCTAGGTCATGGACATCCGGGCAACATACAGTTGTTTATTAGGAAGACCTTGGATACATCAGGTTGGAGCGGTTACTTCCACCCTCCACCAAAAGCTAAAGTTCGTTCAGAATGATCAACTTGTCACAGTCTGTGGGGAGCAGGCCTTGTTGGTGAGTAACTTGTCATCATCTGCTGGTATGGAACCCAAGGAGGTTATTGGAACTCAGTTCCAAGCGCTGACGGTGGGAAAGGACAATCAATCCGGAGGAGGAACTTCCATTTCTTCATACAACGATGCTATTAAAGCGGTCAAGAGTACCGATACAACCGGATGGGGACAGCTTGTCATTCCTACTGGTAATACAACAAAGAAGGGTCTTGGTTTTTCTGCAACCTGTACCCGGACAGCTGCTAACGATGAAAGTCTTCATCCCATTCAGAACTTCTTCCACAGTGGAGGTTTCCTTCACCCAGTGTCTCAAATAGTCCATGCTATCAATGAGGAGGATCCCTCCGACACAGATGAAGAGTGGAAGTCCTATCTGAACGAGGACGGTTATATGTCTCAGGAAGAGGTGCCTATACCATTTTGCTATCCCGCACAGAGTCCGAGATTTATACCACGGTCAGATGTCGAAATGATCTATGGAGATTGTGATCCAGAAGGATGCCGTGCTCCGCCAAATTCATTAGAGGAGGACACTCTAATGAAAGACAACTTTGACTACACCTACTATGGCCCAATGGATGGTCTGCCAATGTGGCAACCTTACCCAGGAGACTTGGGGCCAGAAAGTTAGCCGAACAATGAAAATCAGTTGACCATCATTGAACAGAATACCTGTGTCCCCACCATGTCATGGGATCAACACTCAGGTCATTCAGAAACTACTCAACATGAAGATGAATTTGCAACGTTTGCAGGACTTGAATTCGTCAACTATGCTTTTCCTGAGGTCAACGTCATCGAGAGAGATGACTCCTTCAGTTCCAAAGAAGTTTGGGACACCTTGGGACAACTGAGTGGAAAATTTGACTATATGGTCAGGTACACCGCTCCCGAAAGCTCTCGTATTAGACTCGAAGATATCCAGCCAACTGGATGGGGAGATACAACTGAGAGCACAAATACTATGCAAAATACAACTGAGGAATTCTCCTACGACAACTTTGCTTGGGAGACAGATTCCAATGATCCTGCTCCACCAGAAATCAGCGTTATTTCTGAAGACAAATCAAGGAAGGTACCAGACTTTGTGATTCATTGAGGACTTCGCCGCCAATGGGTTGCCGTCGAGGTTTCGAAGGTCGTTCTTCAGTCAAAGTAATTGCCATCTTTTAGCCTTTCACCCTGCCCAGGTGAAACGGATTTTTTGATAGGGCTCTCTTTCTGTAAATTTTCCCTCTTCGCTTAGCCCAAAGCGATAGAGTTTTGTTTTATAGGGTTGTAGTTTCAAGAATTGACTTGTTCATTAATAAAATAATGTTGTTCTGTAATTTCCGCATTAATTGTTGTTTTATCTTTTCGCTTTTCTCAGAAAATGGTAATCCTAAAAAACAAATCAATAATAAAAACAAGCAGTAATAAAAAAAAATACACTGCACATACTTGCATTTTCTCTATCTCTTCTAAACACGAATCATCACGTCATGCAGATTACTTGTTTTAAACCCCGTTGAAACATACGATCCGATGCCTTCTCCCAACTTTGAGTTCCCGGTATTTGGGGTTGAAGAAGAAGTTGACAACAAAATTCCAGAAGAGATCTCCCGATTAGTCATACAAGAGGAAAGGTCCATTGAACCTCACAAAGAACCGTTGGAAACGGTAAACTTAGGTTCAGAACAAGAGAGAAAAGAAATCAGGATTGGGGCACTTCTCAGTCCAACTGCCAAAGAGAGATTGATAAAGCTTCTCAAAGAATTCCCTGGTGTATTCGCTTGGTCCTATCAGGACATGCCAGGGTTGGATACCAGCATCGTGGAACATCACTTACCGTTAAGATCGGAATGTCCGCCAGTAAAGCAAAGGTTGAGACGGACTCACCCGGACATGGCCATCAAAATCAAAGAGGAGGTACAAAAACAAATCGACGCGGGTTTCCTCGCTACATCTGAATATCCTCAATGGTTAGCCAACATTGTACCCGTTCCCAAAAAGGATGGAAAGGTCAGAATGTGTGTCGACTACAGAGATCTGAACAAGGCAAGTCCAAAGGACGACTTTCCTTTACCACACATTGACATGCTAGTAGACGGTACAGCAAAGTTCAAAGTCTTCTCCTTCATGGATGGATTCTCGGGCTATAATCAGATCAAAATGGTGCCGAAAGACATGGAGAAAACTTCGTTCATTACCCTATGGGGTACTTTTTGTTACAAGGTAATGTCGTTCGGTTTGAAGAATGCCAGGGCAACCTATCAAAGGGCCATGACAACTCTGTTTCATGACATGATACACAAAGAAATCGAGGTATATGTCGATGATATGATTGCAAAATCAAAAACAGAAGAGGAGCATGTGACCCACCTGTCAAAACTATTCGAGCGTTTGCGAAAGTACAAACTCCGCTTGAATCCCAACAAGTGCACCTTCTGTGTCCGTTCAGGGAAATTACTAGGGTTCATCGTCAGCCAGAAAAGAATTGAGGTTGATCCTGACAAGGTCAAGGCCATTCAAGAAATGCCTTCTCCGAAAACTGAAAAACAAGTCAGGGGATTCCTGGGACGTTTGAAATACATCTCCAGATTCATATTCCTCATGACCGCGACCTGTGCGCCAATTTTCAAATTACTCAAAAAGAACCAGGATTGTGTTTGGTCAGAAGATTGCCAAACTGCCTTCGACAGTATCAAGGAATATCTGTTGAATCCTCCGATTCTATCACCTCCAGTGGAAGGAAGACCACTGATCATTTACCTCACAGTTCTAGAGGACTCAATGGGATGTGTACTTGGCCAACAAGACGAAACTAAACGGAAAGAGTCTGCCATTTACTATTTGAGCAAGAAATTCACCGACTGTGAAACTCGGTACACGATGCTTGAGAAAACTTGTTGCGCTTTGGCTTGGGCAGCCAAACGTCTTCGCCAATACATGATTCGTCACACTACTTGGTTAATCTCCGAAATAGATCCAATCAAGTATGTCTTCGAAAAGCCTGCTCTCACGGGAAGAATCGCCCGTTGGCAGATGCTGTTATTAGAATATGACATAGAGTACCATGCTCAGAAAGTTGTTAAAGGAAGTATTTTAGCCGATCATTTGGCTCATCAACCGATTGACGATCAAGAATCAATCGGGTTTGATTTCCCAGACGAAGATGTCATGTATCTAAAAATGAAAGATTGCGATGAACCGTTACCCAGTGAAGGGCCAGAACCAGGTTCCCAATGGGGACTTATCTTTGACGAGCAGTTAATCATTATGGAAACGAAATTGGGGCAATCATTGTTACCCCTCAGGGTACCCACATTCCTTTCATTGCCAGACTTACGTTCAAATGTACGAACAACGAGGCCGAATACGAAGCTTGTATTATGGGTCTCGAGGAAGCGATTGATTTAAGGATCAAAAACTTGGATGTATATGGCGATTCAGCCCTGGTTATCAATCAAATAAAAGGAGATTGGAACACATACCAATCAGGACTGATTCCTTACAAGGACTATGCAAGAAGGTTGTTGCCCTTCTTCAACAGAGTTGAGTTTCATCATATCCCTCGTGAGGAGAATCACATGGCTGATGCATTAGCCACTCTCTCTTCCATGATTAGTGTAGGTCAATGGAATAACTTACCTAAGATCGACATAATGCGCCTTGAATGGCCCGCTTACATCTTCACGATTGAAGCAGTCCTAGACGACAGACCTTGGTATCATGATATCAAATGCTTCCTTCAGAAACAACAGTACCCATCTGGGGCACTAAGGAAAGACAGGAAAACCCTCAGAAGATTGGCTGGAAACTTCTTCCTGAGCGGTGACACTCTCTATAAGAGAAATTTTGACATGGTCTTGCTCCGATGCATCGACAGACCAGAAGCAGACATGCTGATGAAAGAAATTCACGAAGGATCCTTTGGCACTCATGCCAACGGACACACAATGGCGAGAAAAATTCTCAGAGCAGGGTACTATTGGTTGACAATGGAATCCGACTGCTACAAGTACATGAGGAGGTGTCACAAATGTCAGATATACTCCGACAAAATTCATGTACCACCATCACATCTCAAAGTTCTCTCTTCCCCATGGCCATTCTCGATATGGGGAATCGACATGATTGGCATGATTGAGCCCAAGGCTTTAAACGGACATCGGTTCATCCTGGTGGCCATTGATTACTTCACCAAGTGGGTCGAAGCAGCGTCGTACGCTAATGTAACCCGACAAGTGGTGGTCCGATTTATCAAAAACAATATCATCTGCCGTTATGGTGTTCCAAGAGAGATCATTACTGATAATGGATCTAACTTGAACAATAAGATGATGAAAAAGTTGTACGCAGAGTTCAAGATTGAACACCATAACTCATCTCCCTACCGACCCAAGATGAACGGCGCGGTAGAAGCGGCTAACAAGAACATCAAGAGGATTGTTCAAAAGATGGTTGTAACCTACAAAGATTGGCACGAGATGCTACCCTTTACTCTTCACGGTTATCGCACATCTGTCCGCACTTCTACAGGGGCAACCCCTTTCTCTCTAGTTTATGGCATGGAGGCAGTTCTCCCCATAGAAGTAGAGATCCCATCAATCCGGGTATTGATGGAAGCTAAGCTCACCGAAGCTGAATGGTGTCAAAGTCGACACGACGAATTAAACCTGATCGAAGAAAAACGAATCACGGCACTATGCCATGGTCATCTGTATCAACAGAGAATGAAGAAGGCGTTCGACAAAAAGGTTCGACCCCGTGTCTTCAGGAAAGGAGACCTTGTGCTAAAAAAGATACAATCTTTTCTCACTGATTCGCGAGGTAAATGGACTCCGAATTATGATGGCCACTATGTGGTCACGAAAGCTTTCTCAGGCGACGCCTTGAGACTTGCAACCATGGACGGAGAGGAATTTGCCTACGCCACGAATGTTGATGTAGTCAAGAAATACTTCGCCTAAACTAAAAAAAAATGTCTCGGTGGATTGAAAACCCAAAAGGACGGTCCAGGCAAAAGTTAGAGACATGAAAAAAAATCATCCCGGTGGATTGGAAATCTCATAGTACAATCCAGGAAAAAATTAGGGATAATGGCAAGTAACTATGTTCAACAGAGGCAAGTCCCTCAACAGCAGCAGTTACATCATCCATCGAAGAAAAACTCTAGTCAAGGTCATCTTCGACAGAAGCTCAGGATGCCCCGAATTCAAAGTTGGTAGGAGGATAGCGGTCGTTATGTTTCAATGTAGCCCTTTTCCCTGTAAATTACCATTTTCTAACTTTGTAAATACTCTTTGGAATCACGCGTTTGGCTGATCTCCATCTTATCAATAAAATTTGAGCCCTTGTGCTTTTGTTTGTAATTCTTATTTGTTTTAGCTTTACATAACGACGTTTTAATATGATCAACGATTCTTGAAATAAAAACAAAAATGAATTTACTTGTTAAAACTTTTTATGCTTTTAAAATAAAGTCGGCAATTTCTTTTGACTGTTGAACATCAGAAGAACATCGGTCGCTTCTCCAGAAGTAATCGAACCTCAAAGTACGGAATCAAAGTACTCCTTCTATGCCAGTACGCCTAAATGAAGGGATCAACTGTGTCAGAGACCTTGTTTCGTCTGACACGCTTCGGCCGAGTTCTCATCTCCTAAGCCCGATCAATATAGCTCCCAACAGGGACTATCTCTCCTAAACAAGGTGGAATTGCTATTCTGAACCAACGGTACTTCTTCGCCCTTCAATGGCCGAGTATCCAGTCGTGTTCATCTTTTAGTTTGTATGTCGCGTCAGTTTTGTCAGCATATACATACAGGCATCATGTATTTGATTTACATTCACAGTCATATTGCATCACTATCACTCTAGTCGGTCTTGTCCCCTAGTGATAAAAGTCCTCTCAATCGAGTTGTCAGCCCTTTCCTCGTCAGGAAGTGTTACGTCTGAACAATCTCTCTCCTCCAGTTTTATTTTTGGATTGAAGTTGGGTCTTCGACCACTTTGATAACTTGAACCTCTGAAAGACCAGAGAGCCCTCAGTTAACATCACTTTTCGCCATTGAAGATGATATCCTTGTTTTCCCGGATTAAAGAAAATCGCGAGGGAAAGCCTCCTAAATCGGAGATTCGGCAGTACGACAGTTTTTCTCCGAAAAACCCACTGATGAAAAGGTCATCGGCACCTCAAAATTGGATCACATCATATGGCATTTCTCTGAGAAGATCTCCGAGAAAAGTATGATGTAAAGACACCGAACGAAAGCATTCTCTCAAGAGACTCATTTTCCCTAGTAGATTTGACAAATGGTGTCTCCAAACAGAGAAGTTTGTGCACCTCTACAACTCAGACGACTGGGTTCCCCAGCAAGTCTGACATCAAAACCTTTTCCACTCAAATGGCATCTCCCCAGGAAAATTCGGCGAGAAGTTTGAAGGAAAGCCGCTACGAATAGAGTCCCTTGTCAATAAGGTTTATTGACGAAAGAAACTAAGACCAGTTCCTTGGTAGGAAACCAGGATCGAGGGGAAGTTTACATCAGAAACTAAGACCAGTTCCTTGGTAGAAAACCAGGATCGAGGGGAAGTTTACATCAGAAACTGAGACCAGTTCCTCGGTAGGAAACCGGGATCGAGGGGAAGTTTACCTTTTCTAAGCATCATTGATTAGCGAAAGAAGATGAATGCGTGAATTACCATTCATAGACGCCATCAAAATTTCGGGTATTCCGATATTTAATCCTCTTGCACCCCGAATACCCGAATACCTTCGTCATTCACACCTTCGTGTCCAAGAAGATTAAATAGGGGCATCTGTCATACCCCAAATTTTGACCACTTAGATTTCCCATCATTGTGCAAATCATCATCACAATATGGATGTACTTTCATGCCTCATCAATCTCCTCAAGGATTGTTAAGCATTCACTACCATCAAGAGTTAGGGTTTCAAGCCCTCTCAGAGTTCTTAGACAAAGGATCAATCAAGGAATGACATGATCTTCAACTTTTCTAACCTCTCAAACATCCACAATGGATCAAGAGGACTCCCACTTCAAGGATTAAGCACAAGGCTGCTCCCTTTTAGGTGGATTAAGTCTCAAGATCGACAGTGTCACCAAATTAGGGTTTTGGTCGACCAGGGCCTCCAAATGGAAATTTTTCATCTGGGCACAAGCCAATGATCCAAAACATAACCTAATATACTTCATGGGACCTCGTGGACCCAATCATCAAGTCAATTTTGCCTCAGGGGATGCATTAATAAAAAATCAGGAATTAGGGTTTCTTGACCTAATTCACCCCTAAGTTGACTTTTAGGGAAAATCATGATCCAAGACCTCAAGAGAGGGTTGGAGGGTCTCTAATGAACTATATTGATCCATTTGGAATAATGGATTAATCCAAGAAGCTTGAGCAACAAGTCTCAATTTTATCTGCACCACAATTAGGGTTTCGCGAGGAAAGTCAACTGTAACTTTGACTTTTGACCAGGACATGCTCCCAAGCCCTAGGACATGAATCAATATACCCTATGACACCCATGGAACATGTCCATTAAGTTTGATTTAGGTCAAGGACATGATTTCCTGAAGAATTGCACAGTTTGGAATTCATCTGATAAAAAGTCAACTGTGCACAAAAGTCAACTTTGACTTTTTGAGATTTTTCACCAAAATGGATTTTTAACCCTAAAATGATGTTAATGTATGATTTGAGTCATCATTCATCAAGAAAAATCAAAGAAAGTGGGATAACTTGTAAAAGGGGTAACCATAAAAACTTAGAAAAATTTCTAAGTTATGGAAAAAGTGACACTAATGTGCCAACTTTGGAGGACCATAACTCCTAAACCACAAGGCCATTGTTCCCCATTCAAATCTTGATTTGTAGATCTCATTGCCCTCTACAAAAGCTTCATACTGACCTATGTCCAAATTCCTCATGGATTTTGAGTTATGGAGTGATCAAAATCAAGAAAAGTCACTTTGTTCCAACACTTAGTGAAAATTTCACTAAGTCAGATTTTACCCTACTTTTTGCCAAATGTAGGGGGATTTTTCACTTGGATTCAAAAGAGATCAAAACCAAACATGTTCAAACAGTTATTGTATCATGTAAGGGCTTTCCAAAATGGCCAAGAATATTACCAAATTCAATTTGAGTCATGAGATATAACATTGGCAAGTTGCCTTGTTGAAATCTGTCAAGGCAACGCAGATTTTGCATTTTTGGTCGATTTGCCAAAATCAGCCAAATCCAAATGCTCCTATCCACTTGGACACCTCTGAGGATTGAATCTAAAGGGGACAATCACTGAGCCAAGCCTCCAAAGTCTTTGGAACAAGAAATAGCATGTTGAACCTAGAATGGCCAAAATAGGGACAAGACTCCAATTTTGGATTGGAGCATTCAATGGAAGCATCAAGGTGGCATGGACTGAGCCATTCTCAACTGAATTCAGTCAAGACTTATCCAAGACCAAGGGAACCACAACCCTGTGCCCTAACCTCTAGTCAATGGCTAGAGGAGACTTAGATTTCCATTGGACAACATTGGCCAAACCTCTGCTGCAGTTGCCATTCACTGTGGATCCCAAAACAAACTTGCTCTACTATAAATAGAGCTCAATTGTGATCAGTTTGAGTACCCCAAAGTCATCAAACAGATGCTTTCCTCAAAATCTCTTCTTTCACTCCAATTTTGCCTTCTAAGGCAAGTCACTATCGGGTTTTGAGTTTGAGAGCTTTTTTAATCAAACCAATCACACACACACACCTCATATACATCATATAGAAGTGATCCAAACACTCACTTAACATTTGGAACACAGATTTCACAAAATCACCAGCCAATTGCTCAAGTTCTTGACAGTTTTGCAGTTAAGGTACCATCTTCAGCTCCAAACCATTTCAATCCATTCCAAGCATTCATACATACTCCATGGCACCTAGGGAAGCTATCCAGATCATTGGAACCTAGCTGTAACACCTCCAACACAAATCACGATCACCAGCTGCAAGTGGTAAGCATGAGCTCTTCTAACTCTATGATCCATGCAATTTTTATTGCACAATAATTTGGCCATATGTTCATAATCATGCATGGAATGTTTCCCCTCAATTAATTGCATTGTTTGAATCGTGTATAAAAAATCCTAGCCTTCATGCAGAAATTAGGGTTCTTGAGGATTTTTCATGATTTCTTGTTATATGTTTAATTTAAATGAAATTAAATACCATAGACATGATCGTGAGGTTGAAACGAGTTGATTGGTATGTGGATTACAAGATATGATTAAGTATTCAGTGAGATTAGAGAGAACATGCAAATCTGGGCAAACCCAGAACACGCGCGTGTTCTTGGGTGTTCTTGGCGCCATTTTTTGAATATTTGAATATTTGAATTTTGTGATTTTATTTAATTGATTCAAAAATTAATTTCTCTCTGAGTTTTAATGATTTTGAGTTGATTCTTTTTTTAATAATCCACAAAAATGTTAAAATATTTTATTTTCCCAAAAAATCCCAAAAATATTAATTATTTTATATAATTGATATTTTTGCAAAGAATTAATGTTTTAATTGTTTTTGACATTTAAAATATTTTTTTCACCTTGATTTTGCAACTTTTAATGCTTTCTAATTATTTTGTAGGTCAATAATTAATTTTTGAAGCATTAATCCAAGATCACAATTTGTTTTCCATATGTTAAACAATTTTGATCATTTTAATTGAATTTTTATTCAATTAAATACATTTTTTGAAAACAAATTAGGGTTTTTGGATTAATTCAACCTTCATAAATCATTTTCAAAACTCTTTGGCCTCTAATAGAGTGTAAGACCCAATCCTTTTTTTGACCAAATCATTTTTGGGCCTCAGTGCATTGTATAAGTCCCGATACCGTAAAAAACAAACGGCACGATCGTCGCCTTTTGAAAAATAACCAACCTGGGCCTCTCCTTGAGCTATAAGACCCATTCAAAACTTTTGGGCCTCTAATAGAGTGTAAGACCCAACCCCCTTTTAACCAAAATCATTTGGGGCCTCACTTATTGTATAAGTCCCTTCGCGTTAAAAGAAAACCTCGGCGCGATCGCCATTTTAAACGGAAAAATCAATTGGGCCTACCCTCGTGTTATAAGCCCCACTCTTTTTCTTTAAACTTTTTGGGCCTCTTGAGAAAGTGTAAGACCCATCCCTTTGTACAGAAAACCTTTTTGGGCCTCAGTCACTTGTATAAGTCCCTCTGTACAAATTCAAACAGTGCAATCACTGATAAAACCCTGGGCCTCTCCTTGAGCTGTAAGCCCCAAATCTTTCTTTTTCAAAGCACTTTCTCCTTTGATTTTGAATATACTGTTGTTTTCAATCTTTCTTTGTTGAACAACTAACCAAACAGCATGGAAGCTCTACAACCGAGTAAGTGGTTATTGCTTTCATTTACCGCTTTCATATACATATAACTGTATTGTGGGGCTGTTTCACTGTAAGTCTTCTTTCATAAACTCATATCAACTGTGTAATAATAGTATAGATATTTCGAGTTTCCCCGGCAACTACGTCTAGAACTAGGTGATGTCGTTTCGTTTATTCATAGAAATAGACAACTAGATCCCCAATAGGATCACCAGATACAGTCTTCTCTTCGGTTGTCCTCATTAGGAATTGTCAAGAAACTCTACTCCCAGAGATGAATGTATTCTCCGTGAATGGTATCTTTGAGTTTCTTCCAAATTCTCGAACTTTCCTGACTTGATCTATTCCTTGTGAATAGCTTGCCTTGAATTTCTCGGGGTTTGGGGACCCACGGGCTTCTTAAAAGCATCGGTCTCCTCTTGGGCATCATACAAGGACCCACAGGCTTCCTAAAAGCAGCCCCGCCTCCTCTTGGGCTTAGTACAAGGACCCGCCGGCTTCTTAGAAGTATTCACAGCTGTCGCTCCCAGGATTTTCATCCAGGTACAAACGCGAGAGTGGCGCGGAAAGCAGAGTCGCCAGCCGTGTAAATTTATCCCAAGAGAGGGAAAGGGAACACCGCATAAACCTGAGGAAGAGGGAAAGGAATGGTCATCGCAACCATAGCGTGGGTTCGGGAGTCGGTTACGCGAGGGGAAGGTGCTAGCACCCCACGCGTCCATCGTATTCGATGGGATCCACGCTTGTTGTCTATTCTAAGGGTGAGTTATTCTAAAATCTATGGCTACACTAAAATGGGGGAGGGGAAACAAAAACAGACTCGGTAGGACGTCAACGTCCCAGGCCTACGTACCCCCTTTGTGCAAAAGGGAATTCAGAGTCAACGTAGTTCGGACCAAGTTCTTTTTGTGTTTTTTATGAGCGACGTTAAGTTCGCGTCCGGCAGTTAGGGTAGATGCCTGTTTGCGACTCAGACGGAAAGTAACGTGCCCTTTTTGAAAATAGCCTTTAGTTTGACAATCCCGCAGGATAAAAAGGTTTGAAGTTTGTTTGTGTTTTTTAGGACAGAAGTGACTTGAATTAGTTCATAACTCAACTTGAACCAAAGTCTATAACACGGGAGCGAATGCGTCGCATGGTCGCCCCCAATGGGACGTATGCTCAACACTCTAGAAGAGAGAAGGGGGACCCCTCAATCTTCATTTCCTATGTTTAAGGCTTGTGTGCAAGGCAAGTTGACCTTATTAAGTATCTTAGAAATTGTTATGAGATAAGAAGAGGGACTCAAAAGAAAAGAAAAACACTACGGGGAAAATCTATCCTAATGTTATCATGCAAAGATGGCCCTAAGGGGAGGTTTGACAACAACCTAAACCTAAAGAAAAGAAAAGATGAGAGAAAGAAATAATGGGAGTGAACATGGGTACTTATCCACACCCTTACATAACTTACCTCAGCCCCTGCATACAAGGTTAGTACAAAACATACATAAGTAAAAGAAATGAGACAAATGAAACTCAAGCAATGACATATAATGGTGATCAAGAGACCTATAACAATTCAAACATGGTTCAAGAAGTCAAAGACATAATCCCAAAACAATGCCACAAGTGCCTCCTCAAACAAATAATCAGACATGATTAAGGATGTGCATACAAGAAGATCTCACACAAAGAGCAATTAGACAATTAGCAACACACCTTCCAAAATCACCAAATTAATTATCAACATAGCTCAACCAGAAACAAACAACATGTCAAAAACTCATGCCAAAATTCACAAGATAGGTCATCCAAACAATTATGCAAAGTTCAGACAAGAAACATGGTTCAATATGCAAAAGGAAAGGACTAAAATGCAATATGAAATGATTTTAAAAATGAGAGAAAAATGTTTTAATGCAACTCAATATGTTGATGAAACAATGCAAAAAGAATGAGTTCAAAATGTATTATGGATGATGAGAAATAAAATAAACAAATTAGGGTATGCATATATGGAATAAATTCAAAGGAAAATAAAGAAATAATTATTTCAGAAGCCAAAAATAAAATAAAATGACAAAATAAAATTTGAGAAAATTTTATAAAATGCTAAAAGTAATTCATGAATTTTCTTGTAATTTTTAATGTAAGAAACTATTTTTAATGATTAAAAATGAAATGCAATAATATAATAAAAATGTAAAATAAGAAATAAGCATGGGGGTGTGAATAGCAGCAAAAACACGTTAAAAGAAGTTAATGGGTTGCAAAGGGGGGGTGCGAACAGAAGGCCCAAACACTAAGAGTCCATCAGCGAAACAAAAATTAAAAAAAGGAACACAAGGACTTAGTCAACTGATTTGACTCAATATCAGCCAATGGATGCATCTGACGTGCCACACCAAGTCAACATAACCAAAAAGTAATTAAAATCAAAGGTTCAGAGCAGAAGTCCACAGCAGCAATGGTACACGCGCATACAACAAATCCCTCAGCATACCATACGCAACCACGTGATATGCACATGGGTTTTTTAATTTGTTGGCACACTAATGTCCACATGATTCATCCAACGTGCCATATTAGTCAACATAATAAGAAAGTAAGCCTGATGAGAGGACATGATCTGAGGTACACGATAGTAACCATGGGGTAATAAACACACAAACCAAAAATAAAACAAAAAAAATTAAAACGCTTGGCAAGCTGGGGACCGTTGGATCAAAGCCATCAACGGCTGAAACTTCATCTTCCTCAATTTAACCCTCGCCGGACTGAATCAACCACCGGCCGCCGGAGCTAGGGTTCCGGCCACCCTCTCCGGTCACCTGCAACGAAAATTTCACCAGAACACACACGCGAATACACTATCTTGACCAGAATTTAATGAGGATCAACAATATGCCATCAAAAATCGCAAACAATCAACATACTATGAAAAACGAATGAAATAATGTATGCATTCAAAACTTAAAACTCGCGAAACAATTAATATATGCATCCAAACTCCAAACAAAACACACCAGAATTATCAGTGGGTATCAAATATCATTATGCACGTTTAAAAAGGGAGTTTTAAGATCACGAAAAACATCACTAACCTGAGATTAGGCAATCTATATCCTTGCTTTTAGCTTCCAATGATGGGTGGTTTGTGCTCTATGGATTCCAAGGATGAAGACTGTGAAAGAATTTCGCCCAAAGCCTTTGTGGATTGTGAGATTCGAATGATTGAAGTTTTAGGGTTCAAACTTTTGTTCTCCTCAAAATCACGTGTGTTCTTTCCAACCAGTGCATGAGTAACTTTAAATACTTGGGGTTAGTCCACTGATGATCACTTGGGTCTTAATCACTCCTTGGTTAATGAGTTTTTGGCCCATTTGACAAATTTGCATAATGTGAAATACACCCTCCTCCATGAATGTATATCCAAACCCTTGATGATGGATAACTTATTTAACAATTGCTAATCACACCTGAATTTGATTTGGGCCTTGAGATGTCTTGGTTCATGAGTTTAGAATGATCTTGCAATTTTGCATAATGGAAAAAAAGTGATGAATACACCATGGATTCACTTGATTCAAAGGCCAAAAATGACCCTTATGGATTGTTCTTTGATGTTAAAATGTGGCTTGAAACAAAGGCATCAATTATAGGTCACTATGTCCTAAAATGCAAAAGTTGTGAAAATGGAACCCTAAAAACCACCTTGCCTTCTTTTGGTCATAACTTGAGTGTCACAAATGATATGGAGACTATCTAGTACTTGTTGGAAAGAGGATAAAAAGATCTTCAACTTTCATGTTTGAGGAAAATTCATTTGAAGCTTTCTTGATGATGAAAAGTCAAGTTGAAAGTAGTGTAAGAACTTGCCCAAAAAGGAAACTTTCAAATTATAGGTCATTTCCATATTTAGTTACTTTTGTATCAACCCTTGATTCTTGATAAATGGCATGAAACTTAACTCTTGAAGACCATATGAGAATGTGAGACCTTGAAAACCTTGAAGAGAACCTCAAGCTTTCACAGTTGACTTCCTCTCTCACTGTTGACTTTTATCCAATTGTCCTGATTCCCAATCCATTGGCCAATTGAACTTCTCATGAACCAAACTGATGGACAATCTTCCATTCCTAGATACTTAGGGACCTAAGGAATACCATGGAATCAAGTCTTGCCCAAAAAATCAGAAATAAACTAACTTTATAACAAACCCTAATTTTGGTACCCTCAGTCTAGGAGGAAATAGCACAGTCTCCAAATCCAAATTCCTCTGAATATGATGTGTATCCTCTCCAGCAAAGATAAGACATGTCATTTGATGATGATAAAAAACCCAAGAAGCTTGCCCAATAGGAGCAATCAGCCTAAGAATCTCAAAACCCTAATCTCTGCACTAGTTAGGAAAGAGTGATCCACTTGAGCTCTCTTGGACAATATAAGGACTCTTGCTTGATCCTTTGAAGAACATCTTCTCCTCTTGAACTTGCCTCAGGCACCTTGAACCCATGCTAAGAACCAATGATATGCACAAATGATAATGCAAAGTATGAAGTGAAACATAAACCAGTTAGTACTTAAAGTAAGAGAGCAAATTTTGGGGTGCTACAGCTGCCCCTATTCAATCAACTTGGTCCTGAAGGTATGATAGCGACGACTCTCAGACATTCCAGGATGCACTGGGATTGAATACCGAAAGAGCCCCGGAAATTTGCTAACGGTGAGAATAACGAAATGGAGCGTGCTGAAAAATAAGGAGTATGACCTCAACCATACCCACAAAAATAAGACGAATACGACCTCAATCGTGCCCGCAAAGGAAGACTGACCTCAATCACTCTACCCACAAAGAAAATTGGAATACGACCTCGATCGCACCCACAAAACGAATACAACCTCAATTTCCCTCAAAGGAAGACTGACCTCAATCACTCCACCCACAAAGAAAATACGAATACGACCTCAATCGCACCCACAAAACGAATACAACCTCAATTGTACCCTCAAAGGAAGACTGACCTCGATCACTCTACCCACAAAGAAAACATGAATACGACCTCAATCGCACCCACAAAACGAATACAACCTCAATTATACCCGCAAAGGAAGACTGACCTCAATCACTCTGCCCACAAAGAAAACATGAACACGACCTCAATCGCACCCACAAAACGAATACAACCTCAATTGCCCTCAAAGGAAGACTGACCTCAATCACTCCACCCACAAAGAAAACATGAACACGACCTCAATCGCACCCACAAAACGAATACAACCTCAATTATACCCGCAAAGGAAGACTGACCTCAATCACTCTGCCCACAAAGAAAACATGAACACGACCTTAATCGCGCCCACAAAACAAATACAACCTCAATTGTACCCTCAAAGGAAGGCTGGCATAAAGTGGACTTTGCTGGGGATAACGTGAAACAAAACTTCTGGTTTAAACCACCCCTACTGAGAAAAGGAAATTGGCAAACAAAATCTATCAAGCGAGAATTGACTATCAGGCAAGAACTGGATTTCACAAAATAAGTCAGACGAGAACTGACTACCACAACAATAGGTCAGACGATAACTGACTACCAGGCGAGAACTGGATTTACCAAAGAGATGTTAAACGAGAACTGACTACCAGGCGAGAACTGGGTTTACACTAAAGAGATGTCAGACGAGAACTGACTACCAGGCGAGAAATGGATTTACACCAAATAAGTCAGTCGAGAACTGACTACCAGATGAGAACTGGATTTACAGAATAAGTCAGACGAGAACTGACTACCAGACGAGAACTGGGTTTCACCAAGTAAGTCAGACGAGAACTGACTACCAGACGAGAACTGGATTTACAAAGGAGATTGGCCAATCCAAGGCAAACTCCTAACAAAGATACGGTCGTGAATCGAAAGGGTGAGAGGTGAAATCAACGGACTTACAACCAACAGATAAGATGACTCCGCTGGGGAAAGGAGAAGTCCAAATAAAAGACTCTGCCGGGGAGCACAAGTAGGAGGAACGCATCACTCCAAAATCTATGAGTTATGCCATCTCTGCTGAGAAAGAGAACTGGCAAGGAAAGCATCAAACCTGGCTTATGCTTCGAATGCAAATGTTTGAATTTTGCCGTAATGCTCCATACGAAGTGGAAATGCTACGCGTTTGAGGATGCAATGCAAATGCTTATGATATGCAAAAGGGGTCCCTCCGGCAAAATAAATGTTGGAGAGAAAAGATCAATTCAACTGGGGATGACAAAAATAAATTGTCCTCTAAATCCAAGAACTCTGCTGAGAAGGACCACGCTGACCGACCCTTTAGATCCACAACTTCTACTGGGGATGAAATCCCAGAAGAACCTCCACACTATCGGGGGTTACACATGTCCTTTACTGAAGGTAACATCCAAAACCCGAGATTTCTCCTCTGCTGGAGGAGTTGAGAATGAGTGCCAATAACGGAACCAAAAGTTTGTTACTGAGGATTGCCAATAACAGATGGGCTTAGGACCTGTTGGGGAATGCCAGCCCATAATACCATCCTGCTTGGGGAAAACAGTCCAATATACCATCCTGCTTGGGGATACTGCTGAGCCTAGCCTGCTGATGGGGAGAATGACTTTAACCTCGCCTTGCTGGGGACTAGAATATGACATTGTCGGCGAAAGCACGCTTCCTGACTGGATGGGGAAGGTGAACACCCTGATTCTGTGGGGAAAGAACATCTTGATCCGGAGAAAATACTTCCCGAGTCTCCTGCTGGGGAAGGTCTGCTCTGCTGAGGAAGGTGCAATCTCAATGCTGGGGAGAGCAACCCTGTTGGGGAAGTACACTCCTGTTGCCATCCAACCTGACTTGTCTCTATGGTCGTAAACGGCCCTTTGAACTTTCCACTTGCCCCAGACCACCAGGTCTAATGGAAGAAATCACCTCAAGAGGATTTTATAGAAGACCGGGCATCCGCACTGCCCCAGGGTCTCCAAACTCTTGGAGAGATTTATCAGATCTCGACATAACTGCCCCAGACTGCACGATCTATGAAGTAACTTGCCTCAAAAGGATTTGCGATGACTCGAAAATATTCTGTCCCAGTATTCTGAACTTTGAAGAGGTGTTTTCAATTAACTATTTTCAGGAGTGGACAATCTCTCACGTTCTAGAGATGGCGGAATGCCCCAGAATAACTGAATTTCAGAGAGATTTCTCGACGTGACTTCCCCAGATTGGCTGCATCTTATCACCATTTATCGGGAACCCCAAGCTGCGCACAATCTCTTAGCCACATACTCCTTGACATGATTGTCCTTCGGAGTTTTCACCGTCTCAACTTGGCGTGATCGAGCTTCTCGACTGTCGTTAATCGTGTAAGCCTCTTTTGATATCAAACACATGCAAGCAGAAAATGTTTATTATGAGAATGACAATTATAATGCAACACTCATGTTAACCTTGAATTTTTTATTGAAGATGCGTCGCCAAGCCCTGTGAATGAATCACTAGCTGGGATGCGACCTTGATTTTAAATGGCAAAATAATGCGCACATGCAATTCCAACAAATCTTATTAGCACAACTCGTAGGAGTCAGGAACGCTGTCCTGTTGAAGTACGCTTTTGGAATAAACCCTGTTTCAATTAGGACTTTTAAGGGTTGTAACGTGGTCTGGTTCGCGGTTTCAAAAAAAAGGATTTATGGCTCAAAATTTATCGGTGCCAACCCAATCTTCGTGATGTTCTCCAGTCCTATGTTCAGTTAATCTGACACAAACGCTCATCTCTCAAAAGGTTTATGATCTTCAAGGAACCCATGCAACTAATGGTTTGACACCTAAGGAGGCTTTGGAGTGACAGTCATCCCTTTTGTGTCTGCAATCACACGAATTTGTTCTTATCGAGGATTTTCTCTTGTAATGCCTTTCGCTTTTTCTTTCTTTTGCTCTTTTTCTGATCCCTAATTTTTGCCTGGATTGACTCCTTTGAGTTTTTTCGATCTTGAAGTCCAGCGGGATGCCCTGACTTTTGCCTAGTCACTTGTTTACAAGTTTCGACTTAGCGGGCTTTTCTTTTTGTTTTTTCTTTTTGAACAAAGCGTGTGACACTGGTTGTCTTGCTTGCTTGAAAGGGTTGTGATTGCCTCACTCCTTAGTTGTTGATGGATAACCATCGTGGTTTCACATCTCTTGACCTCTTGACGGTGGGATAGAAGGTAATGGATCCTCAGATGCACACTCTCCTTGAAATTTGAACGCTCGGTCAAACTAACTGACGCCTACCCTGCCCCTGGGTTAAGTATGAGGGTTTTTTCGTACGAAAGAAGCTCCTACTTCAAGGCTCAAAGGGGTTAACGAAGGTCTATCTCCCTTGTATCTCCAGTGTTTAGGGGTTTGAAACAATGCCTGTACATCCTCAACAGGGTTCTATCCTTGAACATATAACCAGAGATTTTGCGTTTTCGTCTCATCATCCTCCCTCAAGAGCTCTAAACAAGAAAATTGGTATTGCAGTGCATATAAACACTTAAGAGTGAACACGAATGGATTACTTCAAGGAAAACATGCTCATTGTATTATGATCGTCATTAAAAACAAACAAGTTTCTACATGCATACAATGCTTTAACGAGAAATGAAAAACTACAAATGAAAATGCAGTAAAGAAACTGATGATTGTCATTGCTGAGGAAGCTTGATTCTGTATGGACGTACTGGCTTTAGGAGACGACCCTTAAAGTCTTCAAACAGATGAGAGGTCGACATGCACAACCAAGTCTCCTTCTGGAAATGATATGTACCCTTTGTCAATCAATTGTTGCACTTTGGCTTGGAAGGCTTTGCAATCTTCGGTTGAGTGCCCCATAGATCCTCCATGATATCCACATTGCATATGGGGATTGTACCCTAGAGGGTATGGTTCTGGAATAGGCTTCAAAGTCTTAGGCTCCACCAATGAGTTTCGAACCAGGTGTGGCAAGAGTTGATTATACGACATGAGAACTGGATGAAGAGGAGCATTCCTTCTTTCCAAGTAGTTGCGCGGCCTATGCTGATTTTGACGCTGATACTTCTGTTGTTGAGGAGCATAAGGTTGTTGGTACTGAACGACATTAGTCTCTCCTTCTTCTCCCCTGTAATGTTTCTTCGCATTTTCAGAATAACCGGGAGCAACTTGAATCTTTCCCCTTTTGATGTCGTTTTCAACTCTTTCTCCTGCCAATACAAGACCTGAAAATCCAGCTGACAAACATCCAACCAATTTCTCATAATAATGCCCCTGAAGCGTATCCATGAACATATCAACGAGCTCTCTTTCCAACATCGAAGGTCGAACTCGGGAAGCCAAGTCACGCCACCTCTGGGCGTACTCTCTAAAGCTTTCATTGCTCTTTTGAGACATATTCTGCAGCTGTGTATGATTGGGAGCCATATCAGTGTTATATTGA
Organism: Lathyrus tuberosus; assembly: GCA_022829125.1. Classification (NCBI taxonomy): domain Eukaryota; kingdom Viridiplantae; phylum Streptophyta; class Magnoliopsida; order Fabales; family Fabaceae; genus Lathyrus; species Lathyrus tuberosus. The sequence goes on along the minus strand of JALAZF010000392.1, from coordinate 110,702 downwards.
TAGTGTCTAATAAATGCCCCTGCCAGCTCTCTCCAACTACGAACGTCTTTCCTCTCTAGCTGCATATACCATTCCAGGGATGCCCCAGATAGGCTATCTTGAAAGCAATGCATCATCAACTTTTCGTTCTTTGCGTGAGCAGCCATTTTACTCGTGTATGCCCTGACGTGAGTCCTTGGGCAAGTCATACCATTGTACTTTTCGAAGGTAGGAGTCTGAAACTTGTGCGGGATAACGACGCTTGGAACCAGCCCTAAATCCTCTAAATCCATACCCACAGAATCTTGATTGGCAATACCCCTCAGTTGTTCCTCAATCAACCTGAATCTCTGATCAGTGTCAATCTGGGAACCAGCATCCCCACCTGGCACAGAGAATGCATCATCTTGAATATCATTAAACTGACGGCCATGAATAGCACAGACACCAATACCACCTCCCCCGACATTTTCAGCCCCGCCCGGAGGGATCACAACACCAGAAACAGGAATACCTCCGCCCGGAGGGCCATTCTGAACATTAGTACCAGTAACACCAGTATGGACTCCTCCATGAAGGACAGCTTCGTCATCAATCCTTGCAATCAGTGGTTGGACAACAGTTCTTAACTGCTCTTGGCCCTGAGCAACCCCTTGCATTAAATCCATGAATTGGTTCATGCGGGTCCGCATCTCAGTCATCTCAGCTTGTAGTTGATCCATGAGTCTTTTCTGATCTTGTCTGGTAGAATACCGGTGAATGTGTTGATCTGCAATCCTGTACTGAGGATGAGAACCAAGTAAGAACGCCAAAGATAAACACCTGTTATGCAAAATGATTATGGATATGCGAATGCAAATAAACATGTTTAAAAATTTGCAGGGCGATCCACCCTTTGATTCCAGTTTAATTTCAAAAACCAGAATCAAAGTTAGGATGCAACCCCACAAATAAATAAACATGTTGGGATGCAAAATGATGATGCAAATGCACATATGGGGTCAAGGATGCCACACAGACTGGACAACTGCTGCACTGAACCAACTGAACCATCTCAAATATCTGCCCAAATACCCAGAATACCAGAATAACCATAGTACCACACTGATAAATTTGCTGATCGGAAAACCGGGTATGTTGAAGGTCACGGTTACCTGCAAACCTGTAAACACCCTGCCCTCTCACATGTGGGTACTAGAAAGCCGAGGATCCTCAATATCACGGGCTCTCAGGTCGAGAAATGATGATACGTTCACCATTTCTAGTTTGGCATCATCACCAATCGAGGAGGCCTCAACTGATTCCCCTAAAAAAGAAAACATCCTATGGCAAGTCCTCAGTTTCGGCATTGAGGTCAAGAAGCAATAGTACATTCATCCCTCGGGGTACAGTACTATCGCCAAACGAGGAGTGCTTCCACCGATTCTTTTCCAAAAGGACACCCTATAGCAAGTTCCCAGCATTGGGTCCTCGGATCGACATGTGTAATGGGTTTGCCATTTCTGATCTACCATTATCACGTCTCGGGAGGAGTGCCGCTACTGAGTCCTCGGGAACGGTCGCCAGAGTCGACAGTTTTCCAGGTTACATTCAATCATCTGCACCAATGCGCAGGATAGAACATTACCAAAGAGAACCTCGTCTGGATGTGGAGTTTTCATGTATACTACGTCTGGCCAAATGCCACACGAGTCACACTACTTGCCACGCTAATCCTACGTGTATGCTCAAGCCTGGGTATTGGGCTTATCTCTCAGAACTCCCAACCCGCCAAACAGAAAAACAGTGCAGCAGCTGATAATAATATGCAATGCAGAAAATGCGGTAAAAATAAAATACAACAAATAAAGCAAAACAGAAACAAAAAAACCCAAAGAGAACGAAGACAAGCAAGCGCTAGGATTGACTCGCTTAGGGATGGACCAACATAGGTCAACCAGATTCCCCAGCAGAGTCGCCAGCTGTCGCTCCCAGGATTTTCATCCAGGTACAAACGCGAGAGTGGCGCGGAAAACAGAGTCGTCAGCCGTGTAAATTTATCCCAAGAGAGGGAAAGGGAACACCGCATAAACCCGAGGAAGAGGGAAAGGAATGGTCATCGCAACCATAGCCTGGGTTCGGGAGTCGGTTACGCGAAGGGAAGGTGCTAGCACCCCACGCGTCCATCGTATTCGATGGGATCCACGCTTATTGTCTATTCTAAGGGTGAGTTATCCTAAAATCTATGGCTACACTAAAACGGGGGAGGGGAAACAAAAACAGACTCGGTAGGACGTCGACGTCCCAGGCCTACGTACCCCCTTTGTGCAATAGGGAATTCAGAGTCAACGTAGTTCGGACCAAGTTCTTTTTGTGTTTTTTATGAGCGACGTTAAGTTCGCATCCGGCAGTTAGGGTAGATGCCTGTTTGCGACTCAGACGGAAAGTAACGTGCCCTTTTTGAAAATAGCCTTTAGTTTGACAATCCCGCAGGATAAAAAGGTTTGAAGTTTGTTTGTGTTTTTTAGGACAGAAGTGACTTGAATTAGTTCATAACTCAACTTGAACCAAAGTCTATAACACGGGAGCGAATGCGTCGCATGGTCACCCCCAATGGGACGTATGCTCAACACTCTAGAAGAGATAAGGGGGACCCCTTAATCTTCATTTCCTATGTTTAAGGCTTGTGTGCAAGGCAAGTTGACCTTATTAAGTATCTTAGAAATTGTTATGAGATGAGAAGAGGGACTCAAAAGAAAAGAAAAACACTACGGGGAAAATCTATCCTAATGTTATCATGCAAAGATGGCCCTAAGGGGAGGTTTGACAACAACCTAAACCTAAAGAAAAGAAAAGATGAGAGAAAGAAATAATGGGAGTGAACATGGGTACTTATCCACACCCTTACATAACTTACCTCAGCCCCTGCATACAAGGTTAGTACAAAACAGACATAAGTAAAAGAAATGAGACAAATGAAACTCAACCAATGACATATAATGGTGATCAAGTGACCTATAACAATTCAAACATGGTTCAAGAAGTCAAAGACACAATCCCAAAACAATGGCACAAGTGCCTCCTCAAACAAATAATCAGACATGATTAAGGATGTGCATACAAGAAGATCTCACACAAAGAGCAATTAGACAATTAGCAACACACCTTCCAAAATCACCAAATTAATTATCAGCATAGCTCAACCAGAAACAAACAACATGTCAAAAACTAATTCCAAAATTCACAAGATAGGTCATCCAAACAATTATGCAAAGTTCAGAGAGGAAACATGGTTCAATATGCAAATGGAAAGGACTAAAATGCAATATGAAATGATTTTAAAAATGAGAGAAAAATGTTTTAATGCAACTCAATATGTTGATGAAACAATGCAAAAAGAATGAGTTCAAAATGTATTATGGATGATGAGAAATAAAATAAACAAATTAGGGTATGCATATATGGAATAAATTCAAAGGAAAATAAAGAAATAATTATTTCAGACGCCAAAAATAAAATAAAATGACAAAATAAAATTTGAGAAAATTTTATAAAATGCTAAAAGTAATTCATGAATTTTCTTGTAATTTTTAATGCAAGAAACTATTTTTAATGATTAAAAATGAAATGCAATAATATAATAAAAATGTAAAATAAGAAATAAGCATGGGGTGTGAATAGCAGCAAAAACACGTTAAAAGAAGTTAATGGGCTGCAAAGGGGGGTGCGAACAGAAGGCCCAAACACTAGGAGTCCATCAGTGAAACAAAAATAAAAAAAAGGAACAGAAGGACTTAGTCAACTGATTTGACTCAATATCAGCCAATGGATGCATCTGACGTGCCACACCAAGTCAACATAACCAAAAAGTAATTAAAATCAAAGGTTCAGATCAGAAGTCCACAGCAGCAATGGTACACGCGCATACAACAAATCCCTCAACATACCATACGCAGCCACGTGATAGGCACATGGGTTTTTTAATTTGTTGGCACACTAATGTCCACATGATTCATCCAACGTGCCATATTAGTCAACATAATAAGAAAGTAAGCCTGATGAGAGGACATGATCTGAGGTACACGATAGTAACCATGGGGTAATAAACACACAAACCAAAAATAAAACAAAAAAAATTAAAACGCGTGGCAAGCTGGGGACCGTTGGATCAAAGCCATCAACGGCTGAAACTTCATCTTCCTCAATTTAACCCTCGCCGGACTGAATCAACCACCGGCCGCCGGAGCTAGGGTTCCGGCCACCCTCTCCGGTCACCTGCAACGAAAATTTCACCAGAACACACGCGCGAATACACTATCTTGACCAGAATTTGATGAGGATCAACAATATGCCATCAAAAATTGCAAACAATCAACATACTATGAAAAACGAATGAAATAATGTATGCATTCAAAACTTAAAACTCGCGAAACAATTAATCTATGCATCCAAACTCCAAACAAAACACACCAGAATTATCAGTGGGTATAAAATATCATTATGCACATTTAAAAAGGGAGTTTTAAGATCACGAAAAACATCACTAACCTGAGATTAGGCAATCTATATCCTTTCTTTTAGCTTCCAATGATGGGTGGTTTGTGCTCTATGGATTCCAAGGATGAAGACTGTGAAAGAATTTCGCTCAAAGCCTTTGTGGATTGTGAGATTCGAATGATTGAAGTTTTAGGGTTCAAACTTTTGTTCTCCTCAAAATCACGTGTGTTCTTTCCAACCAGTGCATGAGTAACTTTAAATACTTAGGGTTAGTCCACTAATGATCACTTGGGTCTTAATCACTCCTTGGTTAATGAGTTTTTGGCCCATTTGACAAATTTGAATAATGTGAAATACACCCTCCTCCATGCATGTATATCCAAACCCTTGATGATGGATCACTTATTTAACAACTGCTAATCACACCTGAATTTGATTTGGGCCTTGAGATGTCTTGGTTCATGAGTTTAGAATGATCTTGCAATTTTGCATAATGGAAAAAAAAGTGATGAATACACCATGGATTCACTTGATTCAAAGGCCAAAAATGACCCTTATGGATTGTTCTTTGATGTTAAAATGTGGCTTGAAACAAAGGCATCAATTATAGGTCACTATGTCCCAAAATGCAAAAGTTGTGAAAATGGAACCCTAAAAACCACCTTGCCTTCTTTTGGTCATAACTTGAGTTTCACAAATGATATGGAGACCATCTAGTACTTGTTGGAAAGAGGAGAAAAAGATATTCAACTTTCATGTTTGAGAAAAATTCATTTGAAGCTTTATTGATGATGAAAAGTCAAGTTGAAAGTAGTGTAAGAACTTGCCCAAAAAGGAAACTTTCAAATTATAGGTCATTTCCATATTTAGTAAATTTTGTATCAACCCTTGATTCTTGATAAATGGCATGAAACTTGACTCTTGAAGACCATATGAGAATGTGAGACCTTGAAAACCTTGAAGAGAACCTCAAGCTTTCACAGTTGACTTCCCCTCTCACTGTTGACTTTTATCCAATTCTCATGATTCCCAATCCATTGGCCAATTGAACTTCTCATGAACCAAACTGATGGACAATCTTCCATTCCTAGATACTTAGGGACCTAAGGAATACCATGGAATCAAGTCTTGCCCAAAAAATCAGAAATAAACTGACTTTATAGCAAACCCTAATTTTGGTACCCTCAATCTAGGAGGAAATAACACAGTCTCCAAATCCAAATTCCTCTATATATGATGTGTATCCTCTCCAACAAAGATAAGACATGCCATTTGATGATGATAAAAAACCCAAGAAGCTTTCCCAATAGGAGCAATCAGCCCAAGAATCTCAAAACTCAAATCTCTGAACTAGTTAGGAGAGAGTGATCCACTTGAGCTCTCTTGGACAATATAAGGACTCTTGCTTGACCCTTTGAAGAACATCTTCTTCTCTTGAACTTGCCTCAGGCACCTTGACCCCGTGCTAAGAACCAATGATATGCACACATGATAATGCAAAGTATGAAGTGAAACATAAACCAGTTAGTACTTAAAGTAAGAGAGCAAATTTTGGGGTGCTACAACAGCCTCCTCTTAGGCTTCGTATAATGATCTCTTCCTCCGGGAATGATAGCCTCCTCTTGGGCTTCGTACAAGGACCGATCGGCTTCTTAAAAGTTTCCAGCCTCCTCTTGGGCTTCATACAAATTGTCCCAACGACCTCCTAGAGGTATAGGAACAGAACTTAGTCATCTTCATAGAACAGTCCTTTCAAAGAGTCTACTACTGTTTCTCAAAGCATAGTACAAAAGATAAAACTCTAGACTTGGACAGTCTAATCTCCTTGAGTCTCAAAGACATTCTCAAGTGACCCCTTCGTTAAATAGGAAGAAAACCCGTAGACTCGGACAGTCTCAATACCCTTCGGATTTCCCACTTCCTTAAAGAACAGGAATAACCCGGATCCTCGAATCAAATCCCTGAGTACAGTGTTGCTCATATAAGAACTGTTTTTCTCTTTTAAAATCAGTATACTGAACCTGTCACTCAATTGAAACAGTAACCATAGCCTCCTCTTAGGCTTTGTATAATGATCCTTCTCTAGTTACAATAGCCTCTCTCTTGGGCTTTATACAATGATTCTCCCCAGCGGAGTCAAACAAAGTTTAGCCTCTCTCTCGGGCTTTGTACGAGACACATAAGAGACTCCCTCGTTGAGTCAATCACTCTTTCGCCTCCATCTCGGGCTTTATACGAGATACAAAAAGGTTCTTATTGAGCCAAACAAATTTTCGCCTCCATCTCGGGCTTTGTACGAGATCCAAAAACTCTCTTGTTGAGTCAAATAGCCTTCATCTCGGGCTTTATACGAGATACCAAAAGACTCTATCGTCAAGTTAAAAACCTTTTAGCCTCTCTCTCGGGCTTTGTACGAGACACATATTAGCCTCCTCTTAGGCTTTGTATAAGAAAACCACTGGTTGATCCAATCAACCTTTTAGCATCAAAGTTGTGCCTCGTTCACAGTACACAAACATCAACAACTCCTTCCCCTTCATCTAATTGCTGTAAGCGGCAAGCCTCTGGATCATCTACATCCATGCCAATGTCCCTCTTTTAGTATGAGAAGTTCCTAAGGAAAGATGGCATTGCTCTAAACTGAATTAAAGTCTTCTCCTTCAGGTTAAAATCCCCTATAAAGGAAATTATGGCATTGCCGGATTCACAAATCCCGGTTAAAGTAATCCTCCTTTACAGTCAGTCACCCAACAGTTGTGACAAACAGACCCTTCTAGAGATGACACATTCTCTCTAAGGTCAATACTTTTGGCTTCACATCTTGGGCTTTGAACAAGATACAAACCACCTTTCGCTTCACGTCTTGGGCTTTGAACAAGACACCAAAACAACCATTTCCTTCCATAGAATAGGAGGAACTACGAACGCTCTGATTTCCCTGTTTCAGTAAACGGGAATACGTAGGCATAAGATCGAAAGAAAAGATCTTAGCGAGCACACTAAACAAAAATCCCATACTCTCATCAAAAAGCATCAGTCCTAACATCCTAATCCTTGTTCCCTGCCAGAAACCTGTCATTCTGTCAAAATAGCACAAGAAAAGCCCCACCACATTGATCGCATCCGTAACCTAACAGACCGCTGTTTAAACTCAGTATGCAAGCAGGGTTAATTGGAGACATCTATTTCCCTTCCTTCATCAGCTTTAATAGGATAAAAAATGAATCGACCTGTAGTAAACTAACCCAGAGAGCGACAGCGCTTAAGAACCGCGTCCAAAATCGCTCGCTACACTCACGTAGTGATTATGACTGGTTCTGTCGAACACTGAACAGTGTCGTCGTGGAAACCTTCCGACGCTTGCTTGCCGAGAAGTGTTGTACTAACTTCTTAGTCAAGTCTTGGTAGCTTATGATGAAGAGCCGAGGAAGGCTCATGTACCATCTTAGATCTACATCCTTAAAGGTACCGGCCATGAGCTTGCACTTCAGTGAATCTGAAGGGGCAACTATGACTATCTGATTGTTAATGGCGATAACATGCTCCTGAGGATCCGTCTTCCTATCATAAGAGGTTAGTGATGGTGCTTTAAAGTTTTCTGGGATATGGTCATCCTATATCTCTTGAGAAAGAGGTTGTGGCTCGAGAACCTCCTCTACATGGACGTCGTCAACCTGACTTTGTTGTTGTAGAACTTGTATGCTGTCTTGTAGCGTCTCATTCCGCTTACGCATGGTCTCCATCATGGCTAGCAGTTGATCCATGTCTTGAGCATCTCCTTCAGAGGACATGTTGTTAGTGTAAGGTGTGGCCTGGGAGAGTTTTACCTAGGCCCCACGATGGGAGCCAAAAGTTCTATCCAAAAATGGTTAGATACACTAAAAGTGCTAGTTCTCCTCTTCTGGACAAGGAGAACTACTTTGTCTATATTGTGTAGTATGTTGTGATGGATATTTGGGGATTTGAGAGCTATACTCGTGTTGTGTATAGTCTCAAGATGATTGTGTCTTGCTTAACCCTCATGTGGGAGTCCTTTTTATAGTCTTTCATTAAGATATGCCATTAAGAGAAGTCTCTTTGCCTTCTAGCATTTCATGGCCATCATTGCTGTAACTCCCCTTCATGAATGTAGGCATTGAAGCTCTGGTAACCTCCGCATTGATGCGCCGCCACCGTTACAATTATTAGTGTGCCAGTTGAGTTCATGTTCGGCGTAAGTACCGAGTTGATGGAGGCCAGTACTCAGCCTTGTAGGAGTTCAGCTGATGGGAGTCGGGCTCCTTGACCGGCCCGGGTTATAGATGATACTTGTCTAGCTCTCTGCATTGCTCGGCCCTTCTTGGTATCATAGTCTAGTTCATACTTAATTCTGACCGACTACGCAACTTGACTTCAAATATATTCGACATGTACATCTATCTCTATGAGAATGTTGATTGTAAATGTAATGCCAAATGTGGCAAAGGGAGAATAAATTAATAGCTATCTCTATGGCAAGGTTTGAAGGAAGGGTTAAAAAAGTTAAAAGAGATTAATGGCTATCTCTTGGGAAGGTTAAAGGTTTTGTAGATAAAAAATGGTTTAAAATTCCTAAGGTTGAATTAGGGTTTATATAATGGGAGAGTAAGGAATGCAACAGTTATGTACAAATGCATATGTAAAGGATGCTACAACTATATATACATGCACATGAATGACAAGAAGTCAACAATGAATCCTTTCCCTTAGATTATGTTCAATGAAACAAGATGGACATGGATTCACAAATATATGAACACATGAGATTAAAGGCATGATAGATTATTAACATGTGAATAAACAAGGAATAAACACAATGAAAACATGGTTCAAGCATGAGCAAAAATCAACAATCAATAGGCACAAATATTAACAATGACTAGGTTAAAGAAATCCACAAGAGTGTAAAAACTAAATACAATGTTTTAAAAAATAAACAAAGTGTAATTTAAAAAAAAATCTTGAATTAAAATGAATACAAAGTAATAAACATTTGGTCTTTTTCTATGATTTAAAGTGTAAAATAAAAAATAAAAAATAAATGATTTTAAGTAAAGTAATAATGGATTTCAAATGATAAAAGTTTAAATAAAAAAGAAAGTTTAATAAATAAAAGGAATAAAGAAAGTTTAAGAAAAATGAATAAACAAATAAAATTATATATATATATATATATATATATATATATATATTAAATAAAAGATAAAATAAATAAATTAAAAGAAAATAAAATAAAAGAATAAAATAAATAAAAGGAAATTAGAAATAAAAATATAAATAAATAAAGAAGTTAAAATAAATAATAAAAATAAAATAAAATAAAAGTTTGATTTAAAATAATAAAAGAGGAAAAATAAATTAAATTAAATAATTAAAGTGGAAAAGAAAATAGAAAGAAAATAAAAAGGAAAAGGAGAGAGAGAATCTCACTCTTTAAATAACAAATGTCTTGACCACATGTCACGACATTATGCTGATCATGATGTTTGACCAACCTGTCAAGACATTTGGCTCAACATCTTTGTTCCGGACTAGACCAATGGCTAGGCATGGCCCAATCCACTTCTGCTCCCAGAACGGCCCAATTGCCTAAGTCCAGCTAAGGTGGGCAGCATTTACCTTTCTGCCCCTCTACCAGGCACATATGGACGGATGAATCTCAAGGTCATTTGCTCCTCCCCGACATTCTTGCCCGTTACGCACGGTTCCATCATCCGAGAACGGTCATGACGCTTATGCCCGGAACTACGCCTTTCCCGTGGCAACGGCTAGTTTTGGGCACCTGTGCCCGTCATAACGGCTAGTTTTTGGCAGTTACCTATTCTTCGGGAAACGGTTATTTCGCCCCAAAAATAGGGATCGTTGGCCACACGCTGGGGGCACTATAAAAACCCTCCCATTTGAGAGGGTCAAGTATCCACAAATTATCCTAAGAAACTCATACTTTTGTACTTGCCTTTCTCTCTCCCGATTCTTACTTTAGCATCGGAGTACCTTGCAGGTACACCCCCTCCTCATATCACGCACCCAGCATCACAGACGTTCTTCTTGGCCCATTTCAGAATCTAATCAGTCTTCACGATCTGTGGCGCCGTCTATGGGGAACTTGTTATCCCCGTCTTAACATCCACCTCAGATTCAAAGACCAAAACACCTTCTCTGTCCAAGATTACGATCATGGCTTCCTGTCGCTTCCGGGATTTTCATCCAAGTACAAACGCGAAAGTGGTGTAGAAACAGAGTCGCCAGCAATGTGTATTTATCCCAAGAGAGGGAAAGGAAACACTGCATAAACCTGAGGGAAAGGAAAGAGCATGGTCTCGCGACCAAGAGAAACGGGTAAGGGAGTCGGTTACGCGAGGGGAAGGTATTAGCACCCCCACGCGTCCATCGTACTCGATGGGATCCACGCTTGCTGTTATCGATCAAAATGTGTCGGTATCTGGAACTCTGCTGCTACTGGACGGGAGAAGGAACAGGAACGGAAAAGAACGAAGAAACGGGGAAGAAGAGGAAAAGAAGTGACTCGGTAGGACGTCCTCGGAGTCCTAGGCCTACGTATTCCCTCGTGCAATGGGAAATTCAGAGTCAACGTAGTTCAGACTACGGATTGGGGAAGGGTGAAAGGATTGTGCTCGGAGAGATCTCGCACGATCTCCTGCCTACGTATCCCACTCGCACGCGAGAATCAGAGCGACGTAGTTCCCCTCACTAGGGATGACTTGTTTTGTTTGTGTTTTTTAAGTGGAGTACGCCAAGGTTCACGTTCTAGCAGTTAGGTATCGCAGCTCATTGTACGGAGTCTTAGGCATTTACCTGTTTGCGGTAGAACGAAAATGATGCATCCTTTAGGAACGAAGTGAAGGAGATGAGAGAAGGATTGTTGTTTGTTTTTGTCTTTTAAGAAGAAGTGTTTTGATTATTTTTGTGTTTATAACACATATTGCATTAAAGTCTATGACATAGGATCGAATGCCTCGCATATCGACCCAAGACGGGACGTACGCTAAACACTCTAAGAAAGTGAAAGAAGATCCTCCACTATCTTATTTCCCACATGCAAGGCTCATGTGCAATACATGTTAATCCTTTATTATATGTTTTAGCTTTTGTTTAGAGATGAGAAGAGAGGCTCACAGAAAGAAAGGAAAAAGTCTAATCTGGGAGACTAACAACCCTAAAGTTATCATGCATGGAGATCCTATGGTTGTGTGGGGTATAATAACCACCTAAGTCTAAAGGAAATAGAGGGATAGCACTATCTAATACTTATCCTACCTCACCTTAATAAAAAATTAAGGATGAGCTAGGATCCCAAAGGGATGTGAGAAAGTTCTACACTATCAAGCATTATATCATGCTATTCACAAAAGAGAAAGACAAGTAAAAGAGATGAGAGATGAAAGAAGAGATGAACATGGATAACCATCCACATGTTCAAGTACCTTACCTCTGCCCATACACAAAAGGTTAGTGCACAATCATCACAAGTAATGAATATAAGTGCAAGAAATTAACCAAACCCCACTATTTGCTTTAAGAAAATAAATGAAGAAGAAAGTAAAGTTCAAACCAAAAGGGAAAGGTCCTAATGGTTAAGGGACATGCCAAGTTAATATGTACATGTTAAAAGATCCTATTAATGTAAACATGCCACATGGGATCAAACAAAAGCAAACTAGGCACCAAACAATCATACAAATGCAAATGCAATATTAATAATGCAATATGAATGCAAATGAATCATGAACATGGATGAATGCACATGTAAGCATCCAAGTCAGAATTGAATGACATTTAAGAATGCATCAAGATGTCATTAATGTAGCATATGATTTATGAATGCAAGCATTGAACAAGTAGGAAAAAGTGTGAGCAAACATCACTCAAGTTCTAACAAAGAGGCATACTTATAATGCAAGTAAGAAATAAAAATGGAAAATGAATAAACATGCCATATGAATGCAAGTCAGTAGCTCAAGACATTTAACATGATGTTTAAAAGTCAAGAATGGAAGCACAAGGTCCAAACAAGTATCATATTGAAGCACATTAATGATTAAGAGCAAATATGTTCAAACAAGTTCAAGTAAACATCCAAAGATTTATGAACTTAAGAAACATGTAAAGTGTAATTAAGGTTCATGGAATATGGTTGAGGATGATTACAAACAGAAATGAATCATGTTAGAGTGAGTGTGCAAGATCATGCAAGTTATGATACAAACAAGTCATCAAAGAAAGACAAGTGAAGATGCATAAGTTCCACAACACATTTCAAGTCCAAACATGTACACATAAATCAAACAAAGATGTATCAAGAATGACTTGTAACATGAGCAAAGTGACCCATAATATTGACATAACATGTACCAATAGGTCTCAATAGGGGTCAAAGAAGAATGGCAAACAACAATCAATAAACCCTAAGCATATGTCTTCTAACATTTACACCAAACAAACATGCTTTCATACAATCCAAAAAGTTGTGCTAAAATGATGAGGAAATTAAGAAAAAACAAATGAATTAAGGTGCAATCAGAGGGCAAACATACTTCAAAAGAATGGCTCAAAAACCATTACCAAACATGCTTCATAATGCCATACAAAACACACAAGCAATTGGCTCAAAGACCTCACTCAAAAGTTTATAAGAAAATACCTAAAAAAACCATAAAAAATGCATACCATGTCTCAACATATCACAAATGCATATACCAATTATTAGGCAGATATTCAGTGCACAACTATGTCCAAAAAATCCACAATGAAGCATAGGTCATGATTTAATGCTCACACAAAAGAAAATAAAATAATATTCATGAAAATATGCCAAAACATGATAAAATCAGAAATAAAAATAATCAAAAATTATTTAAATGTTTCTAGATGCTTCATGAATTTTTATAGAATTTTTGGATACTTCAATGTATTTTAAAAAATTAAAAATCAAACAATCATGCAAAAGAAAACAAAAAAACAAAGGAAATAGTCAGGGGGGGGGGGGGGTGCTACAATAGCAAAAGACCAGTTGAAATGCACATTGGGCTTAAGGGGAGGGGTGTGAATAGCATTAAAAGGCTAGGCACAAGGCGCGTGGTCTGAAGAGGTCCATACCATGGATGTTAGTCAAATCTTTGATTCATCCTGAGCCATCAGATGCAATCTTCGTGTGATGATCAAGAAAGTATGATGATCCAATGATTCACAACTCACGCACACGTTACAATAAAGTGCATCAACCACATGGAATAAAAAACAAAGTCAGAATGAGGCACGTGCTTGGGAGCGTCCTCATTAATTCGTTGGCACATTCAAGTTCGTTGGATTAAAAGAAACGTGTGGTTGAGATTAAATCTGGGAGGAGGTTAGGGTTTATGGATGGTGGCCGGACTGGTATCTCTGGTCACCTTCTCCGGTGACCTCTCTGCCGTGGATAAAATTTCAGGTGACCAGAAACACACAAACCTTATATCAAAACATTCCTCTCAACTAGTAGATCATGAATCTAGCATCAAAAATCACAAACAACACACATACAGAGAGAATCGAAGCCAACAAGTTTTGCCCTAAAATTTCAACTAAGCACATAAAGTGCCTATCAACTAGTTGGATGTTACATTGCTTCTATTGAGCTCCAAAACCACCAAAACAGGCTTAAAACAACTTAAAATTGCATGAGAAAAGTTTGAGAAATGGAACCTGAACTTGCTGAATCTTCTACTGCAAGAAAGCTAGATACAATGTACTTGATCCTTGGAGTAGTTCGTGGCCAAATAAAGGCAAGAGGAACATCAAATTGCTCAAAGAAATAGTTGTTGAAAATGGAGAAAACTGGATGCAACAACTTGTTTCTTTCCTTACTCCATGGATGAATGATTCAAGATGAAGATGGAGAGAACTTGATTCTTGCAGAGAGAGAAAAGAAGGAAGCCACGAGAAAAAGCTTTGAGAGAGAGAGAGATTGCAAACTTTGAGCCAGGTGAAGAATAAGCAAAGTTCCTTCAATTTCTGTTAGAGGTTAGTTCTTATACCTTTGGTTAACTTCTAACTGTCATGGTTGACAGTTAGAACCAAGGTTAAGTGAGTGAGGTTAAGTGAGTTGGGTGAGTCAAGTTTGTTATAGCATGAGTTGTGTGGTTTTTGTTCAAGTGTGGAGAGAGAATGGAAACTATGGTGGTGGTGAAGTGAATGTAAGGCGATGATGAAGGTACTGAGCAACACAGCTTGCTCTGCAAGTTTTCTCCCTTTCTTTTGGTTTTTGAATATTTATGGCATGGATGGCACATGTGCAGCACGGTATGTAATAGCATATTGGTCTTAAAATGGCAATGTTGGAAGGTGGTATGCATGATGTAAGTGTTTTCATGGTTAATTAAGGTAAATGATGTTGGTATAATGCGCATGACGACAATGGTAACAAGGTTTTGGATGAATTTTGCTTGCTTGGTGTTAAAGAAAACAAGTTGCATGAGGTGAATTTTGGAAGGCATTATCTCACTGATTAATGAATGAAATGGTGAGTTTTTATGGTCTTTGGAAAGAGGATATGTAGCACAACAAGATTGGTGTTCAACATAAATGGAAATAGAGCCTCCGACATACCCAAATAGGGTCATGAAAATGGATGTTCAAAACTGCATAAGCAAGTCAGTCAGACCTGCCTTGACCAGCCCGTGTGCAAATGGATAAATCAGTTGAAGGCTACCCTCTTTGAACCACCATAACTTCCAAATAATTGCTCAAATGAAAAAATGTCAAACACCAAAGTTGAAGAGGAGATGAAGATGAACAAAAGTCATGTTGAAATTTTTTTCATTTGGAATCTCTATCATGGATAAATTTGTCTTTGAACTTGGGCCCAACATGCACACCAAGTGTGTGTAAAAAATATGGCACGCTGACACGCCCATGACCTGCCTAGTTGCCCAAAATGCCATAATTTGTCCCAACTTTGAAACACCATATATCTATTGATTTTGATCCAAAGGGGATGTTCTTGGTATGGATTTGAAGCTTAAAATGTGAACTTTTGATAGACCTCCCTATCCTATCACTTTGGTGCTTGGAGCATGGAGAAAGGAAGCTCTAAAGTTGACCTCTCACCTTGCCAAAACTTGCCATAAATAGATACCCTAATTTCTATTTTTGGCAACTTTATACACTTCTTGATTTTTGATGAATCTCTTATTATTTCTTGATCCAATCTTCACCAATGATCATATTTGACATGAGGAACATGAATTTGACCTCAAAAAGTCAATAGTTGACTTTTTCCTCTGCACAGTTGACTTTTCCCCAATTCTCCTAATTCCCAATCAATTGATCAATTGAAACCCTTCCAAATCAAATTGATGGACAATTCTTCCTCCTTAAAACCTTGAGGACATGTAGAATACCATAGAATCAAGTCTTGCCCAAAAAATCAGAAATAAACTGATCATATGGCAAACCCTAATTTTAAACCCTCAGTCTAGGAGAAATCAGCATATCCTCCAAATCCAAATTCCACTGAGTATGATGTGTATCCTTTCAAACAAAGATGAGATATGTCATTGAGTTATGATCAAAGCTCAAGAATCTTTCCCATCAGTGTGTTATACTTCATAATTCCA
Source organism: Lathyrus tuberosus (assembly GCA_022829125.1). Lineage (NCBI taxonomy): Eukaryota > Viridiplantae > Streptophyta > Magnoliopsida > Fabales > Fabaceae > Lathyrus > Lathyrus tuberosus. The sequence continues at coordinate 94,614 of JALAZF010000392.1, read as the reverse complement.
AAATCCTAGTTTGCACTGGTTAGGAGAATATGACTTCCTTCAATCTTCTATTGGATTCTCATCTAGTGATACCCTGAGGACTGAAATGGGATGAATTGAGATATAAGAAGCCCTTGTGACTTGTTTGGAAAGGCTTTTCTCATGTCCTTTGACCTTGAACTGTTTATGCCTTGAGACACCTGATCCCATGCCTTGCAATCAATGATGTATATGATTTAGTATAACCTATTATGAAATGCAAATGAATGAAACATAAGCCAAATATTGGAGAGAGATAAGAGGGCAAATTTTGAGGTATTACACTTCCCAAGATCACGTCCAAGATGCCCGCAATCTTTCTTTTCTCCCCGTCAACAAAACTGATACTGACGGATCTACATCCCTCCTCGGAGGAGACGCCCGTCATCTGAGAGACGGGGCTACCGCATCTCCCTCCCCCACTCATACTGACCACGTTGACGACTAGCCATTGCTGGCCCTCCAGCCCGTTCCAACTCCACCCAACGCCGACCCGGCCGTGGTGGCCCTCCTTGAAGCAATCAACAAGACCAACCTCTTGATCCTCCAACAAAACGAGAGGATTGAGGCGTTGGAAGAATCTGCCCGTCTGAGATCCCCTCATTCGAGGAAGGATCGACGACGATCCAAGAGTCTGCAACCCCGACGGGAAGCTGATCGTCGGGTGCGCTAAGAGCCAGAGTCCCATGTCGTTCGGAAGCGCGATCACGTTTCTCTGCGAAACCAATATTCCCCAGGCAACAAGAGAACCCAGAGAGATCAACGTTCACCCCCGGTCAGACTAAAGTGGCGGGCACGTACACCATCACCCCGTAGAAGTCACTGTCACGAGCGAAGCATTCGCTCCCCTTCCCGGACCAGATCCAGCAGCGACGATTAGCCCCACGGCCCATTGTCTCAGAAGATATTGGCTACACGCCTCCCCAAAGGCTTGGAGAAACCCCCATCTTTGAGCACTTACGACGGAACGACTGACCCAGATGAGCACATCGAAAACATCGATGCGCTGCTAGACTACCGTGGCATCCGGGGTGCCATCAAATGCCGTTTGTTCCCGACCACGCTCCGGAAAAGAGCAATGAACTGGTACAAACAACTGCCCGAGGAGTCCATTACCTCGTGGAAGCAGCTGGGCAGGATGTTTTCCAGGTACTTTACGGTGGCACGCCGCCATCCAAAGACTGAAGCCTCCCTTGAGGCATTAATTCAAGGGAATGATGATCCTCTCCGGGCATATATTGAGAGGTTTAATAAAGAAGCTGTGCAAGTCCCCACTACCGACGACATGAAGAAATTTTTGCTCAAACAAGGACTTCGCCCGTATTCAGAATTTTCTATAGCTATTGGCCTTGCACCTCTAAGGAGCCTGGACGCCTTCCTTCTCAAGGCTTGGGCGTACATTCAATACGAAGAAAAGGAAGCGGCCATCTCAGCCCGAGCCTTACGCCATCAGGAAAATGCCCTGGCCTCCAAAGGCGATGAACCCTCGACATCCCGTCGAGGAGAAAGAAGGCGCGAAGATCGTCCTCAGGAATCCCAGGACAACAAGGGGCCCTCTGGCCGGTTCCACGATTACACTCCCCTGACTGTCTCCAGGGAAAAGATTCTCTCCGAATATGCTAACTCGGAGTTTAAACATGCGTGAGTTCGGTTCCCCAAGCAGGTACCGGCCAAGCCCAACGCCGATAAATCAAAATACTTCCATTTCCATAAGAGTCATGGCCACACCACTAAAGATTGCATCCACTTGAAGGATGCCATAGAAATACTAATCAAGGACGACCACCTGAAGTAGTTTACGAAGAAGAAGTATGCTCCCCGGAAAGAAGTCCAGGAGTCAAAGAAAGTAGAGGAAGAGGTGTCTTCCTCGGAAGAAACCAACCTCCAAGTCGCCATGAGTATATCACGACCGGAGGATTTCTACGTTCCAGATGAGCTCAGCGCTCCTACGTATTTCGCAGCCCACAGCCCATGGGAAACTTTCCCCTCCCCAATGGTCATCTCCGGAGGGGGATTCAACAATGTCACCGTGGGCTCCGTAAAGAGAAAGTTCGAGCACCTGAACAGCACGAGCTCCAGCAAGGTGACAACGCTCGACAAGGCCCAGAAGGGATCAATACCCATCTCCTTCTACCGGGAAGAGCTCCTAGGATGGTCCCCGAACTCAAGTATCCCACTACTCGTTAAAGCCCAGATGGAAAATTTTGATGTTCGCAGGATCTTAGTCGACCAAGGCATCTCGGTCGACATTATGTACTCACAGTTGTTCTCAACTCTCCAGCTGGACGAATCGCACCTCACTCCCTACATGGGCTCTGACCTGCAGGGTTTCAATGGGTCGGTCACGAAACCCTGGGGGTACGTCGAGTTAATCGTGACCTTTGGATCTGCAGAGATAGCCAGATCCATTAAAGTTCAGTTCCTGGTAATTGATTGCCCGTCTCTCTATCAGTGCATATTTGGGCGGCCAACTTTGGCCGAGCTGGTAGCTGTGCCATCAATCGTCCATCTCAAAATGAAGTACTACACTTCGAAAGGTATGGTCACTACATTACACGGGGACATCGAAGCTGCGTGGCGATGCTTCAAAGAGGTCACCAGGGGACTCAACACCATCGTTGCCAAGCCAAAGACGTCCACCAACCCAGCCTTACCCAACAGCTCAGAGGAAGCCAGGCCACTGCCACACGTCGACTCCATCGACCTCGACAGCCGCTTCGCCGAAGATGATCAGAAGGAGGACTAGGTTGGCCCTAGCAACTCATCCGCCTTGGCCAGCAACAACTCCCATCCGATGCGCCCAATCTCGGATGGCGACTTCGAGCTCGTCCTGCTCGCCGACGATCCTCAACGAGGACTAAAGATAGGGACCGGCCTCCCCGACATCGCAAGGAAATAACTCAAAGCTTACCTTCGAGAGAATGCAGACTTGTTCGCCTGGAGTGCTGCAGAAATGCCCGGCTTAGATCCTGCTGTCGCCTACCATCAACTCACAATTGACCCCACCGTCAAAGCAGTAGTACAACGTAGGAGAAAACAGTCTCCGGAGAAAACGGAGGCTGCAGAACAAGCTCTAAAAGACCTCCTCGAGGCAAAATTTATCTTGGAAGCCAAGTACACCACTTGGTTGTCCAACATTGTACTCGTGAAAAAATCTAATGGAAAGTGGCGCATGTGTGTTGATTATACTGATCTTAATAAGGCATGCCCAATATTGATAAACTTGTTGATAACTCTGCCGGTTTTAAACTATTATCATTCATGGATGCCTATTCGGGCTACAATCAAATACCAATGGCAATGAGCGATAAAAAATACACGACCTTCATTATTGAATCGGGCAATTATTACTACAATGTAATGCCCTTCGGCCTGAAGAACGCCGTCACGACCTACCAGAGGATGATGAACAAGGTCTTTCGGTGAGAGATAGGCGACATGCTCGAAGTCTACATGGACGATATGATCGTGAAATCTCACGAGGAGACCGATCACATGGCCCATTCAAGAAAGGTCTTCGAACAGGCCAGGAAATACCGAATGCGTTTCAACCCAGAAAAGTGCATGTTCGGAGTTCAGGCGGGCAAGTTCCTCGGCTTCTATCTGACAGAGCGAGGAATCGAGGCCAACCCCGACAAGTGCAGGGCATTCTCTGAATTTCCAATGCCTAATTCGAAGAAGTCCATCCAATCCCTCAACGGGATGCTCGCTTCTTTGTCTCGTTTCATTTCCAAGTCTGCCCAGCATGCTCTGCCCTTCTTCAAACTCCTCTGCAAGGAGGCAGCGTTTGATTGGACGGAGGAATGCGACCAGGCTCTCCTCCATCTAAAACATGCACTGTCAGATCCACCAGTTCTCTCTCGACCAGACAACGGAGAAACTTTGTACCTATATCTCGTTGTGGCAACCGAGGCCATAAGCGCCGCCCTTATCCATGAGACACCTGGGGGGCAGAAGCCCATATATTTCACCAACAAAGCATTGCAGGGACCAGAGCTGAGATACCAACAGATAGAGAAGGTAGCGCGGCCCTCATCAACGTTGCGCGAAGAGTGAGGCACTACTTCCTGACCCATACGATTGTGTTTCGGATAGATCAACCCATAAAGCAACTGCTGGGGCGACCAGATATGGCCAGAAGAATGCTCAAATGGTCGTTAGAGCTGTCCGAATTCGACATTCAGTATGAAAGCAGAAAAACCATCAAAGCCCAGGCTTTGGCTGACTTTGTTGCAGAGATGACGTTTGCAGAGATGACGTTTGCAGAATCCCCCACCTGCGGGGCCCGCAAGTAGACCATCTTCGTAGACGGAGCGTCCAGCTCGGCAGGGAGCGGGGTAAGTATCATCTTGGGAAATGACGAGGGAATCATCGTCGAGTTATCACTCACCTTATCCTTCCCCACGTCTAATAACCAGGCTGAGTACGAGGCTTTCCTCGTCGACCTGTGCCTGGCCGAAGATCTAGGGGCAGAAGAAGTCGTCATCTGCATGGAATCGCAACTCGTGGCCCTTCAAGTACGAGGAGAATACCAGGCCAAAAACAACAACCTATCCGAGTACTTAGCCCTGGTCAGAGAAAAGATAACGAAGTTCATTGCAGTAGAGGTAAAACATGTTCCCCGCGAATATAACGTCAGAGCAGGCGTAATTGTCCAAACTGGCGAGCACGAAGAAAAAGGGCGAAAACAAGTCCGTCATCTAGGAGGTGCTTCCTCGACCCAGTATCGAGAAGAAATCTCCGACCCTCGACGTGCAGGTCATCAGCGACAGCAACTGCTGGATGACCCCCGTTTACAACTACCTTGCTAGGGACGAACTTCCGTCCAACCCCAAAGAAGCCAGCACAGTCAGGCGCAGGGCCTGATCCTACGTCTTGGTCGAAGACAAACTCTAAAGGCGAGGGTTCTCTATCCCTTTACTCAAATGCGTCGAGGAAGAGATGGTCGCCCACGTCCTGTGCGAGATCCACGAAGGAATCAACGCCCAACATCTCGGGGGAAGATCCCTAACCTGGAAAGCCCTTCGAGAAGGGTACTACTGGCCAACCATGCAGCAGGATGCTAAAGAGCACGTGAAGAAATGCGACAAATGCCAACGGCACGGAGACATGCACCTAGCTCCGCCTAAAGAGCTCAAAGTTATGTCCTCCCCGTGGCCATTTGCCTGGTGGGGCCTGGACATCCTAGGGCCATTCATGGTAGGATCAAACCAGAGCAAGTACATAATAGTAAGCGTTGATTACTTCACAAAGTGGATAGAAGTAGAGGCTCTGGCCAAAATAACAACCCTTAACCTACTTCGTTTCTACAAGCGAAACATCCTCGCACGCTTTGGCATCCCCCAAGCGATAGTCACGGACAATGGGACACAGTTCACGGACAGAAAGTTCCAAGATTTCGTCGCTCAACTGGGCACGAAACAACACTTCGTATCCGTCGAACACCCCCAGACTAACGGGAAAGCCGAAGCAGAAAATCGAGTAATCCTACAAGGCCTCAAGTGATGGCTAGACGAAATGAAGAAAGCTTAGGTCGAGGAGTTGTACATCGTCCTATGGGCATACCGCACAACTCCACACTCGTCGACCGGGGAAACTCCCTTTCGCCTGGCCTACGGGACTGAGGCAATAATCCCCATCGAAATACACGTACCATCCAGGCGGACTGAGTCACCTTTGGACGAGGAAATGAACGACGAGGCACTAAGGGAGGAGCTCGACCTCGTCGAAGAGGTCCGGTCAGGGGCAACTCTCCGTGAAGGCTCATTAAAACAAAAAATCATAATCAGGCATAACGCTAGAGTGATACGACGAGAATTCCAAGTGGGCAGCCTTGTCTTGAGAAGGAACCACAAGGACTCTCGAGAGGGTAAACTCGCCGCTAACTGGGAAGGACCCTATCGCGTCCGAGCAAAGACGGAGAATGGGGCCTACTACCTAGAACACATCAACGGGTGTAGCGTGTGATTTTTATCGGTGACGCGACAACCTTACCGCATTGGTTGGAATTGGGTGCTACTTTCTGATTTCTTATTTATCCTATGAAGCTGGAAAGGAAAGGGAAGCTATCTAAAACTAACCTTGCACGCAAATGTTTTCTTTAACAAATGCTAAGAGATTGGGGGGTCCGGGGTTAGTTTATACAATGGGGAGTTGTCAATTACCCATCCTATATATGGTTATCCATAGATCGTTTAGCAAATTCTACTATTATCTACTTACTGGTGTTTATTTGTCATAAATTGGGAAAGTTTCTCCTTTGGGAATGTTTAAGAGAGTATTTTTGTTGATTTCGAGATTTTTTGATGTTTTTGGTAAGGTATTGCGCCTAAGGTTTTTGATTAGTGTGCTCGCTAAGATTTCGCAATCTTATACCTACGTATTCCCGTTAAAGAAAACAGGGAAATCAGAGCAATCGTAGTTCCTCCTATTCTATGGGAGGAAAAGATGTTTTGTGTCTTGTTTAAAGCCCAAGATTGAAGCTAAAGGGTATTGTGTCTTGTTCAAAGCCCAAGATTGAAGCTAAAAGGGTTGAGTATTTGTGTCTTGTTTAAAGCCCAAGTTGAAGCTAAAAGGTTTTACTGAGAGGGAATTTGTCATCTCTAAGGGAGATATCTCATTTGTTTATCACAGTTGTTGGGTGACTGATTATAAAGGGGAATTACTTTAACTAGAATGTATGGAATCCAGCAATGCCATAATTTCCTTTATAAGGGATTTGTCCTGAAGGAGGAAATTTTAACTCAGTGTTGAGCAACGCCATTTTTTCTTAGGAGTCTTTCATGCTAAGAGAGGGGCATTGGCTTGGATGTAAATAATCCAGAGGCTTACCACTTACAGCAATTAGATGCAAGAAGGGGATTTACTAGGATAAGAGATGGACTACAGCTTGGATTTTTGAATCAACAAATGTGCCACTTACAGCAGTTATCTGGAATTAGGTTTGTTTGATTTGTCTGTTTTGATGTGTGATTGTACAGAGAAATGTCTTCCTACAGAGATTTTTTTTTTATTTCCTCTGAGGGGATTTTGGTTTTATGTGTGCCTTGATCAAAGCCCAAGGTTGAAGCTAAAAGGTTGACTCTACTAGGGAGTTTTATATCTGTCTTGTACAAAGCCCAAGATTGAGGCTGAAAAGAGATTGACTCTGCTTAAGGAGATCATTATACAAAGCCTAAGAGGTGGCTAACAGGAATTGACTCTTCTGAGGAATATTTTTTCTGTCTTGTACAAAGCCCAAGATTGAGCCTAAAAGGGATTGACTCTACTGGTGAGAGGTTTTATCTGTCTTGTACAAAGCCCAAGATTGAGGCTAAAAGAGAATTGACTGACTCAGATGGAGAATATTTATATGTGTCTTGTACAAAGCCCAAGATTGAGGCTAACACTACTGAGGGAAAATCATTATACAAAGCCTAAGAAGAGGCTGGTTGGGGGAATTTCTTATATAAAGCCTAAGAGGAGGCTAGCTTCTGCTGAGGATTATTGAGATCCAGAGACAGGTCCAAACTTGGGGAATTAACTCTTGCTGAGGGTTGTAGAAGAGTTGAAATATCAGATGCCTTGAGGTTCTGAGTTTTCTGAGGGTTGTACTGGGAGTAACTTGACCCTAGCTGGGGAAATTTGAAGTGAGAGTTTAAAGATAGAGTTTTGAAACCTATGGAGGTTTTAACTCTGTTGGTGATTGATGAAATGATCAGGGTTTATCCTGTGTTTTTAGGAAACATGAGGGTTTCTTTGAGATCCAAAAGGAGATGAGACTGTCCGAGTCTACTGGTATGGGAAGGTTGATCTTTGTATGATGCCCAAGAGGAGGCTGATGTTTTAAGGGATGAGAATCAACCCTAAACTGGTCTGATGTTTTGACTCTGACTATCTGAAGGATTGAACTATCAAAGGATGATTAAGTTCTGTCCTATACCTGTAGGAGGTCTTTGGGTCCTTGTATTAAGCCCAAGAGGAGGCTGAGAACTTTTAAGAAGCCTGAGGGTCCTTGTACAAAGCCCAAGAGGAGGTTGGGGATGCTTTTAGGAAGCCTGTGGGTCTAAACCTAAGAAAAGTTCAAGAAAGGTTTCATCGGGAATAAACCTTTCTTTAGTGAACTATTCTAGGGTTTGAAGAAATTCAAGAGAGGTTTCTCCGGGAATTAATCCTCTCTGGGGGAAATGAATTTCTTAGACAAATTTCTAGATAGTGACAGTCTTGAGAAAAGTTTCACCAGGAATAATGCATTTCTCTGTTCCATATTGTATAAGCCCAAGAGGAGGCAAAACTGTATCTGGAATTTCCTATGGGGAACTAGTTTTGACTGTGTTGAAAGAGTGACCACTGGTTTGATCTAATCCTAGACCTAATTGCTGGGGAAAACTCTAAGCAAGATATACAGGCATATATATATATATATATATATATAAACAAGTATGTAAAAGAAAGCTGGTAGAACTTACTGGTGAGCAAGTTTCCAGTGTTATAAACACAACTGTATGGTTTGTTATTCAAGAATTGAAGGAAGTTTTGATAACAACTACGAATTTGAATCTAAATCAAAAGGGAATTTGTTTTGAAAGGAAGTTTGGGGCTTATACTTAAGGAGAGGCCCAGATGAAAATTGTTTGAAAAGGCGATGATCGTGTCGAGATTTTTGAAATTGTATCAGGACTTATATAATGACTGAGACCCAAAAAAGGTTTATTTACAAAGGGATGGGACTTACACTCTATCAAGAGGCCCAAAAGTGTTTGAAAAAAAAAAGAAGGATGGGGCTTACAACTCAGGGAGAGGCCCAGAAATAACAGTGATCGTACCGTTGTTTTTGAAAATCGTGTCAAGACTTATACAATGACTGAGGTCCAAAAAGTTTGTATTGACAAAGGGGTTGGGTCTTACACTCTATTAGAGGCCAAAAAGTGTTTTTTTTATACAAGAGATGGGGCTTACAACTCAAGGAGAGGCCCAGATGAAAAAAAACGATCGCACCGTTATTTTGAAAACTGTACTGGGACTTATACAATGACTGAGGCCCAAATTATTTATGTACAAAGGGGGGTTGGGTCTTACACTTTATTAGAGGCCCAAAAGTGTTTATGTGAAGTTTGAAAAATCAAAATTTAGAGGAAACCCTAATTTTGAATTTAAAAGATATAATTTTCAAAGGAAATTAAATAAACAATGATATAAAATATCAAATATATTTAAAAACAAGTTGTAAACTTTGAAAAATATTTTGAAAAATCATGTTTAATCGTATGAAAGATTGAAATTCATTTGGAATGAAAAGATCAAAGTGTGAATTTCATTTTAAAATGTTTAAAAACAAATAAAATGAAATTAATTACAAAAAATTCTAACTATATTAAATAAATAATATAAATTGGATTTTTTTGTAAAATAAAATAATTTAACATTTTTGTGACTTTTTTAAAAAAAGAACCAATAAAAAATGAGAGAGAAATTAATTTTGGAAGTTATTAAAAAATGGTGAAGAAAAGTGAAAGAAAACAAGTGATAAAAAAAATAGGATGGCCCTCCCAAGGTTTGAACCCACGCCCTTGAGGTGGAGGGTTTAAAACTTTACCAACTGAGCCAAGTGTGTTGGCTGATAGAGTGTGGCAAGAGTGAATAATATGTGAAACTCCCTTTGGAAAATAGTTCAAAAAAAATACCAAAAGGTCTGGGGCGAGGGGGATTCGAACCCCAGACCTCTCGCTCGCTACACACACACAAATACTAGTGTTTCCACTAGGGCGCAATGCCAATTCAAACATATAATGGCAAATGTATAATATATACTATGTTTGGTTCTAAAAACTTGAAAATGGCGCCATGACCATCTTCTTCCTTGTTTCTCAACCATTTTACAAGATGTAAAAATGATGGTTCTTTTCAATTTTGTTTAAATTAAGTGTAACAAAAGATATCACATTCTAACCAGATGAACCCTAAAAAATGCAAGAACTAAATAAAATCCCATACACATGAGATAAATGGCAATTTATTGAGGGAAAATGATCTATGAACATCCAGAAATACAATGGTAACTTGAAAACATGTTTATGATGCATGATTCCTTCAGTTTGAAAGTTTAAGGCTTACCTCTACAAGAAGGAATCGATTTTAGTGGTAGAGGTGTTACAGAAGTGAAACAAGGACCTGGATAGCTTCCTTAGGCCTCAAGGATTGTGTTGCAACCTTCAAGATGTTTTGAAACTCTTTGGATAGGCTGGCTCAACTCTGACTGCAATTGATCCAAGTGAGAAATAGAGATGGTGATCCCGATGTTTCAGAAGTGTGAGGAGTGTTTGATCAGCTCATATATGATGTATGGAAGGTGTTAGAATAATTGGTGGTGATGGAATGGCTCTCTAATGAAAAATTCAATAGTGACTTGCAAATGAAGGCATTTTTGGAGTGAAAGAGAGATTTTGAGTAAATCCAGTGTGCTGAGGCATTGGTGTACTCAAACTAATCATAATTGATGTCTATTTATAGTGCAACAAGTTTTTTTTGGCATCAATAGTGAATGGAGGCTTGGACAGTCCCTTGGCCAATAATGATCAAATGGAATCTCAAGTCTCCTCTAGGCATTGACTTGAGGTTAGGGAACAGGCTATGAGTCCTTTGGTTCAGAGATAAGGCTTGACTCAATTCAGTTAGCATTGTCTTGATGCTTGCCACCTTGTGAATCCATTGAATTCATTAGAACAAAATTGGATTCTTTGAGATTTCTAGCCTTTTTAGGTGACACATAGCTACATGTAGATCCTTGGACTTGGGAGGCTTGTGGATTAGATCTTTTCCCTCTGATGTTATCCTCTGAGGTGTCCAAATGGATGACAAGGCTTGCAATTGCCTAACTTAACCAATTCGAGCAAAAATGCACAAATTTGTCTTGAACAAGACAATTTGAAAGTGTCATCTTGGGAGGATCATATCTCCTTGCTCAAATGGAGTTATGGAATGCTCATGTACTTTTTAAAAAGCCCTTATATGGTACAATTCATGTGTGGTCATAGTTTTTCTTGAAACTATCTAGACTTAGTTGAAAAATCCCCATGAACATTGAGGTTCAAGGCTGAAACTTAGACAGTTTTGTACTAAGTGTTAAATCTTTGATTTTCACCACTTTGATCCATTCATAACCAAAAACCCATGAAGAGTTAGAGTTACATGTAGTTGAAGCTTTTATAGAATGTAGGAAGACCTACAAATTATGCTTTGGATCACTCAAAATGGCTGCCTGGATCAAAAGTTATGGCCCTTGGCATTGGCACCAAAACCATCCAAACTTAGTAACTTAGAAAAATTTTCAATTTTTCAAGATTACCCCTTTTACAAGTTATCATGATTTCTTGATCAATTCTTGTTCAAATGACATTATAAATCATATCTTATGAAAATATGAGTCATAAGGATCATTTTTGCCAAAAAGTCATGTTTTGACTTTTGGCTCCGGAGCGGTTCGGCGCGGAGAAACCCTAATTCTCGACTTTTGAGGAATGCATTCTCTGAGGGTGATTTAACTTTGAAAAGGGACTCCTAGGGTTATTTTGAGCACATTGAGTCATATTTTGAATCCTTGGCTCAATCTCCTATGAAAATTTCACTCTGGAGGCCCCAGTCGACAAAAAACTCTAATTTGGTGACACTGGGTATTTCGAGCCTCCTTCCACTTGGAATGCTGCAACTTTGTGCTTGATTCTTAATGTGGGAGTCCTCTTGACCCCTTATGGGTGTTTGAGAGTTTGGAAAAGTTGAAGATCATGTCATTTCTTGATTGATCTTTTATCCAGATGCTCAGAGAGGGATGGAAACCCTAATTCTTGATTATAGTGAATGCTCAACTATCTTTGAGGAGATTGGTGAGGCATGAAGGTACATCCATATTGTGGTGATAATTTGCACAATGATGGGAAATCTTGTAGTCAAAATTTGGGGTATGACAACGGGGAAGAACTTGCTCAACCATGGAACGCCGAAAAGCTAAAACAAAACTATAGCTAAGGCCCTAATTGTCAGTTTTCTTCGTCAAAGCAACGAACATACCATCCCAACTACGATGCGCGCCCAGGTATAAGCATCGCATGCCAGTCAAGGCAGGACCTCGCTCAGGATCGAGCTAGGTCTCTGCCCGACAGTGGTTCCTCAACCAAGCCCACCATCGTCAAAGTACCATGATAGGCAGAACACCCGGCTCGCGATGGGAGGTTCACGCTGCAAACTCAGGCCTCAAACACGACCCAAGCTCTGCTATCTTGCCCAGAAATTCCCCAGGCCGTTCGAACAGTCCCCCTCACTGCCAAACACATCTAAATCGAGCAATTCCCTGAAAACTTTAAACAAATCAAAGTGACCCCTATTACGGGCACACACGTGTATCGAGCAAGGATATAACACTTAGCTAAAAAAAATCAAAGAAAGTCATGTGCGAATATACAACATACAAAACCGACCATGATGGCCGGATACATACATATAATTAAGTGGCCACAAGGAGCACGAGTGTGCATATTACAAGGCAAATGGGCCACGTCCCCTACCGAACAAAATAGGGTTACATCAAATATGGCACGTAGACCAGATACATTACAACAAAACAAAAAGAGATATCATTCCTCCATCTGCTCATGCTGCTCAAGGTTAGGCTCAGGCTGTTTGGTCTCCTCGTTCAAAAGTCGGGTGTGCTCATCACCGATGTTAAAGAAGTCCGGAGGAACTATCTTTCCATTCTCAACATGGCCCAGGAAGTTAGTACCCTCTGTGGATATCTGGACCTCTGGATTCACCATCCTGAGTTGGTCCACGACGTTGTTGAACGACTCTCCCCCAATGGCAATAACATCGTCCCCTACCCGCACAAGACAAACAACTAGTTCGGCCTTAGTCTTCAACGCCCTCACTCCCTCAGGCTCATCTTCAGTCGGGGCCGCCGCAGCCCTCACCTGTTCGACCAGATCCTCAATAGCCTTCTTTACAGTGACCAGAGTCTCATTCTCCCCTCTCAGCCTAACAGCCTCCTCGTCTGATTTCTTCCTCGCGTCGTTGGCAGCCTTGGCCTCCTCTTTAGCCTTCTTCACCGTCTCCTCCAAGGACGCTATAGTCGCCTGGGCCTTCTTAAGTTCAGACTCAGAGGAGGAATATCCCTTAGCATACACCTCCGTCATCTCCAGGACCCATGCCAACGCGGAGGCGTCCTACGCCAACATTGCCTTCTTGCTCAAGTGGTCCATACCTTCGAGCTTGAGGGACTCTGCCCGAGGAACCACTAGGTACGTCCCCTCGAAAAACTTCTTTTCGTGAAGGCACGAGAGAAGTTCAAACTTGCCCTTCTCAGCCGCCCGACTGAGGTCCACCAACTCACTAGCTCTGGTTTGCTTGAATCTCGAAGCCCCGGGCACAGGAGACCCTTGAGCAGGCGAAGGGACGGGTGAAGAGCTCCCCGTAGCAGGTTAAGGAGGAGGCACACACTGTGTAAACTGAGACTTCAAGGTGGCCGCACCAGCTTTGCCCTCGCCAGGGCATTCTTCACCATCCTCTCGTGGGCAGAAGGCATCTCACCTGCAAAAAAAATAACAAACGTGTTAGCCACCGAGGAAGTTATAATTCAGACATGCTGAAAAAGTTAAAACTACCAAGTAGCTTAAAAGCATCCGCATGGGTCTTGCACTCCAGAAGCACCTTCATATTGATATAACGATACTCCACTCTTTGCCCGCCATCATCCTCAAAGATCGGGTTCCCCTTTTTCGTCCAGCACTCCGCGGGCCTAAAGTTGTTAACGTAGTTGACCAACGCATCGTAGCCACTTATGTCTTGCTCGTCCAGCATATCTGGCTGGGCAAGATAATGGCCAGTTCCCTGAGTAAAGTGGCTCCCACTCCAACGAAAAGGGAACTTGAACACCCTGTCTGCCAGCAACTTCCTGTCCTCATCATACATATCTTTGCCCTCCTCGTCTGTTGACACCGCCCAGGCATACATGGTATCTTGGGCCTTCCCCGACACAGGTTCGATGATATAAAACCTCTCCTTGAAGGTCCGGATAGACTCCGAGAAAGGCTTGAACAACTTTCTTGGTTGCTTCAGCGAAACCCAGCAATACCTTTTCCCCGAGACCTGCCTTTGGAGGTGGAAGATGGTGAAGAACAAAGGCTTAGTAGCTCATATCTTCAGGAACTCGCAGGTCAGCTCAAAGGCGCGGATAAACGCCAACGAATTCAGATGCAATTGCGACGGGCCCAAATCCATATGAACAAAGATGGACTGTTGGAAGTCAGTAAAGGGCAGCCTCAGCCTTATTTCCTTGAAAGCATATTCATACATTGGGAACCTCTCCCCGTAGTCTATGCATATGCGGTCATCTTGACTCGGAAGTGTATCTTCCACTCCCCCTCCGGCCCTACATCCGTAAAGATATCCCCGGTATAAGATGCGAAAGTGGATGCGTGCTCGGCAGGCTTTGTAACCGTCCATTCCTCTACGGAATCGTGCTCAGGATCCTCCCCGACTTCGCTGGGGGAATTTGAAACCTCAGTATCACTACTCTCCGAAGAGATATCCTCGGAAGAGTCTATGAGAATCTCTTGCTTGGGCTCGTGCGCCATCTCGATCACCTAAAAAGTAGATGACAAAAGTGAATTCGACTGCAAAATCAAATCCACCATTCCACCGCTAGTCAAGTGAAAGGGCGCGCAAAGGGCCGAGGACGGTGTCCCCGACCTAGGCCCTAAATCAAATAACACAAGAGTCTCCCGCGAGGAGATGCTCGAAGGCAACCCCTCCCGCGCATACGGGGAATATCCCCGACCTACTACCCAGTTTCTGTTTGAAACTCCACCGAAAAACTCATATGTTCATCAAAAAGTTATCAGAGCACCAGAAAACTGGGTAGCTTCACCAGTTACGCCTGCACCATTATTGTAACAGCGCCAGAAACGACCTAAGTCTACAGTCTTTAGGAAGCTCCAGCGACCACATCAGCAGTAGAAGATGGCCAAGCCACCGTCTACCACCAACAGACGCCGGAAAACACGACATTCCTACCTAAGTTTAACCTAGCCACATGCGTTCTAACTAAACAGAAACGAAAATGCTAGAAATGAAGATGAAAATAGGTAACTTACGTAGTCGAAGAGAGTGTAGAGGACCGAAGAGCTTGCTCGAAGCTACGTGCGACGGCGGACGCGGCAGTTGACGGCGGCAACAAACTGAGAGCTCTGAGAGAAGAACGAAGAAGGAGAGAGAAGAGAAAAATGCAAATGAGCAACTCTCCCCCTATATATACAGTCTAAAAGCACGTGCACGACACGCGCGGCTAGGGGCATCATCATGACCCTAGCCTAGCCATCATGACACAGTTAATGCTGCACAAGGCTCGAGGCACATGTGGCGTCACGTCTCTTCAGAATACCTCGATTGTTGGTCTCCCCACAGCCCGGGCATCCCGAACAATGTTACATATCCCGCGGGCACTAGAACCCCCGGGCGCCCAAGGACAATCACGTCTCGTCGACAGACGACGACCCCTTCAGAGTTCCCCGGGGCTGTGAGCTATCCTCAAGTCATCACTCTCATGCTCGGGAGCAACGACTTGGGGGGCTCCTGTTCCGGACTGGACCAATGGGTAGGCATGGCCCAATCCACTTCTGCTCCCAGAACGGCCCAATTTCCTAAGTCCATCTAAGGTGGGGCAGTATTTACCTTTCTGCCCCTCTACCGGGCACATATGGACGGATGAATCTCAAGGTCATTTGTTCCTCCCTAACATTCTTGCCCGTTACGCACGGTTCCATCATCCGAGAAAGGTCATGACGCCTGTGCCCGGAACTACGCCTCTGCCCATGGCAACAACTAGTTTTTGGCAGTTACATATTCTTTAGGAAACAGTTATTTCGCCCCGAAAATAGGGATCGTTGGCCATGCACTGGGGGCACTATAAAAAGCCTCTCATTTGAGAGGGTCAGGTATCCAAAACTAATCCTAAGAAATTCATATTTTTGTACTTGCCTTTCTCTCTCCCGATTCTTACTTTAGCATCGGAGTGCCTTGCAGGTACACCCACTCCTCATCTCACGCACCCAACATCACAGACGTTCTTCTTGGCCCATTTCAGGATCTGATCAGCCTTCACGATCAATCTTGATGTGAACTTGTTTTAACAAAGAGTGAAAGAGCATTTACAGATGCAATGTAGTGATCCCTACAGCTCCACTGACCTCTCAGGAATGTGTTAGAGTGTTGGAATGAAGGATTAGTGACAGGTTTGTAAAATTCAAGTTTTCACTTTGATGAATTTTGAAATATTGCAAGAATATGTGATTTTGATATGGAGAGCTCTTGGCAATGTTTTAGTCTGTTGTTGTGTGTTTTAATTGATCAGAAATGACCTCTATTTATAGAAAAACAAATTAGTTTTGGAGGAAAAGTTTTGGATTAATATGCATCCTATTATCCAATGGTTAATGACATGTTTATTAACTTGAATGCCAAGTTACAAGTAGCTTTCTTTCTAAGCATGGTCAAATCTTGACAATTTGAATCATCATCATTCAGATTGTGACTTGATCCTTGGTGTTTAAAACAAAGTCTTGACTTGGTGGACAAGTTTCTTGACTAATTGACTTTTTCACTTAATGCACCAAAACAAAACTTAAACTCATGCATTGGGATGAGTTTTTCCACTATGCGAAGAGATAGAACTTTGACAAATTTGGTACTATCTTGAAGATCTCATGGGATACTACAAGATTTGTGTTGATCTTGTGCAAAGATAATGCTTGCAAAGTGATCAAAAGTGATCTTGAACTTGTGTGACACAAGAATCTGTCTTGAATTCAGCTTTATCAATGCCTCTTGCAAAATTCATAGCTCAAGTAAGATAAATCTTTGTTATATGACTCTTTGGAAATCTTGAAACATCCTCTAAAACTTTCATGTTGACCACTTTTCTTGATTCAATTGGGATCATGTTGAAAAATGCTCATAAAGTCAGCTACTTGACATAAGCAGAATTGGTTGAAAATTTTTCTAACTGTTCTTGTTCAAAAAGTAGTGAAACCTCCACTTCATGGCCTCACATATCTTTATCCATGAATTTTTTTGAAATCATCCCCTAAGACAAAGTTGAAATATTTGATCTTTGGAGCAAAGAAAATGGTTGCTTGAGGAGGAAGTTATGGACTTGAGAAGTAGGGCAAAAATCATAGGATCTCCATAACTTAGTGAAATTTTCAAAAACCCTAATTTTGCTATTTTGATCTTTTCTTTGATTTTCTTGATTGATCATTATCAAATGCATCCACCACTCATATTTTCATGATATTTGACTTGAGGAATCCATGGTTGACCAAAATTCAAACTTTGACTTTGTGTACCAATTGACTTTGCATCAGATGAACTTGAATTCTCCCATTGCTTATGAATCAAACTTCTTGAATCAATAAATCATATGAATGGACTAATATGATGCAATTGAGGTCCTTGAAACATATCTTGAGGTATTGGATCATGCCTTGCTCCAAAAGTCAACCCAGAGACTGAATTAGGTCAAAACCCTAATTTTGATGCATCTGATGACTTGGGACTTGTTGATCTTGATTCAATGCAATCTTGCACTTGATTATTGATAAGAGGAGACCCTTGATCAATCTTGAATGAATTAGGATTGAGATATTGAGGATCCCACCATCCTTTGATTGGTCAACTTCTTTGAGCTTCTTGAGAGCAAAACCCTAGCTATGATCAAAACACAACCAAAGCACATGTTCTTGAATTTTAAAAGGGGTTAGTGAATGCATAAAAACACACACATGAGATGATTGATGTTATACAAAATGATGCAAATGAGGTGGAATCTTAAGGGTAAAAATTAGGGTATGACAGTGAGCAAAGAAGGAAAATGGGTCCCAAGAGTGATTAAGGGATATTTCTGGTCTACTCCACCAACAGCAGAGCCTATAGAGTTTTAAACACAATAACCAAGGCCTTGATGGATTCTATTAATGTTGTGATAGATTATTCTACTATGGAGAAGCATACAGATGTCGAAGATGATGTTGAGATATCACCCTAGCTGATTGATACCTCAGAAAATGTGGTTGATGATGATAACAACAATGAAGTTGTAGCTGTGGAGGTTGATGACAATCAATCTAACAAAGGTCCCTCTATCAGAATTCAGAAAGATCATCTTAAGGAACTCATCATAGGAAATTCTAATGAATGGATTATCACTAGATCAAGGGAGATGGTATCCAATGTTTGCTTTGTTTCTAATATTAAACCCAAAAATGTGAAAAAGACTCTAACTGATGAATTTTGGATTAATGATATGCAAGAAGAGTTTAAGAGAAATGAAGTTTGGGATTTAGTTCCTAGACCTGAAGGAACTAATGTCATTGGCACAAAGTGGGTCTATAAGAATAAATCTGATGAGAATGGAGTTGTCACCAGAAGTAAGGCCAAACTTGTGGCTCAAAGGTACACACTCAAATTGAAGGAGTTGACTGTAGTACCCTAAATTTTGATCGGTGTTTTTTTTTTCATTTTTTTTAGAATTTTGGTGTTATCAAGGGGGTGTCATCTGAATGTCATTGAGTTTTGGGGTTTGTTGGCACTTTTGGGGCCTATTTTGGGGTTTGGGTTTATACAAGGGGCTTTTCTATGTTTAGTGAAAATTTAAAATTTAAAATTTTTTATTTTTTGCTCAATTTATATTTAACAATAGGAAGTAGAGTCTTCTTTTAAATTTATTGCGGATTTCATTTTAATTTGTTATTTTATATTTTTTATGGTTGAACTAATTAGAATTTTTATTTTTTATGTGGGCTTTTTAGATGATAATAAGTTTTATTTTTCGGGTTAATTATTTTTTATATTATTATTATTAGTGTTTTTTGAGAGAGGTGATTAATTAAATATCCATTAGTTTGGTTTTGGGTTTTATTTATTAATTAGGGGTTGTTTTCATTAATAATTAGGTTTTATATTAAGGTTTTTATTATTATCTTATTATTCTTAGAAATTTTTAGTAAATTAGGGAGATTTGGGTTTTAAGATAGATAATATAATAATCAAGATTTTATTTTAGAATTAGTTAATTTTTAATTATTTTTTATATTTGAGGCTTATTTATTTTATTGTTTTTAGGTCATTAGAATTATTTAAGTGGGTAAGTTTTAAATATATTAGGTTAACGTAATTATTAATTAGAAATAAAAAGTTTAGGTATATATTAATCATTATTAGTTAGGAATAATGTTTATTATTTTTGTTATTAGTTGATAATTAGGAGGGACCGATGGTGATTCTTTATATATATATATATATATATATATATATATATATATATATATATATATATATATATATATATATATATATTATTTTTTTTTTTTTATATACTTTGGTCAAAATAGTTGACCGACGAGTCATCTCCTTCCTCCCGCCCCAAACCCTAATTTTGCGCAGAGGAAAATCAAATCGAATCAAGATCTTTTTTTATTAATTTTTCACAATCTGATTACACAAATTACCATCAAAATTGAATGAAAATTACAAATCAAATCTCAATCGAATCCAAAATTTACAAAATCAAATCCAACCTAATGAATTTCTAAACCTAATTTTTGCCTATAAAAACTAAAAGAAAATTCAGAAATAGGGACGGAAAAAACCCTAAGCAAAAAAATGTGGTTGCTGCGCAATTCCCCTAACCCTTTCAGTAAAGCGCACGATCTTCTAAAGGACTAGGATTCATCATTAGAACCCTATAATCCTTGAGCTCGAACCCCTGCAAAGAAAAAGGAGAGAGATTAGAAGAGGAGAAAATAAAAGGGAAATACAACCAGTTTCATGGCACTGACGGTAAAATAAAAAACTTGGCTTTTTAAGATTTTTATTCTAATTGTTGTTGTTTGTTTGCGTGTGAATCTGGGTTTTGGGGTTGCGGTTCTGTTTTTTTTGGAAAATTAGGGTTAGGGTTCATGTGAACCCTAGGGTTCATGGGGTAGAGGGTTAGGGTTCTTGGGGGTTCAATGGGGTTTCTGGGTTTTGGTTGAATGTAGGTTAGGGTTCTTCGTGTAGGGTTAGGGTTCATAAAATTTAGGTTAGGGTTCTTGTATCTCGGTTAGGGTTCTTGTATCTGGGTTAGGGTTCTTGGTTTTCTGGGTTGATGTTCATCATCCAGATGAACACGGGTGCAGTCGGTTAAGGACGGTTGGGGGTGGCCGGAGGCTGCTTTGGGGGGTGGTCGGTGAATGAAAGAAGAGAGAGGCGAGAGAGGAGTGAGAGGTAGAGAGGGGGAGAGAAGTGAAGAGAGAGAAAGAAAGTAGAAAATGAGAGGGGGATTGAAGAGAAATGGGGACTTATACCCCTTCCGCGTGCCTTTGGATTTACGCCAAGTGGCGTCCCTGGGATCGTTAGGATCGATTGACTTTCCAGTCAACCAAGGAATCTGATGTGTGCGTGCTCACCGTGAGTCAGCATTGACTCTCAATCCTGGCCATGCGTTCATCATACCTGGGGATCAAGGGATGGGGCTAGCTTCAAAGAGATCCGTGTGATCTCCGTCCAACGTCCAGGAGAGAGTCAAAGATCAGACTCTCCCCATTGTAACTGTTTTTTCTTTTTTTTTAGAATTGGATTTTGTAATTGGGCCCTGCGCCCTAATTACTGCCCACACCCCGAGTATGGCAAGCCCATTACTAGTTCAGTAGGAAATACACCCCTTTTTTTATTTATTAATTAATCTAATTACTTAGTTTAATTAATAAATTAGGTTTTAATAAAATAATTAGGGTTTATAAAATAAGATTTATGGGGTTTATAATTAAAGTAACAACTTAATTTAAAATTTGATTAGGGATTAGGAATGGGATTTTAGGGTTTTATTAGATTAATAACTTAATTTAATAATTCAATAAGATTAATTTTTTGGTTGGGGTTTATAAACAGGGGCTTAGGATTTTTTAAATTAATCACTTAATTTAATTACCTAATTCGGATTTAAATAATTAATTAGGGTAAAAATTAGGATTTTTGGGTTTTTTGGTATTAGAATAATGGTTAAGTCTTTTGCATTTTTTTAAATTTTCAAAGTCTTAATACTAATTTGTTTTGGAATTTGTTTTGTATAATGGATGAGGGTTTCTTTGGAAGTTTTAGGGATTTTGGTAAAAAATTATAAGGTTGGGATGTATTTTTGAGAAAAGTATTTTTATTTGGATTGGGAGTAAAAATTGGGTTTTTGGGATAAAGGTAATTTAAGTTAGATATAAATTTTTTTCTGATTGAGTTTTAGGGGTACATTAAATGGAAACTACATTTTTAAGTGGGAGTAATTAAGATGTTTTTTGGTAGTTTAAGGTAAAGTCTTTTGGATTTTTTTTTATTATTTGTTGTGGTTTGAAAATTTTGGAAGTTTATTTTAAGGGATAAAAAGGTTTGTTGGGATTCAAACTTGGGATAAAGCTCTTGGTCCGAGAGCCTAAATAAAGGATGGGATAAGGGATAAAACTCTTAGGTTCCAAGAGTTAAAATATAGGCAAAAGGGATTTAGGGATAAAACTCTCCGTCCGAGAGTATAAACAATGAATAAGGGATAGAACTCTCCGTCCGAGAGTATAAACAATGGATAAGGGATAAAACTCTCCGTCCGAGAGTATAAATAATGGATAAGGGATAGAACTCCTTATCTAGGAGTATAAACAATAGATTAAGGGATAGAGCTCTTTATCCAAGAGTATAAATAGTGGATTGGGTTTAGGATTAGGATTAGGAATAGGATTAGGGGGTAGGAATAGGGGAGGTGAATTACGGTTACTCTGATCCTTCAAAATTGAAGGTACGTAGGCATAGCGTTGTAAACCCTAGCGAGTATAATTAATAAAAATTTAGGATTCTTTTGTGTAAATAAAAAAATTAGACAACAAACAAACAAACCCTAGAACTTAAGGAGGATCCCATTGAGTACAATGGAGGTGAGGGGTGCCTAACACCTTCCCCTCACTTAACTGACTCCCGAACCTTAGGAATCTCTGCCCGTAGGATTAGGATTTTAGGTTTATCATTTATTTTCCTTAAAAAATATGATGGCGACTCGGATATTTTTGCCAGCCGCGACATTAACTTTTATGAGACATTTTCGCCAGTTGCTCGTCTTGAATCCATCAGACTATTATTAGGAGTGACATGTATGTTAAGATTCAAGTTATTTCATATGGATGTGAAAAGTGCCTTCTTGAATGGGTACTTACAATAGGAGGTGTATGTTGAACAACCAAAAGGGTTTGTTGATCCCATTTTTCCAGATCATGTGTACAAACTGAAGAAAGCTCTTTATGGTCTGAAGCAAGCCCTTAGGGCTTGGTATGAGAGGCTGATATAATTTCTTGTTAGTAATGGGTATAGGAAAGGAGGAATAGACAAGACCTTTTTTGTTAAAGAAAAGGATGGCAAGCTCGTGATTGCTCAAATATATGTGGATGACATTGTCTTTGGTGCAATGTCAGACCAAATGGTCCAACATTTTGTCAAACAGATGCAATCTAAATTTGAGATGAGTCTTGTAGGTGAATTAACTTATTTTCTTGGACTCCAAATTAGGCAGATGGAAGATTCTATTTTCATCTCTTAAAGTAAGTACGCCAAGAACATAGTGAAGAAGTTTGGTATAGAGAATACTATCCACAAGCGGACTTCTGCACCTACTCACTTGAAGCTATCTAAGGATGAAAATGATGTTAATATGGATCAAAATCTCTACAGAAGCATGATAGGTAGCATGTTGTATCTGACAGCTAGTAGACTTGACATAACTTTTGTTGTTGGTGTTTGTGCAAGGTATCAAGCTGAGCCCAAAACTAGTCACATCAATCAAGTGAAGAGGATACTGAAGTATCTCAATGGTACAAGTGACTATGGTATGTTATATTCTCATGATATTGGTGCCATACTTGTTGGATATTGTGATGCTGATTGGGCTGGTAGTGCTGATGATAGGAAAAGCACCTCTGGTTGATGTTTCTTCTTGGGAAACAATCGTATCTCTTAGTTCAGTAAAAAGCAGACTTGTGTGTCTCTATGCACTGCTGAAGCTGAGTATATTGCAGCAGGAAGCAGCTGTTCTCAGCTACTTTCGATGAAGCAGATTTTGAAGGAGTATAATATCAAACAAGATATCATGACATTGTACTGTGACAACTTGAGTGCTATCAACATCTCCAAAAATAATGTTCAACATAGTAGAACAAAACATATTGACATTCGTTATCATTTTATCAGGGATCTTGTTGAAGATAAAGTGGTCATTCTTGAACATGTAGCCACTGAGAAGCAACAGGATGATATCTTTACTAAAGCTTTAGATGCAAATCAGTTTGAGAAGCTTAGGGGTGAACTGGGAATATTCATTTTTGAAGAATTATAACAATTAACCTTGATTATTCAGGAAACAAGGAAGAGGAGGAAGTTGGTCCTCAGGTTGCAGAAGCAAGTGTTATGGTCAAATTTATGGCTAAAAAGAGGAAGTAGTGGTATTAGTAGTGTTGGTAGTGTTGTAGTTAAGAAAGGAAGAATGTCTCAAGGTGTGAAGCATGGGAATGATTTCTATTTCTCTATATTTTCTTTTGTATTACTGGGAGGTCTGTGTTGGTGGTGCTGGGATGTTATAAGAAATATCCTGATATCATTTCATGTCATAACAGAATCTTATGTGTGTATAACTTCTGTTGTCGTATGCTTATGATTACTGATGCTAAGTGGGCGTTGTGTGGTTGTGTTCTTGAGGGGGAGCTTTGTGATAGGGGGAGTGTTCCTTGTACCTGGATGGTTGGTCATTCGATTCAAGGGGAGCTTGTTTGATAGTTTAGTGTTTTGATGCATAGGTTTGCTGCAAATTGTTGTGATGTCAAATAGGATGTCTTGACATGGTACTTCAGTTGTTTTGGAAGTTTTTGTTTCTTGCTGTGAGGGAGTTTATTTCTCTCTGTGTGATTCTAATTTTTTATTTCCGTTGTATGTGCCTCTGAGTTGTTTTGTTCTATTTGATTGTTGTTGTATTTGAATGTTCGCCAGTATTCCATGCAAAGGTTGTTTTAGCCAAATGGGGAGATTGTAAGTTCTGTGGTTTTGGATTGGCATCAATTTTGTTAAAACAAGTTCACAACATGATGTTGAGCCAAATGTCTTGACAGGTTGGTTAGACATCATGATCAGCACGACGTCGAAACATATGGCCAGGACATGTTATACCAGAAGATTAGGATTTGGGATATTTGTTATTTAAAGTGTGGGATTCTCTCTTGCTTTAGTTCATACACAGTCGCAATCTAAGAAGGGTAATTTAGGAACTTCTGTTTATTCCAGAAGTGCATTTATTTCATAAAAAGGATCTTGGAGCCTTTTTAGGGAACTTTCTATCCAGTTCCTATTTGTGTGTGGAAGATCTTACAGAAGATTTGAAGTTGATGTTTTGTGATTTGCATTTTATTTATTTGAAGAGCCCAAGCCCATACTGACCTGAAGGCTATTTAAAGAGGAGTTCTAAACCTAATATAGCTAGAGAAGCCATGTATTGAAAGAAATGGTATTAGGGTTTAGTGTGTCTTTGTTCTTTGTGATCCTTTCTTATGTCTTTTTACATCTAAGTTGGACTATGTTGTTTTTGCATTTGTGAGCCATTCAAGTATCCCTTAGGTGCTTGAATTGGACTGAGTTTTGAGTTGTAATCACTCATAAGCTTTTAAGCAAAGAGTGGATTTTTTGTGTCTTTGGAAGTGTGACTTCTAGTATTTTTTATTGTTGAGTTTGTCACTGTTGTGTGACTGGTGGGAATTGAGAGGGGATATCTAGGAGTTCCTAGGTAAAAGTAACACGGGTAGTGATTAGGAGAGAAGCTGGTAAATCTAAGGTTGTTTGTTGTGGCTTCAAACTAATATTCTTATAGTGGATTTCATTCCTGGCTTGGATGCCCCCAGATGTAGGTGTGTTGCACCGAACTGGGTTAACAATTGATTGTGTTATTTATATTCAAGCATTTAGTTTTATTGCATAAGTGTTTTTTTTGTGTTGTTCTAATCCCAGTGTTATGACATCTTACTCGATATCTGGAATCCGTGTGCCAGAATTTCAATACTGCTGCTGATAATGAGGACTTGGAGGAAATCATGGGAATATTTTGTCTGCTTACATTCTAGCAAACATGAAGCTTCTGAAGAATAATAAAGTGGTAGCTTCTAGAGAGACTCTCAAAGTTAGATGTATTAATTCTGATTATCTTGAGGATTATCCTGTCATTACCAAGCAAGATAATCCTGAAGTAATCAGATTATTCATTCAATAGGCTTTTAAAGAAAGTGTGGTTCTGAGGTACAAGGACTTGTGAGATGAACCTGCTGAGGTATACAAGTCTTCTAAGAAAAGGAAACAGGATGCTTCAGTTACTCTGAAGGATGTTCAGAAGCCTTATAAGAATAAAGTTATGCATCATAAGGCAATTGAGAAAGAGGTTGAAGAGGTTGTTGCTTCCACTGTCTTAATGGCCTCTAAGACAAGAAGTGAAAGAACTCCTCAGAAGGTATCTTCTTCCTCTATCTCAACAAATACACCTGTAAGAAAGAGGAAGTTAAGGAAGTTGTGTGAAATTGAAGAGGAATGGGAAGAGGAGGATGTTGAAATATCCTTGGTCAAAAGGAATACAGTTATTGATGTTGTTGCTCGAAAGAATGTTGTAGATCCTGCTTTCAGAGAAGCTCAACTGATACTATAGTTATAAATCTAAACTCTATCGAATACCTCACCCAACCAATATCCAAAACACATTTCAATGTGTTTGAACCATTGTTATTCAGAATTAGTGGTGCTTTTTAGCTTCTGTATTGTTGGAACATGTAGAGGAGCTAAAATCTGTAAAACCTTCACTAGTTTTCATCAGACATATCAAAACCATCCTGTAGCGAACGATTTTGGACGCGGTTCTTAAGCGTTGTCGCTCTTTGGGGTTTACTACAGGTCGATTCATTTTTTATCCTATTGTGAGCTGATGAAGGAAGGGAAATAGATGTCTCCAATTAACCCTACTTGCATACTGAGTTTAAACAGCGGTCTGTTAGGTTACGGATGCTATATGGTAATGGGGCCTTTCTTTCTTCTTACTTTATTAAGGTGGAAAACTGGGACTATTCATGGGGAATTTGTCAGATTGGGTGGAGATAGGGGACTTTAGGTTTTTTGATTAGTGTGCTCGCTAAGATTTTTCTTTCAATCTTATGCCTACGTATTCCCGTTTACCAAAACAGGGAAATCAGAGCGTTCGTAGTTCCTCCTATTCTATGGGAGGAAATTGGGGTTTTGGTGTCTTGTTCAAAGCCCAAGACGTGAAGCGAAAGGTGGTTTGTATCTTTTTCAAAGCCCAAGATATGAAGCTGAAGGGTCTATTTGTATCTTGTTCAAAGCCCAAGATGTGAAGCTAAAAGGGTGTTGACTTTAGAGAGAATTTGTCATCTCTAAATAGGGGGTTTTGTCACAACTGTTTATAAAGGAGAATTACTTTAACCGGGATATGTGAATTCGGCAATGCCATAATTTCCTTTTTAGGGGGTTCCTACCTGAAGGAGAAGACTTTAACTCAGTGTAGAGTAATGTCATCTTTCCTTAGGAATTTCTCATGCTAAAAGAGGGACAGTGGCGTAGATGTAAATAATCCAGAGGCTTGCTGCTTACAGCGATTAGATGAAGGGGAAGAAGTTGTTGATGTTTGTGTACTGTGAACGAGGCACAACTTTGATGCTAAAAGGTTGATTGGCTCAACCTGGGTTTTCTTATACAAAGCCTAAGAGGAGGCTATTGGCCCAACAAGAGGGAGTTTTTGTGTGTCTCGTACGAAGCCCGAGAGAGAGGCTAAAAGGGTTGACTCAACAGGAGGATCTTTTATACTCAACAAGAGAGTGATTTTGTATCTCGTACGAAGCCCGAGATGGAGGTTGAAAGGGTTTGAATCAACAAGAGAGTCTTTTATACTCAACAAGAGAGTGTTTTTGTATCTCGTATGAAGCCCGAGATGGAGGCTAAAGGTTTGACTCAACAAGAGAGTCTTTGTATCTCGTATGAAGCCCGAGATGGAGGCTAAAAGGTTTGACTCAACAAGAGAGTATTTGTATCTCGTACGAAGCCCGAGATGGAGGCTACAAGGTTTGACTCAACAAGAGAGTCTTTATATCTCGTACGAAGCCTGAGATGGAGGCTAAAGGTTCTGTTTCAGTTGAGTGACAGGTCCAGTATGTTGGTTAAGAGAAAATCAGTTCTTATAAAGAGACTGATTAAAGGTAAGGCTGTGCTTTGGGATTGATCAGAGGATCAGGGTTATTTCCTGTTCTTTAAGGAAATGGGAAATCCAAAGGGTATTTGAGACTGTCCAAGTCTACGGGTGTTTCCTTACTTGAGAATGTCTCCGAGACTCAAGGAAATTAGACTGTCCAAGTCTAGAGTTTTATCTTTTGTACTATGCTTAAAGAAACAGTAGTAGTACGTTCACGGTAGAAAGATCTAGACTCTTTGAAAGACTGTTCTATTAAGATGACTAATTTATGTTCCTATACCTCTAGGAGGTCGTCAGGACAATTTGTACGAAACCCAAGAGGAGGCTGGAAACTTTTAAGAAGCCAAGGGACAATTTGTACGAAGCCCAAGAAGAGGCTGTAAAAACTTCTAGGAAGCCGAAGGGTCCTTGTACAACGCCCAAGAGGAGGCGGGTGCTTTTAGGAAGCCCGCGGGTCCTTATACGACGCCTAAGAGGAGGCGGGTGAACAATTCCAAAAGGGGTTTCACAGAGAAACGACGGCCTTTTGTATATTGAACTGTTCAAGGGGGAAATTTCCTAGACCTAGTTATCTTAGATAATTGTTATAAAAGGTCTGGTGCAATATTCGGGAGAACGTAGGGTGGGAAGAGACAGAGTTTACCTAGTTCTAGACGTAATTTTCGAGGAAATTCTAATATCTATACTATTATTACACAGTCGATATGAGTTTATGAAAGAAGACTTACAGCGAAATAGCCCCACAATACGGTTATATATATATATGAGTTTGTGAAAGGAGACTTACAGTGAAACAGCCCCACAATACAGTTATATACATATGAAAGCGGTAAATGAAAGCGGGTAAACACTTACTCGGTTGTAGAGCTTCCATACTGTTTGGTTAGTTGTTCAACAAAGAAAGATTGAAAACAACAGTATATTCAAAATCAAAGGAGAAAGCGCTTTGAAATAAAAATGGTTGGGGCTTACAGCTCAAGGAGAGGCCCAAAAAGTTTTACCAGTGATCGCGCTGTTGAATTTGTACAGAGGGACTTATACAAGTGATTGAGGCCTAAGAAAGGTTTTCTGTACAAAGGGATGGGTCTTACACTCTATTAGAGGCCCAAGTGAGTTTTAAGAAAAGAAATGGGTCTTACTACTCGAGGGTAGGCCCAATGGTTAATTTTGAAAAGGGCGGCGATCGCGCCGAGGTTTTGGAAACACCGTGGGACTTATACAAGTGACTGAGGCCCAAAATTTTGGTATTTACAAAGGGATTAGGTATTACACTCTATTGGAGGCCCAAAGAGTCTTGAAACATTTGAGTATGATTAAAAATCAAAGAAACCCTAATTTTCACTTTTTAAAAGTAATTTTTCAAAGAAAATTAATAAAAAATGACAAAAAATAAAATAAGTTTAAATAAACCACTTGTGATTTTTGGTTAAGGTTTGAAAAATGAGGTTTTAATCACAAGATGATTTAAAACTTATTTAGTTTTGATTTTCAAGATGAATGTTCACTTTTAAAATGTTTAAAAACAATTAAAAATGAATTTATTCACAAAAATACCAACTATATTAAATAAATAATATAAATTTGATTTTTTTGTAGAATAAAATATTTTACTATTTTTGTGATTTTTCAGAAAAAGAACCAATAAAAAATAATCAAAATTGAGGGAGTTATTAATTTTCCAAATCATTAAAAAATAATATGAAAAATGAGAAAATATAAAAAAGAGGGTTGGGTCTTACACTCTATTAGAGACCCAAAGTGTATTTTTGTACAAAAGATGGGGCTTACAACTCAGGGAGAGACCCAAAATATTTTCAGTTTGAAAATGGCGATTGCGCCGAGATTTTTAACGTATCGGGACTTATACAATAACTGAGGCCCAAAATTGTTTCGTTAAAAAAGGGTTGGATCTTACACTCTAATAGAGGCCCAAGTGTTTAAAAAATGAAAAGAAATGAGACTTACAGCTCAAAGAGAAGCCCAGTTGATTTTCTGTTTGAAAATAGCGATCGCGCCGAGGTTTTCTTTTAACGCAGAGGGACTTATACAATAAGTGAGACCCAAAATTGTTTTGGTTAAAAGGGGATTGAGTCTTACACTCTAATAGAGGCCCAAAGAGTCTGAAAAAGATTTGTTAGGGTGAAAATCAAAGAAAACCCCAATTTCATTTTTTAAGGCATTTTTCCAAGAAAAATTAAGTAAAAAAAATGATAAAAATATCAAATAAAAATCATTAAATAATGATTAAGGTTTATGAAAAAATATTTTATCCACATAAATATTTAAAATCATTTTGGTTTTAAAAAATCAAGAAAAAGAAATCATTTTAAAAGCATTTAAAACAATTTAAAACACTATTTTTAAATATATTAAAAATAATCTAAAAATAATACTTTTTTGTGATTTTTTGTGGATTAAAATATTATGGGGTATGAATTGGAAAATGATGATTTTTTTCTATGTAAAAGAATTGGTTAAGTTTTAAAAATAAAAATAAGAAAAAGAGGAAAGATGTCACAATATCATCTCCGACATTTCTTATGGGGTAAAAACTAGTACCGAAACTTTAATTTTCAACACGTTTTTTATCAAATTTCAAACACTCATAACTCTCTCAATTTTTATCGGAATCAAAATCCGGATGTACCTATCTTGACCGATTTTTCGCAAGCAATCCGATGGTACCACACATACACACTGAAACTCGACGTACGAAACACGCAAATCGAAAAACCAGAACTGCACTTAATTTGTCGACATCGTTTCGCGCCAAACTTCCGACGCGCGTAACTCTCTCGATTTTTAACCGAATTAAGATCCGGAAGAGCCTATCCTGACCAATTTTTCGCGAGGAATCCAATGGTATCATACATGCACGCTGAAACTCAACGTACAAGATGTAGAAATTAAAAAACCAGAACTACTACCAATTGAAAACATCGTTTCGCGCCAAACTTCCGACGCGCGTAACTCTCTCGATTTTTAACCGAATTAAGATCTGAAAGAGTCTATCTTGACCTATTTTTTGCAAGGAATCCAATGGTATTACTCATGCACACTGAAATTTAACACACAAAATGCAGAAATTAAAAAAAACCAGAACTGCACGTTGTTTTCGGCGCCGTTTCGCGTCAAATTTCCAACACGCGTAACTCTCTCGATTTTTATCGGAATTGAAATCCGTAAAAACCTATCTTGACCGATTTTTCGCAAGGAATCCAATGGTATTACTCATGCACATGGAAACTCAACATACAAAATGCAGCAATTAAAAAACCAGAACTGCGCGTTAGTTTTCGACGTCGTTTCGCGTCAATTTCCAACGCGCGTAACTCTCTCAATTTTCATCGGAATTGAAATCCGTAAAAACCTATCTTGGCCTATTTTTCGCAAGGAATCCAATGGTGTTACTCATGTACACTAAAACTTAATGTATAAAACACACCAATCAAAAAAACCAGAACTGGACATGATTTTGAAACAACCAAAATTCCACATAAAAACATGTTAAAATGCAAACAGTGGGAGGATCACAACATACACATTAAGGAATACATTTTTGCTTCAAGAATTGTTCAATATGATGCATGTATGTGGACAACAAAGGAAAGCATGATTCAAAGAATTCAAGTTGTGAATTTTACCTCTTTTTTGGAAATTTTGGGCAACCTACCAAGTGCTTTGTTCCAGAAATGATTTGATGCTTTGGACACCCTCAAATGGCCTCTTAGAAGCTTTTAGGATGGTTGGAATAAGCTGGAAACCTTTGGAGCAAGTTTGAGCACTTTCTCACA
Source organism: Lathyrus tuberosus (assembly GCA_022829125.1). Classification (NCBI taxonomy): domain Eukaryota; kingdom Viridiplantae; phylum Streptophyta; class Magnoliopsida; order Fabales; family Fabaceae; genus Lathyrus; species Lathyrus tuberosus. The sequence goes on along the minus strand of JALAZF010000392.1, from coordinate 63,492 downwards.
AAATGGTCAAAAGTGGCCAAAATGCCAACTCTCTCAAATGGTGTTCCAGATGTGTGGCACCATTTGGGACAGTTCAAGGATGATATTTGGAGTGTGTTTGAGGTTTTATCTGGTTTGGAAAATGACTGAATCAAGACATGGCTTAAAAAATGCAAAAAAGTGCCATTTTGAGGTTTTGAGAGGTGACTTTTTGATGTTGGTGTTATAGGTCACTTGTGAGAGTTTGGATCACATACATATGATGTTTATGAGGTGTTAGGATCATGAGCTGTGATGGAAATTCTCTCTAACTCAAAAACTCAGAATTTCCTTACTAAAGAAGGCATTTTGGAGTGAAAGAGAGAATTTGAGGAAAGCATCTACTTGATGGCTTTGGTGTACTCAAACTGAGCACAAATGAGCTCTATTTATAGTAGAGCAAGTTTGTTTTGCAAGTAATAGTGAATGGTGGCTGCAGCAGAGGTTTGGCCAATGTTGGCCAATGAAAATCCAAGTCTCCTCTAGCCATTGACTAGAGGTTAGAGCACAGGCTGCTGGTTCCCTAGTTGTTGGAGGAATCTTGACTGAATTTAGTTAGAGGAAGCTGAGTTCATGCCACCTCTAAGCATCCATTAAATGCTCCAAACCAAAATTGGAGTTTTGTCCCTCTTTTAGGGATTTCTAGGTTTTGGCATGCTATTTTTGGTTCCTTGGACTTGGGAGGCTCATGGATCAGATTATTCCACTTGGATTTGATCCTTAGATGTGTCCAAAATGATGACAAGGCTTGAAAATTCGTGTGGCACAAAAAATGTGCAAATCTGCCCCTGAAAAATTCAGCTGCAGCAAGCCTTTTTGTAAAATCCATAACTCCCTGCTCGAGTATGCTACATGGACGTTATAGGACTTTCCGAAAAGCTTAGATGACGTACTTCAACTTGGATGTTTGGCCCTAGACCTGGTTTAACTTGGATCATGGAGAAAAACAGCCTTGAAGTTGGGACATTGTGCTGAAATTACAAGGCAGATTTTGGCTAAGTGCTGAAAAATGTCAATTTTAAGTTTTTAGCCATTTTGATCCAACCATAACTCAAAATCCATGATGAATTGGGATGAGGTGTAGTTGACACTTTTGTAGAGGGCCATAAGGGCTACAAATCCATCTTTGGATAGGGAAAAATGGCTTTGTGGTTTAGGAGTTATGATCCTCCAAAGTTGGTACCCTTGCCACTTTATTCATAACTTAGAAAATTTTCTAAGTTTTTATGGTTACCCCTTTTACAAGTTATCCCACTTTCTTTGATTTTTCTTGATGAATGATGATTCCAATCACACATTAACATCATTTTAGGGTTAAAAAACCATTTTTATGAAAAATCTCAAAAAGTCAAAGTTTGACTTTTGTGCACAGTTGACTTTTTAGCAGATGAATTCCAAATTGTGTGATCCTTTAGGAAATCATGTCCTTGACCTAAATCGAACTTGATGGACATGTTCCATAGGTGTTATAGGGTGTATTTAATCGTGTCCCAAGGTTTGGGAGCATGCCTGGGTCAAAAGTCAAAGGTACAGTTGACTTTTCCCGCGAAACCCTAACTGTGGTTCAGATGAAATTGAAACTTGTTGCTCAAGCTTCTTGGGTCAATCCATTGTTGAAAATGGATCAATATGGTATGTTGGAGTCCCTAAAATCATGTCTTGAGGTCTTGGCTCATGATTTGTCTCAAAAGTCAACTTAGGGGTGAATTAGGTCAAGAAACCCTAATTCCTGATTTTTGATGTATGCATCCCCTGAGGCTAAATTGACTTGATGATGGGATTTATGATGTTCCATGGAGTATTTTAGGTTATGCCTTGAAGCATTGTCTCATTCCTAGAGGAAAATTTCCATCTGGAGGCCCTAGTCGACCAAACCCTAATTTGGTGACTCCGGCGATCCTGAGGCTTGATCCACCTAGAAGGGAGCAGCCTTGTGCTTAATCCTTGAAGTGGGAGTCCTCTTGATCCATTGTGGATATTTGAGAGGCTAGACAAGTTGAAGATCATGTCATTTCTTGATTGATCCTTTGTCTAAGAGCTCTGCGAGGGCTTGAAACCCTAATTTTGATTGTAGTGGATGCTCACCCATCTTTGGGGGAGACTGATGAGGTACAAAGGTACATCCATATTGTGCTGATGATTTGCACAATGATGGGAAATCTTAGTGGTCAAAATTTGGGGTATGACAGATGCCCCTATTTAATCTTCTTGGACTCGTAGGTGTGAATGACGAAGGTATTCGGGCATTCGGGGTGCAAGAGGATTAAATATCGGAATACCCGAAATTTTGATGGTGGTTATGAATGGTAGCTTACGCATTCATCTTCTTTAGCTAAGCGATGATGCTTAGAAAAGGTAAACTTCCCCTCGATCCTGGTCTTCAGCCAAGGAGCTGGTCTCAGTTTTCTTTTGAAATAAACCTCCCCTCGATCCTGGTTTCCTACCAAGGAACTGGTCTTAGTTTCCTTTGTCAACTTCCCCTCGATCCTGGTTTCCTACCAAGGAACTGGTCTCAGTTTCTGAAGTAAACTTCCCCTCGATCCTAGTTTCCTACCAAGGATCTGGTCTCAGTTTCTGATATAAACTTCCCTTAGATCCTGGTTTCCTACCAAGGACCTGGTCTTAGTTGCTGAAATAAACTTCCCCTCGATCCTGGTTTCCTACCAAGGAACTGGTCTCAGTTTCTTTTGTCAATACACTTTCTTGACAAGGAACGCTGTTAGTAGCGGTTTTCCTTCAAACTTCTCGCCGAGTTTTCCCAGGGAGATGCCATTTGACGGAAAAGGTTTTGACGTCAGACTTGCTGGGGAACCCAATCGTCTGAATTGTAGAGGTACACAAACTTCTCTGTTGGAGACGCCATTTGTTTCTACTGGGGAAAAGCGAGTTTCCTGAGAGACTGCTTCTGTTTGGGGTCTTACATCATACTTTTCTCGGGATCTTCCCGGAGAAATGCCATATGATGGGATCCAATCTTGAGGTGCCGATGACCTTTTCATCAGTGGTTTTTTCGAAGAAAAACTGCCGTACCGCTGAATCTCTTGATTAAGAGGCTTTCTCTGGGGATTTTCCTTAATCCGGGAAAGCAAGGATATCATCTTCAATGGCGAAGAGTGACATTTGTTGAAAGTTTTCTTGTTTCTCAGAGGTTCAAGTTATCAAAGTAGTCAAGGACCGTCTCTAATCCAGAGATAAACTGGAGGAGAGATTGTCCAGACGCAACACTTCCTGATGAGGAAAAGGCTGACAACTCGATTGAGAGGACTTTTATTACTAGGGGACACGACCGACTAGAGTGATAGCGATGCAATATGAATGCGAATGCAAATAAAATGCATGATGTATGTATGTTTATGCTGACAAAACAGACGCGACATACAGACTAGAGGATGAACACGACTGGATACTCGGCCACAGTGGGGCATGTAGAAATATCGCTGGTTCAAGATAGCAATTCTGCCTTGCTTAGGAGAAACGGTCCCTGTTGGGGACGATGCTGGTCGGGCTTAGGAGATGAGAACTCGGCCGAGGATGTCAGACGAAACATGGTCTCTGACACAGTTGATCCTTCATTCAGGCGTACTGGTCTAGAAGAAGTACTTTGATTCTGCACTTTGAGGTTCGAACACCTTTGGAGACGCGATTGATGTTCTTTCGATGTTTAACAGTCAAAAGAAATTGTCATCTCTATTTTAAAAAAGCAGAAAAAAATTTATCAAGTAAATTCATTTTTGTTTTATTTCAAGAATCGTTAATCATGTTAAAACGTCATTTTGTAAAGCTAAAACAAGTAAGAATTACAAACAAAAGCACAAGGGCTCAAATTTTATTGATAGGATGGAAATCAGCCAAACGCGTGATTCCAAAGAGTATTTACAAAGTTAGAAAATGGTAATTTACAGGGAAAAGGGCTACGTTGAAACATAACGACCACTATCCTCCTACCAATTTTGAATTCGGGACATCCTGAGCTTCTGTCGAAGATGACCTTGACTGGAGTTTTCCTGACGGGTGATGTAACTGCTGCTGAGGGATTTGCCCCTTTGTTGAACGTAGTTACTTGCCATTATCCCTAACTTTTGCCTGGATGGTACTTGGAGATTTCCAATCCACCGGGATGATTTTTTTATCATGTCTCTAATTTTTTCCTGGACCGCCCTTTCGGGTTTTCAATCCACCGAGACGTTTTTTTTTTGTAGGCGAAGTATTTCTTGACTACGTCAACATTCGTGGGGTAGGCAAATTCCTCTTCGTCCATGGTTGCAAGTCTCAAGGCACCGCCTGAGAAAGCTTTCTTGACCACATAGGGGCCGTCATAATTCGGAGTCCATTTGCCCTGAGAATTAGTGAGAAACGATTGTATCTTCTTGAGCAGTTTGAAGATCGGCGCGCATGTTGCGGTTATGAGGAATATAAATCTGGAGATGTAGTTCAAACGTCCCAGGAATCCCCTGACTTGTTTTTTCAGTTTTCGGAGAAGGCATTTCTTGAATGGCCTTGACCTTGTCAGGATCAACCTCAATTCCTTTCTGGATGACGATGAACCCTAGCAGTTTCCCTGAACGAACACCAAACGTGCATTTGTTAGGGTTCAAGCGGAGTTTGTACTTTCTCAACCGCTCGAACAGTTTTGACAGGTGGGTCACATGCTCCTCTTCTGTTCTAGATTTAGCAATCATATCATCGACATATACCTCGATTTCTTTGTGTATTATGTCATGAAATAGAGTAGTCATGGCCCTTTGATAGGTTGCCCCGCGTTCTTCAAACCGAACGGCATTACCTTGTAACAAAAGGTACCCCACGGGGTGATAAATGAAGTTTTCTCCATGTCTTTCGGCGCCATTTTAATTTGATTATAGCCCGAGAATCCATCCATGAAGGAGAAAATTTTGAACTTTGTTGTACTGTCTACCAGCATGTCAATGTGTGGTAAAGGAAAATTGTCCTTTGGACTAGCCTTATTTAGATCTCTGTAATCTACACACATTCTAACCTTTCCGTCCTTTTTCAGAACGGGTATAATGATGGCTAACCATTGAGGATATTCAGATGTAGCGAGGAAACCAGCGTCAATCTATTTTTGTACCTCCTCTTTGATTTTGATAGCCATGTCCGGGTGAGTCCGTCTCAACCTTTGTTTTACTGGCGGACATTCTGACCTTAACGGTAAATGATGTTCCACGATGCTGGTATCCAACCCTGGCATATCCTGATAGAACCAAGCGAATACATCGGGAAATTCTTTGAGAAGCTTTATCAAACCCTCTCTGGCAATTGGACTGAGCAGTGCCCCAATCCTGATTTCTTTTCTCTCTTTTTCTGAACCCAAATTTACCGTTTCCAACGGCTCTTTGTGAGGTTCAATGGACCTTTCCCCCTGTCTGAGTAATCGGGAGATCTCTTCTGGAATTTCGTCGTCAACTTCTTCTTCAGCCCCAAATACCGGGAACTCAAAGTCGGGAGAAGGCATCGGATCGTATGTTTCAACGGGGTTTAAAACAAGCAATCTGCATGACGTGATGATTTGTGTTTAGAAGAGATAGAGAGAATGCAAGAGTGTGTGCAGTGTATTTCTTTTACTGCTTGTTTTTGTTTATCGAGTTGTTTTTTTTAGGATTACCATTTTCTGAGAAAAGTAAAAAAGAGAAAACAGCAATTAATACGGAAATTACAGAACGACGTTATTTTATTTATGATCAGTCGATTCTTGAAACTACAGCCCTATAAAACAAAACTCTGTCGCTTTGGGCGAAGCGAAGAGGGATATTTACAGAAAGTGAGCCCTATCAAAACATCTGTTTCACCCGGGCAGGGTGAAAGGTTAAAACAAAGATGGCAATTACTTTGACTTATGAACAATCTTCGGAACATCGACAGCAACCCATTGGCGACGAACTCCTCGGTGAATCACAAAGTCTGGCACCTTCCTCGATTTGTCTTCAGAAATAACGCTGATTTTTGGTGGAGCAGGATCATTAGAATCTGTCTCCCAGGCAGAGTTGTCGTAGGAAGATTCCTCAGTTGTATTTTGCAGAGTATTTGTGCTCTCAGGTGTATCTCCCCATCCAGTTGGCTGGATATCTTCGAGCCTGATACGAGAGCTTTCGGGAGCGGTGTACTTGACCATATAGTCGTATTTTCCACTCGGTTGTCCCAAGGTGTCGTACACTTCTTCGGAACTGGAGGGGTCATCTCTCTCGATGACGTTGACCTCGGGAAAAGCGTAGTTAATGAATTCTAGTCCTGCAAACGTTGCGAATTCATCGTCATGTTGAGCAGTTTCTGAATGACCTGAGTGTTGGTCCCATGACATGGTGGGGACACAAGTATTCTGTTCAATGATACTCAGCTAATTTTCATTGTTCGACTGACTTTCTTGCCCCAAGTCTCCGGGGTAAGGCTGCCACATCGGCAAGCCATCCATCGGGCCATAGTAGTCGTGGTCAAAGTTGTCTTTCATCAGAGTGTCTTCCTCTAATGAGTTTGGCGGAGCACGGCATCCTTCCGGATCACAATCTCCGTATATCGTTTCGACGTCTGACCTGGGTATAAATCTCAGACTCTGGGTAGGAAAGCAAAAGGGCGTAGGCACTTCTTCTTGAGACATATAACCGTCCTCGTTGAGATAGGACTTCCATTCTTCCTCCATATCAGATGAATCATCTTTATTGATGGTATGTACCTCTTGAGTCACTGGTTGAAGGAACCCTCCACTGTGGAAGAAGTTTCGAATAGGATGAAGACTTTCATCGTTAGCAGTTGTCTGGGTACAGGTTGCAGAAAAACCAAGACCCTTCTTTGTTTTATTGTCAGTAGGAATGACAAGTTGTCCCTATCCTGTTATATTGGTACTTTCGACCGCTTTGATAGCATCTTTGTACGAGGAAATGGAAGTTCCCCCCTCAGATTGATCGTCCTTGCCTATCGAAAGCGCTTGGAACTGAGTTCCAACAACCTCCTCCGGCTCTACACAGGTAAATAGTGAAAGGTTACTCACAATCATGGCTTGTTCTCCACAGACTGTGACAATTTGGTCGCTCTGGACGAACTTTAGCTTTTGGTGAAGCGTCGAAGTGACCGCCCCATCCTGGTGTATCCAAGGTCTTCCTAATAAACAATTGTATATTGCCCGGATGTCCATGACCTGGAAAGTGACTTGGAAAGTGTGAGGACCAATAGTTATGGGAAGATCGACTTCGCCGATAACCGTTTTTCTAGATCCGTCAAATGCTTTGACGACGACCTCGCTGGTTCTCATCGGAGGGCCTTTGAATGAGAATTGCATCAAAGTGGACTTCGGCATAACATTCAGGGCTGACCCTGTGTCTACCAGTACGCTGGCTAAAGCATCGTCCTGGCAATTGACTGTAATGTTGAGCGCCATGTTATGACGGCGACCTTCTTCAGGTAATTCCTCATCACTAAATCCCAAATTGTTGCAGGAAGTGATGTTAGAGACAATACTATCGAACTGTCTGATTGTTACATCCTGTTCCACAAAGGCTTGCTCCAAGACTTTCTGTAGAGCCTCCCTATGCGCTTCTGAACTGAGTAAAAGTGATAGCACTGAGACCTTTGAAGGAGTTTATAACAGTTGATCAACAATGTTGTATTCACTCCTTTGGATGAGCTTCAACATCTCATCATTGTTTTTCGAAAGGTTGGAATTACTAGACTGACCGACTGGTGGATTGGGAACTTCTGTTTGAGGTTCCTTTTCTTTGCTAGGTTCTCCAACCCCTCTGTTGAAGATTCAACCGCTCCGTGTTACTCGACTGATGTCTGCAATATTCACGACGGAGGGTAACGGAATTTCCTTTCCATTCTCGACTATTGTTGCACCGTATTTGTAAGGGATATCCTAAGTTGATTTATACGGTAGTGGTTCTGGCAGATAGATGACTATGGGAGCCTTCTGATTTTCTGACCATCATAAGTAATTTCGATCCATTCCTGGTTGGAACTCTCGATTCGTCAAGTTGAGGGATGATGGCACAGACATCCTTAGCCCTCTGATGATCATAGATTACGACAACGTCCTCGATTTGATCTGTGAGATAGTTGACTGATCCAGAACTTGACCATGATTGAATCTCTTTGCGGTCCAACTGACTTTGAAGGGTTGCCCGCACGAGGTAGCATCCTTGATTGTTCACTGAACAAACTCCACACCGCTTATAGTTGTGTAGTGGCACCTGGCCACGTCTGCTCTGAATACAGTGTAGCCTTACTAGGTCAGTTTCCACCGACCGAACATCCTGACTTTTATATCTAATAGGATTTCCGTTAGTGATACTAATTTGCTGGGTGTCTTCATCCCTATAGATTGGAAGCCACCAGTGGTTCAACAAGTGTTGAAGTGTTTCCTGGACAAGGGTACAACCTTGATCGCTCTCACAACCCGCTCTGCAGTTCTGATAATCATGTGATACCAGGAATCTAAGACGGACCTGTTCTGCGTGTAACTCCACCAGGCCGGTATTCATTAGATGAATATCGAAGATTTGAATCATGTTGATCTGATAGGGATTCCTATCATGGTATTCCTAGATACATCCAAGATCCATCTGACGCTGGAGGGCCTCTTATACAAAAGAGCATCCCTGTTTGTTTACCGAGCAAGTCAGACAAGAACTGTAATCGTGCCACGACAGATTATGATACTGGCTTTGCCTTGAGTGCATTGCCACCAGGTTGACATTCATCATACGGACGTCGTGGTTTTCAATGACGTTGGAATTTGTATAAACCATGTTAACTCCACGATCTCAGTGTTGTTGGATCCATCCAAGATCCAACTGTTCCTGTAGAGCGGATTGCACCACAGAACATCCCTGATTGTCTTTAGAGCAGATATCACACTGGTGATAATTATGAGGTGGCACATGGCCATATCCACTTTGTCTACAATGCATCTTGACCAAATTGGTTTTCAACAAGAGTACATCGTGGATTTGATAAACGTTGTTAGACTCTCCCTCTATCAAATTGACTGTAGCTTTCTCGTGTTGAGGCAGGGGGTTCGTGAGAACATTTGGATTCGTATCTTTGAAAGATAAGACCTCGCTCCTAACAAGCTTTTGCACGTCGGATTTGAAATTAAGACAATTCTCTATGTTATGCCCTGATCCTCCTTGATGATAAGGGCAAGTCTGATCCGCTTTGAACCAAAAAGGCAGATTTTCCGGTACTGTAAGAGGAAACTTAGTCTGGACATGCCCCTTAGCCAGTAGTAACGGAAATAGTTCGGCGTACAATACCGGTATAGGATCGAATCCTGGTGGCAGCGTTGTACGGTTGTTGTTGTACTGAGGACGAGCCTGCTGAAGAGGCTGTTGTGTCCTTTGCTGAAACTGCTGTTGATTAGGTTGGTTCTGCGCAACCTGAGGTTGATACGTAGAAACAGGCACAGGGTTGATAGCAGGAGTTACAGTTGCTACTGGTTGATATCGTCGCCTTTGCTTTCCGAGAGAGATATTCCCAATATCCTGCTCTTTTTTCTTAGGGAGAGCACTACCATATCGTTTTGTACTACTCGATGATCCTGAGTCTTTTACTAAACGTCCTTCCTGGACGGCTTCCTCAAGACGAACCCCTATGCCCACCATCTCGGTGAAGTCGCTGGGCGTACTGGCAACCATTCTGTCGTAGTAAAATGAGCTCAGTGTCTTTAAGAAGATCTTTGTCATCTCTTTTTCCTCAAGAGGTGGACAAATCTGAGCAGCAATTTCACGCCATCTCTGAGCGTATTCCTTAAAGGTTTCCTTGTCTTTTTGCGACATTGATCTGAGTTAATCTCTGTCGGGTGCCATGTCCAAATTGTACTTGTATTGCTGGACGAAGGTAGTGCCAAGATCTCTGAACGTGGCGATCGTGGCGCGGTTTAAACCCATGTACCATTTTAATGCGGCACCGGTTAAACTATCCTGAAAGTAGTGAATCAGTAGATCCTGATTCTCTGTCTAAGCTGACATTCGCCGAGCGTACATCACCAAGTGACTCTGAGGGCAAGAGTTACCCTTGTATTTTTCAAAGTCGGGCACTTGGAACTTGTGCGGAACTTTCACATTGGGAACCAAGCAGAGGTCTGCGGCGTCTTTTCCAAATAGATCCTGACCGCAAATAGCTTACAATTCCTTTTGCATTCCCAGGAACTGTTCCTGGAACTCGTTCATTCTTTCGAACATGCTTTCGTTTCCACCAGAAGGTATCTGCGAAATCTGTCCTTCCGGGACAGTGTGCACCACAGGGGGTGGTACCGTTACTACGGCAGCAAATCTTGGTGCCTCCCGAAGTTTGTAACCTTCAGGAGTTGTTGGTATGCCCCTGGCATCTTTGCTTTCCCGAAGTTTGTAACCTTCAGGCCCAGCAGCTCCTGCTATGATTCCCTGATCTTTAGTGATCGGCAGAACATATCCTTTAAGGATATAGTTAACAGGCATGTCCCAGGGACGATCTTTCGGCATCTGATACCTAGGATCATTCTTCTCCACTATGGGCATTGAGGTGATCTCTGAGATCACGGTTCTTTGTATCTGAGCTTCTGCCATGGTTTGCATGTCGTTACGAAGCTTTCTCATATCCTCTCTTAGAGCGTCGATCTCTTCTTTCAACTCTCTGTTCTCTTCCTCGAGATCATCCATCCTTTTCGGACGATTGGCCCGAGTATTGTACGAATGAGACAATTTGACACTAGAATCGAGACACAAACGTGAGATTCGTAGGTAAGAAGAATACGTTGTGTGAGAATGATGAATGCAATGATTATATTAATTGTTTTTTGGTTTAATCAAAATAAACTTCGACAATTAGATTGCAAATATCAAACAGTGGGGAAACCCCTTTTTATTGAATTCAAAGGATTGCGGAAATGTAAATACAGTAAATTACAAGGTGCGGAAACAGAAACCTAAGCTAATGGGTCCCGAGTCCTCTCTAAGGAGAACTCGGGTGCTGATTTTGGTACTTTCCTTTTCTTTGACCGGGGCTCTTGGGCCGTTGTCGGGTTGTCATTCCTTTGCCAAGTGAAAGGAGCGAGCAAATTCCTTTGGTCACCCTGATTATCCACAACATGTTGCTCTAAAATCTCGATCAGAGCATCCTTATCTTTCAGTAGCTGCTGTATTTTGATACACTCCACATTGAGAATGCGGTACTTGTTCTTCCAAGACCTCCTCTCCTGTTGAACTTTGTTGAGAGTAACCTGAAGCTTTTCAGTTTCCGTCATGAAGTACATGACAGATTCCCTTGGCGGAAGAACTCCGTGACGAGGATAAGGCATCTTTAGCTTGAGAGCTCTAGTTTGTACCCAGTGGAGATAAGGCTCCACCGAGACACAGTCCGGTTTTCCTAGAGACTCCCGTCCTTTCTTATGAACATGTTTCCAAGCATGCACTATTTCCATCTTTAGTGCTCTGTCATTTTCTCCTTCCTTGAAGAAAAGACCTTCCAGATGAGCATTCTGTGGGACATGCCTCATTGGGTATCCAAATTGACGACGAACCAATACCGGATGGTAGTTGATTCCTCCCTTAGTTCCTATAAGGGGTACGTTGGGGAAGTTTCCACAACGGTCAATTATCCTGATCCTGTCATAAATTCTATTGCACTAATCCATGTCAGAGTTGGTGAGAGACATGATTTTCTGCGACCAGCGTAAGGCACTCTTATGATCCCAAAAAGCAGCAGACTTAGGCAAATGGGAGATAAACCATTTGTATAGCAGGGGTACACAGCATGTGATCTCTCCTCCACTGTACAAATTCCCTAAGTGTACAGAATGATACGCGTCTGCGAGCAAGGTCGGCATAGGGTTTCCAATGAGAAAAACCTTAACGGCGTTGATATCGACGAAGTTATCAATGTTGGGAAACAGAAATAACTCGTAGGTGAGTAAAACAAAGATGCTTTCGAAAGCAGTCATGTTCCCTATACTAGCAAAGTACAGAGCTTTCTTTGTTAAGAATTGGGCTGGCAAACCTTGGATGCCACCCTTAGTGGTCATGTGAGTCCTGACTTCTGACTCGTCCAAATAAATTGCTCTTGCAATGGTCTGACCCTTTGGAATTTCTTCCAGTCCAGAAAATAGAGCTTGATCAGTAATGTGTAGATCAGTCAAGTGAGAGTACTCCTCCAGCGTTGGTGCTAGCTGGTAATCCGGGAATGTGAAACAGTGATAGACCGGATCGTAAAACTGAACGAGTGCATCCATGATTCCTTCAATCACATGGATTCTTAACAGAGGTAGCAGACCTCCGTACTTGGCTCTGAAAGCCTCAGGGTTAGTGATCATCCTCGCTAACCTTCTCAAATCCTCAAGTTTTGGAACCTTGAAGGTGTACTGGTGAGTTTTCCTTCTACTGAAATCCATGAGCGCAATCTTTTTCTCTGACATTTGCAATCATTGTCTCAGTTTAATTTGAAAAAGAGAGACTAGAAGAGAAGATTTTTTTTAATGTTTTAATGTTTTTTTTTAAAATGAATGCATGAATGCAGCACACAAAAACATAGAAAAAACATGGGGTCAAAGGGTCGTTGTCATGAAGTCAAGGCTCTACCCATCCCCCAAAGGTTTATACTAGTGATTTTTGTACCTGTCTCTCAAAATCATCAGTTCTTGTCGAGAAAACACCAGCGGGCCGGGAACCGTGCTAGGTGATGTTTTTCGAAGAACCTTCAGAAGAGGGTGGTATCGCGTGACAACTATTTCCGATAGTTTCCGCACCACTAATTTGCTCCTCAGCTTCTCAGACACCACAATCGACCCATTGCCTGTGAGAGGGAATGGGTTGCATTAGGAAGCCTCCACTGAGGTTGATGGTCGACCTCGTCGCCATCACCTATCTTAAGTGTATACTCAATCTTTCCACATGCGGCATCACACGCATTCCCATTAGCAGAAAAATAAACACAGATATCAATTAGGAAAAGCAGTATATATATTTGTCTTAATGTCATAGACTTTTTAAAAGCTATGAATCCTATGTTCCTGACAGAAAATGGCTCCCCGGCGGAGTCGCCATTCTGTGGTTCCTTCCCAATTTAAAGGTTTTTTACCTAAGATCCTAGTGAAGTCAACAAAAAGTCTCATTCCCAGTGATTTTCCCAGTGAAAGAAAGAAGGAAAGAAAAACCCCACGGTGGGCGCCACTTTTCTGTGGTGGCCACCGCCATGAAAAAGATTTGTCAAAGGTTTTCACCTTAAACGTTAAGAAAGAATGAGAGGCCCCACGGTGGGCGCCACTTTTCTGTGGTGGCCACCGCCATGAGAATGACTGGTCAAAGGATTAAAGCTGTAAGAAAGAACGAGAAGGCCCCACGGTGGGCGCCACTTTTCTGTAGCGAGCGATTTTGGACGCGGTTCTTAAGCGCTGTCGCTCTTTGGGGTTTACTACAGGTCGATTTATTTTTTATCCTATTGTGAGCTGATGAAGGAAGGGAAATAGATGTCTCCAATTAACCCTGCTTGCATACTGAGTTTAAACAGCGGTCTGTTAAGTTACGGATGCTATATGGTAATGGGGCCTTTCTTTCTTCTTACTTTATTAAGGTGGAAAACTGGGACTATTCATGGGGAATTTGTCAGATTGGGTGGAGATAGGGGACTTTAGGTTTTTTTATTAGTGTGCTCGCTAAGATTTTTCTTTCAATCTTATGCCTACGTATTCCCGTTTACCAAAACAGGGAAATCAGAGCGTTCGTAGTTCCTCCTATTCTATGGGAGGAAATTGGGGTTTTGGTGTCTTGTTCAAAGCCCCAGATGTGAAGCGAAAGGTGGTTTGTATCTTGTTCAAAGCCCAAGATATGAAGCTGAAGGGTCTATTTGTATCTTGTTCAAATCCCAAGATGTGACGCTAAAAGGGTGTTGACTTTAGAGAGAATTTGTTATCTCTAAAGAGGGGGTTTTGTCACAACTGTTTATAAAGGAGAATTACTTTAACCGGGATATGTGATTCCGGAAATGCCATAATTTCCTTTATAGGGGGATTCCAACCTGAAGGAGAAGACTTTAACTCAGTGTAGAGCAATGCCATCTTTCCTTAGGAATTTCTCATGCTAAAAGAGGGACAGTGGCGTGTGTAACACCCTTCTACCCCACAACAATTTTATGAAAATAATTCATATTATCAGAGTAACAACAATGAGAAAGGTGCCACATATATTCAAAACATCATTTAGTAATCATTTTCCTGTCCCGTGACACGGGTTATTCATTCATCATAATAAAATCATCACACTACGCAGCGGAATCAAACTTTTAAATTCAAATCAATAAAATGCTTCATACTAAACGTATCCAAATCAAATCATTACCAACAATGTAAAAATTCTACATAAAACAAACGAACACGAGGTTCACGAACAATTCCCAACCCGATGTTACATGACACAGAGCAGGACATCTCTAAACACTACTAATAACGACGGTAAGCGAAAACACTCCAAGGCTACATCCACCATCATAAAATCATGTTTTATCATCCATATATCAACAACAGCTCGACAACACGGAATCAATACGGGAAAACATCACCAACCTCAAGTAACAACAAAAACAAGACAAACCATAGTCCGACTCGGTCCAAGACAACAAAAAATTTGGCAAGGCAGCAAGCTGACACGGCCGCCCGTGTCCTGTGACACGGCCCGTGTCAGGAAGTCTGAACAAAATTTCCCCAAAACAAAAAGAAAATATGCAGGGCAGTAGGCTGACACGGCCGCCCGTGTCCTGTGACACGGCCCGTGTCAGGCAACCTGCTAGTGAAATTTTTTTTTCTTCCACTCCACCCGAAAGCTGACACTGGTGCTCGTGTCGTGTGACACGGCCCGTGTCAGGATGCAATAAAACCCACTTTTTCCCGAAAAATGATTTTCTGCATTTTTGGCTTCGATTACCCCAAAAATCAGTTTTTCCCCCACGAAAATTCGATCAAAAGACTCACCTAATACACATATATCAACACATACCACTCAATTTCACCATATTATCATCAAATCATTCATTCTACATCAACATTCCCTATAATTATACACAATAACATGAATACCTAATCTATTCATCACCATGTCCTAAAGAACTATAAGAAATTATGAAATCTCCCCATACCTTAGAGTAATCTGAAGCTTTTTCCTTCTTTCTCCAAGATTCTCCTAGCAGTCCTTCAAACCCTAGGTTTTCTCTTCCTCTTCTCTCCTTCAGCGTTCTTCACCAAAAATACGATCAGTTCGAAAATTGATCAATCTTTCATTCTTTAGTCACACTATCCCAGTTTATGAACTTCCAACTCTACCCTCACTCCTTTTCTTTTACGACCACCTTGCCCTTTTCTTATTATTTTTAATAATAGTAATAATCCAAATAATACATGATTATTCACTTTATTAAAATATTTAAAAATACTCTTTTTAATCCATACTCTCCAATTTACCCAAAAACCTCTTAATTCCTTCTAAATTAATTAAATAAATAATTAAATAATTGATTTAGATTTTTTCGGGTCGTTACAACTCTCCCCTACTTTAAGAATTTTTGTCCTCGAAAATTACCTGAGGTAAACAGAGTCGGATACGACTCCTTCATCTGATCTTCACGCTCCCAAGTCCAACTATCACCAGCTGGTCCATCCCACAATACTTTCACTAAAGCAATCTCTTTACCTCGCAGTTGCTTCAATTCTCGACCATCAATCCTCACAGGCAAAGCTTCTACTGTCAAGTTATCTCTCACCTGAACATCATCCATTTGAATCACATGCGATGGATCCGGGATACACTTCCTCAACTGCGACACATGAAACACATCATGCAAATTCGCAAGTGACGGTGGTAAAGTCACCCGATAGGCAACCTCCCCTATCCTCTGCATAATCTGATACGGACCAACAAAGCGCGGAGTGAGCTTTCTAGACTTCAAAGCTCGTCCCACACCAGTCATCGGAGTAACTCTTAAGAACACTTGGTCTCCCTCTTGGAATTCCAGTGCCTTTCTTCTCTTATCATGGTAACTCTTCTGACGACTCTGCGACGTCTTCATTTTATCCCGAATCATTTTGATCTTCTTCGTCGTCTCTTGAACAATCTCAGGTCCAAGTACATAACTCTCTCCCGACTCATACCAACACAACGGAGTTCGACAACGTCTACCATACAACGCCTCATATGGATCCATCCCAATACTAGCATGAAAACTATTGTTGTATGTAAACTCGATCAATGGCAAGTGACTATCCCAAGATCCTCCTTGCTCCAGCACACAAGCTCTCAACAAATCTTCTAAAGATTGGATTGTTCTTTCCGTCTGACCATCCATCTGCGGGTGATAAGCAGAGCTCATCCTCAACTTAGTACCCAAAGCATCCTGTAGACTCTTCCAAAACCTTGACGTAAACCGCAGATCTCTATCTGATACAATACTCGAAGGCGTTCCATGCAACTTCACAATTTCATCAATATAAATTTCAGCTAACTTCTGCATAGAATAATTAATTCTCATCGGCAAGAAATGCGCTGACTTAGTTAACCTATCCACAATCACCCATATCGAGTCATTACCTCTTGCAGTCTTCGGTAACCCAGTCACAAAATCCATGGAAATGTTATCCCATTTCCATTCAGGAACATTCAACGGCTGCATCATACCTGAAGGCTTCTAATGTTCAATCTTGGACTTCTGGCAAGTCAAACATGCATACATAAATTCAGCAATATCTCTTTTCATACCTGGCCACCAAAACAATCTGCGCAGGTCTTGATACATCTTCATAGCACCAGGATGAATACTCAATCGACTTCTATGCCCTTCCTCCAAAATACTCTTTTTGATTCCAAGAATATCCGGAATGCATACTCTATCTCGAAATCTCAAAACTCCATCTTCATCAATTCGGAACTCACCTCCATTACCTTGATTAATCTTCATTAACTGGTCAACTAGTTTCAAATCAGATTTCTGACCTTCCCGAATTTCCTCCAAAATTCCACTAGTCAGCTTTAGCATGACCAATTTCACACTGTCAGCGGTCGTCTCACACAACAAACTCATGTCTCTGAATTGCTCAATCATTTCAAGTTCTCTCACCATAAGCATCGAAATATGCAATGACTTTCTACTCAAAGCATCAGCCACTACATTTGCTTTACCGGGATGATAATTCAAATCGAACTCAAAATCCTTTAACAATTCTAGCCACCTCCTCTGCCTCATGTTTAACTCTTTCTAATCGAACAAGTATTTCAAACTTTTATGATCACTGAATACTTCAAATTTCGAACCAAAAAGATAATGCCTCTAAATCTTCAGCACAAATACTACAGCAGCCAACTCTAAGTCGTGTGTAGGGTAATTCCTCTCATGGACTCTTAACTGCCTAGAAGCATAAGCAACCACTTTACCATTTTGCATCAAAACTCCATCAAGGCCCATCTTTGAAGCATCACAATAAACCATAAAGGACTCATTCGGGCCTGGCAAAACCAACACCGGAGCAGTTGTCAACTTTTTCTTTAGTTCTACAAAACTTTCTTCACAAGCGACATCCCACACGTACGCTTGCCCCTTTCGAGTCAATTGCGTCAACGGCAAAGCCAATTTAGAAAAACCTTCAATGAATTTACGATAATAACCAGCCAAATCAAGAAAACTACGAATCTCCGTAGCAGACTTCGGAGTCTCCCACTGCAACACCACATCAATCTTTGAGGGATCCACAGAAATTCCACCACTTGAGATCACATGGCCTAGGAAACTCACTTCCTTCAACCAGAACTCACACTTTGACAACTTAGCATACAACTTCTTTTCCCTCAACACTTGTAACACAATCCTCAAATATTCCGCATGTTCTTCTTCTGATTTAGAATATACCAAGATGACATCTATGAAAACCACCACAAACTTATCAAGATATTCATGAAAGATCCTGTTCATATACTCCATGAACACACCAGGCGCATTAGAAACTCCAAATGGCATCCCCGTATATTCATAATGACCATACCTCGTTCTAAAAGATGTTTTCAGAATATCATCAGCTTTAACTCTAATCTGATGATAACCAGACCTCATATCAATCTTACTGAACACACAAGCACCTACGAGTTGATCCATCAAATCGTCGATTCTCGGAAGCGGATACTTATTCTTGATGGTCATCTTATTCAACTGCCGATAATCGACACACAATCTCCTACTACCATCTTTCTTCTTAACGAGCAACACCGGAGCACCCCACGGAGAAACACTAGGTCGAATGAACTTTTTTTCTAACAATTCTTCTAGTTGTTTCTTCAGCTCACTCAATTCCGAAGCAGACATCCTATAAGGAGCCATCGACACTGGACTCGTACCTGGTATTAAGTCCACAGCAAACTCAATTTCACGTTCCAGAGGTAAATCACTTATATCCTCAGGAAACACATCTTGAAACTCACAAACCACAGGCAACTCAACACTGACGGCTTTACTATCAACTCGTAACGATGCAAACACTGCGAACATCAACGCTTCATCTAATAAGAGTTCATCCACTTGCTTAACAGATAAGAACATCAGTTCACCATCCTCACCTAACTCCGGGAACCTCACAGTCTTACTATAACAATTAATATAAACGTAGTTGAACTCCAACCAGTTCATACCAAGGATAACATCGATTTGGTGCAAAGGTAAGCACACCAAATCCATCACAAAATTCTTCCCAAAGATTGTCAAAGGACACTTCAAACAAACAAGCATGGTATTCACAGAACCATTAGCCGAAGTCTCTATTATCATACTACCATTCATGTTAGACAAATTCAAACCCAATCTAGTAGCACACTCAAGAGAGATAAATGAATGTGTAGCTCCAGTATCAATAATAGCAATCAACTCAACATTGTTAATAAAACAAGTACCTCGAATCAAGTTGTCCTCCTTGGGAACTTCTGAGCCAGCCAAAGAAAACACTCTTCCAGTAGTCTGGGCAGCAGTAGCAGTCTTCTTTGGTTTCTGGCATTGAGTACTGATATGCCCTTGTTCACCACAGTTGAAACAGGTCGGACCCTCATTCGGACAATCGCCAATTCTATGCCCAGTCTTACCACAACGGTAACATCTCAGAACTTTGTTAGTACACACATCAGCTTTATGACCTGACTCTCCACACTTATAGCACTTAGTAGGTGCATTAACGGCTCCCCTACTTGACTTCTTCTCATCTGAGACCCTCTGTTTCCCTTTATCACTTGGGGTCGCATAAGGTTTTCCTCTAAACTGACCTTTATCTTTCTTTTCACTTAGCTGTTTGTAGTGAGCAGATCGAGCTCGTCTATCTTCATCATAGATCCTACTCTTATCCACCAGTTCTGTATACTTGCAAATCTGTTGGCATCTAATCCCCTGCTTAATCTCTGGTCTCATCCCATTCTCAAACTTGAGACACTTAGATAGTTCAGCATCTGCACGGTTGTAATGAGGACAAAACTTCACAAGCCTCTCAAACTTGGCAGCATACTCTGCCACAGTCATATTTCCTTGTTTCAATTCAATGAATTCCACTTCCATCTTACCACGAGCATCTTCAGAAAAATACTTGCCCAGAAATTCTTGCTTGAACACATTCCAAGTCACCACAGTTCCAACATCTTCCAGCCTCTGACGGGTGTTATCCCACCAGTCCTCGGCCTCCTCCTCCAGCATATGCGTTCCGAACTGCACTTGCTGCGCATCAGATCACCCCATCACTCTAAAAATCTTCTCAATCGCCTTGAACCACTTTTGTGCGTTCGCCGGGTCATGAGTTCCTTCAAACTTCGGTGGGTTGTTCCTCTGAAACTTTTCCAACGCACGAAACTCATCAGGAGCATTGTTCTGAGCAAGAGCTACAATAGCCTCAGCAAGAGCACGCGTGTGGTTTCCAGCCATTCTGTAAAACACAAAACTCGGCCGGACAGACCGACCTGCTCTGATACCACTAATGTAACACCCTTCTACCCCACAACAATTTTATGAAAATAATTCATATTATCAGAGTAACATCAATGAGAAAGGTGCCACATATATTCAAAACATCATTTAGTAATCATTATCATGTCCCGTGACACGGGTTATTCATTCATCATAATAAAATCATCACACTACGCAGCGGAATCAAACTTTTAAATTCAAATCAATAAAATGCTTCATACTAAACGTATCCAAATCAAATCATTACCAACAATGTAAAAATTCTACATAAAACAAAAGAACATGAGGTTCACGAATAATTCCCAACCCGATGTTACATGACACAGAGCAGGACACCTCTAAACACTACTAATAACGACGGTAAGCGAAAACACTCCAAGGCTACATCCACCAGCATCGCGAATCTACTCTTGGTTATCTGCAAGTTACCCACATAAGAGGCAACATTTCCAAGCAGGCAGGGTGAAAAACCATAATTCATCATAGTAATATAAAGACTTGGAAAATAAACAGAATAGGCAACAACAACATCATATCATCATCAAATCTTTCGCAACACAATCACAAATACATCATAAATTCAACGTCGAACAAGATGAAATGCAAGGAATGCATGTGGTACCGATTTTTCTCCATGTGATGGACACTGGCCATCAACCCTCCACAAGGGAGCACAACATAACAACATATCACTTCAATCCGCACAGTGGGATTGAAGCTACCAATAGGCCGAAGCCCCAACATAATAAAATGCCATGAAATGCAATGATGCTAATTCTCCTCATTTCATCCAAATATCAACATGTGCATCATTCATTTCATTTTTTTTCAGCATCATTCATCATAAAATCATGTTTTATCATCCATATATCAACAACAGCTCGACAACACGGAATCAATACGGGAAAACATCACCAACCTCAAGAAACAACAAAAACAAGACAAACCGTAGTCCGACTCGGTCCAAGACAACAAAAAATTTGGCAAGGCAGCAAGCTGACACGGCCCGTGTCAGGAAGTCTGAACAAAATTTCCCCAAAACGAAAAGAAAATATGCAGGGCAGTAGGCTGACACGGCCGCCCGTGTCCTGTGACACGGCCCGTGTCAGGCAACCTGCTAGTGAAAATTTTTTTTCTTCCACTCCACCCGAAAGCTGACACGGGTGCTCGTGTCGTGTGACACGGCCCGTGTCAGGATGCGATAAAACCCACTTTTTCTCGAAAAATGATTTTCTGCGTTTTTGACTTTGATTACCCCAAAAATCAGTATTTCCCCCACGAAAATTCAATCAAAAGACTCACCTAATACACATATATCAACACATACTACTCAATTTCACCATATTATCATCAAGTCATTCATTCTACATCCACATTCCCTATAATTATACACAATAACATGAATACCTAATCTATTCATCACCATGTCCTAAAGAACTATAAGAAATTATGAAATCTCCCCATACCTTAGAGTAATCCGAAGCTTTTTCCTTCTTTCTACAAGATTCTCCTAGCAATCCTTCAAACCCTAGGTTTTCTCTTCCTCTTCTCTCCTTCAGCGTTCTTCACCAAAAATACGATCAGTTCGAAAATTGATCGATCTTTCATTCTTAATCACACTATCCCAGTTTATGAACTTCCAACTCTACCCTCACTCCTTTTCTTTTATGACCACCTTGCCCTTTTCTTATTATTTTTAATAATAGTAATAATCTAAATAATACATGATTATTCACTTTATTAAAATATTTAAAAATACTCTTTTTAATCCATACTCTCCAATTTACCCAAAAACCACTTAATTCCTTCTAAATTAATTAAATAAATAATTAAATAATTGATTTAGATTTTTTCGGGTCGTTACAGCGTGGATGTAAATAATCCAGAGGCTTGCCGCTTACAGCGATTAGATGAAGGGGAAGAAGTTGTTGATTTTTGTGTACTGTGAACGAGGCACAACTTTGATGCTAAAATGTTGATTGGCTCAACCTGGTTTTTCTTATAAAAAGCCTAAGAGGAGGCTATTGGCCAAACAAGAGGGAGTTTTTGTGTGTCTCGTACGAAGCCCGAGAGAGAGGCTAAAAGGGTTATCTCAACAGGAGGATCTTTTATACTCAACAAGAGAGTGATTTTGTATCTGGTACGAAGCCCGAGATGGAGGCTGAAAAGGGTTGACTCAACAAGAGAGTCTTTTATACTCAACAAGAGAGTGTTTTTGTATCTCGTACGAAGTCCGAGATGAAGGCTAAAGGTTTGACTCAACAAGAGAGTCTTTGTATCTCGTATGAAGCCCGAGATGGAGGCTAAAAGGTTTGACTCAACAAGAGAGTCTTTGTATCTCGTACGAAGCCCGAGATGGAGGCTACAAGGTTTGACTCAACAAGAGAGTCTTTGTATCTCGTACGACGCCCGAGGTGGAGGCTAAAGGTTCTGTTTCAGTTGAGTGACAGGTCCAGTATGTTGGTTAAGAGAAAATCAGTTCTTATAAAGAGTCTGATTAAAGGTAAGGCTGTGCTTTGGGATTGATCAGAGGATCAGGGTTATTTCCTGTTCTTTAAGGAAATGGGAAATCCAAAGGGTATTTAAGACTGTCCAAGTCTACGGGTGTTTCCTTACTTGAGAATGTCTCCGAGACTCAAGGAAATTAGACTGTCCAAGTCTAGAGTTTTATCTTTTGTAATATGCTTAAAGAAACAGTAGTAGTACGTTAACGGTAGAAAGATCTAGACTCTTTGAAAGACTGTTCTATTAAGATGAATAATTTATGTTCCTATACCTCTAGGAGGTCGTCGGGACAATTTGTACGAAGCCCAAGAGGAGGCTGGAAACTTTTAAGAAGCCGAGGGACAATTTGTACGAAGCCCAAGAAGAGGCTGTAAAAACTTCTAGGAAGCCGAAGGGTCCTTGTACAACGCCCAAGAGGAGGCGGGGGTGCTTTTAGGAAGCCCGTGGGTCCTTATACGACGCCTAAGAGGAGGCGGGTGAACAGTTCCAAAAGGGGTTTCACAGAGAAACGATGGCCTTTTGTATATTGAACTGTTCAAGGGGGAAATTTCCTAGACCTAGTTATCTAAGATAATTGTTATAAAAGGTCTGGTGCAATATCCGGGAGAACGTCGGGTGGGAAGAGACAGAGTTTGCCTAGTTCTAGAAGTAATTGTCGGGGAAAGTCTAATATCTATACTATTATTACACAGTCGATATGAGTTTATGAAAGAAGACTTACAGCGAAACAGCCCCACAATACGGTTATATATATATATGAGTTTGTGAAAGGAGACTTACAGTGAAACAACCCCACAATACAGTTATATATATATATGAAAGCGGTAAATGAAAGCGGGTAAACATTTACTCGGTTGTAGAGCTTCCATGCTGTTTGGTTAGTTGTTCAACAAAGAAATATTGAAAACAACAGTATATTCAAAATCAAAGGAGAAAGCGCTTTGAAATAAAAATGGTTGGGGCTTACAGCTCAAGGAGAGGCCCAAAAATTTTTACCAGTGATCGCGCTGTTGAATTTGTACAGAGGGACTTATACAAGTGACTGAGGCCTAAGAAAGGTTTTCTGTACAAAGGGATGGGTCTTACACTCTATTAGAGGCCCAAGTGAGTTTTAAGAAAAGAAATGGGTCTTACTACTCGAGGGTAGGCCCAATGGTTAATTTTGAAAAGGGCGACGATCGCGTCGAGGTTTTGGAAACACCGTGGGACTTATACAAGTGACTGAGGCCCAAAATTTTGGTATTTACAAAGGGATTGGGTCTTACACTCTATTGGAGGCCCAAAGAGTCTTGAAACATTTGAGTATGATTAAAAATCAAAGAAACCCTAATTTTCACTTTTCAAAAGTAATTTTTCAAAGAAAATTAATAAAAAATGACAAAAAATCAAATAAGTTTAAATAAACCACTTGTGATTTTTGGTTAAGGTTTGAAAAATGAGGTTTTAATCACAAGATGATTTAAAACTTATTTAGTTTTGATTTTCAAGATGAATGTTCACTTTTAAAATGTTTAAAAATAATTAAAAATGAATTTATTCACAAAAATACCAACTATATTAAATAAATAATATAAATTTGATTTTTTTGTTGAATAAAATATTTTACTATTTTTGTGATTTTTCAGAAAAAGAACCAATAAAAAATAATCAAAATTGAGGGAGTTATTAATTTTCCAAATCATTAAAAAATAATATGAAAAATGAGAAAATATAAAAAAGAGGGGTTGGGTCTTACACTCTATTAGAGGCCCAAAGTGTATTTTTGTACAAAAGATGCGGCTTACAACTCAGGGAGAGGCCCAAAATATTTTCAGTTTGAAAATGGCGATTGCGCCGAGATTTTTAACGTATCGGGACTTATACAATAACTGAGACCCAAAATTGTTTCGTTAAAAAAGGGTTGGGTCTTACACTCTAATAGAGGCCCAAGTGTTTAAAAAATGAAAAGAAATGGCACTTACAGCTCAAAGAGAAGCTCAGTTGATTTTCTGTTTGAAAATAGCGATCGCGCCGAGGTTTTCTTTTAACGCAGAGGGACTTATACAATAAGTGAGGCCCAAAATTGTTTTGGTTAAAAGGGGATTGGGTCTTACACTCTAATAGAGGCCCAAAGAGTCTGAAAAAGATTTGATACGGTGAAAATCAAAGAAAACCCCAATTTCATTTTTTAAGGCATTTTTCCAAGAAAAATTAAGTAAAAAAAATGATAAAAATATCAAATAAAAATCATTAAATAATGATTAAGGTTTATGAAAAAATATTTTATCCACATAAATATTTAAAATCATTTTGGTTTTAAAAAATCAATAAAAAGAAATTGATCGTACCTGGATCAGACAGTTTCTGTGGCCAACAACATCGTCTGGGCTTCAGCTCCGGTGCGGTTGAAAGACGGCCGGGGGGGGGGGGGGGTACCTGCAAGGTACTCCGACGCTCAAGTAAGGTGACTGTCAGAGGATAGCAAGTACAGATATGAGAGTGAAAGTGAACGTAACCTGACCCTCTCAAGTGAGAGGGTATTTATAGAGAGCCCCCAGCGCGGGGCCAACGGTTACTTGCATTGGGCTGGATTGCCAGGCCCAATCCAAGTAACTGCCAGGGCTTACATGGCGTAGTGAAGACCAGCACGTGGTCTTCGCCCTGGGGTAACCGTTCCTAGATCTCCAGAATTAGGGCAGACCGATTTCATCGGGAGTGGGTGGTTACATGAGAAGGTGTCCTCGCGGGGAGGACTGACTTACGGGCGAAGATGGCTCCTCCCAGGGAGGAGCACATGGGCGTTGAGGAGAGGCGAGCCCGAGAGCTTAGGGCTTGCACCCGACGGCCAACCGAGGGTGCTGTACACATCCGAGGTTAGGCGTATGCCCGACCTGTGGAGGTGAGCCTGTGCTCGGCAGTGATCTTGTTAGGAGCCCTTATTGGGTCGTCCCTAGCCTTGTGGGTTGGGCCTGCTCGACTGATGAGCATGCCCTGGCCCAGTCCAGAATAGGAGCCCCCAAGTCGTTGCTCTGAGCATCAGAGTGATGACTTAAGGGCTAGCCATGTCGAGGAAGCATCGAGGAATGAATGCTGACGAGGAGCTATAGGTCAAGAGGGGAGAGACAAATCGACCCTCGGGATGGGCTGACCGAATCTGAGCGACGCTGCGGGGAGGTGAGAAGTCTGAAGCGAGGTGAATGGGAAGGCGCCCGTTGGGAAATGAAAAGACGCGTGTGGGGAAATGTGTGCCACGCGTCACAACTCATCATTCCCTAGGGCGGCTACCCTAGGGTAGCGCAATTAATTGCCTAGGAGCCCTCGAGACTCGTGAGAGCCCCATAAATAGGGGAAGCCCATGCCATTTGCACGTTTTTTGCTCTCCCTTTGCTCTAACTTTCTCTTCCTTCGTTCTCCCTTTAACCTCCGATCGCCTCCGTTCGCCGCCGCAGACAGCCGCACCGGAACCCTACCGGAAGTACTTTTTGAAGTAAGTTCTCTCTTTTCCCTCTTTTGTTTGCATTTGTAGGGTGATTTTTAAGGTGAACTGATGAAGTTCCCATGGAAATCACGGAATATCCGGCGAAAACGGCGGAATTTCATAGTTTATTTGTTGAATCTCGCGGGGAGAGACGATGAAATCCCCGAGGTCATGAAGAATATCTCGGGGTCTTGGGATGAACGTCTCTTAGTTCTTTTTGTTGAATCTCCCGGGGATAAATGGTGAAATCCCCGGGGAATCACAGAATGTCACGGGGACGTGGGTCGAATATCTCGGGGTGCTCCCGCGGGCCTTAGGACGGTCGCAGGGTCGCGTTCCCCGACGTTTCCTCCTCGCCCTTTCACTTGATCAGTGGTGGAAGGGGTGGATTTGATATGGGTCATCGAATTCACCGTTTCCTTCTGCTTTTCAGGTAAATGGACGCGTTGCAAGTGGCTGTGGGGTCTTTAGATATCTACGACGGGCCTAGTTCACCTATGGCGGAGACATCCAACGCCGAGGAGAGGACGCCCGACGATTGGGCCTGCGAGGAGGCCGTGAACATGATGTCCGAGTTCGTCGACCTGGATGAAGAGGGAATATTTTACACTGTCGAGCACAGCCTTATCAGCTCCCCAAAGTCGTGGAACGTGTTTAGGCCCCTGCCACACCATCGGATCTGCTCGACGTACAGCGGGATGCGGTTCCCCGTCTACGAGTTTATGTTCGACGAGGCGGGGTGGCGTCTGCCTTTCATGGACTTCCAGCAGGCCGTATTTACCTGGATGCGTTTGTTAGGGCCTTCGAGCTGGTATGCAAGTATCTGAAGATTGGGGCGACTGTGCCCTTGTTTTTCCGCATTTTCCACCTCCAGCGACAGGTCGGAGACGGTAGGCACGGTTGGGTGTCCTTCAAACAGGTGAACAACCTGTTTCATACGTATATGGACTCCGTGCGAAATTTCAAGTACCGGTATTACCTCGTGACGCCAGTCACACATGAGGCCGTGAATACTATGTACACTCGGGTCATCAAACAGGTGGGCGGACGGCGAGAGGAGACCCTTGTGCCTAAGTTCCCGTTGTTCTGGACTGAAGAACACTTTAAGAGGGGAATGGATAGCTATATCGTCAGCCCCGGCAAACTTTGTGAAGGGGATCGCTTGGCTCACGAGGCCATTGTTACGTTCGTCAGTGGTTTTAACAAATCAAAGCTCGTGACGCCAAACGGGGACTTCATTCGGGGTGATGACGGGTAGATCTTGACGAGGCGCGAGTGATCAATACTAGGGCTCTCCTCTAGACGTTTTCTGACGAGGAGGCCCTCGAGTTGTTAGGTGGGGGTGGTCTCCCCGACATGTCCTTCCTTTTACCTCTCTTTTCAAACTACTAACCTCTTTGTTTTCTTTGCAGATAAGATGTCGAATGCTGAGGAGTGCTTCAAGAAGCTGAAGGCCAATCGTGCTGCGAAGAAAGGAGGCAAGAGTCGTGTCGACCAGCTCCGAGTGCAGATGTCCGTTCCCGCCCCGACATCCGGGGGTTCCTCTGGCTCTCACCAGGGTATTGATTCTCCCAGCCCCCAGAGCTCTCCGAAGAGGCAACGGCTTGCAGCTACAGTGGATATCGACCTTACCGAGCATAAGAGCCCCCCTGCCGTGAAATTTGTGTTACCGCCTTGTCATACAAGGCCGAACTTCTTTGTGGGGAATAATTCGCTCTGCGTGGGTGGCTCCGAAGCTCAGGCCATCTTAAGCATCGACAAGGCTTTTCGGCGAAGGATGCTGGTGGATGACGTGTCTGCCGTGATGCGGGTTTGCGCGACCGCCTTGGTTCTGAACGACGAGGCGTGCCCCGCAAGCGAGCTGAACAGGTTGCGAGAAAGTTTTCAATCCATCTCGGCCGAAATGGATAAGGTGGGTAAGGAGCTGGCCGGCTGCAAAAGCCAGAACCAGGCCCAGCTCGAGCTTCAACAGAAATTGGAGGAAAAGCTGAAGAGTGCCGAAGAGGAGAGGAAACGTCTTGCCGGTGTCGAGGAGGAGAGGGATCGACTCCTGGTGAGGAACGCTGATTTGGAGGAGGCTGTCCGCCCCGCTGAAGAGGAAACTGAGGATGACAGGTTGCTGACTTCGCGGGCAGCGTTGATAGCGAAGCTCCGGGAAGCCGAGGAAGACAGCCTCGCGGTCGCGGGCATAGGTTTCAGGAACGCGGTGGAGCAGCTTCGGGTCCTCAACCCCGATCTTTTGACCGAGGGGATTGACCCCGACTACGAGGTGGTCGACGGTTAGATCGTGCAACCGATGAGAGACGACGAGGTCCATGATCCCGAGGAGCCTGAGGGGACCGAATCTGAGTAAGATTTTCTTTCCTGTTTTATTCGGTCTTCGAGCTATTTTTATCTATTGTTATATTTCTGCCCGGCCTGCGTGCCAGGGGCTTTTTGACCTTTGATTGTAATATTTGTACACTGGGTTTCTGCCCATTTTAATGTACCTTTGTTTATCTGCTAGTATTGTTTGCATGGTTTTAATTGTGTGTGATGTTAATGCATTTGCTATACTATTTTTTGTCTAAGTGTTAAAGACTTTTGTACTTTGTTTTTCTGTCTAAGTAACAAAGACTTTGGGATTACTCGACCTTGATAGTCCCTGGCCGCGTGGAGAGCTGGTCGGGTGGTCGAAGATGTATTCCGACCTTCAACGAGACTAAGAGCTCGGTCGAGGTCTTAGCTTCGTGGCGTGAACTTCCCATCGCGAGCTGGGCGTTCTGCCTAATTGGTACAACGACGGCGGAGCTCGGTCGAGGTATCCCCGTCGGATCAAAGTCCTCGCGCACACACAATGCAGTCTTTGATCATCGTGTTCTGTCTAGGGGTGTCGCGCTCGTACCTTAGCGCGTCCCTGTAGTCGCGGTGCTAGTGCGTCGCGGGCAGTGCTTAACTGTAATATTGTTTTAGCTTTTCAGCGTTCCACGGTCGAGCAAGTTCTTCCCCGTGCAGATTTTCGAGGAAATAGGCTCTTGTCCCCGTTTTCGCGCAGACGCGGTACGGGCCCTTCCAGTTCGCGGCGAGTTTGCCTTCTCGCGAGTCTTTCTGGTTCCTTCGTAGGACGAGGGTGCCCACCAGAAAATCACGTTTAATAACTTTGTTGTTATAACGTAGTGTTATTTTCTGCTTAAGCGAAGCTTCTCGGAGAGAAGCGTCCGAACGTATCTCCTCGACAAAATCAAGCTCTTCCCTCAAGGATTCGTCGTTCACGTCCCTGTCGAGGGGGGCTTCTGTCCTCCTCGAGGGTTCCCTGATCTCCACGGGGATCACCGCTTCGGTTCCGTAGGTCAGACGGAAGGGGGTCTCCCTGGTTATGGAGTGTGGGGTCGTCCGATAGGCCCAGAGGACGCTCTGCAGCTCCTCGACCCACCGTTGTTTGGCGTCACCTAGTCGACGTCTTAATCCTCGGAGGATCACTCTGTTCGCCGCCTCAGCCTGTCCGTTCGTTTGAGGGTGCTCTACCGACGTGAAGTGTTGCTTCGTGCCTAGTTTTGTGACGAAGTCTTGGAAGTTCCTGTCGGTGAACTATGTTCCGTTGTCGGTGACAATGGCTTGAGGCACGCCGAACCGGGCGAGGATGTTTCTTTTGTAGAAACACAGTATGTTGAAGGCTGTGATTTTGGCCAATGCTTCCGCCTCAATCCACTTCGTGAAGTAGTCCACCCCGACGATGAGGTATTTGTTTTGATACGACCCCTAGACGAAAGGTCCGAGGATATCCATTCCCCACCACGCAAACGGCCACGGGGAGGACAATGGACTGAGCTCGTTGGGAGGAACAAGGTGTATGTCCCCGTGTCGTTGGCATATGTCGCACTTCTTGACGTGTTCCTTGGCGTCCTGTTGCATGGTGGGCCAGTAATACCCTGCTCGAAGCGCCTTACGGGCTAACGATCGCCCGCCGAGGTGCTACGCATTGATTCCCTCATGGATCTCCTGGAGTATGCCGGGGACCTTGGTCTCCTCGATACATCTGAGGAGGGGAATAGAGAACCCTCACCGGTATAGCTTATCCTCGACTATAGTGTACGAGCATGCCCGCCTCTTGACCATTCCTGCTTCTTTGGCATCTTCGGGCAGTTTGCCCGTCATGAGGTATTCGTATACCGGGGTCATCCAGTAATTGCTATCCCCGATGGCATTGATGTCCGAAACCATGGTCGGTTTATCGTTGCTCGGGCGGGAAAGCACCTCTTGTATGACGGATTTGTTCCCGCCTTTCTTCTTTGTGCTCGCCAATTTGGACAAGACATCTGCTCGGGCATTGTGCTCGCGGGGGATGTGAGTTACTTCCGCGGAGGTGAACTTTTTCATCTTTTATTTTACCAAGGCCAAGTATTCTATGAGGTTGTCGTTCTTTGCTTGGTACTCTCCTCGGACTTGCGAGGCCACGAGCTGGGAGTCGGTGAAGAGTTTGACCTTCTTGGCGCCGAGGTCCTCGGCCAGCCGGAGTCCCGCGAGGAAGGCCTCGTATTCAGCTTGGTTGTTCGATGTCGGGAAGGATAGTTCGAGGGATACCTCGATCAGGATGCCTTCCTCATTTTCGAGGATGATGCCCGCCCCGCTTCCCTTCGGGCTGGATGCTCTGTCAACATAAATCGTCCATTTCTGTGATCCATTGGTCGAAGGTTCCGGGACGGCCATCTTTACTGCAAAGTCGGCCAATACCTGTGCCTTCAGGGCTTTCCTCCCTTCGTATTGGATGTCGAACTCGGCGAACTCGAGTGACCACCTGAGCACCCTCTCCGCCATGTCCGGTCGTCCGAGGAGCTGCCTTATAGGCTGTTCGGTTCTTACGACGATGGTGTGGGCGAGGAAGTAGTGGCATAGCCTCCTGGCCGCGGTGACGAGGCCCAGAGCAACTTTCTCAATCTGCTGATATTTGAGCTCGGGGCCTTGGAGGGCTTTGCTCGTGAAGTAAACTGGCTTCTGCCCATCCGGGGTTTCCCAAATGAGGACAGCGCTGACTGCTTCACTCATGATTGCAAGATACAAGAAGAGTGTCTCCCCGTTCTCAGGCCGTGAGAGGACCGGGGGTTGTGATAGGACTTGTTTTAAGTGGACGAGTGCTTGTTTGCATTCCTCGCTCCACTCAAACTCCGCTTTTTGTCGAAGAAGTTTGAAAAATAGGAGTGCGTACTGTGCGGATTTGGCGACGAAGCGGGAGAGGGCGGTGAGCATCCCGTTCAATGATTGTATCGACTTCTTTGAGTTCAGAGTAGGGAGCTTGGAGAAAGCCCTACACTTGTCAGGGTTGGCCTCGATTCCTCGTTCTGTGAGGTAAAATCTGAGGAACTTACCTGCCCGAACGCCGAAGGTGCACTTGTCGGGGTTAAACCTCATGCGGCATTTCCTCGCCGTGTCGAACACCTTCTTGAGGTGCACGGCGTGATCGACTTCTTCTGCCGATTTGACGATCATGTCGTCCATGTAGACCTCGAGCATGTCGCCGATTTCAGCCCGGAAAACCTTGTTCATTATCCGTTGGTAGGTCGCACCGACGTTCTTTAGACCGAAGGGCATTACGTTGTAGTAGTAGTTGCCCGACGCGGTCATGAAGGTCGTGTGTTGTTTGTTGACCTTGTCCATGGGAATTTGATTGTATCCCGAGTAAGCGTCCATGAAGGATAGTAGTTTGTAACCTGCAGAATTGTCGACCAGTTGGTCGATGTTAGGCAAGGGATAACAGTCTTTCAGGCAAGCCCGGTTATGATCAGTATAATCAACGCACATTCTCCATTTTCCATTATTCTTTTTAACAAGTACAACGTTGGACAGCCAGGTCGTGTATTTGGCCTCCGAAATAAAATTTGCCTCTAGGAGGTCTTTTGCAACTTTTTCAGCAGCCTCCGCTTTTTTGGGAGACTGCTTACGCGTACGTTGTGCTATGGCCCTAGCGGCCGGGTCTACTGCGAGCTGATGGCAAGCCATCTCGGGGTCGAGGCCAGGCATCTCGGATGCGTTCCACGCGAAGAGATCAGCGTTCTCCCTCAGACATGCCTTCAGCTGCTCCTTTGCCAAGTCGGGGATCCCGGTGCTAATCTTCACGTTATGATCTGGATCGTCCCCGAGTACCACGAGCTCAAAGTCTCCGTCTGGGATGGGGAGCGTTGGGTAGAGAGGCCGCCCGTTGTTCTCCGCCTGGAGGTCAAGGTCCTCTGCCCCATCTTCATCGGGTTCGCCCGGGAACCTGCTGCCGAGTTCGACCGTGTTGACGGGCGGGAGAGGTACCTGTTCGGCGTCCTTGGGTGGCTTGGCCACGATCTTGGGTTTAGGGCCGATGAAACTCAGGCCTTTGATGGCGGCGTCGAAGCACCTTCTGGCCGCGTCGATGTCCCCGTGCATCGTCACTACTCATCCCCTGGTCATGTAGTACTTTATTTTGAGGTGAACTGTTGATGGTACCGCCGTAAGTTCAGCCAGGGTGGTCCTCCTGAGGATGCAGTTGTAAAGGAACGGGCATTCGACCACCAGGAAACGGATCTTCACCTGTCGGGCAGTATCTTCGGCCCCGAATGTAACCATTAGCTCCACGTAACCCCATGGTCTAGTGGTGGTTCCATTGAACCCCTGTAGATCTGAACCGACGTACGGGGTCAGATGCCTCTCGTCGAGCTGAAGGGTCCCAAATAGATGAGCATACATGATGTCGACCGAACTCCCCTGGTCGACTAGGATCCTTTGAACGTCAAAGTTTGCCATCTGCGCCCTGATCAGGAGGGGAATAGTGGCGTTTGGTGCTCCCCCGGGGAGTTCCTCGAGGTAGAAGGTGATGGGGTTGGAGTTTCCCCGCACTTTCTAGAGGGTAGTTGCCTTCGCCGACGTTGCGGATTCCAGCTCGTCAAATTTCCGCTTGATCGATCCGACGGACAGCTTCTCTGGACCTCCCCCGGAGATGACCATCGCCCTGGGGAAGCTTTCCCAGGTGCTACGGGCAGTAACGGGGTCCTCGTGGGGGAATGTCGCCCACATGTTGCGAATTGCTTCTTGTCCTTCAATGATTGGGGGGACAAAGAAGTCTTCGGGTCGGGTGACACTGAGGGCGACTCTCGTCGGGAGGAGGCGTCGTCTCCTCGATGTTCTGGGCTTCCTGGGAGCTGGGACGAGGAGTATCGTTCTTCTGGGCGTATTTCTTCAAGTGCCCCTCCTTGATCAGAATTTCAATCGCATCTTTGAGATGGATGCAGTCTTCCGTCACATGCCCGTGACTCCGGTGGAATCTACAGTATTTCCGTCACAGTCCTCCTTTCACAAATTCTGAGTTCTGGCACTCGGAGAGGATACGCGCGCGGGGAGCATTTAGTGGGGTGTACTCG
Source organism: Lathyrus tuberosus (assembly GCA_022829125.1). Lineage (NCBI taxonomy): Eukaryota > Viridiplantae > Streptophyta > Magnoliopsida > Fabales > Fabaceae > Lathyrus > Lathyrus tuberosus. Next base: position 30,207 of record JALAZF010000392.1, on the reverse strand, counting down.
GTGAACTGACCAGCTGGTCCGCGCGGTTCACGAGGATCACGGGGGCGATTTTCTTTCTTTCTTTCTCCTCCCCGCCGGGAGGGAGAGTCTTCATCTTTGTGGCCACGGGGGCCTTCTTTGCGCCTCAACTCAAGGGCGATCTGCGCTGCCTCGGATTCCTCGAGCTCGATATACGATTGAGCTCGTTGGAGGAGGTCCTCGAGACGGCGGGGTCTACGGAGGCCTACAGACTTGGCAAAATCAGATCCGGAACGCAGTCCATGGATGATTAAATACTTCTTCATGTCGTCGGTCGTATGGACCTCGACAGCTTCTCTGTTGAATCTCTCGATGTAATTTCAGAGAGGTTTGTTCTTCCCCTGGAAGATGCTTTCTAAGGCAGCTTCCGTCTTCAGGTGTCGCCGAGACGCAGTAAAGTGTTTAGTGAAGCGTCGTCTTAGCTGCTTCCAAGACGTGATCGACCCAGGTTCCAAACCCTTGTACCAAGTCATCGTGCCCTTCCGCAAGGTGGTGGGGAAAAGCCTGCACCTGATGGCTCCTCTGACATTTCGAAAGTCGAGCATTGCTTCAAACCTCTCGATGTGATCATCGGGGTCGGAGTGACCGTCGTAGGTCCCCAGCGGTGGAGGTTTCTTCATGCCCGCGGGGATTGGGGCATTCATGATCTCCCACGACAGCAGGGTCCTCTGGTCGTCGTCGTCACTTCCTGTCGGGGATACCGAAGGGGATCGTTGATGTCGTGGAGGGGAATTCCTCGAGCGGTGCCTCGGCCTCTCTTCGATCTGCTTGGTCTTCTTGGTAGTGGTGGAGGCCCTGGGTTCCTTCCAAGGCAGGGAACGAGGGCGTTTCTGGGAGATCGTCGGCTGGAGGCGCTCGAGACGTGATCGACGACCCTCGCGTACCGGCGAGGGGGTTCGAGATTCGTCTGAAGGAGTCCTTCGCGGGGAAGGGGAACGGCGAGGCGACGGTGGACGGCGATGTCTTCGTGGGGAAGATCGTAGTGCCCGCCCTTGCTCCAGCGCTTCAATTCTGGTATTCTGGTGCGCGATCAGCTGATTGGTCTGATTGATCAAGGCGAACAGGGCCACGGTGCTCGCGTCTGTGTTGGGTGGAGGAGCAACTGGATGAAAAACGGCCTGCTGATCGTCTTGGAGGGCGGCGTTGTAAACCACGTCTTGGGAGTCTGGGGAGGCGGTTTGCCCGTCTCTCACGTCGCCTTCTTCGACATGGAGGGCAGCAGCGTCTTCGCGGTGGTTCCCGTTCTCGAGTTGCGCGAGGACGGTGTCCAGAGCTTTGGTAGCGGACGGATTGCCGGCCATTACCGTGATGAATGAGAGTTGCTTTGGTTTAACGGAGGAAAAACAGGGAAGCAAAGGGTTCCCACAGACGGCGCCACTGATCGTGCCTAGATCAGACAGTTTCTGTGGCCAACAACGTCGTCTGGGCTTCAGCTCTGGTGCGGTTGAAAGACGGCGGGGGGGTGTACCTGCAAGGTACTCCGACGCTCAAGTAAGGTGACTGTCAGAGGATAGCAAGTACAGAGATGAGAGTGAAAGTGAACGTAACCTGACCCTCTCAAGTGAGAGGGTATTTATAGAGAGCCCCCAGCGCGGGGCCAACGGTTACTTGCATTGGGCTTGATTGCCAGGCCCAATCCAAGTAACTGCCAGGGCTTACGTGGCGTAGTGAAGACCAGCATGTGGTCTTCGCCCTGGGGTAACCGTTCCTAGATCTCTGGAATTAGGGCAGACCGATTCCATCGGGAGTGGGTGGTTACATGAGAATATGTCCTCGCAGGGAGGAGTCTTGCGTGTCGGGGAGAGACGTGTCCTTGCGGGGAGGACTGACTTGCAGGCGAAGATGGCTCCTCCCGGGGAGGAGCACATAGGCGTCGAGGAGAGGCGAGCCCGGGAGCTTAGGGCCTGCACCCGACGGCCAACCAAGGGTGCCGTACACATCCGAGGTTAGGCGTATGCCCGACCTGTGGAGGTGAGCCTGTGCTCGGCAGTGATCTTGTTAGGAGCCCTTATTGGGTCGTCCCTGGCCTTGTGGGTTGGGTCTGCTCGACTGATGAGCATGCCCTGGCCCATCCAGAACAGAAATCATTTTAAAAGCATTTAAAACAATTTAAAACACTATTTTTAAATGTATTAAAAATAATCTAAAAATAATATTTTTTTGTGATTTTTTGTGGATTAAAATATTATGGGGTATGGATTGGAAAATGATGATTTTTTGCTATGTAAAATAATTGGTTGAGTTTTGAAAATAAAAATAAGAAAAAGAGGAAAGATGTCACAATATCATCTCCGACATTTTTTATGGGGTAAAAACTAGTACCAAAACTTTAATTTTTAACACGTTTTTTATCAAATTTCAAACACTCATAACTCTCTCAATTTTTATCGGAATCAAAATCCGGAAGTACCTATCTTGACCAATTTTTCGCAAGGAATCCGATGGTACCACACATACACACTGAAACTCGACGTACGAAACACGCAAATCAAAAAACCAGAACTGTACTTAATTTGTCGACATCGTTTCGCGCCAAACTTCCGACGCACGCAACTTTCTCGATTTTTAACCGAATTAAGATCCGGAAGAGCCTATCCTGACCGATTTTTCGCGAGGAATCCAATGGTATCACACATTCACACTGAAACTCAACGTACAAAACGCAGAAATTAAAAAACCAGAACTGCTACCAATTGAAAACATCGTTTTGCGCCAAACTCCCGACGCGCGTAACTCTCTCGATTTTTAACCGAATTAAGATCTGAAAGAGTCTATCTTGACCGATTTTTTGCAAGGAATCCAATGGTATTACTCATGCACACTGAAACTTAACACAAAATGTAAAAATTAAAAAAACCAGAACTGCACGTTGTTTTCGGCGCCGTTTCGCGTCAAATTTCCAACACGCATAACTCTCTCGATTTTTATCGGAATTGAAATCCGTAAAAACCTATCTTGACCGATTTTCGCAAGGAATCCAATGGTATTACTCACACACATGGAAACTCAACATACAAAACGCAGCAATTAAAAAACCAGAACTGCGCGTTAGTTTTCGACGTCGTTTCGCGTCAAATTTCCAACGCGCGTAACTCTCTCAATTTTCATCGGAATTGAAATCCGTAAAAATCTATCTTGACCGATTTTTCGCAAGGAATCCAATGGTGTTACTCATGTACACTAAAAATTAATGTACAGAACACACCAATCAAAAAAACCAGAACTAGACATGATTTTAAAACAACCAAAATTCCACATAAAAACATGTTAAAATGCAAACAGTGGGAGGATCACAACATACACATTACGGACTAAATTTTTGCTTCAAGAATTGTTCAATATGATGCATGTATGTGGACAACAAAGGAAAGCATGATTCAAAGAATTCAAGTTGTGAATTTTACCTCTTTTTTGGAGATTTTGGGCAACCTACCAAGTGCTTTATTCCAGAAATGATTTGATGCTTTGGACACCCTCAAATGACCTCTTAGAAGCTTTTAGGATGGTTGGAATCAGCTGGAAACCTTTGGAGCAAGTTTGAGCACTTTCTCGCAAAATGGTCAAAAGTGGCCAAAATGCCAACTCTCTCAAATGGTGTTCCAGATGTGTGGCACCATTTGGGACAGTTCAAGGATGATATTTGAAGTGCGTTTGAGGTTTTATCTGGTTTGGAAAGTGACTGAATCAAGACATGGCTTAAAAAATGCAAAAAAGTGCCATTTTGAGGTTTTGAGAGGTGACTTTGTGATGTTGGTGTTATAGGTCACTTGTGAGAGTTTTGATCACCTACATATGATGTTTATGAGGTGTTAGGATCATGAGCAGTGATGGAAATGCTCTCTAACTCAAAAACTCAGAATTTCCTTACTAAAGAAGGCATTTTGGAGTGAAAGAGAGAATTTGAGGAAAGCATCTGCTTGATGGCTTTGGTGTACTCAAACTGAGCACAAATGAGCTCTATTTATAGTAGAGCAAGTTTGTTTTGCAAGCAATAGTGAATGGTGGCTGCAGCAGAGGTTTGGCCAATGTTGGCCAATGAAAATCCAAGTCTCCTCTAGCCATTGACTAGAGGTTAGAGCACAGGCTGCTGGTTCCCTAGTTGTTGGAGGAATCTTGACTGAATTCAATTAGAGGAAGCTCAGTTCATGCCACCTCTAAGCATCCATTAAATGCTCCAAACCAAAATTGGAGTTTTGTCCCTCTTTTAGGGATTTCTAGGTTTTGGCATGCTATTTTTGGTTCCTTGGACTTGGGAGGCTCATGGATCAGATCATTCCACTTGGATTTGATCCTTAGATGTGTCCAAAATGATGACAAGGCTTGAAAATTCGTGTGGCACAAAAAATGTGCAAATCTGCCCCTGAAAAATTCAGCTGCAGCAAGCCTTTTTGTAAAATCCATAACTCCCTGCTCGAGTATGCTACATGGACGTTCTAGGACTTTCCGAAAAGCTTAGATGACGTACTTCAACTTTGATGTTTGGCCCTAGACCTGGTTCAACTTGGATCATGGAGAAAAACAGCCTTGAAGTTGGGACATTGTGCTGAAATTACAAGGCAGATTTTGGCTAAGTGCTGAAAAATGTCAATTTTAAGTTTTTAGCCATTTTGATCCAACCTCAAAATCCATGATGAATTGGGATGAGGTGTAGTTGACACTTTTGTAGAGGGCCATGAGGACTACAAATCCATCTTTGGATGGGGAAAAATGGTTTTGTGGTTTAGGAGTTATGATCCTCCAAAGTTGGTACCCTTGCCACTTTATTTCATAACTTAGACAATTTTCTAAGTTTTTATGGTTACCCCTTTTACAAGTTATCCCACTTTCTTTGATTTTTCTTGATGAATGATGATTCCAATCACACATTAACATCATTTTAGGGTTAAAAAACCATTTTTATGAAAAATCTCAAAAAGTCAAAGTTTGACTTTTGTGCACAGTTGACTTTTTAGCAGATGAATTCCAAACTGTGCGATCCTTTAGGAAATCATGTCCTTGACCTAAATCAAACTTGATGGACATGTTCCATAGGTGTTATAGGGTGTATTTAATCGTGTCCCAAGGTTTGGGAGCATGCCTGGGTCAAAAGTCAAAGGTACAGCTGACTTTTCCCGCGAAACCCTAACTGCGGTTCAGATGAAATTGAAACTTGTTGCTCAAGCTTCTTGGGTTAATCCATTGTTGCAAATGGATCAATGTGGTATGTTGGAGACCCTCAAATCATGTCTTGAGGTCTTGGCTCATGATTTGTCCCAAAAGTCAACTTAGGGGTGAATTAGGTCAAGAAACCCTAATTCCTGATTTTTTATGTATGCATCCCTGAGGCTAAATTGACTTGATGATGGGGTTTATGATGTTCCATGGAGTATTTTAGGTTATGCCTTGAAGCATTATCCCATGCCCAGAGGAAAATTTCTATCTGGAGGCCCTAGTCGACCAAACCCTAATTTGGTGACACCGGCGATCCTGAGGCTTGATCCACCTAGAAGGGAGCAGCCTTGTGCTTAATCCTTGAAGTGGGAGTCCTCTTGATCCATTGTGGATATTTGAGAGGCTAGAAAAGTTGAAGATCATGTCATTTCTTGATTGATCCTTTGTCTAAGAGCTCTGCGAGGGCTTGAAACCCTAATTTTGATTGTAGTGGATGCTCACCCATCTTTGGGGGAGACTGATGAGGTACAAAGGTACATCTATATTGTGCTGATAATTTACACAATGATGGGAAATCTTAGTGGTCAAAATTTGGGGTATGACACATCCCTCTTCAAACCTTTTCCCTTCAAGATCTACCAAATAACTAAGAATGTCCTGCTTCTGAACAGAATAACTCATCTATTCAAGATGAAGCTGAACATGTAACCATCATTCAACCTAAACTTATACCCTCGCCAGAAACTCAACATGCACCTCAACCATCACCTAAAACCACTCCTCAGAAAGAAACTAGTCTCGTTCATACTTAAATCCAAGTTCAAGTTACTTTTGAACCTTAGATTGAGATTGAACAAATTGGTCAGGATCAATCTCATGTTCAAACTACTTCTGAACCTAGATTTGAATTTGAACAAATCTTTTATGACCTACTTCATCCTGAAACCTCTCTAAGCCTAATTATCCAAGAAAACCCTCCATTTGGCCATTCATCTACCCAGTCACAAACTAACACTCAACCTATTCCACCCTTTATTCAAGTCAACCTGGAAGAAATCAAAACCATTTTTCTTGATAAAGTGTAGAATCTGGTTGATGACAGAACCACTTCTTTTGATCTAATAGCCTATGCGGCTAAGTGGGATTCTCTCACAACCTCTGTTGTATCAGTCCTTCAGGATATGAAGAAAGTCTCTTCAGAATTTGTTGCCTCTTCTATTTAAAGACAAGATCTTATGGAGGCAAGGCTGATCTCTGTAGCAGCTAATTAACAGGCCATGGCTATTAAGCAAGCTGAATTGGATGAAAGGATGAAGTCTATGAATGTCAGACAAGACATTATGGAAGTTGATCTAAAAGTTGTAGTGGATCTTCTGAAGAAACCATATGCTTAGGATTTAGAACCTATTTTGTGTTTTCTTTATTCTTTTTCTTAACTGATTTTATCTTTAAGCTATATTCTTTGGGATTGTTTTTATTTCCTCTGGTAAGATTAAAAACAGTCTCTTTGTTAATTTGTGCTAAATTGGTTGGATTGTTTCTGAAACTCCTCTGATGATTGGTTCGTTCAAATGGATATAAAAACAATAAAGGAAGTGTCATTGCAAATGAAGTGAAAGTGATATTTCATTAGGTTTTGGAAGAAGAGTACAAGAGGATTGATCTACATAATTTCATCTAAATCAGAATAATATCCTCGAACATTGAAGGCATTCTTCCATCCTATATTTGGCTCTTCCCCATCTTCATCAGAGTCAAAATATATGATTTTCTTGGGAACTTTCTTCTTCTTCTTATGTGTCTTCTTCTTCTTAGAATCCTTCCTCACCTTGAGTGTTTCCCTGGTAGTGGTTAACCCAGATGGTTGGGCTTCATCATTTGTCTGCTGTTGGTGTTGCACCATGGTGGTGGTCACTTTCTCCATAGTGGTTTTTGTTGAGATGACGATATTGGTATTCTCAGAAGGAGTACTTATGTTGATTGAGAAGAAATAGTGTTAGATGAAGATGTTGGAACTCAGACTTTGGAGTTGTGCTATAGAGGAACTTGTGTGTCTCTTACGTTGCTTTTGGAAGTTCAAGTATCTATGATATTTAATATGTGTCACTCTAGCTCTTTATTGCAATGATTACTTCTGATGGTTTCAATTCTTGGAAAAGGTATATCTGACCGTCTTGAGGAGCGAAGAAATGTTTCAACCAATCTAGCCATTTCTCATTCCTTTGAAAATCATGCTTTAATTTTTTGTGAAGTGCAAAAGCTGTTTTTATCTATTTTTATCAGATTTCAAATAAACCCTCTTATTTTTATTCCAATTTTTTTCTCTATATACTGACATGTCTTAATTCTCTTTTTATTTATGACAAAAGGGGGAGAAATTCATGGGAGTATTTAAGAGGATAAAAGTATTTTGAATACTTTTATTTACCTGAACTGTAATTATTATTTATTTCATCTGAACATTGTATTATGCTTTCAAGATAAGTTTAAATAACCTTGATAGGACTTGGAGGGAGCTTACAAAACTCAATCTTTGAACTATTAGACTCAAGGGGAGCTTACAAACCTCGGGCTCTTATGTTTTCAAGTTAGTTAAATTAACCAACCATTGTTCTTAAATACCTTTGTTTGTCATCATAAAAAAGGGGGAGATTGTTGGAACAAAATTTTTCATATCCCTTAGGTTTTGATGATAACAAAGTACTTAAAGAACAATTTGGTATACTAACATATATTCAAGTGTGCAGGATCATAAGCTTAAAAATAAACTCTGAATTGACCCTGATAAAAGCATTTGTAAAGAAGCAAAATAACTCAGATTCTGAAGGATCAGGATCTGATGACTTTGAACGTGAATATTAGTTTCTGAAGGATTAGAATCTAATCATGGTATCCCTGCCCCTGGTGACAACTCAGACTCTAAAAATCTCAGCTAAAGGTGTTTAGCCTCTGATTTGTACTCTGTCTCAAAAGCATACCAGTCTTTTCAAAAGCCAGATTTTGGAAAAAAAGTCAACTAGGGTTTCATTGTGCAAGGCTTAATGAATGGTGATGTGGTCTCTTAAGTTTGCTTTAACCTTTTAGTAGATACCAAGTATACGAAAGACAATATGGACTATACTATTACTCAATGGACAATGATCTTAACCGGTTTCATCCTCCAACGTCTCTCTTGAATTGCTTCTCAACAAAGAACTCGTATGCAAGTCACCTTTCAACAACTCTTTTTCTGCCTTAAAAATGGGAGTTGAAGATTTAAAAGAAGGTTATAACACTGCATCAGAATAACATTGAGTACAACCTTGAGCTAAAGTTTTATAATTGTTATTGCATAAGTTCTTAAAATTTATTATCTTTGTATATTTTAGAAATCTTAAGTGCTAAGAACATTTGTGGTTATTGTAAAACTTCTATACTTCTGATTGAACATCAACTATAGTTGTTATCTTTTCTACTAAGTTGTTTATTTAAAGTAGATAAAGTATCTTGTTGGTTAGTTTGAGCAGTGGAAGTCTCTTACAAGATTACTTGAGCAGTGAAGTCTCTTGCATGTGTTCTTGGGCAAAAGTCTCTTGACATGTTACTTGAGCGGAAGTATCTTTCTAGTGTGATTGAGCATTTGAAGTCTCTTGCTAGTTTTCTTGAGCAAAGTGTAATCAGTTTGTTTATAGTGGAAATATCTTCTTGAGACAAGGGGACTAGACTACTCTCAGTTTAGGAGAGGATCCAGGATAAACTCTATGCGTTGATTTGTTTACTGCTTCTGAACTCTATTATATTTCACTGCTATTGACATCTCTGATCAAACTTTGAACTTGTTGAGATTGTGAAGCTATTTTTTGAAAGTTTAAAAAGAATTAACTTACACAATTCAACCCCTCTCTTGTATATTTTTCTCCCCTTCAATTATGTCTTGAGCGATTTAAAACATCCAAAAGTCACAAAATTGCCCCAAAAACTCTTGATTTCGTAACTATTGTTGGAGCCAACACGGGCAGTGTCGTCTGACACAGGGGGTCGTGTTGAGGAACAAGGCTCATGTCATGCATCACGGTCATCCCATGTTCTCCTTGATTTTTACTATTGGGGGATGCTCAAGGACCAACACGGCCCATGTCAGCTGACAAAGTCAGGTCGTGTTGCCCACAGGTTTTTTGTACTATGATGACTCGTGAATGCGCAATTTTTTTGTCTTTTCACTTCAATCTTGCCAGATGCTTTCTTATTAGTTGAAATCAACAAAAACACAGTAAATCGCATAAAAGTGATACTAAACGATAAAAACACACAATAAAACGAGAATAAAATAAGTTAAAAATATATTGCAACAATCATTTATCACCATTCCATTCTTGCCTATTACTATCTAATAAGCCTCCTGATTTGTACCATATCACTTAAGGTTGGGAAGATTTGCTTAATTTTAATTTGTTTCTAGATGGTGAAGTAATATGATTTAATTTTCGTGATATTTAAACTACAAATATTATGGATGTTGAAATAGTTCATTATTAGTTAATGTAATCTTGAAATTGAATGAGTATTTGTTAATTTGAATAGCCTTGCTGAACTTTTGAGACAAACAAAATTGATTATTTGGGACGAGGCTCCAATGGCACAAAAGTATTATTTTGAAGCACTAGACAAAACATTAAGAGATGTCATGAGTAACTATGCCAATTCAGATTATGTTTTTAGTGGAAAGGTTTTGGGGGACGATTTCAGATAAACACCGCCAGTTACGCCAAGAGGAAGTTGATCTGATATTGTTCTCTCTGCAGTTAATGCTTTCTAGATTTAGGATTTATGTGAGGTCCTAACACTGACAAAGAATATGCACTTACACAGTGGTTCAACTGCACAGGAGACAAGGACCATTGCTGATTTTTTAAAGTGGCTTCTGGAAATTAGAGAAGGAAGAGTAGGAGAACTAAATGAAGATGTTACTTTAATTGACATTCCCCCTAAGATTTTAATTACAAATTTTGACAATCCTATAGTTGCCATCATGGAAAGTACATATCATGATTTCATGGAAATTACAAATCATACGATTATCTTAAATCCCACACAATCTTAGCATCCACAATAGAAGTTCTTGATCAAATTAATGACTATGTACTTGCAATGATGCTAGGAATTTTTAATACATTATAGTTAATTTGGAAATTTAATTTACTAATTTATTGTTTTAACTAATACATAATTACATACTTTTTAGGAAAAACGAAAGAACATTACAGCTTTCATTCCATTGACATATTTGAAATACATGATGCTAACATAATTGATGTTTTGAGCTCTCAATTTCTTAGCTCTCTAAGAACCTATGGCTTACCAAACCATCACATTAAATTTAAGGTTGCACACGTATAATGCTTATGAGAAACATTAATCAAGCTGAAGGTTTCTATAATGGAACAAGGCTTGTTGTAACAAAGGTGGAAAATTTTGTCCTAGAAGCACAAGTTATGGGTGGTAAAGGACATGGAAAAGTTATCTACATTCCAAGAATGGATATTTCCCAGTCATAATCTCCGTGGACATTCAAGTTAAACGTACGAAAAATTCTGATAATTGTATCATATGCAATGACTATTAACAAATCTCAAAGTCATTCGTTGGATTGGGTTGGACTATATTTACCCCGAGATGTGTTTAGTCATGGCCAAATATATGTTGCAATTTCAAAGGTAATAAGCAAGAAAGATATCATTATATGATACATGATGAAGGTCAAAATTTCAAATCTTATACCACAAATGTTGTTTACAAAGAATTCTTCCACAACATCTAATAGGTGTGTATTCTCATTTTTGGTTTGAACACCAATTTCATGAAAATGGTCATTTCCATGACTTATGTTACTTTTTTTATAACCATTTCAATCTTATTAGAATAGTCATCTTCATTTGAAAGTTTTTGCCACAAATAAACATCTCTTCGATAAAACCCTAGGAAAATGTTGCAACAAAACATGACAAATTTCCAATATCTTAGTTAGATTTAAGCAAAATGTTTGCATGAAATATTTTCAATACCTTTTTTCTATTTTACTAGCATGTTTTTCCATAATTTCGTTGCATCACTCACAAACACCTTTAATAGAATTCGTCTCCATATTTTGATTCTTCATTTGATGAACTCGGAACATCACCTTCTTCGGAAGAACTGCAAAGACATTCAACTTTTGAGTCGATCTAGTATATATGAAACATTAATTTTCATCTTAGGCAACTGTCATTGTATTCTAACCTTGTGTTTCCATTGGAAGCTGAGAAACATTATCTGAGAAACAATCAAGAAAATGAGTTAGATTTGGGGGATTTGGTTTAAAGTCCTAATCTTAGGATTAGGGACCTTCCTCCCCCTGGGTCGGATTATTTCTTCTCTTTTTTAGCATTTGTCATAGTAGTTTATCATATTAAGTGCAACAGGTATAGTGGTATTTACATTGCTTTTTATCTGTGCTCTATCATCATGGGATCTGATGAACAAGAGTGAACTCAAGTAAGGTACAGAAAACAGGACAAAAATAGTAATAGGTATTCTATCTGGACGGATCGTCGGGGAAAAATGTAATGGAGAATGAAGTTATAACGTCTTTTTTCTTTACTGAATTTCCAGAAGATTGGGGGGCAAAAGAGATGTACAATGTGTTCAGGGAATATGGATTAGTTTCAGAAGTTTTTATTCCTTCTAAAAGAGATAAGAGGGGAAAGAAATATGATTTTGTAAGGTTCAGAAGTGTTAAAGATGAAAGAATACTAGCAGTCAACCTGGACAATATTCAAATTAGAGGAAGGAATTTGTTTGCTAACAAACCAAAATTCAATCGTATGGTTGACAACATGAAAATGAAGAATGATAAATGTGCAGCAAACAATGAGAGCTGGAAATTTGGGGCTCAAAAGTCACATAAGTATGGAAAAGTAGATATACATAGCAAGTCATATGCTCAGGCATTGAACAGAAATACTGAGAGAATCAAAGGGGAAGATAAACCAACTTTTGCACATCTACAGTTCAACATAGAAGAGGTGGAGATAAAGATATTTAAAATGCATTCGTGGGAGTGGTAGCCAAGGAAGGAACAACTTATAATATACAAGAAACACTAAATGCTGAAGGTTTCTTTACGATAAAAGAAACTCCAATGGGAGCAAACATGTGCCTTTTGGAAGAGTCCTCTCCGGGGGAGATTGAGACCATGGTCCAAGAAGAAGAAAAATGGATTAAAGTTTGGTTCAATGAGATCCGTCCGTGGTCATAGAATGATGTGGACAGAGAATGTTTGACATGGCTGAAATGCTTCGGTTTACCATGTCATGCGTGGCGAAATAATTTTTTCAAGTTCATAGTGGGAAGGGTGGGTGAGTTTATAGCGTGTGATGAGAATACGGAGAAACATAAAGTCTTGGACGTTGCAAGATTCTTGATCAAGACTAAATTTTCTATGAACCTTAATGAAGTGTTCAATGTTAAAATTAACAATAACATTTTCAGAATTAAATTAGTAGAAGATTTTCATGGACCAAAATAATTAACAGTGCTCAGAAATGAATGGAGTAGAAGTTCCTCAGAAGATGAAAAGCCTGAAGAATCAGATGATGAAGAGGGAGCACCAAAAATTTCGGTTGATGAGGAAGACGATGAAGGACAGGAGGGAACAAATTCCAAACATCGAGAAACTAATGATGATGCAGAAACGGCGGATAAAAGTGTATCAAACGAATCATCATTTGGGAAAGGAGGAAAAGTTAAAGATATGACACAGCAAGGTGAAGTTGGAGAGTCAAACAAAAAGGCTATGATTGGAGGTAGTGAAAAAGTAGATAGGGCCTATAAAGAAAGAAAGAGGTTGACAGTTGCGTGTGATAGGGAATTGGGGAGCAGAGATAATTATGACAAGGATCTAACCAACACAAGTAATACGTTGGAAAGAGTAACGAGTCTAGTCAAGAATACTAACGTTGTAGACCACGTGGGCTTGCAGTTGAGTACTTTGGTACAGGAAGCAGATATTCACGGCCCAGTTGCATATACTCAAGGATGTATTGGGCCTGTGTTTGAGCCCAAAGTTAAGAAGAAAAATTTTTTATCTGAGATTTATGACAAAATAAGAATCCCATTCTCCCCTTCCTATTTCACAGCTCTTATCCATTCAGTAAACAATAAAGAAACAAATACACCTGGTCCTGATGAAGGTGAACCTATTGAGGGTGTAAATATTGAAGTGGAAGATGCGAGCTCCAAATACTCAAGTGGGTCAATATTATGTTGTGATTCAATCAGTGATGTAGATGTAAATCAAGGCAACAAACGTGTTAGGAAATCACTTGAAGACGTTCCGGTGAAAGTTTGGCGCATGATCAAAGAACTAAGAGTTGAAGGTGACGAAGATGATGAAGTCTTTGAAGGAATAATTAGAGAACTGAAGGTCAGGGATAGACAAAACTATGAAGGGAAGATGGGGGTTGCGATCCGGGTTCCATGAATATACTATCATATAATGTAAAAGGGTGTGGTTCCTCAATTAAGAAGAGGAGGATTAGACAATTGATCTTAGAAGGAAAAGTAGAATTATATTTCATTCAAGAATCAAAGCTGCAAGTTATTGGAGAGGCGACAATTATAAGTATCTGGGGAGATAATGAATTTGGCTGGTCTGCTTGCCTATCAATTGGGCAATCCAGAGGTATTACTACAATTTGGCATTCACAGACTTTATCTCCAAACTTTAGCTTTAGAGGTAATGATTTTCTAGGTATTAATTGTCAATGGAAAGGTTTAAACTGTTATTTAGTCAATATATAGTCTTCATGTATTCTTGTGGAAAAAAGAAAAATGTGGAATGAGTTGTTGGAGATTAAAAACAAGTATGCAGATGGTGAATGGCTAATAGGAGGGGATTTTAATGCAATAAAAGTGGTAGAGGAAAGGTAAGTCATACTGAAATGGAGGAATTTTCTTCATTTATAGAAATGATGGAACTTGATGATTTACCTGTTATTGGAAACAAATATACTTGGTATAATTCTAATGGAAAGTACAGAAGCAGGCTAGACAGATTCTTAGTTTCAGATCAGTTATCAAAGGAGTGGAACATGAGGGTTCAACATGTTGGAAACCGTGACATATCTGATCATCGACCTATATGGCTGAAGAGCAACATTACAAACTAGGAACCAAAACCATTCAAAGTATTTCGATGTTGGTTTGATCATCATGGATTCAAAGATTATGTGAGAATGGTTTGGAACTCGATAAATGTCAAGGGTAGTAGTGCACACATCATTGTACAAAAGTTTATATATTTGAGAGAGAAATTGAGATGGTGGAATCACAATGTTTTCAGATGGGTGGATTTGAAGATAAAAGAAGGGGTGGAGAAGTTGAATGAGATTGAAGGATTTATGGAGTTGAATAATGATGAAATTTCATAGGAGCATATCAAGTTGAGAAGTGAGGCCCAAAACAAAATGTGAAGTAATCTTATTATCAAAGAAAGTATGCTACAACAGAAGTCTAGAATAAGCTGGATTAAGGAATTAGACTTAAATTCCAATTATTTTCATTCGGTGGTGAAACTAAGAACGAGAAGTAATTTCACCCCGTCGGTTAACATTGATGGTAATAGATGTGAAGATGTGGCCACTGTCAAGAAAACTCTCAAGAACTTCTTTGCTGATAGATTTTGTTGCAAAACTGCACCGTGCCTGAATGTAGACTTATCAGATCTATCAAAATTATCTGATGTTGAATCCAAAATGTTAGAGGAGCCATTTACTGATGAAGATATACTGGAAGCAATAAATGGATGTGATGGAAGTAAATGACTTTGACCTGATGGGCTCAATTTTGAGTTCATTAAACACTCCTGGGACATTATTAGTGCTAATATCACTGCCTGGATTCAAGAATTTCACACTAAAGAAGTTCTGCCCAAGGTTTTGAATTCTGCATTCATAACTTTGATTCCAAAGGTTTTGAATCCACAAGGTTTACATGAATACATGCATATTAGTATGGTTGGGTGCATGTACAAGATCATTTCAAAGATATTGACATCTAGACTGAGAAAGATCATTGATAGACTGGTATCCCCATCTCAGACAACTTTTATTCCAGGTCGACAAATGCTCACTATGCCAAGGAAGGGAAAAGACAGCGCTTTTTTGGCATTTAACAGCGCTTAAAAGCGCTGCCTAAGGTAGCGCTGCTGTAGGTAAAGACATCGCTTTATTTTTATGCAAAAGCACTGCCTTATGTATACTTTAGGCAGCGCTTTACCTTGAAAAGCGCTTTCTAAAGTAGGCCTTTAGCAGCGCTTTTTCATGGAAAAGCGCTTTCTAAAGTGGGCCTGTAGCAGCGCTTTTTCTGGCCTTTTATGCTTTCTATTGGCATTTTTAGGAAGCGCTTTTTCAGGAAAAAGCGCTTTCTATTGTCCCCCTTTAGACAACGCTTTTTAAAGCGCTGTCTAATGTATTTTTTATTTCACTTTAAGGCAACGCTTTTAATGGAAAGTGCTTTCTATTGTGTACTATCGGCAACGCTTTTTCTAAAAAGCGTTTTCTTTTCTTCACGTAAATTGTGCTTTTTAAAAGCACTTTTTTAAAAATCAGAATTTAGGAAGCGTTTTTTATTTAAAAGCGCTTCCTATTCTTTCTTTTTTAGAAAGCATATTTTTGGAAATAATACCATAAACCTATATAATTCAAGCCTTTGTTTCAAACACATAGGCATTATATGACATTCAACAAGCCTTTATTTCAACACATAGGCCTTATATTTCAACCATTGAGCCTTTATTTCAACAAACAAGCCTTTATTTAAACATAGGCATTATATCCCATTATAATCCAAAATATATACACCATTATAATTCAACACATAAACCATTTGATATAAATCAACACAAACATGCATCATATATACACCAATCCATAATTCTAATAACAATTTGTCCACTTAGAAATCCTTTAACTTCTAAAGATTCCTAATATACAACAACTTCCAAAACTATACAACATTCCATAACTACACACCAACTTCCATACCTTTGTTGAAATACAAATAGAGTTCGGGTTTTGTATTTCAACAAATTGGCGTCGTTGTCGGGGATTGTAGATTGATAATGCAAGCATTGCAATAGTTGTGAAATTTTAGACTTGTTACTAATTTTTCTTGTGCTTGTTGATTTGTTTTGTTTAGTGTGCAGACTTTGTTTATGCGAGGGCAACTACCGGCGGACCAACTTCTATTCGATCCTGAGATTAAAAGAACCACTCGTAGACTCAATAGCAGAACTAGACAGAGGAGGCAACTAGCTAGACAAAGGCAAGAGCAAGGAGAAAGTTCGATTACTACAACACCACCATTCACACCAATCATGGCACAACCACCACCTCCACCTCCCGCATCCACACCTTGTGTGAACAGTCCATGACACACCGCTCAGTTTGCCAACAACAATCAAGGAAGGCAAGCCGAGATGAAAACTGGAACTTTGAACTTGTTATATGGAAGTCCATTCACCGGAATAGACCATGAAGACCCTTTTGCGTTTCTCACAAAATTCTATGAGATTGCATTAGCGGCCGGTGTAGATCAAGCACAAGAGTTACCTCTCTTTAAAAGATTATTTCCGCATGCTTTGCTTGGCAAGGCAAAGGATTGGTACCTCGATCAAACTTCCCCCGTGATGACCGATTGGAATGTCTTGGAGGAAAAATTTATTGAACGGTTCTTCTCTCATAACCGTTTCATGGAGTCAAAAACCTCAATCTCGGTGTTCTCTCAAGGCACTAATGAATCCCTCAATGAAGCATGGGAATGATTCAAGTCCATGTTTCGCAAATGTAAAGGTCACGGGTTTGATGAGTTAACACAAATTCATATCTTCAAGAATGGTCTCCAACCGAATTGTAAGACTTTGTTGGATGCCACTTCGGGAGGAAGTTTGTTCTCAAAGAGTGCCGAGGAAGCAACTGATATTATTAATAGAATGGCTCTGAACGATCTTCAAAGTCAAAGCCGAAGCAACTCTCAAAAGAAGCCCGGTGTCCTTGAATTAGGAACTAATGATGCAATCCTTGCGCAAAACAAGCTTATCTCTCAACAAGTGGAGCTTTTGACACAACGAATCAAAGAAATGAAGGAACCGAGCAAAAGTAAGCAAGTAGCTTGTTGTGAACTTTGTAAAGGGGAGCATGACACCGGATTTTGTCCTCCTCCGGGATTTGAAGAAGTGAACTATATGGCAGATCAAAGGGATTATCAAGGTAGACAACAACAACAACACAATTCTCAACAAAATTATCAAGGAAATCAAGGATTTCAACCGAGGGCGAACTATCAACATAATCAAGGTTATGGTGGCGGTTCACTTGTCTCGCCTTGTCAATGTTGAGGTTACCGTAGCTGAAAAGGAAGTCCGAGAGGAATTTCCGGATGAAAAACTTTTTCGAGTCCAAGTTAGGCCTTGGTTTGCAGATTTTGCTAACCATAAAGCCACGGGTTGGGTGCCCGAAGACCTAACTTGGAACCAAAAACGGAAATTTCTGTCGGATGCTAATTACTACGTGTGGGATGACCCATACTTGTTTAAGTTGGGAAGTGACAACCTCTTGAGAAGGTGTGTCACGAGCGAAGAGGCTCAGAGTATTCTTTGGCATTGTCATAACTCGCCGTATGGAGGCCATTTCGATGGTACGAGGATGGCCACTAAAGTCCTTCAATCGGGCTTTTATTGGCCTACTCTGTTTAAAGATGCACATCTCCATGCCAAAAGTTGTGACATGTGCCAAAGAACGGGTGGAATTGGACAACGTGATGAAATGCCTCTCTAAAACATACAAGAGGTAGAAATTTTGTATTGTTGGGGCATCGATTTTGTTGGTCCATTTCCACCATCTTTTGGTAATGAATACATGTTGGTAGCAGTTGACTATGTTTCGAAGTAGGTTGAGGTGATTGCCTCACCTAAGGCGGATGGCAAAACGGTGATCAAAATTTTAAAGAAATACATATTTTCCCGTTTTGGCACTCCTCGGGTGCTCATTAGTGATGGTGGGTCACACTTTTGTAATACACCTCTTGAAAATGTCTTAAAACACTATGGTGTATCGCATAAGGTGGCGACCCCTTACCACTCGCAGTCGAATGGTCAAGCTGAGGTAACGAACCGTGAGGTAAAAAGAATCCTAGAAAAAACAGTGTCAAGTTCGAAAAAGGATTGGTCGCAAAAATTGGACGAGGCTTTATGGGCATATCGCACTGCTTATAAAGCTCTAATCGGTCTAACTCCGTTTCAATTGGTTTATGGTAAAACTTGCCATTTACCGGTTGAATTGGAGCACAAGGCTTTGTGGGCTTTGAAAATGTTAAATTTTGACAAGGACTTGGCCGAGACCAAAAGAAAAGTGCAACTTCTTGAGCTGGAAGAAATGCGTAATGCCGCATACCACTCAAGTTGGTTGTACAAAGAAAAAGTGAAAGAATACCACGACAAGAAGCTCCGGAAAAAGGACTTCAAGGCTGGACAATTGGTGTTATTGTTTAACTCTCGGTTAAGACTCTTTTCGGGAAAATTAAGATCCAAGTGGTCCGGGCCTTTTCGTGTGAAGGAAATGAAAAACTTTGGAGCGGTTGTTATCGAAGACTTGGAAAAGAAAGACTGTTGGACCGTAAACGGTCAACGTCTAAAAATTTACCTTGTAGAGAATTTTGATCGCGCTTCAAGTTATGTTCTCCTTGATGTTCTTGATTGAGCATCTTGGACCGTCGAGCTTATCCGACGTTAAACAAGCGCTTGTTGGGAGGCACCCCAACATTGTAAGTATTCCTTTCATTTTCTTGATTTCTAGAGTTTTTAAGTGTTGCTTTACCTTTTGATGTTGTATGAATTTTTCTGCATAAATTAGGATTGAGCTTTGGTG
Source organism: Lathyrus tuberosus (assembly GCA_022829125.1). NCBI lineage: Eukaryota > Viridiplantae > Streptophyta > Magnoliopsida > Fabales > Fabaceae > Lathyrus > Lathyrus tuberosus. The sequence goes on along the minus strand of JALAZF010000392.1, from coordinate 11,098 downwards.
CATTTGCTGATCTGCTGCACCAGAGCAGAATTTTTTTTTCTGGTGTAAATCGCCCGGTGCTTTACTTGTTTCGCCCGGCGGTTTGATGATTGATGGCCCCTCCTGGGCCTGGCGTGAGAAGAAGGGGGAATTTGAATGGGTTTTATTTTGAATTTTTCTGAGGGTTTTTGAATTAATTGTTTTATTTTATTGGTGCTTTTACCATTGTGCCCCTGTTGCTTTAAAAGCTTGGAGAAATTGGTTTTAGGGTTTTCCCTCTCATTTGGAAACATAGCACTCAGAATTTTTCTCTCCCTTTGCTCTCACGATTCCTCAATCTCAGTTTTCTTTTTCTCAACACTCAAGGTATGCATGTTATTGTTTTGCTTTGAATCATGCTCTTTGCATCATTGTGGCAGTAGAAGCTTTTTGGTTAGTTGTTTGTGAAGATGAATTACTTAAACCCTTACTTTATTGCATCATTGATTTTATGATTAAGATTGAAAAAAAAATTGTTTGAAGTCATGCTTTGTGTTGCATATGCATGTCTGATGTTTCCTTGATCTCTGTTTTTTGTTTTTATGGTGTGGGTTTGAGTAAGTATTGAGAGTGTATTGAAAGTGTCTGCTGAAGTTTTTGTTTCCCAGTTTTCGCGATTTCACCCAGCCATTGAGAGGCGCTGCGTCGCCTGTGTGTCGCCCAGCGATTAAGGGGCGATGCAGTGCCTGCGTTTCGCCCGGCGGTTCTTGAGGCATTTTTCCCTGTTTCTAATTTTTGCTGCTGTTCCAGTTTTTGTTTCCTGACAGGGCTGATGGTTTCTTTTGTCTTTGCATGCTGTTGTTGTTGTTTTTTATTGCAGATGGCTTCTTTTGCACCTCAACGGCGAAAAGCGAAGAAGAGAAGTGTAGCATCCGCATCCAATGTTCCATCGGAATTCGACAGCTCCCGATTTATCTCCGTTTACCATGAGTCAAGGATCAAGTCTCTAGAGGGCAGAACTGTCCTCTCTGAAAAGAAGTTTGCTATCAACCGTGAGGGGGATTATCGGCGAATTTAAGCCATCTTTGAAAAGAAGAAGTGGGAAATTTTGTTGAACCCTGCTGATCGTGTTTGCTATCAGCTGATAAGAGAATTTTATGCAAACGCGATTCAGCCCGAAGATGAATTTTACAGGTTCAAAACCTTCGTAAGGGGCAGGGAAATTAGCTTTAGCCGAGATGCCATCAACAAAATCTTGGGAAAGCTAGTTCCTTGGGTAGCTTGCAAACCGACGATTACTCGAAACTGTTAAAGGAGTTGCATGATCATAAGGCTGTTGGTAGCGTGCTTCTAAAACCGGGGTGCAAGGTGGATAGAAATGCTAAAGGGGAGCCGTGTAAGTATAGTCATAAGTACATGACTCCGGAGGCACAAGCCGTCCTCCTTTTGCTGTGCTACAATGTAAAGCCGCGACATCACCGTTCTTCTGTCCCGCTTGATGTAGCACTCCTCATGTACTGTATTATGACAGATAAAGAGGTGGATGTTGCCCAGGTCATAGCTGGGGAAATGAAAAATTTTGTTGAAAATACCCGGAGGCCAGGAGTTCATGATAATGCTCCTATTATTTTTCCTTGTTTGGTTCAATCTTTAATCTATCAAACTGATATCCTCATTCCAGGTGTGATTAACGAAAAACTGAAGTTTTTGGTTGATGACAATTATTTGGATCGGTTTTGTAAACTAAAGGAGGAAAGGACGAAGAAGAAAGCAGCGGAGAAAGGAAGTAGTTCAGGTGTCCAGGAGGATACGAGTGACTCATCCGTTTTCGATATGAAAGCGGCATTCAACTACACTTGGGACATGGGTGAGTCACTCAACAGGTCTAACCAGTTTAATTTTGATTGTATGCAGCAGTTATATCATTATCAGACGCACCCGACGGAGTACCTTCCTTTTCCTACAAGGGAGGCGTACGACGCTTATGCAAATTGGCCTGGGGACAGGTGCCCATTCTTTTCGGAGGGGGCAAGCACTGGTGGTGTTGTTGCGGAGGATAATGACGATGGTGATGATGGCATGGATGAGATGCAGAATGATCTCAATGATTTGATTAATTAGGCTTCAAAGTGAAGGAATTTAATTTTGTCTTGTCAATTAATTATGGAGTTATTTTCAGTTTTTAGTATGAACTTTTGTTTCAGTTTTAGTATGAACTTTTGTTTCAGTTTTTAGTATGTACTTTTGGATCGCTTTGGCGAGTACATTTTCGGTGTTTTTAGCACCATAATTATAATATTTTAAGTTGGTTAAATTTGGTTTAGTATAAATTTTGTTTATATAGTGTTAAATTATGTTTTTATGATGGCTGTCCTTGAAATGTTGGAAAATTTTGTGTGTTAACACAAGGAAGAGAAAAGAATACCTTGTTGGCTTTCAACATGGATGATGATGATATTATTCTTGATGGTGTGCACAACCAAAGTTTGGAATTTTGTGTGGTAGAATCATAGTGTGAATGTGAAGTTTTTACTTTTTGTAAAGTTTGTCAATGCAATGTTTGGTAAACTCTTGTTCGATGTGATTCAATTAGGACATAACCATATATGTGAGTGCCCTCCATTGTTCATAAATTAATGAGGGATTTTAGTAATTGTTGCTTACTCAAAATTTTTATGTTTAATCTTACTTTTTGTTTTGAATTATGGAAACTTTGAAATGATCAAGGCAATTTTTTAGTATTATGAGTAGAACCACTTTTCCAAAAATTCACTTCAAGATTACCTTATGAGTGTGTGAACATTTGATACCTCTCTTGAGCCTAAAATGAAAAATTTTGTTTTCTTGAAGCATGAACCCTTACTTTAACCGTTTTGATGAGCATTTTGAATTGAGACATAATATTGTTGAAGTTGGGGAGATTGGTTCATTTTGATAAGAGAAGAAGAAATTGTGGGCAATGCATTCTCAAAAGATTGAAATAGAAAAATTGATTGAAAAAATAAATAAATAAATAATAAATAAATAAATAAAATTGTAAAATTCAAAAGAAAGGGAAATAGAATGCATTGTGAGAAAAGTTAGGAAGTTTGAGCATGAAGGATTGTTTTGAAACAGAAAATGCTCTTCACAAAATATACCCCTTTCGTGTTCAATGGTCGTGTACATATGTCCCTTATTTCTTAACCCGACCTAGTTTCAACCTATAAAAGTCCTTTTGTGATCATTGTTTCCATTTTTGCTTGATTAATTGTGAGATGAGTGCATAAATTGTTTTGGATGTGGCACTGTTGCTTTGAGTTTGTTTTGTCCTTTGTATATATTGAGCCAGACTCGTTTGAATAAGTTAGGTGATTCGTTTCGAACTTGAGGATACTTTGTGTTGCATTGTATGATTTTATGATTAGGATGAAGTCATATTCATGTTTTGATCCTATGTATATTTTGAAAAATTTTGCGCGTGCATCTTTCGAGTTTGAACCATTTATGGTTTCGGGTAATTTGGTATTTGGAAATCTTGTTTGTGTTTGATTAACACGTACTTTTGTTTGAGGACAAACAAAGATGCAAGTTAGGGAGAGTTGTTAGGTGTGAAAATGTGTTTATTTTCATAGTTTATTTTGACACCTTTTAAGCTCTTTTAATTGCTTTAATCGAGAAATGACTTATTATTTAAGCAAATCTTGCATTTTTGTGAATATATGGTGCTTTGATGTGTTTGCTACTTTTTGCAGAAATTTTGGTATTTTGATCGCTAATCGTTTCTACCGGATTTGGAATTGTGAAAATTTTAAGTATTGTTTCTTTGGCCTCTTGTTTCGCCCGGCGCGGCAGAGGCGGTTGGGCAACCCTTGTTTTCTATTTCAAAGTTCCAGAATTGTGACATTGTTGCGCCGTTTGAATTTCGCCCGGCACAATGTTAGTTTCGCCTGGCGCTTCACAGGCGAAGCCTCATCCTTGTTTCCTCTAATTTTCCAGCCAAGTTCCAGAATTGTGACATTGTTGCGCCTCTTAATTTCGCCCAGCAAAATTGGTTTTGCCCGGCGCTCTCGTTCTTTCGCCCGACGCTTTTTGGAAAATATATGTGCCACTTTTGGCACTGTTGCTGTCACGTGGGCTGTAAAGTGGATTTCGCCCAGCAAAATCTCTCACCGCCCAGCACTCCTTTCTGGGCTGAACTTCTATTTAGGCTTATTTTTGTGTCATTTTGGAAGTACACCCTACTACTTTTCATCTTCTCACTTTGTAACTTAGATATTTTTGGAGAGAAAGCTCCATTAAAACCCATTTTCTTGCTTTCTTAGTTTTTATGCTTCAATCCTTGATTCTTGAAGATTAATGCTCCAAAAACTTTTTCCATTACTTGTTGCTCAAGCTACCATGAAGATGTGTAGCTAATTTCACTTTTGTGTCAAGGTTAGATGGTAGGTAAACCTCTCCTTTGTATGTATATGGATTGATTCTAGCTTGTGAACTCTTGGATGATGAATGTATGATGAAAAACTTTGTTTATATGGTTTATTCTTTGTGTTGGATCATGATTGAGAAATGTGTTCCTACTCTTTACCTAGGTTTTTCATCCATCAATGTCCATTAGCTAGAGATAGTAATGTGTGTTGATGTTCACCAAATATTGAACTTTAATGTTGTCATTTTGATAGTTTGAGTGAGAAATCAACAAAGGATCAAAATGGCAAAACTCACAATATGTGTTAGAGATAAACATATTGGGAGGATATGTGATTGTATTTATCATTTAACCGAGTTCATTAGCTTATCGATTATATACGTGCAAAGTGGTTTGTCGAACCCTAATCTTGACATGCTTTTATAAACCGTTAAAACAATCTCTTTACCGCTTTTAATTAAATTTGAATGCAAACGCTACGAAAACAACCAAAACCCCTTGTTACTTTAAGTTTAAGAAATTAACAACTGTAGAACGGCGGTAATATCACGAACAATCTCTGTGGAACGATAACACAAAACCCGAACTCTATTTGTATTTCAACAACCTTATATGATTCTTTTCTCAATAAAATATTCACACAATTCCTCCTTGATTTCTTCCAATTTATCTTTTGAGTAATGAGCATACTTGTATTCATCAAAGTACTACATGATAAAACATAATATGCATGATTTAGTTAAAAGTAATAAATTATATGAAATATTCGATAAATATTAAAATAAATCCTAAGTTATAAATCCATACTATGATTGGAATCTCTATTTGATCCAAATGAAGGATTTCTCTCATAAACCTCAAAACGTCATAACCGCAATTTATACCATTACGCTGACGAGCACACTACACAGAAAAACAAATAAGAATATATAGTTGTCTTGTTTTATCAAGTACCATCACTATTATAATTAAAATTGTGAAAATTAATATACCTTCACTCTGATCCATGTAATGTTGTTTGCTTTAGACCGTGATACTCGAGCTTCTCTTTGTGATCAGAATACTTGTATTGCTCTGACAAAGTAAAAACATATATTTAGAACAATCTCACAGAAATAATTAAATATACAAATACACACGAATATTTAGAACAATCTCACTTACGTATCAACCATATTCTTCATATCCGGATATGTTATCCAATCACCATCTAATGAATTCAGATAATACACTACTTCTCTTGTAGGATTAATAGCAACCAACAACCAATGACCACTGTAAAATAAAACAAAAGTTTAGATGGAAATTTTCTACGCAAAAGATACAAAGATTAGAATGAAACTAGAATGAAAATCTAACCCGTTGCCAGTATTATACGGTAAAAGATACAAACTTTCTATATTGCTGGCCATAAATCTCTCGACTAAGTGATCTCTTACTAAATCTGGATCCTGAACAATTAACGGTACGTTGACACGGACGCAAGACACGAAATAGAATCTGTTTGACAATTGATTTCCGCGCATAAATTTGTCATACAAGAACCTTAAATAAAAACATAATAAACATTAGACTATTTTCATTGAAATGTGTAAATAAATTATTCAACTAATTAAATAATAGATTGATCGGCGTACCAGGTGTATGAATGCATAACACCGATGTCTAATTCAAGATGTCGAAAAATCTGATCCATGTCCTCTTTTGCAAGTGTTTCGGAATTAGAAAAACCAAAAATACCTTCCTCCATATCTATTTGACGAATAGCACCATGCATCAAATCTGATGTTCCCACAAGTGTTTCAAGACACATCCTAAATCGAGGTATAGAAGCTCTTTTTGATCCGGTCCTTGGAAGATCCTTTTTTTGTTGGATACGTTACTAATTTTCTTGCTGACTTGTTGTGACTCTTGAGCAGGAACCTAAAAATCAGATAAGTTAGGTAAAGTATAAAATCATGAAGCTTTTGAATTCGGATCACGGAATTAACACTTTCAATGTACCTCTTTTTGTGATGCAACAGACTCGTTGTGTCGCAAAATCCCTTTATCCTTAGATGCGGGTTTTGTAGGAGTCTAACATTACCATGTAAAAAAAATGTACGTAATGGTTCAGAATGCTTTTCATAATGGTTCAGAATTGACATTTGAATACTAAAACATTCATAATGGTTTTCAACATACCTCCTCATCTATGAAAATGAGGTCTGACGACCATGCAACAAACGATCTTATTGCATCTCGCAGCAATGTTGTCTCTGAAACAACGTCAGGTATCGGTAGCAACGCATGCAGCTCTAATGCAATATCAATCGATACTTTCAGATATCCATCAGGGAGCAGTTTATGGTGAAGTAAATCTCCCAAAGTGTTATGCATCTTTCCCTTGCCAACTATGCGATAAGTCGGTGACGATAAATATAGCTGACAAGATGAAATGCCCTAAACCAATAATAAATATGTTACTGTTAATGTGTATATATGTCAATTAAAATAAATGTGCTAATTTAATTTCATAATAACATATATAATTACCTCGGGAAATTTCTTTTGACAATTGATACTAGCTTTGTCACTAGTATCTTTCAACTCTGAACCATGCCTTTCCGCCATATATCTTTCTTTATCCTTTTGCAATTCATGGACTTGCGCTTTTAATTCCTCCAACGATTTAATATCTATAACATGACAAATATTTAATATCATTTAATATTAAATATTTGTCATGTTATATATCCATTGAATATATATAACATGACAAATATTTAATATCATTGAAATATATATAACACCTCAGACAACTACATCATTATATTCTACACAGTTCATACTATATTCATATATGCATTTGAAAACAAATCGACAAAAAATAGAACCATAAACAACAACAACGGGTCCTTAAGTGTGAAAATTAAAGGTGACTCTAACAAAAATGATACTAAACTCAGGTCCTTAAGCACAATTATTAATTATAATATCAAGATTAATCAGATAATGCCAAACATTACTCAGTGAGAAATGAGCCAGGAATCACACTGTCATTAGTTAATGAAATTTGTATATCTACCTGGGATATGATTATTAGAATCAACCTAATCTCAGCCTTGTAGAAAACTCGAATTAAAATGAAATCCTTGGCAGTAGCAACATTCAACAACAACAACAGAAGCAATAGAAGCAGAAGCAACATTCAACAACAACAACAACAACAGAATTTGGTGAAAACACATTCAACAATATTTGTTTCTTCTATATCACCCAATTATTTAGAATTTTTCACAGCAGAAGCAACATTCAACAACAACAACAGAAGCAATAGAAGCAGCATTCAACAACAACAGAAGCACATTCAAAAATAAAAAACGAAAACAAAAAACGTACCTCTTCTTCTACTTTGTTTTCCTCTTGTGTTGGTCGGAGAACGAAAAACGAAAAACGAAACGAGACGCGAGAGAGAACAAAACAATGGCGGTCGGAGAACGATGAGAGTCGGAGAACAGAACGGCAGTCAGAGAATACAACGGTGGTCGGAGAACACAACGGCGGTCGGAGAACAGAACAGTGGAGAAATCGCCAGAGAGAAATGAGGGAGAAGACGTTAAAATTATTAGAAACAAATGATTAGGGCTTTTTTTTATTTTTTAATTAATAAATGACCTAAGGCAGCGCTTTTTGAAAGCGCTTTCTTAGATTAACCTATAGCAGCGCTTTTTCCTTAGAAAGCGCTTTCTTATCATTGGTCTATAGCAGCGCTTTCAAATGCGGGGCAAATTTAAGGACTTTAGCAGCGCTTTTTAAACTCGCTTTCTAAGGTTACCCTTTAGCGGCGCTTTTTAAAAGCGCTTTCTAAGGTTATACCTTTAGCAGCGCTTTTATAAAAGCGTTTTCTAAGGTGGGGTCTATGTACGGCCTTTAGCAGCGCTTTTAGGAAGCGTTTTCTAAAGGTAGCCTTTAGCAGCGCTTTTTTTAGCGATTTTTTTTCAAAACTTATAGCAGCGCTTTGGGATTAAAGTGCTGTCTTTGTAGTGTTGCCAAAAGCGAATTTTGGCGTAGTGAATGATAGTACAATAAAAAATAACAAAAATAACATACATTTTTGTACATAAATTTATACTATTTTAAGGTCATTACTATTAAAAATAGACAACCACATATAAATTTATACTAGACAACTCAATAAATTTATTTGCAACTATATCACAATATGTATCATCAAATATAACCAATATATTTTTTAGACTATTTTTTCAGTATGTTCCTAAAGACGTCTCCGATTATTATTTTCTTAACAAGGAAATCTCTGATATAGATCTTATTAATGAAGACGATCAAGACAATGACACAATTGCAAAGTTATTCGCACATCAAATCATGATCACAACACTTACTTCTATCTTGGATCTGATTGGAACGACTTCAAGAGAGAATGCAACTTAAAACTTGGTGTTCAATTTAGTTTTGTAGTTGATGAACATGAATGTTTATATATTGATCTCAAAGTCTAATGCAAATAATTTTATTTTATATTTGTTTTTTTATTTAATTTTTTTATCTGCAATTATATGTAATATTCTCCTAGTTTATTTGTTAAAATCTACCATCAACAATACTATATCAATTGAAATTTGTCAAGGCACAATTTTTAGTCAAAATTAAATAATTTTAAAGCAAATGATTAATTCCTTAAAAGAAAAAATAAAAGGATTAAAATTATAATTAAGAATATCCATTAAAAATGATAATGTAAGGATTTTACATAAATAAAGAACTTGGACAACTATATATTATGGTTTACACTTGACTTGTATGAAATTATTACAATAATCAAAGATTTGAATGAAATGAACAAATAAAAAATTGACAATAAACATATAATGAGAAACAAATAATCAAAGAATTGTTTGAAATTTCTATACAACATTAATAATTAAATAAGTGCCACTATTATTTAAGTTTGGTGAAGTTTGGAAGTTATCACAAATCAGCAGAATCTTTTGTGTTGACGTAGACATGAGACTTGCAAGAGGAAGTGCTAGTAAGCATGGTAGAAAAGCCACGGTACTTTCCATTTAAATTTGATAATCCTACTTTTGTTAGAAAATTAAATAACTCATTTTCTTGAACAAAAGGTTGAGCTACATAATCATCAATTGGCATCCACTGAAATAATAAATAAATATATAAAATTAGTATGAAAATTGAGTTATCTAACAATTGATATTAGTTTTATTAGAATATATTAATATACCTGAGCTGCTTCAATTTCTGAAACTTGGCTCTCAATGTTAAAGGAACGAGGTTGTAACATGCATATAAAGAGCATCTCTGATTTTTGGAAGAAACATTTATGTCTTTCCCTAATTAATTAACAAAAAAATTAAACAATAATGATTTGAGTATCAATGATAATATTCCAATAATAGTTTATGATAAAAATAATTGTTGATGAATTCTTACCTGAATGCTAAAACTTCAACAAATTCAGTTTCTATCTGAAAAAATAATAAAACTAATTAAAAAGAGTTTGAAGAATATTTAATATGATTAAACTATATTAAATTTAAATATGTTTTTACTTTTTACTTACTCCTGTTTCTTCTTTGACCTCTCTAATAGCGGCAGCATAAAGATCTTCACCCTGCAAATAATAGAATTCAAATTAAAACAAATACATAAAAAAATTTAAAGATTTAAAAATCAATATTAAATTTATAACATACCTCATTAACAGCTCCAGTAGGCAATTTCCATATTCCTTTGCCACTGAATCTCCCGTTTTTTTCTTGAACCACTAGGACCTATCAAATATAAACAAAACAATTTAGTAATATATATTATATATATATACTAAAATATTTTTTTTCTTTAAAGAAATTCAAAAAATAGTCCTTAAAATATTATTTGTCAACAAATTTAGTCATAGATTGACTCCATCTCCAGGTTCATGAAAATAAAAAAGTAACATGATGATCACAAAATAAAGTCATAGATTGACTCCATCTCCAGGTTCATGAAAATTCCAGCTTACAAGTCATCTTAAAAATATGGTATAGTCTGTTAGAAATTCGGGAATGATAATCCTGGATAACTTCGAAAAATAGTGTTCGTACACTTTTCGAACAAAGTATTTCGACCCTATTCGTGTCTGGGTTCACGAAATCTTTGTGGGGATAATTCTTGAAGAACAATCTGTTTCTGGCAAAAGATAACAGATCAGAATGTAGAGAGAAATTATCGGTTTTTTCTGTGTCCGAAAACCGAGGCCAAATAATTCCTTATATAGGAGAACAATAACAGAAACCGAAAAGACACAATTGTTTAGAAACGGTTATGTCAGCGGGACCCCAGCCAGGGGCTCTCGCCCCTTGGACTCCGCCAGGGGCTCCGCCCCTAGGACCCCGCCAGGGGCTCTGCCCCTTGGACCCCGCCAGGGGCTTCGCCCCTTGGAACCCCAACGGGGCGCTGCCCCGCACTCCGCCAGGGGCTCCGCCCCTTGGAACCCCGTTTTAATTATTCGTATTCAATTATACGTTGGCTCGACGAGCGTGCACTCCGCACTTCCCTAACTCGTTTCCGAGTTTAACGCAAAATTGCATCGGCCTATAGTAAATCACATTACTACTAAAATACATTGATGATACTAAAATCACCAACATAGTCAAATAAAAAATTTGAATCCTGTTATTAGTCATTAGATTGTGGAATCTATTACAATAATTAACTCTAACCTTA